>OY735245.1:34065725-35449847 GCA_963457695.1 Neria commutata
AAAAAATGTTTGTTGTTGTTTTTTAAATAAATTTTTAACATAGTAAAGAGATAAAAAAATCCGATTATTCAATGATTTTCCTGGAAACATGTTTCGATATATTTATGCGAACATTTTTTTACTTATTGCAGTCACATCATACTTTATTCATATATTTTTTATTTGAAAAAATAGTGGTTTGTATAGGTGCTATAGCCGATCTCCGAGAGCTCCTCTAATAAGAGGCTCTTGCGGTGACCACTGGATTGGAAAATCCTTCTATCAGTTAATAAAACATATATTTCTAAAGCTTGTGTTAAAATTTGAGCCATATCGGTTTAGCCGTTTCCGATAAATCTTTTTCACCGGCATGAAAACACAGTTATCAAGAAAACGCGTTCGACTGACTTTTCTCGAAGATTTTCCAGTTTGGGAATGAAAACCGTGTCGAATTGACATGAAATTTTCAGTGTTTATATTTAAAATTAAATATACATATGTACAATCCAAAAATTTTATCATATTTGATGTGATTCCTACAAAAACCAAACACTAAACACATTATAACATTTTTAGTTATCAACCGAAATCACACAATTTGGCAAGACACTGCAGCACTAAAACGTCAATATCTCAGAATTCGCACAAATTCGCACCTCAATTTTTTGCACTATAGTAGCCAAATATATATTCTTTACAAATAAATTAAAATGGTTAATACATTCCACTACAAAAGTAACTTTATGTCCACCTATATCGTTGAAAAATATTCAATTTTAAGGCTTTAACAAAAAAATTATATAAAATACTAATATACATATTCTGCGAACATGAGTTTGCTTAAACATAAGTACAATACCTGAAGTTTAAGGTTTCATTATAAAAATACGGCTTTTCAAACGAATTTTATTTAAAGTAAAATTTTAAAACACTGCGAAATATGCAACTCGACACAGCGAAACAGTGAATAAATATGCATTTTGAAAAGAGTGCAGAGACGATACCGTTAAACATAGAACAGAAGTTTTTTCAGCCAGTGATGCACAATTTTATCTACCTTCCCATGATACCAAATAGTATTGAGAAATCTAGATTTCACTTTTTGAATTAATCCACGAAATCCGAGTCAAATACCCCAGTGTGCGAAGCAATGAATGCAATAGCTCAGGCGCCACAGGCAATAATGGCAATTTAACCTGGCCCTTGAGACAGCACAATCCAGGCGTTTCTCCAGCGAACTTCAATGCCCCGCAATGGTTGCACACAACCTCCAGTTGGCCAATCCGAACGAAAGGATGCGAGCTGTAGTCAATTGTGCAATCGTATTGAAACGCTACTCGATTCAAATCAACATTTGAAGCATTTCTTCTTGCACGTCGAAGATTATCAAGTTGTTCATCTGTGCGATAAGCTCGACGATTTCTCATTGTCAACTGACCCATTTGACGTACTGTATCTCTTTGCTCATCACAATGGGCCATCGGCCTCTGGGTGGGTTTACTGCCAGCAGTAAACAGCCTTTTTAACCATCTCTTTGCTGTTGTCTATGTGAAGCACGAAGTCGGGTCATACTAACGCGGCATGCTTCTCGTGCGATTTCTCGTTCATCTTCAGTAGATTTATTCACAATATTCCGAAGTCTAATTGCTGTACGGGTTCGTTGTGAAAGATTAAATACTCTGGCTCGCGGCATTATAAATTTTTTTTTTTTTTTTACAGCTTAATTATTTATTGAATCTTCATTTATATGAACTAACAATAAGTAGGATAAATCTTAAAACTAATACAAATTTGTAATTCTCACCATTGTGGGAATTAATAGATTACAGTAAAGCAATATTTAAAGAAGTAGTATAAAAGGATTCAGTTCAAATGGAATGCAAGTCTCGCCTTTTTAATCGAGAGTAGTTTGCAGAGCATAGCAGATTTTTTGCCAGTTCGTTGGGATGTCGTGACAGTCGGTCGTTGTATTTAAGGCATAACCCAGATAGTTCACTTTTTACCAGTGGGATGCTGAGGTCTCTGTGGATGTCGTCGTTGCGCACGAACCATGGAGCACCGGTGATAGTACGTAAAATTTTGGATTGTGATCGCTGGATGATTTCAACATTGGATGCGCTTGCTTTGCCCCTTAGCTGTGCTCCATATGCCCAAATTGGTTTAATGGTTGCCTTATACAGAAGCACCTTATGTGGAAGTCGAAGTCTTGACTTTTTGTTGAGCAGCCAGTTTATTTTTTGTGCTTTTAATTTAATTTTAGTCCTTTTTGCCTCTATGTGTTTTCGCCAAGTCAGCCTTCGATCAAGGTGGATACCCAAATAGGTCACCTCGTTTGTCTGGGGAATAGTTATCTTATTTAGTGTTAGAGGAGGGCAAGTTTCTTTCCGTAGAGTAAAAGTAACGTGAGCGCACTTATTTTCGTTTACCCTTACTCTCCAGTTAGATAGCCAAGTTTCAACCTTTTCTAGGTGTTCGCTTAAAACACGCGTAGCTGTTTTTGCGTTGTGATGTGAATAGAGAATCGCGGTATCATCAGCGAATGGTCGTTGTTGGCAGGTCAAATTGGTCGTTGTTGGCAGGTCCGCTGTAAAAATTAAGTATAAGAGCGGGCCAAGAACGCTACCTTGGGGAACACCAGCAAGGATTTCGAAGTCATCAGTTATGAACTCTTTGACTTTTACTCTGAATTTACGGTCGCTGAGGTACGATTCCAACAGTGTATGGGTGTTGCCAGGAAGCGACTGCTTTATTTTATACAACAAGCCTGAGTGCCAAACCTTGTCGAAGGCTTGGGCTATGTCTAGAAATATAGCCGAGCAGTACTTCTTTTCCTCGAAGGCTTTTCTTATTTCGTTAGTTATTCGATGCACTTGTTCAATGGTTCCGTGATTTTTGCGGAATCCGAATTGGTGGTCTGGGATGATGCCCCCTTGTTGTATGTGCGGCTGTATTTTTTCAAGCAAGTTCTTTTCAAATAGCTTTGACATCGTTGGAAGCAGGCTTATGGGCCTATATGATGATGGACTGGTTGGTTCTTTACCCGGTTTCGGTAACATTATAATTTGAGATATCTTCCAGCATTGGGGGAAATAACCTGTTCTGAGCATTATAAATAGCACTTAAAAATTAATAACACTATTCAAAATTAATTAATGAAGCAATTTACGATGCGTGTACAATGACAACTTATACATATAGCCTTTCACAACCCAGTTGGAAAAAAAGCTCTCCTGTATGCCTGCCAGAGGCATGCCTTGGAAGGTCAGCAGGCATGCTCGCTTCCATACCCGCTTGTATCTTTTTTCTATAGGCATGTCCTAGGACGGCATGCCTGCCAAATGAACTGTCGTAGCAGCAATGCTGCATGCATCTCATGGAAGTGATGCGGCAGGTCAGGTATGAAAAAAATAATTAAAAAATAAAGAAATTCTTTTTTCTATTCTAGTTTCGGAGAATTGCCAATTCATCGCAAGAAGTGGCGCCGCGCAAAGAAATACATAATTTGAAAACAAATTCCGTATATATTAGATTTTATATAAATATGTACCTCTATTAAATTTTATGTGCCTTGACTGAGAATTGAACCCGGGCCTCCCGTATGAGCAACCAAGTGCTCATTCACTGATCCAACGTGACTCGTAGGCTTTGGTTGCTTAAAATTAACCAGAATGAGAAAATTTTTAAAATTTCTAAAAATATACTTTTGAAATTGACAACAAAATTCGAACCTGCCACATCTCTTCCATTGGCTTGCCTTCCTTGTTTTTCAACTGCGCACTTTTGCTGACGAATTTAAAGAATTATTTGAGTTTCAATTGACTTATAATTTCAAAGCTACTTGATATTTAAAATTTGCTTTGTATGAGAAAATTGGTTTGTATGGGCGGTGTCACGCCCTCTTGTCCAATCCGATTTTTTAATAGCTATTCTGCTATTCGGGGCGGAGACAAATCCAACAAATCAAATATTATAAAAATCGGTCCAGCCGTTCTTGACTTATAAGCGTTCGAACATAAACATAAACTTTCTTTTATATATGTATATATATATATATATATATAAATAATATATATATATAAATATATAATATATATATATAATATAAAGATATATAGAATATAGATATAGATTGTTTTAGAAAATCGGATGGGTTTTGCTGTCCAAATATATTTACACAGAAGATGCTTAAACATGCACAGTCTTTTAAAATGTATTCTTAAGAATTTCGATGCGTGCGAAAGCTCAGTGTGTTCAATTCGAGTCTAGCGAAGATTTGGGTTTGTTGACGCGTACAGGATGAATGATAAGCTGCTTTCAAATCGTTGGAGCGCTGACCGTTTTTAATTCTATGACCTTACTCTCCGAAGAATCTCAAGACATTAATATTAAAATCTCCTCGACACCTATTAATATTCCATTTAAAGCACTGAAGCCCAAGAGTTCCTTATGGGAGAGTAAACACCAATATATACAAACTTTGTTATGATAAAAAAAGAAGAAGAAACTAAATTTTCAATAGTACACTGTATAAAATGAATTGCATATTCTGCTTAGTTATATGTAATGAAAGAAAAAAAAAACACGAACTTAATAACTCAAAACTCATTTATATCTCCCATGATCCTATATCAGCCTATTAGCTAACAGCTTATCAGCTATCTGCTATCAGCTTATCAGCTAACAGCTTATCTGCTATCAGCTTATCAGCTCTATATCAGCTCTATATCAGGTATCAGGTTACTATCAGATAGCTGATAAGCTGATATAATTTTAAAATCGGAAATCATAAAATAAATGAAAAACTACACCAAATTGGACAACAGAAATTTTGGAAATTCATCACGTCATTGTAACGCAGTAGCGCAATAACTCACAGCAAACTTCAAGTCAATACAATTCAGCGCAGAGTTGGAAGAGACTTAGGGCCAGTTTCACAGTGGATGTTTAAACTCTGATTGCAGTTTAAATAGGGAATTTCAGTTTCACAGTGGGAAGTTAAATACAATTTAAATGCCCGGTTGTGGGCATTTAAGTACGGCACAGAGTTGCAATCGAAAACAAATAAACAGCTGATTTCGGATGTGCAGGCAAGCTGCGTCGACAATATTGCAATTTATAAGCGGCCAAATTAAACATACAACTGCATGGTGTAGCACATATAAATGATCCCGTAATATTATAAATAATATAAACTGTGGATTCTTTGAAGAATATCCAATAATTCACTTCTTTCGGCCGACGAAAAATTTTTAGCTCGCGCTGCCTCCATAATTGAACAATTGAACATATGTTTTTGGCAAGTTGTGCTGTGTTCAATTGTCAAATATTCGAAGTTGCCATTCATTATTCCGTATTTAAATAAATGCACTGTGAAACTCAAGAAAAGTTAAACTAGATTTAAACTCAATTCGCAAATTAGATTTAAACATCCACTGAGAAACTGGCCCTTAATATAGACTCTATTACATTGATTAATTTGCAACTCAAAGCACAAATGCGTTATACCAACGTTATTGTGCAATATTAGACATGTTCATTATGTTCTACAAACAAATTAAGGACTTCATTAGATTCGCAAACAAAATAATAAACAAACCGGGCCACAATTTTTATAAGTACAGTATGTCCCGCTTAATTGCACACCGGTTAATTGAGTTACCCGCATAATTGAGCAAAAAAAAATGTCAATGAAAATTTCCTATATAAAATATACAGCGATATACCAGTTTAATTGAGTTCGGATAATTGCGTTACCCTTTTAATTGAGTCGTATATTTAAGGCTGTCTCGTTAATATCATACATAAAATTCCGTTTATTTGATTCGTTAAAAAATTCCCCAAAAAATGCGGCAATTTTCAATGTATTTGACATCACTTTTCCAATCATATATTTTATCTTCTTGTGGATTTCCCAAAAATTAGTTCTCATTTAAACAAATAAAATGTTAACATATCCCAGTTGAAACAAAAAAAAAATCAATTAGATACTTAATATACTAAGACCACATAAAGAAGAACATTGTAACAGGATGTTTAGTAATATACTAATTAAATTACTGAATGATAAGAGTTTTTTTAAATTTAATTAAAAAATAATGACTTTTATGGTTAAATATATAATCCCTAGGTGGCTACATGATTTGTCATGACTTATTTTTTAGAGAACATTTTATTTAAATTCTATCAAAAAATATTCCCCCCACAAGGCGAAGTCCGTATGCAATATTGTAGTATATTGTTTTATGGTCCGCTTTATTTTTGTGAGCTTTATGAAAATATTTGCATGTAGGCACATGTTCACTCTACTATGTATTAGAAATTTGATATAGCGTTGAACGCCTGTGATTTGATAATGTAAACAAAATTTTTGCTCCGCTTTATTCTAGTAGTATCTCAAAATATTCGCATGTATGAGCATGTCCACTCTACTAGGAATTAGAAGCACTTAAAAAAATTTGTTCTCATATGTATTAAGTTTGAAATTTAAATAATTTTTTTGCAAAATGAATAACATATTTGTAGAAGAGAAGTGGGAAATTGATTTTTTTTTTCACTCATAATTTTAAGACTGAAGTACAATGTTTAATATTCTTCCAAATAATTCAGACAAATCAAAAGCATAATATTGAAAAGCATTTTAAGGCATTTCATATAGATTACGATGCTGATAAGATAGCAGGTGGTTCAAGAGAAGAGTTAGTTGTGGAGTTGAAAAGACTTTTTGGTTCACGATGCGGAACAAATCTTGGAGTACATTCATTCATTTCTTTAATGAATTTTTTTTTTACCGTGTACATCCTATTGAAAATTTTGTTTCTTCTTCTTTTTTTATCATAACAAAGTTTGTAGGTATTGGTGTTTACTCTCCCATAAGGAACTCTGGGCTTCAGTGCTTTAAATGGAATATAAATAGGTGTCGAGGAGATTTTAATATTAATATCTTGAGATTCTTCGGAGAGTAAGGTCATAGAATTAAAAACGGTCAGCGCTCCAACGATTTGAAAGCAGCTTATCATTCATCCTGTACGCGTCAACAAACCCAAATCTTCGCTAGACTCGAATTGAACACACTGAGCTTTCGCACGCATCGAAATTCTTAAGAATACATTTTAAAAGACTGTGCATGTTTAAGCATCTTCTGTGTAAATATATTTGGACAGCAAAACCCATCCGATTTTCTAAAACAATTAACAATATTTACCGAATCGAAAATTTCAATATATCCTGCAACCAGGTCTAACCCAGATTTAAATAACATATCTTTAAATTTCTAAGAAGCTGAAAGCCCAGCTAGTGTTCTTATTTTCCATATAACTATATAAATTGTGCCTATAATAAATAATTAAATAAAAGGAAATTTCAACAAATTAAAACTCAAAATGAAGGGATTCATCTGTGACTTCTGTGGCTCCAGTTTTACTATTAAACAAAATCTAAATCGACATATTGCAAATAAACATAACAAAGTGAATATTACATGTAAAGTGTGTAAACAAACATTTTCGAGATCTGATGCATTGTCGCATCATATAAAAGTCTATCATCAACTAAAAGATTGTCTACCATCGTGTAGCAATAATAATAATAATGACGTAAATCAGTTGATTGATGGAAAAAGAGAAGTGCGTTGCGACAGTTGTGGCGAAAATATTGCATTTAAACTATGGAACTACCACGTACGCACAAACAAACATAAGAGAAATTCTGCAAATATAATAGACGAAAACTTTAAATGTATTAAATCGATATTAAATGATCGCATCGAAACGGTCATATTTGAAAATAAAGATGAAGGTCTACTAATACCTGAAAAAGTTTTAAAAAATGCACAATCAGTTATATTAAAAATGTTAAACCATATGCTTGAAAAACATTCAGCATTTAAATATAATATGGAACTATTCGCCGAATATATAAAAATGTCTAGTGATGATGAGATAGCTATTGACTTGAAATCATTTCAAACTAAAATGTATATAGCTCAAATTGAATCACAAGTGATTTCAAGCTATGAAGACATATGTACACAACTATGTACAAAACTATCCGAATTTCAAGAAAGAGATAGCGGATGGACCTTAATAAGACTCTCTCACCTGGAAATAAACATAAATGAATATAGTCCAATAAAAGGCTCTCAATATCTTTCATTGCCAGTGGAATTGAGTAAGAAGGAAGCCTGTATAAACATACAAAACACTGATGAATTCTGCTTCAAGTGGGCGATAATATCAGCCTTGTCCCCAGTTAAACATAATCCTCAGAGATGTTACAACTATAAAATCCCAAACATTAGAGACGACTTGATAGTTTTACAAAAAAACATAGAAATAAATTTCAAGGAGCTGACATTCCCTCTACTAATTAAGGACACTAAAATGTTCGAGGATCAAAACAACAGCATTAGCATCAATATATTCGGTTTTGATGAAGAAATCCACAAAGTGGTTGGTCCCTTCTATACCACTGCTGTCGAAAAGGAACACCACATCAACATGATGCTAATTCAGAAGGAAGAGCAGTTCCACTACGTGTGGATAAAAAATATTTCAAGGTATGTTCAATAACAATAAAAATATTTTTGACATTTTAATATAGCTTGTTTTCCTAATTCGTTCAATAGATTACTAAGTAACCAAGTTACTCAGCATGGGCATAAATTATTTATGTGCAACGAATGCCTGCAGTATACTCACAGCTCGGAAGCGCTGCAGAAGCATAAACTTCACTGCAACAAAATTGTTGTGGAAATGCCGAATGAGAAGAATTCAGTTCTCGGTTATAAGAATTATGAACGTGAGTTAGATGTGCCCGTCGTAGTATATGCTGATTTTGAATGTATTTTACAAAATGAATACATTCAAAATTCAGATAAAGTTAAGAGCATTCAAAAGCATGTACCTTTTGCTTTTAGCTATTATATAAACATAAAACTTGTATAATATTATATAAATTGTTATAATAATACTTATAGTAAATTAGTTAAATATTCGGGGTTAGATTCACCTAAAAAATTTATAGAGTATTTAGTTAGAGACTTAAAAGATATTTACTATAAATATTTATCTATAGTTAAACCAATGAATTTCCTCACATTAGAAGAAATTATAAAACAGCATGAAAGCACATTATGTCATATCTGTAGGAAAGAGCTGGGCAATGATTGAGTGGCTGATCATTGCCATTTTACTGGAAAATATAGGGGACCAGCACATAATGAATGCAATTTGAGATATCAGATTGCAAAATTTATTCCTATATTTTTTCATAACTTTTCTGGTTATGATTGTCATCTTTTTATCAAAGAACTCGCATCGTTTTCTGGAGATATAAACGTAATCCCTTTAAATAAGGAGCTATATGTATCTATTTCGAAACGTATATTTATCGATGAGAAAAATACCATTGAATTTTAGATTCATTTCGGTTTATGGCATCAAGCCCAGATAGTTTAGCTAACAATTTAACAGTGAATGATTTACTCATTACTAAAGATATGTATCCAAATGAAGATGAGTTTAATTTAGTGAGAAGGAAGGGTGTCTTTCCCTATGATTATATAAATTCTCCAGATCGTCTTAATGAGAAAAAACTTCCACCTCGAAATGAATTTTTCAACAAATTGTGTAACATAGAATGTTCTATTGAGGATTATATGCATGCTGAAAATGTTTGGAATGTTTTCAATTGTTCGACATTGCTTGATTATATGATGCTTTATTTGAAGACAGATGTTTTGTTATTGACAGATATTTTTGAAAATTTTAGAAAGGTTTGCAAAAATATTTATAGTCTTGATCCCTGTCAATATTATACTGCTCCAGGCTTATCTTGGGACGCAATGCTTAAGACAACCAATATAGAGCTTGAGCTCTTTACCGATATAGATATGTACATTTTTGTACAAAAAGGAATACGAGGCGGACTTGTTCAATGCTGTAAGAGATATGCTAAAGCGAATAATAAATATATGAACGATTATGATAGTAGCAAACCATCAGAATTTTTAATGTATTTAGATGCAAATAATCTATATGGTTGGGCAATGTCTGAATACCTTCCATATGGTGGATTTGAATGGATGCAAAATTTTGATGATATAGATTACATGTCTATACCAGACGATTCCCCTATTGGATATTTTTTAGAAGTAGACTTGCAATATCCTCAAAGCTGTCATAATCTACATAACGATTTACCCTTTTGTGCAGAAAACAAAAAAGTTGGTACATCGAAATGCAATAAATTAATAGCAGATTTAAATGATAAGAAAAATTATACTATTCATCATAGAAATCTTAAGCAATGTCTCGTAAATGGCTTGAAACTGAAATAAAATTATATAAAAAAAAACTTTTTAAAAATAAGCTTTAATTTATTTAATGTACTAAAAAGTAGAAAATAAATGGTTTTTAAGTCACCTGTATCTTACTATCCATAAAAGCTTGGGGCGCTCATGTGTTCAATATTTGTCAAACAGTTACCACAATATTTTATTTAAATAATTTTTTGCAAATAGATTCTAGTAATGAAAGATATTTTGAATATGGATATTGAGCGCACAAGCTTTTATTGATAGTAAGATACAGGTGACTTAAAAACCATTTATTTTCTACTTTTTAGTACATTAAATAAATTAAAGCTTATTTTTAAAAAGTTTTTTTTTATATAATTTTATTTTCTACTTTTTAGTCTTCCATAAATTCAATTTTAGAGCTCTGAAATTTTTCACAAAAAGAATTTAAAACTTGCAGAGCAGTACACAATATTTAGGGTATTCACAGTGTCTCCTATCGTCATATCCTCAATTTAACAAATAATACGGCTGTGATCGACCCTAATATTCGTGGCATATTTGTGACGCGGTGAGTTGTTGCTATTTTGCCAGCAGGGCGCGGCAAGTAAGTTCCTATCGTTTTTCATTGATGTGTGGTGTACCTATAATTATAAACTGAAGCCCAAGTGTGTAGTTGCTTGAAAAGTGCCACGCCCCTTGTCCTACGCCCATAAATTTTTCCAGTGGAACGACACATCCAAGAGGCGACTGCATACGAAATTTCAATGCTGCACGACCTTTAGTTCCAAAGCTAATCGAGATCAAAAATTTTGTTTGTATGGGGGGTGCCACGCCCCCTCATCCTACGCCCATAAAATTTTACCAGTGGGACAACACATCCAAGAGGCGACTGCATACGAAATTTCAATGCTGCACGACCTTTAGTTCCAAAGCTAATCGAGATCAAAAATTTTGTTTGTATGGGGGGTGCCACGCCCTTTCATCCTACGCCCATAAAATTTTACCAGTGGGACAACACATCCAAGAGGCGACTGCATACGAAATTTCAATGCTGCACGACATTTAGTTCCAAAGCTAATCGAGATCAAAAATTTTGTTTGTATGGGGGGTGCCACGCCCCCTTATCCAGTGCTCCCCTTATTTTCTCAGTAGGAGGATAGGGATATGTAGTAAGTTCCTACCTAGTTTCATTGATGTGTGATGTGTAGTTCTAAAGTTATACACAAATCTGGAGTTTATAAAAAAGTGCCACGCCCCTTATCCTACGCCCATAAAATTTATTGATTCATGTATTGGGCTCTAGATTAGGCATGTATGCAAAGTTTCAGATCTCTAAGTAGTCGGGAAGTGGGTGAAAAATTGATTACTAGATTTGACGACATACATACCGGATGTGAACCTAATATAAAGCTTATAAAAAGTACACAATATTTTGAAATTTAAACAATCGAGTTGGTTGAAGCAATATATAGATTTGAATACGCATCACATAACATTAGCTAAAAACGAGTTTGAAAAAAATTTCTTTAAACTCTTGAATAATGCTGTGTACGGCAAAACAATGGAAAATGTCGACAAAAGAAAAGATGTAAAAATTGTAACTCAATGGGAAGGCAATAGAAAACGGTTAGGAGCTCGCGCTTTAATAGCAAAACCCAATTATCATAGCTCTACAATGTTTACAGATGATATGATTGCAATCCAAATGAATAGGGTACATACCATTTATAATAAACCTATATAGTACTTAGGTTTTACGGTACTTGAACTATCCAAATTAAAAATGTATGATTTCCACTATAATTATATGAAACCGAAATTTGGTGCAAATTTAACATTAAATTATATGGATACAGACTCTTTCATTTACAGTATTAAAACTGAAGATTTTTATAAAGATATTTTAGATGATATCGATTCAAAGTTTGATACTTCAGCTTATTCAAGCGATAATGTCTTTAATATACAATTAAAAAATAAAAAAGTTCTCGGAATGATGAAGGACTAGAATAACGGTAATATAATGAGGGAATTCGTTGGTCTTCGTGCCAAATTGTATTCAATTGACACGATTAGTTGTAAGCAAGTAAAGAAAGCAAAAGGTGTTAAAAGAGTTTTGTTAAATAACCTTAGTATAGAAGATTATAAAGACTGTTTGTTGAAGAAGAAACAATTCTATGGTAATATGTATATATTTAGATCAAAAGCTCATCAATTGTATACCCAAGAGCTTCAAAAATTGATATTAAGTTGTTCAGATGATAAGAGATATATTCAGGAAGATGGTGTTAACACATTAGCGTGGGGACATCATCAAATTAATTGAGAAATAATTAACATGTTGTAAAAATTGTGTATCCGAAAGTTTTTATAACAATATCCAGATTTGGATGTAAATGCGAATTGCTTTAGGTTAAGCCTTTTTCGTTTGTTGTAGTCTATAAGATTTGTAAATCAGTATACTGAAATGAATAAATAAACATATTTTATTAACCTTTTGTTATTTTATTACAAAATATTGTTAGGATTTTTATATTCCTGCAGATTACAGTTATTATCAATTGATATGTGAAAGAATAGCGTACCAGATAGCAAACGATGACTATCCATTTTGTATATTCAATGCTTTGGTGAAGACTGAGACAGCTAAAATTTCTCAAGCCTGCATTTTGTCTGCTGTAAGCTTAAATATGAAATATACAGGATTGTATTTCTATCCTTCATTTCTTTCTTTATTTTCACCATATTTGTTTATAAAAGTTCAAGATTGGAATAAGCTATAATAAACTTGCTGTTATTCTAATCTGTGCCCCTGCTCCTAAAAATCATTAGTTATACTCTCGCGCTATTGTATCATACACTTCCCCCCTTTCCACCCCCTCCCTTTGGCTCCCACATACATACATACATATACATTCATACATACATACATACATACATACATACATACATACATACATACATGCATACATACATACATACATACATACATACATACATACATACATACATACATACATACATACATGCATACATACATATATACATACATACATACATATATTCATACATAAACACATATACATATACATAAATACATACATATGTATATATTCTCGAATAGTCACTTATGACGTCAGTTTTTTAATCCTTCCATATAATGGATTGATTTTCACACACACAGCTACATTTTCTCATACGATTTGCATCGATGACGTTACTTTTTTGCTCCATCGTACTGAATTTCCTCTCACCTACGGTGGAGGAATTGTTCTAGCATTTTTTCCTCCACACATACAAAATTTCAGTGATGACGTCACCTTTTTGCTCCACCGTACTGTAACCTTGATGACGTCATCGATCCCGTGTTCACATCGGCATATTCATACTACTCAGGTTTTAAAATTTTTCTTTTTTAACTTTTTTTATAACCTTTTTTTTTTTTACTTTACTTTGCCTTTAATTGTTGTTAATTGTTTTACTAGCTGTCGTGTATACAGGCACACGACAGGTGGCCCCACTTGTAATTAATAATTGATTGGCGCAATAGCCCGTGTGGGCTTAGGCCTAGGTTTTTCAAGTAAACTTGTGTTTAGAGCCCGACCGAACCCGAAATTTTGCCCGAGACCGAGCGTTCGGCCTTTTTTTAATGTTCGGCCGAGACCGAGACCGAACCTTTCGAATACATATGCAAAAAAAAGGAGAAGAATTTTAATGAAAAAAAATTTATACATTTTTAGGAAAAAATACATTTTATTATAAAAACCAATTAATTCTTTTGAGGTATAAATACCTACATTAAGCCTTTTGTAGCCGAGACCGAACCAAGACCGAACCCGAACCTTTTGGCCGAACTGTTCGGTATCCGAGACCGAGCGTTCGGTCGGGCTCTACTTGTGTTTGCTTGTTGTTTTACACAAATTAACGGGAACATAAACCGAATCCGAACGGGTTGAGAAGCTTTTCATGGCAAAGAATATTCTCGGAGAATCGCCAATTCATCGCGAGAAGTGGCGCCGCGCAAAGAAACAAATTGAAAAACAAATTATTCTTTTTATTAGATGGTTTGAGGCCGGTATGGAACCCATGCCCTCCCACATTATCGACCAAGTACTTGTTCACTGAGTCACCGCACCTAGGAAGTATCATTAGGTTTTCTGGGTTACGATACGTCAAAATACGGAAATTGCTGTATTACCCCCAAAGTAGCTGCATCGCTGTTAGAGTAAGATGATGTTTAAAAGAAATAAAGAAGAATCATATACCCCGAATCTCCAATTATTTTTTTGAGTTTTCCCCCTACACGCTCTTATATACTGCTCCACCAGGATACTCCAGACCTAGTTGGCACCCTGACTCACGGAACTGAGTAAAGTTTTCGAAGTTCTTACTTTCGTACTTTTTAGGGTTCCGTTCCCCTAAAAGGGAATAAAAGCAGTCAAGTGCGAGTCGGGCTCGCTCACTGAGGGTTCCGTACCAGAAATACCCTTTTTAGCGTTCGAATTTAGTTTCTCTTTGCCCGTCTGGCCACACAATTTTCGACATTTTGGCCTACATCTTCGAAACCAATTCACCTAAAAATATGAACGTAGCCCTTTCTAACGATACCCCACAATATGTAAACAACAAAAATTTTTCGCTAAGGAAATTTTTTACTATGGTAATCTTAAATAAAATTTCAAAAAATAGAAAAACAAATAAATCGAAAAAAGCTGCAGTTTTCCAGTAATCTATGACTAAAGACCTACTAACTCTGATTTTATCAAAATTTTAGCTTAAGAAATGTAGAAACACAAGGGGGGTATGGTAATTTTTTCGACATTTTGTGCTATATCTTCGAAACCACTTCACAGAAAATTATAAAAAAAATATCTTTGGAATCCATGGAAGCAGCCCTTTCTAATGATATCCCACTGGACATAAACAACAACAAAAATTTTCTGAGGGGGTCATCTTAAATTAAAAAAAAAATTTTAAAATTAAAAAGTCGAAAAAAGGCGCAGCCATTCAGTCATGCGTGATCAAATACCTAGTAAGCTTGATTTTATCAAAATTTTCGGTTCAGAAATGGTGTGTGCAGATGGGATCATGTGGGGGGACAGGTCTGTTTTTATAACATTTTTAACTATATCATTCTAACCCGTTTACATAAAATTTAAAAAAAATACATTTTGTATTCTATGGATGTAGCCCTTTCTAACGATACCCCACACGATACGATTTAAAAATATTTTTATTTTTTTTTGTCCGACCCGAAAACCTTAAAAAATTATAAAAAAATATTTCTAAAAATATTTCTTAACTTTTTATAAGGAAAATGTGTCTAGGTTATTAAGACCTAACATCGTGCCAAATTTCAGGTTTCTACGATTAAAATAAAATTATGTAAAAAAAAACTTTTTAAAAATAAGCTTTAATTTATTTAATGTATTAAAAAGTAGAAAATAAATTGTTTCCAAGTCACCTGTTTCTTACTATTCATAAAAGCTTGGGGCGCTCATGTGTTCAATATTTGTCAACCAGTTACCACAATTTTTGATTTAAATAATTTTTTGCAAATAGATTCTAGTAATGAAAGATATTTTGAATATGGATATTGAGCGCACAAGCTTTTATTAATAGTAAGATACAGGTGACTTGGAAACAATTTATTTTCTACTTTTTAGTACATTAAATAAATTAAAGCTTATTTTTAAAAAGTTTTTTTTTACATAATTTTATTTTCTACTTTTTAGTCTTCCATAAATTCAATTTTAGAGCTCTGAAATTTTTCGCAAAAAGAATTTAAAACTTGCAGAGCAGTACACAATATTTAGGGTATTCACAGTGTTTACTATCGTCATATGTCATATCCTCAATTTAACAAATAATACGGCTGTGATCGACTCTAATATTCGTGGCATATTTGTGGCGCGATGAGTTGTTGTTGTTTTGCTTGCAAGGCGCGGCGAGTAAGTTCCTATCGTTTTTCATTCATGTGTGGTGTACCTATAATTATAAACTGAAGCCCAAGTGTGTAGTTGCTTGAAAAGTATCACGCCCCCTGTCCTACGCCCATAAAAATTTACCAGTGGGACGACACATCCAAGAGGCGACTGCATACGAAATTTCAATGCTGCACGACCTTTAGTTCCAAAGCAAATCGAGATCAAAAATTTTATTTGTATGGGTGGTGCCACACCCCCTCATCCTACGCCTATAAAATTTTACCAGTGGGACGACACATCCAAGAGGCGACTGCATACGAAATTTAAATGCTGCACGACCTTTAGTTCCAAAGCTAATCGAGATCAAAAATTTTGTTTGTATGGGGGTGCCACGCCCCCTTATCCAGTGCCCCCTTATTTTCTCAGTAGAAGGATATGGATATGTAGTAAGTTCCTACCGAGTTTCATTGATTTATGATGTGTAGTTCTAAAGTTATACACAAATCTGGAGTTTATAAAAAAGTGCCACGCCCCTTATCCTACGCCCATAAAATTTTACCAGTGGGACGACACATCCAAGAGGCGACTGCATACGAAATTTCAATGCTGCACAACCTTTAGTTCCAAAGCAAATCGAGATCAAAAATTTTGTTTGTATGGGGGTGCCACGTCCCCTTATCCTACGCCCATAAAATTTTACCAGTGGGACGACACATCCAAGAGGCGGCTGCATACGAAATTTCAATGCTGCACGACCTTTAGTTCCAAAGCTAATCGAGATCAAAAATTTTGTTTGTATGGGGGGTGCCACGCCCCCTTATCCAGTTCCCCCTTATTTTCTCAGTAGAAGGATATGGATATGTAATAAGTTCCTACCGAGTTTCATTGATGTGTGGTGTGTAGTTCTAAAGTTATACACAAATCTGGAGTTTATAAAAAAGTGCCACGCCCCTTATCCTACGCCCATAAAATTTATTGATTCGTGTATTGGGCTCTAGATTAGGCATGTATGCAAAGTTTCAGATCTCTAAGTAGTCGGGAAGTGAGTGAAAAATTGATTACTAGATTTGACGACATACCGCTGACACCGCGGACAGAAAGTGAAGTTAATATAAAGCTTATAATAAAAACCAGTGAAGCACGGAGGAGGCAGCTTAATGGTACGGGGCTTTTTTTCGTGGCAAGGTGTAGGTTCCTCCAAAATTTCATTATTTATTACGAAGTTTGTTGGGCACACCTATTATTCTGTCCAAGCAAAAATTCGGGTATTTTTATAAATACATTTTTTTCAAGCTATTTGTTAGATTCTGTAAAGCCTTTTATTTTTTGTTATGACGCTGAAGTATGTCTATTTTGAAAACTAACTTATTTTTTGAGGGATAATTAAAAATAAATGAAAGGCGAGATTTTTTGAAAAATATATGCCTACACCTATTATTTTGTCCACCTGTATATGATGTTCGGAGTTGCGTTCTAAATCGCTTGATCGATCATAACCAAATTTGGCACATAGACTATAGATGTTCCAAGGATGGTGATAGGCTAAAATTTTTATACATCAAGAGGGCGTGACACTTCCCATACAACTTAAATAATTGATTTGGCATATCTTTAAAACTACAAGATGTACAACATTAAAACTTTGTACTATGTTAGTGTTTAGATGTGTCTTCTTGCTGGAAAAAATGTAGGGGCGAAGACAAGGGGACTTGGCACCCCTCATATAACTTATTTCTATGATATGGCATATCTTTGAAAGCACAAGTCGCGCAGCATTGAAATTCCGTACGCAGGCTCCTCTTGGATGAGTCGTCCCACTGGTAAAATTATATGGGCGTATGTCAAGGGGGTGGCACTTCAATCAATTCCTATACGGGTATAAGATTAGAAATATACTTCATACTTCAATGAAACTCGGTAGAAACATATTACATATCCGTATCATTGAACTGGGAAAATGGGACGGGCATTGGACAAGGGGCGTGGCACCGCTCATACAAACGAAATCATTGATATCGAATAGCTTTGGAACTAAAAGTCGCGCAGTATTGAAATTCCGTATGCAAGCACCTCTTGGATGAGTCGTCCCACTGTGACAATTTTATGGGCGTAGGACAGGGGCCTGGCACTTTTCAATCAACTTCACATTTGGGTATTACTTTAGAACTATACATCATACATCAATGAAACTCGGCAAGAACTGACTACATATCCGTATCCTTGAACTGGGAAATAAGACGGGCATTGGATAAGGGGCGTGGCACCACCCATACAAACCAAATCATTGATATCGAATAGCTTTGGAACTAAAAGTCGCGCAGTATTGAAATTCCGTATGCAAACACCTCTTGGATGAGTCGTCCCACTAGTACAATTTTATGGGCGTAGGACAGGGACGTGGCACTTTTCAATCAACTTCACATTTGGGTATTACTTTAGAACTATATATCATACATAAATGAAACTCCGTATTCTTCAACTGGGAAAATGGAATGGGCATTGGACTTGAGGCGTGGCACACCTCATACAACTTAAATATTTTATTTGGTATATCTTTAAAACTACAAGTCCTTCAACATTGAAATTCTGTTTTGTTAGAATTCAGTCGTGCCCTTTTGCTAATTTGCCAAAAAAAAATTTAGGGGCATGGGACAACGGGGCGTCATACAACATTAAAATTTTTATTCTGTTAGTATTTAGTTATACATACATGTAAACATTTTTACAAAATTTTGAGTTTTATATATATAGATTTAGGGGCATGGGACAAGGTGGTGTGGCACACCTTAAATGTATATACCGTAAAAAAGTGGTGGTCCATGAGGAGTGAAGGGGAGTCGTGACTTTAATTTTGGCCTTCCACCAAAGGAGTAATCTACATACACAGATAGTTCTGTAAGGACCTACATTCATGACTTTCCTTACAAATATATAGACATCACAAGCATCAGCAAGAAGCCCTGCTGTTCAACAGAAAACAACAGAAACCAAGAAAAAGACAGACTGGCAAACACTGCTATTAAATTAAATACAATTAAATACAGCAACATCCAATCAGAGCATCGCGGGGTGGAACCCGCGGGTAATAGCTACTCTATGTATATAATATTATTTGTACGGGCCTAATCAGGCATAAATCTAGGTCATTACAGATTTCGTATTCTATAAAAACGGCAAAATTATATAAAATGCGATTAAACAGCTCCTGGCCCGTCTGTCCCTACGTGCTTCTTCTTCTGTCTGTGCTCTGTTTGGCTATTGCAGTTTCGCTAATAACTTTGTTTAAATTAAAAATTTAAATATTTTTATGATTGAGTCATGTATTGTGCTCCTGTTTACGGATGTATGCAAAGTTTCAGATCTCTAAGTAGTCATGAAGTGGGTGAAAAATTGATTACTAGATTTGACTACATACATACATACAAACCTGAAGTAAAGTTAATAAAAAGCTTATAAAAATGAGCAAGTTTCTGGGCAGAATGGATGAATTTTCTACTAGTTTTTTTGTTCCAAAGTCACGCATATTTAGCACTGGAACGGTTTGCAATATCTTCTCCTTCTATCATATTTTTAGCGTGCGAGTTTAACTAAAAAAAGCAACGAAAATCAGATCGACGAAACTTTTTATACATTTTGGAATACAAATAGTCAAAATTCTCAAAAGTAAGAGCTCCAAAGCACGTGCATTCACAACGAAGTGCAGCCAACAACGTTTGTTGAATTTCCTGGCATTTGCTTGTGCTGTGTTACAGACCTGTAAAAGATTCAAATCAAAATCGATTTATAAATCAACTCCACCAATCGATTAAAATTTCTGATTTTACAATCAGGCACCAGCAATCACAGTGATTTGTATCAAAAAAACTCCAATCAGTGATTTGCCCTTGTCTGATTCAAATCACAAATCACAAAAGTTGATTGGGACTTAAAATCAAAAGGGCACGAATCGATTGGCCGCTGAGCTGATTTAACTCATTCGTGGTGCAATCACCACATTGAGCAAGCTATACAGAGCTGCATTTTTTTTGTATTAGAAGGAAAGTTGTGGATTTGAGTAGCAGGTATAAGATGCTACAAAATAGTATACACAAGAAATAAACTATAATTTATGTTTTTTTATTTCAAAATATATGAATGTATAGGAGGAGTTTATGTATATAAATACATTACTTTGTTCTTTTGCCAAACCATCAAATTTTAACTAATGCATATGTACTTATATATTTTACATATCATATGTATATTATACTTAACATGTAATGTTTCCTGGGACAGCAGGTAGAAATTCATTACACTTTTGTGGCGGTAGTGGTATGTACAGAAGTCTACCTCTTTTGTGCGGGTGCTAAGAACGGATGCGAGACTGTGATGCCTATTTTTGTTCCAAACCTCCAAAAATAATGCGATTCACTCAGCTTAATTTCACGGAACGCAAACTGCTTCGAAAATGTTACGGACTAATAATAGTGTCTTCAAAATAAACAAACAATGGAGTGTATTACTTTAAGTTGTTTGTATTTACATATGATTTGTTCACGATTTCAAGTAATTATTCTTACTTTTAAGGAACGAATTTATCTTTGATATTTTTGGTCCTATTTCGAAGTATACAAGTTAACGGAGCAGCACCGGAAGCAGCGCCGCCAGCCGCAACACAACACCGTCAAACCAAAACGCAGCAACAGCGACGGTGGGAACGCTGCAACCTTGAATGCAGTTTTGCTGACTTAGCATAAGTACATTTTAGATTAAATAATAAGTCAACTGTGGAAAAACATAATTGAATAAAACACATTAAACTCGACCAGCAAGCCGTACGGTTCGAGAGGAAATCCACTAAGTTTGTTTAACTGGCGCCCAACGTGGGGCAGTGCGCGTGAAAAATCCTTATATAAGGACAAGAAAAGACACTGCCATTGGGAACGATCCCACAACACAAAAAAAAAGTATTCAACAGCAGCAATTATAAGTGAAAAAAAAGCTGCGTAAAAAATTTCAAAAAACTATTCAACACCAGCAATTATATGTGGAAAAAAGCTGCGTAAAAAAATTTCAAAAAACTATTCAACACCAGCAATTATATGTGGAAAAAAAATGCGTAAAATTTCAAAAAAACTATTCAGCAGCAACAATTACATGTGGGAAAAAAGCTGCGTATAATTTCAATAATTTCAAAAAACTACTCAACAGCAGCAATTACATGTGAAAAAAAAGCTGCGTAAAATTTCAAAAAACTATTCAACAGCAGCAATTACATGTGAAAAAAAAGCTGCGTAAAATTTCAAAAAAACTATTCAACAGCAGCAATTACGCGAAAGAAAAAATTGCGTCTAATTCAAAAAAAACTCTCGCAGCAACATCGCGAATATCACCGGCAAAAACAAAAATCAACTCCTCATCGCGGGACATCATGCACGGAGCCGTCTTATTGTAAGATATATTAAGTTATTGAAAAGAGTTAGTTCTAATATTTAATTAAGTAAAGTATACAAATATCGACTTGAAATGGCAGACGAACGACTTGTAGGACTAATAGGATCATCCGTAGAGATAGCAGTCGAGACAGCCTGCGGAACTTTAGTGCGGAGAATGACAGATTTAATTACAGAGAATAAGGCCATCAATGACACAACTCAGGCGAAAATTGACGAACTAACAGGAAAAATTAATACAATATAGTTATCTACGCCGTCTACCGTTAGCTATGAACCAATCGCTGTACGGTCCACACTTGCATGTCCAATATCGTTAGACCTAGTAAAATCACTTCCGGAATTTTCTGGAGACTGCGCTAGGTATATCTCTTGGCGACAGGCGGCGAATACTGCCATGGACCTATAAAAAATTATGAAGGGACAGAACGATTTTACCAAGCAGTAGCAATAATCCGAAATAAAATAGTAGGGCCCGCAGATTTAACTCTTTCATCGTTTAATACAGTATTGAACTTTGAAGCAATTATAGCCAGACTAGATCACACATATGCAGATAAAAGACCTTTGCATATTCTAGAAAACCAAATGAGTATCCTTTGTCAGGGCGAAAAGTCGATTTCAGAATTCTACGACGAAATAGAAAAGAATCTTACTACAATTCTAAATAAGATAACTACAGAATTTTCAGGAAACTATAGCTTAATTGGTTCTATGGCAGAAAAATATCGCTCTGATGCTTTGCGAGTCTTTATTTCCGGCCTAAATAGGCCATACTGTAATATTCTTTTTTCGGCTGGCTGTCCAGACTTGACATCAGCACTTGCCAAAGCACAAGAGCTGGAAGCTAATCGGCACCGATAAGCATTAGCGAGGGCGTTTGAAGCAAGGTATGACAAGCCAAACGGCATATTTCCACGTAATACTCCACAGTTTAAAAGAGTAAACAATGACTTTATAGCGAGAAGTAGCAATAGGATTTTAGAAAAACCAAAACCTATGGATGTCGATCCTACATCTTCAAAATTTCGCTACAATGCCAGGCAGCAATCAATCGCACCGATCCAACAACAAATGGTGTACCAAAAAAATCAGTCTCCAAATTTATCCCACAACCAAAATCAATTTAAACGACGATTTTCATCTGATCGGACAAATCCACCTAAACTGCAGCGTATTAATCACATCAAACTGCAAAACTCTGTACCAGAGGAAGCAAGATCTTACTATGAAGATGATTCAGATCAAGAGTACGGGTGTGATAACGACGCAACGACCGAGGACAATTACGCTGACAATTATGTAGAAGAAATTAATTTTTTAGGGTAAACTCGGCACTACCGTTTGTAAAAAAAAAACTTAACGATGACATGTCATTAAAGATATTGATCGACACCGGTACTGCCAAGAACTATATAAAAAACTTACCACAACTAAAACATATCATCCCAAGCAATAAGCCCTTCATAGCAAGAACTGTTAACGGGGAAAATACAATATCACAAAAATGTAAAGTAAACTTATTCGGAAAGACAACGGACTTCTTTGTGCTTTCTCAACTTCACACGTTTGATGCGATAATTGGCTATGACTTTCTGAGAAAAATAAAAGCAACAATCGATACCACTAAAGCGGTGCTTTTCTATGATTCCGGTCGGGAATCTCTAGAGTTTTTCAAGTGTGAAGATGGCAACAATATCCAAATAGATTACGAAGCAGTCCCCAAAGATATAAAAAATCAATTCCATAAAGTAATTACCAAACATATAGATATATTTGCCACAAAACACAAAAAACTCCCATATTCTACAAATATCATAGCATCCATTAGAACTATTGATTCGGAACCCGTTTACAGTCGACCTCGGCCTTACCATATGTCAGCCATCCCATTCGTAAATACAGAAATCCAAAAATTGCTAGATGAAGGCATAATTCAACCATCGCGATCACCGTACAACACCCCTATCCTTGTAGTTGGGAAGAAAGGTACAAACGAAGATGGTACCCCCAAAAATAGATTAGTTTTTGATTACAGAAAATTGAACGAGAAGACTATCGCTGACCGTTACCCAATTCCGGAAATATCAGTCATTCTGTCAAATTTAGGGCAGTCCAAATATTTTACAACAATAGATTTGAAGGCAGGCTTCCACCAAATCTTAATGGAGGAAAAGGATAGGGAAAAAACAGCTTTTTCCGTAAATAACGGAAAATACGAATTCCTTAGGCTCCCATTTGGGCTGAAAAACGCTCCAAGCATATTTCAACGAGCAATTGATGACGTGCTAAGATCGGAGATTGGTAAATGCTGTTACGTTTACATGGACGACGTCATAATATTTTCTAAGACCAAAGAGCAGCATTTAGAAGACTTAAACAGGATATTCAGCAAGCTGTACGAAGCCAACATGCGAATCGCCCCGGACAAATCAAAATTTTTTAAACGAGAGGTAGAATTTTTAGGTTTCAAAGTATCTGGCGACGGCATCAAAACATGTCCCGAAAAGGTGAGAGATATAGTAAACTTTGAAACGCCACTCGATCTTTGCTTCAAAATCAGTTTAACATTTCGATTCATACCGTTCCTCCTCTCCACAGCCAGAGTAATGGCCAAGTGGAAAGATTTCATTCCACTCTAGCAGAAATAGCTCGATGTACAAAACAAAATAATACGGATATAATTGAACTAATGTTACTTTCTACCTACAAATATAACAATACCATTCACTCCGTTACCGGGTACAAACCAATAGCAATACTATATAACGCCAATAAACAAATTATTGAAAAGATAAAACAAAAACTTACCACTAAACAGGAAAAAGATCTTAATTATCATAATAAGGGAGCCGCTTCAAAAGAATTCCAACCGGGTGACAAAGTTTATTTAAAAAACAATAGAAGAATAGGTAACAAATTTTCAAAATTGTATAATTTAAAAACGGTCCAAGCGGACTTAGGAACTGCTGTTGTAATCGAAGGAAGACAATTGCATAAAAATAATTTAAGATGAATCCCTAAACTTGCAGATCTCTAAACAATTTTTTTTTCTCCCAGGTTGTTCTTAATTCCATCTGTCATGGCGAGAATTACAGAGTACTCGTCAGCCTTATTTATCCCTATTCCCGAAGGTGACGTGGCTCTGTATGAAGACCATCTCTACCTAAAACACCAAACGAATCTTTCTGCAAATCAACAAATTCTCTACGACAACATAAATTTGATAAATAATCTCAGAAATGAAAGAGACAAAGAAATACTAAGACACGATGTTCAGGACATGGAACGGTTAATTCGTATACTGCAGCAGCCGGTGAGAAATCGTCGATCTATAGATTTCATTGGATCAGGCATTAAATTTATTGCGGGTGTGCCGGATCATCAAGATTTTTTGATACTGCAGTCGGAAGAAAATGAGTTAGTTAGAGCCAATAACAGACAAATAGACATTAATACCGAATTTCAGAACAAAATAGACGAAATAACAGATAGAATCAATAATTTGAACAATTTAAATAACCACCAGTCAGTTGAATTCCAGACAATGACAATGCTTATGACGAGACGAAATAGAATTATTATTGATAATTTAACAAATAATTTACACTCAATACTGTTGGCTAAAATTAACTTAGTAAATCCTTTGATGTTAAATTCTGACGAACTCGAAATGATCACTTTAAAAGAACACATATTTACACCGATCAATGATCTTTTATCTATTTCCAATGTTAAAATGTATTATCAAAACGACTTGTTAATTTATTTAATCAAAATTCCCAAGGTAGAAAAAATATGTGAATTGTACGAAATAGCTTTGGTTGCTCATAATAATAAGATTTTGGATATTCAAACTAACTTAACAGCAAATTGCAACGGGGAATACTATCCATTGAATAATTGTAAAAAATCATTATCATATCCGTACTGTAATATAGACCATAACGAAATATGTGTTGTGGAGCTCCTAAACAATCACACTGCAAGATGTCCAACGACATCATCTCACCACTTGGAAAAAATTGTCGAAATCAGAGATGGCCTGATCATTGCTCGCGATGACAACATAATGCTGGAGGAAGGAGAACAGTCTATCTCATTAAATGGGACCTTCCTCATAAGTTTTAAAGACGAAATCAAAATCAATGGAAAAATGTTCACAGCAAATCATGTCAAAAATGCAATAGAATTACTACCACCAAAAACCACTATTCTGAACGAAACAGAATTTCGTGAAAAATTATCTCTGCCATATCTTCACAAAATGCACGTAGTCAACAACCAAAAAATAGAGGAATTCAAAGTCAGCTTGGAAACTAGCGAATGGACTTGGTACGGTGTAATTGGGGTACTCATATTGGTGATCGCGGTAATCTTATATATCAAACTGAAGCCAAAGGAAATCAACATCAAGACCCAAAATATTCAGCCCGAAAATTTCCAAACTGCATGGGATTTTGAGAAAAACAGAGAAAACATCAGAAATCGCGTGTCCAAAATAATGTGCGAGGACGCCCAAGTTTAAGAGGGAGAGAAGTTAACGGAGCAGCACCGGAAGCAGCGCCGCCAGCCGCAACACAACACCGTCAAACCAAAACGCAGCAACAGCGACGGTGGGAACGCTGCAACCTTGAATGCAGTTTTGCTGACTTAACATAAGTACATTTTAGATTAAATAATAAATCAACTGTGGAAAAACATAATTGAATAAAACAGATTAAACTCGACCAGCGAGCCGTACGGTTCGAGAGGAAATCCACTAAGTTTGTTTAACTTACATTTTATTACTGCTCTGTCATCCTTTTGCACACTTGATTTTAAGACTTGATTTGCAGTCCCAATCAAGATTGGTGAATCGATTGGAATTTGCTGATTTAAAATCAAGTGATTGGTATATCAGATTTTCACTTTTGATTTGTGAGGGCTGATTTAAAAATCAAAGGCCACAAATCGATTGGGATTTGAATAAGAAAAAGATGAATCGATTGGCTATGCTTGGTTGCAAAATCAGCTTTTTAAATCAAATAGGGTGAAATTACTGATTCAAATCAAATCTGATTGAACTCTTCACATGTT
Source organism: Neria commutata (assembly GCA_963457695.1). Lineage (NCBI taxonomy): Eukaryota > Metazoa > Arthropoda > Insecta > Diptera > Micropezidae > Neria > Neria commutata. The sequence goes on from OY735245.1 coordinate 34,092,440, forward strand.
GAAACTATACGAAGCCGCTCGAATGCAACACTGCATTATTACCAACGTCATATATATTTGAATTTCTATTGTCATCTCTTTTTTATAAACTCATTAACAAAAATCGTGTTATTATCCGAAAGCAAAAATGTCCGGTACGGTAGTGCGCATAGAGCCGCTCAACGCGGAGAATTACGACACGTGGAAACTACAAATGCGCGCGGTACTCATAAAAAATGACCTGGTGCCCTACGTGGATGGCAAAAATCCATGCCCCACAGACGAAAGTGATAAAGAAAAATGGAGTGTATTTGATCAAAAAGCATGCGCGGACATTATGCTTTCCATGACTCCATCCGAGTTGAGCCTCATTGACGGTTGCACCAGTTCACGCGATATGTGGCAAAGCTCCAAGCGACATACCAGTCCAAAGGGCCTGCGCGTAAAGCTACACTTTTAAAACGTGTTGCCTTGTCGCGCATGAAGGAAGGCGAGAAAGTTCGCGAACACATCAACGATTTTTTTGACGCAGTTAGCAAGCTGAAAGAAATTGACGTTGCAATTGGGGATGACTTACTGGCAATACTCCTTTTGTACAGTTTGCCAGAGTCATACGAAACATTCCGGTGCGCGTTAGAAACAAGAGACGAACTGCCAAAACCCGAATTTTTACGAATCAAAATCCTCGATGAGGCCGAATCTCGCAAGGCTAAAGAAGAGAGAGCAGAGCAGAATGCTTTATATGTTATGCGGCCCCGAGAATGGCCGTAGAATAAATGAGTAGGTCCCGTTATCTTGTGCTAAATTAATACTAGCAACAACAAGTTATTGCGAGACTGTTGCGCAAATTATTTATATTTTTGAGTTCCTGAAAAAACGCAACAGCCCGTGTAACCGAAACTTAAACTCAGCTTTCTTCCATTTACTTGTAGGTATTCATTCTATTTTAACACAAGGTGCAAACGGGACCTTAAATGTATTCTATATTTATGAAGGCTTGTATGTACCCTATAAGCAATTCAGGAGTCGACTACGAAAATAACGCACTTATAGTTGACTTTTCAGTAGTCGACTACAAAAATAACACACTTATAGCTAACTTTTATGACCTAACTATAAGCTAACTACAATGTAGTGCAGAACTGCCCCAAAATCAAAGCGAGCTGTTTGCTTTCTTCTTTTTTGCTATTTGCGTTTTTTGAATATTTTTCATTTATTTATGTGCATTGTGAAATTGAAATTGAAAAATCAAAGCAAGCTGTTTGTTTTCTTTCCTTTTTGTTTTATATATTTGTCAAAAAACTTTTGCATTGGAAAATTTCAATCAGTTGCTCAGAAGGAAATGGAAGCATTTATCAAAAACCAAATATTTTTTGCCAAATTATGGAAATATGATGATATATTATCTTAAACAGGCAACGATTTTACAGCATACTAGTTTAGTTGAATAGCTTCATATGAAATTAGTTAGCTATAACTAAAAAAAATTAGCTAACTTTTAGCTAACTTCTAAACAACTAACTTTTAGCTAACTTCAAAGTAACCGACTTTAAGTTAGTTGAAAAGTCATCGAAGGGTAATCGGGACTGACTACTGCCTAGGACATCGCAATGTTAAAAAAGTCAGTAATTTCCACTGAAAGTAGTCGAAGAATAGTCAGCTATGGTTGCGAAGTAGTTTGCTTATAGTGCACTAAAAGTTAGTTGAGTTGCCGGTAGGGTACATATGCGTTTATGTATGTATGTATGTATGGCTGAACAGAATCGGATGAAATTTTACATATTATGTATGACGCGTACAGAGTAAAAACGTGGTGAGTGTCAATTTCCGCCTCATTGCGCTCATGCGCTGTGAAATTATAAACTGCGTTTGTACCTACTCTGTACGCGTCATATATAGTACCAGGGCAATTTAAAGGGTATACGAAGGCGTGATTCAATAAATGGCATGTGGATGTGGCAACTATACAACTTAAATCTTTGAATTGATATATCTTTGGGAATGGAGTTGGTTTGCCGACATGCGAACGATGTTAACAGCACGACGAACAAAACGAAATGGCAATTTTGCTTTGTCCCTGCAATGCGTTAAAAATATCTAAACCACTTTGATATTTGGTCAAGCATACCATACATACAAATATTCTCTAACACATGCTCACGTTTGACTCAAACCATTTGACCGGCCCCGACACATGCTCATTTCGATGTTTACACGTACACATGCTTGACTCAAGCATGGTCGGACCGGCCCCGAGACGGTCAAATGGTTTGAGTCAAACGTGAGCATGTGTTGGAGAATATTTGTATGTATGGTAACACAGACAATGTTTGACCAAATATCAAAGTGGTTTAGATATTTGTGACGCACTGCAGGGGCCAAAGCAAAATTGCCATTTCGTTTTGTTCGTCGTGCTGTTAACATCGTTCGCATGTCGGCAAACCAAACAAGCGACGCGGAAAAACAATTTTTGTCGCGAAATTTATGCGATAACTGACTTCTTTTTCTTAAGCACTGTTTAATCCGAGTGCTCTTCTCTTTATTTTTTCACTTTTTAACACACTTTGCCAGTGCAAAATTATGCGATACAATCGTCCGTGTCACTCATAGTATGTCTGCACACCACAAAGAGTTGGAAATTATGAAGATTTGATGGCAATGTTTGTTTTGTGTAAGGGCTAAGCATCAGTTTACACGGACACATGTTTGACTCAAACCATTTGACCAAAATTTGCCAAATTTGACCATTTGGCGCAAAAGCAAAACGCTACGAAGTGGAACAATGTGCGGGGCGAAAATGAAACAGTGCGCGAATCACAGCTAAACCGAAACAATGGGTGTTTTAAGTGCGGCAAATTTTGACACTGCCAGAAATTGCAAAGCCTAATACGGAATGCAAAGTGCGCGAAACGTAGAAGAGACAGAAACGCAAGAGGATTGCAATAAAGCAATGAACTTAGTAGAATCGGTTTTCTTCTGTCCTAATGACGAAACAAATTGGTGCCTAGATAGTGGGTGCACAGCGCACACGAGTTCTGATAAAAAATGTTTCATGGAATTTACAGAATTGTCGAAGCCTTTAAAATTGGCAAATGGTAACACTTCCTACTTCCTTGTGCACGGCATTAATGTAAATCCTGAACAAAAGTTGTCAGTATGTGAAATATGCATACAAGAAAAGCAAGTGCGTGCAAGCTTCCCGCAAAGTGTAGAACACCGCACAAAAGATCTTTTGGAAATTGTGCATAGCGACGTGTGCGGTCCTATGCGCTCAAAATCTTTTTCAGTATCGAGATATTTCGTTACATTCATAGATGACAGGTCACGGTGGTGTGAAGTGTACGTTATCAAACAGAAATCAGACGTTTTGAGTGTTTTCAAAAAATATAAGGCTGCTGTTGAACTTTTGACAGGTAAATGCATAAAAGCCTTGCAGTCTGATAATGGCACCGAATATGTGAACAATGAATTTAACGATTTTCTTGCACAGTGTGGCATAAAGCGCCGGTTAACTGCTCCTCATACACCTCAGCAAAATGGGTTGGCCGAGCGAAAAAACAGGACACTTGTAGAAATGGCCAGGTGTATGATGAGGCAAGCAGAAGTTCCGCCAATATTTTGGGCCGAAGCAATAAATACGGCATGCTATATTCGAAATCGGTGCCCTACCAGTGCATTAAATGGAATGGTGCCATATCAAATGTGGACAAATAAAATATCGACAGTGAGGCATATGAAGAAGTTCGGTACCAAAACATTCGTGTTAAACAAAGTCAAGAAGGGAAAATTTGATTCGCGTTCGACAGAGTGTACTTTCGTAGGTTACTCAAACGAATCAAAAGCATATCGGTTGTGGTGTCCACTACGGCGCAACATTGTAATAAGCCGCGACGTCAAGTTTTTGAATGACCTTAGCTTTAACAAACAATACAAAGACATTTATGAGAACGAGGAACCTGAAAGCAGTGAAATTGAAATCACCTAGACTGAAAGTGCAGATAAAACATCAGAAGCAGATCATGCGCCCAGCAAGGCGCAGCCCATACGTGGAAGAGGGCGGCCGCGAATCCTCAGAAAAGGCGGTCGTGGTAGACCAAAGAAGATTTTTCACTACATAACTCCTACGGACCATTCCGCAGATGAGCAAGTAGACATTTCCGGTGACGAGTCTGACATTTTTGAAGAATGCGAAATGATAAACTTCGTATCTGAAGCCGATCCATCTACAGTCGAAGAAGCAATGGAATCAAGCGATGCTGAGTTATGGCGCCAGGCGCTGGAGGATGAATTTATGGCACAACTGCGGAATAACTCATGGGAAATTGTAGAGCAGCCTACGTCAAAAAAAATCATCGGCAACAGATTCGTGTTGCGAACGAAAGAAAATGGCATGGCATGCGGCAAAAAGAAGGTACGTTTGGTGGCAAAAGGTTACTCCCAACGTCCAGGGGAGGATTTTCATAGCACATTTTCACCTGTCGTTCGATCAACGTCAATTCGTTTGATGGCAGCTCTAGCAGCAGAAATGGACCTTGAGATACATCAGATGGATGTTGTCAAAGCTTATTTGAATGGTGAACTTGAGGAAAGCGTTTATATGGAGGTACCTGAATACTTGACTGCATTTCTGAATAAAGTTATATCCGGTGAGTCTATGGGGTTATATGAAAGTATAAATATCAGAGAGACAGCTGTACGTTGGCGCGAAGCCCTGAGTGCACACAAAAATCCAGTTTGCTTATTAAAGAAGGCACTATATGGCCTGCGACAGTCGGGATTGCGCTGGTACTTAAAACTTACTACCAAACTTCAGCACCTCGGTTTTATGGCATCGAATCAGGATCCCTGTTTATTTTTAATGCGCAAAGGGGAAAATCTCATTATGATAACGATTTATGTAGACGATTTGTTATTGGCGTCAAATGATTGCACATGGCTGGCAGAAATCAAAAAGTCGTTGGCTGATACATTCCATATGAAAGACATTGGACCAGTAAATACATGCCTGGGCATAGGTTTTCAACAAAATTTGAAAAATCACGAAGTACTTTTGTCTCAGAGGGACTACACGAATTCTATTCTGCAACGATTCGGTATGGAAAATTGCAAGCCAGCTCAAACCCCCATAGATTCAGCTTGCAAGCTCTCAAAATCGGAAGTAGCTGATGAGGTACTGATGAAACAATTCCCATACCAAAGCCTTATCGGCGCACTCATGTATCTTGCCGTAACGACGCGCCCAGACAACGCGTTCGCTGTTAGTTTTTTGAGCCAATTCAACCCTAATTATAACACCGAGCACTGGGCAGCAGCAAAACGAGTCCTAAGGTACTTAAAACGGACCGCTAGTCATGGCCTGTGTTATCAACGAACAAGTAAAGAACTGTACGGTGTAGTCGATGCTGATTGGGGCGCAAATATAACAGACAGGCGCTCGTATTCCGGATACGCATTTCTACTGGCAGGTGCTGCCATCAGCTGGGAGGCACGTAAGCAACGCACAGTTGCCCTTTCGAGCACCGAGTCCGAATACATGGCTATGGCGGAGGCAACAAAGGAGGCGCTCTATCTGAAAAGGAACCTCGAAGACATCGGATTGCAATGTCAACATGTAAAATTCTTCAACGATAGCCAAAGTGCACAAAAGCTCATTCAAAGCTTTGGTTATCACTCCCGTACTAAGCATATTGATGTACGTCACCATTTCGTCAGAGATAGATACCAGTGAGGGGATATAACTATCGAATACATGCCAACGGAGCAAATGCCCGCAGATATCTTAACCAAAGGGCTAGGCTCACACAAACATCAGAGCTGTTTATCATCCTTGGGCGTGGACGAGTTCAATGCAGCTTAATTTTCCGCATTTTCGCTACTTCGAGGGGAGGTGTTGAAACTATACGAAGCAGCTCGAATGCAACACAGCATTATTACCAACGTCATACATATTTGAATTTCTATTGTCATCTCTTTTTTATAAACTCTGTTCTTACTGGTTTCTACTTAAATAAAGACCAGTACCATTTTGGATTTCGTACCGGCAACGCGCGTTTTAATATCACAACTCGCTGTGTTATGAAAGAAATCTGCTTAGCCAAATTTCGACAGTTTATTTTTGAATTTAATTTTTACAAATAATGTATTTTTTGAATACCTCACTACTTTGGCAGTTATAAAATAAATTTGAGGAATCTCTGATCTAAGCCATACGAACGATATTTACATACATAAATAAACATATATTTTAGATAATGTCCAGAATATTGCAACGAGATGATATGGTTATTGTATTTAAAAGGTCCGATATATAAGTTTAGATAATGTATATTATTTAACACATAAGATGCAAAGTGATAATTTATTGCAACTAAATACTTGATATCATAACCTTATATATTTATTTTATACTAGCACAATAGTTGCATTACAGTGAGCTTTACTCTTGTTCTATAAATTTGGTGTTACTATCATTTATTGTTATTAGGAAATTATCCAGCCACTCCTCTATAACTGGTAAGTTTTCATCACTCCATTTAGCTTCCTCTTTGATGTTTCGTAAAGATTTCTCAATGATGTGTTCTGCACTTCCGAATTCGCCGGATCTCATTTCGTGCAACTTCTTGACCATGCCATAGCCCTCTTGTGTTGTAAATACACCAGTAGCTGAGCTGATAAGGTTGTCCCACAAGTTAGTTTTGTTTTCAAACCTTGAAATTAAATAAGAAGAAATATGATGATTTACTTAGATTTAGCTGAACACTTTTTTGCCAGAAAAATATAAGGTCCCACTGTTGCGCGATTCCAACTGAAAGGAATGAAATTGTGGACATCTTCAACTTATCGCGAATAAATTGGGGCGGACCAATCCCATTCCGGAAAAATTTCATTTAAGGCTAATTACAGCTATTATTGCTGTGGCAGGTGTACAACAGAAATTCTGTGGTCACAAGTTATAATCGCCTAAGCCAGTTTTAAAATTTTTTTAGGAGAGATGTTGAAAGTTTCAAATTCTCACTGCAGTATATGTAAAAGCAATTAGGTTTTCGATAAATAATTGCCGTCCTAAAACAGATACATACATACTTGCAATTTTTATAGCATACTAGCTGTCCCGGCAAACGTTGTTCTGCCTAAAATAATTATTTTATCCCAAGATTTGTTTTGAAATGTATTTTAATTATGGTAGGAATTTTTTTGATAATATGAAAATTATGTACAGGAAGAATACGTTTTCGTGAATATTTCCACTTCGACAACAGCTATCGGGTTCAAATATTGTCGACCACTTTCTGTCGACTTTAGTATTATATGGTGTGAATCTGAGCCAAATCGGTCCATAAATAAGAATTTTCGAAAAACCGCCACCGTGGCAACACTTAGGAAGGTCTAACATTAAAACAAACCATTCAGAGCACCACACGAACATATGTTGTGAGTATAAGGTTGATCGCTCCTGTGGTTCAGCCGTGATGCTGCGACATACATACGCACAAACGTTTTTATATATTAAGATAGATTTGGAACTTAAAAGTCAATAGAAAACTCAATTTTATCCTAATTCGAGTAAGGCTGTAATGATTTGTGGCCACTTAATTGTGGGAATATTCGATTTACCGCCTTTATGGTGTGGGTACCTCGCCCATTGTCGGAAAATTAAATCTTAGCAGCAATGCAGTAACAAAACATGGACGCTCTGGTAGATATAGTATGGATTTTATAAGCCACGTATGGATGACACCTTCATTTCAATATCGAATTTACTTCGCACTCTAAAAAATGATTTCCCATGTACTTCAACTTCTCAGTCCCGCTCGGATACGGCTAAAAATAAATTTGTAGTCCCGTTAACTTGTGCTAATGAATGAGAATATGAGCATATACAAATTAATGCGAGAAAGTAAGGCCTAGACCTCGAGATCTTGCTCCAATTACTTTTTAATTCATCCTTTCAATGGTTGTTATACATTTTTGGATCGGATAGTAGCCCTGATTACACGAGCTCGATGCTCACTTTACTGATTTTATTGTGTTAAATTCGGTTTTCTTTCTTCGGTATTCTTTGGACTCCCAAATTTTTTTACATATTTTGCACCTTCTTGACAACCCGTTTTACAACATTTTGATGGCTGTGCCAGTTGTGTATAGGACGAGTATGACAGTAAAATCCGATTACAATTGGAAGCTAACCTGCTTTTGAAACTAACCTTTCTCTTATTTCTATCCAATTATTTGTCAAGAAGTTAAATAGGGTTATATAGCCACTTGAACCACCCGTCAGCATATTAAATATTAAGAATATGTCGTTATCGGTGAAATTTCTATTATATTCCAAAACAGCCAAATTTAAAAGTTTATCCAGTTTTTCGGCTTGCACTGGACATCCGGCCAACGTTTTAAGAAGATATGTTCTCTCGCTTTGAATTCTTCCGCTTGGGAAATTGAGAACACGCTGCAAACCGAACTCCCACTCGTCCATGGTACCCCATTTAAAAACTGGGCAAATATACTGATTTGGTACTCTACGGATAAAATAGTAAAACTAATATTAGCTTCTCCCTTGAACCATATCTTTAAAACCAACGGATTTTCGTTATCTGGGTCTGAGGTTTCCATCCACAGCTGAAATGCTTTTTGTGCTTCCTCAATGCATGGTCGATAGCCAGCTCGACATAAAAATGTCTTTGCTAAAGATCTCAAATCCGTTTTCCAATTCTCTTCTTCGATTTTAGATTCGCCGAGTTCTTCATAAAGTGGTGTTAGCAACACTCTCACATATGTCTATACAAAACGTAAACAAAAGAGAAAAATATTTAAACACCTATAAATATTTATACATACATAAATTTTTCATTTCCTTAGTAAGTATAGAGAGAAGAGCAAGAGTACAAATAAATAAATGTACAAATATAAAATAATAGTGGGTGCTACCGGCTATTGAAAATATACTACATCCATCTTTAAGTTACGTCTTCTTTTATATTGATGAAGCATCTAATTTTGTTTTTCTCCTTCAACGAGGAATTCAGTTTAATTTTGCTACCTGTTAAACATACGACGCTTGGAAAGATCTTCTTTATTTCCTATGATGTTACTATAACCATCATATAACCAACATATAACTGCATCTTTCAGTCACCTGATCGTACCAGTGGTGGCTTTAAAATGTTTTAATTAAAAAGTTAAAGTTTCTTAGTTCAAAAACATTCACAAAAAGCTTATTTACCAAATAAACAGATTTACTATTCAAATCCTTTTGTTACAATATTTGCACTTGAGCTGTTATTTTTGAAAGTGGTATAAGTCCACTTTCTGTTATTGCGAGATATTTCATTGTTTACATTTCACTCTCAGTGTCAATACTGTTAAGAGCTAAAACTTCCATCTCCCAAATACTAGAATCTCAATTTTTTTTTATTGTAAATTGTTTACTCATAAAAAGATCATAATAAATTTTATCTAAAACTGCCATTATCTAAATTTGTGTAAAATGTACTTATACCACTTTCGAAAATAACAGCTCTCTTTTTGGCAGCTTGCAGTTGAATTGTCTTCCGCCTCCGTTTCAATGTTTTACGTTCACTTGATACATATTCGAAAACTGATTATTAGCCAATGCCAGCGGCGGCCTTTTCTCTGCTAAGCTGGTGAGGCTCTGCAGGATGACGATTCTTTCGATACCGTGAGAAGCTTAAGACAAGGCGATCCTCTATCTTGGGACCTCTTCAACTTTTAAATGGAGAGCGTACTGCGGAAAGCCGATGCTCATCGCCAAGCGAGACGTTACCGCTGCTTTCTCCACTATCAAAAGAGAATCTACCAAAGTGAGTCTGACGATAATCGATGGCAAGACGAAATATATGTTTTCTACCGGCAGGGAGACCTGGCGCCGTGACTTCTATTTGGAACCTGAAAACTATTCCTTCGAAGCTGTCATGAAGCTCACATATCTTGGTATCACTATTACCATCTCAAACGACGTCAGTGCTCCACAAGATATTCGTTGACGAAAACTGCCGTATCGGGATGAACCACGAACTTGACTAGCTCTACGCCTATATTGACATAGTCGTTCGAAACCACCCAGCGGATTTACTGTCTGGGTTAATAGCGTAGAAGGCCATGCCTCCGATGGAAAGACCAAGTAGAGGCAACATTTGGGATATCCAACTGGAGAAGGCGCGCGTGTAGCAGGAGCACTTGGAGAGAAGCCGTATGTCATGTCGTAACCCGGTAACTGGTTGTTCTGACTAACCGATTTCAACTGATGCAATGTAATTAATGTGGGAATGGCAAACCCAGAGACAGACGGACGGACTACTAGGAGCGGACATATTTACTAGACAGCACAACCCTGGCAGTAACCATGGGAACAGACGAACGGACTTGACGAAACAAAAGCGACGCGCTGATTATTCAAAAAAACGGACGAGAAACGGACAGTCGACATTAATCACTCAAACAGTACGGAAGTGGCGCGCACAATATCATTTCACCTCAATAAAACTGTATGAACCTACATAGCTGAATTGTAGTGTTTTATTAATTGTTGTACGGATTTCTCGGAATGGCTAAGTAAAAGCCGACGCTTCTCGTTCAATGAGAACGGGAAGCTCTACATGGGGACTCGTCCGGGATAGGTCCTGCAATTGCTGGAGCTTGAAGGGAAGCTCTACATGGGGGCTCAACCGGGATAGGTGCTGCAATTGCTGGAGCTTGAAGGGAATCTCTACATTAATTTGAGGTATATGTTTGAAAAACCCTTTTATAACAAAGTGATACAGTTAAACAAAGGCTAATAATAATTTGTGTCTGTGGTCCAGTCACTTACCTCGAATTTTTTGTGCACTTCTGACATGTCTATATGCCTTCCGATATGATCTATAAATGTAAATACTGGATTCCAGACGACGTGATTTCGCTCATACTTCATAAAAAGAGTCATGTTGAATGCAGTGGCAAAGCTTAAATCTCCTGCGTAAGCTAAATTCCAAGCGTCGTGTAGTAATTTAGCCCTAATCGTATATAGAGACAAAGAAGAAATTAGAGACGATCGTATCGATTGTTACAAATGCACCGTAAACAATACAGGTCGGCTTTAATTTACCAGCCGATAATTTTTCACGGGCCACATAGGCTACTAGTTAATCATAACCAGACATTGAGAGAACGGCCCTAAAGTAGCAAAGCAAGAGAATTGAAATACGATAAAAAAACGCCAAATTATTACCTCCAACTCAGTAGCATCATTTAACTACATATATGTTAATGTATATTACAATAGCTGTTGAAGTTTAGTGTTTTAGTTAAAGGTTCTAATGTAGCGATTATTTTGGATTCTTGCTAGCAAGGCAATAGCTATGGCAGACGGCATTCGGCTATGCGACACGCATGTCCTATATTTCAAAGAATGGAAATGAACGAGCCTTCAATATATTTTTTAAATAATATGAAACCGCATATTACGATTAAATGGGAAACCCCCACTTACCTGGAATATGTAGGTATACTTTCACGGCCCAATGAAGTTTGCAAGAACTTTGAGAGTAAATTCCAGTTTCCTTCATCATAGTTCACTGGATATGGTCCAATCTCTTCAGGATTTATGATGATAAAATTATCTGGTCCCGGCAGATCCCTGAGCAGAAACTCACGAGATTTTTCCATCCAAGCATACGGGGTGGAATTTGAGAAATTCAAATTCTCTTCTCGCACAAGAACTAACGGGATCCACCATAGCATTTTGTCTCGTTCCGGCACGTCATGTGGGCGTTCTCTGAGGTAAACCTTTTGTATGATTTTCGCAGTTTTCTTACTATAATCACGATTTACAAAAATTACAGGTAACCGATCTTTCGTTATCCAGGAGCCGGCTATCTCTGCAATGCTGTATTTTGAGACTATCCTTTTGTCTTCCAAAGCTTGCCTGGTTAGTGCGTCCCAGAGGTCGTCGCCAAAAAATGTACCGTAATGGCGATCAGCAACGAATTTCCTCACTGCATCCCGGAATGTGTTTCTACCAAGGGTATAGTTCAACATGCGCATTACTAGCTCCGTTTTAAATGATGTCGTCTCTTGCTTCATTCCGGTTATTCGAGAATGAGGATATCGCTTACTGAACTCGTAGTACAAGGAGTATAAAATTGTCATGGGGTATTTTCCATTGAATTCGCTGCCATTATCAATCTATATTAAATACAAGTCTTTACTGTATAATACAATGTAAATGTCAATTTTAAATAAATTCTTCTTCACTACTCTATAATACAGGGTCAATATTTCTTAAAATATTTGTTTATTATCATTATTTTTAATTACTTCCTAAAACTTTTAAACAAATTAGCCCTAAAGTGTCAAATATGACACTGCGATACTGGTAAATGTGTTTTCCCTGTATCCTGCCAAAATGAAACCGAAATTAAGAAAATGGGTTTGCTGTTTTTTATACCCTACACCTATGATAATAGGGTATAATAACTTTGTGCGAAAATTGTAACGCATTAAAGGAGCCGTCCTAGGTGTAGACATAAGTATATAGAAATGATCAAAATCACTTTCTGTGTTGATTTCCTGTTGTCCGTCTTTCTGTCTGTCCGTCTGTCTGTCCACGCAGGAGAGACAGAAGGAGTTATCCAATTTGGACGAAATTTAGTACACAGTTAAAGTGAACCTTAACTTAGTTTAAGTTCTGAGATTAGCCAAATCGGTCGAAGGACACGCCCAAAATGGGCCTGCAAGTCCCACTACCTCGGGTTTTTTCGATAAAATTGCTATAATTTGTCTAATTACTCATTTAAAAGAATAACACTTGGCATTCAAGTTCGGGTCTAGTCTTCTATGTCGTACGATAAAATGAGTGTGGTACGCCTACTATATAGGCGGCAAAATTTTTCTGGTAAAATGGCTCTCAACTTGGTATTTATGAATTTAAACGAATGAAATTTCGTTCCTATGTTGAAATATAGGTCTTACATGCCATAAGAAAATGGGATTGGTCCGCCCACTATATAGGCGATAAGCAGAAAGTCTTTATAACTTCCATAATATATAGACCAGAGTGTCCATACTCCTGAGAAAATCGTACATACTCTGAAAGTAAGGTACAAATAAATTCAATGACTCGTGTCTGGAACTTTTTTTGGATCAAGGCTTTTACAGTTTCATAAGCAAAATAATATAATAATTTTTTTAAATAATTAATTAGTGGAGCGGCCCGCTAACGAGGTTTAGGCCCAGCTCTCTTGCCTTATCTTGTAAGTAAAATACAATAGTGTTAAATTAATATTACTCATACTACATGGTGTATTCAATCGAAAAATATTTTGGTCCGAATCAAAAACATATATATTCTTTTGTAAAATTGTGCACTGAATTCAAATCTGATCCACAAAAATTTAAAGAAATTATTGATTTTGTTTTCCGCGGCATTGAATGATATTTGCTGCTTATGACGACTTTTGGCATTCTTTTGGTTAATTTTTTTAATATATTCCATCTATCTGAGTTGAATTTTTGTTAAAGCCAAACATCATTAATAAAAATGTTGCTGTTAAATTTAATTTTTATGTTGATACTTTCCTGTATTTAAGGGAACCATTACCCTAAAGTAAACAGACGGAACTCTTATAAAGTCGCTTTTGTTTCTGTATATTTCGACGTAGAAATCTGAAATTTTTTTCGGAAAAATTACTGCCCATCTGCCTGATTTCTCAAGCTAAAATTTGACATAAAACTGCAGCTTTTTCGTTAGTCTCATAGTTGCTGAAGGAGTGAATCTACTCGAGAGACCATGCTTAATAATATGAGGCCCTCTTATAAGACCACTTTTTCGTCCGATGGTTTAAATAATATTGAAATAATTGGCAGGGAAATTTATTTCTTATGTTTAAACGTGACGTAATGTCATTTAGAATTTTTTGTTTTGATACGAACGGAACCCTGTTTGCGCGGGCCCAACTCCCTCTTGATTGCCTTTCTATAAGCATTTTATCAACTTCACTTCAGGTTTGTATGTTTGTATGTATGTATGTGGTCAAATCTAGTAATCAATTTTTCACCCACTATATTAAAATTGGCGTCACTGAGAAATGGGCAAAGAGTGTGGAAAGTATTTGGTAGCCCTGATCCCGAAACAATTTTTACCTCAATAACGAGTTCCGCCGCAATAAAGCTCGCCAATGCCTTGTTGACATGAGCATCGCTCCACCAGTAAGGTGTGATCCACGAGCCAAGCCATTGATAAATTAGCTCTTGTGTTAAACTGTAATAGCCTTTTCGCAACAATTCGCCCTCTCTGGAAATGTTTCAAAGGGCATGAAATAATGCGTATAATAGATAATTCATACAAAACTTGCTTGAACACCAGCAAGCCCCAGTTGTCGGCAGGACGCACTGATGAGAGACCGGGTATTGCCACGACATCAATTTTGGTCAGTGGAATAGAGATGTTGAAATAATGTTCTAAATGGTCATAGATTGTTTCTAATTTGAGGTAAACACTCTAAAATTAAAGATGTAGTTTAATATTTTCAAATGCAAATGATTTGTTTAGAAAGTTGAACCTGGAGCTCTTCGTGTGTATCGGCGTTTGCCCAAAGGCTAATTGCTGGCGTGCGGGGATTGTGCTCTTTCGGCTTCAGTTTTTGCAACTGGGATGTGACAAAGCCAAAAGTAAATGAAGACATGGGAGGAGTTGCTTCGAAAAAATCGACAACATACTCCTTATTGCTGAAATAAAGAAGTGTAAAATATGTGCATCTAACTGGGAATCTTGCATATAACGGTGCTCCAGTCAAGTAAAATATATGTGTTTTTTTATTTTTTTATAAGCTTTATATTAACTTCACTTTCTGTCGGTATGTCAGCGGTATGTCGTCAAATCTAGTAATCAATTTTTCACTCACTTCCCGACTACTTAGAGATCTGAAACTTTGCATACATGCCTAATCTAGAGCCCAATACACGAATCAATAAATTTTATGGGCGTAGGATAAGGGGCGTGGCACTTTTTTATAAACTCCAGATTTGTGTATAACTTTAGAACTACACATCACACATCAATGAAACTCGGTAGGAACTTACTACATATCCATATCCTTCTACTGAGAAAATAAGGGGGCACTGGATAAGGGGGCGTGGCACCCCCCATACAAGCAAAATTTTTGATCTCGATTAGCTTTGGAACTAAAGGTCGTGCAGCATTGAAATTTCGTATGCAGTCGCCTCTTGGATGTGTCGTCCCACTGGTAAAATTTTATGGGCGTAGGATAAGGGGCGTGGCACTTTTTTATAAACTCCAGATTTGTGTATAACTTTAGAACTACACATCACACATCAATGAAACTCGGTAGGAACTTACTACATATCCATATCCTTCTACTGAGAAAATAAGGGGGGCACTGGATAAGGGGGCGTGGCACCCCCCATACAAACAAAATTTTTGATCTCGATTAGCTTTGGAACTAAAGGTCGTGCAGCATTGAAATTTCGTATGCAGTCGCCTCTTGGATGTGTCGTCCCACTGGTAAAATTTTATGGGCGTAGGATAAGGGGCGTGGCACTTTTTTATCAACTCCACATTCGTGTATAACTTTAGAACTACACATCACACATCAATGAAACTCGGTAGGAACTTACTACATATCCATATCCTTCTACTGAGAAAATAAGGCGGGCACTGGATAAGGGAGCGTGGCACCCCCCATACAAACAAAATTTTTGATCTCGATTAGCTTTGGAACTAAAGGTCGTGCAGCATTGAAATTTCGTATGCAGTCGCCTCTTGGATGTGTCGTCCCACTGGTAAAATTATATGGGCGTAGGATAAGGGGCGTGGCACTTTTTTATCAACTCCAGATTTGTGTATAACTTTAGAACTACACATCACACATCAATGAAACTCGGTAGGAACTTACTACATATCCATATCCTTCTACTGAGAAAATAAGGCGTGCACTGGATAAGGGGGCGTGGCACCGCCCATACAAACCAAATTTTTGATCTCGATTAGCTTTGGAACTAAAGGTCGTGCAGCATTGAAATTTCGTATGCAGTCGCCTCTTGGATGTGTCGTCCCACTGGTAAAATTTTATGGGCGTAGGATAAGGGGCGTGGCACTTTTTTATAAACTCCAGATTTGTGTATAACTTTAGAACTACACATCACACATCAATGAAACTCGGTAGGAACTTACTACATATCCATATCCTTCTACTGAGAAAATAAGGGGGGCACTGGATAAGGGGGCGTGGCACCCCCCATACAAACAAAATTTTTGATCTCGATTAGCTTTGGAACTAAAGGTCGTGCAGCATTGAAATTTCGTATGCAGTCGCCTCTTGGATGTGTCGTCCCACTGGTAAAATTTTATGGGCGTAGGATAAGGGGCGTGGCACTTTTTTATCAACTCCACATTCGTGTATAACTTTAGAACTACACATCACACATCAATGAAACTCGGTAGGACTTTACTACATATCCATATCCTTCTACTGAGAAAATAAGGCGGGCACTGGATAAGGGAGCGTGGCACCCCCCATACAAACAAAATTTTTGATCTCGATTAGCTTTGGAACTAAAGGTCGTGCAGCATTGAAATTTCGTATGCAGTCGCCTCTTGGATGTGTCGTCCCACTGGTAAAATTATATGGGCGTAGGATAAGGGGCGTGGCACTTTTTTATCAACTCCAGATTTGTGTATAACTTTAGAACTACACATCACACATCAATGAAACTCGGTAGGAACTTACTACATATCCATATCCTTCTACTGAGAAAATAAGGCGTGCACTGGATAAGGGGGCGTGGCACCGCCCATACAAACAAAATTTTTGATCTCGATTAGCTTTGGAACTAAAGGTCGTGCAGCATTGAAATTTCGTATGCAGTCGCCTCTTGGATGTGTCGTCCCACTGGTAAAATTTTATGGGCGTAGGACAAGGGGCGTGGCACTTTTCAAGCAACTACACACTTGGGCTTCAGTTTATAATTATAGGTACACCACACATGAATGAAAAACGATAGGAACTTACTTGCCGCGCCCTGCTGGCAAAATAGCAACAACTCACCGCGTCACAAATATGCCACGAATATTAGGGTCGATCACTGCCGTATTATTTGTTAAATTGAGGATATGACATATGACGATAGGAAACACTGTGAATACCCTAAATATTGTGTACTGCTCTGCAAGTTTAAAATTCTTTTTGCGAAAAATTTCAGAGCTCTAAAATTGAATTTATGGAAGACTAAAAAGTAGAAAATAAAATTATATAAAAAAAAACTTTTTAAAAATAAGCTTTAATGTACTAAAAAGTAGAAAATAAGTTGTTTCCAAGTCACCTGTATCTTACTATTAATAAAAGCTTGTGCGCTCAATATCCATATTCAAAATATCTTTCATTACTAGAAT
Source organism: Neria commutata (assembly GCA_963457695.1). NCBI lineage: Eukaryota > Metazoa > Arthropoda > Insecta > Diptera > Micropezidae > Neria > Neria commutata. The sequence continues at coordinate 34,109,826 of OY735245.1, forward strand.
CTACTTGCAAAAAATTATTAAAATAAAATATTGTGGTAACTGTTTGACAAATATTGAACACATGAGCGCCCCAAGCTTTTGGGGATAGTAAGATACAGGTGACTTGGAAACAACTTATTTTCTACTTTTTAGTACATTAAAGCTTATTTTTAAAAAGTTTTTTTTTATATAATTTTATTATAAGCTTTATATTAACTTCACTTTCTGTCCGCGGTATGTCAGTGGTATGTCGTCAAATCTAGTAATCAATTTTTCACCCACTTCCCGACTACTTAGAGATCTGAAACTTTGCATACATGCCTCAACTAGAGCCCAATACATGAATCAATTTTATGGGCGTAGGATAAGGGGCGTGGCACTTTTTTATCAACTCCAGATTCGTGTATAACTTTAGAACTACACATCACACATCAATGAAACTCGGTAGGAACTTACTACATATCCATATTCTTCTACTGAGAAAATAAGGCGGGCACTGGATAAGGGGGAGTGGCACCGCCCATACAAACCAAATTTTTGATCTCGATTAGCTTTGGAACTAAAGGTCGTGCAGCATTGAAGTTCCGTATACAGGCCCCTCTTGGATGCTTCGTCCCACTGGTAAAATTTTATGGGCGTAGGATAAGGGGCGTGGCACCCCCATACAAACCAAATTTTTGATCTCGATTAGCTTTCGAACTGAAGGCCGTGCAGCATTGAAATTTCGTATGCAGTCGCCTCTTGGATGTGTTGTCCCACTGGTAAAATTTTATGGGCGTACGATAGGGGGACGTGGCACCCCCATACAAAAAAAATTTTTGATCTCGATTAGCTTTGGAACTAAAGGTCGTGCAGCATTGAAATTTCGTATGCAGTCGCCTCTTGGATGTGTGGTCCCACTGGTAAAATTTTATGGGCGTAGGATAAGGGGCGTGGCACTTTTTTTATCAACTCCAGATTTGTGTATAACTTTAGAACTACACATCACACATCAATGAAACTCGGTAGGAACTTACTACATATCCATATCCTTCTACTGAGAAAATAAGGCGGGCACTGGATAAGGGGGCATGGCACCCCCCATACAAACAAAATTTTTGATCTCGATTAGCTTTGGAACTAAAAGTCGTGCAGCATTGAAATTTCGTATGCAGTCGCCTCTTGGATGTGTCGTCCCACTGGTTAAATTTTATGGGCGTAGGATAAGGGGCGTGGCAATTTTTTATCAACTCCAGATTCGTGTATAACTTTAGAACTACACATCACACATCAATGAAACTCGGTAGGAACTTACTACATATCCATATCCTTCTACTGAGAAAATAAGGCGGGCACTGGATAAGGGGGCGTGGCACCGCCCATACAAACCAAATTTTTGCTCTCGATTATCTTTGGAACTAAAGGTCGTGCAGCATTAAAATTTCGTATGCAGTCGCCTCTTTATGTGTCGTCCCACTGGTAAAATTTTATGAGCGTAGGATAAGGGGCGTGGCACTTTTTTATCAACTCCAGATTCGTGTATAACTTTAGAACTACACATCACACATCAATGAAACTCGGTAGGAACTTACTACATATCCATATTCTTCTACTGAGAAAATAAGGCGGGCACTGGATAAGGGGGAGTGGCACCGCCCATACAAACCAAATTTTTGATCTCGATTAGCTTTGGAACTAAAGGTCGTGCAGCATTGAAGTTCCGTATACAGGCCCCTCTTGGATGCTTCGTCCCACTGGTAAAATTTTAGGGGCGTAGGACAAGGGGCGTGGCACTTTTCAAGCAACTACACACTTGGGCTTCAGTTTATAACTATAGGTACACCACACATCAATGAAAAACGATAGGAACTTACTTGCAGCGCCCTGCTGGCAAAATAGCAACAACTCACCGCGTCACAAATATGCCACGAATATTAGGGTCGATCACTGCCGTATTATTTGTTAAATTGAGGATATGACATATGACGATAGGAAACACTGTGAATACCCCAAATATTGTGTACTGCTCTGCAAGTTTTAAATTCTTTTTGTGAAAAATTTCAGAGCTCTAAAATTTAATTTATGGAAGACTAAAAAGTAGAAAATAAAATTATATAAAAAAAAACTTTTTAAAAATAAGCTTTAATTTATTTAATGTACTAAAAAGTAGAAAATAAATTGTTTCCAAGTCACCTGTATCTTACTATTAATAAAAGCTTGTGCGCTCAATATCCATATTCAAAATATCTTTCATTACTAGAATCTATTTGCAAAAAATTATTTAAATAAAATATTGTGGTAACTGTTTGACAAATATTGAACACATGAGCGCCCCAAGCTTTTATTGATAGTAAGATACAGGTGACTTGGAAACAATTTATTTTCTACTTTTTAGTACATTAAATAAATTAAAGCTTATTTTTAAAAAGTTTTTTTTTATATAATTTTATTTACATTCAAAAACTTTATAAATGTCACAGCGTAGTTATTTAATTAAAGCCGGTAATCGGCATTCAAAATAACCTATTCGGCTTCGGCTATAAATGAAAGCATCCTTTGCTTAACTCAGCAGTGATCAACTCGCGGCCCACGGGCCGCATGTGGCCTGCCTAGAAAATTTTTCTGACCTGCGAGATTCATTAGACTTTTACAAAAGATATTTTTCGGGTCGATAAAAAAAAATATTTTTATATCGTATCGTGTGGGGAATCGTTTGAGAGGGCTACGTCCGTGGATTCCAAAAATGTTTTTTCAAATTTTAGGTGGATTGGTTTCGAAGATATAGGTCAAAATATCGCAAAATGTATGGCATGTGGCCCGCGGAGCTATGATGCATTTCCAAAGTGGCCCGCAGGATCATTTGGGTTGGCCACTATTGCCTTCGCTGATGTTTATGTACAACTCTGTACACTGCTGCGTATGAAGCCTAAACTATATTTAGCGCTTTGAAAGCTATACACAAGGTAAGTGTCCGTGCCATTTTCGGCTTTGGCTTGGCCGTAAAAAAAATAATTTGGGCTCCTCTCAAAATTCAATATTTGACTCCCGCTTAATCCCGATCTATCTCAAATTAGATGAACCATGCATGAATTAACAAAACACTTTTTGGTTTCCGTGAAGTGCCGGTCTACACATGTACAGTGCAACTTCAACTAGTTTTACTATTTTATAAGCTTTATATTAACTTCACTTCAGGTATGTAGTGGAATCTAGTAATCAATTTTTCACCCACTTCCCGACTACTTACAGATCTGAAACTTTGCATACATGCGTAAACACGATGACAATACATGAATCAATCATAAAAATATAAAAAATTTTACTTTAAACAAAGTTATTAGCGAAACTGCAATAGCCAATCAGAGCACAGATAGAAGAAGAAGCACGTAGGGACAGACGTAGTTGTTTGGTTGATGGTGGTTTGTAATTCTCGTTTGCTTTATACAGTTCTGTAGTCAGTCTTCATTTACTTTCATTGCAGATGGTGGTTTGTAATTCTCGTTTGCTTTATAGTTGGACGGTGATTACACCCTACTTTGTTGTGTTCAAGTTAAGACTATACTTCACAGGATCATTTCTGTAGTCAGTCTTCATTTACTTTCATTGCAAAATGAAGTATGTATTTCTGCACCCGCGATGAGGAGGTTTATTGTTTTACTTGTAGCATTGCTTTACAAGAACATTGCTCTTCAACAAAGGCATTCATATTAATCAAACAGTAAAATATGTACTGACAAAATTTTAGAAATAGTCAAAAATATACATGCACATATGTTTGCAAAGGGCGAATTGACACATATGTATATTGTGTATGCAAATACACATGCATATATAATAGAATTTCGTTTTTATAAGCTTTATATTAACTTCACTTTCTGTCGGTATGTCAGCGGTATGTCAGCGGTATGTCAGTAAGTCGTCAAATCTAGTAATCAATTTTTCACCCACTTCCCGACTACTTAGAGATCTGAAACTTTGCATACATGCCTAACCTAGAGCCCAATACATGAATCAATAAATTTTATGGGCGTAGGATAAGGGGCGTGGCACTTTTTTATAAACTCCAGATTTGTGTATAACTTTAGAACTACACATCACACATCAATGAAACTCAGTAGGAACTTACTACATATCCATATCCTTCTACTGAGAAAATAAGGGGGGCTCTGGATAAGGGGCGTGGCACCCCCATACAAACGAAATTTTTGATCTCGATTAGCTTTGGAGCTAAAGGTCGTGCAGCATTGAAATTTCGTATGCAGTCGCCTCTTGCTTGTGTCGTCCCACTGGTAAAATTTTATGGGCGTAGGATAAGGGGGCGTGGTACCCCCCATACAAAAAAAATTTTTGATCTCGATTAGCTTTGGAACTAAAGGTCGTGCAGCATTGAAATTTCTTATGCAGTCGCCTCTTGGATGTGTCGTCCCACTGGTAAAAGTTTATGAGCGTAGGATAAGGGGGCGTGGCACCCCCATACAAACAAAATTTTTGATCTCGATTAGCTTTGGAACTAAAGGTCGTGCCGCATTGAAATTTCGTATGCAGTCGCCTCTTGGATGCGTCGTCCCACTGGTAAAATTTTATGGGCGTAGGATAAGGGGCGTGGCATTTTTTTTATCAACTCTAGATTTGTGTATAACTTTAAAACTACACATCACACATCAATGGAATTTGGTAGGAACTTACTACATATCCATATCCTTCTACTGGGAAAATAAGACGGGCAGTGGACAAGTGGGCGTGGCACCCCCCATACAAACAAAATTTTTGATCTCGATTTGCTTTGGAACTAAAGGTCGTGCAGCATTGAAATTTTGTATGCAGTCGCCTCTTGGATGTGTCGTCCCACTGGTAAAATTGTATGGGCGTAGGATAAGGGGCGTGGCACTTTTTTATCAACTCCAGATTCGTGTATAACTTTAGAACTACACATCACACATCAATGAAACTCGGTAGGAACTTACTACATATCCATATCCTTCTACTGAGAAAATAAGGCGGGCACTGGATAAGGGGGCGTGGTACCCCCCATACAAACAAAATTTTTGATCTCGATTAGCTTTGGAACTAAAGGTCGTGCAGCATTGAAATTTCGTATGCAGTCGCCTCTTGGATGTGTCGTCCCACTGGTAAAATTGTATGGGCGTAGGATAAGGGGCGTGGCACTTTTTTATCAACTCCACATTCGTGTATAACTTTAGAACTACACATCACACATCAATGAAACTCGGTAGGAACTTACTACATATCCATATCCTTCTACTGAGAAAATAAGGCGGGCACTGGATAAGGGGGCGTGGCACCCCCATACAAACAAAATTTTTGATCTCGATTAGCTTTGGAACTAAAGGTCGTGCAGCATTGAAATTTCGTATGCAGTCGCCTCTTGGATGTGTCGTCTCACTGGTAAATTTTTTTGGGCGTAGGATAAGGGGCGTGGCACTTTTTTTATCAACTCCAGATTTGTGTATAACTTTAGAACTACACATCACACATCAATGAAACTCGGTAGGAACTTACTACATATCCATATCCTTCTACTGAGAAAATAAGGCGGGCACTGGATAAGGGGGCATGGCACCCCCCATACAAACAAAATTTTTGATCTCGATTAGCTTTGGAACTAAAAGTCGTGCAGCATTGAAATTTCGTATGCAGTCGCCTCTTGGATGTGTCGTCCCACTGGTTAAATTTTATGGGCGTAGGATAAGGGGCGTGGCAATTTTTTATCAACTCCAGATTCGTGTATAACTTTAGAACTACACATCACACATCAATGAAACTCGGTAGGAACTTACTACATATCCATATCCTTCTACTGAGAAAATAAGGCGGGCACTGGATAAGGGGGCGTGGCACCGCCCATACAAACCAAATTTTTGCTCTCGATTATCTTTGGAACTAAAGGTCGTGCAGCATTAAAATTTCGTATGCAGTCGCCTCTTTATGTGTCGTCCCACTGGTAAAATTTTATGAGCGTAGGATAAGGGGCGTGGCACTTTTTTATCAACTCCAGATTCGTGTATAACTTTAGAACTACACATCACACATCAATGAAACTCGGTAGGAACTTACTACATATCCATATTCTTCTACTGAGAAAATAAGGCGGGCACTGGATAAGGGGGAGTGGCACCGCCCATACAAACCAAATTTTTGATCTCGATTAGCTTTGGAACTAAAGGTCGTGCAGCATTGAAGTTCCGTATACAGGCCCCTCTTGGATGCTTCGTCCCACTGGTAAAATTTTAGGGGCGTAGGACAAGGGGCGTGGCACTTTTCAAGCAACTACACACTTGGGCTTCAGTTTATAACTATAGGTACACCACACATCAATGAAAAACGATAGGAACTTACTTGCAGCGCCCTGCTGGCAAAATAGCAACAACTCACCGCGTCACAAATATGCCACGAATATTAGGGTCGATCACTGCCGTATTATTTGTTAAATTGAGGATATGACATATGACGATAGGAAACACTGTGAATACCCTAAATATTGTGTACTGCTCTGCAAGTTTTAAATTCTTTTTGTGAAAAATTTCAGAGCTCTAAAATTTAATTTATGGAAGACTAAAAAGTAGAAAATAAAATTATATAAAAAAAAACTTTTTAAAAATAAGCTTTAATTTATTTCATGTACTAAGAAGTAGAAAATAAATTGTTTCCAAGTCACCTGTATCTTACTATTAATAAAAGCTTGTGCGCTCAATATCCATATTCAAAATATCTTTCATTACTAGAATCTATTTGCAAAAAATTATTTAAATAAAATATTGTGGTAACTGTTTGACAAATATTGAACACATGAGCGCCCCAAGCTTTTATTGATAGTAAGATACAGGTGACTTGGAAACAATTTATTTTCTACTTTTTAGTACATTAAATAAATTAAAGCTTATTTTTAAAAAGTTTTTTTTTATATAATTTTATTTACATTCAAAAACTTTATAAATGTCACAGCGTAGTTATTTAATTAAAGCCGGTAATCGGCATTCAAAATAACCTATTCGGCTTCGGCTATAAATGAAAGCATCCTTTGCTTAACTCAGCAGTGATCAACTCGCGGCCCACGGGCCGCATGTGGCCTGCCTAGAAAATTTTTCTGACCTGCGAGATTCATTAGACTTTTACAAAAGATATTTTTCGGGTCGATAAAAAAAAATATTTTTATATCGTATCGTGTGGGGAATCGTTTGAGAGGGCTACGTCCGTGGATTCCAAAAATGTTTTTTCAAATTTTAGGTGGATTGGTTTCGAAGATATAGGTCAAAATATCGCAAAATGTATGGCATGTGGCCCGCGGAGCTATGATGCATTTCCAAAGTGGCCCGCAGGATCATTTGGGTTGGCCACTATTGCCTTAGCTGATGTTTATGTACAACTCTGTACACTGCTGCGTATGAAGCCTAAACTATATTTAGCGCTTTGAAAGCTATACACAAGGTAAGTGTCCGTGCCATTTTCGGCTTTGGCTTGGCCGTAAAAAAAATAATTTGGGCTCCTCTCAAAATTCAATATTTGACTCCCGCTTAATCCCGATCTATCTCAAATTAGATGAACCATGCATGAATTAACAAAACACTTTTTGGTTTCCGTGAAGTGCCGGTCTACACATGTACAGTGCAACTTCAACTAGTTTTACTATTTTATAAGCTTTATATTAACTTCACTTCAGGTATGTAGTGGAATCTAGTAATCAATTTTTCACCCACTTCCCGACTACTTACAGATCTGAAACTTTGCATACATGCGTAAACACGATGACAATACATGAATCAATCATAAAAATATAAAAAATTTTACTTTAAACAAAGTTATTAGCGAAACTGCAATAGCCAATCAGAGCACAGATAGAAGAAGAAGCACGTAGGGACAGACGTAGTTGTTTGGTTGATGGTGGTTTGTAATTCTCGTTTGCTTTATACAGTTCTGTAGTCAGTCTTCATTTACTTTCATTGCAGATGGTGGTTTGTAATTCTCGTTTGCTTTATAGTTGGACGGTGATTACACCCTACTTTGTTGTGTTCAAGTTAAGACTATACTTCACAGGATCATTTCTGTAGTCAGTCTTCATTTACTTTCATTGCAAAATGAAGTATGTATTTCTGCACCCGCGATGAGGAGGTTTATTGTTTTACTTGTAGCATTGCTTTACAAGAACATTGCTCTTCAACAAAGGCATTCATATTAATCAAACAGTAAAATATGTACTGACAAAATTTTAGAAATAGTCAAAAATATACATGCACATATGTTTGCAAAGGGCGAATTGACACATATGTATATTGTGTATGCAAATACACATGCATATATAATAGAATTTCGTTTTTATAAGCTTTATATTAACTTCACTTTCTGTCGGTATGTCAGCGGTATGTCAGCGGTATGTCAGTAAGTCGTCAAATCTAGTAATCAATTTTTCACCCACTTCCCGACTACTTAGAGATCTGAAACTTTGCATACATGCCTAACCTAGAGCCCAATACATGAATCAATAAATTTTATGGGCGTAGGATAAGGGGCGTGGCACTTTTTTATAAACTCCAGATTTGTGTATAACTTTAGAACTACACATCACACATCAATGAAACTCAGTAGGAACTTACTACATATCCATATCCTTCTACTGAGAAAATAAGGGGGGCTCTGGATAAGGGGCGTGGCACCCCCATACAAACGAAATTTTTGATCTCGATTAGCTTTGGAGCTAAAGGTCGTGCAGCATTGAAATTTCGTATGCAGTCGCCTCTTGCTTGTGTCGTCCCACTGGTAAAATTTTATGGGCGTAGGATAAGGGGGCGTGGTACCCCCCATACAAACAAAATTTTTGATCTCGATTAGCTTTGGAACTAAAGGTCGTGCAGCATTGAAATTTCTTATGCAGTCGCCTCTTGGATGTGTCGTCCCACTGGTAAAAGTTTATGAGCGTAGGATAAGGGGGCGTGGCACCCCCATACAAACAAAATTTTTGATCTCGATTAGCTTTGGAACTAAAGGTCGTGCCGCATTGAAATTTCGTATGCAGTCGCCTCTTGGATGCGTCGTCCCACTGGTAAAATTTTATGGGCGTAGGATAAGGGGCGTGGCATTTTTTTTATCAACTCTAGATTTGTGTATAACTTTAAAACTACACATCACACATCAATGGAATTTGGTAGGAACTTACTACATATCCATATCCTTCTACTGGGAAAATAAGGCGGGCACTGGATAAGGGGGCGTGGCACCCCCATACAAACAAAATTTTTGATCTCGATTAGCTTTGGAACTAAAGGTCGTGCAGCATTGAAATTTCGTATGCAGTCGCCTCTTGGATGTGTCGTCTCACTGGTAAATTTTTTTGGGCGTAGGATAAGGGGCGTGGCACTTTTTTTATCAACTCCAGATTTGTGTATAACTTTAGAACTACACATCACACATCAATGAAACTCGGTAGGAACTTACTACATATCCATATCCTTCTACTGAGAAAATAAGGCGGGCACTGGATAAGGGGGCATGGCACCCCCCATACAAACAAAATTTTTGATCTCGATTAGCTTTGGAACTAAAAGTCGTGCAGCATTGAAATTTCGTATGCAGTCGCCTCTTGGATGTGTCGTCCCACCGGTTAAATTTTATGGGCGTAGGATAAGGGGCGTGGCAATTTTTTATCAACTCCAGATTCGTGTATAACTTTAGAACTACACATCACACATCAATGAAACTCGGTAGGAACTTACTACATATCCATATCCTTCTACTGAGAAAATAAGGCGGGCACTGGATAAGGGGGCGTGGCACCGCCCATACAAACCAAATTTTTGCTCTCGATTATCTTTGGAACTAAAGGTCGTGCAGCATTAAAATTTCGTATGCAGTCGCCTCTTTATGTGTCGTCCCACTGGTAAAATTTTATGAGCGTAGGATAAGGGGCGTGGCACTTTTTTATCAACTCCAGATTCGTGTATAACTTTAGAACTACACATCACACATCAATGAAACTCGGTAGGAACTTACTACATATCCATATTCTTCTACTGAGAAAATAAGGCGGGCACTGGATAAGGGGGAGTGGCACCGCCCATACAAACCAAATTTTTGATCTCGATTAGCTTTGGAACTAAAGGTCGTGCAGCATTGAAGTTCCGTATACAGGCCCCTCTTGGATGCTTCGTCCCACTGGTAAAATTTTAGGGGCGTAGGACAAGGGGCGTGGCACTTTTCAAGCAACTACACACTTGGGCTTCAGTTTATAACTATAGGTACACCACACATCAATGAAAAACGATAGGAACTTACTTGCAGCGCCCTGCTGGCAAAATAGCAACAACTCACCGCGTCACAAATATGCCACGAATATTAGGGTCGATCACTGCCGTATTATTTGTTAAATTGAGGATATGACATATGACGATAGGAAACACTGTGAATACCCTAAATATTGTGTACTGCTCTGCAAGTTTTAAATTCTTTTTGTGAAAAATTTCAGAGCTCTAAAATTTAATTTATGGAAGACTAAAAAGTAGAAAATAAAATTATATAAAAAAAAACTTTTTAAAAATAAGCTTTAATTTATTTCATGTACTAAAAAGTAGAAAATAAATTGTTTCCAAGTCACCTGTATCTTACTATTAATAAAAGCTTGTGCGCTCAATATCCATATTCAAAATATCTTTCATTACTAGAATCTATTTGCAAAAAATTATTTAAATAAAATATTGTGGTAACTGTTTGACAAATATTGAACACATGAGCGCCCCAAGCTTTTATTGATAGTAAGATACAGGTGACTTGGAAACAATTTATTTTCTACTTTTTAGTACATTAAATAAATTAAAGCTTATTTTTAAAAAGTTTTTTTTTATATAATTTTATTTACATTCAAAAACTTTATAAATGTCACAGCGTAGTTATTTAATTAAAGCCGGTAATCGGCATTCAAAATAACCTATTCGGCTTCGGCTATAAATGAAAGCATCCTTTGCTTAACTCAGCAGTGATCAACTCGCGGCCCACGGGCCGCATGTGGCCTGCCTAGAAAATTTTTCTGACCTGCGAGATTCATTAGACTTTTACAAAAGATATTTTTCGGGTCGATAAAAAAAAATATTTTTATATCGTATCGTGTGGGGAATCGTTTGAGAGGGCTACGTCCGTGGATTCCAAAAATGTTTTTTCAAATTTTAGGTGGATTGGTTTCGAAGATATAGGTCAAAATATCGCAAAATGTATGGCATGTGGCCCGCGGAGCTATGATGCATTTCCAAAGTGGCCCGCAGGATCATTTGGGTTGGCCACTATTGCCTTAGCTGATGTTTATGTACAACTCTGTACACTGCTGCGTATGAAGCCTAAACTATATTTAGCGCTTTGAAAGCTATACACAAGGTAAGTGTCCGTGCCATTTTCGGCTTTGGCTTGGCCGTAAAAAAAATAATTTGGGCTCCTCTCAAAATTCAATATTTGACTCCCGCTTAATCCCGATCTATCTCAAATTAGATGAACCATGCATGAATTAACAAAACACTTTTTGGTTTCCGTGAAGTGCCGGTCTACACATGTACAGTGCAACTTCAACTAGTTTTACTATTTTATAAGCTTTATATTAACTTCACTTCAGGTATGTAGTGGAATCTAGTAATCAATTTTTCACCCACTTCCCGACTACTTACAGATCTGAAACTTTGCATACATGCGTAAACACGATGACAATACATGAATCAATCATAAAAATATAAAAAATTTTACTTTAAACAAAGTTATTAGCGAAACTGCAATAGCCAATCAGAGCACAGATAGAAGAAGAAGCACGTAGGGACAGACGTAGTTGTTTGGTTGATGGTGGTTTGTAATTCTCGTTTGCTTTATACAGTTCTGTAGTCAGTCTTCATTTACTTTCATTGCAGATGGTGGTTTGTAATTCTCGTTTGCTTTATAGTTGGACGGTGATTACACCCTACTTTGTTGTGTTCAAGTTAAGACTATACTTCACAGGCAGTGTAGCCAGATGGACGACGCGGTCGTCATTTGGACGATTTTAGGGCCTAAATGACGATGGACGATTTCAAAGGCAGAAATGACGATTTCTGAAACTTTGTAATGATAAAAAATTAAATTTCAAATTCAACACATCTTAAATCCATTTCTTTTGTGTTCTTCCAAATTATTCAGGAACGAGCAATGCACGATAACTGCCTTTTCTACCTTGGAATTCCTTGTACAATCGATTGCTTGATTTCATACAAATTGAAGCGTATTTTTCTACAACTTCAGCTTCATTTGCTGAGCATGAAAATTTGTGCTACGCATGACTTTCTGCCTTTGCAGAAAGTGCACACATGGCACATTTCTAAGTCGATTGAAAAAATTTTGAAAACATTTTTCCAAACTAACACATATATACGCACAACATAACGATGGTGATGCTTCTGTGTCAGTCACTTAATTCTTAATGAGCATTTATTTTTCCCAACATTTTTTAGTACTACTAATGTGTTTAGTAATCGAATTATCACTCCCACGCGTGGAATAAAAGCCGATGTAACTGTAAAGTCTTAAAATACTTAACTTTTATTAGTCCGCAGAAAATTATAGAAAAAGAAATTACTTGTTCAGAACTCATTCTTCGTGATTTTCGAAACCTAATTGAATACAGTACTGCTCAAGCGATTAACAACGAGTTTAGGGAGCCAACAATTCCGATTTTCGAAATGTATTTCATAAAAATGAGGAAATAATACCAGCTTTTTGGAAAACTTTATCTGATACAAAATACTCTGATCCTTCTTTTGTTTTCCCCAACTCTCGCGAACATTTTTTTTTCACATGTGTCTACCTAACTCATCAGCAAATGTTAAGGGAATCTTTTCAAAGGTTAATTTGAACAAAACTAAATATAGAAATCGTCTAAATAGTGAAGCTCTACACGAAATTTTATTAGCTCAAGATTTTCTAAAATTTAATAATTTTTTAAAAATACTAAAAAATTAAGCTCTAATATATATCAGTAAAAATATAAAATCATCAATGGAAGAATATTGATAAAAAAAAATATTTCGAATATACATATGCACATAGTATAGGTAACTTTTACATACACAAATATGTAAAAACTCTGGAAACAACTTAAAATATTGTATAATTAGTTAAAAATGTGAAACTAACAGGGGTGTCAGTTCCACGAGTCGGGGTGCCGATGAGTTCTGGAATGCCCTAGTGGGCGAAGCAGCTGAAAGCTTTTAGGGGAATAAACGGGGAAAAATCAAAACACAAAGTAGTTAATGAATTTCTTGTGAATAATACCTATAATACAATGTTTGTATCTTGATCTGAACTTTTAAAGAATTTTCCTTAATCAGAAATAAAATATACTAGTATATTTTTACTTTTCATTGAAATGACGATTTAGGGCCCAAAATGACGATTTTCTTAAATATTTTGACGGTTTGGGATATTTTTTTCTGGCAACACTGTTCACAGGATCATTTCTGTAGTCAGTCTTCATTTACTTTCATTGCAAAATGAAGTATGTATTTCTGCACCCGCGATGAGGAGGTTTATTGTTTTACTTGTAGCATTGCTTTACAAGAACATTGCTCTTCAACAAAGGCATTCATATTAATCAAACAGTAAAATATGTACTGACAAAATTTTAGAAATAGTCAAAAATATACATGCACATATGTTTGCAAAGGGCGAATTGACACATATGTATATTGTGTATGCAAATACACATGCATATATAATAGAATTTCGTTTTTATAAGCTTTATATTAACTTCACTTTCTGTCGGTATGTCAGCGGTATGTCAGCGGTATGTCAGTAAGTCGTCAAATCTAGTAATCAATTTTTCACCCACTTCCCGACTACGTAGAGATCTGAAACTTTGCATACATGCCTAACCTAGAGCCCAATACATGAATCAATAAATTTTATGGGCGTAGGATAAGGGGCGTGGCACTTTTTTATAAACTCCAGATTTGTGTATAACTTTAGAACTACACATCACACATCAATGAAACTCAGTAGGAACTTACTACATATCCATATCCTTCTACTGAGAAAATAAGGGGGGCTCTGGATAAGGGGCGTGGCACCCCCATACAAACAAAATTTTTGATATCGATTAGCTTTGGAGCTAAAGGTCGTGCAGCATTGAAATTTCGTATGCAGTCGCCTCTTGCTTGTGTCGTCCCACTGGTAAAATTTTATGGGCGTAGGATAGGGGGCGTGGTACCCCCCATACAAACAAAATTTTTGATCTCGATTAGCTTTGGAACTAAAGGTCGTGCAGCATTGAAATTTCTTATGCAGTCGCCTCTTGGATGTGTCGTCCCACTGGTAAAAGTTTATGAGCGTAGGATAAGGGGGCGTGGCACCCCCATACAAACAAAATTTTTGATCTCGATTAGCTTTGGAACTAAAGGTCGTGCCGCATTGAAATTTCGTATGCAGTCGCCTCTTGGATGCGTCGTCCCACTGGTAAAATTTTATGGGCGTAGGATAAGGGGCGTGGCATTTTTTTTATCAACTCTAGATTTGTGTATAACTTTAAAACTACACATCACACATCAATGGAATTTGGTAGGAACTTACTACATATCCATATCCTTCTACTGGAAAAATAAGACGGGCAGTGGACAAGTGGGCGTGGCACCCCCCATACAAACAAAATTTTTGATCTCGATTTGCTTTGGAACTAAAGGTCGTGCAGCATTGAAATTTTGTATGCAGTCGCCTCTTGGATGTGTCGTCCCACTGGTAAAATTGTATGGGCGTAGGATAAGGGGCGTGGCACTTTTTTATCAACTCCAGATTCGTGTATAACTTTAGAACTACACATCACACATCAATGAAACTCGGTAGGAACTTACTACATATCCATATCCTTCTACTGAGAAAATAAGGCGGGCACTGGATAAGGGGGCGTGGTACCCCCCATACAAACAAAATTTTTGATCCCGATTAGCTTTGGAACTAAAGGTCGTGCAGCATTGAAATTTCGTATGCAGTCGCCTCTTGGATGTGTCGTCCCACTGGTAAAATTGTATGGGCGTAGGATAAGGGGCGTGGCACTTTTTTATCAACTCCAGATTCGTGTATAACTTTAGAACTACACATCACACATCAATGAAACTCGGTAGGAACTTACTACATATCCATATCCTTCTACTGAGAAAATAAGGCGGGCACTGGATAAGGGGGCGTGGCACCCCCATACAAACAAAATTTTTGATCTCGATTAGCTTTGGAACTAAAGGTCGTGCAGCATTGAAATTTCGTATGCAGTCGCCTCTTGGATGTGTCGTCTCACTGGTAAATTTTTTTGGGCGTAGGATAAGGGGCGTGGCACTTTTTTATAAACTCCAGATTTGTGTATAACTTTAGAAACTCGGTAGGAACTTACTACATATCCATATCCTTCTACTGAGAAAATAAGGCGGGCACTGGATAAGGGGGCGTGGCACCGCCCATACAAACAAAATCGTTTATATAGAATAGCTTTGGAACTAAAGGTCGTGCAGCATTGAAGTTCCGTATACAGGCCCCTCTTGGATGCTTCGTCCCACTGGTAAAATTTTATGGGCGTAGGACAAGGGGCGTGGCACTTTTCAAGCAACTACACACTTGGGCTTCAGTTTATAATTATAGGTACACCACACATGAATGAAAAACGATAGGAACTTACTTGCCGCGCCCTGCTGGCAAAATAGCAACAACTCACCGCGTCACAAATATGCCACGAATATTAGGGTCGATCACTGCCGTATTATTTGTTAAATTGAGGATATGACATATGACGATAGGAAACACTGTGAAAACCCTAAATATTGTGTACTGCTCTGCAAGTTTAAAATTCTTTTTGCGAAAAATTTCATAGCTCTAAAATTTAATTTATGGAAGACTAAAAAGTAGAAAATAAAATTATATAAAAAAAACTTTTTAAAAATAAGCTTTAATTTATTTAATGTACTAAAAAGTAGAAAATAAATTGTTTCCAAATCACCTGTAGCTTACTATTAATAAAAGCTTGTGCGCTCAATATCCATATTCAAAATATCTTTCATTACTAGAATCTATTTGCAAAAAATTATTTAAATAAAATATTGTGGTAACTGTTTGACAAATATTGAACACATGAGCGCCCCAAGCTTTTAGGGTTAGTAAGATACAGGTGACTTGGAAACAATTTATTTTCTACTTTTTAGTACATTAAATAAATTAAAGCTTATTTTTAAAAAGTTTTTTTTATATAATTTTATTACTTTGCTAACTTGAGTTACATTTTTGCTTGCGTTGCATTTTACATATTTTCTTAAATACAAAAAATATAAAAAAATAAAAATTCGAAAAACCGGCAGCCATTCAGTCATGCGTGATCTAATACCTAGTAAGCCTGATTTTATCACTAACTATAACTATCTATATATATAAAAATGGAGCGTGGTTTGTTCGGATGCTTAAAACTCCAGAACGGCTGAACCGATTTTGATGAAATTTAGTGTATGTGCTTCAGTGGGGTCTGGGATGGTTTTAATCTATAATTGGACCCGATTGGACAAGGGGGCGTGGCACCGCCCATACAAACCAAATTGTTTACATCGAATAGCTTTGGAACTAAAAGTCGTGTAGCATTGAAATTCCGTATTCAGTCGCCTCTAGGATGTGTCGTCCCACTGGTAAAATTTTATGGGCGTAGGATAAGGGGCGTGGCACTTTTTTTATCAACTCCAGATTTGTGTATAACTTTAGAACTACACATCACACATCAATGAAACTCGGTAGGAACTTACTACATATCCATATCCTTCTACTGAGAAAATAAGGGGGCACTGGATAAGGGGGCGTGGCACCCCCCATACAAACCAAATTTTTGATCTCGATTAGCTTTGGAACTAAAGGTCGTGCAGCATTGAAATTTCGTATGCAGTCGCCTCTTGGATGTATCGTCCCACTGGTAAAATTTTATGGGCGTAGGATAAGGGGCGTGGCACTTTTTTATCAACTCCAGATTTGTGTATAACTTTAGAACTACACATCACACATCAATGAAACTTGGTAGGAACTTACTACACATCCATATCCTTCTACTGAGAAAATAAGGCGGGCACTGGATAAGGGGGCGTGGCACCCCACATACAAACAAAATTTTTGATCTCGATTAGCTTTGGAACTAAAGGTCCTGCAGCATTGAAATTTCGTATGCAGTCGCCTCTTGGATGTGTCGTCCCACTGGTAAAATTGTATGGGCGTAGGATAAGGGGCGTGGCACTTTTTATCAACTCCAGATTTGTGTATAACTTTAGAACTACACATCACACATCAATGAAACTCGGTAGGAACTTACTACATATCCATATCCTTCTACTGAGAAAATAAGGCGGGCACTGGATAAGGGGGCGTGGCACTCCCCATACAAACCAAATCTTTGATCTCGATTATCTTTGGAACTAAAGGTCGTGCAGCATTGAAATTTCGTATGCAGTCGCCTCTTGGATGTTTCGTCCCACTGGTAAAATTGTATGGGCGTAGGATAAGGGGCGTGGCACTATTTTATCAACTCCAGATTTGTGTATAACTTTAGAACTACACATCACACATCAATGAAACTTGGTAGGAACTTACTACACATCCATATCCTTCTACTGAGAAAATAAGGCGGGCACTGGATAAGGGGGCGTGGCACCCCACATACAAACAAAATTTTTGATCTCGATTAGCTTTGGAACTAAAGGTCCTGCAGCATTGAAATTTCGTATGCAGTCGCCTCTTGGATGTGTCGTCCCACTGGTAAAATTTTATGGGCGTAGGATAAGGGGCGTGGCACTATTTTATCAACTCCAGATTCGTGTATAACTTTAGAACTACAAATCACACATAAATGAAACTCGGTAGGAACTTACTACATATCCATATCCTTCTACTGAGAAAATAAGGCGGGCACTGGATAAGGGGGCGTGGCACCGCCCATACAAACCAAATTTTTGATCTCGATTATCTTTGGAACTAAAGGTCGTGCAGTATTGATATTTCGTATGCAGTCGCCTCTTGGATGTGTCGTCCCACTGGTAAAATTGTATGGGCGTAGGATAAGGGGCGTGGCACTTTTTATCAACTCCAGATTTGTGTATAACTTTAGAACTACACATCACACATCAATGAAACTTGGTAGGAACTTACTACACATCCATATCCTTCTACTGAGAAAATAAGGCGGGCACTGGATAAGGGGGCGTGGCACCCCACATACAAACAAAATTTTTGATCTCGATTAGCTTTGGAACTAAAGGTCCTGCAGCATTGAAATTTCGTATGCAGTCGCCTCTTGGATGTGTCGTCCCACTGGTAAAATTTTATGGGCGTAGGATAAGGGGCGTGGCACTATTTTATCAACTCCAGATTCGTGTATAACTTTAGAACTACAAATCACACATAAATGAAACTCGGTAGGAACTTACTACATATCCATATCCTTCTACTGAGAAAATAAGGCGGGCACTGGATAAGGGGGCGTGGCACCGCCCATACAAACCAAATTTTTGATCTCGATTATCTTTGGAACTAAAGGTCGTGCAGTATTGATATTTCGTATGCAGTCGCCTCTTGGATGTGTCGTCCCACTGGTAAAAGTTTATGAGCGTAGGATAAGGGGGCGTGGCACCCCCATACAAACAAAATTTTTGATCTCGATTAGCTTTGGAACTAAAGGTCCTGCAGCATTGAAATTTCGTATGCAGTCGCCTCTTGGATGTGTCGTCCCACTGGTAAAATTTTATGGGCGTAGGATAAGGGGCGTGGCATTTTTTTTATCAACTCTAGATTTGTGTATAACTTTAAAACTACACATCACACATCAATGGAATTTGGTAGGAACTTACTACATATCCATATCCTTCTACTGGGAAAATAAGACGGGCAGTGGACAAGTGGGCGTGGCACCCCCCATACAAACAAAATTTTTGATCTCGATTTGCTTTGGAACTAAAGGTCGTGCAGCATTGAAATTTTGTATGCAGTCGCCTCTTGGATGTGTCGTCCCACTGGTAAAATTGTATGGGCGTAGGATAAGGGGCGTGGCACTTTTTTATCAACTCCAGATTCGTGTATAACTTTAGAACTACACATCACACATCAATGAAACTCGGTAGGAACTTACTACATATCCATATCCTTCTACTGAGAAAATAAGGCGGGCACTGGATAAGGGGGCGTGGTACCCCCCATACAAACAAAATTTTTGATCTCGATTAGCTTTGGAACTAAAGGTCGTGCAGCATTGAAATTTCGTATGCAGTCGCCTCTTGGATGTGTCGTCCCACTGGTAAAATTGTATGGGCGTAGGATAAGGGGCGTGGCACTTTTTTATCAACTCCAGATTCGTGTATAACTTTAGAACTACACATCACACATCAATGAAACTCGGTAGGAACTTACTACATATCCATATCCTTCTACTGAGAAAATAAGGCGGGCACTGGATAAGGGGGCGTGGCACCCCCATACAAACAAAATTTTTGATCTCGATTAGCTTTGGAACTAAAGGTCGTGCAGCATTGAAATTTCGTATGCAGTCGCCTCTTGGATGTGTCGTCTCACTGGTAAATTTTTTTGGGCGTAGGATAAGGGGCGTGGCACTTTTTTATAAACTCCAGATTTGTGTATAACTTTAGAAACTCGGTAGGAACTTACTACATATCCATATCCTTCTACTGAGAAAATAAGGCGGGCACTGGATAAGGGGGCGTGGCACCGCCCATACAAACAAAATCGTTTATATAGAATAGCTTTGGAACTAAAGGTCGTGCAGCATTGAAGTTCCGTATACAGGCCCCTCTTGGATGCTTCGTCCCACTGGTAAAATTTTATGGGCGTAGGACAAGGGGCGTGGCACTTTTCAAGCAACTACACACTTGGGCTTCAGTTTATAATTATAGGTACACCACACATGAATGAAAAACGATAGGAACTTACTTGCCGCGCCCTGCTGGCAAAATAGCAACAACTCACCGCGTCACAAATATGCCACGAATATTAGGGTCGATCACTGCCGTATTATTTGTTAAATTGAGGATATGACATATGACGATAGGAAACACTGTGAAAACCCTAAATATTGTGTACTGCTCTGCAAGTTTAAAATTCTTTTTGCGAAAAATTTCATAGCTCTAAAATTTAATTTATGGAAGACTAAAAAATAGAAAATAAAATTATATAAAAAAAACTTTTTAAAAATAAGCTTTAATTTATTTAATGTACTAAAAAGTAGAAAATAAATTGTTTCCAAATCACCTGTAGCTTACTATTAATAAAAGCTTGTGCGCTCAATATCCATATTCAAAATATCTTTCATTACTAGAATCTATTTGCAAAAAATTATTTAAATAAAATATTGTGGTAACTGTTTGACAAATATTGAACACATGAGCGCCCCAAGCTTTTAGGGTTAGTAAGATACAGGTGACTTGGAAACAATTTATTTTCTACTTTTTAGTACATTAAATAAATTAAAGCTTATTTTTAAAAAGTTTTTTTTATATAATTTTATTACTTTGCTAACTTGAGTTACATTTTTGCTTGCGTTGCATTTTACATATTTTCTTAAATACAAAAAATATAAAAAAATAAAAATTCGAAAAACCGGCAGCCATTCAGTCATGCGTGATCTAATACCTAGTAAGCCTGATTTTATCACTAACTATAACTATCTATATATATAAAAATGGAGCGTGGTTTGTTCGGATGCTTAAAACTCCAGAACGGCTGAACCGATTTTGATGAAATTTAGTGTATGTGCTTCAGTGGGGTCTGGGATGGTTTTAATCTATAATTGGACCCGATTGGACAAGGGGGCGTGGCACCGCCCATACAAATCAAATTGTTTACATCGAATAGCTTTGGAACTAAAAGTCGTGTAGCATTGAAATTCCGTATTCAGTCGCCTCTAGGATGTGTCGTCCCACTGGTAAAATTTTATGGGCGTAGGATAAGGGGCGTGGCACTTTTTTTATCAACTCCAGATTTGTGTATAACTTTAGAACTACACATCACACATCAATGAAACTCGGTAGGAACTTACTACATATCCATATCCTTCTACTGAGAAAATAAGGCGGGCACTGGATAAGGGGGCGTGGCACCCCACATACAAACAAAATTTTTGATCTCGATTAGCTTTGGAACTAAAGGTCCTGCAGCATTGAAATTTCGTATGCAGTCGCCTCTTGGATGTGTCGTCCCACTGGTAAAATTGTATGGGCGTAGGATAAGGGGCGTGGCACTTTTTATCAACTCCAGATTTGTGTATAACTTTAGAACTACACATCACACATCAATGAAACTCGGTAGGAACTTACTACATATCCATATCCTTCTACTGAGAAAATAAGGCGGGCACTGGATAAGGGGGCGTGGCACTCCCCATACAAACCAAATCTTTGATCTCGATTATCTTTGGAACTAAAGGTCGTGCAGCATTGAAATTTCGTATGCAGTCGCCTCTTGGATGTTTCGTCCCACTGGTAAAATTGTATGGGCGTAGGATAAGGGGCGTGGCACTATTTTATCAACTCCAGATTTGTGTATAACTTTAGAACTACACATCACACATCAATGAAACTTGGTAGGAACTTACTACACATCCATATCCTTCTACTGAGAAAATAAGGCGGGCACTGGATAAGGGGGCGTGGCACCCCACATACAAACAAAATTTTTGATCTCGATTAGCTTTGGAACTAAAGGTCCTGCAGCATTGAAATTTCGTATGCAGTCGCCTCTTGGATGTGTCGTCCCACTGGTAAAATTTTATGGGCGTAGGATAAGGGGCGTGGCACTATTTTATCAACTCCAGATTCGTGTATAACTTTAGAACTACAAATCACACATAAATGAAACTCGGTAGGAACTTACTACATATCCATATCCTTCTACTGAGAAAATAAGGCGGGCACTGGATAAGGGGGCGTGGCACCGCCCATACAAACCAAATTTTTGATCTCGATTATCTTTGGAACTAAAGGTCGTGCAGTATTGATATTTCGTATGCAGTCGCCTCTTGGATGTGTCGTCCCACTGGTAAAAGTTTATGAGCGTAGGATAAGGGGGCGTGGCACCCCCATACAAACAAAATTTTTGATCTCGATTAGCTTTGGAACTAAAGGTCGTGCCGCATTGAAATTTCGTATGCAGTCGCCTCTTGGATGCGTCGTCCCACTGGTAAAATTTTATGGGCGTAGGATAAGGGGCGTGGCATTTTTTTTATCAACTCTAGATTTGTGTATAACTTTAAAACTACACATCACACATCAATGGAATTTGGTAGGAACTTACTACATATCCATATCCTTCTACTGGGAAAATAAGACGGGCAGTGGACAAGTGGGCGTGGCACCCCCCATACAAACAAAATTTTTGATCTCGATTTGCTTTGGAACTAAAGGTCGTGCAGCATTGAAATTTTGTATGCAGTCGCCTCTTGGATGTGTCGTCCCACTGGTAAAATTGTATGGGCGTAGGATAAGGGGCGTGGCACTTTTTTATCAACTCCAGATTCGTGTATAACTTTAGAACTACACATCACACATCAATGAAACTCGGTAGGAACTTACTACATATCCATATCCTTCTACTGAGAAAATAAGGCGGGCACTGGATAAGGGGGCGTGGTACCCCCCATACAAACAAAATTTTTGATCTCGATTAGCTTTGGAACTAAAGGTCGTGCAGCATTGAAATTTCGTATGCAGTCGCCTCTTGGATGTGTCGTCCCACTGGTAAAATTGTATGGGCGTAGGATAAGGGGCGTGGCACTTTTTTATCAACTCCAGATTCGTGTATAACTTTAGAACTACACATCACACATCAATGAAACTCGGTAGGAACTTACTACATATCCATATCCTTCTACTGAGAAAATAAGGCGGGCACTGGATAAGGGGGCGTGGCACCCCCATACAAACAAAATTTTTGATCTCGATTAGCTTTGGAACTAAAGGTCGTGCAGCATTGAAATTTCGTATGCAGTCGCCTCTTGGATGTGTCGTCTCACTGGTAAATTTTTTTGGGCGTAGGATAAGGGGCGTGGCACTTTTTTATAAACTCCAGATTTGTGTATAACTTTAGAAACTCGGTAGGAACTTACTACATATCCATATCCTTCTACTGAGAAAATAAGGCGGGCACTGGATAAGGGGGCGTGGCACCGCCCATACAAACAAAATCGTTTATATAGAATAGCTTTGGAACTAAAGGTCGTGCAGCATTGAAGTTCCGTATACAGGCCCCTCTTGGATGCTTCGTCCCACTGGTAAAATTTTATGGGCGTAGGACAAGGGGCGTGGCACTTTTCAAGCAACTACACACTTGGGCTTCAGTTTATAATTATAGGTACACCACACATGAATGAAAAACGATAGGAACTTACTTGCCGCGCCCTGCTGGCAAAATAGCAACAACTCACCGCGTCACAAATATGCCACGAATATTAGGGTCGATCACTGCCGTATTATTTGTTAAATTGAGGATATGACATATGACGATAGGAAACACTGTGAAAACCCTAAATATTGTGTACTGCTCTGCAAGTTTAAAATTCTTTTTGCGAAAAATTTCATAGCTCTAAAATTTAATTTATGGAAGACTAAAAAATAGAAAATAAAATTATATAAAAAAAACTTTTTAAAAATAAGCTTTAATTTATTTAATGTACTAAAAAGTAGAAAATAAATTGTTTCCAAATCACCTGTAGCTTACTATTAATAAAAGCTTGTGCGCTCAATATCCATATTCAAAATATCTTTCATTACTAGAATCTATTTGCAAAAAATTATTTAAATAAAATATTGTGGTAACTGTTTGACAAATATTGAACACATGAGCGCCCCAAGCTTTTAGGGTTAGTAAGATACAGGTGACTTGGAAACAATTTATTTTCTACTTTTTAGTACATTAAATAAATTAAAGCTTATTTTTAAAAAGTTTTTTTTATATAATTTTATTACTTTGCTAACTTGAGTTACATTTTTGCTTGCGTTGCATTTTACATATTTTCTTAAATACAAAAAATATAAAAAAATAAAAATTCGAAAAACCGGCAGCCATTCAGTCATGCGTGATCTAATACCTAGTAAGCCTGATTTTATCACTAACTATAACTATCTATATATATAAAAATGGAGCGTGGTTTGTTCGGATGCTTAAAACTCCAGAACGGCTGAACCGATTTTGATGAAATTTAGTGTATGTGCTTCAGTGGGGTCTGGGATGGTTTTAATCTATAATTGGACCCGATTGGACAAGGGGGCGTGGCACCGCCCATACAAATCAAATTGTTTACATCGAATAGCTTTGGAACTAAAAGTCGTGTAGCATTGAAATTCCGTATTCAGTCGCCTCTAGGATGTGTCGTCCCACTGGTAAAATTTTATGGGCGTAGGATAAGGGGCGTGGCACTTTTTTTATCAACTCCAGATTTGTGTATAACTTTAGAACTACACATCACACATCAATGAAACTCGGTAGGAACTTACTACATATCCATATCCTTCTACTGAGAAAATAAGGGGGCACTGGATAAGGGGGCGTGGCACCCCCCATACAAACCAAATTTTTGATCTCGATTAGCTTTGGAACTAAAGGTCGTGCAGCATTGAAATTTCGTATGCAGTCGCCTCTTGGATGTATCGTCCCACTGGTAAAATTTTATGGGCGTAGGATAAGGGGCGTGGCACTTTTTTATCAACTCCAGATTTGTGTATAACTTTAGAACTACACATCACACATCAATGAAACTTGGTAGGAACTTACTACACATCCATATCCTTCTACTGAGAAAATAAGGCGGGCACTGGATAAGGGGGCGTGGCACCCCACATACAAACAAAATTTTTGATCTCGATTAGCTTTGGAACTAAAGGTCCTGCAGCATTGAAATTTCGTATGCAGTCGCCTCTTGGATGTGTCGTCCCACTGGTAAAATTGTATGGGCGTAGGATAAGGGGCGTGGCACTTTTTATCAACTCCAGATTTGTGTATAACTTTAGAACTACACATCACACATCAATGAAACTCGGTAGGAACTTACTACATATCCATATCCTTCTACTGAGAAAATAAGGCGGGCACTGGATAAGGGGGCGTGGCACTCCCCATACAAACCAAATCTTTGATCTCGATTATCTTTGGAACTAAAGGTCGTGCAGCATTGAAATTTCGTATGCAGTCGCCTCTTGGATGTTTCGTCCCACTGGTAAAATTGTATGGGCGTAGGATAAGGGGCGTGGCACTATTTTATCAACTCCAGATTTGTGTATAACTTTAGAACTACACATCACACATCAATGAAACTTGGTAGGAACTTACTACACATCCATATCCTTCTACTGAGAAAATAAGGCGGGCACTGGATAAGGGGGCGTGGCACCCCACATACAAACAAAATTTTTGATCTCGATTAGCTTTGGAACTAAAGGTCCTGCAGCATTGAAATTTCGTATGCAGTCGCCTCTTGGATGTGTCGTCCCACTGGTAAAATTTTATGGGCGTAGGATAAGGGGCGTGGCACTATTTTATCAACTCCAGATTCGTGTATAACTTTAGAACTACAAATCACACATAAATGAAACTCGGTAGGAACTTACTACATATCCATATCCTTCTACTGAGAAAATAAGGCGGGCACTGGATAAGGGGGCGTGGCACCGCCCATACAAACCAAATTTTTGATCTCGATTATCTTTGGAACTAAAGGTCGTGCAGTATTGATATTTCGTATGCAGTCGCCTCTTGGATGTGTCGTCCCACTGGTAAAATTGTATGGGCGTAGGATAAGGGGCGTGGCACTTTTTATCAACTCCAGATTTGTGTATAACTTTAGAACTACACATCACACATCAATGAAACTCGGTAGGAACTTACTACATATCAATATCCTTCTACTGAGAAAATAAGGCGGGCACTGGATAAGGGAGCGTGGCACCGCCCATACAAACCAAATCTTTGATCTCGATTATCTTTGGAACTAAAGGTCGTGCAGCATTGAAATTTCGTATGCAGTCGCCTCTTGGATGTGTCGTCCCACTGATAAAATTTTATGGGCGTAGGACAGGGGGGTGGCACTTTAATCAAATCCTATACGGGTATAACTTTAGAAATATACTTCATACATCAATGAGACTCGGTAGAAACATATTACATATCCGTATCATTGAACTGGGAAAATAGGATGGCCATTGGACAAGGGGCGTGGGGCATACAAACGAAATCATTGATATCGAATAGCTTTGGAACTAAAAGTAGCGCAGTATTGAAATTCCGTATGCAGGCACCTCTTGGATGAGTCGTCCCACTGATACAATTTTATGGGCGTAGGACAGGGGCGTGGCACTTTTCAATCAACTTCACATTTGGGTATTACTTTAGAACTATACATCATACATAAACGAAACTCGGCAAGAACTGACACCATATCCCTATCCTTGAACTGGGAAAATGGGACGGGCATTGGATAAGAGGCGTGGAACCACCCGTACAAACCGAATCATTGATATCGAATAGCTTTGGAACTAAAAGTCGCGCAGTATTGAAATTCCGTATGCAGGCACCTCTTGGATGAGTCGTCCCACTGATACAATTTTATGGGCGTAGGACAGGGGCGTGGCACTTTTCAATCAACTTCACATTTGGGTATTACTTTAGAACTATACATCATACATCAACGAAACTCGGCAAGAACTGACACCATATCCGTATCCTTGAACTGGGAAAATGGGACGGGCATTGGATAAGAGGCGTGGCACATCCCGTACAAACCAAATCATTGATATCGAATAGCTTTGGAACTAAAAGTCGCGCCGTATTGAAATTCCTTATGCAGGCACCTCTTGGATGAGTCGTCCCACTGATACAATTTTATGGGCGTAGGACAGGGGCGTGGCACTTTTCAATCAACTTCACATTTGGGTATTACTTTAGAACTATACATCATACATCAACGAAACTCGGCAAGAACTGACACCATATCCGTATCCTTGAACTGGGAAAATGGGACGGGCATTGGATAAGAGGCGTGGCACCACCCGTACAAACCAAATCATTGATATCGAATAGCTTTGGAACTAAAAGTCACGCAGTATTTGAAGTTCCGTATGCAAGCACCTCTTGGATGAGTCGTCCTACTGGTACAATTTTAGGGTCGTAGGACAAGGGGCGTGGCAACTCCACATTTGGATATTACTTTAGAACTATATATCATACATAAATGAAACTCCGTATTCTTCAACTGGGAAAATGGAATGGGCATTGGACACGAGGCGTGACACCCCTCATACAACTTAAATCTTTTATTTGGTATATATTTAAAACTACAAGTCATTCAACATTGAAATTCTGTTTTGTTATTATTTAGTCATACATACATGTAAACATTTTTACATAATTTTGAGTTTTGTATATATAGATTTAGGGTCATGGGACAAGGTGGCGTGGCACACCTTCAATGTATGTACCGTAAAAAAGTGGTGGTCCATGAGGAGTCACTTTAATTTTGGCCTTCCACGAAAGGAGTAATCTACATACACAGATAGTTTTGTAAGGACCTACATTTATGACTTCCCCTACAAGTATATAGACATCACAAGCATCAGCAAGGAGAAGCGCTGCTGTTCAACAGAAAACAACAAAAACCAAGAAAAAGACAGACTGGCAAGCACTTCTATTAAATTAAATACAGCAACATCCAATCAGAGCATCATTCACATTACGTATTTTTATAAAAGGGCGGGGTGGAACCCGCGGGTAACAGCTAGTAACTTTTTAAAAATAAGCTTTAATTTATTTAATGTACTAAAAAGTAGAAAATAAATTGTTTCCAAGTCACCTGTATCTTACTATTAATAAAAGCTTGGGGCGCTCATGTGTTCAATATTTGTCAACCAGTTACCACAATATTTTATTTAATTAATTTTTTGCAAATAGATTCTAGTAATGAAAGATATTTTGAATATGGATATTTAGCGCACAAGCTTTTATTAATAGTAAGATACATGTGACTTGGAAACAATTTATTTTCTACTTTTTAGTACATTAAATAAATTAAAGCTTATTTTTAAAAAGTTTTTTTTACATAATTTTATTTTCTACTTTATAGTCTTCCATAAATTCAATTTTAGAGCTCTGAAATTTTTCACAAAAAGAATTTAAAACTTGCAGAGCAGTACACAATATTTAGGGTATTCACAGTGTTTCCTACCGTCATATGTCATATCCTCAATTTAACAAATAATACGGCTGTGATCGACCCTAATATTCGTGGCATATTTGTGGCGCGATGAGTTGTGGTTGTTTTGCCTGCAAGGCGCGGCAAGTAAGTTCCTATCGTTTTTCATTGATGTGTGGTGTACCTATAATTATAAACTGAAGCCCAAGTGTGTAGTTGCTTGAAAAGTGCCACGCCCCCCTGTCCTACGCCCATAAAATTTTACCAGTGGGACGAAGCATCCAAGAGGGACCTATATACGGAATTTCAATACTGCACGACCTTTAGTTCCAAAGCTATTCTATATAAACGATTTGGTTTGTATGGGCGGTGCCACGCCCCCTTATCCAGTGTCCGCCTTATTTTCTCAGTAGAAGGATATGGATATGGTAAGTTCCTACCGAGTTTCATTGATGTGTGATGTGTAGTTCTAAAGTTATACACAAATCTGGAGTTGATGAAAAAGGTGCCACGGCCCTTATCCTACGCCCATAAAATTCTACCAGTGGGACGACACATCCAAGAGGCGTCTGCATACGAAATTTCAATGCTGCACCTTTAGTTCCAAAGCTAATCGAGATCTGGTGACTTGGAAACAATTTATTTTCTACTTTTTAGTACATTAAATAAATTAAAGCTTATTTTTAAAAAGTTTTTTTTTATATAATTTTTTTCTTATATGAATGTATTTTATAGATCTATGGCCTCATTTTCTGGTTGGGGGATTAGGTAGGGGACAACTAACACAAAAACAATATAAATACTCACTACAAATGTTCGCAAAAACATTTTATTTTTTTTAGCGGCCTTCGGCATATGAAAATGTAAATGAAAAACGAAGCTTACAGAATTGAAAAAGGCGCTATTTGTACTTACAGGACTTCGGTGTGAGCAATTGGAGTGTTAAACAATGTTGTGTAATTGTGTGGCCGCGATATAGACACTGTGTAGGGCACCTAAAGTGTACAAGAAAACAATTTGAGTAATACATCAGACCGAAACCAAAGACAATCTAATGTTATCAAGTCTTTGCTAAAGCTATTTGAGCCGTTTATTTTGAAAGTGGGGTAAGTCCATTTTCTGTTATTGCGAGATATTTAAAGGTTTGCGTTTCAATCAATTGAAAAATATTGGTAAGTATTAATAGATATATTTTTTATATTTTGTGGTACCAGATGATGTAAGTTAATAATCCAATTGTGTTTACGGTGCTGACTAAAAAAAGTAAGAGTTTCATTATAACTAAATGGACTTACCCCACTTTCAAAATAAACGGCTCATTTAACAGTTGCTTGAGTAGAGTACTTGTCTTAAACTATGCAACAGTTCTTAATATGATTTTTCTTAGAAAACTCTAGCGAATCAGAAATCACAGGTGAAGCTTATCTGCTCTTTATAAGAAAAGATATTAATATTCGAATTCCGGGATATATTATACTCCGTTTAATGTCGTAAAGAAGTAGATTTTATTTACGGTTTGTTGGGGAAATGACCAAAATCGCCCCTTCTCTAATCCTGAAATATTTCTAATATATGTGCATACATACATATAAGGAAAGGTCTCCGAATTCTAGACGCCGATTTGGATGGAATTTGTATATGTGACGGAAGAGATAATTTTAAGAATGTCTTATGTGCTTATATTGAGGTTAAGGAGTCGAAATCGACCCTCGAAAGTGGGTAAAACCAAGTTGTTTTCCATAGTTAATTTTCAAACGCTCAAATATGTACATATGTATAGGCATGTGTGGCATATATCAAATTAAGGGTATTGAAACTGCGTCGATTAATACAAGCCGCGGTCCTACCGGGGACAAGCTGCGGCCCTTTCGTGGTGGTTTTGAATTTCTTATTCTTTGGATCTAAAGCTTTTTGTTATTTCTAAGCCATTCGATTACATACATTTTCAGATATCAACATACCTCAAAGTTCATTCGGTTTAATTAGTTTGCTTTGTTTTGAATTGGCCATATCATATATATATACTGGGTACCAAAACTTTTCGCTATCGTATTATGCAATAAAAGAAAAGATTTAGTTGAAAAGTTCATAATAAGAGAAATTTAATATCAAATGGTTTTCGAAGAAAATAACTTGTGCTATCTACGAAGAATAAGAAGAATTGCCTTTTGTCTATACGTCCATAAAAACTGTGGAAATATATTATATGGAGAAGTCTTTGATATTGTTTTAAAAGTGGAAGCTCAATATAAAGAATACGACGTACTTAGGAATTTCTCCGCTACCACCCGGAGACCTATCCTTACTAGAAATTACTACACTTACCTTGAATCCGGGTTCATCAAAGCAGGGAAACACCCGGCGAGCATTATGTGGCCTCATGTAAGTAGCAAGAAACGGAACCTTTTGATTGTTTATTCCACTGGTATATGTGCCTTTGAAAAGGCCATCGGTGTTTTCCCATATTTGCCCATCGAAGTTAATTTCCAATTCGCATTCCGAACCTTGTTTTATAGTATCTTTTAAGTAGATTACATAAACTGATTTCTTCGGAAGACGATCTGCACGCAAGATAGGTATTTTATCCTGTTTGGAACTTTCTCTGTGAAGGAGACAATTCGGTCAGCCTCCTTTTCTCTTTCTGTGTGACAAAAAAATATTAACTTGCCCAGATTTGTGAGTGTATTTTTTCAAACTAATTTCCCTCTCACTAATTTGCAAGTCAAAGTGCGCGTGTAGTGTTATCTTTTTAGTATCTTCATTCCAGCTCAGATTCATTTTAATATTTCCTTGGAAAGTACCTTTTTCCATATTAGGACGTAAATTAATTTCATAGCACGTGGGTATTATATCTTTTGATAGCCGTGCATCAGAAATAAGTGAATGAGAAGCAGACAAGTCTATACTACGCTTTTGTTTCATCTGAAAAATATTAAATTTATTTAAAAGTTATTTTTGAGGTATTTAAGAGTTATTTTTGAAATATTCTCATTTGCATCACTTACATGACCCCCATCGCTTATAGCCAATATCGTGACAAACATAAGAAATGCTCCACATATCGACAATTGTGTATCCATGCTTTAGACCATCAAAAATGTTGTTGCTGAAAGACAATAGAGATAAATATAGCTATACTAAAAGTCAAACAGTCCGTATGAACAGTCCATACTAACGAAATAGACAACCGTACTATTGGCGCCGCATTAGCGCAGTAGATGATCGTAAGTAGGTGATCGGTCTCTGATGCGATTGGTCGCCCGTTCGACACAAGCAGACCCATACCATTAAAAAAATAAGTTTTTTTCTAATTCTTTTTTTGCACGGTGCTATATCTCGCGAAGAAATCGCAACTCCTCGAAAGTATTTTTTTTACCATTCAAATAAAGCTTATCAATCCCGTTTTGATACGCCTACAGAATAAATTTATAGAACTCGCTAGCTTGTGCTAAAATTGATCGAGCACACACAATTTAATGGGAGAAAGCTTGACCTAAGCCTCGGTTACACGTGCTGTTGTGCCATTTATTTATTTTAAGTCTACATATACATATGTATGTATACAGAGAAGCATTAAGAAATGATATTTATTTGTTTGAATTTTTAATGAGATGCCTGATGTTGATGCTGCGAGACTAAATACCTACTAGATATCTGGTTCTATGGTAATAGGGTACATATGTATGTATATAAACTTTGTGCGAAAATTGTAACGCATTAAATGATCAGAATCCCTTTCTGTCTTGATTTCCGGTTGTCCGTTTGTTCGTCTGTCTGACCGTCTGTGGCCGCAGTATAGAAAAACGCAGTTGGTCTCTTTTGACCGAATATGGTACACAGCGACAGTGAATCTTAACTTTGTTTAAGTTCCGACACTAGCCAAATCAGTCAAAGGAAACGCCCACAATAGACCTGTGAGTCCACCTACCTCGAAATTGGTTCGGTAAGATGGCTAAAATTTGCTTAGTTACTCATTCAAAAGAATGATATTTGCTATTCAAGTTAAGGTGTCGGCCTTCTAATCATACGAAAAATGGGCCCACAATATACGCGGTAAACGGAAAATCCTTATAACATCCATAATATATCCACCAGACCGTCTATATTTGGTTACTTCATTGCTGTTAAAAATACTTTTAAATTCTCAGAAAATGGGTATGGTTCTTCCAACCATGGAGGCGGTAACTGAAAAATACCGGTTATTTCTATTGTACACCTACCACAGCATCAATATTTGGCATAAAATCGTTTTTTGTCTTCGTTTAAGGTTCGTTTTCCCAAACGTACGCAACTCAGTACGAAAGTACGAGAATTTCCTACCCTTGTTACAAACTATGATCAACCCAATGCTAGGCGGTGGGACCGATAATATCAATGTACTTCAAAATTATTTTCTTAAACATTTTTAAATTTCAGCAATACTGACCAAACATTCGCGGTACCGTTATATGAAGTTATACTTACAATATCACTTTATTTGTACCAAAATAGTATTTCACTTTAAGTTAGGAAGTTATTTTTGTGAATGGGAAACAAATTTTGGGGGCTTTGTCCAGCTATTTTCACAAAATCGGATACAGTACGATATGCTGCCCTGGTTAATACAATGGATGTTTCAACCCCCAGAACCCCCTCAAATACGGCTCTGATGCATGGAGATGACAATGATAAGACAATAGATAGTATTTGAAAAAAAAACTTTTCTTTGTTTTGCCGGATGTTATCTATAGTGAATTATATGCTTGACTATTCGGAAACTTTCATTGTTACGAGGCGGTCGAAAAGCATTTTTAGTCGGCGAAGATGAAGTATTACTTCGTATTACTTGTCAACTACACAATTTGTTTTATCAACTGCTTTCTGATGGTCGGGGGCGACTGGAATTACAATGCGGGATCAACTCTAAAGGGTTCAGATGTTCGTTCATACTTATATCTCACAAAAACAAGAGGGCATTATAAATTACACGGTTTGTTTACAGAGTGCAGCGGACTGCGAAACGGATGTAGTTCAAGTGCCACCACATCAGTTTATTTGGGAGTATCAATATCAGGAATCATCCAAAGGCAACATTTGCCTTCATAACGTTACAAATAAAGTCGTTTTACGCAAGTGTGATCCAGTCACGCGTAAATGGGCTCCGTCCACAGTTACCTGCGCAGTTGTACAGCAGCAGGCAAATACATTCTGCCCCGAAGACTTAATTGAAATTCCGGTGCGCGATAAGCATATTTGCGTAAGAATATCAGAACGGCCGCAGCCAAAGCAACAAGCGGATAGCTTCTGTTACGGATCGGATACTTTGGCAGCTGCAGAGACTTTGAACGCAGATGAGGTGCAATCGCTTAAAAATGCCTTGCAAAAGCGAAACATCTATAAATATTGGTTGCCAGTAACAAGAGCGGGCGGAGACCAAGTTGAGCCGTTCGTTGTACGACTGCCGGGCGAAAATTGTGGCGATATATTCGACATGCCGCTGTCAGCGGAAGAGTTGCTGTCGAGTGATTTTTGTTTGGCTGCTGCTTTTGACAACGACTCCCGCTCACTGCGGACCGAAGTGACTGCTTGCAACAAGTCTCTGCACACGGTTTGTGTGCTCAAAAAGAAATTCGTAGCCTTTTCGGGCTGTCCTCAGGGCTTTGCTGCAATGAGTTATGCACCCAATGAATGCTATGGCATACAATGGGTACCTGAACTGTTTCCCTTGGAACTGCAGCCCGTGTCTTTGGCAGAATACGTTGCTAGGCGAAGAAGAATGCGCTTTATTTTTGAAAAAATTCAATTGGATGCTGAAGAATTTTTTTTTGTGGAAAATATTGCAACTGAAGAAGGAATGTGCGCACTTGTAATGAATTCAATGGAAAGTATGCGCATTGTTTGCAAGCTCGATGATGTGGGCAATTTTCCCGCACTCAGTAAGGAGATTTTGTCGAATAGAAAAGCTGTTGAAATGGTCTTACATGCGGATCTGGAATTGCAGAAGTTAGTGCTGACTGTTTACAATAGAAATTATATTTGGCGAATTGACGACAGCGACGATGACAACGACTTTGGCATAAAATGCTTCACAAACGCGAACTATGCCATACGAAAGAATGTTAAAGTGGAGCGAATTTGGGAAAACGATCTGCATATCAAAACCATGTTTATGTTGAAATTGAATGGAAATGGGCCGGCCCAATATTGGTGTGAGGCACATACGGTTTTCGATTTTTCCTTAATCGAATCGGCCAAAATAGTCGCGTCGAAGCGACGAACAGGCCCTATCTTTGCCATGTCATTTGATATAGCCTGCAATGGGGGCATTCAGCAATATTGTCAGCACTTGTTTCAAAGCATTAAGCCGCTGAGCAAAGAAATCGAAAAGCTATTAAATACGCGCAGAAATCAACTGGAGCAGCTGGATCAGCTGGTCATACACGACGTGCGTATAATGGCAGTGGAATCGGTGTTGAAGGAGTCCCCCTCTACTGTAAGATGTTTGTGCCATGTGACAGCTGCACTGCGATTCTCTGCCGTTGATAATAGCTACGAGCAGAGTAGCGAAGAGCAAGATAGCGAGGAAGACGAGCAAGGCGTGCGTCATGATGCTGCAGTTCGTATGCAAGTGCTCAAACTCTTGACCCGCCTCATGCACTATACTCGCCCGCAGCAAGCGCATACTGTGCGCAGCACTCAATTCTGCTTTCCCGAGACCTTTGTGCTTCCAAATGGCAGCGTAAATCAATGGCAATTGGTCGAAAGCGGACAAGTGGCTATCACACAAAAATTGTGTTTGCAGCGCAATGGACTTCCCGTCATGCGTAAATGTGTGGGTGGATTTTTGCGGGGCGCTTATTGGCAGCAGGCTTCAACTGCTGAACTGAAGTGCATTACGGAAACACAGGAGCAAACAATTACTAAAGACTTATTCGAACTGAATGATTCGAAACCAAATAAGAGCTATACAGCAACAGCAATTAGGCATATAACGCATTTACTCGAAGATAACCTCAGCAATCTTATACCGGCAGATTTTTACTATATAGCAAAAATTATGCAGACTAGCATGCGAACTTTCTTCAGCTACACCGCTAAAGGAAACATAACCTCAATTGACAATGAAGGCGACGTCTCAAACGATATTGTGCGCATATATAACTATCTATTGGAGGCGAATGAAGCTGTGATTCGACTCTCTGTAACGCTAAACGCCACCAACATTTTGTTGGCTGCTTTTGAAAATATTATTGACACGGTTTCCTTCGAAACAACGCAAAAGATGGACAACAATACAGCTCTCTTTCTCGAAAAAAACAAAAGCATTTGGGAATCGACTGATGCGATGGACAAAATTGTTGAAACTGTTGCATATCTTGACATCGGAGTACGTGTGAAGATAGCTACGAATTTTGCGATATTTACTATTGATCCTACCGTTGCAAATATAACTGGTATTGCCATATTCAGCTCAGACAATGACAGCGATGAAGAATTACAGCAGGAATTTGGCGCACTACGTGGCGCCTTTGAGCATGAATATTATAGATTTATTTTGGGCAATCAGAGTGTGGACGATTTATTGTATGAGTCCAACTTGCAGCTTGCCACATTTGTGCCCGAAACACTTTGGCAGCGTTTGGATGAAATTTCGTTGCTCGCGGGCAATACGGCAAAGAACAACATGCCACAACCAATGATAACCATCAAAATGTATGCCAATGATAAGTTATTCCAAGATCTCAATGCTACTGCTTATAGGGCACTGCGGGGCAAGGTGTTGTCAGTTTCTATACCTGGGCTTAATAGAGATCTGCCGGAGATGTTGCCACTTATTCTACGAGTAAACAGCACTGCAGCAGGCAACAACAGCGAACAAAGTTGCAGCTATTGGAATTATAGATCCTGGGCAAACGATGGCATAAGCTTTCTGGGGCGTTCCGAAATTGACGAAGATCTAATATTATGTGGCTGCACGCACTTGACACCGTTCGCCTATCTTATTGGAGTGCGTGATACTATTTCCGTAGACTCGGAGGTGATTATTCAAACCAAACGTCATGAGTATGCACTCGATGTCATCACTTTGTTGGGTTGTTCATTGTCGCTTCTGGGCGTAGTGTGCATTTTTGTAACGGCAATTACTTTTCAAACTTGGCGAAAGAAAGCCTCTTCGAGAGTGCTGCTGCACCTGTCGACGGCCATAGCATTGCAGATGATTTTGTTCTGCTTTGTCAACACCGAAGAGAACTCAAACAAACTCATTGAGAGCGGAATTCTGTCGAGTTGCATTGCCATTGGAGCTTGCATGCACTATTCGGTGTTGGTGCAGTTCTGTTGGATGGTTATAATTGCATATCTACAATTCAAAAGGTATGTCAAAATTTTTGAAAGCAATCGAACAAGCAAATTTTTTGTCACGTCCGCGTTTATTGGATGGGGCTTGCCGCTGCTGCCAGTATCGTTGGTATTAATATTTGACAGAAAGTCTTACCTACCAGCCGAGAATTCGACGAACACGAATAACTGTTATCCGTCAGGGTACTCGCTTTTCTTTGGCATCATTTTGCCCATTACGCTGATAATAGCAATAAATTTTATCATATATATAATTGTTATGTACAATATTTTGAAAGGACCTGATCGGTCTTTACGTCACACTGAAAAGCGCTTGGTAATGTCGCAACTTCGGTTGTCGGTGTTGCTTTATTTCCTGCTGGGCTTCACGTGGATATTTGGCCTCTTGGCAACTATGAAAATGGGCCTATTGTTTTCTTACTTGTTTTGTTTAACCGCTACTTTGCAAGGATTTGTCCTTTTTATTTATTTTATAATACTCGATCCAATAACTAGAAGAATGTGGAGTCAACATTTCTCAGGATATTTACACTAAGGTGACATTTATCACAACTCAAAAGCAGCCAATTAAGCCATACAAACTCTTTAACAAAATTATTATTATTATCGTTCTTTATGTACAAGTGCAATACAAGAACGTTTCGTTGTATTCATTATAAGCATTATTATAGCGCATTATATATATATATATATTATACACATATATATTTGAAGCCTAAATAGTTTTAATACTTATCCACTAGCACCGTTTTTAAGTTATTTGATAAATATTATTTTCAAACACTAATCTTGATTTAAAAACTCTTGGTAACACAATAAGAACAATCATAAAAGGCAACAGTCTTCTTACTTCACATGCACGTCCGATTTCGATGATAGTTCTGAAGAAACTAAATTCTTTGCATCTTGAAAGTCATTACGCCTATATACAGAACTGTAGAATATACAAGCTTATTTGAAGTATAATAATTTGTACAATAGCATAATTTGGCATAAAGCAATTACCTAATTTAAAATGATTTTAAGATTTACAATAGTATATGTGAATATACGGTAAATTTAAAGCACTTCTGCATGTATTGTATTTATGTACACGTGCGCTGATGTACAGATATATGGACGTAAGTATATAAAGTTGGACATACTAATTCGAAAATAAAAACGCTAACAAGTTTCTATTCACTTGACAATTGAATAAATGTCATGCATTTACATATACAGTCCGTGGAAGAATACGACTTTACCTAAGTTAAATATACTACAAGTAAATCTAACGTTCTGTTGTAAGTTATTTGTTGCGTTTTTACAGCTCTGCTGGTTTTCTGCAATTCTGTTGGTAAAGTTGGTAAAGTATTAAACAAGGACGTTGTAAAACGTTTTACCAAAAAACGTATTCATTAATTTTATGAATATATCTTAAAACTAACTCAGTGCTGATGCTAATGTATTATTTTTTTTTTTGTGAGCAAAATCTTACAAACTTACTTAAAATTTGAAAACTTGGTTTAACGCTCTAGGAGGCGAATTTTTATTGAACTCGAATCCGAAGTCAGAAAATCCATTGAAGGTGTGGTTTCAATTTTACAGACAAAGTAGAAGGTCCGTGTTGGGGCATTACATTTTGTCGGCGCACATCGGTCAAAACAATCCAGTAAATCCAGTGAAGTGGTAGATCTACAAACTTTTTGAGAAATTTTGAATTTTTAACAATGAAAGTTACCAAGGATGAACAATTTCATGCAAAAGAAAAATATATACGATGAAATGATGTTTAACAACTTAAGTGAATATATGTATGTGCAAATTGACAATTTTGCTGCATAGCAGTGTGTTTTCTGTAATAAAAACGATAAAGACTGAAAAAAGAAACTGTTTCCAAACAGAAAAAAAATTTTTTCTTCATACAAGTATATGTATGCGGCCCGAAGAAAAAAAAGGTTGAGTATCACTGGTGTAGGGTATAATAGATGGTATGAGTCGGCTGGCATTCGAACCAGCGACTTCACGCATCAGGGACTGTTTACTTATCCACACTTCCATACAGACAATTTTTATTAAACACTTTTTGTTGCATATTTGTCTTAAATTTTTCATCGATCAATCAACGGGTGATTGTTACATTTTTGATAAGTGTATGTACTATACATATATGGGAATATCAACTAGATATGTATATTTCGTTCGTTTGCTATAAGGGCACAACAATTTAAAATCCTCTTTGCTACTGAAAGCACATGGCTAAGGTATTTATTCCAATACTATTAACAGAGTAAGTTATTTTAATTATTACACTCGATTTAAAAAAAAATAATTTCGAATATTTTTCGCCGTAAAGTAGTAAAAATTTTTTATGTTGTTTTTTCGGTGGCTAGCGATGAATTGGTAATTCCCCGAGAATATCGTTTGGAATGAAAAGCTTCTCAGCCCGTTCGGAAACGGTTATTTGTAGGTCCCATTAATTTGTGCTAGAATACAACAAGCACACACAAGTTAATGCGAGATAGCTAGGCCTAAGCCGACACAGACTATTGCGCCAATAATTTATTATTATTAATATTATCTATTAAAGCGGAGGTATCACTGTTTCTGTTCGCAAGCACATTTGCTATGCATCCTCATCGGTCGTGTGTGTGTAATTGCGTAAAGTTTAATATTACTTGTAACTTTACTTTTATTTAATAAATGGTATATATGTATTTTACAAATTGACAATTGATGCTTAAACTAGTTCCGATTTATTTGGCTCCTTTCTTAAGACTGCCCTTACAACTTCGACGTCTACACTAAGGGGCCTTAAGCTTAAGTACTTACTTACTTTTCATTTTTTCGCAGAAAAATTTTCATAAGCATGTTTTTATCAATATCTTTTTATCATCAATATATTTTTTAAATGTTGCCATTTACACAATAATTATTTGGAATTTGGCATTAATTTAAGTTAAAAATTTTTTTAAGTTTTGCATTTCTTGATTTTTAGGGTTCCGTTCCCCTAAAAGGGAAAAAACGGGAACACTTACATATGACGCGCCCAGAGCAAAAACGACTCTTATAATTTCACAGAGCAAAAACGCTTCAAAAAATTACACACCGTACATGTGACACTAACACATATTTGCATGCATGCTCGGTTGCAGAGCTCGGAGCAACCGTCGGTTTCGTCAGTGTCGCTGCTGATGCCAAGCAGAACAGACCGAGGGTGGGTTTTGTTCTGCTTGTTCACATGTATGTCGCTACCACGTGGTAAAATCCGGTTTTGAGAAATATCTATGCTACCAACGAAAAATTCTTGATGCTTTGCCGTCTTGTCGAATTTTCGTTTAGCAGGCTGTAAATTGAAAAATTACACTTTCCTTTTAGCCAAAAAAATATGTTTGCTTGCCTTTAAATTTTATCACTTCTAAACGCAATATGTAAATTTTTTGGAAATTTCGCTTTATTTAATATTTGTTCATTTATTTTATTTGCGTTGATATATTTTGATAAATCACTTTTTTTTAGATTTTACAGATACTTTTCGTCAAATCTTTTTTCAGATCAAATTATTTAAAGATCACATTAAGTACAAATATAAACTGATGACGTTTCGGCAATATATGTATGTATGTATAGCCCTTTCATCTCCTAATTCTGCATCTAATTTGCCGCTGTCTTTCAGTCTCTAAGCAGCACACCCGGCAACAGCATTATTTGAGCTGTTCGTCCGTTTGTGTAAGTTTTTTATACAAACTTGCCTGAGATCCTGCTTTGCTTTGTGTGGGTTTTTCCCGCGAATTTTTCACCTGTTTGAAGGCATTCAATCTTTTTACTGCGGACGGCTAGAGACTTGCAGGTGTTTGGCGGGGTTCTCTATTATAAAAGGTCGCTTGCAGATTTTGAAAGAATAAAGCGTGAACATCTTGTGGAAGAAATCGGTCTTTGTGATCTTTAAGAAGCAGTTAACAAAATAAATAAATTCGAAATTGAGGAAGGCTTTCATGAGAGAACGTACTATTTTCAATATGCAACCGATTTTTCTATTTTAAATCAAAGCAATATTCTAATGGCAAAGATCAACGGTCGCAAATTTATTTGTAACTCATCGGGATGATTCTATTTCATTGTATAAATTAACTATTTGGTGTGAATTCATGATAAAAGCGATGAGGGTGGTAAGAAGTGAAAATTCAGTTTGATGCAATTGCATTTCTTTATATTTTCGCAAAATTTTTTATGCCATTCATGTAATAGCAAAAATTGTTCAACGTAATTCTTCAATTTTACAATGCTTATAAATGTTTAGTTGCCTCTTTGGAGCATAGAATGTCGACATTGCCATCATAAAATCGACACAACTTCCGTTTCATCAGTGAAAAGGTGAACGCTACATTCCACTTCTTACTTTCAGTTCAGCAGCATACAGAAAGAAAACCGCGCAGAAGTTATTGCGACCGTCATTTGAACGAGCGAACAAATGACCAGCCATAACACGCCTGCAAGTGACCCCGTTGATCGCTTTTATCATGAATTCACACCAAATAGTTAATTTATACAATGAAATAGAATCATCCCGATGAGTTACAAATAAATTTGCGACCGTTGATCTTTGCCATTAGAATATTGCTTTGATTTAAAATAGAAAAATCGGTTGCATATTGAAAATAGTACGTTCTCTCATGAAAGCCTTCCTCAATTTCGAATTTATTTATTTTGTTAACTGCTTCTTAAAGATCACAAAGACCGATTTCTTCCACAAGATGTTCACGCTTTATTCTTTCAAAATCTGCAAGCGACCTTTTATAATAGAGAACCCCGCCAAACACCTGCAAGTCTCTAGCCGTCCGCAGTCAAAAGATTGAATGCCTTCAAACAGGTGAAAAATTCGCGGGAAAAACCCACACAAAGCAAAGCAGGATCTCAGGCAAGTTTGTATAAAAAACTTACACAAACGGACGAACAGCTCAAATAATGCTGTTGCCGGGTGTGCTGCTTAGAGACTGAAAGACAGCGGCAAATTAGATGCAGAATTAGGAGATGAAAGGGCTATACATACATATATTGCCGAAACGTCATCAGTTTATATTTGTATTTAATGTGATCTTTAAATAATTTGATCTGAAAAAAGATTTGACGAAAAGTATCTGTAAAATCTAAAAAAAAGTGATTTATCAAAATATATCAACGCAAATAAAATAAATGAACAAATATTAAATAAAGCGAAATTTCCAAAAAATTTACATATTGCGTTTAGAAGTGATAAAATTTAAAGGCAAGCAAACATATTTTTTTGGCTAATAGGAAATTGTAATTTTTCAATTTACAGCTTGCTAAACGAAAATTCGACAAGACGGCAAAGCATCAAGAATTTTTCGTTGGTAGCATAGATATTTCTCAAAACCGGATTTTACCACGTGGTAGCGACATACATGTGAACAAGCAGAACAAAACCCACCCTCGGTCTGTTCTGCTTGGCATCAGCAGCGACACTGACGAAACCGACGGTTGCTCCGAGCTCTGCAACCGAGCATGCATGCAAATATGTGTTAGTGTCACATGTACGGTGTGTAATTTTTTGAAGCGTTTTTGCTCTGTGAAATTATAAGAGTCGTTTTTGCTCTGGGCGCGTCATATAAGGTCACTTTTGTTTTGGGAGTGTGTATATAAAACGACCTTTTTTTAATCGTAGAGACCTGAAATTTGGCACGATGTTAGGTCTTAATAACCTAAACACATTTTTACTATAAAAAGTTAAGAAATATTTTTAGAAATATTTTTTTTATAATTTTCAAAGGTTTTCGGGTCGGACAAAAAAAATAAAAATATTTTGTTATCTTGATGTTTATTTAAACTTTAACGTCAATAATGTGTCCGATTTGGACCGATGAAAAATTCCGCGTGTGTTTACTTTTCTTTTCTCTTTATTAATGATGACACTTTTTTTCTTTCCGGTCTGGCGTTGCCAGATCACCATCTTTTACTCTCTTACTCTAGGTTTACATTTTTGACATTTCTGAGTTATAAGGTTGCCATACATATTACAGGTTAAGGGCTACCTTACATATTACAGCTCGGCCAATCTGACATAATTGATTGGCCTCAATCAAGTTAATAATACTTATTCTACTTCGGCTATATGTGGCTCACTGTAGTCAGTGACCTCGGCGTTAGGCAACCCTATTGGCAGTAGCCATTTTCGTATTTTTATGGCCTCGACAACACTATTATAAGGAATTTGAGAAAGCTGACAGTTTTCAATGTCTTTGACCACATACCGGTCATTGGGCAACACTTTGTCAATCACATAGGGCCCACGATATTTTTGTACAAACTTCTTATTTGTTCCTATCGATGTATCTAAGTGTCGGATTACAACAAAGTCACCAACTGAAAATGTTTTTGCGGGTGCACTGTGGGCCAGAAAATATTGTAGACTGTATTCTTGGGACTTTTGAATGGCGCCAAGTGCATTAGACCTAGCTGCCTCCAGATTACGATTTTCTCCATCATCAAACTTGTCTTTTAAGTACTCCGTCAGTTCGTCAATAATCTCACCGCG
This sequence comes from Neria commutata, assembly GCA_963457695.1. Taxonomy (NCBI): domain Eukaryota; kingdom Metazoa; phylum Arthropoda; class Insecta; order Diptera; family Micropezidae; genus Neria; species Neria commutata. Next base: position 34,152,851 of record OY735245.1, read on the forward strand.
CTGATTTACACCAAATAATAATTCGCTTGGTGTTTGCTTAGTAGTGCTGTGTACCGTATTATTAATGGCCCATTCCACCTGAGTGAGCTTTGAAGACCAGTCAGAGTGTTGCATAGGTTCACTTAGTTTGCTTAGCATTGCTTTAAGAACTCGGTTTACACGTTCGACTTGTCCGTTTGCTTGTGGAGAAGCAACAGCCACTTTCACGTGATTTATATTTCGTTTCAGCAGGAACTCAGCAAATTCATATGACGTAAAACACGTCCCCCTATCGGATATAATACGCCTTGGTCTACTATAGTAACTGAAGTATTTTTCTAATGTACAACAAACTTCCTTTGTACTAGTGGAATTTACTGGGTACAAACGTACAAATTTCGTGAAAGCATCTATTATAACTAATATGTGTTTGCGTTTTGATTTTATTGATGGCAGTGGACCGAAATGATCTATATGAATGGTGTCAAATGGAATCGGTTTCTTCGGTATAGAGTGCAGGGCATGTTCATTTGAACGAGCCGGTGCAGAATATATGATACATTTTATGCACCTTTGAATAAATTTACCTATTTTTTCTCTCATATTCCCAAACCAGTAACTTTTCCGAATTTGATCATAGCACTTATCAATTCCCTGGTGCCCTATTGCCTCATGTACCATACGAATTATATTATCCTCCATTTCACCTGGTATACATAGTAAAAGGCGGTTTGATTCACTTTTACGAAAGACTAAACCGTCGCGCAGCTCATAGCCAACTACCACACCGTTCTCTAATTTATTTACTAACTCCCTAATGCCCTCATCACGAGATTGGGCAACTTGAATTTGGAACTCCAGATCGTCAGTGTCAACAGCGGCAATCAGCTGACAATTTGTTTTGACTACCAAAAGATTTGAATTACGAGCATCATCGGGGACATCTGAGGGGACCCTGCTTAATGCATCCACATGGTTCATTGAGGAACCGCTGCGATGTTGTATTGTATAGTTAAAATTTTCTAGTTCCAACGCCCATCGGGATATTCTCGGATTAACATGTCTTTTGTTCAATGTCATAGTAAGCGAATTGCAATCGGTAATAATTTTAAATGGCATTCCTTCAAGGTAAATTCTGAACCGTCGGAGCGAATATATTATTGCAAGGGTTTCTAGCTCAAAACTATGATACCTCGACTCAGGGGCAGATGTAGTTTTAGAAAAATATGCAATTGGATGGAATTTGCCATCATTTTGGCGTTGCATCAGCACTGATCCAAATCCAATTCCTGATCCAAGTGCAATTCAGTTTCTCGCTTTGGGCAAAAAATTGCCAAAATAGGTGCAGCAGTAAGACGGTCTCTAAGCTCTAAAAAGGCTTCTATACAATCTTCAGAAAAATCATATGACGTTTCCTTGCGCAGCAGGTTTAACAAAGGTTTCGCTATTTTTGAAAACATCGGTACAAATTTACGAAAGTACGAGAATAATCCGATACAAGAGTGCAATTCTTTCTTGTTTCGGGGCATTGGGTAATGCTTGATGGCACGAATATGTGAGTTGCTAGGCCTAATTCCGGATTTATTAACTAGATATCTTAAGTATTCAATTTCACTATACCCGAACTTGCATTTTTTTAATTTTAGCTCAAGACATCTTTCGTATGCCCGTTGAAATACTTCTTTAACTATTTCCAAATGTGTTTCGAAATTCTCAGTTGCAATTAATATATCATCGATATAAACAATAATTTTCTTTGCATCAATCAGGTCTCGAAAAATGTTATAAACAAACCGTTGAAAATTTGCTGGCGCATTCGAACTGCCCATGCGGGGTAACAAATGAAGTAAACGGAATTGAAGCCTCGTCCATAGTGGACTGATTAAATCCATCCTATAAATCTAGTAGAGTAAACCAACTTTTCCCCGCCATATAATCAATGTAATCTTCAATAAGTGGCAGCGGAAAATTGTCACGAATAGTTTTCTTATTTAGAGTGCGATAATCCACGCACATACGCGTTTCACCATTTTTCTTCTTTACTAACACTATAGCTGACGCAAAAGGGGATTGACTTGGACGAATAACCTTTCGCCTTATTAAGTCTTGTATAATTTTTTCTACCTCTGCACGATCGTGAAACGAAAGTCGACGCGGCGAGCAATGAAATGGCGTGTCATCAGTCAAACGGATTGTCATTTTATAATCAAATGTTTGTCGGTCGGTGTCTTTGGGCAAAATGTATGAGTCATGGACAATCGCTCTCAGTGCATTCCAGTGATTCTTATTTAAATCTGGACTAATGTCCAACTCGTCCCTGGAAGCAGCTACGTCTATAGCACACAATTCAGAAATAAATTTATCAACAGGAGCCCTTTACATTTTCTAGTTCAGTTTGTAATTCTAAATCACTACCTTTTACTCTATCAATATGGATTTTGTAAAATTTTTCCGAAACTGCTGAATAGGGTAACGATTCGCCTCGGTCACTAACATGTTAAAAATTATTCGGATCAGGTGCACTTAAACTTGTAATTAACGATTTATTAACTTTACTTTTTTCAATTACGTTTGCCTTAAAATTCTGTACCAAGTGTATATTAAAAATATGCATACAATCCCTTCCCAAAATAAGAGGCATCATGACTGTCCCATCTGGGATGACTATCAGTGATATTATTTTAGTTTGACAGGGAAATTTCAAAAAACATTGTATTGTGCCATATGTAAATAGCCTGTATTTTCCAATGCCTAAAAATGAAGTTGGTACAGGATTCTTTGACAATTTAACAAAAGATGGAACACTTGAGAGTTGAATAAGACTAATTGGACTACCGGAATCGAACATAGATAGGAAATTTACAAAGTCAGTGCATCTGATTCGACTGAGAGTACAGAAAGCCACACTCACCATTTGCATATAACGAATATAAAATCCAGCTTCAGCTTCTGATGCGTCCAAAACTACACCAACTTGTTGCAATTGATTCCGTTTCATTTTCGGGCAATCGTTGTAAAAGTGGCCCATTTGGTGACAGTTAAAGCATGAGCCCGGTAGTCGTGAAGGCTTCGGGCAAGAGCTTTTGTAATGCCCAAATTGGGTACAATTAAAACAGCGTATGGGTGACTTATCTTCTGCGGTGGTAGCGTTATAAGTTGTCACCGACTTCGGTTTGAATGCGGTGGTAGCGGCAGCAATTGGTTGTTGAATACCTGGCTTCGGACGACGTTGCTCGTAACGATCCATGCGGCGGACTAGCTCATTGATTGAAGTTGCACCGTATAGCATGGTAATACTATTGGTGCCATCCGGTATTCCATCGATTATAATATCTACTAGTTCTTGTTCGTTCAAGTCTGACTGCGCTGCAATAGACTGCATTGCAACGACAAAACTAAGGCACGATTCAGTAAGCTTCAACCTACGAGACCGCAGTTGACGATAAACCTCTTGCCGCGTTACAGTACGATTAAACATGGCAGTTAAAGTAGACTTCAATTCGTCTTAGTCCACTACGCCCAGATTGGAAACAAACATCTTCGCAGTTCCTTCCAAACAACGTCGGACTCCCAGGCACTGCTCTTGTCTGCTATATCCACAAATTTCCACGTAGTCTTCAAACTGATAAAACCAGCGGTTAATATCATAGTGGTTGTCTCCACTGAACTTGGGTACAGCGGCTTCCAATTCCTCAAAGTTGACTCGTCGTAGAGAGCGAGTTTGCAGAACAAGTAATTCACGACGCATTTTTAATGCGACCAACTGCTGTTTTAAATGTTTGACCTCGGCAGAAGCTGCATTCTCTACAGCGTTGGCAGCGGTATCAGCAGAGGCAGCACTATTAGCAGGAGCAGCGGTAATAACGGCAGCAGCAGGGACAGCAGCAATAGCAGCAGCACTAGTAACAGGAGCTGCGATAATAGCATCGGTAATAGCTGCGGCAGCAGAGGCGGCAGTAGTAACAGCAGCACTAGTAGTAGGAGCAGCAGTAATAGCATCGGCAGCGGTAATAGCAGCGGCAGCAGTAATGGCAGCGGTATTAACAGCGGTAATGGAATCGGCAGCAATAACAGCAGTAACATCGGTAATAGCAGCGACGTCAGCAGTGACGGCGGCTGTAGCAGCGGCCACTGCAGGTGCTTCCGAGAGCGGAACTTTATTGTAGGCAGCAGCAACAACGGACACAGCGGGTGCTTCCGAGAGCGAAGCTTCATTATAAACGGCAGCAACAACGGACACAGCGGGTGCTTCCGAGAGCACAGCCTTCCTAATTACGGCAGCAGTCATGGTGTGACTTCTTGTATGTCGTTTTTCCATTTTTATGTCTATGGAAGGATTAATATTCGTTTGGGCTTAATACCCCACACCTGAAGTTGTTATCTTGATGTTTATTTAAACTTTAACGTCAATAATGTGTCCGATTTGGACCGATGAAAAATTCCGCGTGTGTTTACTTTTCTTTTCTCTTTATTAATGATGACACTTTTTTTTTCCGGTCTGGCGTTGCCAGATCACCATCTTTTACTCTCTTACTCTAGGTTTACATTTTTGACATTTCTGAGTTATAAGGTTGCCATACATATTACAGGTTAAGGGCTACCTTACATATTACAATTTTTAAATCGTATCGTGTGGGGTATCGTTAGAAAGGGCTACGTCCATAGATTATAAAATGTATTTTATTTTTATTTTATGTAAACGGGTTAGAAAAATATAGTTAAAAAGGTGGGGACAGGTCTGTTTTTTTCACATGATCCTATCTGCACACACTATTTCTGAACCGAAAGTTTTGATAAAATCAGGCTGCCGGGTTTTTCAAATTTTTAATTTAAAAATTTTTTTTAAATTGAAGATGACCCCCAGAAAAATTTTTTTTTTTTTTAATTTTATTTAAGATTACCATAGTAAAAAATTTCCTCAGCGAAAATTTTTTTTAAACATTTTGTGGGGTATCGTTATGGTCTACTTAGTCCAGCGGTGTTGGATTCAATCGTGTCGGATAGCAATTTGCCCAATTATGGTAGAATTACTCTAGCGGTAAGGTTAGAAATCGTGTCAGCTGACACAATCTGTCTTACCCGAACACAATGTTCGCTATTACTCTGACCGGATTGAGTAGTAGAAATTTCTGTGTCGATTAGAAAACTACTGCAAAAGTCGTGTCAGCTGTGAAAAGAATGTTGCCACACAAAAAATTCACTTGAAAATGAAATAGCAATAATGCTTTTCCTATGCAAGAATTTAAACGGCAACACTGGTCAAAACAAGCGAATATTTATTGGAAATATAGTCCACCTGCGCTTTCGTTTGCTTTAAATTTGTACACATCGTACATTTTACACAACACTAAGCACATTTAGTCAATTATTTCGTCGTTTGAATTCATTTTTCACGATATATTTTGTTTGTGAACTCTTTGCAGAAAAGTGTTGCCAGTGACCTTCGATTTTAGTTCAACAAAAGAAGTGGATTATTATTGCCGAAAAAAGTTAAAAAAGTAGTACACAATATAGAGATGTAACAATTATGATAATTCAGTGCCATAAATTTAATAAAGAATGTAAAATTTCATCTCAGAAGAAAATAAACAGTGTGTTTCTTTTGTGCACAAAACTATACGGCAGCACTAGCAAAAAGAATAGACTGACAGCTGCAATCCGTTCATAGTGTAATTATATCAAGTGAACCAGATAGCTTGAAGTACCCAAGACTGTCAAAAAATTTTTTGATTTTTCTTTTCTCCTTCTTCGTTATATGTCTTAACCCATCCGAGACATAAATACAAAAAAGGTACTCAACGTTTTTACGTGCCAAACAATTTTTATTTTCAGTAATGAAAATATTAATAACCGCACGTGTGTTACATGTTTCTTTCCTTTTCTTACTGCCTAAGATCTCCTTCTCCTCAAAATGGTTAGCGCAAACATGCGCTGAGGAAGAAATGGTGATATTGCAGGCTCTTGACCATTTTCGTCGCAAATCTTCATCGTTAGGCACAGAAAACATCGGCACCGCTGCATCGTAAGTGCTTTTGCACAAATGGCAAGAGTTCGGCATTGATATTTTTTTCTTTTTACTTTTTTCTTCAACCGCAAACTCAAAACACAAACTGAAAACGGGTTAATATTTTTGACAACGCAACTGACAGTCTTGGGTACGAGAATAGAATGTCATTGCTATCTGGTTCACTTGATATTATTCCACTATGCAATCCGTTTAGCTGTTAGAGTAACTGGGCAAATTGCTATCCGACATTACTCTAACAGCTAAACGGATTGCAGCTGTCAGTCTATTATTTTTGCTAGTGCTGCCGTATAGTTTTGTGCACAAAAGAAGAACGCTGTTTATTTTCTTCTGAGATGAAATTTTACATTCTTTATTAAATTTATGGCACAGAATTATGATAGTTGTTGTAACCCTATATTGTGTACTACTTTTTTTAACTAATTTCGGCAAAAACAATCACTTCTTTTGTTGAACTAAAATCGAAGGTCACTGGCAACACTTTTCTGCAACAGAGTTCACAAACAAAATATATCGTGAAAAATGAATTCAAACGACGAAATAATTGACTCAATGTGTTGAGTGTTGTGTAAATTGTACGATGTGTACAAATTAAAAGCAACCGAAAGCGCAGGTGGACTGTATTTCCAATAAATATTCGCTTGTTTTCATCAGTGTTGCCATATTACCTCTTGCATAGGAAAAGCATTAATTCTATTTCAATTTTCAATGAATTTTTTTGGGTGGCAACATTCTTTTCACAGCTGACACGACTTTTGTAGTAGTTTTCTAATCGACGCAGATATTTCTACTACTCAATCCGTTCAGAGTAATAGCGTACATTGTGTTCGGGTAAGATAGATTGTGTCAGCTGACACTATTTCTTACTTTACTACTAGAGTAATTCTACCATTAGAAAGGGCTACGTCCGTGGACTCCAAAAATGGTTTTTTTTTATAATTTTAGGTGAATTGGTTTCGAAGATGTAGGTCAAAATGTCAAAAATTGTATGGCCAGACGGGCAAAGAGAAACTAAATTCGAACGCTAAAAAGGGTATTTCTGGTACGGAACCTAGAGCCCGACCGAACGCTCGGTCTCGGTTACCGAACAGTTCGGCCAAAAGGTTCGGGTTCGGTCTCGGTTCGGTCTCGGCTAAAAAAGGCCGAGTATTTAGCCGAACAGTTGAGGAACAAATTGTATAGTTTTAAACAAAATTAAAATTTTTTAATAATACTTTTTATTGATTTTTCATACATCAGATGCTTAATGTAGGTATTTATACCTCAAAAGAATTGGTTTTTATAATAAAATGTATTTTTTCCTAAAAATGTATAAATTTTTTTTAATTAAAATTCTTCTTCTTTTTTTTGCATATGTATTCGAAAGGTTCGGTCTCGGTCTCGGCCGAACATTAAAAAAAGGCCGAACGCTAGGTCTCGGCAAAAATTTCGGGTTCGGTCGGGCTCTAACGGAACCCTCAGTGAGCGAGCCCAACTCGCACTTGACTGCTTTTTTTATCAATAAGCTTTTATATTTATGCATTTACATATTTTTGGAGCATTGAATTTTGTTTTAATTTGGCTTTAATTTATTTTTGTTTAAAATTTGATTCAATAATTATTTGGAATTTTGCTATCTTTTTCAATTAGTTTTTGTCAATTATTCTTTCGAATTTATCATTTTGTTATTTTTATCAATAATTTTATGAAGGTTTGCGTTTATTTTTTGGATAATTTTTGGAATGTAGAAATTTTAATTTTAAGACATTTTGTTGGCGTAAAATTTCGTAAATTTATTTTATAAGTTTTAATTGTTGCAGCAAACTGCAAAGTATTTTATTCCTAAGAAACATTTTAACGCTTAAATTTCAATTAAAATTTGAAGTTTTCTTTGAAATAATAAAATAAAATAATAAAATAATAAAATAAATAAATTAAAAGTATTAGGTCCTCTTTTCCAAAAATTTCTGTAGTTCGTATTTACACCTTCTTTTAAACTCTGTTCCTCTTTGAAGAAGCGATTTATATTATTTCTTTTTATTTTATTTTATTCCATCCATGTCGTGGCCTTGCGCCGTATGCTTTTCTGTTTGGTAAAAGCTTTTTCAATAGTTCGTGCTTATTGCACACATGAAAATGAAAATTCACACGCGTTGACGAAGCAAATCAAATGTGACCGAAGCTTCCAATTCTCCTTCATGATAAAAAATTCCCAAGTTAAGAAATGTGTATTAGATAACTAATCCCAAACAATATCATATTTCACCCAGACTGGCAACCACAGATTACTACCAGATATCCAACTGTCCGTCCAGGGAACAAAAATTTCCATTTTTTTTGAAAAAATCCTCACAAATAGCGTACGTGTAGGGTAGGAAATCTCCGTACTCTCGTACTGATTTGGGTACGTTTTTATTATTTGGGTACGCGTTTTATATCCCAGAGTTCGTTTTATTTTTTGGGTACGCTTTTCATTTTTCAGGGTACGTTGAGATATCAACACTGTGGGGCGAATGCCAGGAGCAAACGAATCTTGTAAAATGAGCACGCGAACGACGAGACATAAGAAGCTAGTAAAGGGGTCTTTGCAGCTCTCAAGAAATCGCTCAAGAAAAATTTTGCATTATTCCTTGAGGGCAAAATAGTAGTGGCCAAGTAATTTTGACAGCTAACAGCTGATGCAAATCAAAGCAAAATATCGTTAAATGAAGATTGGTAAGTTTTCACAAAATTTACTATTATTTGATTAATGCATTATTTATATATATTTTTCAGGCATAATATGGTGTCCACGCTAAATACCGCAATTTAGGTGTTTTGTGCGGAACAATTTGAAACGGAAGAGAGGGACAATCAAGCTAAAACCTCTGCGGATTTTCCCAACAGGCGCTTTCGGTGCACTTCGCGGTGTATTTTCCGAGTTTTCCATGTCTGAAAATAAGATAATAGATTAAGATAATTGAAAATCTAAAATAAATCAAAATATTTTGCAAATTTACAACCTAAAATGAACATTTAATGTTTTGCTTACCTCTTTCGCTTGTTATTTGTCCGCTTTTACACGATGCGACTCGGCCCCGGAGACACGGAAGAATGTAGGAAAGAGGGGTGAAACGACAGGGGAACGCGCAAAATCGCTCGGGCAGCGATTGTGCTGCGATTTTCTGATTTTCTGACGTTCCTCTTTATTCGTTTTCGCGCTTCGCGCTGTCGACTGTAAATTAAAACTTGAAATCGAGTGAATACGTATTGCAAATAAACTGAAACAGAACAGAATTTTACGCAAAAAAGTAAATATAAAGAAGAAAATGAGCAAAGAGTGGAATAAGTGCTTTAAATGTTTACAAATTACACAAATAAAACCAGCTGCAAACTCTGTGTCAATATGTGAAGTGGAGCGAGTCGCATCGTGTAAAAGCTATGCGCGATTTCAAAGCGGAATGCGAAAAAATCGCCGGGGCCGAGTCGCATCGTGTAAAAGCGGACTTTGCTGTTGAAAGTCTTCTTCTTGTTAAAGTAATAATGTTTCAAACATTATTCCTTGCCAAAACCTGAGTTACCCTATGCACATTTCCACTGGAAAAAAGTAGTAAATTTCGTAGCAGATTTCTTGAGAGCTGCAATAGCGGTCAAGTAATTTTGACGCAAGGAAATTTCTTGAGCATTTTGTTGGCGTTTTTTTATATGGAGTTTTCGCTTTTCTTGAGAGCTGCAAACACCTCTTTAAGGAATACGAAATGGGAGGTACGAAATATTTTTGGTACCTTGGTACTCGATTTGCCATTCAAAACTCCATAGAAAATATGATACAAGAGTACGAAAATTTTGGTACCCGTACTGTTATTGTTTACATTTCAGATGAGTCAAATATCATTTTTATATGAAAATGAACGATTTTTATGGAATTTGAAATGCATTTAGATGAATAAAACTAATATAACTGCATAAAGTGTTGCAGATGTCAACTTCTGCCTTTGCATTTCCATCAAATTAAAACCAAAAAGAATTTCAAAGTTAAATTTTTATTGATAAAAATATTGAATACACATAACTTTAGTTATGCATTTGTAGTGACCACATTTGACATTAAAAATAAGCAGAAAACTGTGCATGACATTACTTAAATAACAAATTATATGCGCTTGAAAAAATTGCGCCAAAAAGAGCACAACTTTGCGTTAATATTTACTGCATATTGCAGAATTTTCACATAAAATAAAAGGCACACACATAAAATATAGGTATATAACTTCACTTCCCCGGAATTTCATCGCATGACACTTTCGGATTGTTTAATTATTTGGAAACGTACCATTTCGTACCAGATAGAAAAATTTTTGCTGCGCGCGGCACGAGATTTTGTTCTACGACTGCATGAAACATTAGTTGTTTCTGTTTAGCATATGAATAGTCATGCCTCCAAATATCTTAACTCTTTTCCTCTCACGTGAACATGGTACCCATTTACAATTTTGACAAATTCCTGCCAGCAAAGAAGAATGTGGGAAAGTGCAAGGAATGAAAGTTCAGGGTTGTATTGAGGGTGAAAAAACTGTGCTAGTAACTTAAACATGAAAAATGGGCAGAAAATCGTATTATTGATAAATAAAATAAATTAGATTATTGACAAAGTTTGAAAATCTTGTAACTTTGTGCTAGTTTCGTGTAGGTTATAAGAAGTAAGGGAAAAATTTATTTTTGCTCACCGAAGGAGCACTGACCCGTAAGAGGTTTTTATGCTCAGGGACCTTTTTTTTTTTGCTCATCAAACCGAACTGGAAGACGAACTTATCCCTATCCTAAATAATTTTTATTCTCCAGGTACGAAATTTATGAAAAAAGTACGTTTTTAAAAAAAATGGGGTATGTTTTTATTTTGGCCCAGTCCAACTCTGCGTACGTGTGATTCGTAATGCATTTTGTTTTTGTATTTCCGTACAGAGTTGCATTCACGAAAATTCCTTTGTTTACATTTCGGACCAACAACTGTCAAACCTCAAGAATTTGTTCGCAGTGGGTTGGGAATTTGATACAGCGGATAGCTCTTATCTTGCATTTGACGCTCCTATCTTACAATTGATAGGGCATACAAATAAATTGCACGACACGGCTATCGGCTACAGATGTTTTCGAGTACCTGGTTCCCACGCGACAAAAGAAACAAAATAAAATATTTAATGTACACAAAAAATATCAGCACATATATTAAAACTGAAATAACAATCAAATGGTTACAATAACATAGGTTTGGTCGAATACTGATGGAATACCGATATCAGAAGAACCGAATACCTGGCTACCCGTAACCAGATATGGAAAAGTCTATCGTGTATTTTGTGATTGTGTTGCTGATTTTTTAGCGCTTGTGTGAGAGTTGGGTATCTGGTAGTAATCTGTGATTCGTGGTTTGTGTAGTCCTCTCGAAACAAAACAAAAGCAGAGGTAAGTAGGTGGACTAGTTGAAATGTTTTTACATTGTACACTATGCACTTTAGAATGATTCGCACATCTTCCTTAAGCTGCGCTGCTCGGGCTGGACGTTTTGCTTGCAATCAGACAGGAACTTCTGTAGTTATACGTAATTCTCACTCTTCGGCATTATTGATGGGATTCATGGATAAAAAACATAACAAAGAGCTCCGTAGATCCCAGCGCTTAGTTTCTAAAAATAAATATCCGATCAGGCTTTACGCATGCGACTATAGTCGCGGTGTGAAGCACTACCCCGTATCCAGCCAGTTTTGCTTGGAAATAGATGGCAAACATCAGGCCTACTTGCAGTACAAACGTGAAGCCAACCGGATAACTCTATTGCACACCGAAGTGCCCCGAGAGCTCGAAGGACGTGGTCTGGGAAAAGTTCTAGCCAAGGTTAAGTGTGAACTAAGTAACTCACCCGTACTTCAATTTTATGTTTTACCCTAAAATAATACTGAAAAAACCGTTATAACAGCCATCCCTAAATTGGGGACGATATCGTATTTTCATGCCAAAATTACTATATGTATGTATGTACTGTACGTATGGAGCATCAAAATATGCGTCGGCTCAACGCAAAAGTAAGGATTGGGTTGAATTTGCAGTAGGAGTCTGGTCGCCGCGGTCAGAGATGCCTAGTGTGATAGGGCTCAATTGTATTGGCAGATATCCATGGAAACGCAGAAGTTATTTTAATTTTCACAGTGTTCTTTAATATTAAACTCACAATATTAACAAACAATATAGAAAAAATTTTGCAAAAAATGAAGCAGATTGGTGGCACTAGTGATCTTATATTTTTCCTCTTAAAATAAGAAAACCTTAAATTGTCTTTGATAAAAAAAAAAACAAATCAGACAGGTCCTGCGAACATACTTAAAAATAATAATATAGTTAAATACTAAAGCAATTTTAGAATTTGATAAAATTGTATCTTTATTATTTCGTAATTCTGTTTGAAAGACTATATCTTCGGAAAAAATAATGCTATCGGATTGCATATGTTTATATGTATGTATGTATATATGTAGATGGGATAAAAGGTCCTTAAAGTAGATCTGGAAATACAATGTTTTACTTATACATATATAAGTATGCAGAACTTCTATGTATAACTACTTTTCCGTTAGGCGCAGATACCCAAGCAACCCCTTGAAATTACAATAATTTTAACAAATCCGGAGATGTTTAACTTTCCTTAAGACAAACTTTTAGCCAACTATTGCCGCCATTCTTAAATGATTTTCTTACTTGTGTTCTTCCAGGAGGCGCTAGACTACGTGGTCAGAAGCGATCTTCAGTTAATTATTGAATGTGATTTTGTGGTAAATTTTGTAAAGAAATACGAGCCAAAATATTTGAAATACATGGAAAAGCAAGCATAAGAATTGTTAACGAACAAGACCAGTTTGTTTTGCTCATTTATTAGCGCTATTATGGACAGCTTGGATTTCACTAGTCTTGTTTTATATTATGGCCGGGGTCGCTTCTACAATTCGATGCAGAAAGTCGCATTGGATGGACTATCCAAGTATCCGACACAAATGGCTTTCCGGCTCTTTAATGGATTCGCACTGGCATTAGGAAATCGCGTTCAGGAGGGCATCCGCGAACTGAACCCGCTGAAAAATGAGCCAGAGCTCGGTTTGTCAGCTATTCTCGCTCTTATATATGCCCACAAAAGATGCAGTTTAGTGGACAGGGATGCGTTGCTAATTTTGGAACAACGCTTGCAGGAGGAGGACATCGGTACTAACGCGAATGCGGCTTATTATGCGTCCGTGTTTTTTTACTTTACAAGTCGCATCGATCAAGCTCGTGAGTATGCTGAAAAATCACTTAAACTGGATGCACATCACCTGCAGGCGACGGTGCTGAAAACGTGGACTGAATTGGTTTCAAAGACTTTAGCGCCCGGGAGTGGCAATGTGCTACACACACTTACGGCGGTGTTGGCTCAAGGCAAAAATATAGATGCTACTCTAGCAGAGGTGCGGTATTTTCAGTTGCGCGGCCAATTCGACGAGGCCATAAGCGTTCTTACCAAGCTTTCAATGCGATTCCCCGAGCTGAACATTCCTTTGATTGCAAAAATGGAGACTCAGCTGGCCGCTGTCGACTGGGAGCACGCCTTTGAGACCGCAGAACGCATCATAAATCTCGAATCCACTAATATTGCAGCATTACAAATAAAGGGTGTGGTCTTGCTGTGTCGCGATGGCAATGCGAAAGCTAGCATTAGCATACTGCAGCAGCTTCTGGTGGCAGTCGAACGCGTCGAGACTGGCAACTACGGCTTGATGCTTGAAACCTGTCAGCTCTTCGCACGTAATTGCTGGCGAAATCGGGAAGTTCTGAAGTTAACTTGTCGCTATGCAGAGAAGATAATGCAATTACAGCCTGGTAAAGTGGACTCTATTACTGAGCTTGGTTTCCAATGGTTCATGTTAAACAATTTAAAGGAGGCAGCATGCTGTTTTCGTTCAGCCACTAAATTAGATGACAACTATTTTCACGCTCTCTGCGGCCTGACGTTATGCAACTTTTTAGAAAACAGTAGCTCTGCTGAGGACATCCAACAGCAAATTGAGGTTTTAACGGAGCTTCGTAGTGCTGCAACACGACGTGAATCTATCTTGCTCTTTCTTAGAGCACTGACCGCCAAAGCCAGCGATCAAGCAGTGGCGCTGCTAATCGAGGCTGCAGAAGCTCACCTGCAATATCTTGAGCCGTACACTTTTGGTTGCCAATACTTGCGCTGCCTCAATTCTGACTTTTTGCTACAAATAATCACAGAACTTTTACGACACTCACCACTTCAGGCTCACGTTGACTACGGAAAAAATGCTACACATGACACGCTCCATATTACTCTGCGACAGTGCATTCGCATTCTAGATATTGTATTATGCGCCTGCCCTGGCCATATTCAGGCCATGTACATGCGAGCGAAAGTGGAGTTCCTTTGCGGAGAGATCGCCACGGCGGGCTTAACATTGCAGCGCATCTTAAACGACATAGATCCTACCTACACATGTGCCCATCTACTGTTGGCGCAGATCCAATTACAACAACAACAAATTACGAAAGCTACACAAACCTTGGAGGTTGCTTTATCGTATAATTTTGCTGTGCGCGAAAATCCAATGTATTACCTTCTACTGGGCATCATACAGAAGCAGCAGAAGCAATTGTCGGAGGCACAGAAAAGCTTCATGACCGCCATGCAGTTGGTGGGCTCCGCTTACATAGGTGTGCATCAATCTTTTGAGAAATCAGCAACCAGCTCACGTGCTATTTCGTCTAATTTCGCCGTGTTCTCAGAGTTCTCAATGGCCGACAAGGCGACGCTTTACTTGAATATAATTGGCACATTTCGAGAAATTGGCAATGCACAGGCGGCATACGAAAGCGAGCGTTTACTGCAATATGCCATGGAGGAGTTCAGCAATACGCCCGAAGAAGGCCGAATTGTCATTGCAAATGCAGATCTAATGTTACAGAACTGCAACGTTGGAAAGGCCGTACGTTTGCTTGAAGCTGTTCAACCTGGTCAATCTTATTATATACAGGTTTGTCTACATCTTATAAAAATGATTATGGAGTGGAGTTGCACTTGGTCTTACATCTCCGAGAAACTGAACGGTTTCCGTAGGTTGACTGCATCGTTTTTTCTTTACTTGCATTTATACCATTGCGGTTATTTTCTTTTAATGTATGTACAATACAAAATTGTCAACAGGCGAAAACCAATTTAGCTCGCATATATTTGCAATATCGTAAAGACCGCGTTGCGTTCGGCAAATGTTTCAAGGAATTGGCCGATGCATGTCCAGAGACGGAGAGTTATTTAATGTTGGGCGAAGCGTATATGTCTATACAAGGTGAGTAAATTGCTTTCGTATCATTCACGCTACATTGTATGTAAATATGCAATTATTGCGTAGAGCCAGATTTAGCTGTGGACGCATATCAGAAGGCTTTGGAGATGAAGCCCAACGACGCGTTGATGGCGAGCAAACTTGGGCGAACATATGTTAAAGCGCACAAATATAGCAAAGCCATAAAATACTATGAGGACGCACTGAAGAGTTGCGATAAGTCCGGTCTTAAGTTAGATTTAGCAGAACTGTACCTTATGCTGAAGCAGTATCAAAACGCAGTAGCAACTCTAACCACCAACATGGAACAATATAAAATGTAATAATAGGTGGTGCCAATTCGTTTCAATTTAGTCATTTGTGCCTGTGTATATTTACAGTGATGAACAGGACATAATTGCATTGCAGTTCCGCACAAAGGAACTTCTATTGTTAGCCCGTGTGCATGAGAAATCTGGCGACATTTCACTTTCGTTGCAGACCTTGCGAGTAGCGCATGACAATCAATATCGTGTCCAAAAAAGAGTTTCCGTTGATCAGCCGGGAAATCAATACGATCAGCAAAAGGTGTTATCAAAGTAAGTTGAGATGTATCCATCATTAATTAACTATACATATAGAAAATTCCGCCTTCTCGAAATTGGTTTTTGAATACATTTATTAGCAACTTATCAAATTATATGCGAAAATCTAATACGTACATATTACTACAAACCTAAAGTCCTTTGCGATATTTTTCTCCTACGGTAAATTCTGTCATAGATTTTCCTCCAACCCCGCATGTTCCTATTCCAACGCGACCTGTTACATTATCGGGCGAGGCAAATATACTTTTCACTTTCATGCCCGGCTTTTTGGAATTTCTAGTAGTGAAGTTGAGCCATTTATTTTTATCTGATTCGCGTTCTTCTTCTAGATCCTTGAAACGTTGCTGCTTTTTTTGCTTGCGCTTCTTAAGATATTCCTTTTGGTTTGGACGATGCCGCCTAAGAAATTTAGTTTAATGCAAATATTGCATATGAATTGAAGTATGTGCACATATGTAACACTCACTTGTTGGAAGGAAACACTTCGTTGCGAGTGGTGCGTTCTCGCAGTTCCTTAAGATTAGTAGTTGAGCGATTTTGATATGCTTCGAATATTACACTAACTTCGCCTCCGTCTGTTATGCCATCAATTGTCGCATCGTAGTATTGTCCATCTTCAGTCCACTTTGCCTGGCATTTATCACCGATTTTCCAAGTTTTTGCTGGTGCTACCAGCTTTTCTGCTTCTAGCAGAGCAGCTTCGATCTCGTCATAGTAAGCAGAAGCAGACGATTTTGATGAAGATGGCTCCACATACGCTGATTTCTTCTGTTCTTCTAGTTGAGTTTTAATAAGATCTCTGGTCAATTCTATAACTTCCTCCAGGTCCTTTTGTAATTTCAGAAGTTCCTCATTTTCTGGGTCAGTAAGTAGGGCAGCTTCAACCTGTAAATAAGTGCATCGACAGTTCGATTATTGAATTTCTAATGGGAGAATTTACATACTTGTTGTAGTTGTAATTTATAGTTCTGTAAGTCATCTGACATGATGCGTTTTATACAATTATTAAATTTTCCCCGGATAATTCTGTTCCACCTTTATCGAATATTGCATTTTTTACTGTAAGACGTTGCCACACTTATATATTGCTCGAACAATTTTCAGCGTTTTCCCACTTTTCCTAAAAAACCCATTATTGCCACACGTGTTACCGGGTGGGATTCCAACAGAAATTCTCCATCTGCCCTGTTTATACCAATTTATTACGAAAATAACAGCGATAAAGAATTTAGTTTTTACGGCTCCATGTGCAATTGAATTAAATTCATCTAATGAAATAAATGACATGAATTTTCCATGAAAATTTTTCGAGATTGAGCTGATGTAAAACCCTTGGAAGTTTCCTGGACTCGAAAATTAATAAATGTCTAGACAATATCAAGGAATTAATAACAAGCTAATATTAAAAGAAGCAACAGAAATGATTATTCGTCAAAATCGGTCAGTAAAATTGATATGTGTAAACTAACGGCCTTACCGTATAAATCCCCGTGATCGAACGCAACGCGAACACGAAGCCAACGCCGGGATCAAAAAAAGGCAATTTATAAATCACTGCGTAATTGCGTTCGTCGTCTTACGGCATCACATGAGCTGTCACGTTGTTACGAAACAGAGTTGTGTTTTTCTTAATTTATCAGCCAAATACAAAACACACAAAATTTGCTGCTTCCATTGCATACCTCCCATAGCCTAGTGTTCGACTAGCACGCGAGAAGTTGCGAGTTCAACCTCAACCGCGATACATTTCTTTTTTTTTGTGATTTCGATCCTCAACCGTAGTGATAGTATTTTCCTTTTTTTGTACTTTTTCCTTTAGTATTTGTCTTTAAAAAGTATTACAATATTTATTATTTGCTTCTGCAGATTACCACAAATCAATTTTCAGTCGAAATTACCAAAAATTTTGCGTTTAAAAAACTGAACGCGAGCTCAAACCCAAGTGAGCGATTTGGCAGTTCATGTGAGTGAAAGCACAGCATTGCGTTTTATGCGATACCGATTTTCATATGAAACTACGTAAGACAACGCGCGCGGTCACTGAGTGAGGTGATGCGTTTTACACAATACCAAATTCTTCAACGCAGGGTGAAGTGAGGCGTAGGGATTTACAAAATAAGCATGCAAGACTTTTGACGTACTCTTGCCAAGTCCGTGATTGAAGTTTCGCGTTCGCTCGCTGTTTTCTTTTCTTCTCATAAAAATTTTGACATAACTGAACAAATTTTGAAATGCATCTATGACTATTGCAGTTTGCACTAGTATATGCAGTCCTCTTTATCTATATGCAACATCATGAACATATTTTCTATAATTACTAAAATATATCAAAAAATGAATGAAAAAAGAAGTATTTTTCGCGAGAAGGCTTATGCATTTTCCTCTCAGGTTAAAGTCCTTGAAATATTCTTTCCGATTTCAAAAATATAGTTTGTATTATTGCTGAAATTTAATTTATTTGCTTTTCAACTGATAAATTACCATTTTGCTCTAGGTCTAATATGATTTACACTACTTCTTATGCTTAAATTTTATAATTATAGAAAACAAAGAAGAAAAAAATAATTTGTGTATACCAAACAGTTCTTTAGTTCATTTATATCAAAGTATGTTTTGTGTTTTGTATCCGATTTCAATATTATGCGAGGCATAAAGCCTCGTTCACATTCGACTTTTGCTTCGCTTTGCTTCAGAATTTCGCGTTGACAGATAAGTTCAATACATGCTTTTATATGAGGCTTGCTAAATAGAACGCGAGAAAAGCGAAGCGAAGCGAAGCAATGCGAAGCAAAATGTTGGGCAACTCTCAACTTTTTTGTGCTTTGACAATCAGTTGTTGAAATTTTTTGTGATATTTTTCATTTTCTCGTGCGCTTCCAGTTGGTTTCATTTTCTCGTGCGTCTGTGTTTTCAATTAAGACACTCGCGAATTTCAAACTTTAGTAGCATAACTACTACTACTTAAATTATATCAGTAAAATCCAAAGTTAAAGCGTTCATTGTAGCAAGCCTTATACTTTTCACGCTTTGTTGTTGAATCTCGAACTGTCAAGCAAAGCGAGGAAAGTCGAATGTGAACGAGGCTTAAATTCTTTACGGGAAAATCAGGAATTTTGTTCATGGGATTTATAAAGGTGCATTTGGCAATACTGACGATCTTTCAGAACTTAAGTAAATATACGGTAGGGTGGCAGCATCAGAACAATACATATATTTTTCTGTTTTTGTCGTCTTTTTTTTGATAAGTGGTCAGACGCTCAATTAAATTAAAGTTGACATGGCAAATAGAGCGTTGGATTCCCATGATGGAGCAGATAATGGCAGCATGAACAGAATGAATGGAAGCAGCTATTTAAAATTGCAGCAATCGCAAATGATCCGGAGCAACATACACAACATAGCACAGCTCCTCAACACAGGACTTAATGCTGAGAGCCTAGACATCTGTATCAAACTTATCGAAGCAGGAGTTCACCCCCAAGCCCTAGCTGAAGTAATTAACCAAATTCGGCGCGAAGTTACAACCTTGCATCAAGGGGAAAGCCATTAGTAAATTAGATTTACGAGGCTGTCACAAGGCGCCCAGTTGGTTTAATCGTGTTTTCTTTGCATTCCGAGATGTAAAGTTTGGAGATGTAACAAATTTCTTTTTTTCGCTCTTTACATTTTATACCGAGATGTAAAATATTAAAATTTAAAAAGAAAACAATATTAATAAAATTGTGGACAGCCGGAGTCAATGCTTTGTCTGTGGTGTTCAAAACCCGGAGAGGAGCTGCAAGTTAATGCTTCTATAATGTAATAATAGCATGAAAAAATTAAGGATAGAAATATATAAAAATTACAAGATTCAAAGAAAAACTCCAACGTAAGAGCATGCTACCAGAAAGCCCAGGAAATTAAGAGTATGCTAATTTCGATTATTTTAACCAGCTTAGTGGGAGCCTTCATTATAAATTTTTTGTAAAGCCTGCTTTCAAGGTGGTGAGACCAATAAATATAAGAAGTCTGAAATGTTCCTACATCAGATTTTTTAAAGCACCGATCCATGTATTTACAGGTACATACTTGGATACTTATACTGCAGAATGGTTTTGCTCCTACGAATCGCTCGGATGCTCCTTTCCTAGCGAGTTCATCCGCCATCGTTCCCAATAATGGCACTATGTCCTGAACCTCAGATGAAGTGAATTCGGTTTAGTAAATTTACAAGTAACTGTCCAATCCTGTACCAGTTTTAAGTTATTTTATACAAGCTTTTGCCAGTGGCGTTGCCCACGCTATCAAGTCATTTGTCAATTGAATTGAATTTAGCCCATGTTTTTACAACGGCTGCAAGATTTTTCATTTCAGCGGTAGAGGAATAGTCTTTTTTAAGGTCGAAGCCTACTATCGGATTTTTAGGGGAAGGCGAATAACTAATATGAGTCTAAAGCCGAAAATCAGACGGACAATTCTCTTGTGTAGTTTTCTTCAAACTTCTCCGGCCGTAGATCCCTTTTGGCTAGCATTTTGCATATCCGCATTTATGGGCAAGGGCTTCACGAACCCAATTGGAGCTTCTGAACCGTATCCAAAGTCGCGCGATAAAACTAATAGGAAACGATAGGGTCACCAGCTCTATCGATTCCTTGCTGCACCGTCGAAACGTGAGATGTTAAACTCTTTTCTATCGGTACTTTAACGGTAGATTTTCTGCTGAGATAAGAGATCTTATCCCAGCTGCCCACGTGTTATCTCGCAACACGAGATTCAGAGATAGTTTGTTCTTTGGTCGTACATAAGGTTGTGGAATAGTCTTCCTGCGGAAGTTTTCCCGCGGATTCAAGAGAAATGTCCACCGCTACTACATTTTCCACCCACCCACTAACCAATAATCCTTTCCAGACAAGTGCTTGCATGTATAGGAGGCAACCTTTGACTTTTGGTTTAAATAAAAACCCAATCTATTTCCCGGAGCCGATTTTTAAGAATATTTATTTATATATTTTTTAAACTTTATTATAAATTAATTGAATAAAAAAAATTTTTGGAGTCCTAGATGCCAGGGTCTCCAACTCGCTTTAAGAATAAATTAGCAAGTTGAATCAAAATTTTTAATTTGAACTTTTCAATTTATTTTTTAATTAAAATAGACATTTGGAATAACTTTATATCGCATTCGTGCAGCCCCACCCCGTGGATCGAAGTGTAAAATAAAATTATATAAAAAAAACTTTTTAAAAATAAGCTTTAATTTATTTAATGTACTAAAAAGTAGAAAATAAATTGTTTTTAAGTCACCTGTATCTTACTATCCATAAAAGCTTGGGGCGCTCATGTGTTCAATATTTGTCAAACAGTTACCACAATATTTTATTTAAATAATTTTTTGCAAATAGATTCTAGTAATGAAAGATATTTTTTTTTTTTTTTATTGTATCCATTTATTTATTGAATCTTCTTAAGAACTAAGAACTAACAATAAGTTTGAGAATCTTAAAATCTAATACATTTTTCAAATTCGCACCATTGTGTGAATTAACGAATTAATTTGAGCTTTATTAATTAAATTAAATGGAATGTGAGTCTCGCCGTTTCAGGCGAGTGTAGTTTGCAGTGCTGAGCAGGTTTTTTGCCAATTCGTTCGGGTGACGTGATAAACGGTCGTTATATTTTTGGTTTAGTGCTGTTAATTCATTTTTTACTAGTGGGATGCTGAGATCTCTATGGATGTCATCATTGCGCACAAACCATGGTGCTCCGGTGATGAAAGATATTTTGAATATGGATATTGAGCGCACAAGCTTTTATTGATAGTAAGATACAGGTGACTTAAAAACAATTTATTTTCTACTTTTTAGTACATTAAATAAATTAAAGCTTATTTTTAAAGAAGTTTTTTTTTATATAATTTTATTTTCTACTTTTTAGTCTTCCATAAATTCAATTTTAGAGCTCTGAAATTTTTCACAAAAAGAATTTAAAACTTGCAGAGCAGTACACAATATTTAGGGTATTCACAGTGTTTCCTATCGTCATATGTCATATCCTCAATTTAACAAATAATACGGCAGTGATCGACCCTAATATTCCTGGCATATTTGTGACGCGGTGAGTTGTTGCTATTTTGCCAGCAGGGCGCGGCAAGTAAGTTCCTATCGTTTTTCATTGATGTGTGGTGTACCTATAATTATAAACTGAAGCCCAAGTGTGTAGTTGCTTGAAAAGTGCCACGCCCCTTGTCCTACGCCCATAAAATTTTACCAGTGGGACGAAGCATCCAAGAGGGGCCTGTATACGGAACTTCAATGCTGCACGACCTTTAGTTCCAAAGCTATTCTATATAAACGATTTTGTTTGTATGGGCGGTGCCACGCCCCCTTATCCAGTGCCCGCCTTATTTTCTCAGTAGAAGGATATGGATATGTAGTAAGTTCCTACCGAGTTTCATTGATGTGTGATTTGTAGTTCTAAAGTTATACACAAATCTGGAGTTGATAAAAAAGTGCCACGCCCCTTATCCTACGCCCATAAAATTTTACCAGTGGGACGACACATCCAAGAGGCGACTGCATACAAAATTTCAATGCTGCTAATCGAGATCAAAAATTTTGTTTGTATGGGGGTGCCACGCCCCCTTATCCAGTGCCCGCCTTATTTTCTCAGTAGAAGGATATGGATATGTAGTAAGTTCCTACCGAGTTTCATTGATGTGTGATGTGTAGTTCTAAAGTTATACACGAATCTGGAGTTGATAAAAAAGTGCCACGCCCCTTATCCTACGCGCATAAAATTTATTGATTCATGTATTGGGCTCTAGATTAGGCATGTGTGCAAAGTTTCAGATCTCTAAGTAGTCGGGAAGTGGGTGAAAAATTGATTACTAGATTTGACGACATACAAACATACATACCTGATTTGAACCTAATATAAAGCTTATAAAAATGAATTCAAACGACGAAATATTGGCTCAATGTGTTGTGTTGTGTAAAATGTACGATGTGTACAAATTTAACGCAACCGAAAGCGCATGTATTTCCAATCTCCAGCGCGTTCCAAGTTTTTGTGTTTACGCACTTCCGCAATCGAACACACGCACGCACCATTGGAATCGGGCCATAAGAGCTCCAATGCACATGCGTTCGCAACCAAAAAAGACCAGAAGTGTATCTTACCAATACTGTCACAAATACTTGCACCAACACATTTAACTTTTAACATCATACAGCTGGACCTTTGCCCCCACGGACAGTGTACGTGTAGGGCAAAAATAAATGCACTATTTTCGATCAGCTGATTCAGTTACACTTCTGTTGGCTATTTTGTGTTCGCAACGATTAACTGAGAGCAATAGAGCAAAGCGTGATTTTGTGCTGTTTATATACAGCGGTGCTTCTTCTTCCCTGTCTGTCCTCTGATTAGCTGTTGGTGAATTTAATTCTATTTAATTTAATAGGAGTACTTTTCCTTGCCCGTCTGGCCTTTTCTTGGTTTTCGCTGTTTTCGGTTGAATAGCAGCGCTTCTCCTTGCCCGTCTGTCTCCGGAACATTTGTTAATGTATTTAATGTGATTTAATGATATATCTATATAATATTATTTGTACGGGCATAAATCAGGCATAAACCTAGGTCATTATACATTTCGTATTCTATAAATACGGCAAAATTATATATAATCCGCTTAAACAGCTCCTGGCCTATCTGTCCCTACGTGCTTCTTCTTCCTTGTCTGTGCTCTCATTGGCTATTGCAGTTTCGCTAATAACTAGAGCCCGACCGAACCCGAAATTTTGGCCGAGACCGGGACCGAGACCGAGCGTTCGGCCTTTTTTTAATGTTCGGCCGAGACCGAGACCGAACCTTTCGAATACATATGCAAAAAAAAGAAGAAGAATTTTAATGGATAATAATATTATATAAAAAAAAAACTTTTTAAAAATAAGCTTTAATTCATTTAATGTACTAAAAATTTGAAAATAAATTGTTTCGAAGTCACCAGTATCTTTCTATCCACCGGCCAAATACTCGGCCTTTTGTAGCCGAGACCGAACCGAGACCGAACCCGAACCTTTCGGCCGAGCTGTTCGGTAACCGAGACCGAGACCGAGCGTTCGGTCGGGCTCTACTAATAACTTTGTTTAAAGTAAAAATGTTAATATTTTTATGATTGATTCATGTATTCTCTTGGCGTTTACGCATGTATGCAAAATTTCAGATATCTAAGTAGTCGGGAAGTGGGTGAAAAATAGATGACTAGATTTTACTACATACAAACCTGAAGGCAAGTTGATATAGAGCTTATAAAAAAGGAACTTCGTTGCTGTGAACGGGTCTCTTACGAGCTAGTTTGCAACTCTTCGAGAGTATACTTTGCCATGTAAATAAAAACTTCTCAGTTCCCCTTCGGACACGGCTGCAGAATTAATAAGTAGGTCCCGTTATATTGTGCTAAAAATAGAATGAGTAGGTACGCACTAGATAATGCGTGAAATCTAGGCCTAATCCCCGTTCGCGGGCTGTTATGTCAATAATTTTTTTTCATAGCAGGCCGACACCTCAACTTTAATACCAAATATTCTTTTGAATAGGTAGTTAGATAAATTTAAGCCATTTATGAAAAAAAAATGGTAGAGTTTTCTCCGAATCTCTGGATATGAACAAGTACTACAGACTTCCCGACTATTCCAGTGTTTTTTAGGCAGAAATTTATGCAGTTAACTAAGCTGCACAGAGGCCGCCATAGAATAGTGCCGTAATTCACTAAAATCCATCCACCAGCATACCATCAAGCTCTGCTGGGTACCCGGACATTTCCGTGTAGAAGGGAATGAGAGGGCAGATGAACTAGCTAGGAATGGATCTGAAATGGACTTACAATATTCCGATAATAGAATCCACACTTCCAAATTGCTAAGCATATCGACTCATAGAACTTAAATCCGAAACCAGGGCCAATTACCGGTGGTTATGTGCTACCAATTATGCTATATCTCGGACTTTATGGCCTAAACTAGACGCAAAGAGAACTCGAAGTATACTTATTCCACATAAAAATTCCATTGGCATACTCACAGGGGAACTCACCGGACATTGCATCATAGGCGTCATGGCTAACCGATTGCAAATTACACGGAGTGGCTTTTGCAATAGTTTTGGATATGAAGAAGAAATATAATGTATTCAGCATCTTCAATGTAATTGTCCAACTCTATAAGAACGTCGCCTACGATTCATGGGAAAACGTTTCTTTGATAGCTTGTCAGAAATAGTATGTGTTCCTCTAGAGCAGTGGTCCTCAACCTTATTGTCGCCGCGGACCGCTCAAAGGGCTTTTCCTTGCCCGTTTGTCCTTTTACTTTATTTTCCATTTGCTCCGCGGACCACGCGTTGAAGATCACTGCTCTTTTTTTTCGCCCTAGAGGATATTTCGAGATTCGCTTGGATATCAGGATAGTGCACCCACATCTAAGGGTTTGGGCTTCTCCCATCTACTGGGTTCTATATACATATGTATAAGGCATCACAATGGGCCTTCGGCCTCTGGGTGGGTTTAGTGCAGCAGTAAACAGTCTTTTTAACCTAACTTAAAAAAAAATTGTTCCCGAATTTTGTCGACGGGAACCCCACAAAATAATTCAGAGATTTAGCAGATTTAAAGGTAGCCAAAGTTTGAGCACGATTGGAGCATGCTAACCCGTGCCTCAAGGCGCTCAAAGTTTCAAAAAAACTCGATTTTTAGGCTGACTAGCCACGTTTTTGGCCCGTTTCTCCGGAACTCTTCATTACTTTCCCATGACAAATGTCTCAAATTAAAGGCAATATTATTCTAACTAATTTATATTCTATACATATTTTTTGCTACTTGTAGCCGAACCGAGCTATAACAGCTTTTGTTGCCAAAAACATGACTAGGAATAATAAATATAAAAGTCCTCGTCACTGACTCACTGCAAAACTAACGCGAACAGCTTCTTATACGAGTTTAGAACATAAGGAAGCAAGAGTGGTGATAGCACAGTGAGCAAGGCGCTGGCGCAGAAACCGAAGGTGCGTGAGTTCGATCCCTGCTGTGGGCGGGCTCTTCAACTTTTTGTTCGGTATTAATTATGTACTGGAAGGACCACAGTAGTTTTCAGTTTCTGAGTTGACCACAACGCACAGTAATTTTTAATTTCAAAAAATAATATTAATTGACTGAAGAACAATTCCTCAACTTTAAAAAAAGTTTTCAAATTGTCGAGAAGGAAAATTCATGATTAAATTTTTTATTAATCGCTCAGCCCCAAGGCAATGTTAACAGTTATGTTAACATTAACGTTAATGTGCCTTGGCTCAGAACTAGCTAAAACGGATTAAGCCGCTTTTATCATACATTTTTAATTAAAATACTTTTTATCCTTCTCGATATTTCCTTATAGAATATGTCTGCTTATGGCGAAACAACTCGTTAGTCTCCGAGATGATAAGGAGGCTGTTAAGTGCCTTAAGGAATGCGTAAATTATGCACCACAAGATATTGAGATCCTCTTGTCCGTGGCTCGTCTATATATACAAATAAACTCAATGGAAGATGTTTGTCGTGATGTTTGTTTGAAAATTTTACAAATTGACAGCAACAACGATACTGCGTCTGTTATGATGGCGGATTTATCTTTCCGGAAGGTTGTATTTTTAATTTTTGTTGCTTCTATCAGACCTTACCGCCTCATAATCTTACAGATGGATTTTGAAAATTCAGCTTATCATTTCTCGCAGCTTCTAATAACTAAACCCGACTACTGGACGGCACTTGCGCGCCTAATCGAGGTGATGCGTCGATCTGGAACTTTGCAGGAAGTGGCCTCTTTTTTGCAGCGCGCTGAACAAATAACTTCGAATCCAACACAGTCATCTGGGCTTAATTATTGCCAGGGCTTATATGAATGGTACAGTGGCAATCCCAATGTCGCTCTGCGATACTTTAATGCCGCCCGCAGAAACTATGAATGGGGCCAACAGGCCATATATAACATGATTGAGATCTGCGTCAATCCAGATGGCGATATACCCAACAGCAACGATGTTCTGGATGCAGCTGATAGCGGGGAGATTGGCGAATCACGACTAATTGCACTACGTACAGCCGAGCGTTTACTGAAGGAACTACGTCCACGGCCTGGTGGTATGAATGACAAAGTCTTGAACTATCGACTGCTGCACAACTTTTTAAAGATGGCGTCGAAGCAAAAGTTCCAAATTGAATCCGCACTGCAGGATTTCACCGAGCTCGCTTCCCACGCTGACTACCAGAACCTGTTAGGTCCAGTATTTGGAATGGCGTCAGCGTTGGTACAATTGAAGCAGACACAACGTGCGAAGACCCATCTGAAACGCATTGCACGCGTTTTATGGAACTTTGAGGAAGCGGAATACTTGGAGCGAAGTTGGCTTTTGCTGGCAGACATCTATATACACGCGAATAAACTGGACGTGGCTGAGAGCTTCGTCGATCGTGTATTGGAGCATAACAAGTCGAGTACAAAGGCGTACGAGCTGGCCGGTTGCATAGCGGAAAAATCGCAGATGTTTCGCAATGCCGCGAAACATTTTCACAATGCATGGAATTTCGGAGGACACTCGAAGGCGCACATCGGCTATAAACTTGCATACAACTACATGAAAATCAAACAATATTCTGATGCTATTGACGTATGCCAACAGGTGACCAAATTGCATCCTGATTATGTAGTCATACGAAAGGACATATTTGACAAATGTCGAAATAGCTTAAGACCATAAATAAATGAAATTTTCAATTAAAGATCCGTTCGTTATGCGATCTTCACGAGTTTCTGCAAATAAATTTAATTCAGCACATTTGCAACACATAATTTGTATTGTACTAAATTTTGATGATTGTTGGCAAGTCAGTTAACTTAAAATTCCAGGGTATGCAACAAACTCTGATTGCTGGTCATGCTCCTGGCATTTACCAGGAGGCTTGCCCTCTAACTGGTAAGGCTGCGCAAAGGCAGCCATCTATTAATTCTTTTCTATTTACAGCTTGTGATAAGAAAACATTTACTTGTTGGGGGTATTTGATTAGAGTGTGCTGGTTAAGGCTTCTATTTACAAATACGGATAGCAGATGCTTGTATCTGTCAGGAATTTGTTGCTAACCAGCTCTTACGTTCCGAATATAACTCCATTCTTTTCGCGAGAAGCGGAAATCAGCTAAAGTCCATCAGTATAGTCAGGAATTTCTTTTCAAGTTGTTACTGAAAGTACATATCGCTGGCATATACGCTACCAGAAACAGTAAAAAAAGTGTTCCGAAAAAATGTTAGTTAGGGCCTTTGTACATTTTGCCAGCGATATGTATGTTTGTAACTAAAATAAAAATAGGCTAATATATTCAGAAAATATTTTATAAAAACTGATAAGTGAATGGTTTTTTAAATTACACTCTGTAATAAAAGAGGTACAGATTCGCCGATATTATCATAATTTGTAGTGCAATGAGCATTAATCTTGTACTCATTGGTCGATTTATTCTAATTCTTGATTTACATGCAAAAGTCTTCTACGGGTTAAGTACAAGAATACGCGGTTGTTGCTCATCCTGAAGTGTATTTGTCAATTACAAGTCCAAATACATGATTTGTGTTGCAGCCAGTGCTCCACAAAAACTCAGAAAACTTGCAGTTCCAACGACTGCCGTTGTTGTGCCCGTTATTGACACGATAGTTCCCATGCATATTGACAAGATGAATTGCGCCAAGAACACCATACTGCTTACTATGGCTACATCAGTGCCTAAACCACGGACACTGGAACCCAATTTGGCTGTACCGTCGGCGTCCACTTCGAACTGTCAATATTGAGGTAACAAAGAAACGAAATATCGTATATATGTATATGAAGAATTCGAATGAATTTTGTTTATGATTACTCACAGTTCCCATTGCGTGGTAGTGTGCAACCAGGAGGTAGGGCATTGTGAAGAGCGTCGAGTACATAACGCCTGCAGTCCAGCTAAAAATAATGACGCTCTCTTTGGCACGGGTCAGTGCCATTAGCGTCATGCCTGCGCAATAGAACAGGAGCCCTCCAATGTAAACATTTTTTGCTCTGTAAAAAGAATTAGGTCAAACAAGCTTACAAGTTCCAATGGACGGTTGTGATGTGCCTAATTGGATCAACCGCCGCCCACTATCATAATTGCATATTCTTATGTACTACATAGTAATGATATCAATCATGGCATCGCTAATCCCCCAATTCTGGAGATTTCAGCATGACGAAAGCCAGAGGTTTTAAATATTTATAAAAATTTAAAAAAATAATAGAAATACAATAGGGGTATTCCTTATCCGGAGCGAATGTAAAAGCAAAAGCAAAATTTTTCTTTTGCATTTTTATAATCGGGAACGACCGATTGTGAAATCCCTGCAAATGTTTTTGTCAAACAGCTGTTTTATTTGAATGTTCAAAAAAATGCCACGAAAGAGCGAAAAACAACAATTAAGCGACTTCTTAATTGAAAATGCAGCAAATGAAATCATGGGTAAATATTTATAACACCAATAAGTGCGACTTTTCAAGCTGACAACTATGCTCATATTTTGCATCAAATATTTTCCACTAAACGTCTAGGAAAATTGTGACTTTAATGCAAAAGCAAACCAGTGTGTTTTTGTTGTTGTGTATGCAAAAGGTGGAAAAATATTTTGCTTTTGCTCTTTTGCAGGACCAATTGCACCGGATAGGGAATACCCCTAATATAATTTCTTAAAAATTTGTACGAGGATTCTTTTGAGTATGTGTGTGCGTAACAAAACACTATGAAATTTCACAATATCAAAGAAAATTATGATATTATTTTTTGATAAATATGTATATGTGTAGTTGATTTAAAGCATCAGTAATTCCCGTTTGTTAAAGTATAAATAAAATATTTTTTGTGCGTCATTTTTGACGAGTCATAGCTACGGTGACCAAATGTTTGAAACAGAATTATAGAACAGCGAAAAAATAAAATCATTTCACCAAGTTGGATGAAAAAATGTAAGCTTCATAGACAGATTAAATTTGCTGTCGAAAAAGTTGACAGTTAAGCTAAGCAAAGTTAAGAAAAGTTAAGTTAGCCTATATATTTTTGCACTTCGAGTAAAAATTATACGAAAATTATTTGGTTGTACCTACTCCCGGTGTATTTTGAGTAAAACATAGTACATACTATTTCTTATTAAAGATTCTTTTGTGAATGAATCACATATGAATTTGTGTTTTGTATCGCTTTTTTTAAATCTGATATTTTATTAGTAATACCGAAAAGTGCAAAATCTCTCCGGGATTGACATCCCTAGTGCATACATACATACATATGTACATAGCTGGATCGCTTGGGACATACATCCATCCAGTGCAGCGGCCTAGTACGTCACTTACCTATAGCGCCGAATAAGCTTCTCAATCACAAAAGAATAACAAGCGCAGGACAACGAATACATAGCCATGCCCCAACAGCCAAAGCGCACCCCCTCCTCGTAGCGCGTTTGTGATGGCGAGCCTTCCGGTGCTTTCGGGTCACCATTAAAAACAGCCTCCCCTACAAAGTCCGTGAAGTACAGGGAATAGCAGACGTGAGCCATCCAACAAAACAAATTCGTGAGGCAAACCATACGCAACGAGTGCGGCATGTAAACAATGGAGAGTAAGTAATGAGACAGTGTTTGCACGGTCTCGGGCGGGACTTGCTCCACTGTGGTCGGCGCTTGATGGTCGTCATTGATGAAAGACGTTTCGTACGTGGCGTCACCGTCCGCTGCAGCAAAGTAATCTGATTGGAGGTCTTCCTGTGTTGCTGTCAGTTTGGTAATCTGCAAATCACATTTAATAAAACTATGAGACTATTAAGATGAAACATGATTTCTAATTTAATTAAATTTAAACAAAAAATAAAATTATATAAAAAAAAACTTTTTAAAAATAAGCTTTAATTTATTTAATGTATTAAAAAGTAGAAAATAAATTGTTTCCAAGTCACCTGTTCCTTACTATTCATAAAAGCTTGGGGCGCTCATGTGTTCAATATTTGTCAACCAGTTACCACAATATTTTATTTAAATAATTTTTTGCCAATAGATTCTAGTAATGAAAGATATTTTGAATATGGATATTGAGCGCACAAGCTTTTATTAATAGTAAGATACAGATGACTTGGAAACAATTTATTTTCTACTTTTTAGTACATTAAATAAATTAAAGCTTATTTTTAAAAAGTTTTTTTTAAATAATTTTATTTTCTACTTTTTAGTCTTCCATAAATTCAATTTTAGAGCTCTGAAATTTTTCGCAAAAAGAATTTAAAACTTTCAGAGCAGTTCACAATATTTAGGGTATTCACAGTGTTTCCTATCGTCATATGTCATATCCTCAATTTAACAAATAATACGGCTGTGATCGACCCTAATATTCGTGACATATTTGTGGCGCGATGAGTTGCTGTTGTTTTACTTGCAAGGCGCGGCGAGCTCGGCCCATGCGCAAAACTCCCGTTGCTTTGGCGCGGTTAGTTGTTGCTTTTTTGCGTGCAAGGCGCGGCGAGTAAGTTCCTATCGTTTTTCATTGATGTGTGGTGTACCTATAATTATAAACTGAAGCCCAAGTGTGTAGTTGCTTGAAAAGTGCCACGCCCCTTGTCCTACGCCCATAAAATTTTACCAGTGGGACGACACATCCAAGAGGCGACTGCATACGAAATTTCAATGCTGCACGACCTTTAGTTCCAAAGCTATTCTATATAAACGATTTTGTTTGTAAGGGCGGTGCCACGCCCCCTTATCCAGTGTCCGCCTTATTTTCTCAGTAGAAGGATATGGATATGTAGTAAGTTCCTACCGAGTTTCATTGATGTGTGATGTGTAGTTCTAAAGTTATACACAAATCTGGAGTTGATAAAAAAAGTGCCACGCCCCTTATCCTACGCCCATAAAATTTTACCAGTGGGACGACACATCCAAGAGGCGCCTGCATACGAAATTTCAATGCTGCACGACCTTTAGTTCCAAAGCTAATCGAGATCAAATATTTTGTTTGTATGGGGGGTGCCACGCCCCCTTATCCAGTGCCCGCCTTATTTTCTCAGTAGAAGGATATGGATATGTAGTAAGTTCCTACCGAGTTTCATTGATGTGTGATGTGTAGTTCTAAAGTTATACACAAATCTGGAGTTGATAAAAAAGTGCCACGCCCCTTATCCTACGCCCATAAAATTTTACCAGTGGGACGACACATCCAAGAGGCGACTGCATACGAAATTTCAATGCTGCACGACCTTTAGTTCCAAAGCTAATCGAGATCAAAAATTTTGTTTGTATGGGGTGCCACGCCCCTTATCCAGTGCCCCCTTATTTTCTCAGTAGAAGGATATGGATATGTAGTAAGTTCCTACCGAGTTTCTTTGATGTGTGATGTGTAGTTCTAAAGTTATACACAAATCTGGAGTTGATCAAAAAGTGCCACGCCCCTTATCCTACGCCCATAAAATTTTACCAGTGGGACGACACATCCAAGAGGCGACTGCATACGAAATTTCAATGCTGCACGACCTTTAGTTCCAAAGCTAATCGAGATCAAAAATTTTGTTTGTATGGGGGGTGCCACGCCACCTTATCCAGTGCCCGCCTTATTTTCTCAGTAGAAGGATATGTATATGTAGTAAGTTCCTACCGAGTTTCATTGATGTGTGATGTGTAGTTCTAAAGTTATACACAAATCTGGAGTTGGAAAAAAAGTGCCACGCCCCTTATCCTACGCCCATAAAATTTTACCAGTGGGACGACACATCCAAGAGGCGACTGCATACGAAATTTCAATGCTGCACGACCTTTAGTTCCAAAGCTAATCGAGATCAAAAATTTTGTTTGTATGGGGGGTGCCACGCCCCCTTATCCAGTGCCCGCCTTATTTTCTCAGTAGAAGGATATGGATATGTAGTAAGTTCCTACCGAGATTCATTGATGTGTGATGTGTAGTTCTAAAGTTATACACAAATCTGGAGTTGGGAAAAAAATTGCCATGCCCCTTATCCTACGCCCATACAATTTTACCAGTGGGACGACACATCCAAGAGGCGACTGCATACGAAATTTCAATGCTGCACGACCTTTAGTTCCAAAGCTAATCGAGATCAAAAATTTTGTTTGTATGGGGGGTGCCACGCCCCCTTATCCTACGCCCATAAAATTTTACCAGTGGAACGACACATCCAAGAGGCGACTGCATACGAAATTTCAATGCTGCACGACCTTTAGTTCCAAAGCTAATCGAGATCAAAAATTTTGTTTGTATGGGGGGTGCCACGCCCCCTTATCCAGCGCCCCCTTATTTTCTCAGTAGAAGGATATGGATATGTAGTAAGTTCCTAGCGAGTTTCATTGATGTGTGATGTGTAGTTCTAAAGTTATACACAAATCTGCAGTTTATAAAAAAGTGCCATGCCCCTTTTCCTACGCCCATAAAATATATTGACTCATGTATTGGGCTCGTGTTTAGGCATGTATGCAAAGTTTCAGATCTCTAAGTAGTCGGGAAGTGGGTGAAAAATTGATTACTAGATTTGACGACATACATACATACATACAAACATACCGGATGTGAACCTAATATAAAGCTTATAATATAAAATACGTTGTAAAATCTATTTCCCAATTCGCGTAAGTGATGTCAATCGTAGCAGAATAAACTACGAGCAGTATGACCAGAGACAATATAATAGAGAGATAATGCAATCTTGTTCTTCTTCACTGTTTCGCTAAATTTCAACGGATATTCGATGCTCGAACGACAAAACTTCAAAACCTACAATCCACGAAATCCAACCGAGCAACCGTCAGATTCGTCAGTATCGCTGCTGATGTCGAGCAGAACAGACCGAAGTGCGGATGTTCTGCTTGTTCTCATTTATGTTCCACCACGTGGAAAAACTGGTTTTGGGAAATTGCAATGGTGTGTGTGTGCTGTGAAATTAGCCTAGCATTTCTTAATTCTTTGCCGTCTTGTCGAATTTTCGTTTTGCCGACCGCAAATTGACAATTTGCTATTTGGCAAATAATATGTTTGCTTGCCTTTAAATTTTATCAAATTTATTTAAGCGCAGTGCATTTTTAAAATATTGTGCTTTATTTACCAATTTTTCATTAATTTAATTTGAACTGATATACATATGTATTTTGATAAAGCATTTATTCCAGAGTTTGCAGATACTTTTCGTTAAATATTTTTTAAGATCATATTTTTTTAAAGATCACATTAAATATTCACTAATTAATCACATTAATCCAATATATATCCCTTTCAACCCTTATTTCTGTCCTTAAGCAGCATGCCCGACGGCAGCATTATTTGAGCTGCGCGCCCGTTTGTTTACATTTTTTATACACACTTGCCTGAGATGCTGTTTTGATTTGTGTGCGTGCGTATTTTTCGCCTTTTTGAACGCATTCTACCTACATAATAAGTATTTTCTATGTCGCGACCACTGCGGACGGCTAGGCTTGCAGGTGTTTGTGCGCGGTTGTCTATGATAGGAGGTCGCTTGCAGATTTTGTAATAAAGAAACGTCATCATGTTGTGGGAGAAATTGGCCTTTGTGATCTTTAAGAAATCGTTTACAAAATAAATAAATTCGAAATTGAGGGAGGCTTTTATGAAAGAACGTACTTTTTAAATTTTCAACCGATTTAGCAATTTTAAATCAAAGCAACAACTGTGATGGCATTGTTTACAAGATCACTTGCTCACTCGCTCATTAAAACAACGGTCGCAATATTTTTCAACAAATTTATTTGGGATAAGTATTTCGGATTAAATTATCAATTATAAATTAACTATTTTGTGTATTTATGATCAAATCGATGAGACATTCTATGCTCTTACCGAAATACGGGCAACTGAACATGTATAAGCATTGTGATATTGAAAAATTACATTGAACAATTTGTGCTTTTGATTTTAATTTGATATTACATGACCAGCCCTAAAAATAAAAAAAGAAATGCAATTGCATCACACTGAATTTTCAGTTTTTACCAGCCTCATCGATTTCTTAAAGATCACAAAGGCCAGTTTCTCCCACAAAATGATGACGTTTCTTTATTACAAAATCTGCAAGCGACCTCCTATCATAGACAACCGCGCACAAACACCTGCAAGCCTAGCCGTCCGCAGTGGTCGCGACATAGAAAATACTTATTATGTAGGTAGAATGCGTTCAAAAAGGCGAAAAATACGCAATCACACAAATCAAAACAGCATCTCAGGCAAGTGTGTATAAAAAATGTAAACAAACGGGCGCGCAGCTCAAATAATGCTGCCGTCGGGCATGCTGCTTAAGGACAGAAATAAGGGTTGAAAGGGATATATATTGGATTAATGTGATTAATTAGTGTATATTTAATGTGATCTTTAAAAAAATATGATCTTAAAAAATATTTAACGAAAAGTATCTGCAAACTCTGGAATAAATGCTTTATCAAAATACATATGTATATCAGTTCAAATTAAATTAATGAAAAATTGGTAAATAAAGCACAATATTTTAAAAATGCACTGCGCTTAAATAAATTTGATAAAATTTAAAGGCAAGCAAACATATTATTTGCCAAATAGCAAATTGTCAATTTGCGGTCGGCAAAACGAAAATTCGACAAGACGGCAAAGAATTAAGAAATGCTAGGCTAATTTCACAGCACACATACACCATTGCAATTTCCCAAAAATAGTTTTCCCACGTGGTGGAACATAAATGAGAACAAGCAGAACATCCGCACTTCGCACAGCGATACTGACGAATCTGACGGTTGCTCGGTTGGATTTCGTGGATTGTAGGTTTTGAAGTTTTGTCGTTCGAGCATCGAATATCCGTTGAAATTTAGCGAAACAGTGAAGAAGAACAAGATTGCATTATCTCTCTATTATATTGTCTCTGACTGTACACTGACATAAACGTTACCAAGCGTGTTCACAGCTACCGGCTCCGCTGGCTTGGGCATATCGAATGGGAGAGAAGGTATTCGGTGCGAAAGTTAAGGGCTGGTGAACAAGAGGGAGACTACGGGCCTTACCGTATAAATCCCCGTGATCAAACGCAACGCGAACACGAAGCCAACGCCGGGATCAAAAAACGGCATTTTATAAATCACGGCGTAATTGCTTTCGTCGTCTTACGGCATCACATGAGCTGTCACGTTCTTACGAAAAAGAGTTGTATTTTTCTAAATTTATCAGCCAAATACAAAACACAAAATTGGCAGCGTGCATTGCATACCTTCCATAGCCTAGTGGTTAAAGCATTTGACTAGCACGCAAGAGGTTATCAGTTCAATCCTCAACCGCGATACCTTTCTTTTTTTTCTGATTTCGACCCTCAACCGCAGTGCTAGTATTTTCATTTTTTGTACTTTTTTCTTTAGTATTTGGCTTTAAAAAGTATTACAGTACTTATTATTTGCTTTTACAGATTACCACAAATCAATTTTCAGTCGAAATTACCAAAAATTTTGCGTTTAAAAAACTGAACGCGAGCTCAAACCCAAGTGAACGATTTGACAGTTCATGTGAGTGAATGCGCCGCGTTGCGTTTTATGCGATACCGATTTTCATATGAAACTACGTAAGACAACGCGAGCGGTCACTGAGTGTGGTGATGCGTTTTACACAATACCAAATTAGTGATCGCACGGTGAAGTGAGGCGTAGGGATTTACAAAATAAGCATGTTAGTTGAGGAAGCCTTACCACCGCTTCGAATCAGTACTGAGGAAGGCGTTCACAAAGAAGGTGCGCCTGGAAAGACCCCGTCAAAAATTTAAGTAATAAAAAAAGTGCACAGAGTACAACGACATGAAACTAAAAATTGTGTTAATTAAGTATAAAGTTTCTTAGTTTATGGTAATCGCAACTTTAGCGGCCAAGCTTAACATAATTACGAGTACCTATGTACATATTTATCTTCGGGTCATTCGTTTATTCATATGAGAAGTCTTATTAATTTTACTCGAGTAGGTTGGTCCCGCTAATCTATCTATATATATAAAATTCAAATTATGTATGTATGTATGTATGTATGTATGTATGTATTGTAACGACGTTCCCAACGTCGGGTCTCCGGATGAGCCGGAAGACTTCTTAGGCTGAGGTAAGCCTCAGCGGCTGTCCAGGGGTCGTTTACAAAATATTTATTTGTTGTGGGACATAAGGAAAGAAACACAATTGTTTGGGTTATACTCTAGAAAATATGTCGGTTTATTGAATAATTATTAAAACTACAACCATTTGAAATTTCATTCGTATTTATTATCTCTTTTTACACCATGGCGACGTGAAAACGTCGGTTTGGATTCTATTTCTTGCCGGGCGGCACACTGAATATTCCTGGCAGCAGTGGTCGATTCTTTGCCAGCGTCTGCCCACAGAAAGTAGCGGCCGTTCTCCCGTAGATACCTTTGGGAGTTTGGCTTGAGCTCACTTGAATAAATCACTAGCAGGCACGGTCGGAATCAGTCCGGTGCTGCTCACAGAGGCGTAGTGGCCGTACTCCCGTAGGATACCCTTGGGGAGGTTGGCTCAGACTACGTTTTAAAAACCACTAGCAGGCACAGTCGGAATCGGTCCGGTGCTGCTCACAGAAGCGTAGTAGCTGCACTCCCGTAGGATACCCTTGGGGAGGTTGGCTCAGACTACGCTTTAAAACCACTAGCAGGCACAGTCGGAATCAGTCCGGTGCTGCTCACAGAAAGTTTGTCGCGCTCCCGTAGAATACCTTTGGGAGGTTGACTCTTACGCTACTGGTTTCTAACTACAAAACTACTCTACATGTATTAAGCTCGCGTTAGCAGAGCCGAAAAATTTGTACCCAAGGTACCAGTTCTTACACGCTTTGTCGTACGATACCGCTTGACAGTGCTGATGCGTGCTGGTCAGAGACCCGGGAAGAACTCTCTTCCACCAGCTCGCGGCTCCTCTTTTATAGGCCGAGCCGAGCTTGTCAGGCCTGTAATTGTTGTTGCGCCCTAGCGCAACTTCTATTGTTCTTCATCTATGCATACTGCATGCTATGGGGCACCTCTGCGGCCTGTTGTTGTTGTAGCAGTGCCCATGCATGCTGTCTGGTTTACCGTGCATGTTGTTGTTGTTGTAGTGTCCAAGCTTACGTATTGCTCGTGCATGCTGTTGTTGTTGTACCATTGCTCACGCATGCTGTCTGGCTTTCCATGCATGTTGTTGTTGTTGTTATGCATGCGATGGGGCTGGCTGCTTGTGCGTACTATTGTTGTTGTTGTAGTACCCAAGCTCGAGCGTTGGCCGTGCATGTTTTTGTTGGTATTTCCTTGTGCTTATGTTGGTTCTTCTTTGTTGTTGCTTTGTCATCTTTCTGTTGCTTTGTTTTTATTGTGGCTGTTGCTTTGTGGGGGATTTGATGGGTATAGGGTAAGGTGTACCTTTGGACCAGTGAATTGTATGGGCAAAATTGGCCCAACAATTTTGGTCGTTACACCCCCCTATACTTTCCGGGGAAATGACGAGGCTAGTATTCCTCTACATGCACTGTGAATGGTTACTGGCGGGGTGAGGCGCGATGGCGCCATTGTGGCACTTTTTCTGCGTAATTGGGGTTCACAGACGGACGGTTGAGGTGGCTGGCATCCGATGATCGGAGCCTGACTTCAATGTTGTTTGCCTCTCTGGGCAGAAGTGGGCCAGTTCGTCCGTGTGAGCGCGGTGGCGAATGTTGTGTTGATCGCTGCATAGCTGAGGCATCTGATGAGCATTGGCGGTGGAGCTCTCGCTCTTCGCTGTTTACGTGGCGTACTAGTGTGCGACGCAAATCCTGCGCTGAACCATCTGCTACGCGTTGCTGTGGCACCTTTTTGTCTCCGCTGGGTATATGGCGTCTTGCTTCCGCTTCTGACGTATGGATGCCTGTGGCATCATGGCTAGAGGTGGCTAGTCGACACCTTCGATACAAGAAGGGTCGACGTCCCTCGTTTGCAGCAGGAAATCCTAGTCCTGTGGGGACGCTGGCGGTGTGTGGAGGATGTACCACTGTTGGCGCTGTTAGTTCCCTCCGGATGCTGTCTGTGGGCTGCTTCTGATGGGCAGGCGCAGTGGTAGCGCCCTGGGTTGCCTCTTGCTCGCTGTGGGACGCGATTCGTTGCGTCTGCGAGTCGGCTCGGTTTCGGTGGGTCACCCTGTTGACTGTCGTTGACTTGCACCTGGCTACGTACCTTCTAATGTCTCGGATCATGCCAGGCCAGTAGAAGCGATCCGTTAGCTGCGCGATGGTTTTCCGGATGCTCTTGTGTTCGGTGGATGCTTTTTCGTTACACCCCTGAAGAATTTCGCCTCGAAGCTCTCGGGGAACGCATAATTTCCAGGGCTTCGTCTGGTGTCCGTGTTGCCGTGAAATGTATCGGTAGAGCTGCCAATCCTGAAGTTTGTAGTCTGGGAGCCTAGCCGAATTCTGCAGGACCTCTGTCATGCGCTTCCGGAGCCACTTGCAATTTAGACTGGCAACCGTGGCAACCGTCGTGTCTGACACTATAACCTTCGCCGTGTGTGAGGGGCAATGGCTTAAGTCGGCGGACTGAGATAGGTCCGCGCTGGCACTTGTCGTTGTACAGCTGCTCGTGAGTAGCTACCTTGAAAGGGTTGGTCACTGCTTTGCTAGAGACCGGCGGGGTTCCTCTTTGGAAGGCCGTGGGATAGTCTCCCCGTAGGCACGGTCTCGTGGGCGGTTGCTCTACCTTTTCTGGCACTGTGTTTCGCCGCTCGGTGCATGCTGCTGCCTGTTGATCTGTCCGAATATCTTCAAGGTCTTCCGTTAACGTAACAAGCTCGTCCAGGCTGACAAAATCCTTCCGTTTGATATGTAAGCGGTAGCTCGGCTGACAGTTTTGGAAAAGCCTTTCCAGCTGCTGGGCATGCGAGAATCCAGCATGTCGCATCAAGTTCTGGAGGGCCAGCATATAGTCTTTGAATATTTCGTGCGGGCCCTGCACTCGCTGCCTGATTTCATCCTCCAGACGGTCGTAGTATCGAGCTGGCAGATGAAACCGAAGAAAGTCGCCCTTGAAGGCAGACCATGATTTCCAAACGCGGTTGTTATTTCTAAGCCATAACAAGGCCTTGGCGCTGAGCAGCACAGGCATGGTCCTTACCAACTGGTCCTTCGGGATCTCGTAAACTTCCGCCAGCTCCTCAACCCGATCGATGAATTCTAGTACGTCCCGTCCACCGTCGAATCTAAGTGACCATTTTCTTACGGTATCGATCACTGTTAGGTGGCTGGCGGGTGCTGTATCTAGTGACTCGGTCTGGGTGCTGGCGGTGATAGATTTTCGTGGAGTCGCCGTAGTCTTGAGAGTCAGTGGTGCCATCCCTGCTAGGCCAAATGTCAATGGCTTGCGCGGGGGCGCGTGTTCCACACTTTTGCGGTTTGCCATGTTCTAGTTGTCTTCTCCTTGTGTTTCTTGTCTAGTTTAAAGTTGCTTGTACTCCTTGTCTCGTTGTTATTCGCAGATGTCCTCTATGCTTGGTTTGTCTTCACGCGTGGCCTTTGTTCTGTCTTTTCCTTGTGTACTTCCTGTGTTCTACGTCTTTAGTTATGCTGTTCTCTGAAGTTCTAGTTAACCTGTTTCCGAGTGCTCTACGTTAGGTTTTCTTCGTCTATGTATATATTTTTTTTTCTTAGTCCTTGCTTTGTTTATCCTTTGTCTATGCTTTGTCTTTGATTTGTTTATACTTTGTCTCTGCTTTCTTCTGTGACATTCTAGTTAATTTTTGCTGTGGGTTCTACGTAAGGTTTTTTTTCCCTTTACCTAGTCTGTGTTCCTTAGTCTTTGCTATGTTCATTATATTTCTTCTCGCTTGTATTTTCCTACGTGTGTTTTGCTTCTAGTCCCTGCTCGGGCGCCATTTGTAACGACGTTCCCAACGTCGGGTCTCCGGATGAGCCGGAAGACTTCTTAGGCTAAGGTAAGCCTCAGCGGCTGTCCAGGGGTCGTTTACAAAATATTTATTTGTTGTGGGACATAAGGAAAGAAACACAATTGTTTGGGTTATACTCTAGAAAATATGTCGGTTTATTGAATAATTATTAAAACTACAACCATTTGAAATTTCATTCGTATTTATTATCTCTTTTTACACCATGGCGACGTGAAAACGTCGGTTTGGATTCTATTTCTTGCCGGGCGGCACACTGAATATTCCTGGCAGCAGTGGTCGATTCTTTGCCAGCGTCTGCCCACAGAAAGTAGCGGCCGTTCTCCCGTAGATACCTTTGGGAGTTTGGCTTGAGCTCACTTGAATAAATCACTAGCAGGCACGGTCGGAATCAGTCCGGTGCTGCTCACAGAGGCGTAGTGGCCGTACTCCCGTAGGATACCCTTGGGGAGGTTGGCTCAGACTACGTTTTAAAAACCACTAGCAGGCACAGTCGGAATCGGTCCGGTGCTGCTCACAGAAGCGTAGTAGCTGCACTCCCGTAGGATACCCTTGGGGAGGTTGGCTCAGACTACGCTTTAAAACCACTAGCAGGCACAGTCGGAATCAGTCCGGTGCTGCTCACAGAAAGTTTGTCGCGCTCCCGTAGAATACCTTTGGGAGGTTGACTCTTACGCTACTGGTTTCTAACTACAAAACTACTCTACATGTATTAAGCTCGCGTTAGCAGAGCCGAAAAATTTGTACCCAAGGTACCAGTTCTTACACGCTTTGTCGTACGATACCGCTTGACAGTGCTGATGCGTGCTGGTCAGAGACCCGGGAAGAACTCTCTTCCACCAGCTCGCGGCTCCTCTTTTATAGGCCGAGCCGAGCTTGTCAGGCCTGTAATTGTTGTTGCGCCCTAGCGCAACTTCTATTGTTCTTCATCTATGCATACTGCATGCTATGGGGCACCTCTGCGGCCTGTTGTTGTTGTAGCAGTGCCCATGCATGATGTCTGGTTTACCGTGCATGTTGTTGTTGTTGTAGTGTCCAAGCTTACGTATTGCTCGTGCATGCTGTTGTTGTTGTACCATTGCTCACGCATGCTGTTTGGCTTTCCATGCATGTTGTTGTTGTTGTTATGCATGCGATGGGGCTGGCTGCTTGTGCGTACTATTGTTGTTGTTGTAGTACCCAAGCTCGAGCGTTGGCCGTGCATGTTTTTGTTGGTATTTCCTTGTGCTTATGTTGGTTCTTCTTTGTTGTTGCTTTGTCATCTTTCTGTTGCTTTGTTTTTATTGTGGCTGTTGCTTTGTGGGGGATTTGATGGGTATAGGGTAAGGTGTACCTTTGGACCAGTGAATTGTATGGGCAAAATTGGCCCAATAATTTTGGTCGTTACAGTATGTATGTTCGGAGTTGCGTCCTAAACCGCTTGATCGATCATAACCAAATTTGGCACATAGACTATAGATATTCCAAGAATGGTCATAGGCTATAAAAAATTATGATACATCAAGAGGGCGTGGCACCTCCCATACAACATAACTAATTGATTTGGCATATCTTTAAAACTACAAGGTGTACAACATTAAAACTTTGCATTATGTTAGTGTTTAGTCGTGTCTTCCTGCTGGAAAAAATTTAGGGGCGTGGGATAAGGGGACGTGGCACCCCTCATATAACTTAACTCTATGATATGGCATATCTTTTAAACCACAAACCGCGGCGTTCCTATTCCGTAAGCAGGCACCTCTTGGATTAGTCGTCCCACTGGTAAAATTTTATGGGCGTAGAACAGGGGGGTGGCACTTCAATCAAATCCTATACGGGTATAACTTTAGAAATATACTTCATACATCAATGAAACTCGGAAGAAACATATTACATATCCGTATCCTTGAACTGGGAAAATGGGACGGGCATTGGATAAGGGGCGTGGCACCACCCGTACAAACCAAATCATTGATACCGAATAGCTTTGGAACTAAAAGTCGCGCAGTATTGAAATTCCGTATTCAAGCACCTCTTGGATGAGTTGTCCCACTGGTACAATTTTATGGGCGTAGGACAAGAGGCGTGGCACCCCTCATACAACTCAAATCATTTATTTGGTATATCTTTAAAACTACAAGCCGTTCAACATTGAAATTCTGTTTTGTTAGAATTTAGTCGTGCCTTTTTGCTAATTTGCTAAAAAAAAATTGGGGCATGGGACAACGGGGCGTGGCACCACTCATACAACTTAAATCTTTGATTTGGTATGTCTTTAGAACTATAAGTCATACAACATTAAAATTTTTATTCTGTTAGTATTTAGTATTCATACATGCATGTAAACATTTTTACATAATTTTATTTTATAGATTTTTATATATAGATTTAGGGGCATGGGACAAGGTGGCGTGGCACACCTTAAATGTATGTACCGTAAAAAAGTGGTGGTCCATAAGGAGTGACTTTAGTTTTCGCCTTCCACCAAAGGAGTAATCTACATACACAGATAGTTCTGTAAGGACCTACATTTATGACATCACAAGCATCAGCAAGAAGAAGCCCTGCTGTTCAACAGAAAACAACAGAAACCAAGAAAAATACAGGCTGGCAAACACTGCTATTAAATTAAATACAATTAAATACAGCAACATCCAATCAGAGCATAATTCTCATTGCGTATTTTTATAAAAACGCGGGGTGGAACCCGCGGGTAACAGCTAGTTTTTGATAAAATAGAACTGGCACACAATAGTTGATACGAGAAGGCTATGCCAAAGCATCGTTCGCGGGTTGTTTCGCCTTTTTTTATGACATTAATTAATTAATTAATTGACTGGCACAACAGCCCGTGTGGGCTTAGGCCTAGCTTTCTCGCATTAACTTGTGTGTGCTTGTTATATTTTTGCACAAGTTAACGGGACCTACTTTACCGAATCCGAACGGGTTTGAGAAGCTTTTCATGGCAAAGATTATTCTCGGAGAATTGCCAATTCACCGCGAGAAGTGGCGCCGCGCAAAGAAACAATTTGAAAACAAATTTTCTTTTTATTAGATGTTACCGGACCGGGAGTTGAACCCAGGTCCTCTGCGTCAGCGTCCAAGCACTTAGATCACTGAGCCACCGCTGCGCTTTTATGACATGCTGTTTTAAAATCCAGCCTTTTGAGCTGTAAAAAATACCACTGT
The DNA here is from genome assembly GCA_963457695.1 of Neria commutata. Classification (NCBI taxonomy): domain Eukaryota; kingdom Metazoa; phylum Arthropoda; class Insecta; order Diptera; family Micropezidae; genus Neria; species Neria commutata. The sequence continues at coordinate 34,196,919 of OY735245.1, forward strand.
TAGTAATAGAAAAAAACTAAATTTATAACTTCTTCTGCACTACTTCTTTTTGTACAATATAATATACTATATATATTTATTTTAATTTTATATTGTAACGATTCAGTTATCAGAGAGATTTAAGATCTTGCAGCCAATGGCGCAGTTTCTATAGGATAATAACTTTTATTCTTCAAATAAATAATAATAATATATATACATAAATAAAACAGGCTAACTCTACTTTGAGTAAAGAATATCACTAGTTGTTTAGAATTTGAAAACAATAATTAAATCAAATCAAATAATTTTTTATTGTCCCCTCATATTTGATTTTGCCTTATGCTGAAGGTTTTTTGGCCACCTTTCCCGGAGTTAAAATTTACCAAATATTCTTTAGACAAAACGTTCAAATAACGCCCAAGTATTGGAAGAAGCAGACCAGAGTTTTGTTGAAAATGGTGTTATGAATATCAAAACAAATTTTAGATTTGCACAAGCTAATGGCAATGTATAGATTGTACTTACAGATTTCTCGTTTTCATTGGTAGCCCTGTGCAAATTGTGTTCATTCTCGATTGTGCCATAATTTACAGGACCATCGTCGAAGACACCAGATCTTGATTTTGAGGGTTTACCCTGCTTGGAATCCGTTAGAGCCCAAAGAGGGATTTCCTTGAAGCTTGTAACTGTAAGTGTGACGCACGCAATAAATATGAACGTTATTATTGTGAAAACTGCCTTAACGTGTCCTCCAAGGCGGCGACCTAATCATGAGCAGAAAATCGGCATGAGCTATTGCAAAGATGCTGTTTAATGTTGCTTCCATAATACATACCAATAGATGTTGCATCCCAGTTTATCGCACCCATTGAGTATCCCATGAAACCGCCTAAGCCTGCCATTATAGTGAATGTTGATAGACCTTTGGCATGATCCTCTGAAAAGGATATTTCAGCTGCAAGCCTATCTATATATCTTATGGCTATATGTATACCTGACACACACACATCCAGTAGATACGCTCTGGAAGGACTCTGGCATGCATCAGCATCGAAATCCAGTAGAACCGTTCCCAGCACTGTAAAAAATATTCCCCATGGGTGTGATGTCTTTGGAACTACCTCGACTTCAGTTTTCGATGCTGTTGACCGGTGCGGCGATATATTTATAATAGTCGTGTTTGATGTTAAGTTCATCGAAGCGATTTGCATACGGGAATCGATGTCACCGAACCAATATCCCAGATCTTGTCCATTTGGCACCAGCAATAATCCTGGTTATAAAAGAAACAATTTTCGCATTTAGTGGACGGCGATTTGAAAGTGTAGCTGGAAATTGAATTAATACTGCGTCTATTTTATTACCAAAAAAAACTCCAATGGATAATATGAATATAAAGGGTCTACGCCGTCCCACGTTGAGCTTGCAGCGGTCGCTCATTGAACCTAGAATAGGACAGAGAAAAAATCCCACTAACGGCGAGAGTGCCCAGACTAATGTCATGTGTTGATGCTCCACCCCTATTTGTAAGAGCGTTGGTGACACGAATGCCGTCTCGGCAGCGTATGAGAACTCGATTCCCATCACAGCAGCGGACACACGCACCAGCTCCATGCGACTTTTGGATCTGAAATATATTTAATATAGCTCAAAGGATTTAGTTTAGCAATGAAAGCGTCGCAGTGTTTACTATACAATGTGGATATCCGATAAAACTGCGCTGTTTGAAAATAATTTAGCTTAGTACTGAGTCCAATTGATTTAAATTTATTAGTTCTACACTCTCCTATACAGCTTTTGCACACGCAATAAAATGCAATATATTCTGAAAGAAGGGTTGGGAATTAAACTGCCGCGTCAATTTATCTAGTCTACTCGTTTAAAAAGCAAAAATACATTTGATTAGTTTTACTTACATCACCCCAGTACAACATGATAAATTAATATGTTATCTAATATATAAAAATGAATGTTTGTCTGTCTATTTGTCTGTCTGTTTGTCTGTCTGTCCGGCTATACAGAGCTACACGCGTTGACCGATTTCAGCCAAACTTAATATTCAAGAGGGCGTGGCACCTCCCATACAACTTAAATATTTGATTTGGCATATCTGTAAGACTACAAGTCATACAACATTAAAATTCTGTATTCTGTTAGTAATTAGTCGTGCCCTCTTTTGGCTAAAATAAAATTAGGGGCATGGGACAAGGGGGAGTGGCACTCCTTATACAACTTAAATATTTGATTTGGCATATCTTTAAAACTACAAGAAACGCAGCGTTGAAATTCCGTATGCAGGCCCCTCTTAGATGCTTCGTCCCACGAATAAAATTTTATGGGCGTAGGACAAGGAGCGTGGCACTTTTCAATCAACTATACATTTGGGTATAACTTTAGAACAATACACCACACATAAATGAAACACGATACGAACTTACTACATGTCCGTATCCTTCAACTCGGAAAATGGGACGGGCATTGGACAAGGGGCGTGGCACCGCCCATACATCAGAATTTTTGATATCGAATATCTTTTCGCCTAAAAGTCGGGAAGCATTGAAATTCCGTATGCAGGTCCCTCTTGGATGCTTCGTCCCACGGGTAAAATTTTATGGGCGTACGACAAGGGGCGTGGCACTTTTTAATCAACTATACATTTGGGTATAACTTTAGAACAATACACCACACATAAATGAAACACGATACGAACTTACTACATGTCCGTGTCCTTCAACTCGGAAAATGGGATGGGCATTGGACACGAGGCGTGGCACCCCTCATACAACTTAAATATTTGATTTGGTATACCTTTAAAACTACATGTCATACAACATTAAAATTTTGTATTCTGTTAGTATTTAGTCATGCATTCACGTAAACATTTTTACATAATTTGGGTTTTATATATGTACCAGCAGTATCGCGCCACTTCGTGGCGACTCTCCTACTTTTGCTTCGCCGATATGGAGGAGTCGTCTTAATTTTTTTGTAATTTTAAACCCAAAATTTTATAAATTCGTATTACCTACTATATTTTAAAATGTTAATGTTTTAACTCTGTATCCTCGAAATTAAGAGCAACAGAGAAATGTTGGTTGCCCGAACGAACGTAACAAAGCCGTCAGCTCTGCTGTCACCTTTAACCAAAACTTTAATTAAAGGAAGTAAGCTCATTTTGCTGGTTGATAACGTACATACTGCGTTACCTTATTCAATCCGGATAAATAATTAAAGGAGATAGTAGTAGTCATCCGGGAGGCAATAAATAAGGGAGCAAATACATAATTGTTACTATCAGTATCACAAAATTCGGTGTTTAGTAGAAAATAATAAGTAAAAATTGTGTGAGGCTAGTTTTTCAAAAAGATTTTAATCCAATCTATTTCCCTCCAGATTTTTCTAAAGTTGCAATTTTCATGAATAATTCCTTCTAGAATTTCAACTTTTCCTCTGACCCACTGTGCGGCTAAATCAAGGTGTCCTACTCTTCCTCTCGTTGATTTATCTTACAATATCTTTCTAAGAATATTAATACAACGTCAGTCCCACCTACTCTTGCTACATCTTCTACATATATATATAAAAATCAAATTATGTATGTATGTATGTTCGGAGTTGCGTCCTAGACCGCTTGATCGATCATAACCAAATTTGGCACATAGACTATAGATGTTGCAAGGATGGTCATAGGCTATAAATATTTTTTATAAATCAAGAGGGCGTGGCACCTCCCATACAACTTAAATAATTGATTTGGCATATCTTTAAAACTACAAGGTGTACAACTTTAAAGTTTTGTATTATGTTAGTGTTTAGATGTGTCTTCCTGCTGGAAATAATGTAGGGGCATGGAACAAGGGGGCTTGGCACCCCTCATATAACTTAATTCTATGATATGGCATATCATGAAAGTACAAGTCGCGCAGTATTGAAATTCCGTATGCAGGCACCTCTTGGATGAGACGTCCCACTGATACAATTTTATGGGCGTAGGACAGGGGCGTGGCACTTTTCAATCAACTTCACATTTCGGTATTACTTTAGAACTATACATCATACATCAATGAAACTCGGCAAGAACTGACTACATATCCGTATCCTTGAACTGGGCAAATGGGACGGGCATTGGACAAGGGGCGTGGCACCACCCGTACAAACCAAATCATTGAAATCGAATAGCTTTGGAACTAAAAGTCGCGCAGCATTGAAATTCCGTATGTAAGCACCTCTTGGATGAGTCGTCCCAGTCGTACAATTTTATGGTCGTAGGACAAGGGGCGTGGCACTTTTCAATCAACTCCACATTTGGGTATTACTTTAGAACTATATATCATACATAAATGAAACTCCGTATTCTTCAACTGGGAAAATTGAATGGGCGTTGGACACGAGGCGTGGCACCCCTCATACAACTTAAATCTTTTATTTGGTATATCTTTAAAACTACAAGTCGTTCAACATTGAAAATCCGTTTTGTTAGAATTTAGTCGTGCCCTTTTGCTAATTTGCTAAAAAAAATTAGGGGCATTGGGCAACGGGGCGAGGCACCACTCATACAACTTAAATCTTCGATTTGGTATGTCTTTAGAACTACAAGTCATACAACATTAAAATTTGTATTCTGTTAGTATTTAGTCATACATACATGTTAACATTTTTAGGATTCCGTTCCACTAAAGGGAAAAAACGGGAACACTTATAAGGTCACTTTTGTTTTGGGAGTGTGTATATAAAACGACCTTTTTTTAATCGTAGAAACCTGAAATTTGGCACGATGTTAGGTCTTAATAACCTAAATACATTTTCACTATAAAAGGTTAAAATATTTTAGAAATATTTTTTTATAATTTTTAAAGGTTTTCGGGTCGGACAAAAAAAAAATATTTTTAAATCGTATCGTGTGGGGTATCGTTAGAAAGGGCTACATCCATAGATTATAGAATGTATTTTTTTTTTAAATTTTATGTAAACGGGTTAGAAAGATATAGTTAAAAATGTGGTAAAAACAGACCTGTCCCCACATGATCCCATCTGCACACACCATTTCTGAACCGAAAATTTTGATAAAATCAGGCTTACTAGGTATTTGATCACGCATGACTGAACGGCTGCCGGTTTTTTCAAATTTAAAATTTTTAAATTTTTTTTTAATTTAAGATGACCTCCTCAGAAAAAATTTTGTTGTTTATATCGACTGGGGTATCATTAGAAAGGGCTGCTTCCATGGATTCCAAAGATATTTTTTTTATAATTTTCTGTGAAGTGGTTTCGAAGATATAGCACAAAATTTCGAAAAAATATTCAATTCCTAAAATGTTGTTTCATAGTTTTAGGTGAATTGGTTTCGAAGATGTAGGCCAAAATGTCGAAAATTGTGTGGCCAGACGGGCAAAGAGAAACTAAATTCGAACGCTAAAAAGGGTATTTCTGGTACGGAACCCTCAGTGAGCGAGCCCGACTCGCACTTGACTGCTTTTTTTTACATAATTTTGAGTTTTTTATATACATATATATATTTAGGGTCATGGGACAAGGTGGCGTGCACACCTTCAATGTATGTACCGTAAAAAAGTGGTGGTCCATGAGGAGTGACTTTAATTTTGGCCTTCCACCAAAGGAGTAATCTACATACACAGATAGTTCTGTAAGAACCTACATTTATGACATCCCCTACAAGTATATAGACATCACAAGCATCAGCAAGGAGAAATTCGTATTACCTACTATATTTTAAAATGTTAATGTTTTAACTCTGTACTCTGTATCCTCGAAATTAAGAGCAACAGAGAAATGTTGGTTGCCCGAACGAACGTAACAAAGCCGTCAGCTCTGCTGTCATCTTTAACCAAAACTTTAATTAAAGGAAGTAAGCTCATTTTGCTGGTTGATAACGTACATACTGCGTTACCTTATTCAATCCGGATAAATAATTAAAGGAGATAGTAGAAGTCATCCGGGAGGCAATAAATAAGGGAGCAAATACATAATTGTTACTATCAGTATCACAAAATTCGCTGTTTAGTAGAAAATAATAAGTAAAAATTGTGTGAGGCTAGTTTTCCAAAAAGATTTTAATCCAATCTATTTCCCTCCAGATTTTTCTAAAGTTGCAATTTTCATGAATAATTCCTTCTAGAATTTCAACTTTTCCTCTGACCCACTGTGCGGCTAAATCAAGGTGTCCTACTCTTCCTCTCGTTGATTTATCTTACAATATCTTTCTAAGAATATTAATACAACGTCAGTCCCACCTACTCTTGCTACATCTTCTATATATATAAAAATCAAATTATGTATGTATGTATGTTCGGAGTTGCGTCCTAGACCGCTTGATCGATCATAACCAAATTTGGCACATAGACTATAGATGTTGCAAGGATGGTCATAGGCTATAAATATTTTTTATAAATCAAGAGGGCATGGCACCTCCCATACAACTTAAATAATTGATTTGGCATATCTTTAAAACTACAAGGTGTACAACTTTAAAGTTTTGTATTATGTTAGTGTTTAGATGTGTCTTCCTGCTGGAAAAAATGTAGGGGCGTGGGACAAGGGGGCTTGGCACCCCTCATATAACTTAATTCTATGATATGGCATATCTTTGAAAGAACAAGTCGCGCAGTATTGAAATTCCGTATGCAGGCACCTCTTGGATGAGACGTCCCACTGATACAATTTTATGGGCGTAGGACAGGGGCGTGGCACTTTTCAATCAACTTCACATTTCGGTATTACTTTAGAACTATACATCATACATCAATGAAACTCGGCAAGAACTGACTACATATCCGTATCCTTGAACTGGGCAAATGGGACGGGCATTGGACAAGGGGCGTGGCACCACCCGTACAAACCAAATCATTGAAATCGAATAGCTTTGGAACTAAAAGTCGCGCAGCATTGAAATTCCGTATGCAAGCACCTCTTGGATGAGTCGTCCCACTGGTACAATTTTATGGTCGTAGGACAAGAGGCGTGGCACTTTTCAATCAACTCCACATTTGGGTATTACTTTAGAACTATATATCATACATAAATGAAACTCCGTATTCTTCAACTGGGAAAATTGAATGGGCGTTGGACACGAGGCGTGGCACCCCTCATACAACTTAAATCTTTTATTTGGTATATCTTTAAAACTACAAGTCGTTCAACATTGAAAATCCGTTTTGTTAGAATTTAGTCGTGCCCTTTTGCTAATTTGGTAAAAAAAATTAGGGGCATTGGGCAACGGGGCGAGGCACCACTCATACAACTTAAATCTTCGATTTAGTATGTCTTTAGAACTACAAGTCATACAACATTAAAATTTGTATTCTGTTAGTATTTAGTCATATATACATGTTAACATTTTTAGGATTCCGTTCCACTAAAGGGAAAAAACGGGAACACTTATAAGGTCACTTTTGTTTTGGGAGTGTGTAGGTATATAAAACGACCTTTTTTTAATCGTAGAAACCTGAAATTTGGCACGATGTTAGGTCTTAATAACCTAAATACATTTTCACTATAAAAGGTTAAAATATTTTTAGAAATATTTTTTTATAATTTTTAAAGGTTTTCGGGTCGGACAAAAAAAAAAAATTTTTAAATCGTATCGTGGGGGGTATCGTTAGAAAGGGCTACATCCATAGATTATAGAATGTATTTTTTTTTAAATTTTATGTAAACGGGTTAGAAAGATATAGTTAAAAATGTGGTAAAAACAGACCTGTCCCCACATGATCCCATCTGCACACACCATTTCTGAACCGAAAATTTTGATAAAATCAGGCTTACTAGGTATTTGATCCCGCATGACTGAACGGCTGCCGGTTTTTTCAAATTTAAAATTTTTTAATTTTTTTTTAAATTTAAGATGACCCCCTCAGAAAAAATTTTGTTGTTTATATCGAGTGGGGTATCATTAGAAAGGGCTTCCATGGATTCCAAAGATATTTTTTTATAATTTTCTGTGAAGTGGTTTCGAAGATGTAGCACAAAATGTCGAAAAAATGACCATACCACCCCCCCACCCTCCTGGGTTTCTACATTTCTTAAGCTAAAATTTTGATAAAATCAGAGTTAGTAGGTCTTTAGTCATAGATTACTGGAAAACTGGAGCTTTTTTCGATTTATTTGTCTTTCTATTTTTTTAAATTTTATTTAAGATTACCATAGTAAAAAATTTCCTTAGCGAAAAATTTTTGTTGTTTACATATTGTGGGGTGTCGTTAGAAAGGGCTATGTCCGTGGATTCCTAAAATGTTTTTTTCATAGTTTTAGGTGAATTGGTTTCGAAGATGTAGGCCAAAATGTCGAAAATTGTGTGGCCAGACGGGCAAAGAGAAACTAAATTCGAACGCTAAAAAGGGTATTTCTGGTACGGAACCCTCAGTGAGCGAGCCCGACTCGCACTTGACTGCTTTTTTTTTTACATAATTTTGAGTTTTATATATACATATATATTATTTAGGATCATGGGACAAGGTGGCGTGCACACCTTCAATGTATGTACCGTAAAAAAGTGGTAGTCCATGAGGAGTCACTTTAATTTTGGCCTTCCACCAAAGGAGTAATCTACATACACAGATAGTTTTGTAAGGACCTACATTTATGACTTCCCCTACAAGTACATATATAGACATCACAAGCATCAGCAATGAGAAGCGCTGCTGTTCAACAGAAAACAACAAAAACCAAGAAAAAGACAGACTGGCAAGCACTTCTATTAAATTAAATACAATTAAATACAGCAACATCCAATCAGAGCATCATTCACATTACGTATTTTTATAAAAGCGCGGGGTGGAACCCGCGGGTAACAGCTAGTATATAATATATAAATCGGTGGAAATTATGTGTGCTTTATGCTTCCGCGTAAAAATCAAAGCTATGTAAAGAATCAGTTTTACGAGAATAGTTCTCGTATAAGAAAAATAATAGGATAGATTTGAAAATCCCAAGTTAGGAGGAGCTTGGAATTCTTGTGAAAAACTCCTATAGCATACCATCACCGTTCTTGCTTTAACACACACAAGCTAGACTAAGACGAATCACCGAAGTGCACAAACTCATTATATAAAGAAAGACAAATTCTCAATTACCTACTGAGCCGAAAGTAGTACCTTGCCGCGGACAAGAAGGTTAGCTGGGCCCGTTCAAAATTGTAAACGTGTTTTTCAAAAAACTATCTGTTTCCGCACGATTAATCGAAATGATTTCAATATTTTAATTTGTGTCCTAGCGATACCAGTGGGCGATCCGTTTTATAGTCCAGAAAGTATTGACCTGTTAGAAGGCGCGAGTTTCTAGCGAACTCCAGTAGAGAGCTGACACCCAGCTTTAAGGCCTTCTCCAGCCCAGTAAGCCATAGAGCTTTTAAATAGATTATGCGAAATCTAGATATATCGACTGGGGTATCATTAGAAAGGGCTGCTTCCATGGATTCCAAAGATATTTTTTTTATAATTTTCTGTGAAGTGGTTTCGAAGATATAGCACAAAATGTCGAAAAAATATTCAATTCCTAAAATGTTGTTTCATAGTTTTAGGTGAATTGGTTTCGAAGATGTAGGCCAAAATGTCGAAAATTGTGTGGCCAGACGGGCAAAGAGAAACTAAATTCGAACGCTAAAAAGGGTATTTCTGGTACGGAACCCTCAGTGAGCGAGCCCGACTCGCACTTGACTGCTTTTTTTTACATAATTTTGAGTTTTTTATATACATATATATATTTAGGGTCATGGGACAAGGTGGCGTGCACACCTTCAATGTATGTACCGTAAAAAAGTGGTGGTCCATGAGGAGTGACTTTAATTTTGGCCTTCCACCAAAGGAGTAATCTACATACACAGATAGTTCTGTAAGAACCTACATTTATGACATCCCCTACAAGTATATAGACATCACAAGCATCAGCAAGGAGAAATTCGTATTACCTACTATATTTTAAAATGTTAATGTTTTAACTCTGTACTCTGTATCCTCGAAATTAAGAGCAACAGAGAAATGTTGGTTGCCCGAACGAACGTAACAAAGCCGTCAGCTCTGCTGTCACCGTTAACCAAAACTTTAATTAAAGGAAGTAAGCTCATTTTGCTGGTTGATAACGTACATACTGCGTTACCTTATTCAATCCGGATAAATAATTAAAGGAGATAGTAGAAGTCATCCGGGAGGCAATAAATAAGGGAGCAAATACATAATTGTTACTATCAGTATCACAAAATTCGGTGTTTAGTAGAAAATAATAAGTAAAAATTGTGTGAGGCTAGTTTTTCAAAAAGATTTTAATCCAATCTATTTCCCTCCAGATTTTTCTAAAGTTGCAATTTTCATGAATAATTCCTTCTAGAATTTCAACTTTTCCTCTGACCCACTGTGCGGCTAAATTAAGGTGTCCTACTCTTCCTCTCGTTGATTTATCTTACAATATCTTTCTAAGAATATTAATACAACGTCAGTCCCACCTACTCTTGCTACATCTTCTATATATATAAAAATCAAATTATGTATGTATGTATGTTCGGAGTTGCGTCCTAGACCGCTTGATCGATCATAACCAAATTTGGCACATAGACTATAGATGTTGCAAGGATGGTCATAGGCTATAAATATTTTTTATAAATCAAGAGGGCATGGCACCTCCCATACAACTTAAATAATTGATTTGGCATATCTTTAAAACTACAAGGTGTACAACTTTAAAGTTTTGTATTATGTTAGTGTTTAGATGTGTCTTCCTGCTGGAAAAAATGTAGGGGCGTGGGACAAGGGGGCTTGGCACCCCTCATATAACTTAATTCTATGATATGGCATATCTTTGAAAGTACAAGTCGCGCAGTATTGAAATTCCGTATGCAGGCACCTCTTGGATGAGACGTCCCACTGATACAATTTTATGGGCGTAGGACAGGGGCGTGGCACTTTTCAATCAACTTCACATTTCGGTATTACTTTAGAACTATACATCATACATCAATGAAACTCGGCAAGAACTGACTACATATCCGTATCCTTGAACTGGGCAAATGGGACGGGCATTGGACAAGGGGCGTGGCACCACCCGTACAAACCAAATCATTGAAATCGAATAGCTTTGGAACTAAAAGTCGCGCAGCATTGAAATTCCGTATGCAAGCACCTCTTGGATGAGTCGTCCCACTGGTACAATTTTATGGTCGTAGGACAAGAGGCGTGGCACTTTTCAATCAACTCCACATTTGGGTATTACTTTAGAACTATATATCATACATAAATGAAACTCCGTATTCTTCAACTGGGAAAATTGAATGGGCGTTGGACACGAGGCGTGGCACCCCTCATACAACTTAAATCTTTTATTTGGTATATCTTTAAAACTACAAGTCGTTCAACATTGAAAATCCGTTTTGTTAGAATTTAGTCGTGCCCTTTTGCTAATTTGGTAAAAAAAATTAGGGGCATTGGGCAACGGGGCGAGGCACCACTCATACAACTTAAATCTTCGATTTAGTATGTCTTTAGAACTACAAGTCATACAACATTAAAATTTGTATTCTGTTAGTATTTAGTCATATATACATGTTAACATTTTTAGGATTCCGTTCCACTAAAGGGAAAAAACGGGAACACTTATAAGGTCACTTTTGTTTTGGGAGTGTGTAGGTATATAAAACGACCTTTTTTTAATCGTAGAAACCTGAAATTTGGCACGATGTTAGGTCTAAATAACCTAAATACATTTTCACTATAAAAGGTTAAAATATTTTTAGAAATATTTTTTTATAATTTTTAAAGGTTTTCGGGTCGGACAAAAAAAAAATATTTTTAAATCGTATCGTGGGGGGTATCGTTAGAAAGGGCTACATCCATAGATTATAGAATGTATTTTTTTTTAAATTTTATGTAAACGGGTTAGAAAGATATAGTTAAAAATGTGGTAAAAACAGACCTGTCCCCACATGATCCCATCTGCACACACCATTTCTGAACCGAAAATTTTGATAAAATCAGGCTTACTAGGTATTTGATCCCGCATGACTGAACGGCTGCCGGTTTTTTCAAATTTAAAATTTTTTAATTTTTTTTTAAATTTAAGATGACCCCCTCAGAAAAAATTTTGTTGTTTATATCGAGTGGGGTATCATTAGAAAGGGCTTCCATGGATTCCAAAGATATTTTTTTATAATTTTCTGTGAAGTGGTTTCGAAGATGTAGCACAAAATGTCGAAAAAATGACCATACCACCCCCCCACCCTCCTGGGTTTCTACATTTCTTAAGCTAAAATTTTGATAAAATCAGAGTTAGTAGGTCTTTAGTCATAGATTACTGGAAAACTGGAGCTTTTTTCGATTTATTTGTCTTTCTATTTTTTTAAATTTTATTTAAGATTACCATAGTAAAAAATTTCCTTAGCGAAAAATTTTTGTTGTTTACATATTGTGGGGTGTCGTTAGAAAGGGCTATGTCCGTGGATTCCTAAAATGTTTTTTTCATAGTTTTAGGTGAATTGGTTTCGAAGATGTAGGCCAAAATGTCGAAAATTGTGTGGCCAGACGGGCAAAGAGAAACTAAATTCGAACGCTAAAAAGGGTATTTCTGGTACGGAACCCTCAGTGAGCGAGCCCGACTCGCACTTGACTGCTTTTTTTTTTACATAATTTTGAGTTTTATATATACATATATATTATTTAGGATCATGGGACAAGGTGGCGTGCACACCTTCAATGTATGTACCGTAAAAAAGTGGTAGTCCATGAGGAGTCACTTTAATTTTGGCCTTCCACCAAAGGAGTAATCTACATACACAGATAGTTTTGTAAGGACCTACATTTATGACTTCCCCTACAAGTACATATATAGACATCACAAGCATCAGCAATGAGAAGCGCTGCTGTTCAACAGAAAACAACAAAAACCAAGAAAAAGACAGACTGGCAAGCACTTCTATTAAATTAAATACAATTAAATACAGCAACATCCAATCAGAGCATCATTCACATTACGTATTTTTATAAAAGCGCGGGGTGGAACCCGCGGGTAACAGCTAGTATATAATATATAAATCGGTGGAAATTATGTGTGCTTTATGCTTCCGCGTAAAAATCAAAGCTATGTAAAGAATCAGTTTTACGAGAATAGTTCTCGTATAAGAAAAATAATAGGATAGATTTGAAAATCCCAAGTTAGGAGGAGCTTGGAATTCTTGTGAAAAACTCCTATAGCATACCATCACCGTTCTTGCTTTAACACACACAAGCTAGACTAAGACGAATCACCGAAGTGCACAAACTCATTATATAAAGAAAGACAAATTCTCAATTACCTACTGAGCCGAAAGTAGTACCTTGCCGCGGACAAGAAGGTTAGCTGGGCCCGTTCAAAATTGTAAACGTGTTTTTCAAAAAACTATCTGTTTCCGCACGATTAATCGAAATGATTTCAATATTTTAATTTGTGTCCTAGCGATACCAGTGGGCGATCCGTTTTATAGTCCAGAAAGTATTGACCTGTTAGAAGGCGCGAGTTTCTAGCGAACTCCAGTAGAGAGCTGACACCCAGCTTTAAGGCCTTCTCCAGCCCAGTAAGCCATAGAGCTTTTAAATAGATTATGCGAAATCTAGATATATCGACTGGGGTATCATTAGAAAGGGCTGCTTCCATGGATTCCAAAGATATTTTTTTTATAATTTTCTGTGAAGTGGTTTCGAAGATATAGCACAAAATGTCGAAAAAATATTCAATTCCTAAAATGTTGTTTCATAGTTTTAGGTGAATTGGTTTCGAAGATGTAGGCCAAAATGTCGAAAATTGTGTGGCCAGACGGGCAAAGAGAAACTAAATTCGAACGCTAAAAAGGGTATTTCTGGTACGGAACCCTCAGTGAGCGAGCCCGACTCGCACTTGACTGCTTTTTTTTACATAATTTTGAGTTTTTTATATACATATATATATTTAGGGTCATGGGACAAGGTGGCGTGCACACCTTCAATGTATGTACCGTAAAAAAGTGGTGGTCCATGAGGAGTGACTTTAATTTTGGCCTTCCACCAAAGGAGTAATCTACATACACAGATAGTTCTGTAAGAACCTACATTTATGACATCCCCTACAAGTATATAGACATCACAAGCATCAGCAAGGAGAAATTCGTATTACCTACTATATTTTAAAATGTTAATGTTTTAACTCTGTACTCTGTATCCTCGAAATTAAGAGCAACAGAGAAATGTTGGTTGCCCGAACGAACGTAACAAAGCCGTCAGCTCTGCTGTCACCGTTAACCAAAACTTTAATTAAAGGAAGTAAGCTCATTTTGCTGGTTGATAACGTACATACTGCGTTACCTTATTCAATCCGGATAAATAATTAAAGGAGATAGTAGAAGTCATCCGGGAGGCAATAAATAAGGGAGCAAATACATAATTGTTACTATCAGTATCACAAAATTCGGTGTTTAGTAGAAAATAATAAGTAAAAATTGTGTGAGGCTAGTTTTTCAAAAAGATTTTAATCCAATCTATTTCCCTCCAGATTTTTCTAAAGTTGCAATTTTCATGAATAATTCCTTCTAGAATTTCAACTTTTCCTCTGACCCACTGTGCGGCTAAATTAAGGTGTCCTACTCTTCCTCTCGTTGATTTATCTTACAATATCTTTCTAAGAATATTAATACAACGTCAGTCCCACCTACTCTTGCTACATCTTCTATATATATAAAAATCAAATTATGTATGTATGTATGTTCGGAGTTGCGTCCTAGACCGCTTGATCGATCATAACCAAATTTGGCACATAGACTATAGATGTTGCAAGGATGGTCATAGGCTATAAATATTTTTTATAAATCAAGAGGGCATGGCACCTCCCATACAACTTAAATAATTGATTTGGCATATCTTTAAAACTACAAGGTGTACAACTTTAAAGTTTTGTATTATGTTAGTGTTTAGATGTGTCTTCCTGCTGGAAAAAATGTAGGGGCGTGGGACAAGGGGGCTTGGCACCCCTCATATAACTTAATTCTATGATATGGCATATCTTTGAAAGAACAAGTCGCGCAGTATTGAAATTCCGTATGCAGGCACCTCTTGGATGAGACGTCCCACTGATACAATTTTATGGGCGTAGGACAGGGGCGTGGCACTTTTCAATCAACTTCACATTTCGGTATTACTTTAGAACTATACATCATACATCAATGAAACTCGGCAAGAACTGACTACATATCCGTATCCTTGAACTGGGCAAATGGGACGGGCATTGGACAAGGGGCGTGGCACCACCCGTACAAACCAAATCATTGAAATCGAATAGCTTTGGAACTAAAAGTCGCGCAGCATTGAAATTCCGTATGCAAGCACCTCTTGGATGAGTCGTCCCACTGGTACAATTTTATGGTCGTAGGACAAGAGGCGTGGCACTTTTCAATCAACTCCACATTTGGGTATTACTTTAGAACTATATATCATACATAAATGAAACTCCGTATTCTTCAACTGGGAAAATTGAATGGGCGTTGGACACGAGGCGTGGCACCCCTCATACAACTTAAATCTTTTATTTGGTATATCTTTAAAACTACAAGTCGTTCAACATTGAAAATCCGTTTTGTTAGAATTTAGTCGTGCCCTTTTGCTAATTTGGTAAAAAAAATTAGGGGCATTGGGCAACGGGGCGAGGCACCACTCATACAACTTAAATCTTCGATTTAGTATGTCTTTAGAACTACAAGTCATACAACATTAAAATTTGTATTCTGTTAGTGTTTAGTCATATATACATGTTAACATTTTTAGGATTCCGTTCCACTAAAGGGAAAAAACGGGAACACTTATAAGGTCACTTTTGTTTTGGGAGTGTGTAGGTATATAAAACGACCTTTTTTTAATCGTAGAAACCTGAAATTTGGCACGATGTTA
Organism: Neria commutata; assembly: GCA_963457695.1. Classification (NCBI taxonomy): domain Eukaryota; kingdom Metazoa; phylum Arthropoda; class Insecta; order Diptera; family Micropezidae; genus Neria; species Neria commutata. The sequence goes on from OY735245.1 coordinate 34,212,788, forward strand.
GGTCTTAATAACCTAAATACATTATCACTATAAAAGGTTAAAATATTTTTAGAAATATTTTTTTATAATTTTTAAAGGTTTTCGGGTCGGACAAAAAAAAAATATTTTTAAATCGTATCGTGGGGGGTATCGTTAGAAAGGGCTACATCCATAGATTATAGAATGTATTTTTTTTTAAATTTTATGTAAACGGGTTAGAAAGATATAGTTAAAAATGTGGTAAAAACAGACCTGTCCCCACATGATCCCATCTGCACACACCATTTCTGAACCGAAAATTTTGATAAAATCAGGCTTACTAGGTATTTGATCACGCATGACTGAACGGCTGCCGGTTTTTTCAAATTTAAAATTTTTTAATTTTTTTTTTAATTTAAGATGACCCCCTCAGAAAAAATTTTGTTGTTTATATCGAGTGGGGTATCATTAGAAAGGGCTTCCATGGATTCCAAAGATATTTTTTTATAATTTTCTGTGAAGTGGTTTCGAAGATATAGCACAAAATGTCGAAAAAATGACCATACCACCCCCCCACCCTCCTGGGTTTCTACATTTCTTAAGCTAAAATTTTGATAAAATCAGAGTTAGTAGGTCTTTAGTCATAGATTACTGGAAAACTGGAGCTTTTTTCGATTTATTTGTCTTTCTATTTTTTTAAATTTTATTTAAGATTACCATAGTAAAAAATTTCCTTAGCGAAAAATTTTTGTTGTTTACATATTGTGGGGTGTCGTTAGAAAGGGCTACGTCCGTGGATTCCTAAAATGTTTTTTTCATAGTTTTAGGTGAATTGGTTTCGAAGATGTAGGCCAAAATGTCGAAAATTGTGTGGCCAGACGGGCAAAGAGAAACTAAATTCGAACGCTAAAAAGGGTATTTCTGGTACGGAACCCTCAGTGAGCGAGCCCGACTCGCACTTGACTGCTTTTTTTTTTACATAATTTTGAGTTTTATATATACATATATATTATTTAGGATCATGGGACAAGGTGGCGTGCACACCTTCAATGTATGTACCGTAAAAAAGTGGTAGTCCATGGGGAGTCACTTTAATTTTGGCCTTCCACCAAAGGAGTAATCTACATACACAGATAGTTTTGTAAGGACCTACATTTATGACTTCCCCTACAAGTACATATATAGACATCACAAGCATCAGCAATGAGAAGCGCTGCTGTTCAACAGAAAACAACAAAAACCAAGAAAAAGACAGACTGGCAAGCACTTCTATTAAATTAAATACAATTAAATACAGCAACATCCAATCAGAGCATCATTCACATTACGTATTTTTATAAAAGCGCGGGGTGGAACCCGCGGGTAACAGCTAGTATATAATATATAAATCGGTGGAAATTATGTGTGCTTTATGCTTCCGCGTAAAAATCAAAGCTATGTAAAGAATCAGTTTTACGAGAATAGTTCTCGTATAAGAAAAATAATAGGATAGATTTGAAAATCCCAAGTTAGGAGGAGCTTGGAATTCTTGTGAAAAACTCCTATAGCATACCATCACCGTTCTTGCTTTAACACACACAAGCTAGACTAAGACGAATCACCGAAGTGCACAAACTCATTATATAAAGAAAGACAAATTCTCAATTACCTACTGAGCCGAAAGTAGAACCTTGCCGCGGACAAGAAGGTTAGCTGGGCCCGTTCAAAATTGTAAACGTGTTTTTCAAAAAACTATCTGTTTCCGCACGATTAATCGAAATGATTTCAATATTTTAATTTGTGTCCTAGCGATACCAGTGGGCGATCCGTTTTATAGTCCAGAAAGTATTGACCTGTTAGAAGGCGCGAGTTTCTAGCGAACTCCAGTAGAGAGCTGACACCCAGCTTTAAGGCCTTCTCCAGCCCAGTAAGCCATAGAGCTTTTAAATAGATTATGCGAAATCTAGAGATGGTGGGACAGAGACACAGAATATGATCGAATGTTTCCCATGATTTAAGTTCCCTACTTTTCCTGTACTCCTCCCTATCGGTGATGCCCATCTAGTATGCGTGAACCGCTACCAGGCAATATTCCGTTAGTACACCTATAATGGTTCTGCAAAGGAATGGCAAATTTGGTTAATTTTCCTCGTAGACTGTGGCCTGAATCTTAAGGGTGTACAGATGGTGAAATTACTCCACTTAGCCGCGGCCTTCCCCACATTTTGCAAATAGATGTGCAGCCTGGGATTCACGGCCAACCTCTCTATTGCTACCTGGCACTGCAGGACATATTTGGACTGTCTATACATGTTTACAGACGCTAGGTCCCAAACTTTCATAGCAGCAAACACCTCGGCCTGAAAGTACAGCATTGTTCAGACAGTCCGAATGTTCGCCAATTGACGCAGTACACTTCTGCTGCAACTCCTTCCACCATCTGGGAGTGGTCCGTAAATATGTTGAAGGTTTTGCAACTTATGTCATCTTTTGAATGTCTTCTATTTCTTAGCCAAAAACTGTTGACAATTAAAGGGTTAATTAAACCCTAACAAGTTATGTTCTTTACAAACGCTTGTATGAGAACGAACCCACTGTGCGCCCTGATATTACCGTTTGTCAAAATTAAAGTTTTGGTTGCACACATAAATTCCAATATATTCTGAAAAAATAGAGTCTTCCGCTTTCTCTGCTCAATTCATTTAACTGTTAAAAATACAAATTAATATTGAAGTTAAATAAATTACTTTTAATTACTCCTTAACTGTTAACTTTTTTGAGAGAGTTCAAAGGTAAGTACGAATGGAATTTTCGATTCCGTCTCTTTACCATAGAAATACCTGTTTATGTATTTCTGTATTGAAAACAAGTAAGGAAGAATCAGTCGGGTTTCACCGACAGAGTAATACCCTACACCATGTTCCCAAGTGGGGTGATAATTCACTGAAATTGTGGGTGCATTTGATTTACAACCTACATAGTGGGCGGACCACGCCCATTTTTGCCAGACTACAAGATATACCTAATAGGACTACGCATGCCAAATATTGATGCTCTGACAGGTGTACAACAGATGTGATCGGCATATTTATTTTACTCCCCCATGGTGGGCGGACCACGCCCATTTCTGGAGAATTGAAAGGTATTCTTACCAGGAACGAAGTAACCAAATCTGGACACTCTGGTGTGTATATTATGGAAGTTAAGAGGATTTTTCGTTTATCGCCTATATAGTGGGCGGACCACGCCCATTTTCTTGTATGGCATCTAAGACCTATATATCAACTTGGGAACCGAATTTCATTCATTTATATTCGTAACTAGTCAATTGGGAGCCATTTTATCCGAAAAATTTTGCCGCCTATATAGTGGGCGGACCATGCCCATTTTTTCATATGACATACATAGATGACCGACTCCTTAACTTGAATATCAAGTTATATTCTTGAGGTAGTGGGACTTACTGGCCCTTTGTGGGCGTGTCCTTCGGCCGATTTTACTCATCTCGGAACTTTATCTTAGATAAGGTTCACTGCGACTGTGTGCCATATTTGGTTCAAATCGGACCACACCTTCTTTCTCTCCTGCGCCAACGGACAGCTAGACAGACAGACAGACGGGCAGTCGGACAGACGGACAACCGGAAATCAACACAGAAAGTGATTCTGATGATTTCTATATACTTATGTCTATACCTAGGACGGCTCCTTTAATGCGTTACAATTTTCGCACAAAGTTTTTATACCCTATTACCATAGGTGTAGAGTATAAAAAATGGAGCTGGTATACCAATCTTCCCAAATTTAAATATATTTTAGTACTCTTAATTAAGTCAGATAAAAGTCAGATTTATGGATAGTAAGATATAGGTGACTTGAAAACAATTTATTTTCTACTTTTTAGTACATTAAATGAGTAAAAGCTTATTTTTAAAAAGGTTTTTTTATATAATACTAGCTGTTACCCGCGGGTTCCACCCCGCGTTTTTATAAAAATACGTAATGTGAATGATGCTCAGATTGAATGTTGCTGTATTTAATTGTATTTAATTTAATAGCAGTGCTTGCCAATCTGTCTTTTTCTTGGTTTTTGTTGTTTTCTGTTGAACAGCAGCGCTTCTGATACTGATAGTAACAATTATGTATATGCTCCCTTATTTATTGCCTCCCGGATGACTTCTACTATCTCCTTTAATTATTTATCCGGATTGAATAAGGTAACGCAGTATGTACGTTATCAACCAACAAAATGACCTTACTTCCTTTAATTAAAGTTTTGGTTAAAGGTGACAGCAAAGCTGACGGCTTTGTTACGTTCGTTCGGGCAACCAACATTTCTCTGTTGCTCTTAATTTCGAGGATACAGAGTACAAAGTTAAAACATTAACAATTTAAAATATAGTAGGTAATACGAATTTCTCCTTGCTGATGCTTGTGATGTCTATATACTTGTAGGGGATGTCATAAATGTAGGTTCTTACAGAACTATCTGTGTATGTAGATTACTCCTTTGGTGGAAGGCCAAAATTAAAGTGACTCCTCATGGACTACCACTTTTTTACGGTACATACACTGAAGGTGTGCCACGCCACCTTGTCCCATGACCCTAACAGCCCTATTCGCTCGCTCCCGACACAATTGATTGAGAGTATCAATTGATCCGCTTTCTTGTGCCGGGCTTTCTACAACCCTATTCTTTACCAATCGTATCACGAAAAAAGCTTTGGCGTTTCATTTAAAGCTCTTTGCTGTGAAAACAGCTGTCTGTGCTTCTTCTTCTTCACAAAAAACGAAAAATGGAAACAAAAACTGCAGAAAAGTGAGTATTTTTTGGAAATTTTCATTAATTTGGTGTTTTATCTTATTTCTTTTAATTTCTAGACATCGTATATTTAACAGGAGGACGTAGGAGACAGCACCCAGAGCAGCAAGCCGGGAAAACAGCCCGATAGCGCTGCGAGCAGTGCAAAATTTGTGGGAGCAGTGGCAGAGGACCTCGAACTCCCAATATAAAGGAGTTTTAGCAGCAGGCCGTACATGTGTTGTGTTTTTAAAATTGTGTAACTTCCTTTAAATTGCTGCAATAAACAAATTTTTGCTTTTTTGCTTCAAAATTTACGTTTTTCAACAGCTGTTTTCGCTTGTTACCTCCTAATTCGACAGTCACAATGAATATCTCAATTGATACAATTCGAGCTTTTGATTTCTCTTCTGAATAAGGAAAAGTAGAAATTGTGCCGAAATGCTCTATTGAGACGAAATTAGTATTGAGACGGTCGAAGGAATAGAGCTGTAAATCTATATATATAAAACTCAAAATTATGTCAAAATGTTTACATGTATGTATGACTAAATAATAACAAAACAGAATTTCAATGTTGAATGACTTGTAGTTTTAAATATATACCAAATAAAAGATTTAAGTTGTATGAGGGGTGTCACGCCTCGTGTCCAATGCCCATTCCATTTTCCCAGTTGAAGAATACGGAGTTTCATTTATGTATGATATATAGTTCTAAAGTAATATCCAAATGTGGAGTTGCCACGCCCCTTGTCCTACGACCATAAAATTGTACCAGTGGGACGACTCATCCAAGAGGTGCTTGCATACGGAACTTCAATACTGCGCGACTTTTAGTTCCAAAGCTATTCGATATCAATGATTTGGTTTGTACGGGTGGTGCCACGCCTCTTATCCAATGCCCGTCCCATTTTCCCAGTTCAAGGATACGGATATGGTGTCAGTTCTTGCCGAGTTTCGTTGATGTATGATGTATAGTTCTAAAGTAATACCCAAATGTGAAGTTGATTGAAAAGTGCCACGCCCCTCTCCTACGCCCATAAAATTGTATCAGTGGGAAGACTCATCCAAGACGTGCCTGCATACGGAATTTCAATACTGCGCGACTTTTAGTTCCAAAGCTATTCGATATCAATGATTTGGTTTGTACGGGTGGTGCCACGCCTCTAATCCCATGCCCGTCCCATTTTCCCAGTTCAAGGATACGGATATGGTGTCAGTTCTTGCCGAGTTTCGTTGATGTATGATGTATAGTTCTAAAGTAATACCCAAATGTGAAGTTGATTGAAAAGTGCCACGCCCCTGTCCTACGCCCATAAAATTGTATCAGTGGGACGACTCATCCAAGAGGTGCCTGCATACGGAATTTCAATACTGCGCGACTTTTAGTTCCAAAGCTATTCGATATCAATGATTTGGTTTGTACGGGTGGTTCCACGCCTCTTATCCAATGCCCGTCCCATTTTCCCAGTTCAAGGATACAGATATGGTGTCAGTTCTTGCCGAGTTTCGTTGATGTATGATGTATAGTTCTAAAGTAATACCCAAATGTGAAGTTGTTTGAAAAGTACCACGCCCCTGTCCTACGCCCATAAAATTGTATCAGTGGGACGACTCATCCAAGAGGTGCCACGCCCCCTTGTCCAATCGGGTCCAATTATAGATCAAAACCATCCCAGACCCCACTGAAGCACATACATTAAATTTCATCAAAATCGGTTCAGCCGTTCTGGAGTTTTAAGCATCCGAACAAACCACGCTCCATTTATATATATATAGATTTATAGTTTCAGTGTATTATTTTCGTCTCCTTAAAAATTTTACCTTTTTATTTATTTTATTGTTTGGTCCATATGAACACTACGATTGTGAAATGTCCATATACAAAAAGAGTTAACCATTCGTGGGTTCGAATCACTAAGAAAATAAAAAATACCCTTTCTTTTTTCCTTTCTTCACTACGCATTTGCGTGCTTTTAAATTTGGCAATCTAGTAATCGTATCTTAAACGCACTGCAGCTTGCTTAAAATTTGTTGTTGTACCATGGAACTTACCTGTATATGTGTGAAAAATCCTGATCAGTACTGACATTTCCCTTGAGCGTGTCGCCCGCGGTGTTTTTTGCTAGGTCTACCAAGTTTTCAGAATTGGTTTCTCTGAAGCTGGACCAACGCTCCTTAATACTATCGCGCAATTCGTGAAGACGTCCTGTTAGCCCCTGATAATCATGTAATTTATCCATTGCGAATGTTTTGCATTAAATACACTCGCTCAAACTATCATTTTTTGTTATTTTTGTTCTATGTATATTTTTCACTGATTATTCGCCTTTAATACGACCACTTGGCCTAAAAATTTTCCCTTTTTGCAAAACGGTAAATCTGTTTAATTAAATTAGTGCGATTAGTCTGAGCGTCCCATTATGTTAGGGGTATTTTGCTCATTCCGTTTATATATTTACTGCAAATTTTTAATGTTTGCACACTTTTCTAGCACAATTAAGTGAATAGAAACCAAACAACTTGTATTGTAGTACAACCCCGAAGTACGTAGCATATGAGTATTTTTTAAATTTCTGTTAAATTCCGTTATATTTATATTCCATTTATGAAATTAAGTGAAACGTTTAATCGCGACGATGCTCAAATCGGAAATGAACTGGCTGGAATCGGAACCGAAATGGAATGCAGAAATCGTCTGCACACGGAACTCGCAGGGCACTTACGGAATATGCGTTGGGGGATGTTTTTGCAGTGCACAAAAACAGCTCAGAAGGCTCTAACAATATTCAACTAGATAGCTGGTTAATGGAAATAATCTAACTGTTAGTGAATATACGCACATGCACACATTTGCAGGCGTGTATCAAAGGAGCTTGGAATATGGGGCTACCATCCCCTCCTCCAACTATATGAATACATTTAAATGCCTTGCATACTTCAGCAATTTTCTCTTAGCGCTTATCCCAGTATTGTTAGTGTGTATGTATGTATATTATCATTTCAAGTAAAATAATAAACCAAAGTAAGAAGAGTCTGTTTTGAAGATACTAGCATCTCATGTTTCAGTCAGCTTCTTTTTAGACTTTTTTGTATGAACTATAGAAACACAGTATGTATCTCGGAATTGTTATTTACAAACATTCAGAGTTTTGTGATATCGAAATATGGCGTTGAATCGACTATACAGCTTCCGAAAGAAACACGTGCGTAAAATAACGACTTCGAATAATGTTTTCTCATTGTATGATATAAGAAGGAAAGACAAATATTTTTTACACTGACGACCTATGTATGTATATATGTACATAAGCTTGTGTTTGACAACTCGAAATTGTATAAATACATTTTTAAAATGAAATCCAGGACTTTCCTCTCGCTAACAAAAACTTCAGTACGCCCCTGCTCATATACATACATATACATATAGATAAATAATTGTCCATATGTGTTCTTTTAAGGTTGTTTTTAACAGGGCTGCCGCCATGCGACAAAAGTCGAAAGTTTGTCCTTTTAATGATAGCTCTTCATCTTGAGTCTTGAAATTTAAAAACATTTTCAAATTCTTTTTTTTTGTTAATGCTGGTAACTTTTGACAATTTTAATTGTAAACTCTGAAAAAGTACCTGTATTGAAGTATCCATTAGTATCCGTTTTCCAAAAACGCCATAAATTTCCTTACAATTTTGGTTACGATCCTTGCTGAGAATCCTAATGCTTTATAAAATATGTTCACCTTCTATATAATATATACTATATATATTATATTATAAAGTTCTCTCTAGGGCAGGGGTCGGCAACCCTTTGAGACGGAAGAGCCAAAATTTACAATTTACAAAATTCTCCAGTTTTTAAAGAGCCACTAATATTTTTGTTTCAATATTATGGCATTGATTAGGACTATGCATATAAATTTTATTTTTGATTAAAAATAATAAGCTTTAAATGTGAGACCCGCTGCGAATGAAAATGCAAAATTTTGCATTTTTATAATCGGGAACGACCGATTGCGAAATCGTTGCTTTTGTCAAACAGCTGTTTTATTTGAGAGTTTAACCAAATGCCACGAAGGAGCGAAAAACAACAATTTGACGACTTCTTAATCGAAAACGAAGCAAGTGAAATCATGGGTAAATATTTAAAACACCATTTTTAGAAATAAAAAGTTAAATTAAAATCAAAATGATTAGCTGGTCGTTGTTAATGCTCCTTGTTGCCAACTTAGATCACCAATAAGTGCGACTTTTCAAGCTGGCAACTATGGTCATAAGTTTGCATCAAATATTTTGCACTAAATGCAATGGATTTTGGTTTAGGAAACTAGTGACTTTAATGCAAATGCAAACCAGTGTGTTTTGCTGTTGTGTATACAAAAGGTGAAAAAAAATTGTGCATTCGCTCTTTTGCATGACCATTTGCACCGGATGGGGAATACTCCTATTAAAGAATTTTAGGCTAAAATTTTTAGCTAGCTCTGCCAGAATAATACGCATCAATATGAGCGTTTGGCTTGCATGCCTTTTGAAAGCTTTGTTAAATATTGCTCATAACTTGTTCTTTTCAGTTTCAAGCACGCCTCTGTATTTTTATTTGTTAGTTGGCTTCTTACTTTACTTTTGATTATATTCATAGAAGATAACAATATAACGTTTGCTCGCACGAATATTTTGACCCGAAGATCGTCAGCACCTCAACTCGCGACATTTCTTTTAGAGCTGACCACTTGTGCAGCGGGACGTGCAGGCTTCTCTGGACCCCAAATTCTTCTAACTTGCTCGTGAGTCCTGTGAACTTGCCACTCCACAAATGTTCGGTTTTCAAATCCAGCAATTGATTTTGAAGCAATAATTCCAAATGACTCAATGTTTTGATCTCATTTGTATTTTTGTTGAGAGGAATCACTATGCTCAAATCTCTCAGAGAATCCATCCTTCAATTTGTTTAGAGCCATGCTGAAGTAATTCAGTAATTGGTAGTAGTGACGGCGGCAGTCGGTAATGGCAGACATGGAGTCCTCGCCACGAGGCTGGCCACAGCACGGCCTGATGCCCAAAATGTAGTAATTTTTTTTGCAGAATAATATTTGTTTATGAGGTTTGGAAATAAAATAATATAATTTTTAATATTTACACATGGAACTGGAGAGCCGCATCCTGACAGGAAAGAGCTGCATGCGGCTCGCGAGCCGCAGGTTGCCGACCACTGCTCTAGGGTATTACGTCACTATGCTTTGTTTGTTATTCCCCCTTGCAGGACTAATTATGCCTCGAACGCGCCTTTGGTTCGGTCTCTGTCTGAATTCAACAAAATCTCAACCGCTTGTGGTTTAGATCTTTCCATCTCGAGTTTTGCTTTAAAAAAATTGTTAAACTTATATTATAATTAATGTTCTAATTCACCCTTTGTTATTTGCTTCCTTAAGTATACTTATATTGTGTTAATCTAGTCTGTAAGGTTCTAGCCAAGACTGAATTTACAAATAAATATATAAATATTTTTAAATATAAATTTCTCAGCTTTGGACCTGTTTCGCGAAATTAAAAACAACAAAGAAAGCAGTCAAGTGCGAGTCGGACTGCCACAAACACAAATACCCTCTTTAGCGTTCAAATATAATTTCTCCTTGCCTGTCTGTCCTTTCCCTGGTTTTAATAGTTTTCTGTGAACAGCAGCGCTTCTCCTTGCCCATCTGCCCGAGAAACGGAGATAGTATCATCTAGTACGCGCACCCGTTAACTTTATTCGAGACAGCAACTAGAGCCCGACCGAACCCGAAATTTTGGCCGAGACCGAGACCGAGCGTTCGGCCTTTTTTAATGTTCGGCCGAGACCGAACCTTTCGAATTCATATGCAAAAAAAGAAGAAGAATTTTAATGAAAAAAAATGTATACATTTTTAGGAAAAAATACATTTTATTATAAAAAACAATTCTTTTGAGGTATAAATACCTACATTAAGCATCTGATGTATGAAAAATCAATAAAAAGTATTATTAAAAAATTTTAATTTTGTTTAAAACAGTGATGGGCAAAAGTTCCTTATGGAAGAGTGAACACCAATACATACAAACTTTGTTATGATAAAAAAGGAAAAAAAAATTTCCTAAATATGTACACTGTAAAAAAAGGAATTTCATATTCTGCTCAGTTATTTGTAATGAAAAACAAACCAACTTAATAACTCAAAAGTCAAATAAATCTCCCATGATCCTTTCAATAAATGATCCAAATCATTTTCCAAGTCAAAAAAATCAATTTCCCACTACTCTTCTGAAGAGATATGATCTTCATTTTCCGAAGTTTGAAGAATTTAATATTTCAAACTTAATATGAGCAAAAATGTTTTCAAGTGCTTCCCATTCCACAGCTGCACACTTTTTTGCTCGAAATCGTGCGCAAGACAACAACAACGTCTTTGTTGAAGATAACTGTCGCAAAAGTGTACCAACAAAGCATATGCGTGCGAGCTGGCAGACGAAACGAAAATAACATTGTTGTTTGTGTTTTTCGTACTGCTTAGCGCGAAGAGCTGTGTCTGTGTGAAGAAATCTCGGCCTATGCCGAGTTTTTACAAAAACAAAGGAGCACCGAGAGTATAGAGCTTGCCCACCACTGGTTTAAAACTATACAATTTGTTCCTCAACTGTTCGGCTAAACCGAGACCGAACCCGAACCTTTTGGCCGAACTGTTTGGTAACCGAGACCGAGCGTTCGGTCGGGCTCTAACAGCAACTATACAAAAAACCAGAGAACATATGACGCGCACAGAGCAAAAACGCAGCGAGTGTCAATTTTCGCCACATTGCGCTCATGGGCTGTGAAGTTATAAACTCCGTTTTTGCTCTGTGCGCGTCATATATGACTAAGAAGACAGAGAACGTATGTATGTATATGTCATATCGTATATACGGTATGTGTAGCTTTTTCAACAAAACTTTTATAAAATTAGGGTTAGCAGGTATTAAGTCATAGATTACTGGAAAACTTCACATATGTATTTTCAAAATATAAAATTTTTTGATTTTAAGATGACCCCTTCAGCAAAAAGTTGTTGTTGTTTATATCTTGTGGGGCATCGTTCGAAAGGGCTGCGTCTATAAATTCCAAAAATAATTTTTCATAACTTAGATGAATTTTATAGCTGGTTTCTCGTTTGGCCAGAAAACGTATACGTCATACCGCATATCCTAACTTAGTTGGTCAAAACATCCCGGGTAACGACCTGACGTACGGCTTCTCTCCAAGCGCCCCTGCTATGCACGCGCCTTCTCCAGTTGAAAATTCCAAGTGTTGCCAGTGCGGCGGAAGCCCTCGTAAAATATAAGGATTACTACCATCTGGAAGATGCGATGCACAGGGCAGAGTTGCTCAAAAAAGCAATATGTCTACTACAGCTGCCATGCGGAGAGGCACGAATTCGGATGTGGGTTCGTGGACAGTCGGAGGCTACGCTGCGGGCGAAAGACTGCCTACAATCCGCATCAAGGCGAAAGTTTTCAACATCAGCCTGGTTTGCGCGCACCACCCTACAAAAGAGGAGGACGAAGCGAAGAAGGACTCGAGGACGTGTACGACCGATGTCCGTCACACTGTTCCAAGATAGTTCTAGGAGATTTTAACGCAAAGGCAGGGCGAGAGCGAGTTTTTGGTCCAACAGTCAGACAGTTCAGCCTCTAAAACACCACCTCAAACAACAGTCTGAAGTTGATCAACTTCGCTGCAAAGCGAAACATGGTGGTAAGAAGCATCAGGTTCCAATACCACGACATCTAATAAAGTAACTTGGTTCTCACCCGATCAACGAATACGAAACCAGATCGATCATGTTTTGATCGACGGGAAGCATGCATCCAGTATACTTGACATGCATACGTTCCAAGGAGTACATATCGACTTGAACCACCTACTTGTTGCAGTCAAAGTTCGCATGTGGTTATGCAGAGGGAAGGATGTGCGCTCTGGTACATATGGAAATCTGAACGTCACAAGGCTGCAATTATAACAGACAGCCAAATCCAACTCGTGTAAACTCTCTAATCTATGTACTTAGATTATCCTTTCCGAATCGAATTGATGCCGGAGAACTCTGGGCGCATATTTTTCACTCCTTGCGCACTGCCTCGGAGGGTGTTCTTGGTGTCCAAAGGTACGACGAGGAGTGTCGCCAGGCCACCGTAGTGCAGAATGCCACCTACAGAAGAACCCTTCGTCGACTGTAACCCGACCCACGGCATTACCGGGAGCCAGCGTACGAGGAGGCGGCAGTTGGAAGACGGAGACGGCGGGAAGTCGTTACTCAACGGGAACGGAACCTTAAATAAAATTGTATAAAAAAAACTTCTTAAAAATAAGCTTTAATTTATTTAATGTACTAAAAAGTAGAAAATAAATTGTTTCCAAGTCACCTGTATCTTACTATTAATAAAAGCTTGGGGCGCTCATGTGTTCAATATTTGTCAACCAGTTACCACAATATTTTATTTAAATAATTTTTTGCAAATAGATTCTAGTAATGAAAGATATTTTGGATATGGATATTGAGCGCACAAGCTTTTATTAATAGTAAGATACAGGTGATTTGGAAACAATTTACTTTCTACTTTTTAGTACATTAAATAAATTAAAGCTTATTTTTAAAAAGTTTTTTTTATATAATTTTATTTTCTACTTTTTAGTCTTCCATAAATTCAATTTTAGAGCTCTGAAATTTTTCGCAAAAAGAATTTAAAACTTGCAGAGCATTGCACAATATTTAGGGTATTCACAGTGTTTCCTATCGTCATATGTCATATCCTCAATTTAACAAATAATACGGCTGTGATCGACCCTAATATTCGTGGCATATTTGAGGCGCGATGAGTTGTTGTTGTTTTGCTTGCAAGGCGCGGCGAGCTCGGCCCATGCGCAAAACCCCCGTTGCTTTGGCGCGGTGAGTTGTTGCTATTTTGCGTGCAAGGCGCGGCGAGTAAGTTCCTATCGTGATTCATTGATGTGTGGTGTACCTATAATTATAAACTGAAGCCCAAGTGTGTAGTTGCTTGAAAAGTGCCACGCCCCTTGTCCTACGCCCATAAAATTTTACCAGTGGGACGACACATCCAAGAGGCGACTGCATACGAAATTTTAATGCTGCACGTCCTTTAGTTCCAAAGCTATTCTATATAAACGATTTTGTTTGTATGGGCAGTGCCACGCCCACTTATCCACCGCCCGTCTTATTTTCCCAGTAGAAGGATATGGATATGTAGTAAGTTCCTACCGAGTTTCATTGATGTGTGATGTGTAGTTCTAAAGTTATACACAAATCTGGAGTTGATAAAAAAGTGCCACGCCCCTTATCCTACGCCCATAAATTTTTACTAGTGAGACGACACATCCAAGAGGCGACTGCATGCGAAATTTCAATGCTGCACGACCTTTAGTTCCAAAGCTAATCGAGATCAAAAATTTTGTTTGTATGGGGGGTGCCACGCCCCCTTATCCAGTGCCCGTCTTATTTTCTCAGTAGAAGGATATGGATATGTAGTAAGTTCCTACCGAGTTTCACTGATGTGTGATGTGTAGTTCTAAAGTTATACATAAATCTAGAGTAGATATAAAAGTACCACGCCCCTTATCGTACGCCCATAAAATTTATTGATTCATGCATTGTCTTGGTGTTTACGCATGTATGCAAAGTTTCAGATCTCTATGTAGTCGGGAAGTGGGTGAAAAATTGATTACTAGATTTGACGACATACATACCGCTGACTGACATACCGCGGAAAGTGAAGTTAATATAAAGCTTATAAAAATAAACCCATTTGCTTTGTTGAATATATATTAGCCCAATTCACAATCTTGTGCAAATGGTCTGGGATATTTGCAATTGACAGTTTTGTAGCAGACTACTGTCAAAACTACTGTAGTTTTGCTACAAAGCTGTCAATGGCAAAAATCCCAGACCATTTGCACAAGATTGTGAATTGGGCTATTAGTGAACAAATGATACGCATAAGCAACATTTTCCTTCTTCCACACACTTTCCTCCGTACTAAAATATTTGCTACGCATATGCTACACATATTGGAAACGGAAAAAGCGTCATTAGGTATGTACAATTCGACTTTGAAATTCGTTCCAATGGTTCTTTTGTGTAAAGACTCGGCTGTCGTCTCTCAGTCACTGCGCACAGTCAAGAAAGTACTGTTAATTCCAGTGGGGGAGCGCGTTCCATGCAGACGTGACATTGCACTACATTCCCTGACCTCACTGTTTAGCTTTGGCGCTACGTAAATATACCGATACGTAACAGGTATTCAGCTTTGCATATGTATTGCGGTTAGCTTTGTTGCAAAATTGTCAATGCAAAGTTCAAATGTTTTAATGTGACTGTTTTTATAAGGTTTGTCTACAATTGTGAAACAAAATCGAAACTCAATCTATTCCACCACTTAGGGCCAGTTTCACAGTGGATGTTTAAACTCTGATTGCAGTTTAAATAGGGAATTTCAGTTTCACAGTGGGAAGTTAAATACAATTTAAATGCCCGGTTGTGGGCATTTAAGTACGGCACAGAGTTGCAATCGAAAACAAATAAACAGCTGATTTCGGATGTGCAGGCAAGCTGCGTCGACAATATTGCAATTTATAAGCGGCCAAATTAAACATACAACTGCATGGTGTAGCACATATAAATGATCCCGTAGTATTATAAATAATATAAACTGTGGATTCTTTGAAGAATATCCAATAATTCACTTCTTTCGGCCGACGAAAAATTTTTAGCTCGCGCTGCCTCCATAATTGAACAATTGAACATATGTTTTTGGCAAGTTGTGCTGTGTTCAATTGTCAAATATTCGAAGTTGCCATTCATTATTCCGTATTTAAATAAATGCACTGTGAAACTCAAGAAAAGTTAAACTAGATTTAAACTCAATTCGCAAATTAGATTTAAACATCCACTGAGAAACTGGCCCTTAGACTGCCCGTGAATCGCTTTTTATGTACTATACCACGTAAGTGCATATTCGGTTTGCGCGGATGTATGTAATGCCCAAAAGGAGGCGTGTTGGATAGAACACGTCCGTCTGTCTGTTAGGTAGCTGTGAAATGGTTCACTGATATCGGGGTATATTGAAAGTTTATCTTCTGATGAACACAACTCCTAATAAAATATCAAAAGCGACTGAGCAGAAACTTTGACTGTGGATCATTTGGATTTGAATTTAAATCGGCTTATAAACACGACAATTACAGTATATTAACGAAAGGGCTGGGGCCTGTACTGAAAAAACTTGAAATTTTCACATTTTGCGGCTCTTTCATCACATTCATTATTCATAATATTTAGCTTTTTACGATTTGAATGTTCAATGCACTCACGAAAATTTTACGAATATAACTGATTTGCTGTCCCGTCCACTTTTCATATGAGCTATATCTTCCCATAAATTAAAATAAAATAAAATTCGTTCTTTTATGTTTTAAAAGTCGTTTGGTAAACCAACACTCAGGGCCAGTTTCACAGTGGATGTTTAAACTCTGATTGCAGTTTAAATAGTGAATTTCAGTTTCACAGTGGGAAGTTAAATACAATTTAAATGCCCGGTTGTGGGCATTTAAGTACGGCACAGAGTTGCAATCGAAAACAAATAAACAGCTGATTTCGGATGTGCAGGCAAGCTGCGTCGACAATATTGCAATTTATAAGCGGCCAAATTAAACATACAACTGCATGGTGTAGCACATATAAATGATCCCGTAGTATTATAAATAATATAAACTGTGGATTCTTTGAAGAATATCCAATAATTCACTTCTTTCGGCCGACGAAAAATTTTTAGCTCGCGCTGCCTCCATAATTGAACAATTGAACATATGTTTTTGGCAAGTTGTGCTGTGTTCAATTGTCAAATATTCGAAGTTGCCATTCATTATTCCGCATTTAAATAAATGCACTGTGAAACTCAAGAAAAGTTAAACTAGATTTAAACTCAATTCGCAAATTAGATTTAAACATCCACTGAGAAACTGGCCCTCAGAGTAGGTATGGTACAACAGGCTGGGGTGCAAATTAGATGCCAGCCAGGGGTGCCGGTGAGGCTGTGGAGTCTAGTGTTATCGAGCGGGCCTGCGATCGGAATCGATTTGGAGTACAAAATCCCACACTAACAAAACACTTGTATATGTAGCAATATCTGCACTATATTTTCTTTACTTCACTTACTTTTAGATAACATCGCTTGATGACGTGGTTCAGGGGTAATGGTAGTGACGTGGAAAAACTTCCAAAGAAAGGCTATATGATAACCGGGATGCACGACCGTCTTATTTAAGAGGTGTTTGCAGCTCTCAAGAAATCGCTCAAGAAAAATTTTGCATTATTCCTTGAGGGCAAAATAGTAGTGGCCAAGAAATTTTGACAGCTAACAGCTGATGCAAATCAAAGCAAAATGTCGTAAAATAAAGATTGGTAAGTTTTCACAAAATTTACTATTATTTGATTAATCCATTATTTATATATATTTTTCAGGCATAATATGGTGTCAACACTAAATACAGCAATATTGGTGGTTTGTGCGGAACAATTAGAATCGGAAGAAAGCAACAAGCAAGCTAAATTCGACATCAGAAAATTTGTGAGGCGCTTTTGGCGTTTTGGCGCACTTTGCGGTGTATTTTCCGAGTTTTCCATGTCTGAAAATAAGATAATAGATTAAGATAATTGAAATATAAAATATTTTGCAAATTTACAACCTAAAATGAACATTTAGGGCCAGTTTCACAGTGGATATTTAAACTCTGATTGCAGTTTAAATAGGGAATTTCAGTTTCACAGTTGGAAGTTAAATACGATTTAAATAGCCGACTGTGGATATTTAAGTACGGCACAGAGTTGCAATCGAAAACAAATAAACAGCTGATTTCGGATGTGCAAGCAAGCTGCGTCGACAATATTGCAATTTATAAGAGATCAAATTAAACATAAAACTGCATGGTATAGCACATATAAATGATCCCGTAGTATTATAAATAATATAAACTGTGGATTCTTTGCACAATATCCAATAATTCACTTCTTTCGGCCGACGAAAAATTTTTAGCTCGCGCTGCCTCCATAATTGAACAATTGAACATATGTTTTTGGCAAGTTGTGTCAACCTTCAATTGTCAAATATTCGAAGTTGCCATTCATTATTCCGTATTTAAATAAATGCACTGTGAAACTCAAGAAAAGTTAAACTAGATTTAAACTCAATTCGCAAATTAGATTTAAACATCCACTGTGAAACTGGCCCTTAATGTTTTGCTTACCTCTTCCGCTTGTTATTTGCTGTTGAAAGTCTTCTTCTTGTTAAAGTAATAATGTTTCAAACATTATTCCTTGCCAAAACCTGAGTTACCCTATGCAGATTTCCACTGAAATAAAATTATATAAAAAAAAACTTTAAAAATAAGCTTTAATGTACTAAAAAGTAGAAAATAAGTTGTTTCCAAGTCACCTGTATCTTACTATCCCTAAAAGCTTGGGGCGCTCATGTGTTCAATATTTGTCAAACAGTTACCACAATATTTTATTTAAATAATTTTTTGCAAATAGATTCTAGTAATGAAAGATATTTTGAATATGGATATTGAGCGCACAAGCTTTTATTAATAGTAAGATACAGGTGACTTGGAAACAACTTATTTTCTACTTTTTAGTACATTAAAGCTTATTTTTAAAAAGTTTTTTTTTATATAATTTTATTTTCTACTTTTTAGTCTTCCATAAATTCAATTTTAGAGCTCTGAAATTTTTCGCAAAAAGAATTTTAAACTTGCAGAGCAGTACACAATATTTAGGGTATTCACAGTGTTTCCTATCGTCATATGTCATATCCTCAATTTAACAAATAATACGGCAGTGATCGACCCTAATATTCGTGGCATATTTGTGACGCGGTGAGTTGTTGCTATTTTGCCAGCAGGGCGCGGCAAGTAAGTTCCTATCGTTTTTCATTCATGTGTGGTGTACCTATAATTATAAACTGAAGCCCAAGTGTGTAGTTGCTTGAAAAGTGCCACGCCCCTTGTCCTACGCCCATAAAATTTTACCAGTGGGACGACACATCCAAGAGGCGACTGCATACGAAATTTCAATGCTGCACGACCTTTAGTTCCAAAGCTAATCGAGATCAAAAATTTGGTTTGTATGGGCGGTGCCACGCCCCCTTATCCAGTGCACGCCTTATTTTCTCAGTAGAAGGATATGGATATGTAGTAAGTTCCTACCGAGTTTCATTGATGTGTGATGTGTAGTTCTAAAGTTATACACGAATCTGGAGTTGATAAAAAAGTGCCACGCCCCTTGTCCTACGCCCATAAAATTTTACCAGTGGGACGACACATCCAAGAGGCGACTGCATACGAAATTTCAATGCTGCACGACCTTTAGTTCCAAAGCTAATCGAGATCAAAAATTTTGTTTGTATGGGGGGTGCCACGCCCCCTTATCCAGTGCCCCCCTTATTTTCTCAGTAGAAGGATATGGATATGTAGTAAGTTCCTACCGAGTTTCATTGATGTGTGATGTGTAGTTCTAAAGTTATACACAAATCTTGGGTTTATAAAAAAGTGCCACGCCCCTTATCCTACGCCCATAAAATTTTACCAATGGGACGACACATCCAAGAGGCGACTGCATACGAAATTTCAATGCTGCACGACCTTCAGTTCCAAAGCTAATCGAGATCAAAAATTTTGCTTGTATGGGGGGTGCCACGCCCCCTTATCCAGTGCCCCCCTTATTTTCTCAGTAGAAGGATATGGATATGTAGTAAGTTCCTACCGAGTTTCATTGATGTGTGATGTGTAGTTCTAAAGTTATACACAAATCTGAAGTTTATAAAAAAGTGCCACGCCCCTTATCCTACGCCCATAAAATTTATTGATTCGTGTATTGGGCTCTAGATTAGGCATGTATGCAAAGTTTCAGATCTCTAAGTAGTCGGGAAGTGAGTGAAAAATTGATTACTAGATTTGACGACATACCGCTGACATACCGACAGAAAGTGAAGTTAATATAAAGCTTATAAAAAAGTAGTAAATTTCGTAGCAGATTTCTTGAGAGCTGCAATATGGGTCAAGTAATTTTGACGCAAGGAAATTTCTTGAGCATTTTGTTGGCGTTTTTTTATATGGAGTTTTCGCTTTTCTTGAGAGCTGCAAACACCCCTTTAACACAAGTATTTCTTAGCCTTAGTCCGTCTCTTAAGGCTCAAGGCTCAGTTAGTGATGACGTATCTTATTTATTCGTAATTAATCGTAAAGGCAAAAATTGAGCCGTTTAAAAGCTCAGTTAGTCATGACGTATTGTATTTATTCGTATCGTAAATGTCTGAGTTCGACATACTATTTCTATGAGAATTTCTGCGCTAGGACCTGAATAAATACGTCAAGAGCGAACGCATGTAAAGAGTTCGGGCAAAGTAGGTTTTGTCTGCGATACGAATAAATACGATACGTCATTACTAACTGAGCCCTTATAGTTCAGTTAGCTATGATTTAGGAATAACTTAGCTTGGCAAAGTTTCCGTAGAAATTTAACAGCTATTACTCATGATTTTGAAATCAGATGTTTTTGTGTTGATAGTTGAATTACGGCCTTACCGTATAAATCACCGTGATCGAACGCAACGCGAACACGAAGCCAACGCCGGGATCAAAAAACGGCATTTTGTAAATCACGGCGTAATTGTGTTCATTGTCTTACGGCATCACTTGAGCTGTCAAGTTCTTACGAAAAAGAGTTGTATTTTTCTTAATTTATCAGCCAAATACAAAACACACAAAATTTGCTGCATCCATTGCATACCTCCCATAGCCTAGTGGTTAGAGCGTTCGACTAGCACGCGAGAAGTTGCGAGTTCAATCCGCAACCGCGATGCATTTCTTTTTTTTTGTGATTTCGATCCTCAACCGCAGTGCTAGTATATTCTTTTTTTTTTTTTTGTACTTTTTTCTTTAGTATTTGTCTTTAAAAAGTATTACAATACTTATTATTTGCTTCTGCAGATTACCACAAATCAATTTTCACTCGAAATTACCAAAAATTTTGCGTTTAAAAAACTGAACGCGAGCACAAACCCAAGTGAACGATTTGACAGTTCATGTGAGTGAATGCGCAGCGTTGCGTTTTACGCGGTACCGATTTTCATATGAAACTACGTAAGATAACGCGAGCGGTCACTGAGTGAGGTGATGCGGTTTACACAATACCAAATTAGTGAACGCAGGGTGAAGTGAGGCGTTGGGATTTACAAAATAAGCACCTTAATTTTTGAAAGTGCAGAACAAAATTCTTTCATTTAGGTGCTTATTTTGTAAATCCCAACGCCTCACTTCACCCTGCGTTCACTAATTTGGTATTGTGTAAAACGCATCACCTCACTCAGTGACCGCTCGCGTTGTCTTACGTAGTTTCATATGAAAATCGGTATCGCATAAAACGCAATGCTGTGCTTTCACTCACATGAACTGCCAAATCGTTCACTTTGGTTTGAGCTCGCGTTCAGTTTTTTAAACGCAAAATTTTTGGTGATTTCGACTGAAAATTGATTTGTGGTAATCTGCAGAAGCAAATAATAAGTATTGTAATACTTTTTAAAGATAAATACTAAAGAAAAAAGTACAAAAAAACAGAAAATACTAGCACTGCGGTTGAGGATCGAAATCACAAAAAAAAAGAAATGTATCGCGGTTGAGGATTGAACTCGCAACTTCTCGCGTGCTAGTCGAACGCTCTAACCACTAGGCTATGGGAGGTATGCAATGGAAGCAGAAAATTTTGTGTGTTTTGTATTTGGCTGATAAATTAAGAAAAATACAACTCTTTTTCGTAAGAACGTGACAGCTCATGTGATGCCGTAAGACGACGAACGCAATTACGCAGTGATTTATAAAATGCCGTTTTTTGATCCCGGCGTTGGCTTCGTGTTCGCGTTGCGTTCGATCACGGGGATTTATAAAATGAGCACGTTAATTATCTACGAGTCACGTGTTAAAATATCGTTTTTAGTCAAGGAAAATAAAATAAAATAGAATAGTTTCTTTCGGACTGACTTGCCAGCGAGATTCATCACACTTTTACAAAAAATATTTTTTGCGTCGTACAAAAAAAGAAAAATATTTGTATATCGTATCGTGTGAGGTATCGTTAGAAAGGGCTACGTTCGTGGATTCCAAAAATGTTTTTCAAAACTTTACGTGGATTGGTTTCGAAGATATAGGTCAAAATGTCAAAAAATTTATGGTTTGTGGCCCGCGGAGCTATGATGCATTTCCACAGTGGATCGCAGGGTCATTTGGGTTGGCCACTACTGCTCTAGGGCATGTGTGGCCAACCCTTTCAGCAGCCGGGCCCGATTTTAGAAATGAGGGTTCCTACCAGACCGTACAACAAAATTTCTTTTATTTTTCAAAGCAAACAAGAAATAATATTATATAAAAAAAACTTTTCAAAAATAAGCTTTAATTCATTTAATGTACTAAAAAGTAGAAAATAAATTGTTTCCAAGTCGCCTGTATCTTACTATCAATAAAAGATTGGGGCGCTCATGTGTTCAAAATGTGTCAACCAATTGATACAATATTTACAGCTCTACTCCTGCAACCGTAACAATACTCATTTCGTCACAATAGAGCATTTCGTCACAATTTTTACTTTTCCTTATTCGGAACAGAAATCAAAAGCTCGAAACGTATCAATTGTGACAAAAATTGTGACGGTCGAATTAGGAGGTCACAAGCGAAAACAACTGTTGCAAAACGTGAATTTTGAAGCAAAAAAGCAAACATTTTTTTATTGCAGCAATTTAAAGGAAGTTACTCGATTTTAAAAACACAACACATGTATGGCCTGCTGCTAAAATTCCTTTATATCGGGAGTTCGAGGTCCTCTGCCACTGCTCCCACAAATTTTGCACTGCTCGCAGCGCTATCGGGCTGTTTTCCTGGCTTGCTGCTTTGGGTGCTGTTTGTAACTTTTAATGAAATGCTGCAGCTTCTCCTACGTCCTCCTGTTAATTATACGATGTCTAGAAATTAAAAGAAATAAGATAAAACACCAAATTATTGAAAATTTCCGAAAAATACTCACTTTCCGCTTTTTTTGTTTCCATTTTTCGTTTATTTTTGAAGAAGAGGAAGCACAAACTGCTGTTTTCACAGCAAAGAACTTCGCAAAGCTTTTTCCGTGATACGGTTGGCAAGGAATAGGGTTGCAGAAAGCTCGTCACAAGAAAGCGAATCACAATTGTGTCACAATCAATTGAGACGGAATGCAAGAATAGGGCCGTTAATGTAATTAATTTTTTGAAAATAGATTCTAGGACAGAAAGATAAGTGTGAATAGAGGTTTTGAGCACCCAAGCTTTTATGGATAGTAAGATACAGGCGACTTGGAAACAATTTATTTTCTACTTTTTAGTACATTAAATGAATTAAAGCTTATTTTTTTAAAGTTTGTTTTATATAATATTATTTCCTACTTGTTAGTCTCCCATAAATTCAATTTTAGAGCTTTGAAATTTTATATCAAATCAAAATTCTCAAAAGGAAGAGCTATATTGCACGTGCAACGAATAACTGAAAGGAATAGAGCAAAGCTTGATTTTATGCTGTTTATATACAGTAGTACTTCTTCTATCATGTCTGTACTATGATTGGCTGTTGCTGAAATTAATTCTATTTAATTTAATAGGAGTACTTTTCCTTGCCCGTCTGTCCCTGGAACATTAATTGATGTGATTTAATTTTATATCTATTTAATATATTCTTTGTACGGGCCTAAATCAGGCATAAATCTAGATCATTACACATTTCTTATTCTATAAATACCACAAAATTATGAGTTGTCACACTGGTAACAATTTTGGGGCGTGTCACTTTTCAAACCACTTTACATTTGGGTATAACCTTAGAACATAACTACTCTGAAGTTGTTCGCAACAAGATAAATCCAACCGGTGTTATATTATTGGTTGATTGTCCGAAGAAAGCTTTGAGCATTGTACAAGTTGGTAATCAGATATTTTGAATTTACTCTATGTCTCTCATTCTATTCATTTCTGCTAATGCCTCATTATTGCAAGGTTTCTTTCTTGTTAGTTTAGTGCAGTCTAGCTCTTCAATTCTCAAGCCAGACAGTAGAATCATTGCGCCACCAAAACATCTTGAGTAATTGTGCAGATCTTTCATAGTTCGATTGAGTGCTTTCTATACGCATTTGTGCGCTATTGAGCATTCATCCCATATGGTGATTTTATTTGCTACCAAAACTTTGGCCTTGGCTGAGTGTTTCACAATGTTGCTTGTCGGTTTTTCAGTCGTTTGAATGTTTAACGGAAATTTCAACGCAACGTGTCCGATCACAGAAAACGCAACTGCTACTGCAATTTCCAATCACGCACGAACAGTAGCCAAAATCAATGACATGAGGAATGTCTTCCCACATTCGTTAAAACTAATTGGTTCAATGCATCTCGATCGTATTCACGTTTCAATTCTCCATTGAAACCGCCGTTCATTCCACGACATGGCGTTGGCATTCCTAACTTGATTACTGGTGCACATGAGGTAACACATATCTTCGAGCAAAAACAAAGCCTGATTATCTATCTCCTCATTCACCTCGAAATCGGGATTCCTTAACTGACCTGTGTTCGATTTGTCAGCCTTGTACCATTCGATGGGAAGCATGCATATTTGCATAATGACAGCAAATAATGTGCGTATCTGACTTGGAGATGCAGAAATAATTGATTCAGCGATTGTCATGTCCCAATGAGCATCAGGTGCTCGAAAAGTGCCACACTCCTTATGGTAGAATTACTCTAGCGGTAAGGTTAGAAATCGTGTCAGCTGACAAAATCTATCTTACCCGAACACAATGTTCGCTATTACTCTGACCGGATTGAGTAGTAGAAATTTCTGCGTCGATTAGAAAACTACCGCAAAAGTCGTGTCAGCTATGAAAAGAATGTTGCCACCCAAAAAATTCACTTGAAAATGAAATAGCAATAATGCTTTTCCTATGCAAGAGGTAATATGGCAACACTGATTAAAACAAGCGAATATTTATTGGAAATACAATCCACCTGCGCTTTCGTTTGCTTTTAATTTGTACACATCGTACATTTTACACAACACTCAACCCATTGAGTCAATTATTTCGTCGTTTGAATTCATTTTTCACGATATATTTTGTTTGTGAACTCTGTTGCAGAAAAGTGTTGCCAGTGACCTTCGATTTTAGTTCAACAAAAGAAGTGATTGTTTTTCCGAAATTAGTTAAAAAAAAGTAGTACACAATATAAAGAAGTAACAATTATGATAATTCTGTGCCATAAATTTAATAAAGAATGTAAAATTTCATCTCAGAAGAAAATAAACAGTGTGTTTCTTTTGTGCACAAAACTATACGGCAGCACTAGCAAAAAGAATAGACTGACAGCTGCAATCCGGTTAGCTGTTAGAGTAACTGGGCAAATTGCTATCCGGCACGATTGAATCCGACACCGCTGGACTAATTAGACCATTATCCTACGCCCATAAAATTTTACCAGTGGGACGCCACATCCAAGAGGCGACTGCATATGGAATTTCAATGCTGCACGACTTTTAGTTCCAAAGCTAATCGAGATCAAAAATTTGCTTTGTATGGGCGGTGCCACGCCCTCTTATCCAATTCAATGTTTCATGATTGATTCATGTATTGTCAGCGTGTTTACGCATGTATGCAAAGGTTCAGATCTGTAAGTACTAGATTTGAATACAAACAAAGAAACCTGAAAGCAAGTTAATATAAAGCTTATAAAATATATTTTATTTAAGAATATATAACATAAATGAGAATCAAACATATTTATTAGATTAGAGTTTGGCAATACAAAAAACTGAATAAAAATAAACAAAATAAAATAAATTTTAGTGAGACGTCTGATTTTGTTTGTCAGAACCAAGTGCATCAAGGTTTACTTGTATATAATTGATTTTATTGCCACACGCAAACAGTTTTCCAAATGCTCATCAATGATTCGTGTTCTCATTTGAGATTTAATATGCTTCATTCGACTAAAAAGCTGTTCACACGTGTAAGTGTTTCCAAATAGCGAAATTATCGATAGAGCATGTTTGTAAAATGCAGGATATCTCCTTGTCCAAATATGTTTTGTAGAACTCTGCCAGCCCAACCTAATTGAATTCGCCCTTTAACTGTGCATCACAACACATTTCACAATGTTCCATTTGTAAAATTTCTGGTAATAAAGTCACGTCTACGGAGAATGGCATTGCAAAGACGGCAAAAATCACATGCTTATAAAATCTTGAAATCGGCTCTTTTTTTTAAGATTTATGTATATATTTTATGCACATTGCGGATGTTTCTCTTATATTATTTTCATTGCGTTGTAATGTAAGTTGATGATGTATGCGACTCAATTGCGCAAAGGCTTAACCCTCTAACCGGCCAATTTTTGTTTTTGATGAAAAAATTACCATATACTAATTAATATGTGAGAAACAAGAATATGAAGTCCGATTTAAAAAAAATCAATAGGTATCCCTCCAGGTGCAAAAAGGTGTACCCCGCCTTTAGGCGGGCTTGCCTGTTACAGCGTAAACAAATGATGATTAGTCCATAGTAAGTTTTATTTTAAAAACAGTTTTACTTCAAAACATTTGAAATATAAAGGTCATAAATATAAGTTATATTATTATACATATATGATATAAAAAAGTTACGGTTTAGCGAATATCAGCTGGGGGCGCATAAGTTCGTCTATAAGCAGTCCTCATTTTAGGACTTGTAGTTGGTTATATTCGCACTGTTTTATTTTTTCATTCGATAATGAGCATAACACATAAGTAATTTCTATTCGGAAATCAGGCAATTTCAAATCATGTCTGCACTTAGGGTCTGAATCGTGAATGCGATGATAAAGTAAGCACGCATTTACGACAGTCATGTCCTGTATGTGATAAAATAAGCGCAATCTAAATTTTTGTGGTCTTCAAACGAATGTGACAGCGCCCTAATAAGCCATTATATCACGGCCAACCATGTGAAAGCTATACTCTTTCACAATTTTTGGGAAGTCGATTTCTACGTATTATTTTTGTTCAAAACAGTGGCGTTTAGTCCTTGAGCGGTGGCAGCGAAAGTGCGAGATGGCTAAACACCAACATAAGTAGAAACTAGTCGTACACATTTTGTATCTTTCCACAGTATAGAGGATATGTTAACAGCAATAACATTGCTCAGCAATTCTTCTGAATAGCCCCGTCCTTAATTTTTTACATCAATATCCTTCAAAAGATTACAATTCGAAATTCGACGGAATAGTAGATTCATCGTATATTTCTGGTAATGATGATCACGCCCTTTTCTTTCATATGGGCCTTTTCTTTTATTAACCATTTGACCTATTGTTGTGCTGCCCGGCTGCTTGACCTAGATAAATGTGAGTAGATGCTGTGTGAGTGTGCTTCCTTTACGGTACTTAATATTTATGGAGAATGACAGAAGGTCAATGCCGTCAATGCCACTAGAATTTGTTAAATGCCGTTTATAATTATCTAGTTGTGCGAAAGCTTCATTGGATATTTGAATATCAGGATCTATAATGCTGTCATCGCTATCTAAATCATCCTAGCTTACGCTATTGTCATCTGCAGAACCATCATTATCTATTACATATTTAATCAATTGTTGAGTAGCTTCTTCGCTCATAAGCGATAAATTGAAACGATTACGATTAGTTTCCGTGTTCACAACTATGAAACATTGCCCTAGAAATTATTATAGAGATAAAATATATAAAATTATTTATGAGTATAATTTGCATACTTGGAAAAAAATAATATTTTTTTTACCGGGAACCGGCAACTCCGCCTTTAGGCGGGGTGCACATTTAGCTTATCAGAAGCTTATTTTTTTGGGAATATAAACAACAAAATTTATAGTATCTAACAAAAACACCGTAGCTATACAGTGATAATTTTTTAGTAATAATTGAAGCTCGATAACTAATTTCTTTGAATTTTTTAATATTCGCTTCACGGTCAAATAATTTTTTTCTTCATTTCACACGAATTTTCGACTTCGATTGATTGCAGATGCTTGTATCAATGCGCTAAGAACATAAAAATTATATATTTACGTTACTTTAGCATATTTCCACATAATTGCGTAGTTATAAAGGTGAAAATTTATAACGACGTTACGCTATTGCTGTTTTGCTTAACCCCGCCTTTTGGTGCCATTGCCGGTTAGAGGGTTAAGTGCCAAAATTGGGCCGTTCAGTGAAGATCGTAAAAAATCGTATCGCAGCAGTCACTCTTTTGCAGATTCCTGTTTTGGTTAGTGCTGCCGTGCTGCCATACAGTTTCGTGCACAAAGTAAGCACACTGTTCATTTTGTTTTCTAGGTTAAATTTTACATTCTTTATAAAATCTAAGTTATAGAATTGTCTTAATTTTTAAACATATTTATTGTGGTTTACTTTTATGAACTAGTTTTAGCAATGATAATCTGCTTTTTGTGCTAAATTAAAATCGAAGAGCAGTGGCAGCACTGTTTTTAGTACAAAGCAATGCCATTTTCTCATCCTCTCTGAGCGCAAACTCATATTGACGTAAATATCGGAGAGATACCTATTTGGATTATAATTTCTGCGTTACGATCCGAATAAATACGTCATGAGCGAACGCATGTATAGCGCTCGGGCAGGGTGGGTTTTGTTTACGATACGAAAAAATACGATACGCGGTGACTGATTGGCGCTTTAGTGATGACGAATCGTATTTACTCGTATCGTAAACAAAACCTACTCTATCCGAGCTCTATACATGCGTTCGCTCTTGACGTATTTATTCGGATCGTAACGCAGAAATTCTCATAGAAATAGATCTCTCTCAGACATTTACGATACGAATAAATACGATTCGTCATCACTAACTGGCGCTTTAGTCCAGAGCATCCGACCCCGTTGTTGGGAGCAGCCAACACAGGAAGCCACTGACTAAAGAAACAAAATATTTATTTATTCAGTAAGGGAAAAAGCATCTATATTAAGCATTACTTACTAAAAAGCATGGCAGAAAATACAAGAATTGGGATCACACAGTTCAGATCAATCAGAAATCCAAATATTAAGTTTCCCAAAAGTGCGCCACTACGTCCAAAGGTCATCGACAATGCTGCCGCCATCACCCTATGAAATTAAAATTTGTTGTTGTAATACTTGTTCTTCGAAATACGCACTTATACTATATTCATGTAAATATATACTTATGTATGCAGTGCAATACCTAGAAAAAAGTACATTGGGCAGAAACAAAAGTAGGCATTGGGTAAAAGTAGGATGGTCTTATTGAACGGTTGTTTGTTTTAAATTAAGATCAAATAGAAAATGATAATGACATCGGAATTATTTGTGTTTGAGAAGATTTGGTTAAAGAGACTGCTTACGCACACCTAGGCTAAATGAGGCTCATTGTATGTCTGGAAAGATAGGTGTATTTATTGCTGCTAGGCCAGATGAAGTGGTTTTCCTCCGAGTTCTGTGGTGGGAGGGTCCCGAAAACTACGCTGGGGAATGCAAAAATTCCGAAATAAATAAAACATTGTTTTGCTTGATACCAAAAGTGCTATGCATATTAATGCAGTATGTATCTCATTTGGATAAAATTGAATGATTTCAGTGACATAAGAAAGCGATTAAAAGTCAGCGAATTATTCATTCTGCTCATTTCTTGGACGGAAATCTTGACAAATAATACTCCAGAAAAAATTATTCGATGTGATGGGCAAGTATCGTCGCAGGAGGGGGAGATCAAAATTCCGTTAGAGGGAAAAACTTGGAACCAAAAACTGGAGACTTGCCCACGCACAAAAAAAAAGAAGAAAAACGGTTAATGCTAAGCGCCTATGAGCAGCAACTATTCTTTTTCCATTCTTTAACTGTCTCATTCCCATCCCGTATAAACCTAATCTTTTTCACTTCCCTTTCTTCTTCCATTCTCCTCACAATTTACTTCCAGTCCGCTCCCTTCCAGCTGGCACTTTTCCCTTTTGTTCCTCTCTCGCGCAATAACGCGCTATATTTGATCATCTTCCAATCGAACAACAAGTGACAGCGACGAAGTGTCCTTTTTCCCATAAACTTTGTTTAAACAATTTAAAAGTAATAAACGCGCAAATCCGCGTATATAAACCCAAAAAAACCCGTGCGTTTCTTTTATCGATAGTGTCGATAGTGGTTTAAACAGTCAATATAGTGGTATTTTTAGGGTTCCGTTCCCCTAAAAGGGAAAAAACGGCAACACGAAGATATGATTAAGGTCACTTTTGTTTACGGAGTGTGTATATAAAACGACCTTTTTTTCGTCGTAGAAACCTGAAATTTGGCACGATGTTAGGTCTCAATAATCTTAACATATTTTCACTGTAAAAAGTTAAAAAATATTTTTAGAAATATGTATTTTATTATAATTTTAAAAAAATCAAAAATCTTTTTATAACATATCGTGTGTGGTATCGTTAGAAAGGGCTACATTCATAGATTACAAAATGTATTTTTTTTAATTTTATGTAAAAGGGTTAGAAAGATATATGTAGTTAGAAAGGTGAATAAAATTATATAAAAAAAAACTTTTTAAAAATAAGCTTTAATTTATTTAATGTACTAAAAAGTAGAAAATAAATGGTTTTTAAGTCACCTGTATCTTACTATCCATAAAAGCTTGGGGCGCTCATGTGTTCAATATTTGTCAAACAGTTACCACAATATTTTATTTAAATAATTTTTTGCAAATAGATTCTAGTAATGAAAGATATTTTGAATATGGATATTGAGCGCACAAGCTTTTATTGATAGTAAGATACAGGTGACTTAAAAACCATTTATTTTCTACTTTTTAGTACATTAAATAAATTAAAGCTTATTTTTAAAAAGTTTTTTTTTATATAATTTTATTTTCTACTTTTTAGTCTTCCATAAATTCAATTTTAGAGCTCTGAAATTTTTCACAAAAAGAATTTAAAACTTGCAGAGCAGTACACAATATTTAGGGTATTCACAGTGTCTCCTATCGTCATATCCTCAATTTAACAAATAATACGGCTGTGATCGACCCTAATATTCGTGGCATATTTGTGACGCGGTGAGTTGTTGCTATTTTGCCAGCAGGGCGCGGCAAGTAAGTTCCTATCGTTTTTCATTGATGTGTGGTGTACCTATAATTATAAACTGAAGCCCAAGTGTGTAGTTGCTTGAAAAGTGCCACGCCCCTTGTCCTACGCCCATAAATTTTTCCAGTGGAACGACACATCCAAGAGGCGACTGCACGACCTTTAGTTCCAAAGCTAATCGAGATCAAAAATTTTGTTTGTATGGGGGGTGCCACGCCCTTTCATCCTACGCCCATAAAATTTTACCAGTGGGACAACACATCCAAGAGGCGACTGCATACGAAATTTCAATGCTGCACGACATTTAGTTCCAAAGCTAATCGAGATCAAAAATTTTGTTTGTATGGGGGGTGCCACGCCCCCTTATCCAGTGCTCCCCTTATTTTCTCAGTAGAAGGATAGGGATATGTAGTAAGTTCCTACCTAGTTTCATTGATGTGTGATGTGTAGTTCTAAAGTTATACACAAATCTGGAGTTTATAAAAAAGTGCCACGCCCCTTATCCTACGCCCATAAAATTTATTGATTCATGTATTGGGCTCTAGATTAGGCATGTATGCAAAGTTTCAGATCTCTAAGTAGTCGGGAAGTGGGTGAAAAATTGATTACTAGATAAAAAATTGATTGCTTATAAAAAATAGACCTGTCCCCACATGATCCAATATGCTCAGCACATTTCTTAAGCTAAAATTTTGATAAAATCGGAGATACTAGGTATTTTATCACGCATTACCGTAAGGGTGCAGCTTTTTTCGATTTTTTTATTTAAAAATTTTTTTTAATTTAAGATGACCCCCCTCAGAAAAAAATTGTTGTTGTTTATATCGAGTGGGATATCATTAGAAACGGCTACGTCCATGGATTCCAAACATATTTTTTATGATTTTCGGTGAAGTGGTTTCGAAGATATAGCACAAAATGTCGAAAAAACGACCATACCCCTGCCTCTCTACATTTCTTAAACTAAAATTTTGATAAAATCAGGGCTAGTAGGTATTTACAGCTCTATTCCTTCGACCGTCTCAATACTAATTTCGTCTCAATAGAGCATTTCGGCACAATTTCTACTTTTCCTTATTCAGAAGAGAAATCAAAAGCTCGAATTGTATCAATTGAGATATTCATTGTGACTGTCGAATTAGGAGGTAACAAGCGAAAACAGCGGTTGAAAAACGTCAATTTTGAAGCAAAAAAGCAAAAATTTGTTTATTGCAGCAATTTAAAGGAAGTTACACAATTTTAAAAACACAACACATGTATGGCCTGCTGCTAAAACTCCTTTATATCGGGAGTTCGAGGTCCTCTGCCACTGCTCCCACAAATTTTACACTGCTCGCAGCGCTATCGGGCTGTTTTCCCGGCTTGCTGCTCTGGGTGCTGTTTGCAACTTTGAATGAAATGCTGCAGCTGCTCCTACGTCCTCCTGTTAAATATACGATGTCTAGAAATTAAAAGAAATAAGATAAAACACCAAATTAATGAAAATTTCCAAAAAATACTCACTTTTCTGCAGTTTTTGTTTCCATTTTTCGTTTTTTGTGAAGAAGAAGAAGCACAAACAGCTATTTTCACAGCAAAGAGCTTTAAATGAAACGCCAAAGCTTTTTTCGTGATACGATTGGTAAAGAATAGGGTTGTAGAAAGCCCGGCACAAGAAAGCGGATCAATTGATACTCTCAATCAATTGTGCCGGGAGCGAGCGAATAGGGCTGTTAGTCACATATTACTGGAAAACTGCCGTAAATATTGAGGAAAATAGAATGTTCCTTCTTTTTATCAAGACGAACTTTTGTGCAGTACTTAAAACAATATTTGTTGTTATTTGCCACAAATTTAAAAAGCTTTCAAGTTATTAAACAAGAGTACCTACATGGCTGCCGGAAATTATAAACGACGGATAGGCGCGGATTATATGTGTACATACATTTAAACCGGTGCACAGTGTGAGATTTCGCCTATCTAGCAGAGTTTGATTAAATAACTCCTGAATGCGTAAAGATATCGTTATGAAATTTGGTACAGATACTGCTGGTCTTTCAGTTGAGAAATGGTACGAATATGGGTATGGTCCGCTTACTTTCAAGTAGGGTTGCCATAGAAGAGTATTTTTTGAAATAAAGCGGACCAGGCCCATTTACCACGTATTAAGGGTATTTATTTAAGCGTATAATTTTGAACATTGCGCAAATTTATAAATTTATCAAGTGTGTTGAATGAACGCACTTGGCAAAGTGTTTGTGCAAATGGTGTTTGGCTGTCGAAAAGAAAAAACTAAAATGCCGAGAATCAGTGAAAAAGTGAAGATTAATGTTGGAGCTGTTTGGAAAAAATTACTGTTACCATTTTGCGTTAATTTTGATTGTTCAATACTAAACTTTTATGATAATGTTATAGATCATAGCTAAGCAGGGTTGCATTCGTTGCCGTCTAAGTTTACAAAAATCGTTTGCACAGCGAAATCATCGGGCAAATTTATCACATTTGTGCAAATGAACTTTCATACAAAATTCGACAGTTCGTTTATCAGGTGATAAATTTCTCAAGGTTGTCACGTTTGTCAGGCTTTTGCGCGTTAAAATGAATACCCCTATTATTCTTTTCAGTGAGTAATTAGACAAACTACTGCCATTTTACTAAAATTAATCCGAGGTAGTGGGACTTATATTACAGGCCTATTGTGGGTGTCCTTCAACCGATTTGGCTAATATCGAAACTTAATCTTAGCTTAGGTTCACTGCGACTGTGTACCAAATTTGGTCCAAAGCGGACAATTCCTTCTTTCTCTACTGCGACCACGGTCGGTAAAATCACGCAATAAGGATTGTACGCAAACTGGTCGCATTCAATTTGGGGCAAGTTGGGGTAGAATTTTTTTTTAATACTGAATCCGAAGATATGATTGCTTAGTCCAGTGATAGTTTGCAGCCTGGATGTTGCGAGATTTTGTAGTTTTTTACCATCAAAGTATAATATTTTTTTGTAAAAAACTACTTACCTTTCGATTAGACTTTAATTGCCTATACTAACGACCACAAAATTAACTGAGCGGTAAACACTACTTTTTATGAAAGCTTTTATATTGGAGATATTATTATTAAAAACAGTTTTGCATAATTTGGCGCGGACGAAAAAATAGAGGCCCTCAAAAATTGCGGACAAAAAGCAAGTGTCAAAACTGCTGCAGCGCAAATAAAATAATCTGTGTTTGACAACCGTTTTCTCTTTAACCGTTACTTTCCCACTCTGTTTTGTGCTATTTTCGTAATATTTGATCAATTTGCAATAACATATTCGAAAATCATTTCTTTTGGCGACTTTTTTTTGTAATTAAACTGCTAGATGGGCGAAATCTCACACTTTGCGGTGTATAAATAGTTGTGGAAATGGTTTTAAAGCAGTTCAAAAGGGAGCCGCTTTTATAACTTTTTGTCATGGTTCGCAAACCAATTCATGCATAAAAGCAGTTCATATAACACAAAGTTTTGAGTTTATATTTTTATGCAGTCGGGAAAAGTATTGCCGCGCAGGCTTTCGACTTTGCATTAGCTGATTGATATAGACCAGCCATACTCAACCTGCGGCCCGCCAAGCTTTTATATACGGCCCTAAACACATTCATTATTATGATTTTTAAAATCTGAAAAATCTAATATATAAAAATGAATGTTTGTTTGTCTGTTTGTCTGTCTGTCTGTCTGTCCGGCTATACAAAGCTACACGCGTTGACCGATTTCAGCCAAACTTTATACCAATATTGTTGGAGACCAAAGGAAGGCGACTGTATATAAAATTTTTCGATTCATCAAGAGGGCGTGGCACCTCCCATACAACTTAAATGTTTGATTTGGTATATCTTTAAAACCACATGTGATACAACGTTAAAATTTTGTATTCTGTTAGTATTTAGTCGTGCCCTCTTGCTTAAAAAAATTTAGGGGCGTGGGACAAGGGGGAGTGGCACTCCCTATACAACTTAAATATTTGATTTGGCATATCTTTAAAACTACAAGTCACGCAGCATTGAAATTCCGTATGCAGGCCCCTCTTAGATGCTTCGTCCCACGGGTAAAATTTTATGGGCGTAGGACAAGGGGCGTGGCACTTTTCAATCAACTATACATTTGTGTATAACTTTAGAACTATACAGCACACATAAATGAAACACGATACGAACTTACTACATGTCCGTATCCTTCAACTCGGAAAATGGGACGGGCATTGGGCAAGGGGCGTGGCACCTCTCATACAACTTAAATATTTCATTTGGTATACCTTTAAAACTACATGTCATACAATGTTAAAATTTTGTATTCTGTTAGTATTTAGTCGTGCCCTCTTGCTTAAAAAAATTTAGGGGCGTGGGACAAGGGGGAGTGGCACTCCCTATACAACTTAAATATTTGATTTGGCATATCTTTAAAACTACAAGTCACGCAGCATTGAAATTCCGTATGCAGGCCCCTCTTAGATGCTTCTTCCCACGGGTAAAATTTTATGGGCGTAGGAGAAGGGGCATGGCACTTTTCAATCAACTACACATTTGGGTATAACTTTAGAACTATACAGCACACATAAATGAAACACGTTACGAACTTACTACATATCCGTATCCTTCAACTCGGAAAATGGGATGAGCATTGGACACGAGGCGTGGCACCCCTCATACAACTTAAATATTTGATTTGGTAAACCTTTAAAACTACATGTCATACAACATTAAAATTTTGTATTCTGTTAGTATTTAGTCATGCATTCACGTAAACATTTTTACATAATTTGGGTTTTATATATGTACTAGCTGTCCCGGCAAACGTTGTTCTGCCTAAAATAATTATTTTATTCCAAGATTTGTTTTTAAATGTATTTCAATAATGGTAGGAATTTTTTTGATAATATGAAAATTATGTACAGGAAGAATAGGTTTTCGTGAATAGGTAATCTACATACACAGATTCCCCGTATGATGTGGCACTCGGGTAAAGCCGGGTGAATCAGCTAGTGTTTTATAAAAAGGGGAAGGGGGTTCCATGATTTTTTCCTCATACCAGTAGTGATGCGGCCCGCGTTACTTTACAAATATAGAAAGAAAGAGGCTTTAAATCAAAATAAACTCCGCTCCGAATTTGTGAGAATTGACACATTACATAACAACAAAAAATTTGCGTCATAATAAAAAATGGATTATTAGTTTTTATACAGACCACAAATAATTCAAATGGAACAAGATTTGTTATAAACTTTGTTATTTTTTCCCGACTGTGGTAAGTTGGGTTTGAAGTAGGCGTACTCTAGTAAGCAGTTAAGTTTACTGATACCACCAAACACTTCTATTTAATTCCTATTTACCATAAGCCGATAGCCCTGGCAGTTAGTGCTTGTAGTTATTATAATTTTAATTGTAATATATACAAAAAAATAATAATTATAATTCATTGACAAACCTAAAATGAAATATAATAATACATA
The DNA here is from genome assembly GCA_963457695.1 of Neria commutata. NCBI lineage: Eukaryota > Metazoa > Arthropoda > Insecta > Diptera > Micropezidae > Neria > Neria commutata. Next base: position 34,249,212 of record OY735245.1, read on the forward strand.
ATAATAATTGATTGGCGCAATAGCCCGTTCTCGCGTTAACTTGTGTGTGCTTGTTATATTTTTCACAAATTAACGGGACCTACATTAACCGAATCCGAACGGGCTGAGAAGCTTTTATCGCGAGAAGTGGCAATTTGAAAAACAAATTATTCTTCTTATCAAATGGTTTGAGGCCGGTCTTGAATCCAGGCCCTCCCACATCAGCGACCAAGCACTTGTCTATAAGCCACCGCGGCGCCAAATGAAATATGGCATCAAATTAGCCCAATTCACAATCTTGTGCAAATGGTCTGGGATTTTTGCAATTGACAGTTTTGTAGCAAACTACTGTCAAAACTACTGTAGTTTTGCTACAAAACTGTCAATTGCAAAAATCCCACACCATTTGCACAAGATTGTGAATTGGGCTATTAAGTTGTCGAGCCATGCCCCTTTTTGCATATTATTGAAGTATGTCGTTAGGAATATTTGTGTAAAGGGTAAATAAAATTATATAAAAAAACTTTTTAAAAATAAGCTTTAATTTATTTAATGTACTAAAAAGTAGAAAATAAATTGTTTCCAAGTCACCTGTATCTTACTATTAATAAAAGCTTGGGGCGCTCATGTGTTCAATATTTGTCAACCAGTTACCACAATATTTTATTTAAATAATTTTTTGCAAATAGATTCTAGTAATGAAAGATGTTTTGAATATGGATATTGAGCGCACAAGCTTCTATTAATAGTAAGATACAGGTGACTTGGAAACAATTTATTTATTTTACTACTTTTTAGTACATTAAATAAATTAAAGCTAGTTTTTAAAAAGTTTTTTTTATATAATTTTATTTTCTACTTTTTAGTCTTCCGTAAATTCAATTTTAGAGCTCTGAAATTTATCGCAAAAAGAATTTAAAACTTGCAGAGCAGTACACAATATTTAGGGTATTCAGAGTGTTTCCTATCGTCATATGTCATATCCTCAATTTAACAAATAATACGGCTGTGATCGACCCTAATATTCGTGGCATATTTGTGGCGCGATGAGTTGTTGTTGTTTTGCTTGCAAGGCGCGGCGAGCTCGGCCCATGCGCAAAACCCCCGTTGCTTTGGCGCGGCGAGTAAGTTCCTATCGTGATTCATTGATGTGTGGTGTACCTATAATTATAAACTCGCCGCTTGATTCAATACTTGTCGTATGTCGACTTTTTCACTTTTTGGGAAATGCAGTTTTAAGTTTAAAGTACTCCCATTTTTTTTTGGCACGGTAGATTTTTCTGAAAATCGAGTATTTTGTAGAGTGAAAGCTTGTTATTAATGCTGTTTATTCCAAAAGATCGACTTTTCGATATTTAGGAAGATATAGCCAAATGAATTCAGTATTATATTGTCGTATCTACCATTCCGAACAAATGAGTTTGCCTACCATACAAAATGTGTCGTATGTATACTAGGGAAAATTTTCCTAAAACTTTTTTTTTTTTATAAAATAGCAAATATAATATACAATGCAATGTTTCTGCTAAATATAGGTTTAGTAACTTTTTAATTAGTTTGTCAAATCCGGAGGTAGAAATTGTTATAGTACAAAGTTGAAGCTTATTAAATCTTTTAAATTAAGTATTTTTATAATCGCGTAAGGAAGCATCAGTCGGGTTTCACCGAATAAATAATACCCTACCCGAGTTGGGTGAAAAACCACTGAAAGAAATGAAATGGTGGGTGTATTAAATTTACCGTGTACCGCGGACCACGCCCATTTTTGACAAACTACAAAATATTCCTAATAGGATTACATATTCCAAATATTGATACTCTGGTCGACTTACGACAGTAACTATAGGTATATATAAATTACCGCCTCTATGGTGGGCGGACCACGCCCATTTTTGGAGAATCAAAAGGCATTCTTACCAGCAATGAAGTAACTAAATATGTACGCTCTTATGTATATATTATGGAAGTTATGATGATGTTCGGTTTACCGCCTATATAATAAGCGAACCCCGCCCAGTTGTTCATAGGGCATGTAGAGCTGACATCTGAGCTTGAATACCAAATTTCATTCGTTTAAGTTCATAAAAAGTCAATTGAGAACCATTTTACTGAAAAAAATCTTACATACGACAAACATGGATGAACATTTTTTTTGGCTTCTTTTGCGAATAAATTTTGTAGTATGTTAACTTTTCTCGCATATACGACAGATATTTACGCAAAAATTGAAAATTAGCCTACAAACGACAAAATATTGCCTGAATATCTCGAAAACGGTAGGAGATATAAGAAATCTGAGAACGTCAATCGATTTAGCTGGGTTTGGAACCCCCCATGCCATCCTTAACTCAAAATGTGAAAAAATCGACATATAACAAGTACATATTGAACCAAGCGGCGAACTGAAGCCCAAGTGTGTAGTTGCTTGAAAAGTGCCACGCCTCTTGTCCTACGCCCATAAAATTTTACCAGTGAGACGAAGCATCCAAGAGGCGACTGCATACGAAATTTCAATGCTGCACGACCTTTAGTTCCAAAGCTATTCTATATAAGCGATTTTGTTTGTATGGGCGGTACCACGCCCACTTGTCCACCGCCCGTCTTATTTTCCCAGTAGAAGGATATGGATGTGTAGTAAGTTCCTACCGAGTTTCATTGATGTGTGATGATTGAAAAAGTGCCACGCCCCTTATCCTACGCCCATAAAATTTATTGATTCATGCATTGTCTTGGTGTTTACGCATGTATGCAAAGTTTCAGATCTCTAAGTAGTCGGGAAGTGGGTGAAAAATTGATTACTAGATTCCACCACATATGTACATACCGCTGACTGACATACCGCGGAAAGTGAAGTTAATATAAAGCTTATAAAATTGTATAATATACATAAATGCGAGAAATGTGTTACATGCCTCAGATTGGTTGGGAATAAATCCACCATAACGCAATATACTGTGCTGATGCTTAGTGATGTCAATGCCTCGAAAATACAAGACAGGATCAAATTCTCCATTGAACTGCGCACAAAATATAAGCCGATGGTGACGAAACCTGCCGCGGTTAAGCTGAAAACTGTATTTAATACAAATAAAGAGCCTGATCACATTGAGCCTGACCAAACATAACAGAGAGAAGGCCTCATTTCACTCGTTGACAGTGCTCGGACTTTTACCACTAAAGTGGAAGATCTATAACATTTTTTTTAATTTTACCACTCCTACCACCCAGCTCTGAAATTTACCACTTTTTATCATGTTCTTTTATGTTCTGTCTGTCAACGTACGTTTCGGCAACATACAAACTGTAATGTACTGTTTAATAATAGGAAATCAGTATGACAGCACTCTTATCTGAAGACTAGATACATTTTTACAAAAACTATCAGTTTATTAATGATAGTTTTATTACTTTACCTAACTTATAAATGTATACAATGTATTACTATACATGTATTACTGTTTATTATTACTTTTTGTTTTTGAATGGATTGTTTTCACTAAAAAAATATGGATTTGGCAAATGGTTGTTGAAATCTATCACTTTTCATTCAAATCTAGCAATCTTTAAGTCCGAGCACTGCTTCACACCAGTCGAATCGGCCGCCGCTGCGCTTCCGCCCTTCGAGAGTGCACGTGAAAACAACGCCTGAGAATTAGCAACGAGTGAAGTGACAAGTCTTTACTCCTTTATGTTTTTGGTCTACTGACGGCCTTGGAATTGTAACAGTTTTTCGGTTGGGTCACTTACCTAAGAAAAACTTAACTCCTAATCGATGTACGCATAGAGGTAGCCAAAAGCTGGTCGGTATACAAGCCAGCCCGATAACAATTGTGTGGAAAAACACTTTTCCATCCATTTTTGAATCACAAGTAGTGAATGTTCTGAAAAGAATGCAATTTAGTGCTGGTTAAAACGAGTCTTCTGTAGTCTTACGAATTTGATACGATTGAGGATACATCACAAACGGATGCAGATATTCCGGGGTGCTCCTTTTCGTAATCATCGAAACGTTGAAATAATTCGGGAAACCAAACCATCAAAGTATAATAACTGCGAAGAGGAAAATATAATTACTATGGAGTTGGTCTTATTTCGTCGCTTCAAGCGCCAATCAGTCACCGCGTATCGTATTTAATCGTAACGGCAAAATTTGGGCCGTTCAGTGAAAATCGTATCGCAGCTGTCGCTCTTTTGCAGGTTTCTGTTTTGGTTATTGCTGCCGTGCTGCCATATAGTTTCGTGCACAAAGTAAGCACGCTGTTCATTTTGCTTTTGAGGTTAAATTTTACATTCTTTATAAAATCTATGACACAGAATTATCTAAATTTTTAGATATATTTATTGTGCTCTACTTTTATGAATTAATGTTAACAATAATAATCCGGTTTTTGTTCTAAATTAAAATCGAAGAGCAGTGGCAGCACTGTTTTTAGTACAAAGCAATGTCATTCTCTCATCCTCTCTGAGCATCAGAGCAGACGTAAATGTGTGAGAGATACCTATTTGGATTATAATTTCTGCGTTAAGCACCAATCAGTCACCGCGTATCGTATCGTATGGGGTGACTCTTTTTGGAACGCACGCATTCCGTGCATTGGAACAGCTCAAGTGCGCTTCAAATTTTTGCACTTACGCACTTTCGCAATGTAGCGCACGCACGCACCATTGGAACTCGGCCATTACCCGACACTATATATGCGTTCGCTCTTGATGTATTTTTTCGTATCGTAACGCAGAAATCATAATTGAAATAGGTATCTCTGAGATGTTTGCGTAATACGAACAAATACGTTACGTCAATACTAACTGAGCCTTAAGAGCTATATATAAAAAGCCGCCGGCGGCACTGCAGAATCAATCAAGTGAACGTGAAATATCGAAATGGAAGACGATTTAACTACAACTCGCAGTCTGCAAGATGCTGTATAGCAGTGTTCCGCAAGCCGTGTGGCGCGGCACACTGGTGTGCCGTGGTCATCAGTTGGTGTGCCGCGGAAAAAGTCAAGGTTTTGTGAAGATAATACACCTAATAGGTCTTACGTGTACCGACCTGAATATTAAAAAAGCAAGACCTAAAACGGATGTAAAATAAATGAGAACTTTTTATTTTGTCTGCCACTTCCTGGTTATACCAAAGGAGAAGACCATAATTTGGAATGGCACAACTGCATAAGCATTTGTACAGACGCACTATGGGGCAAATGATAGGAAGACAGAATTATTCCATTCTTGAAAATGGTTGTAGACACTTTTTTGTTGTTGTTTCTAAATCTCTAATATCCCACCAATCAGATTCAAACAGGTCTTAGACGTTATTTACATATCTCTTCTCCTCACCCATTCTCAAAGAGAAAGAATTTTTTCCGCAAAAAGTTTAGCTTGCATTTTCGTAATCAGCGTCAAGTTTCTCAAATTCAATTTTAAAAAAACTAAGAGGAGAATTATAATGACCTAATGATGGAGATATCAACATATGGCAATTGTAAAGATTGTGTTTAAAAAAGAAGAATGGGTAGTAAAACTTGCATATCTGGCGGACATATTCAGAAAATAAAATTATATAAAAAAAAACTTTTTAAAAATAAGCTTTAATTTATTTACGGCCTTACCGTATAAATCACCGTGATCGAACGCAACGCGAACACGAAGCCAACGCCGGGATCAAAAAACGGCATTTTGTAAATCACGGCGTAATTGCGTTCGTTGTCTTACGGCATCACTTGAGCTGTCAAGTTCTTACGAAAAAGAGTTGTATTTTTCTTAATTTATCAGCCAAATACAAAACACACAAAATTTGCTGCATCCATTGCATACCTCCCATAGCCTAGTGGTTAGAGCGTTCGACTAGCACGCGAGAAGTTGCGAGTTCAACCCTCAACCGCGATGCATTTCTTTTTTTTTTGTGATTTCGATCCTCAACTGCAGTGCTAGTATTTTCTTTTTTTTGTACTTTTTTCTTTAGTATTTGTCTTTAAAAAGTACTGCAATACTTATTATTTGCTTCTGCAGATTACCACAAATCAATTTTCACTCGAAATTACCAAAAATTTTGCGTTTAAAAAACTGAACGCGAGCACAAACCCAAGTGAACGATTTGACAGTTCAAGTGAGTGAATGCGCCGCGTTGCGTTTTACGCGGTACCGATTTTCATATGAAACTACGTAAGACAACGCGAGCAGTCACCGAGTGAGGTGATGCGTTTTACAAAATACCAAATTAGTGAACGCAGGGTGAAGTGAGGCGTTGGGATTTACAAAATAAGCACCTTAATGTACTAAAAAGTAGAAAATAAATTGTTTCCAAGTCACCTGTATCTTACTATCAATAAAAGCTTGGGGCGCTCATGTGTTCAATATTTGTCAACCAGTTACCACAATATTTTATTTAAATAATTTTTTGCAAATAGATTCTAGTAATGAAAGATATTTTGAATATGGATATTGAGCGCACAAGCTTTTATTAATAGTAAGATACAGGTGACTTGGAAACAACTTATTTTCTACTTTTTAGTACATTAAAGCTTATTTTGAAAAAGTTTTTTTTTATATAATTTTATTTTCTACTTTTTAGTCTTCCATAAATTAAATTTTAGAGCTCTGAAATTTTTCGCAAAAAGAATTTAAAACTTGCAGAGCAGTACACAATATTTAGGGTATTCACAGTGTTTCCTATCGTCATATGTCATATCCTTAATTTAACAAATAATACGGCTGTGATCGACCCTAATATTCGTGGCATATTTGTGGCGCGATGAGTTGTTGTTGTTTTGCTTGCAAGGCGCGGCGAGTAAGTTCCTATCGTTTTTCATTGATGTGTGGTGTACCTATAATTATAAACTGAAGCCCAAGTGTGTAGTTGCTTGAAAAGTGCCACGCTCCTGTCCTACGCCCATAAAATTTTACCAGTGGGACGAAGCATACAAGAGGCGACTGCATAAGAAATTTCAATGCTGCACGACCTTTAGTTCCAAAGCTATTCTATATAAACGATTTTGTTTGTATGGGGGGTGCCACGCCCCTTATCCTACGCCCATAAAATTTTACCAATGGGACGACACATCGAAGAGGCGACTGCATACGAAATTTCAATGCTGCACGACCTTTAGTTCCAACGCTAATCGAGATCAAAAATTTTGTTTGTTTGGGGGTGCCACGCCCCTTATCCTACGCCCATAAAATTTTACCAGTGGGACGACACATCCAAGATGCGACTGCATACGAAATTTCAATGCTGCACGACCTTTAGTTCCAAAGCTAATCGAGATCAAAAATTTTGTTTGTATGGGGGATGCCACGCCCCTTATCCTACGCCCATAAAATTTTACCAATGGGACGACACATCCAAGAGGCGACTGCATACGAAATTTCAATGCTGCACGACCTTTAGTTCCAACGCTAATCGAGATCAAAAATTTTGTTTGTATGGGGGGTGCCATGCCCCCTTATCCAGTGCCTATCTTATTTTCTCAGTAGAAGGATATGGATATGTAGTAAGTTCCTACCGAGTTTCATTGATGTGTGATGTGTAGTTCTAAAGTTATACACAAATCTGTAGTTGATAAAAAAGTGCCACGCCCCTTATCCTACGCCCATAAAATTTATTGATTCATGCCTTGTCATGGTGGTTACGCATGTATGCAAAGTTTCAGATCTCTAAGTAGTCGGAAAGTGGGTGAAAAATTGATTACTAGATTCCACTACATACATACAAACATACATACCGGATGTGAACCTAATATAAAGCTTATAAATAAAATTATATAAAAAAAAACTTTTTAAAAATAAGATTTAATGTACTAAAAAGTAGAAAATAAGTTGTTTCCAAGTCACCTGTATCTTACTATCCCTAAAAGCTTGGGGCGCTCATGTGTTCAATATTTGTCAAACAGTTACCACAATATTTTATTTAAATAATTTTTTGCAAATAGATTCTAGTAATGAAAGATATTTTGAATATGGATATTGAGCGCACAAGCTTTTATTAATAGTAAGATACAGGTGACTTGGAAACAACTTATTTTCTACTTTTTAGTACATTAAAGCTTATTTTGAAAAAGTTTTTTTTTATATAATTTTATTTTATACTTTTTAGTCTTCCATAAATTAAATTTTAGAGCTCTGAAATTTTTCGCAAAAAGAATTTTAAACTTGCAGAGCAGTACACAATATTTAGGGTATTCACAGTGTTTCCTATCGTCATTTGTCATATCCTCAATTTAACAAATAATACGTGGCATATTTGTGACGCGGTGAGTTGTTGCTATTTTGCCAGCAGGGCGCGGCAAGTAAGTTCCTATCGTTTTTCATTGATGTGTGGTGTACCTATAATTATAAACTGAAGCCCAAGTGTGTAGTTGCTTGAAAAGTGCCACGCCCCTTGTCCTACGCCCATAAAATTTTACCAGTGGGACGACACATCCAAGAGGCGACTGCATACGAAATTTCAATGCTGCACGACCTTTAGTTCCAAAGCTAATCGAGATCAAAAATTTTGTTTGTATGGGGGGTGCCACGCCCCCTTATCCAGTGCCCGCCTTATTTTCTCAGTAGAAGGATATGGATATGTAGTAAGTTCCTACCGAGTTTCATTGATGTGTGATGTGTAGTTCTAAAGTTATACACGAATCTGGAGTTGATAAAAAAAGTGCCACGCCCCTTATCCTACGCCCATAAAATTTTACCAGTGGGACGACACATCCAAGAGGCGACTGCATACGAAATTTCAATGCTGCACGACCTTTAGTTCCAAAGCTAATCGAGATCAAAAATTTTGTTTGTATGGGGGGTGCCACGCCCCCTTATCCAGTGCCCGCCTTATTTTCTCAGTAGAAGGATATGGATATGTAGTAAGTTCCTACCGAGTTTCATTGATGTGTGATGTGTAGTTCTAAAGTTATACACGAATCTGGAGTTGATAAAAAAAGTGCCACGCCCCTTATCCTACGCCCATAAAATTTTACCAGTGGGACGACACATCCAAGAGGCGACTGCATACGAAATTTCAATGCTGCACGACCTTAAGTTCCAAAGCTAATCGAGATCAAAATTTTGTTTGTATGGGGGTGCCACGCCCCCTTATCCTACGCCCATAAAATTTTACCAATGGGACGACACATCCAAGAGGCGACTGCATACGAAATTTCAATGCTGCACGACCTTTAGTTCCAAAGCTAATCGAGATCAAAAATTTTGTTTGTATGGGGGGTGCCACGCCCCCTTATCCAGTGCCCGCCTTATTTTCTCAGTAGAAGGATATGGATATGTAGTAAGTTCCTACCGAGTTTCATTGATGTGTGATGTGTAGGTCTAAAGTTATACACGAATCTGGAGTTGATAAAAAAGTGCCACGCCCCTTATCCTACGCCCATAAAATTTTACCAGTGGGACGACACATCCAAGAGGCGACTGCATACGAAATTTCAATGCTGCACGACCTTTAGTTCCAAAGCTAATCGAGATCAAAAATTTTGTTTGTATGGGGGGTGCCACGCCCCCTTATCCAGTGTCCGCCTTATTTTCTCAGTAGAAAGGATATGGATATGTAGTAAGTTCCTACCGAGTTTCATTGATGTGTGATGTGTAGGTCTAAAGTTATACAGGAATCTGTAGTTGATAAAAAAGTGCCACGCCCCTTATCCTACGCCCATAAAATTTATTGATTCATGCCTTGTCATGGTGGTTACGCATGTATGCAAAGTTTCAGATCTCTAAGTAGTCGGAAAGTGGGTGAAAAATTGATTACTAGATTCCACTACATACATACAAACATACATACCGGATGTGAACCTAATATAAAGCTTATAAATAAAATTATATAAAAAAAAACTTTTTAAAAATAAGATTTAATGTACTAAAAAGTAGAAAATAAGTTGTTTCCAAGTCACCTGTATCTTACTATCCCTAAAAGCTTGGGGCGCTCATGTGTTCAATATTTGTCAAACAGTTACCACAATATTTTATTTAAATAATTTTTTGCAAATAGATTCTAGTAATGAAAGATATTTTGAATATGGATATTGAGCGCACAAGCTTTTATTAATAGTAAGATACAGGTGACTTGGAAACAACTTATTTTCTACTTTTTAGTACATTAAAGCTTATTTTGAAAAAGTTTTTTTTTATATAATTTTATTTTATACTTTTTAGTCTTCCATAAATTAAATTTTAGAGCTCTGAAATTTTTCGCAAAAAGAATTTTAAACTTGCAGAGCAGTACACAATATTTAGGGTATTCACAGTGTTTCCTATCGTCATTTGTCATATCCTCAATTTAACAAATAATACGTGGCATATTTGTGACGCGGTGAGTTGTTGCTATTTTGCCAGCAGGGCGCGGCAAGTAAGTTCCTATCGTTTTTCATTGATGTGTGGTGTACCTATAATTATAAACTGAAGCCCAAGTGTGTAGTTGCTTGAAAAGTGCCACGCCCCTTGTCCTACGCCCATAAAATTTTACCAGTGGGACGACACATCCAAGAGGCGACTGCATACGAAATTTCAATGCTGCACGACCTTTAGTTCCAAAGCTAATCGAGATCAAAAATTTTGTTTGTATGGGGGGTGCCACGCCCCCTTATCCAGTGCCCGCCTTATTTTCTCAGTAGAAGGATATGGATATGTAGTAAGTTCCTACCGAGTTTCATTGATGTGTGATGTGTAGTTCTAAAGTTATACACGAATCTGGAGTTGATAAAAAAAGTGCCACGCCCCTTATCCTACGCCCATAAAATTTTACCAGTGGGACGACACATCCAAGAGGCGACTGCATACGAAATTTCAATGCTGCACGACCTTAAGTTCCAAAGCTAATCGAGATCAAAATTTTGTTTGTATGGGGGTGCCACGCCCCCTTATCCTACGCCCATAAAATTTTACCAATGGGACGACACATCCAAGAGGCGACTGCATACGAAATTTCAATGCTGCACGACCTTTAGTTCCAAAGCTAATCGAGATCAAAAATTTTGTTTGTATGGGGGGTGCCACGCCCCCTTATCCAGTGCCCGCCTTATTTTCTCAGTAGAAGGATATGGATATGTAGTAAGTTCCTACCGAGTTTCATTGATGTGTGATGTGTAGGTCTAAAGTTATACACGAATCTGGAGTTGATAAAAAAGTGCCACGCCCCTTATCCTACGCCCATAAAATTTTACCAGTGGGACGACACATCCAAGAGGCGACTGCATACGAAATTTCAATGCTGCACGACCTTTAGTTCCAAAGCTAATCGAGATCAAAAATTTTGTTTGTATGGGGGGTGCCACGCCCCCTTATCCAGTGTCCGCCTTATTTTCTCAGTAGAAAGGATATGGATATGTAGTAAGTTCCTACCGAGTTTCATTGATGTGTGATGTGTAGGTCTAAAGTTATACAGGAATCTAGAGTTGATAAAAAAGTGCCACGCCCCTTATCCTACGCCCATAAAATTTTACCAGTGGGACGACACATCCAAGAGGCGACTGCATACGAAATTTCAATGCTGCACGACCTTTAGTTCCAAAGCTAATCGAGATCAAAAATTTTGTTTGTATGGGGGGTGCCACGCCCCCTTATCCAGTGCCCGCCTTATTTTCTCAGTAGAAGGATATGGATATGTAGTAAGTTCCTACCGAGTTTCATTGATGTGTGATGTGTAGTTCTAAAGTTATACAGGAATCTAGAGTTGATAAAAAAGTGCCACGCCCCTTATCCTACGCCCATAAAATTTTACCAGTGGGACGACACATCCAAGAGGCGATTGCATACGAAATTTCAATGCTGCACGACCTTTAGTTCCAAAGCTAATCGAGATCAAAAATTTTGTTTGTATGGGGGGTGCCACGCCCCCTTATCCAGTGCCCCCTTATTTTCTCAGTAGAAGGATATGGATATGTAGTAAGTTCCTACCGAGTTTCATTGATGTGTGATGTGTAGGTCTAAAGTTATACAGGAATCTGTAGTTGATAAAAAAGTGCCACGCCCCTTATCCTACGCCCATAAAATTTATTGATTCATGCCTTGTCATGGTGGTTACGCATGTATGCAAAGTTTCAGATCTCTAAGTAGTCGGAAAGTGGGTGAAAAATTGATTACTAGATTCCACTACATACATACAAACATACATACCGGATGTGAACCTAATATAAAGCTTATAAATAAAATTATATAAAAAAAAACTTTTTAAAAATAAGATTTAATGTACTAAAAAGTAGAAAATAAGTTGTTTCCAAGTCACCTGTATCTTACTATCCCTAAAAGCTTGGGGCGCTCATGTGTTCAATATTTGTCAAACAGTTACCACAATATTTTATTTAAATAATTTTTTGCAAATAGATTCTAGTAATGAAAGATATTTTGAATATGGATATTGAGCGCACAAGCTTTTATTAATAGTAAGATACAGGTGACTTGGAAACAACTTATTTTCTACTTTTTAGTACATTAAAGCTTATTTTGAAAAAGTTTTTTTTTATATAATTTTATTTTATACTTTTTAGTCTTCCATAAATTAAATTTTAGAGCTCTGAAATTTTTCGCAAAAAGAATTTTAAACTTGCAGAGCAGTACACAATATTTAGGGTATTCACAGTGTTTCCTATCGTCATTTGTCATATCCTCAATTTAACAAATAATACGTGGCATATTTGTGACGCGGTGAGTTGTTGCTATTTTGCCAGCAGGGCGCGGCAAGTAAGTTCCTATCGTTTTTCATTGATGTGTGGTGTACCTATAATTATAAACTGAAGCCCAAGTGTGTAGTTGCTTGAAAAGTGCCACGCCCCTTGTCCTACGCCCATAAAATTTTACCAGTGGGACGACACATCCAAGAGGCGACTGCATACGAAATTTCAATGCTGCACGACCTTTAGTTCCAAAGCTAATCGAGATCAAAAATTTTGTTTGTATGGGGGGTGCCACGCCCCCTTATCCAGTGCCCGCCTTATTTTCTCAGTAGAAGGATATGGATATGTAGTAAGTTCCTACCGAGTTTCATTGATGTGTGATGTGTAGTTCTAAAGTTATACACGAATCTGGAGTTGATAAAAAAAGTGCCACGCCCCTTATCCTACGCCCATAAAATTTTACCAGTGGGACGACACATCCAAGAGGCGACTGCATACGAAATTTCAATGCTGCACGACCTTAAGTTCCAAAGCTAATCGAGATCAAAATTTTGTTTGTATGGGGGTGCCACGCCCCCTTATCCTACGCCCATAAAATTTTACCAATGGGACGACACATCCAAGAGGCGACTGCATACGAAATTTCAATGCTGCACGACCTTTAGTTCCAAAGCTAATCGAGATCAAAAATTTTGTTTGTATGGGGGGTGCCACGCCCCCTTATCCAGTGCCCGCCTTATTTTCTCAGTAGAAGGATATGGATATGTAGTAAGTTCCTACCGAGTTTCATTGATGTGTGATGTGTAGGTCTAAAGTTATACACGAATCGAGTTGATAAAAAAGTGCCACGCCCCTTATCCTACGCCCATAAAATTTTACCAGTGGGACGACACATCCAAGAGGCGACTGCATACGAAATTTCAATGCTGCACGACCTTTAGTTCCAAAGCTAATCGAGATCAAAAATTTTGTTTGTATGGGGGGTGCCACGCCCCCTTATCCAGTGTCCGCCTTATTTTCTCAGTAGAAAGGATATGGATATGTAGTAAGTTCCTACCGAGTTTCATTGATGTGTGATGTGTAGGTCTAAAGTTATACAGGAATCTAGAGTTGATAAAAAAGTGCCACGCCCCTTATCCTACGCCCATAAAATTTTACCAGTGGGACGACACATCCAAGAGGCGACTGCATACGAAATTTCAATGCTGCACGACCTTTAGTTCCAAAGCTAATCGAGATCAAAAATTTTGTTTGTATGGGGGGTGCCACGCCCCCTTATCCAGTGCCCGCCTTATTTTCTCAGTAGAAGGATATGGATATGTAGTAAGTTCCTACCGAGTTTCATTGATGTGTGATGTGTAGTTCTAAAGTTATACAGGAATCTAGAGTTGATAAAAAAGTGCCACGCCCCTTATCCTACGCCCATAAAATTTTACCAGTGGGACGACACATCCAAGAGGCGATTGCATACGAAATTTCAATGCTGCACGACCTTTAGTTCCAAAGCTAATCGAGATCAAAAATTTTGTTTGTATGGGGGGTGCCACGCCCCCTTATCCAGTGCCCCCTTATTTTCTCAGTAGAAGGATATGGATATGTAGTAAGTTCCTACCGAGTTTCATTGATGTGTGATGTGTAGTTCTAAAGTTATACACAAATCTAGAGTTGATAAAAAAGTGTCACGCCCCTTATCCTACGCCCATAAAATTTATTGATTCATGCATTGTCTTGGTGTTTACGCATGTATGCAAAGTTTCAGATCTCTAAGTAGTCGGGAAGTGGGTGAAAAATTGATTACTAGATTCCACTACATATATACAAACATACCGGATGTGAAGTTAATATAAAGCTTATAATAAATAAAAAGGTGTAGGCTTTGATAGTGAAACACTTGCTATTAGCAGAAAAAATTAACTGTTATTTTCCTAAGGGTGACCTGCAACCTATGGTATGAAATCCATTCTCGGATAACATTTCCCTTGGACACTTACCGATAAGCAAGCAGGAAGAATTCATGGAGTTAAAAACTGATCGGACATTCAAGCTAAAATTTTCTTAAGTAGAGCTGGCATATTTTTGGCTGCATATAAAAAATTAGTATCCACGGTTTTCAAAACGTGCTGTTGCAATTCTATTACCATTTGCCCCAACCTAATTATGCGAATTGGGTTTATCAACTCTCACTACTATTAAATCATCGCCCGAGGACGATCAATGAAGAGATGAGAGATGAGAGCAGCCTTATCAACGATTGCTCCAAATTTTGATCGCCTGTGCTCAGCATAGAGTAGAATAGAGGCCCAACTCTTTCAAGATGCGCTTACGCTCACTAACACTAGCACAAAACATCTCCTTTTCGCCTCACGTACGCGCTAATACTGGCAAAAAAAAAAAAAAAGGCCCGAGCAGCCAGTACTCTTTAAACCTATTAGTTATATACATTTATTGTAATAGCTAATAATATTAAAATAAAAAAATAAAAAAAAATACTTGCAAAATTGACACATACCATCACATTATGCAGCTCTTTTCTGAGCGTAAAACGAACGTACTTGGGGTGAAATTCAATAAAACGAACGTACTTGGGGTGAAATTCAATAAATCGGCCTTACTTGGGGTGAACTTTTCTTGCGCTCTTTCCTTGTCTGAGGTAGAAAAGCCTCTTTTAGGGATGCCAACTTTTATTCCTTCTGCTGTTCAATAAAAAAATTATAAAATAAGGCATCTATCTATGTGGGTGGGTATTATATTGCATAAATTTGAGTGTGAAATGGGACAACATCATGCAGTTAGCAAAAACTGCAGAAATAAGTCAAATTAATTGATTTATAAGTATGTATTATGAATTTGAAAAAGTTGGCATTCATAATGTTGTTAATGCTTTATTTTTGAATTAGAAGCAGAGTTTATTTACATAACATATGCAAGAGCAATTATTAGATTTCTTTGTATAATGTCTTAGAAGAACTCTAAAACTTAATTTAGCCATTTAATTAAAATAGCTGAGTTATGTTAGCACACTGTTTTTGGGTTTTATTAAAGTTATCCTTCCAGCAAAGCATTCATCTCGTGCCTAAAACCTAGAGAACTGATCATATTTAAGCTTCTTACAAACGCTTGGCAACAGATCGAGAACGAACTCACCAGCATTTTCAATCCATTTCGCTCACTCCTACTTTCTATCGCCTTCGGCTACAAGACGAAGCAACAACAATGCAATGGTGAACTCACAGCATAATGCGTGTGAACCAGTGTTGCCAGAACCAGGGATTTCGCCCATATTTCGGGATTTTTGTACCTTTAAAGGGCGCGCGGGATTTTGAATCTAAAAATGGGATTTTTGAGCCTATACCTATCTTTTATACTTCTTTGGTTTATTTTTTGTTTATTTATTAATACAGTAGGAACTCGATTCTTGCACGTAATGAAAACCAGGCTCGCTGCAAGTTTCGAGGTTGTCGCAAGTACCGAGTCATTCTTTTCCCATATATGTAAATTATAAGGGGTTACTTTCACTGTAAAGAATCTAAGTTTGTTACACTTTTTATAATTTAATTCAATACACTTGTATAATGATAAATTTTAAGTAAAATTAAAGAAATTTAGGATTTTGGTTTGTTTTGTTTTGTGCACACTTGCTTGTTCAGTACTGCACTGCTTCCATGCAAAAGTTAAATAAGAACAGAGATTTCGTCAGCATATGAATTCGTGGGTACTTCCCCAAATATTTTGAGCTCGAAACTGACACATTTGCGGTACTTCCCCGAATTTTATTCAAAGACAAAACAAAAAATGTTGCAATGTATTGAGGACAAAATTTTTTAATTTCGCAAGTACTGAGTACGTAATGAAAAAAAAATTTTTTGTCGCAAGTATCAAGGTAGGCAAGTACCGAGTATATGCAAGAATTGAGTTACTACTGTAACTGTAAATATTTTATTATTAGCACTGAATTTAAGTGTAATCTTCAGCGTTGTGCTTTAAGCAGTAATTTTTTTGTTCTTTTTCTGTTTAAAAAAATATACATATACAGTTGTGTTCATTAAAATAGTAGTGCGGTACCTCAAAACATTCAAAACTCTTTTTTGGACATCTTTAGCTTTACAAATTGATCACTTGCCCACATATTTTGTAGAATACAATGTTCAGAATAGAAAATCGAAAAAATCCCGTTACTCTTGTGTCTTTTTTGCTTGTTTTCGATGACTTTTGATAACAACTATAAAAATCGGCTGTTCATTAAAATAGTAGTGCTGGTTGGAAGTGCTTGAAAAAATTAAGTTAATAATAAATATCGCCATCTGTAAATGCAGTTTAATAGTTGAATACATTAGTGATAGATATCTATTGCGATTTCTACACTTTTTAGTGGGTACAGGAAAGCCTTGCTCGGTCGAGAAGAGAGACCTATTAGTTAACTTGAAAAATAAAGGCAATACTCATAAAATGATGGAAAATATTGTTGTATGTAGTGCCACTATGGTTATTAATGCTATAAATTGGTGCAAGGCCCAAATAAATAATAAAGGCGTTTCAACTAAATATTAGACCTAACCTAGCATGAAAAATATGTAAAATGAAGTTGAACTTAGTTAAACTTGTTTTTTAAGCCTTTGTAATTACCACTACTATTTTAATGAACAGCAATTTTTTGTAACCTTAATTTGATTAGACCGAAGTAAAGAAAATTATAAGAATTTATAACTAAATATGACTCCATATATTCTTAAAAATATATGAAAATTGTTATTTTAATAACTTTATATGCGAAAATTGTGTTTATCATTTAATTTTGCAGTTTAATACCAAAAACTCATCTGCACTACTATTTTAATGAACACAGCTGTATATATGTATTTATGAATTGTTATTGAAAAACACGTTTTTTAATTAATATTTGCGAATGGGATTTTTTCCGGGATTTTTGATTTTTTAAATGGGATAAAGTGGGCGTTTTGCATAAGTGAATGGGATTTTTGGAGCTAGGTCTCTGGCAACACTGGTGTGAACATAAAAAATGCAAATTCTCTGAGCGAGCAAAAGAGTTGGGCCTCTATTCTACTCTATGGTGCTCAGTTAAAAAGGCTCAGATTTCTCACTATACATCTTTTCATATTAGGTATATCGATTTTAACATTTAGTATCGATTATCGATTTTATCGATTAGTAACAAATAAATATTAAATAAACATTGCTTTTTTCTTTGGTGTACCTCCAAAATTTCTTGATTTGATACGTGTACCTTGAACATAAAAAGGTTGCGGAACACTGCTGTATAGAACAAATAATTGTAACAAAAACCACTTTGTAAATCTGTAATTGAATTGTAAATCTATAAATTCACTCGCGCTGTAGGGCCATTTATTTAAATATATACATATATATGTTTTAATAAATTATTTCAGTAACGTTCAGCCTGTTGATGTGTTTCGTAGTGAAATAATTGTTGAAATCAATGAAAGTAGCAACAACCAATCACTTTCGAAGAATTCTGTTGAAGACGCCAATTACGATGTTATGCAATAAAATAATATAAAAAAAAACTTTTTAAAAATAAGCTTTTATTCATTTAATGTACTAAAAAGTAGAAAAAAGTATACCTCTTTTGTGCGGGTGATAAGAACGGATGCGAGACAGTGATGCCTATTTTTGTTCAAAACCTCTAAAAATAATGCGATTCACTCAGCTTAATTTTACGGAACGCAAAATGCTTCGAAAATGCTACGGACCAATAATAGTGTCTTCAAAATAAACAAACAATGGCACTAAAATAGATATCAGACGATAAATGCATTTTCATAAACGTATCATAAATCGATTGGCTATGCTTGATTGGAAAATCAGCTTTTTAAATCAAATAGGGTAAAATCACTGATTCAAATCAAATCTGATTCAACTCTTCACAACTCTGTTGTAACTGTGCAAATTTGTTTCAAATCGAACAACTGCTCTTTCTCTCCTGCGACAACAGACGGTCAGACGAACAGACAACCGGAAATCAAGATAGTGATTCTGATCTTTTCCATATATGTACATACCTATGTCTCTACTTAGGATAGATCCTCAATGCGAAACAGTTCCCCATGTTTGAAAAATGTACTCAAAACAAAAAAATTTACTTAATATCACATTTTCAGGAACTGCCAAATTCGACATACGACAGATGTTAAATAAAAAGAGGATTTGGTATAATGCGCATAACATATTTCATTTCTATTTACCTTGTAGTTAAACAAAATTGTATGCCGCAAGTTAAAGACGTGGTTCGTACAAATGGCTTTTTGCATAAAGTTTTGGTTTGAGTCCATATTTCAGCTAACAGGAGCTTCAATTCATTCGGCTTACGTATGCGCAAATTGCGCACACTTTTCTCGCCTATTTTTCCGTAAGATCTAATCGGTCCACGTAAGCTTTTACACTGTAAAGTAGTACAATGGTAGTAGAATCAACACAGCTAAATAAATTCAATTAACAGGTAACTCACTGGATACTCCTCCGCATTTAAACCCGTATTCTTTACGAACATTTGCACCAGAATAAGCAATGCCTTGTCCGTTTCTCCATGTTCTAAGAGAAATTTCGGACTCTCCGGAAAGGCAAATAACCACAATCCAAGCAGCACACTGCAAAAAATAAAAATGTATCATTTTATAACATGCATTAAGGAAAAAGGTGCTAGCGCTAAAAGGTCAATACTGCAGCTAAATTAAATAGGATTTAAACTGAATTGATGCTCAACTCGTCGTTTACTACCAAGTTTTCTCGAAACTTAATTTCGCGTTGCATTTTTTACCGTTAATTCTCAATTATTCCGAAAAACGGTCTCGATATCAATTCTGAAAAGTATGCTTTTTCATAATATGTAGGTACGTAACATAACCTGTCGTTATAAATAGGGAATTAACAACTCAAAGAGTATCGTTCTCGCATTCCTTACCGATAGTTTCTTCGCTAAATGCTCCAGAATTTCGTCTTTTTATAAGCTTTATATTAACTTCACTTCAGGTTTGTAGTGGAATCTAGTAATCAATTTTTCACCCACTTCCCGACTACTTAGAGATCTGAAACTTTGCATACATGCCTAAACACGAGCCCAATACATGAATCAATAAATTTTATGGGCGTAGGATAAGGGGCGTGGCACTTTTTTATCAACTCCAGATTTGTGTATAACTTTAGAACTACACATCACACATCAATGAAACTCGGTAGGAACTTACTACATATCCATATCCTTCTACTGAGAAAATAAGGGGGCACTGGAAAAGGGGGCGTGGCACCCCCCATACAAACAAAATTTTTTATCTCGATTAGCTTTGGAACTAAAGGTCGTGCAGCATTGAAATTTCGTATGTAGTCGCCTTTTGGATGTGTCGTCCCACTGGTAAAATTTTATGGGCGTAGGATAAGGGGCGTGGCACTTTTTTACCAACTCCAGATTTGTGTATAACTAGAACTACACATCACACATCAATGAAACTCGGTAGGAACTTACTACATAGCCATTTCCTTCTACTGAGAAAATAAGGGGGGAACTGGATAAGTGGGCGTGGCACCCCCATACAAACAAAATTTTTTATCTCGATTAGCTTTGGAACTAAAGGTCGTACAGCATTGAAATTTCGTATGCAGTCGCCTTTTGGATGTGTCGTCCCACTGGTAAAATTGTATGAGCGTAGGATAAGGGGGCGTGGCACCCAATACAAACAAAATTTTTGATCTCGATTAGCTTCGGAACTAAAGGTCGTGCAGCATTGAAATTTCGTATGCAGTCACCTCTTGGATGTGTCGTCCCACTGGTAAAATCTTATGGGCGTAGGATAAGGGGCGTGGCACTTTTTTTTATCAACTCCAGATTTGTGTATAACTTTAGAACTACACATCACACATCAATGAAACTCGGTAGGAACTTACTACATATCCATATCCTTCTACTGAGAAAATAAGGCGGACACTGGATAAGGGGGCGTGGCACCTCCCATACAAACAAAATCGTTTATATAGAACAGCTTCGGAACTAAAGGTCGTGTAGCATTGAAATTCCATATACAGGCCCCTCTTGGATGCTTCGTCCCACTGGTAAAATTTTATGGGCGTAGGACAGGGGGCGTGGCACTTTTCAAGCAACTACACACTAGGGCTTCAGTTTATAATTATAGGTACACCACACATCAATGAAAAACGATAGGAACTTACTCGCCGCTCCTTGCAAGCAAAACAACAACAACTTATCGCGCCACAAATATGCCACGAATATTAGGGTCGATCACAGCCGTATTATTTGTTAAATTGAGGATATGACGATAGGAGATACTGTGAATACCATAAATATTGTGTACTGCTCTGCAAGTTTTAAATTCTTTTTGCGAAAAATTTCAGAGTTCTAAAATTTAATTTATGGGAGACTAAAAAGTAGAAAATAATATTATATAAAAAAAAAACTTTTTAAAAATAAGCTTTATTGTACTAAGCTTTAATGTACTAGAAAATATATTGTTTCGAAGTCACCAGTACCTTACTATCAATAAAAGCTTGTGCGCTCAATATCCATATTCACACTTATCTTTCATTACTATAATCTATTTGCAAAACATAATTTAAATAAAATATTGTGGTAACTGGTTGACAAATATTGAACACATGAGCGCCTAAGCTTTTATTGATTTAATATAATTGTTTCGCACAATTTTATTTTTCTCCTGCTTGTACAAATTTTATTTTTCCACTGAATTCGAATGACATTTTTAATTGTATGTTTTAATATGAAAATCATAGGCTTCTTGGTGTTAGAACACTTGCTCCAACATCCTCCCCCCTTGAGCCCTGTCGGGGTTCAACCAGCTCTAAGGTAGCACGCCAAGCCGCTGAATCGGACGCCGAATATTGATCCTGGCTTCGCCGCTCAATAGATGTCCAGGTTTCAGAGAATTTAAGTCTTGTGGATCGGAACTCTGTGCACACAGCGTGCGCGAATTGAGAATTGCACCGATATCTGACAACAGGGTCTGCATCGCTTCAACCGTCAATAGTCGTGCCCTCAAGACACGACGCAAGTGATTTTTGACAGCTTTTATGGCCGCCTTCCAAAGGCCTCCCTGGTGAGGTGCAGCAGGGGTGATAAAATGCCGCTGAGTTTGTCTCACTGTCAACTGTTCAGAGAGATCTGATGTCTACCAGGTCTGAAGCATACGGCTTAACTCCCGCTCTACTCCAACAAAGTTGGTTCCATTATCACTCCAGAGGTGCAAGCAGTGGCCGTAGCGTGATGTGAAGCGAATAAACGCCATTATGAAGGCGCTAGTTGTTAAGTCTAAAACGAACTCCAGGTGCACCGCGTTCGATACCATACAGACAAATACAGCTATATAACCCTTGATGACCACATTTCCTCTCCGTCGGTCTGGTCGCCCTTTCCCGGTAATTGGATTGCACTGCTCGGCTGGCAAATCTGCATTTTGCAATCATGCGTAGGTTGCCGTCTTTCATAAAGGGAGTCAACTGGCGACTGCATTTGACAGTCGTTGTGTATTTTTTGAATGGATGTTGCTGTCGTTGAGTTGCAGCACCCGCACCTTGTCCTTGAAATGGTCGCGTTTTTCATGATTGATCCAATATTCCAACGAGTTCCTCAATTCCCTAATACTCAGGGGGGCCCTGTCTCTATCTAAGGTACGATTGACTGAGTTTGGTTAATTCGTTTTTTCCGACATTCATTCCGTACCTCGATGTCGAAATGCTGTCAGTATTGGCGCTTGATCATTCCTGCATCGATAATGGCATCTACCGCGAACATCTTTGGGCGAAGGATAATGTTGTGTCTTACGAGCAACGAGGTCATTTCCTCTATTCATTAGCAGGATACTTGGGCATCTGTATAGTGAGTGTTTTCCAGAACAGTTGGGGCACCGGAAACAGTTGAGTGCGCTCGAGAAGCATTGCATACTCCCTGCTGGTCCTCGGCCCAACTACCCGCCGGACCACCGCTCCAGCTAGACAAAAGTCCTTTTGCGAGCTCGGATTTCGCTTTATTTAGCATACCATTTCCCACTGAGCGCGACTAAATTAATAAATAAATATATACATAAATAAATAAATAGATAATTTAAGGACAATTAAATCGCATTCTGTTTCGCATAGTATCAAGCAAGTCTTGAATCAGAGAATGAGTCTTTTTGACCAGGCCAGTAAATCAAAAATCTCTGAGCAATATGCGTGGCATAAATACTCGTTGTCGTAGGACGAGCACAGTATTTTCCCACGCACTTTCGAAACTATCCTTGCGTTGAGCCCAAAATCTAAAGCTCTGGCTGCACCATCCTTGAGGCAGCTTTCCAGTCGTCTAAGCCTTTCCAAGCTTGATAGGTGTGGACCTTTTATTACCTCCGCGGAAAATGTATCTTTAAATTGGATCTACGCATTATGATCGCCTCGAAATGTGGGGGTTGATCTGCCAAGGGTAAATCGGCATACTGAAATTGTATTGCGATTGCCCCCTGGGAGTGACCCACTCTCAATGAGGATGTGCGCGGCTGTAGTGCCGCTATTTTTGACTCAGTGCCGCTCGAACTTCAACATACGTATCTTCCACCCGATCACGAAAAGCATTGTCTCTGCCTTGCAACCCTTGATTTCGCGCGAACCGCTGAAATACGCCCAATTTGTCGTCAAATTTCTCCCATGCCGAAACGATGATCCCGAGACGTGTTCTCTTCATTTCTAAATTTCCGTTTTTTTCACTTGTGAACTTAAACCCAACAGGCTGACGTTGAATCTGGATCATTAAGATAGAATTCGACTCAGGGAAATTGCTCAATTTGATCGGATGGAAATTAACCAATGGAAATTATTTCCTTAGAAAAATCGCTCGAATGGAACTCGCAAGATGGAAAACGCACTGATCCCAAATTGAATTCGCATAATGGAAAACGCTGATATGGATTTCGCAAGATGGAAAACGCACTGTTCCCAAATTGAATTCGCATAATGGAAAACGCTGATATGGAATTCGCAAGATGGAAAACGCACTGTTTCTCAAATTGAATTCGCATCATGGAAAACGCACTGTTTCCTCAGAAAAACCGCGCATATGGAATTCGCAAGATGGAAAAAGCACTGTTTCCTAATTGAATTCGCATAATGGAAAACGCTGATACGGAATTCGCAAGATGGAAAACGCACTGTTCCCAAATTGAACTCACATAATGCAAAACGCTGATATGGAATTCGCAAGATGGAAAACGCACTGTTTCTTGAATTCGCATCATGGAAAACGCAGTTTCCCTTTAGAAAACCCGCTCATATGGAATTCGCAAAATGGAAAACGCACTGTTCCCAAACTGAATTCGCATAATGGAAAACGCTGATACGGAATTCGCAAGATGGAAAACGCACTGTTCCCAAATTGAATTCGCATAATGGAAAACGCTGATATGGAATTCGCAAGATGGAAAACGCACTGTTCCCAAATTGAACTCGCATAATGGAAAACGCTGATATGGAATTCGCAAAACGCCCTGTTTCTTCACAAAATCACTCGAATAGAATTCACAAAATGGAAAACGCACTGTTTCTCAAATTGAATTCGCATCATGGAAAACGCACTGTTTCCTCAGAAAAATCGCTCATATGGAATTCGCAAAATTGAAAACGCACTGTTCCCTAATTGAATTCGCATAATGGAAAACGCTCATATGGAATTCGCAAGATGGAAAACGCTCTGTTCCCAAATTGAATTCGCATAATGGAAAACGCTGATATGGAATTCGCAAGATGGAAAACGCCCTGTTCCCAAATTGAATTCGCATAATGAAAAACGCTGATATGGAATTCGTAAGATGGAAAACGCACTGTTTCCTCAAAATCGCTCGAATGGAATTCGCTAAATGGAAAACGGACTGTTTCTCAAAATGAATTCGCATCATGGAAAACGCACTGTTTCCTCAGAAAAATCGCTCATATGGAATTCGCAAAATGGAAAATGCACAGATCCCAAATTGAATTCGCATAATGGAAGACGCTGATATGGAATTCGCAAGATGGAAAACGCACTATTCCCAAATTGAACTCGCATAATGGAAAACGCTAATATGGAATTAGCAAGATGGAAAACGCACTGTTCCCAAATTGAATTCGCATAATGGAAAACGCTGATATGGAATTCGCAAGATGGAAAACGCATTGTTCCCAAATTGAACTCGCATAATGGAAAACGCTAATATGGAAATAGCAAGATGGAAAACGCACTGTTCCCAAATTGAATTCACATAATGGAAACCGCACTGCTTACTCACAAAAATCGCTCAAATGGAATTCGCAAGATGGAAAACTCACTGTTTCCAAATTGAATTCGCATAATGGAAAATGAACTGTTACCTTAGTTTTACCAGGAAACCGCACTGTTTCCTTAAATTTACAATGAAAAACGCACTGACCTTATATTTACAATGGAAACGCACTTAAAATTTCGCTTCGATATAAGTTTTGATGTAGACCCGACTTCTCGTCGCACAAGTTGCTTCAACTGATATTTGGATTTGCATATTATATTCGAGGGAAATGTAGCAATAGTCGGGAAATCCATACTCCTTAGCAGTCGGCGCACGTGCTTTTTGTTTCTCTTTGCTATTTTCCCTTCATTTCCATTTGCCGTTTTATTTGCACCGGCTGCGTTATCGGTACTATCCGTCCCATCAGCGCTGTTCTCTTAATTCGCTCTCCTTGTTCCTGGCATAGCGAATGGACTGTCATTCGGCTCGATTGGACCAAAATGTTTCGCACAATTTTATTTTTCCTCCTGCTTGTACAAATTTTATTTTTCCACTGAATTCGAATGACATTTTTAATTGTATGTTTTAATATGAAAATCATAGGCTTCTTTGTGTTAGAACACTTGCTCCAACAATAATCTTGCCGTATTTATAGAATACGAAATTTGTAATCACCTAGATTTATATCTGATATAGACCCCTACAACTAATATTACTTATATATATATATCATTAAATAAATTACATCAAATACATCAACAAATATTATTGGACAGACGGGCAAGGAGGAGCGCTGCTATTCAACCGCAAACAACGAAAACCAAGAAAAGGGCAGACGGGCAAGGAATTAGTAATTCTACTAAATTAAATAGAATTAGATTGAGCAACAGCCAATCACATCACAGATAGGGAAGAACAAGTTAAAATATGTATGTAGATGATAAAGTTGTTTTGACTGATCTGGTGTGTTTTCTCCCTTAGAGATCTGAAACTTTGCATACATGCATTCATTCATTTTTAAGGAAGATTCCAGCGAAATAAAGTTTTTCACGTTCTTTGACGACACTGTACAGAAATAAAAATTCATGCCAAACCGCTAATCGCTATATATATTTTTTGCTGTATTTATGGAATACAAAATATATAAGGACTTAGATTTATGCCTAAATTAGGCCCCTACCAACATATATGCATCACAACCAATATTATATAGATATAACATTAAATCACATCAACAAATATTCCGGAGACAGACGGGCAAGGAGGAGCGCTGCTATTCAACTGAAAACCAAGAACAGACCAGACGGGCAAGGAAAAGTACTCCTATTAAATTAAATAGAATTAATTTCAGCAACAGCCAATCAGAGCACAACAGGGAAGAAGAAGCACTGCTGTATATAAGGAGCAGCTGTAGCCAAAGCGGACAGAACTGTACGAGCTGCCAAGCAGAGAGGTTGTCTGATTTTTACTCTTCGTTGTTTCTTTTGGTTGAATTCTAACCTCAAAAAGGGTATTTCTGGTACGGAATACTTAGGGCGCGAGCCTGACTCGCACTTGACTGCTTCTCTTTTTTTTTTTTTTCTATGAGCGACTTTTTCCCATGGCGTTAGGACTCCTGCTCTCATTAGTCCCTGCGCGGTTAAATTATAGAAACGTATAAGAACAACATGCAAAATTCAGTACTATTCTAGTTTGAAAATTACCGCAGTACCACCTACCTTCAGTACCTTTATGTGAATACAAATATAATTAGGGTTTTCACAGTGTCTCATATTTGTCGTATATTACTACGTTTATACGACACTTCAAATCGGTTTGAGTCACTTCACATTGACTCAAAACAGTCGTATAAACACAATTTTAAATCGCTTTGAAAAGTTTAAACAAAGAGTATGTTAATATAATAGAGTGCGCATCTCATACAAAATTTTGGCAGCGAAAATTTTGCACCGCGAGCTCAGCGGTGGAACCACGTTTCCCACTCATTTTGGCTCAGTCACTCGACCTCTCAGAGAACCGCTCTGCTACATGAAATTCCAAACTCAAAGTAACTACATACAGGGCTGTCAACCGAGGGGAAATTTCACGATTTTATGGGAATTAGAACTCTTTTTTTTTATAAGCTTTATATTAACTTCACATCCGGTATGTTTGTATGTATGTAGTGGAATCTAGTAATCAATTTTTCACCCACTTCCCGACTACTTAGAGATCTGAAACTTTGCATACATGCGTAACCACCATGACAATGCATGAATCAATAAATTTTATGGGCGTAGGATAAGGGGCGTGGCACTTTTTTATCAACTCTAGATTTGTGTATAACTTTAGAACTACACATCACACATCAATGAAACTCGGTAGGAACTTACTACATATCCATATCCTTCTACTGAGAAAATAAGGGGGGCACTGGATAAGGGGGCGTGGCACCCCCCATACAAACAAAATTTTTGATCTCGATTAGCTTTGGAACTAAAGGTCGTGCAGCATTGAAATTCCGTATGCAATCGCCTCTTGGATGTGTCGTCCCACTGGTAAAATTTTATGGGCGTAGGATAAGGGGCGTGGCACTTTTTTACCAACTCCAGATTTGTGTATAACTAGAACTACACATCACACATCAATGAAACTCGGTACAACAATAACGGATCCTAGTTCATGCTCTACCTACATTCGCATGTGTTAAAGGAGTGCAGTGGCGCCGATCTCTTTCCAGCAGTGATGCAAACTCTCAAATTTCCACATGCCCTGGCCTGAATCCGCGAAATGCGGTTTTTTCATATGTAAACCAGCAATTAACAATTCGTAAAAATAAAAATATGAATGAAAATACACAACATGTCATATAAATATTTCGCATAATAAAAAAGGCCACAGAAACCCGTTAGTCTTTACGGGATTAAGTACCTGCTCTAGAAAAATTTCTTTCAAGATAACATTATGGTTGAATTTTCATATCCAGGTATATGCAAAAGGAGCCGGCGCGCCAGTTTCCACATACTATCAATTCATTAATATGACCCTGAGATTCCATGTGCTATTCGACCTTTTTTATGGACGAATTTTTAAGCAGTATATTCTTTCAATTCATTTCAGTTTTAAAAATGCGTTAAATCTGCTGCAAAATGAGAAAGTTGACATCACTGCTTTTAAAGCGTGTGCTCCTACCTGCTCGCAGTTGCGCTCTTCTAAGCGATACCTACTTCAGAATGTGAAATATAGCTCTCAGATCCTGCGTGTTGTTGATGTTGAACATGTAGAGTCTTGCAATGCGTTACTCGAGTACTTGTTGCAATAGCAAATTCGATTTAACGGTTATTCTTATTTTACTATTAATATTACGTCGTTTGTCAATACCGGTTTTATATTTTGGGTATTATTATTACATATACCTAGGTTGGTAAACTTATGCCTGCTCTAGAATGACGTTTGAAAAGTGCCTAGAGTCAATTTATTTTAGTTGCCCCATTGCTTTTAACATTGCCCATTACAATGGAAATCGAGTAAACAACTCTATTACTGCACTATGCGCTACTATACACAGGAAGCCAAATAATCATAACGAAAGTTGTATATGGTTAATTCGTACGATCGCATACGCAGGTCACGGTTTCATTTAAGGATCAAAGCTTACATCTCTACATCATGTCATTTTTCAATAGCACGCCCCTTTTCTCTTGAAATGAGCGTAGAAGAGCAGGAAGAGAGAACACACATCTGCGTGGAAAAGTGACGGTGCTGCCGTTTGCATTTCAATGAATGTATATCACTCCACTTTTCCAGCCAACACTAGAACACTACGCTTTTCGACAAAACACTTTGATTTCAAGGAGCAATTTTAGTCGAATCATATAACAAACATTCCGATTCTGTTTTTTAATACTTCGGTCCAGTTTCTTCTGTTTCACTGTAACTTAACTTTTTTTTGTTAAAAATTGTTTCAGTGCACTTTTTCAAAAAACACTACTTTTCACTTCACGTTTATAATAAAAATTTTCCTAGTCTAGCATGCCAGGATGCCAATGTGTACTTAGTCTGTTATTTAATTAAATATTTACAGCAATATTTTTAAGTTTTATTAGATGAACAAAAATTAATTTAATTGTATCATTAGAATGTCAAACACGCATACAAGTTCAACCCTTCCGTGTTAAGATATTATTAACCAACTATTGTATATAGCAATTTGTGTTACATGTTTTGAAAAAAGTGCGCTGAAATTGATAGTCAAATAGTACTAAAAAAGTACATTTTTGTGAATCAGCGCAACCCTGGCTTAGAAACGGAAGGAATGCAGGAATGAGTATCAATGAGTTTGCTGACGTCATACTATGAGTAGGCTTAAAAACTTATTATTTGGGATTTCAAACAGAGTAAGTAGGTCGCTTTACTCAGTTTTTTCAACTAAGTATGAGTAAGTATGAGTAAGGGTAGAAAACAGAGTTTCGACAGAGTATACTTAGTGCAATGAGTACTCATTGCAGTTCTCTGGAGCACATGCACACCACATGCATAACACAAACAGCAATACGAGAATCGGGCGCAAAAAATGCCCGTTCGCCTCATTTGAGTACAAAAATGAAAGAACGAAGGAAAGCAACTGCAAATATGTATACACATTCGATATACATACATACCGCACATGCAAGACATACTAACATTGTGAGAAAGTGTTTTTTTCATATTTGCTCTTTTGTGCGCTCAGTAGCAGACGAGCACGCACAAAATGCCAAATCAACGACGGTCAACGAAATGCTGTGAGCTGTTGAGTAGTTCTTGTGTCCCCCTTTGCCGCGACCGAAATATGAAAAATGGCCCTCACTTCGCTTTGATTCACTTCGACTTTGATAAAAATTCATATCGGGCAGAAGCTATACAAGCTACAAACATTATTGTGGAAGATTCAAAAGGCCCAATAACAATCCCTGCAGTATACAGCCCACCCAAACACGCTATCAAGGCGGAAGAGTACGAAAAGTTCTTTAAAACCCTGGGTAACAGATTTCTAGCCGGAGGAGACTATAATGCAAAACACACTTACTGGGGCTCCCGTCTCATTACCCCTAAAGGCCGACAGCTCTATGCGGCTATTAGTAAATTAAATTTAGATCCCGTCTCAACTGGCACACCAACATACTGGCCAACAGACACTAAAAAAATTCCCGACCTGATCGACTTCTGTGTGGTAAAGAACATCTCTCTGAATGAGTTGAAATGCAGCTCATGCTTTGAACTCTCTTCTGACCATTCACCTGTGTTGGTCGTGCTTAATTATAATCTCACCAACTCACCTACCCAATGTTGCCTTCACAATCGCAAAACGGATTGGAACTGCTTCAGACACACAGTCTCTTCAACAATTAATCTGAAACTCTCACTGAAGTCTGACGAAGATATCACTGTAGCTGTCGAACACTTCAACACCTGCCTCCAGCAAGCTGCCTGGAATTCAACTCCCATCCAGAGCCAACGAAAATGCGCAAATATTTCAACCCTTGTGAAAGCGAAGCTGAGAGAAAAACGGCATGCAAGAAAAAAGTGGCAACAAACTAGATATCCCGAAGACAAGAAAAAGTTAAATGCACTCACCAAAGAACTCAAAGAGCTCCTAAATAGCGAACGAAACTCCCAACTCCAACGTTACCTCAGTAACCTTGATGCGACACCTGCTACAGAGTACTCTCTCTGGAAAGCTACAAGCAAGTTAAAGAGACCCATTCTGTCCCAGTCCGCAATACGAATGGAAAACAGTAAATGGGCTAGGAGTGATCACGAAAAGGCTGACATATTCGCCAGACATCTTAAAAGAGTATTTACCCCACATGAAATTGAACCCCCACCTGGCATAGCAGAAGAAGTCGAAACAACCTTGAGCCATACCTATCAAATGGACCTGCCCATACGCAAATTCTCGAAAGCGGAGGTCAGAACAGTTGTCGAAAAACTTAATATAAAAAAAGCCCCTGGTTACGACCTTATCACCGGCCAATTATTTAAACAACTCCCAGAAAATGGAATCACCTTCCTAACATATCTGTTTAATGCAGTTTTGACATATGGCTTTGTACCTCCCCAGTGGAAAGTATCCCAAGTAAAAATGATTCTCAAACCCGGAAAAAGCGCTGATAAAGTCGAGTCATATCGCCCCATTAGTTTGCTTCCGATCGCCTCTAAAATTATGGAAACTCTTTTTCTCAAAAGACTTCTGCCAATAATAGAAGAGCGAAAATTGATCCCCAACCATCAATTCGGATTTAGAAAAAAACACGGTACAATTGAACAGGTCCACAGACTGGTTAAGCATATCCACTCTGCGTTCGACCAGAAAAAATATTGTACAGCAGCGTTCCTGGATATTTCACAAGCATTTGATCGCGTTTGGCATGATGGATTGCTTTACAAAATAAAAAATACTCTCCCAATAAATTACTATATACTACTCAAGTCTTATCTCAACAGCCGATATTTTTTCGTCAAACAAGGCGAAGAACAGTCTGAACTTTATGACAGCTCAGCTGGCGTTCCTCAAGGCAGTGTCATGGGTCCCATCCTATACCTACTATACACGTACGATTTACCAGCCGATGAAGGAGTTATCATAGGCACCTTTGCAGATGACACAGCTGTTCTGGCTGTGGACATCCTCCCGCACGTGGCCTCCTCTAAACTCCAAAGAGGGCTAGACAAAATCACTCACTGGTTGAAAAAATGGCGAATTAAGTCTAATGAAGCAAAGTCAGTCCAGGTTACATTTACTCTTAGGAGAGGTACTTGCCCACCCGTTAAACTCAACGAAGTAAATATCCCGCAATGCAATGAGACCAAATATCTTGGTATGCATGTCCGCTTTTACACGATGCGACTCGGCCCCGGCGATTTTTTCGCATTCCGCTTTGAAATCGCGCATAGCTTTTACACGATGCGACTCGCTCCACTTCACATATTGACACTAGAGTCTGCAGCTGGTTTTATTTCTGGAATTTGTAAACATTTAAAGCACTTATTCCACTCTTTGCTCATTTTCTTCTTTATATTTACTTTTTTGCGTAAAATTCTGTTCTGTTTCAGTTTATTTGCAATACGTATTCACTCGATTTCAAGTTTTAATTTACAGTCGACAGCGCGAAGCGCGAAAACGAATAAAGAGGAACGTCAGAAAATCAGAAAATCGCAGCACAATCGCTGCCCGAGCGATTTTGCGCGTTCCCCTGTCGTTTCACCCCTCTTTCCTACATTCTTCCGTGTCTCCGGGGCCGAGTCGCATCGTGTAAAAGCGGACCATCTCGATCAGAAACTTACATGGAAAACACACATATTCACTAAACGCAAGGCTCTCGGCTTAAAACTTAGAAACCTACACTGGCTCATAAACCGAAATTCCCAAGTATCACTCGATAGCAAACTGCTCCTCTATAAAGCAGTCTTAAAACCTATTTGGACATACGGTATACAGCTGTGGGGCACTGCGGCCAACTCAAATATAGAAATACTGCAAAGATTCCAATCAAAGACTCTAAGAATAATTACAAACTCACCCTATTATGTCACAAATAACCAAATCCATCGAGATCTTAAAGTTCCCACAGTCGCTCAAGAAATAAATAAGCATGCCAGATCGTACATCCAGAGGCTTCAAAATCACACAAACCCACTCATAACCGAATTGACATCCCAGTCAACAACTTTCACACGACTCAAGAGAAAGTCTACGACAGACCTTATCCGTTGAAAACGAATTGTTAAGGAATGGTTGCACCACTGGGTGCACTCCATAAATGCTATGTATAATATAATCTAGATACAAATGTTGCTAAATGTACTATGTACAGATCGCAATAAAAAGAGGAAATTTAAAAAAAAAAAAAAAAAACTTCGATTTGCCGAAAATTTGAGTGATGCGCACTCTATTATATTAACATACTCTTTGGTTTAAACCTATCGAGTAAAAGCGCTATATACTACGTTTATACGACACTTCAAATCGGTTTGAGTCAATTCACATTGACTAAAAACAGTCGTATAAACACAATTTTAAATCGCTTTGAAAAGTTTAAACGTATCGAGTCAAAGCGCTTTTCAAATGAGTTATAAATTTTTGAGTCGATTCGAAAATACGTATAAACGGGTAAACATTTTCAAAGTGGTTTGAAAATCAGATTTTCTGTGCATTTTACATTTGGCGTCATTAGACGCCAAAAATAAATTGAAAAAGAAAGCTTCAGAACGTGGAAAAAAGTGGAAAGTGTAATGAAAAGATATTTCTGTCTTAAATAATTTTTGACAAATGTCACAATTTTCAAACCGTCTTCAGTCGTTTCGCTTCCAAAGCCAATGTATAAACATCTGGCTCGAAAGCGTATCGAGTCAAAGCGAATCGACTGGGGCTGTCCTATAAGCATGGTATATGTTATTTGAAATAAGAATATACAACAGTCATAAAAATAAGTTTGCTTTTCTCATACAAAAATCAAATACGACAAATACAATACGGCAGCCTATGTATTTCAAAAGTCATATTCAATTTCATTGGAAATTTCCATGCATGGACCGAGCTCGCCGCGCCTTGCACGCAAAATAGCAACAACTCACCGCGCCAAAGCAACGGGAGTTTTGCGCATGGACCGAGCTCGCCGCGCCTTGCAACGAAAACAACAACAACTCATCGCGCCACAAATATGCCACGAATATTAGGGTCGATCACAGCCGTATTATTTGTTAAATTGAGGATATGACATATGACGATAGGAAACACTGTGAATACCCTAAATATTGTGCAATGCTCTGCAAGTTTTAAATTCTTTTTGCGAAAAATTTCAGAGCTCTAAAATTGAATTTATGGAAGACTAAAAAGTAGAAAATAAAAATATATAAAAAAACTTTTTAAAAATAAGCTTTAATTTATTTAATGTACTAAAAAGTAGAAAGTAAATTGTTTCCAAGTCACCTGTATCTTACTATTTGTCTACGTCTGGCCACCTTTGACTGGCAAGCTGCTGCCCAGTGGGGCCAGAGCTTTTGCCCCAGCTCAAAGCTGCCAACCTTAGGATATAAGTTTGAAATGAGATGGAAAGTGGAACAGACTTTGTCGGACCTTGGAGTGTCCTCCATTACCTTTTTTACTCGTTGCATAACGCCGGTAGAAGACACAGCAGAGTCTTTTTCTCCGAAAGTGAAAGTAGTGTTTTTCCCTTAATATAACCCCGATCTTACCGAAAAAGAGCGACCCGCGAAGTCCGACCGCCGCTTCCAACACCCATCAACACACTGTTAACTAGAGCGTAAGTTGAGTTAAATAAACATAACGTGCACATAGTGCAATAGAAATCCGTGGTTTTCTTTGTGAGGATTTTCCTCAAAAGCGATTCCAATCGCAGCTCCTTTCCGCTAGCATTATACCCCAAAGCCTCACCGGTACCCCCGAAAGGCGTCTAACTTGGCACCCCGGCCAGTTGCGCCATATTTATGGTCCTTCGAGCCGGATCGAGGCTCGGGGGTAGCACGGAGCACCCCCGTATACATTTGCATTAGCATACTAACTAATATTTTCCTTTGTTAATTTTTTCTTTCCATAAAACTCCTCCATTTTGAACCCGCCATCTTGAGCCGCCATTTCAAGTACCATCACGTGTCTCTAAGACCGAGGGATTTTGCACACATTTACCCTGCGATACGCACCCTCCGAGGGATTTTGTACATATTTACCCTGCGATACGCAGCCTCCGAGGAATTTTGCATAGATTTACCCTGCGATACGCAGCCTCCGAGGGATTTTGCACAAATTTACCCTGCGATACGCAGCCTCCGAGGGATTTTGTGCATCAGTACCCTGCGATACGCAGCAACGAGAGATCAGCATATCTACCCTGCAATAAGCAGCCTACGGGGGCACTATAAGAACCCTATTTACCATAACCACTGCAACAATAAAGAGAGGTAAGTTGTGCATTTATTACTAAATTCAGTGCAATTACATATATTGAATAAACGGAGCCACCATCTGGTTAAGTCCGCCACCCCCAGCCAAATTTAGGCGAAGTAACTATAGAATATTTCCATTGAGTGTTAAAATCTTTCCGACCTGCAAATCCCAAATATTGTCAAGGGAAAGAGAAAAAACAATTTATTTTCCGATTGCTATTTTGTTTGCTGTTGGCAGAGTTGTGAAGAGTTCAATCAGATTTGATTTGAATCAGTGATTTTACCCTATTTGATTTAAAAACTGATTTTCCAATCAAGCATAGCCAATCGATTCATCTTTTTCTGATTCAAATCCCAATCGATTTGTGGCCTTTGATTTATAAATCAGCTCTCACAAATCAAAAGTGAAAATCTGATTTACCAATCACTTGATTTAAATCAGCAAATTTACAAATCTGATTTACCAATCTTGATTTGATTTCAAATCAAGTCTTGAAATCAAGTGTGCAAAAGGATGACAGAGCAGTAATAAAATGTATACTTCGAAATAGTACCAAAAATATCAAAGATAAATTCGTTCCTCAAAAATAAGAATAATTACTTGAAATCGTGAACAAATCATATGTAAATACAAACAACTTAAAGTAATACATTTATTTTATTGAAATGATAGTGAAATATGTATTTATTCGTTCATATTTCCACACCGAAAATTGCAAGAAAAGTATTTATTTGGGAGGAAAAAAGCAACCCTGTTTCATATGACTCTTCCATCAGTGATGTCAACGTCGTGAAATTCGTACCAGATTTTGTGCATTTTTAAAGCTGATACGTTTATGAAAATGCTTTTATCGTCTGATATCTATTTCAGTGCCATTGTTTGTTTATTGTGAAGACACTATTATTGGTCCGTAGCATTTTCGAAGCATTTTGCGTTCCGTAAAATTAAGCTGAGTGAATCGCATTATTTTTAGAGGTTTTGAACAAAAATAGGCATCACTGTCTCGCATCCGTTCTTATCACCCGCACAAAAGAGGTATACTTTTGTGCAAATCACTGCCGCTACAAAAGTGTAATGATTTTCCACCTGCTGTTACAGGAAGCATAATATGTTAAGTATAATATACATATAATATGTAAAATATATACATATGCATTAGTTAAACTTTGATGGTTTCAGCAAAAGAACAAAGTAATGTATTTATATACAGACACTCCTCGTATACATTCATATATTTTGAAATAAAAAAACATAAATTGTTGTTTTTTTCTTGTTCATACTATTTTGTAGCATCTTATACCTGCTACTCAAATCCACAACTTTCCTTCTAATACAGAAAAATGCAGCTCTGTGTAGCTTACTTAATGTGGTGATTTGGCCAAAATCGATTTGAATCAGCCCAGCGGCCAATCGATTGGTGCTTTTTGATTTCAAATCAAAATCAACTTTATTGATTTGTGATTTGAATCAGACAGTGGCAAATCACTGATTTGAGTTTTTTGATTCAAATCAATATGATTGGTGGTGCCTGATTTGAAAATCAGAAATTTAAATCGATTGGTGGAGTTGATTTTTAAATCAAATCATCCGTTCTTATCACCCGCACAAAAGAGGTATACTTTTGTGCAAACCACTGCCGCTACAAAAGTGTAATGATTTTCTACCTGCTGTTCCAGGAAGCATAACATGTTAAGTATAATATACATATAATATGTAAAATATATACATATGCATTAGTTAAAATTTGATGGTTTCAGCAAAAGAACAAAGTAATGTATTTATATACAGACACTCCTCGTATACATTCATATATTTTGAAATAAAAAAACATAAATTGTTGTTTTTTTCTTGTTCATACTATTTTGTAGCATCTTATACCTGCTACTCAAATCCACAACTTTCCTTCTAATACAGAAAAATGCAGCTCTGTGTAGCTTACTTAATGTGGTGATTTGGCCAAAATCGATTTCAATCAGCCCAGCGGCCAATCGATTGGTGCTTTTTGATTTCAAATCAAAATCAACTTTATTGATTTGTGATTTGAATCAGACAAGGGCAAATCACTGATTTGAGTTTTTTGGTTCAAATCAATATGATTGGTGGTGCCTGATTTGAAAATCAGAAATTTAAATCGATTGGTGGAGTTGATTTTTAAATAAAAAATTTAAATCAGTTGATTTGTAAATCGATTTTGATTTGAATCTTTTACAGGTCTGGCTGTTGGCACGTAAGCGAAGCAGGGCTGCCAAGTCAGTCAGTTCCAACCCAAGGAATTTTTGTTAATCTTACTACACCAGATCCTTCGGTGTTCTTTCGTGGGTTCCTTTGTGTATCAGAGCTGGTACCTATTGAGATTTTACAGTCCTTTGGCACAGGCGGCAAAGGCAACAAAATTTCAAGGGAATCTCCGTAAGGAATCGCCAGACGATTTTCCGCACCCCGCGGGAAACCATAAGGATAATTTTAGCTTTTTTAAAATCTGCGAAACCCATTTAATTTCACAATCCAATTCTTCAAAATTATATAATAAGTATTCCAGTTCCATTTTGATTCATAATAAAATTCTTCAAAATTATATAATAATAGTATACTTTTTATTACATTTATATATATACATATTGCAATTATATCAAGTTCCCTGAACCATTCGACTAAACTGGGACATTTCTCTTTGGTTGGGAACTAGCCCTCGGCTTTTGAGGGGAAGATAATCCAAACGTTTGGTGCGATTAAGCTATTATTAGCATTATTTATGAAAATTAAGCGTTCGAGACTCTAACCGGAGTAATTTGAATTGAAATTTATGTTCGATTTGTGGTTCGAAACTGATTTGCAAAAGAAGTTTATACTTGGGGATTGAGTGGAATCGTTTCCTTCTACATTTGAGTCCGTATCCGAAAAATTTGAAATACATTTCAAATATTCCCAATTGCGAATTCAAATTCTTGATTTTTCTTGTGCGCCTACCCTACTGAGCGTAGTATAATTGTTTATTCCTGGTGGACACCATGTCGCCCATAGGTAATTTTTTCCCGCTTGGCTGATGATTTGTTGGAATTCGAAACCAACTTCAGCCAAGAGTTGATCGATCATACCACCCACAATCTGGAAGTTCAAAGGGATGAACTTAAATCCTTGTGGGAACGCGTAAAGGCAGCATACGACGAATGTATGCGTTCGCTACCGGCCTCTGTCTCGGAAGAGCCGATGAATGTCGACGCCATTAAGGACAAATACCGGAGTTGCTACCAAGCATACGTGTGTTGTTCTGGCCAGATGGGAGCGTTCACAGAGTCCTTCTCCCCTCCGCGTCTCCGGAGCTCCACTATGCGTCAAATTGAGAGCCCAGTGGAGCCAGCTTCAGCCAATTTCAGTATCAGCCTACCACCGTGCGATACTGAAATATTTTATGGCGAGTATTTGTCCTGGCCAACGTTTAGGGATCTTTTCACGGCAATACAATTTCACGGGATCTCAACAATTGTATTTCGACTTTGGCATTGTACGGGGTGGAGGTCGATAGTTGGGATCCCATATTCACTTATTTGTGGTCAACTCGGCTACCCGAAATTACCTTTCTCCCTCTGGGAGCAAACCGTTGAGAATCAAACTAGCATCCCAAAGTGGAAAGAACTTGACAGTTCTTAACTCGTCGTTTCCAAACTTTGGAGACTGTTTCTGATTTTAGGTCCCAACTACCAGTCAAGGAAAGCGTCCGAACTACGACATATCCACAGAATGGAGCAGTGCGAAAATACAAAGCGCACCACGCTACCTCGACTAGCTCCTCTTGCCGGCTTTGCTCATCAAAGCAGCATGTGCTAAAGGGTTGCAGGGAATTCCTGGAGATGACGGTCCAGGATCGTTGGGCCGCAGTACGCAGGCTGCGGCTCTGTATAAATTGCCTGGCTCATTCACATGAGTTCAGAGATTGTAACAGCTCCTTCAACTGCCCCAAGTGCAAACATCGGCATCACACGCTTTTGCACATGCCACAGTCCCCCGAGCAAAACAGTCATCATGCTCCGTCCGATGATTACGTTGACCCCCGTCCGCCCCGTGATTCGGATTACGCTTGTCCACTCCGGGACAATAATCATCCCCGCTACCCTCCTGACTCAAGCTCACCCCGTCCGCAAAGCTACTGCGACCAACCCCGTTCCCCTCATGACATTGATCGCCCCCGGCCCTCCGGAAGCGCTCAATCCCACAACAATTTTCCGATTCAACCCCCGCGTGAACAATTTCAATCGTGTTCCACGACAAGTCAAAAGAATGTGTTGTTGGGGACCGCAATGGTTAACATATGCCATCGCGGTACGACGTTTCCAGCACGGGCTGTCATAGATTCGGGGTCCGAGGGCACCTTTATTTCCGAGAGGTTGCAGAGAAGGCTTCATCTTCCTTGTGGTGAAATTCAGGCCCAAGTGTCCGGCCTTAATAGCGCGGTATCGGGTAATACAAGTAGAGCTTGTCAACTGGTCATAAGCTCACCCCGCGACCAGGCAAAAAGAATCGAGGTGCCCCCTCTCATTCTCCCCCGACTCACGGGAAATCTCCCGTCCCGATCAATTTTCCCCGAAATTCAGAAGATGCTTCCCCATATACCGCTGGCTGACCCAGCTCTACACGCAAGCGGCGCTGTAGACATATTGCTTGGTGCCGATATTTACCCACAAATTATTTTATCCGGCATCCGGCAGAACGTTCTAGGCACGTTGGTGGCCCAGGAAACCATTTTTGGTTGGATGTTACTTGGGCCAGTGCCACGAAGCGACGATGAGCGAGCGAGCGATCAGTCTGGCACAATACCGCGCTCATATTGCCCAGCTGAAAGTTCGCCAGAACGGTCGGCCACCGCCGCTGCCGGAGCAATACCGCGCCCGTATTACCCGTCCGCCGCCGTGGTCGACGGAAGCGCGATGATGCGGAACGGAGCAATACCGAGCTCGTATTGCCCGACATCGCACTCTCTTGGCCACACGGCCCGATCAAGGGCGAACGGAGGCGGAGCAATACCTCGCTCGTTTTACCCGCAACCGCCACGCAATCAAGGCCAGAGACGTCCTTCCCGACGCGTCGACCTAGACGCGGCTCCCTCACACCCGAACGGTCGGGGAGCAATACCCCGCTCGTATAGCCCGCGGCCGCCACAAAATGACGCCCGATCAGCCACCACCTCAGTGCAGACACGGCGCCAACTAGAAAAGGAAGCGCGACGCCCGCACTCATATCGCCCCGCAGCAGCCAGTCGGCACTATCCCCGAAGGGCCAAAGCGGTGACCTTGGATGGAGCATTACCTCGCTCGTATTGCCCACCAACACCGCCGCCAAAACCCCGCCGAACCGTATGACATAAGTAGGACAGAGAATTGCACTGAAGTAGAATTAAAATGCAACTTATATGTTTTATAACCCACATGTATGTATATTTATCACCCCGATTAAGCTGTTGCAGTGATACTGCAAGGTGGGCGGGATGTCTACGTCTGGCCACCTTTGACTGGCAAGCTGCTGCCCAGTGGGGTCAGAGCTTTTGCCCCAGCTCAAAGCTGCCAACCTTAGGATATAAGTTAGATTTAAGTTTGAAATGAGATGGAAAGTGGAACAGGGGTCGGACTTTGGAGTGTCCTCCATTACCTTTTTTACTCATCCCATAACCCCGAAAGAGTATACCGTCCAAGTGTTTATTCCGTAAGATATACCCCGATCTCGTCAAGAAGAACGACCCCCGTTTCCACCGCTTTTGCCACCTGTTAACTAGAGCGTAAGTTGAGTGAAATAAATAAGCATAACGTGCACACATTGCATAAAACCTTAGTGTTTCCATTGGTGCGATTCTTCCACCATAAGCTTTCCTAGTCACAGCCCCGCTCGCGGTCACTAGACTCCACAGCCTCACCGACATCCCCGACAGGCGTTCAACTTGGCACCCAGGCCAGTTGCGCCATATTTACTATTAATAAAAGCTTGTGCGCTCAATATCAATATTCCAAATATCTTTCATTACTAGAATCTATTTGGAAAAAAATTATTTAAATAAAATATTGT
Source organism: Neria commutata (assembly GCA_963457695.1). Lineage (NCBI taxonomy): Eukaryota > Metazoa > Arthropoda > Insecta > Diptera > Micropezidae > Neria > Neria commutata. The sequence continues at coordinate 34,290,032 of OY735245.1, forward strand.
GGTAACTGGTTGACAAATATTGAACACATGAGCGCCCCAAGCTTTTATTAATAGTAAGATACAGCTGACTTGGAAACAATTTATTTTCTACTTTTTAGTACATTAAATAAATTAAAGCTTATTTTTAAAAAGTTTTTTTTTATATAATACTAGCTTTTACCCGCGGGTTCCACCCCGCGCTTTTATAAAAATACGTAATGTGATGCTCTGAATGAATGTTGCTGTATTTAATTTAATAGCAGTGCTTGCCAGTCTGTCTTTTTCTTGGTTTCTGTTGTTTTCTGTTGAACAGCAGGACTTCTCCTTGCTGATGCTTGTGATGTATATATACTTGTAGAGGAAGACATAAATGTAGGTCCTTACAGAACTATCTGTGTATATAGATTACTCCTTTGGTGGAAGGCCAAAATTAAAGTCACGACCAACCTTCACACACACAAGGACCCACAATTTTTTACGGTACATACAATTGTGGTGTGCCATGCCCCTAAATCTATATACATATATGAAACCCAAATTATGTAAAAATGTTTACATGTATGTATGACTAAATACCCTACCGGCAACTCAACTAACTTTTAGTGCACTATAAGCAAACTACTTCACAACCATAGCTGACTATTCTTCGACTACATTCAGTGGAAATGACTGACTTTTTTAACATTGCGATGTCCTAGGCAGTAGTCAGTCCCGATTACCCTTCGATGACTTTTCAACTAACTTAAAGTCGGTTACTTTGAAGTTAGCTAAAAGTTAGTTGTTTAGAAGTTACGTAAAAGTTAGTTGTTTAGAAGTTAGCTAATTTTTTTTAGTTAAAGCTAACTAATTTCATATGATGCTATTCAACTAAACTAGTATGCTGTAAAATCGTTGCCTGTTTAAGATAATATATCATCATATTTCCATAATTTGGCAAAAATATTTGGTTTTTGATAAATGCTTCCATTTCCTTCTGAGCAACTGACTGAAATTTTCCAATGCAAAAGTTTTTTGACAAATATATAAAACAAAAAGGAAAGAAAACAAACAGCTTGCTTTGATTTTTCAATTTCAATTTCACAATGCACATAAGTAAATGAAAAATATTCAAAAAAAGCAAATAGCAAAAAAGAAGAAAGCAAACAGCTCGCTTTGATTTTGGGGCAGTTCTGCACTACATTGTAGTTAGCTTATAGTTAGGTCATAAAAGTTAGCTATAAGTGTGTTATTTTTGTAGTCGACTACTGAAAAGTCAACTATAAGTGCGTTATTTTCGTAGTCGACTACTGAATTGCTTATAGGGTACTAACAGAATACACAATTTTAATGTTGCATGACTTGTACTTTCAAAGATATGCCATATCATAGAATTAAGTTATATGAGGGATGCCACGCCCCCTTGTCCCATGCCCCTACATTTTTTCCAGCAGGAAAACACAACTAAACACTAACATAATACAAAGTTTTAATGTTGTACACCTTGTAGTTTTAAAGATATTCCAAATCAATTATTTAAGTGGTATGGGAGGTGCCACGCCTATGACCATCCTTGGAACATCTATAGCAGTGGTGCCCATGCACTATACTCTCGATGCTCCTTTGTTTTTGTAAAAACTCTTGGCATAGGCCGAGATTTCTTCACACAGACACAGCTCTTCGCGCTAAGCAGTACGAAAAACACAAACAACAATGTTATTTTCGTTTCGTCTGCCAGCTCGCACGCATATGCTTTGTTGGTACACTTTTGCGACAGTTATCTTCAACAAAGACGTTGTTGTTGTCTTGCGCATGATTTCGAGGAAAAAAGTGTGCAGCTGTGGAATGGGAAGCACTTGAAAAATTTTTTGCTCATATTAAGTTTGATATTTAAATTCTTCCAACTTCGGAAAATGAAGATCATATCTCTTCAAAAGAGAAGTGGGAAATTGATGTTTTTGACTGGGAAAATGATTTGGATCATTTATTGAAAGGATCATGGGAGATTTATATGACTTTTGAGTTATTAAGTTGGTTTGTTTTTCATTACATATAACTGAGCAGAATATGAAATTCCTTTTTTTACAGTGTACACATTGAGCAATTTTTTTTCCTTTTTTATCATAACAAAGTTTGTATGTATTGATGTTTACTCTTCCATAAGGAACTTTTGGGCATCACTGATCTATAGTCTATGTGCCAAATTTGGTTATGATCGATCAAGCGGTTTAGGACGCAACTCCGAACATACATACATACATAATTTGATTTTTATATATGTACATATATAGATTTTCCTATTGAAGTTATGGGTTGGGTATGGAAAATAGGTTGAGACTTTGGAAAATCGATTTTTTTTGCCGAAATTCATATTTTTCAGTTATGTTGAAAATTCGTGGTATGGGATCATTTTATTGGACTAAACTTACAATATTCACAATGTATACGGTGACAATAATTTTTTTTTTATCAAAATACATAACTTAAATTGAGGCTTTGTAGTTTGCACCGCCGTTGCCCAGTGGATAAATGCTCGGTTGCTGATGCGTGGAGTCGGTGGGTCAAATCCCAGCCGGGCTCATAACCCGTCTCCCGCGATCTAGTTGGGAAGTCTACGAGAGTATAATTTGCTGTAAATAGTTCTCCTTTCCCGTTCGGACACAGCCGTAGAATAAATGAGTAGGTCCCGTTATCTTGTGCTAAATTAATACTAGCAACAACAAGTTATTGCGAGACTGTTGCGCAAATTATTTATATTTTTGAGTTCTTGAAAAAACGCAACAGCCCGTGTAACCGAAACTTAAACCCAGCTTTCTTCCATTTACTTGTAGGTATTCATTCTATTTTAACACAAGGTGCAAACGGGACCTTAAATGTATTCTATATTTATGAAGGCTTGTATGTACCCTATAAGCAATTCAGTAGTCGACTACGAAAATAACGCACTTATAGTTGACTTTTCAGTAGTCGACTACAAAAATAACACACTTATAGCTAACTTTTATGACCTAACTATAAGCTAACTACAATGTAGTGCAGAACTGCCCCAAAATCAAAGCGAGCTGTTTGCTTTCTTCTTTTTTGCTATTTGCGTTTTTTGAATATTTTTCATTTATTTATGTGCATTGTGAAATTGAAATTGAAAAATCAAAGCAAGCTGTTTGTTTTCTTTCCTTTTTGTTTTATATATTTGTCAAAAAACTTTTGCATTGGAAAATTTCAATCAGTTGCTCAGAAGGAAATGGAAGCATTTATCAAAAACCAAATATTTTTTGCCAAATTATGGAAATATGATGATATATTATCTTAAACAGGCAACGATTTTACAGCATACTAGTTTAGTTGAATAGCTTCATATGAAATTAGTTACCCTACCGGCAACTCAACTAACTTTTAGTGCACTATAAGCTAACTACTTCGCAACCATAGCTGACTATTCTTCGACTACTTTCAGTGGAAATGACTGACTTTTTTAACATTGCGATGTCCTAGGCAGTAGTCAGTCCCGATTACCCTTCGATGACTTTTCAACTAACTTAAAGTCGGTTACTTTGAAGTTAGCTAAAAGTTAGTTGTTTAGAAGTTACGTAAAAGTTAGTTGTTTAGAAGTTAGCTAATTTTTTTTAGTTAAAGCTAACTAATTTCATATGAAGCTATTCAACTAAACTAGTATGCTGTAAAATCGTTGCCTGTTTAAGATAATATATCATCATATTTCCATAATTTGGCAAAAATATTTGGTTTTTGATAAATCTTTTCATTTCCTTCTAAGCAACTGATTGAAATTTTCCAATGCAAAAGTTTTTTGACAAATATATAAAACAAAAAAGAAGGAAAACAAACGGCCTGCTTTGATTTTTCAATTTCAATTTCACAATGCACATAAATAAATTCAAAAAATTCAAAAAAAGCAAATAGCAAAAAAGAAGAAAGCAAACAGCTCGCTTTGATTTTGGGGCAGTTCTGCACTACATTGTAGTTAGCTTATAGTTAGGTCATAAAAGTTAGCTATGAGTTTGCTATTTTCGTAGTCGACTACTGAAAAGTCAACTATAAGTGCGTTATTTTCGTAGTCGACTACTGAATTGCTTATAGGGTAGCTATAACTAAAAAAAATTAGCTAACTTTTAGCTAACTTCTAAACAACTAACTTTTAGCTAACTTCAAAGTAACCGACTTTAAGTTAGTTGAAAAGTCATCGAAGGGTAATCGGGACTGACTACTGCCTAGGACATCGCAATGTTAAAAAAGTCAGTCATTTCCACTGAAAGTAGTCGAAGAATAGTCAGCTATGGTTGCGAAGTAGTTTGCTTATAGTGCACTAAAAGTTAGTTGAGTTGCCGGTAGGGTACATATGCGTTTATGTATGTATGTATGGCTGAACAGAATCGGATGAAATTTTACATATTATGTATGACGCGTACAGAGTAAAAACGTGGTGAGTGTCAATTTCCGCCTCATTGCGCTCATGCGCTGTGAAATTATAAACTGCGTTTGTACCTACTCTGTCCGCGTCATATATAGTGCCAGGGCAATTTAAAGGGTATACGAAGGCGTGATTCAATAAATGGATGTGGCAACTATACAACTTAAATCTTTGAATTGATATATCTTTGGGAATGGAGTTGGGTTGCCGACATGCGAACGATGTTAACAGCACGACGAACAAAACGAAATGGCAATTTTGCTTTGTCCCTGCAATGCGTTAAAAATATCTAAACCACTTTGATATTTGGTCAAGCATACCATACATACAAATATTCTCTAACACATGCTCACGTTTGACTTAAACCATTTGACCGGCCCCGACACATGCTCATTTCGATGTTTACACGTACACATGCTTGACTCAAGCATGGTCGGACCGGCCCCGAGACGGTCAAATGGTTTGAGTAAAACGTGAGCATGTGTTGGAGAATATTTGTATGTATGGTAACACAGACAATGTTTGACCAAATATCAAAGTGGTTTAGATATTTGTGACGCACTGCAGGGGCCAAAGAGAGCGTGGCACCCCTCATACATCTCAAATTTATGTGCCGTGAATAGTTAGTGGTGCATGAGGAGTGAAGTGAGGGGGTCCGCAGTAGTGGATCTCAGAAAAGCAGGTCATGACTTTAATTTTGGCTTTCAAGTAATGGCGTAATCTACATACAGAAATAGTTCTGTAAGGACCTACATTTATGCCTGGGTAGTCTGCTAGTGTATTCTATAGCCATGTCCAAACGGGATGCTTCATTTTCATGCCGAATTCTTCGCGAGAAACGCCGTCGCATAAAGGAACAATTTTCAACTAAATTTTTGTGATTTTAGTGACCTCTCGCATCAGAGACCGGGCACTTAGGGCCAGTTTCTCAGTGGATGTTTAAATCTAATTTGCGAATTGAGTTTAAATCTAGTTTAACTTTTCTTGAGTTTCACAGTGCATTTATTTAAATACGGAATAATGAATGGCAACTTCGAATATTTGACAATTGAACACAGCACAACTTGCCAAAAACATATGTTCAATTGTTCAATTATGGAGGCAGCGCGAGCTAAAAATTTTTCGTCGGCCGAAAGAAGTGAATTATTGGATATTCTTCAAAGAATCCACAGTTTATATTATTTATAATACTACGGGATCATTTATATGTGCTACACCATGCAGTTGTATGTTTAATTTGGCCGCTTATAAATTGCAATATTGTCGACGCAGCTTGCCTGCACATCCGAAATCAGCTGTTTATTTGTTTTCGATTGCAACTCTGTGCCGTACTTAAATGCCCACAACCGGGCATTTAAATTTTATTTAACTTCCCACTGTGAAACTGAAATTCCCTATTTAAACTGCAATCAGAGTTTAAACATCCACTGTGAAACTGGCCCTTACTCACTTATTCACTGAGCTACTACGACGGATGTTCGTACTTCTGTTTAAAAAGCATTACTGTTTTCATATTTTCCGGGCTCTAAAAGGTTGGAGGATCCAGTTAACTAAAGTTTAGCAATGGCTTAGGGCGGGTTTCACAGTGGCTATTTAAATCTAATTTGCAAATTGAGTTTAAATCTAGTTTAACTTTCCTTGGGTTTCACAGTGCATTTATTTAAATATGGAATATTTCACATTTGAAGGTTGCCACAACTTGCCAAAAACATACATATGTTCAATTGTTCAATTATGGAGGCAGCGCGAGCTAAAAATTTTTCGTCGGCCGAAAGAAGTGAATTATTGGATATTGTTCAAAGAATCCACAGTTTATATTATTTATAATACTACGGGATCATTTATATGTGCTATACCATGCAGTTTTATGTTTAATTTGATCTCTTATAAATTGCAATATTGTCGACGCAGCTTGCTTGCACATCCGAAATCAGCTGTTTATTTGTTTTCGATTGCAACTCTGTGCCGTACTTAAATATCCACAATCGGCTATTTAAATCGTATTTAACTTCCAACTGTGAAACTGAAATTCCCTATTTAAACTGCAATCAGGGTTTAAACATCCACTGTGAAACTGGCCCTTAGTCAAGCCATGCTTACAAGTTAATGTTAATAAGTACCTTGGAACTGCACACATTGCGACAAATAAATTCCAGCTGTGAAAAAAGAATCCCTCATACTGCAAATCAATATTCGCCGGAATTATGATCCACGCGATGCCTACAAATAGAAAATGTTAAACGATTTAATGAATTATATTTTTACGCACCAGCTTAAAGCTAGCAACCGGCAAAGCTACCGGACCAGTTTCGAAAGAAAACTAGCAACAAAATAAGAACGATTGAAACAAATAGAACTATTCTGCTCCGAACTTAGGGCTGAGAACAAATTACTTAAAGAAGAAAACGTACTACTAAAAAAACAAAAGCGAAACGATGAAAATAATCTAGCTCCTCAAATAGAATTCTGTACAGACGAGGAAGATCTAAATCAAGAAACTGACTGGATCCTGAAAAAAAGGAAAAAAAATAAAAAAAGGAAAGCCGAATCGTCACCCGAATTGTGCGATAGTGAGCCAATACAACCGAAAATTATAACAGGCAAAGAAAAGCGCGGCGAAGAAATTGTGCACAAACCGCGTCCACCACCTCCGATAATGATTACAAATATAGATAATTACAATCAACTGTATCGCGAAGTTAGCACTCATATTAAAAACGATTTCCACATTAAGCTACTTAACAATGGAATCTATAAGATAAACACAACAGAGAGTACCGACTATAGGTCTCTAACAACCGCTTTTACAAAATCCAAAATGTCTTGGTATACATATGAGGACAAGCAATCTAGACCATTTACAGTAGTAGTAAAGAACCTTCACCATTCATGCGATCCTGTCGACATTATATCGGAGCTAAAAGAAGAAGGGTTTAAGATCACCAATGCAACCAACAAAAAAAAGTGGAAAACAAAGGAACCACTAAACATGTTCATTCTGTCGTTTGACTCATCCGAGGACGTCAAGAAAATCTATGATATCAAAAAGATTATGGGAGCTATAGTCACCATTGAACCATTGAAGAAAAGCAAGTTAATACCTCAATGCAAAAATTGCCAATCCTACGGCCACACAAAAAACTATTGCTCAAAACAGCACAGATGCGTAAAGTGTGCAGGAAAACACCAAACGCACGAATGCGACATGACCGAAACACAGCAACCAAAATGCTGTAACTGTGGCGGGTCACATCCCGCAAGTTACAGGGGATGTTTAGTAGCAAAGGAGTTGCAAAAACTAAGGAATAAAACCAATCAAAACACATTAAAAAATAATAATCTACATAACCCCGTATATGCTCCTCCAAGGCATACACAAACTTCAATAAAACCAACTAAAAGTGACACATCAAAACCAAGCTATTCACAAGTAGCTAAATTGAACCCTCAACCAGAAAATGCCGACATTCTGTCAACCATTTTAAATATGCTTAAAAGTCAAGAAGAATTTAATAGGGCATTGGCCACCCGACTTGAAAAGCTCGAACTAAATATACTTACAAATACCAATTAAGTAAGTAATGTCTGAAAGCTTACGAATTATGGCTTGGAACGCAAACGGGCTCCTAAAACACCTTCCAGAGCTCCAAGTTATCCTAGATTTAGAAAAAATTGACATATGTCTAATCTCGGAGACGCATCTCACAAATCAGTCTCACATAAACCTCAAAAATTACAACACTTACCATACTTTGCACCCTAGCAACAACGCAAGAGGAGGGAGTGCAGTGATAATAAAAAGCTGTATTAAGCACTACGAAGAACAGAAAATTAGTACGCGAGAATTTCAAGTTACTACAGTAACAATCGAAACAAAAACACAGAAGTTATCGATTAGTGCCCTATATAGTCCTCCTCGGTATTCTATTAAATACGACCAATACAAAGATCTTATCGAAAGTCACCAACATAAATTTATCATGGGAGGAGATTTCAATGCCAAAAATACCTACTGGGGATCAAGATTAACTACATGTAAGGGAAAAGAGTTATACAAAGCAGCTAAAAATACTGGATGTGATTTCATCTCTACGGGAAAACCAACATACTGGCCAACAGATGTTTTAAAAAAGCCAGATCTAATAGATTTCTTCCTACTTAATAAGATATCTAAAAATTTCTTAAAAATAGAAGAGGGTACAGACCTGAACTCTGACCACTCCCCAATCTACCTAACCTTCAGTGATAAAATTATACTGAGGGAACAATGCTCAACACTTACCAACAAACATACAGACTGGGAATGCTTTCGACATCTTCTGAATCAAAATATAAACCTAAATGATTATATACAAACCGTTGAAGAACTCGAAAAAGAAGTATGCAGCCTCACGGAGAATATACAAAGCGCAGCATGGAATTCTACACCGTTCTTAAAACGTAAAACACAGGGTATTAACTACCCAAAAGAAATCAAAAATCTGATCAGAGAAAAAAGAAAACTTCGAAAGAAATGGCAAGCAACTAGATCACCGGCCGACAAAACGAATCTAAATAGAGTAACCCAGCAGCTTAGTCGCGAAATACGACTAATCCAAAACGAAACAATGGACCGATACTTACAAAATCTAACTGATGACAAATACACTGACTATTCTCTCTGGAAGAGTATGAAATACTTAAATAGACCAATACAACAAATACCCCCAATCAGAAATGAAACCGGGCATTGGGCCAGGAGTAATTTGGAAAAGGCTAATGTATTCGCTAATCACTTAGAAGCTACCTTTACACCATATGATGGAAACCAGTCCGCAAAAAGTTGCCACAACGTACAGAACGCTCAGAACGACTTCAATATACCACTTATAACTAGCAAAGAGGTCGCCACTGAAATCAAAAACTTAAAGGCAAAAAAAGCTCCAGGATTTGACCTAGTCACAGCAGAAGTACTAAAAGAACTTCCATCAAAAGGAATTAAAAAACTAACAAAATTATTCAATGCAGCAATCAGGCTTAAATACGTCCCAAGCTTTTGGAAAGTAGCAGACGTAATTATGATACCCAAGCCTGGCAAGGAGCCCTCCAGCGTTACTTCATACAGACCAATATCGTTGCTCCCAATAATATCAAAAGTTTTTGAAAAATTATTACTAAAAACACTAAAACCAATAATAGAAAATAATAACATTATACCTTCACATCAGTTTGGATTCCGTGATAAGCACTCAACAATCGACCAGGTACACCGAATAACAGAATCAATTGAAGACGCTATAGAAAGAAAGCAAGTATGTTCAGCTATATTCCTTGACGTAGCTCAGGCCTTCGACAAGGTCTGGCACGAAGGGCTAATTCATAAGATAAATATGCTCTTGCCAAAACAATTATGTGACCTTCTTGAGTCGTACTTATCCCAGCGATACTTCCGCATAAAACAGGATGATAGCTTCTCAAACTTAAAGGAAATAAAGGCCGGGGTCCCTCAGGGAAGTATTCTTGGTCCAGTTCTCTACTTGCTATACACATGCGACTTGCCACAACCACAAAATGCTATAATTGCCACATTCGCTGACGACACGGCCATTTTAACTACAGCCAACACTGCTAAGGAATCAACAGAAAAGCTTCAAGATGCTGTTAACTGCGTAGCAAATTGGACAAAAACATGGCAAATTAAGCTAAACAACACGAAGTCGATCCACGTAGACTTTACCACAAAAAAAATACAATATTTTCCTATATATATTTGGAACACTCAAATACCGTATTCAAACAATGCAAAATACTTAGGTATGAATCTCGACGCGAAACTGTGCTGGAAGGAGCACATAAAGAAAAAAAGAGCGGAACTTGATATTAAACTAAGAAAACTTAATTGGCTTATTGGTAGAAGCTCAGTGCTTTCAATCCATAACAAACTAATGATATACAACCAAGTCATAAAACCAGTGTGGACGTATGGCTGTCAGCTTTGGGGTTGCGCCAAAAAAACCAATATAGACATAATACAACGTTTCCAAAACAAAGCACTCCGAGCTATTGTAAATGCCCCATGGTATATACAAAATGTAACCCTTCACCGAGACATGAAGATAGCGACCGTAAGCAGCGAAATCGGAAAACACGCAACAGCCCACAAGAAGAGGCTCAGTCAACACGTCAACGAAGAAGCATCGAAGCTGCTTGTGACGGATGGACAAATACGAAGGCTAAAGCGGACTAGACCCCTTGATCTGACTAAGTGATCCAATGAGAAATGCTTAGATAAATATTAAAACCCTATGTAAATAAAACCAAACTGCTTGTTAATCGTATGAATTAGTTGTAGTGCAATGTAATGTTAACTCCAATATTAAACATTATAATAATAAATAAAAAAAAAAAAAAAAAAAAAAAAAAAAAAAAACAAAATAAGACACTCGAGCAACAGCGAACACTAGGACATAGCAAACCACGGCGACACGTACAGTCGCCAAGAGGGAAGCGAGAAGAACTGTAAAGATACCAGCAACCCAAAAACCGAAGGTCATAAATACACTCGCTACAAGGGCAACCAACTACTACAACGAGACGATTATATTTAGTAAGCTTTCCATCCTCCCGACCTTTCTCACCGCACTCTGTGTTGTTTCCACTGCCCAGTGTTGAGAGATTTCTCATCCTCCTAACCTTTATCCTCGCGCGGCGTGTTGTTTCCACGGGCCAGTGTTGACAGATATCGCTTCCTCCCAACCTTTCTCCCCTTCACTGCGTGATGTCGCCACGGCCCAGTGTGAAGAGATTTCCTATACTGCCCAATCTTCCCCATCACCACCTAATGCGAGTTGTTTCCACGGTCTAGTGGTGCTATAATCCCTGTCCCTACGCCAAGACCACGGTACGCAACATCGACAGACCGTGGCACCGGTACAACAAAGATCACCCCGATGCTCGGAAAGAGGAGCAGACGGTGGCAAACGATCCCCAAGCAGAACGGGGAGAGCAATATCAACGTACAGGACCACGCTCTCCACCGCTAATATGGCTTATCTGTAATTCATTACAAGTAGCGTTAGAAAGCGATACGAATAAATTGTGACCCAAGGGCCTTTGGAACAAAGACATTTCTTTGACCCTTTGGCACCCGCTGAGCCTTACCCCTTGCCAAAAGCTTCGTTACAGGGATAAAATCAATTTGAAAGCATGATATGTATAACAATAAAATATACATACGTATATAGCTTTTTTTGCCAACATGCATGGATGTTTTAACTGAAGCTTCGAAAACATTCGAATTAAAGGAAATACACGTAAATAATTCAGTCTATAAAAAATTATTCTATTAGTCAGATCTTATAGCTAGCCTGAAATTATTTGCGATAATTAATAATGAAGAACATTTATACTTTAAACAGATAAATTTGGTTTGTAAACTTATGGAGTACGGAACCTCTGCTGAGACAAACTTCCGAGCATGAGGCTAACAGCCAACCCTAAAATTTTCCATTTATAACACATTGTTAATTATAATGAATCAAATTTATGTTCATATTACCTGGTAGTAAAATAATACCGAAAGTCCAAAACAATTCCATCCAACACAAAATCTTTTCCCTGTACATAGTGGGTTGAAACTCGCCTAAATAAGGAAACACAATTCCCATTGCTCCAGCTACACTGAAAAAAAAAATTAGAAATGAGCAATTAATCATCAAATCACACAATTTAATGCATAATTTCTTGAAGATTAATGGTCTGGTTAAACAACTGTGTTAGCACCAAACTTGTATATATCAATGATATCGTTCATAATTTAAAGTACTGTGAAATAAATTTTATGCTGATGATTCTTTAGTCATGATTGGTGGAAAACACATAAGCGACATTGCAATTAAGATGCAAAGTGGCTTAGATAATCAATATAATTATGTTAGAATTAATTCTAATGTTATTAAATCAATAAATAAAATTATATAAAAAAAAAACTTTTTAAAAATAAGCTTTAATTTATTTAATGAACTAAAATGTAGAAAATAAATTGTTTTTAAGTCACCTGTATCTTACTACATATCAATAAAAGCTTGTGCGCTCAATATCAATATTCAAAATATCTTTCATTACTAGAATCTATTTGCAAAAAATTATTTAAATAAAATATTGTGGTAACTGTTTGACAAATATTGAACACATGAGCGCCCCAAGCTTTTATTGATAGTAAGATACAGGTGCTCTACCGATGTATCTGCACCTTGACGTGGTGGTAGGGCTTGCGTTCATCAAGGAAGAGTTAAGCTATGCCGACGGAGTGAGCTGTGACTTACTCTGGCAGGGTCTCCCTTGTCGGAAAGGTTGACTCGGAGATGACTGACGAAGCCAGATACGAGCACTTCAAGCCAAGGTGTCGAGGTACCCGTGCCGAGGGCTGGATGGTCAGCAGTGCATAAAGAGCTGACCGTAAACGGTCCCCTCCGACGCTCGGGCAAGGTCGGTTGTATAAGAGCCTTACCCTGGTATGCCGGCTCTGCTGGGGTGGACGACCCTTTCCGTGCATACTCGTGGGACCAAAAATGAATGAACCTTTTATATATAAAAAAAATAATATAACTACATCTAAAACCTCGGATGTCCAGGCTGACATCCTTGGTGCAGATGAGGATACACTCCTGGCATCCAGACAAGAGTCGTCATCCACAATCACTCTACCAGTGAGTGCCAGCCATAGCACTCCAGACGAAAAACCAACCACTTCGAAGGCCGCGGTGAGTTCCAAGGTGGATACCTCAAAGCCTGTAAGAAAAAATGCGAAATCCGTGGGGGCGATTAAGAAATCGCAGTACCTGAGGGCAGTCTTCATTCTCGACAAGATTGCCAAGAATGAGGCGGCCGGTACAATCCACCCCAAGGACAAAGTAGATAAGGTTCGTTGCCAGGCAATAGTTGAAGGGTACAAGGAGTATCAGGCAACTAAACCACTTCAGGTAGTGGAGGCAGCAAAAAGAGATAGATCCAAAACCGACTCTGTTGTCGAACCCAATAGGAAGCGAGTTGCCAGGGATGACTCGCCGGGCAAGACAGAACCTCCGATCAAGAGAAGCTACAACGAGGTGGCCAGGGATCACCTACAAGTTGCTCTCATTGACCAAATATCCGGCGGTGGCAAACCAGCTCAAGAGAAGTGGATCGAGATCGAGGCCAAACTCTCTGAACTGGTAAGCGACTTCCTATTCTCCGATGCGAACAACCCCATTCCTGGCTTCGACTCAAGCGAAACCTTGAGGGGATGTCGCATTTTTAAGTGTCAGGACGAGTTCTCGAAGGAATTCCTAGGCAGATGCGTAGCTGAGCTCAGCGAAGCATGGGAAGGCTTAAAGCTTAAGCTGATCCCAGCCAGTGAAGTCCCAAGAAAACCAAAGGCACGTATCTGGCTACCAAAGGTCGAGATGGTGGGCGAAAAGCTGATTCGACTCCTTCAGAGGCAGAACCCTAACATCCCAATGAATGACTGGGTAGTAATTCATGCAGAGAAATCAGTAGTGGGCGCGAAGAGCTCCTCGTACCTGCTGCTGCTGAACGATGAATGCCTAGCTCCATTGGAAGAATGTGAGTGTAAGCTGCTCTTCGGGGTAAGGACAGCGAAAATTAAGATTTTTTAACCCAATGAGCCGATACCGGAAGCTGATATCGAGGACGCCAACAAGCTGTTAGGCGACATGTCACTCCAAGCGGATACCGTAGCAAATTTGGCGAGAGTCGATGAGGGTACTCCAGGCTAACTTAAAGCACTCTAAGTTCGCCTCGGATAACCTCCTAGTCTTCCTAAGGGAGGAATACATCGATATTGCCATCATACAAGAACCCTGGGTCAGGGATCTTGAGGTAAAGGGTCTAACGGATGGTCTCTTCAACCTCTTTTACAGCAGCAATTCAGGTAAACCTAGATCATGCATACTAGTGAGGAAGCATATAAAGGCTTATCTGTGTTCCAATTTCAGTTATGAAGACCTTACTGTAATTAAGCTGGAACTGCAGGACGGGGCCAGCCAGCCAGCATGATAGACCTGCACCGCCAGTAGAAGTAAGGCAACTCTACGAAACGCTAGACGGATCTAGCCCACTCCTACTGGGCTGCGATGCGAATGCGAGACACTCGCTCTGGGGCAGCACCGAAATCAACGAAAGAGGTGAGTCATTGTTTGACTTTATTATTAATTCTAAGTTTAGCATTTGTAATAGAGGCAATACTCCAACCTTTATATTTCCTAGCACTTCTGAATTCTGTGGGTGGGAAGAAGTTCTTGACATTACCCTCGTAACAGAAGGAAACCTAAAAGTGGAAAAATGGAGGGTATCCGACAGTGTATCTCTGTCAGATCATCGTCGGATACTCTTTGAAGTGAACATCAAGGTTGATGGTACTCCACCCTTTAGAAATCCAAAGAGAACAAACTGGAAATTGTTCAAAAGTATCCTATATAATAAACTTAAGGAATTACCAAACACCGAAAGCACCACCAAGGAGGAGCTGGACGCCAGGACGGAATCTTTTGAAAATGCGTTCGGGGTCGCATATAAAAGATCATGTCCAATGAGGTACGGCAAGAAGGCATTACCTCCTTGGTGGAATGACAACCTCACTGAGCTTAGGAAGCTAGTCAGGAAGTCTTTTAATGAAGCATACAAAAGTAAGGAATGGGACCCTTATAGATCGAATCTTAGGAAATACAAGAAGTCCATCCACGTTGCTAAGAATACGTCTTGGAAGAAATTCTGTGAATCAATAGAAATTACAAAAGACTCTGCTAGATTAGGTAGAATCCTATCCAAGGGACACTCGCAGCCAACCTTTATAAAAAGGAGCGATGGTACATGGTCGGACTCTACGGAGGAATCCCTAGAAATCCTACTCAATACCCATTTCCCAGGATGCAGTGATTCAGAAATTCAAGTTGAAATTCTACCTGCACCAGCACCCCTTTCAGGGCCAGTTCTGGACTATCTGGTAAATGAAGAGAAAATAGCGCACGCTATTAACAGTTTCTCCCCTTTCAAATCGCCTGGTATAGATGGAATACTGCCGATAATGCTACAGAAGGCTTCACAAGGTGTGATACCGAAGCTAGCAGTACTATACCGGGACAGTTTAAGACTCAATTATGTACCACTAAGTTGGAGGAAGGTCAAGGTGATCTTTATCCCAAAAGTGGGTGTTCAATCGACTTTGGCCCAGCACTGATGGGCCTAGTGTCGTTCGGCCGTTCGGGGCCGCCACGCGCCGGCGCCGGTCTGTGTGAGGTCGATCGAGGCAGTCGCAACGGGCTCTTCGGTTCCTGCATCGATAAACATCATCACTTCGCATCCAGCAGTCACACCGTTCACTTCGCTTCCATCTGCGCAAAGCAACACTTCGCTGCATCGCGCTTCTTATTTTCATTTCCATATTCCATCATTTTCATTTTGTCATATCATTCCTTCGAATTTTCTATTGCATTATAATTTCAAACTTATATTTGCCTTTGAATTAAAACTCTGTGAATTCCTTGAATTGTATATTCCATTTAAATATTCCTACAAATGAATTATAATATATTCGCATATTACATTGAAATTCAACTCTTGTTGCTCCAATTTCATTCCCTCTGCAAAACACAGCCCCGCGCTGTGTTCAATGGTCCTTCGAGCCACGCTTGACAGCGTGCGGTAATCATAGTTCACTGTTTTAGTTCACTGACTACAGTTCAGTAGAGAAAAAGGCAGTTCAATGAAAACTGCAAGTCACAAATCGACTTGAAACGGAGGGAAAAGTACGGCCGGCGAAGAAAAAGTGAAATTGATTTTTGTGCTCGCGAAATCATCAACGTTTTAAGGTGAAAAATAACGCTTTGTAATACACAATAAAGTGCATATCGCTAACTGTGTGTGTAAAATACGTCTTGATGCGATTTTCAATAAAAACAAACGTTTTTCGCTGAGGTAGCGAATTTCTTCCTTGATCATCAAAAGCGACGCCAACGTGCAAAAATTTACACGGAAAAAGCGCAAAAACCAAAAATTGCGTAGTCTATTCTGCTGTATTGCTGCAATCGAGTCTTCAAGATCGGATCACCAAAAATAGAAAGCGGCAGCAGATCGGCGAAAAAGGCAGCGGAGCCCTCGAAGCTGTTCACGAAGCCCGGCAAGCGGCAGAGCCCCACCAGGCATCAACGGCAGCTGGCAGAAACCCAGAACAAAACCCCTTCCCCATAATCTTTTGCGGCCGTGGGTAAGATTATAAATAATATCTCCAGTTTTCTCATTCGAAAGCGCATTTCAAGCATTTCTGCATTTGTAAAATTTACATACAATTACAATGTAACCCATAAATCATATACAAATTACATACAAATTTATTTCAAATACGTGCTACTATTTCTCTACAAAGTACTAAAAATACCATTAATTGTGCATTACCATTTCCCCATAAATCATACAAATCAAATAAAAATTTATTTCAAATACGTGCTACTATTTCTCTACAAAGTACTAAAAATACCAATAAAGTACCATTTCTCCACAATTTACATACAACTACAACTGAAACTTGTGATACCATTTCCTTATAAATTATATAAAAATTTAATTTTCCTACAATTTGCGCCAAGGAATTCGGTTCAAAAAAAAAAAAAAAAAAAATTTTTTTTACCCGTTACAGGTATAGCATAAACATAAACACGTGATCGTAAAGTGGCATTTTTCCGCTTACGTAATCGCGTGATTTAAAAACCGGCACCCTTTCCCGTACATCAATACATACACACATATACTCGCAACCGACAAAAGGAAGCCGTTAGTTGACAAAAATAAGGCAAAAAGTTAGTTTTTTTTGTCTCGCCTTTGCAACTAACGAACAGTGGGACAAGTCGCTCTTTGCCACTGCAAATCTCTAAGCGCGAACATTTCGGTACGTTCGCAAAAGTATTCACACTATCATCCAAAAGATATTCGTCAGCTATTCGAATAAATTATTCCGATTGTTTGCGAATAATTATTTCCATATATATTTTTATTTCGATTTCTCGTTCACTCGTCGAATAAATTTTTTTCCACAAATTATTCCGATTGCTTTCAAATAATTTTTCATCACAATTTATTTCGATTTCTCGTTCATTCGTCGAATAAATTATTCCGATTGCTTTCAAATAATTTTCCCCACAATTTATTTCGATTCTGCATTCATTCGTCGAATAAATTGTTCTCCATAAATTATTCCAATTCTTTTGCGATTTCGACTTTTCCATTCATTGGTCGAATATATTTTTCTCCACAAATTATTCCGATTGCTTTCAAATAATTTTTTCCCACAATTTATTTCGATTTTGTATTCATTCGTCGAATAAATTTTTCTCCACAAATTATTCTGATTGCTTTCAAATAATTTTCCCCCACAATTTATTTCGATTTCTCGTTCATTCGTCGAATAAATTTTTCTCCACAAATTATTCCGATTGCTTTCAAATAATTTTTCCCCACAATTTATTTCGATTTTTCGTACATTCGTCGAATAAATTTTTCTCCACAAATTATTCCGATTGCTGTCAAATAATTTTTCCCCACAATTTATTTCGATTTCTCGTTCATTCGTCGAATAAATTTTTCTCCACAAATTATTCTGATTGCTTTCAAATAATTTCTCCCCACAATTTATTTCGATTTCTCGTTCTT
This sequence comes from Neria commutata, assembly GCA_963457695.1. Classification (NCBI taxonomy): domain Eukaryota; kingdom Metazoa; phylum Arthropoda; class Insecta; order Diptera; family Micropezidae; genus Neria; species Neria commutata. Next base: position 34,308,093 of record OY735245.1, read on the forward strand.
TCGTCGAATAAATTATTCCGATTGCTTTCAAATAATTTTCCCCACAATTTATTTCGATTCTGCATTCATTCGTCGAATAAATTGTTCTCCATAAATTATTCCAATTCTTTTGCGATTTCGACTTTTCCATTCATTCGTCGAATATATTTTTCTCAACAAATTATTTCGATTATTTTCAAAGGGATCAAATCCCTCCATTTCATTTCCACACAAACTCGTGGGGTTCTCCAAAATTCAACCTGTTCACAAGTTCCAAAATTCCCTTTTTTTTGACCCGGCAGGATGGCTCTCGCCAAATACACTCACTCGTCCGTACAAGCCATGTCCAACTTCATACTAGAATCGGACAACTTGTTGCAATTCATTGGAAAATTCTCGGCAACTCCCGCATGCTACCACACAAAGGCAGGGCTTATAGTGAGGCAAGAAAGTCTTGAATCTGATTTGTCCCGCGTACGCAGCGCACTCTACCAAATCATCACCTCCGATGACAGTGAACTCCCCGACGACTTCAAAGAGTCCGCACGGCAGAAATACGAGATTTGCCTGGACGAGGTCGAAGGTTGCCAGGCTCAAATTCTCGATCTCCTCGAGAGGCTTTATCCCACCCGGCCAATATCCTCGCCGTCGGATTTGCGCCAAAAGCAAACAGCGGTTCGCGCAACGCTCAAAGCTCTGAGCACGAAAAGTAGTGAGGCGATCCCCAAAGCCTCTACTACTGGAGATAATTCACTTCCGAATTACTCAATTCCCAAAGATAACTCAACTCCAAATTTGATCCCCACAAAAAGTGGTGAGGCGATCCGCAATGCCTCCACCACTGAAAATAATTCACTTCCAAATTATTCGAAACCCGAAGATACCTCAAATCCGAATTATTCCACACCTAAAGATAATTCTATTTCCAGTTGCTCCACTAAGAAACCAAGTTCACCTCCGAACTTTGGTCTTAATAACACCACACCATGTTCACTCCTGAATATTGGCTCAAATAAACCGAAGAAAACTGCCCATTGCTCTAGTGCCGCCAATGGACAAATTATACTCGCAGAGGATGGATTTTTTGGCCCGGCAGGATGGCTATCGCCAAAATGGGCTAGGTCTCCACGGTGGGTCAATCCCGAACCCAACCCAAAGCTCGCCACCAATACTCCTTGCTACACTCTCTCGACGTCTCAGCCACTCCGCAAAGGAAGCTCTCTGCTGGCTCTTCTCGACAAAGAGCAAGTGTTGAGAGCACTATCACCCGCGGCTTCAGCTTACGATGACCATTCCATTTTGCTTCCGCAAAAACTCGGATTTGGCCCTCGGCGTCCCACATTTCCCTACACAGTTCTTTGCCAGGCTGAGCCCAGACTGCTGTGCCGACAGCATCACACTCCAAGACTAAAAGCGCGTTATCATCGGCTCAGCGAAAGGTGGAAGAACGAGACTGCGGACGTTCGCAGGAAATCAGGCAGATCAACCAGGCCGATGGTGCAGTCCTGCATAGTGACATCCTCGACCATCGGACCCCATATCTTCATACATTCAATAACCCTACACAACCTCATTTTCACTACTCTTTCAGTTATCCCATTATTTCGCCTTCATTTCCCTCGCCCGAAGTTAATACCCATGCTAATAATGTGTGTTTCTTCACAGATTGCGTCAACACCGGATGAAGCAGTTCGACATACATCAACGTTCGCTATGATTGTGCCGTGGTTCTCAGGCACCAGCGCAACGAATAGCAGCAAACCCTTTCCATGGCTACGGCGTAAGCCGCCCGACGCGGTTCTCCGAGGCCGGAAGAGGCCATCCGTCCAGAAGATGCAGGACGCGCAGACCGGCGCAACACCCAGAGTTCACTTGCGTGGATGCGCAGCAGGCTCGACGCGACGGTCCCACAATGACGGCAAGCGGAATCAGCCGTCATTTCAAATAGTGCTGCAAGGTTCTTGGGACGGGCTGCGACGACTACCGGAGGCAACGAGCAATTAATTTTGCAATATTGCAAGGCGCCCAGGATGTTCAATCGACTTTGGCCCAGCACTGATGGGCCTAGTGTCGTTCGGCCGTTCGGGGCCGCCACGCGCCGGCGCCGGTCTGTGTGAGGTCGATCGAGGCAGTCGCAACGGGCTCTTCGGTTCCTGCATCGATAAACATCATCACTTCGCATCCAGCAGTCACACCGTTCACTTCGCTTCCATCTGCGCAAAGCAACACTTCGCTGCATCGCGCTTCTTATTTTCATTTCCATATTCCATCATTTTCATTTTGTCATATCATTCCTTCGAATTTTCTATTGCATTATAATTTCAAACTTATATTTGCCTTTGAATTAAAACTCTGTGAATTCCTTGAATTGTATATTCCATTTAAATATTCCTACAAATGAATTATAATATATTCGCATATTACATTGAAATTCAACTCTTGTTGCTCCAATTTCATTCCCTCTGCAAAACACAGCCCCGCGCTGTGTTCAGTGGGTAAACGCGGTCACGAGACCGCTAAGGATTTTAGACCGATAAGCCTAACATCCTTCGTGCTGAAGACTCTGGAAAGGTTGCTAGACCTTTATATAAGGAGTAACTTCAACCCAACCAACATATCAAACTCTCTACATGCATATCTCAAAGGGAAGTCTACGGAGACAGCTCTTCATGAGGTCGTACGCACGATTGAGAGATCTCTCTACTCCAAACAATATGCAATGGCATCCTTCCTAGATATAGAAGGAGCATTTAACAATGTCAGCACCGAAGCAATCCAAGAGGCTCTTACACAGGTAGGGGTAGAAGATTGCATCGGCTCCTGGATAGTGTCGCTTCTTAAAAGCAGACGTATACAGGCTGGGATTGGCATAACGAACAAAACGAAATATGTTTGCAGAGGAACTCCTCAGGGGGGGGGGGGGGGGGGGGGGGGGTCCTATCTCCTACACTATGGTTGATCGTTATGAACAAGCTGTTACTAACGATGGAGGCGGACAATGCCAGCGTAGTTGCCTATGCTGATGATGTGGTGATACTTGTATCAGGCTTATTCCCAGGCATAATTAGCGAAATTATGGAGGGCTCTCTAAGAAAGGTAAAAACTTGGGCCACCAGTTGTGGACTCGGAGTAAACCCAGAGAAGACGAAGCTGATGCTCTTCACCACAAGAACCAAAATTCCTACCTTTGTAAAACCTAAATTTCAGGGGGTGCGCCTAGAATTTTCAGATAAGGTGAAATACCTAGGAGTCATCCTCGATTCAAAGCTAAATTGGAGAACCAACGTCGAAGAACGTGTGAGGAAGGCATCGGTAGCTTTCTACTCATGTAAGAGAATGTTGGGCAAAAAATGGGGTCTAAAGCCGAAGATTATACACTGGATGTATACGGCCATAGTTCGCCCTATCCTATCTTACGGTGCGATTGTCTGGTGGCCAGCGCTAAGTAAGGCGTACATACAAACAAAACTCAGTCGTGTACAAAGGACAGCGGCAGTTGGAGTGACAGGAGCGATAAGATCCTGCCCAACAGAGGCGCTAAATGTACTCCTACATCTAATCCCTATAGAATTTTTTATAGAAAGTGCAGCGGCATGCAGTGCCATCAGACTTGCTGCGGGTGGAAGGTGGAAAGGAAGGACATACGGTCACGGTGTCATCCTTGACCGACTTCCGGCGAGCCTGAGGGAACTGCATGCTGACTACATTCTACCTAAAACAGAATTTGGAAACTCACTACCTGTACTATTTCCGAACCGTAAGACCTGGAGTCAAGGTGAAGAATTCAACCTCAAACAATCGTTTCGTTTACCCAACTACGCAAGTGTCTTCCAGGCTGAAATACTAGCAATCCTAGAAGCGTCGAGATCCGCACGCTCTCTAGAAACGGGTAAAATCAAAATGTCAATTTACTCTGATAGCCAGGCTGCCATACAGGCTCTATCCTCAAACACCATTCGGTCGAGACTGGTGGAGGAATGTAGGATGGAACTGTCAACCATGGCCAGAAGATTTACAGTAACCCTGGTATGGGTACCGGGTCACAGAAATATATTAGGGAATGAAACTGCTAATGAACTGGCGAAGCAAGGCTCTACGCTTGAAGATTCAAGCGCGGCCGACGTGGGTGCTTCGTTAAGGGAGATCAAAGGCAGAATAGCAGAACACTACCTCTCCAAAGCAAAACGGAAATGGAGAGATCTGGTGACATGCAGGACCACCAAAGATATTTGGGGCACGTATGACATCGGAAAAACACTCACCCTTCTCAGAATGAACAAAAAAGATGTAAATAGGCTTACTGCCGTGTGCACAGGGCATTGGGGGGTAGGCAGACATGCGGCAAAACTTGGCATTCCCTTCAATCGGTACTGTCGCCGTTGCGAAGACCCGAATGAAGAGGAAACGATAGACCACTTTTTGTGCAAATGCCCTGCCCTAGCAAGGGGCAGGCTCAAAACACTAGAAAAATGCTTCCTAGAGAACATCAATGACATCCAAGGTATGGATATCATTAATGTTCTGAACTTCTTGAATTTCGCCAGATGGCTGTAGGTTGTTCGAGGCGTGGTAACAAAACGGCACTCAGTGCTAATTGATAGTCAGGACTAGCCACACAAACCAACCAACCAACCAAGATACAGGTGACTTAAAAACAATTTATTTTCTACTTTTTAGTACATTAAGGGCCAGTTTCACAGTGGATATTTAAACTCTGATTGCAGTTTAAATAGGGAATTTCAGTTTCACAGTTGGAAGTTAAATACGATTTAAATAGCCGACTGTGGATATTTAAGTACGGCACAGAGTTGCAATCGAAAACAAATAAACAGCTGATTTCGGATGTGCAAGCAAGCTGCGTCGACAATATTGCAATTTATAAGAGATCAAATTAAACATAAAACTGCATGGTATAGCACATATAAATGATCCCGTAGTATTATAAATAATATAAACTGTGGATTCTTTGCACAGTATCCAATAATTCACTTCTTTCGGCCGACGAAAAATTTTTAGCTCGCGCTGGCTCCATAATTGAACAATTGAACATATGTTTTTGGCAAGTTGTGTCAACCTTCAATTGTCAAATATTCGAAGTTGCCATTCATTATTCCGTATTTAAATAAATGCACTGTGAAACTCAAGAAAAGTTAAACTAGATTTAAACTCAATTCGCAAATTAAATTTAAACATCCACTGTGAAACTGGCCCTAAATGAATTAAAGCTTATTTTGAAAAAGTTTTTTTTTATATAATTTTATTATTTATTTTATTTTTTATTTATTACATGAAAAATAATAACTTAATTACTCTTTTACTTAAATGTAGGAGCGCTAGCTGCAAAGGCTTTCGGCTGTATTTTTTTTTTTAAAAGCAGATTCCTCTTTATTTAATGCCAAAATATGGTTGAATTCTATGGCTTCTATGCGTAGCATTTGACGCATACCGCCGTCGTCAAAACTGGAAGCTTCTTCGACATCTAGCAATCGGTTCTGCATTAAAAATGAAGTCCAGTGCGGTATCATCGTCCTTGTCATCATCGCCTCTCAATAAAATATTAAAAAAAATGCACTTGAAATCTTTAAAAAATTTACTTACTTGAACTTTCCGCTAACGTGTCCAACATGTTCTTGAAGCGAAAGGCACTTAGAAGCTTTTCTTTGCCGCTCATGCGAGGCATATTCGATTAGAAATTGTTTAGTAAAATTTAGCAAGACATAATGCGATTGTGGCAAATTACGAATGGTCCACAAAACATGGGCGCACACAATTTTATTTTACTATCGTGCTGAAGTTGCCAAAAGGTAAATTTAGAAGGAAACTGTGAATACCCTAAGTATAAACTCTTTTAATGTACCCCTGGCCCTACCTGCGTACGTCCATTACCCTGGGTCTTCATATGTACATATGTATGTACACAATTTTTCTTTGGTTTTTAATTTGTTTTCCGTTTAGTGATACTTTTGTGAGATAAACTTTAGAGAAGGGATAAAGCGGTCTCCACGTGCAATAATCTCAGTTGTGAAGAGTTCAATCAGATTTGATTTGAATCAGTGATTTCACCCTATTTGATTTAAAAGGCTGATTTTGCAATCAAGCATAGCCAATTGATTTATCTTTTTCTGGTTCAAATCCCAATCGATTTGTGGCCTTTGATTTTTAAATCAGCCCTCACAAATCAAAAGTGAAAATCTGATTTACCAATCACTTGATTTTAAATCAGCAAATTCCAATCATGATTCACCAATCTTGATTGGGATTGCAAATCAAGTTTTGAAATCAAGTGTGCAAAAGGATGACAGAGCAGTAATAAAATGAATACTTCGAAATAGTACCAAAAATATCAAAGATAAATTCGTTCCTTAAAAGTAAGAATAATTACTTGAAATCGTGAACCAATCATATGTAAGTAAATACAATCAACTTAAAGTAATACATTTGTTTTATTGAACTGATAGTGAAATATGAATTATTTGTTCATATTTCTTCACCGAAAATTGCAAGAAAAGTATTTATTTGGAAGGAAAAGAGCAACCCTGTTTTATATGATACTTCCATCAGTGATGTCAACGTCGTGAAATTCGTACCAGATTTTGTACATTTTCAAAGCTGATACGTTTATGAAAATGCATTTATCGTCTGATATCTATTTCAGTGCCATTGTTTGTTTATTTTGAAGACACTATTATTAGTTCGTAACATTTTCGAAGCAGTTTGCGTTCCGTGAAATTAAGCTGAGTGAATCGCATTATTTTTGGAGGTTTAGAACAAAAATAGGCATCACTGTCTCGCATCCGTTCTTAGCACCCGCACAAAAGAGGTAGACTTTTGTGCAAACCACTGCCGCCACAAAAGTGTAATGAATTTCTACCTGCTGTCCCAGGAAACATTACATGTTAAGTATAATATACATATGATATGTAAAATATATAAGTACATATGCATTAGTTAAAATTTGATGGTTTGGCAAAAGAACAAAGTAATGTATTTATATACATAAACTCCTCCTATATATTCATATATTTTGAAATAAACAAACATAAATTGTTGTTTATTTCTTGTGTATACTATTTTGTAGCATCTTATAGCTGCTACTCAATTCCACAACTTTCCTTCTAATACAGAAAAATGCAGCTCTGTACAGCTTGCTCAATGTGGTGATTGCACCACGAATGAGTTAAATCAGCTCAGCGGTCAATCGATTGTAGCCCTTTCGATTTTAAGTCCCAATCAACTTTTGTGATTTGTGATTTGAATCAGACAAGGGCAAATCACTGATTGGAGATTTTTTATTCAAATCACTGTGATTGCTGGTGCCTGATTGTAAAATCAGAAATTTAAATCGATTCGTGGAGTTGATTTTTAAATCAAAAATTTAAATCAGTGGATTTATAAATCGATTTCGATTTGAATCTTTTACAGGTCTGAATAATCTACACAAAATAAATTTAAACACTGAAAAATTCCAAGCAGGGAACCGTGGTTTATTAAAGGAGAAGCAAAACGCTTTGAGTCTTATAAATTCGTGTTTTCTCACTTCTATTAAAAGATTTTACGTGTAAAAGACTTACTTGAAACCATTGAAGAACCGTATAAGCAGAAACATCAAATAATACGGTGATAGAGATGAAATTAGGCCGCAAATACCGTCAGCCAGAAGTGTAGCAATCAGAACAATTCGACGCCCCTTTGTATCCGCAAGACAACCCCAAAAGTAGGAGCCGATTAGCATGCCAAGCATGGGCGAAGCTGATAGCCATCCTTTGTCCGCCGACGTCATCTGAAAGTCGCATGTCGCTGAAGGAAGCACGAATGATAGAATTGTGACTCCAATGGCCGTGTTCAAGTATATAAGGCCACATATGGTTAATAAGAGAAAATGGAATTTTCCAAAACCAGTCTGAACCAACGCATTTTCGTAATCACTCGTCAGATCTTCCAAAAAGTCTAGGCCTTAAACGAAAATTTCAATTTTATAAACAAAGATATTCTTAGGGCCAGTTTCACAGTGGATAATTAAAACTCTGATTGCAGTTTAAAAAGGAAATTTCAGCACGGCACAGAGTTGAATTTATGAACAGCTGATTTCGGATGTACAAGCAAGCTGCGTGGCCAGTATTGATTCAAATTAAGCATGAAACTGCATGGTATAATACATATAAATGATACCGTAGTACATAAATAATATAAACTGTGTACACTTTGCACAATATCCAATAATTCACTTCTTTCGGCCGACGAAACATTTTTAGTTCGCGCTGCCTCCATAATTGAACAATTGAACATATGTTTCTGGCAAGTTGTGCCAACCTTCAAATGTAAAATATTTCGTATTTAAATAAATGCACTGTGAAACTCAAGGAAAGTTAAACTAGATTTAAACTCAATTTGCAAATTAGATTTAAATAGCCACTGTGAAACCCGCCCTTAATATTTAAACTTAGCATGGCAATATAAGGAAGTTTTATGGGTTGATCGAAAAGTTTTACAAATAATATCTTTCTATTATATACAGCTATATATACACATATACATATGTACTATGCCATTATGCCATGGAAATTTATATGATATTTTTTTAGATTTCCTTTTTATTTTTGGGTGAAGTAATTTTGAACCGTTTAAAGCTGTTTTGCTTTTATCACAAGTTAAAAGAATGTTTAAGAAAAAATAATATTACCATTAAAAAGATCAATTTTTTGTAAAACAGCAGTCAAGAGTTACCGTACCAGAACTTTATCAGCAAACAATGATCGACCGAATTTAAATATATTTAAATGGAATCAAAATCAAAATTTAGGAAGCAATTACTTAATAAAATAAAATAAAATAACAATATTAGAACCATTACTTTGATTTCGGAATTTAACCTTGAAATCCCGGCAGTGCTGCCAGATCATGGGTTTTGTCTCCATTTTGGAGATTTGTGAGCTCGTTTTAGAACTATATTTTGATTTGGAATATTTTTGACTATGGTATGACGTGTTGGGAAATTTGCAACCCTAATTTTATTTCCCAGTCTAACTCTCGTTCACTACATCTTAGCAAATATGTGCTTTCAGTCCCTTGTGCAACATTTAATGGCACTTCAAAGGTCGAAGGTCACGCATCCGTGGAAAAGGGTATGAGGATATTCCATTTACCGCCTCTCTAGGAGGCGGACCACACCAATATTTTTGTATGGCATAGAAGACCGACCCCTTAACTTGAATACCAAGTATTATTCTTTTCAATGAGTATTTAGGCAAATTATAACCATTTTACCGACAAAAATCCGAGGTAGTGGGACTTGCGGATCCATTGTGGGCGTGTTCTTCAACCAATTCAGATTATCTCGGAACTTAAACGAAGTTATATCTCACTGTGACTGTGTACCAAATTTGGTCCAAACCGGATAATTCCTTCTTTCTCTCCTGCGACCACGGACAGTAAGACCGACAGACTGACGGACAACCGGAAATTAAGACAGAAAGTTATTCTGATCATTTCAATATACATACATATGTCTATACCTAGGACGGCTCCTTTAATGCGGTATAATTTTGGTGCAAAGTTATTATATAAGTTATGTTACCCATGATAACATTGATGTAGGGCAGACAAATTTTATGATCACATTAAAAAATTGACTTTTTTCCATCTCATCCGTGAAAAAGAACCAAGAAAATTCATCTTACTGGTATGACTGCACTACAAAATATAAATATTTAAATATAACCTATCTCCATATGTTTGCTTCATAAGCCTTCCTTTTTCTATGATCATTTTCACTTTTAATTAACAACATTTTTAGCAAATGTATTTATTTGTGGTAAATAATTTTTTTTAGGATGAATTGAATTATTTTATCTTAATATTTTTTTCCGGATTTCTAAGTTATATGGTTTGCAGGTAATGTTATCAATAAGAACAAATTTTAAAACATTTAAAATATGTACGATTTTATAATCTGATAACCGTATGTGAATGTGATATATTCATAATCAAATATTCAGTTTATTATTCAGCCAATTATGTATGTATATATAACCATATATGTATGTATATACATATATATCTATATATGGCTTAAAGACCCTCAAGCGTGAGTTACAAACATACTCATCCTGTGTTCGTAATCCAATTGCTGGTTCGTTGTGTTAGAGATGTCCTCAGAGTGCATAAATTAAATGTGGTTGACATGAAATTTCGTTTTCCTTAATTGCGCTCAAGACAAACAAGTATCTCGTAGAGTTGATCCAACGGTTGAATAAATAAACTTTATTTCACCAAGGGTTTACGTTTTACGTACCGCTATTCCAATAGAGTTGCTGCGGTACTCCAATGTATTTATCTACCGATAAAAATTTCAAAATACAATTACAAAACCATCTTAAGACAAGAAAGAAAATTTTAGTTAACCTCATAAATAGTTTAATATATAATTAAGAAGAGTATTATTATTGAGTAATTAAAAATGGACAACTAGGTATTGTCATTTCTCTTTGGCAAGTCAGTCCGAATAAAATCTATTCTTTCTAACATTTAATCTGCCGAAAATACATAAACTTTTATAATTAAGAAGAGTTTTTGAAATGGGAATGCTTTTAGTGCTAAGCTACTCCGGGTCGAATAATTTCAGAAAAGAGTGTGAAAGGATTGCTCTACAGCAAGCACGATGTCACTGTAATTGCTTTCAGACTTACATTAAAACAAGTAAGGAAGCATCAGTCGGGTTTCACCGACAGAGTTATACCCTACACCAAGTAACTGAGTGGGCGGACCACGCCCATTTTGGGAGCGTTTAAAGGTATTATTACCAGCAGTGAAGTGACCAAATATGGACTGACCTCCATAATATAGGAAGTTATAAGGATTTTCCGCTTACCGTCTATATAGTGGGCGGACCACGGAGTAATTAAACAATTTAAAACAATTTTACTGAAAATATTCGGGGGTAGTGGGAGTTACTGACCCGTTGTGGGCGTGTTCCTCGGCCGATTTTGCTAACCTTGGAACTTGAAGTAGTGGAATGTTCACTGCGACTGTATGCCAAATTTTATCGTATTACCATAGGTGTAGGGTATAATGAATGAAAGTTATGGAAAAAAGAAGAAATCAGAAATTTCAGATTAAGAAAATGCATGAATGTTTATTTTATTCTCTGAATTGTATTGCCCACATAAATAAGTTAATAAGTAAATAAGTTTTCACAAATTGCTGATCTCTCTTTTACGAAAATTACGTTAAGTTTGCTAAGTGCTAAGTCTTGACTAGGTTAGGTTAAGTGGTCGTCTCGAGGACATCACAGGCCAAAAGGCCCATTGTGTTAGGTCTAAGTCTTGACTAACTAGGTCGTTACATTCTCTGTTCATGCTACCAAGCCAACTCTTGCTCTGCCGCTCTTTCGTTTTTCCAGTTTTTGCTTTAGCTAGCAGTAAGTTGGAACTGGAATTTGAGTACTTCTGTTGTTTTAAGATCTTCTTCTTCTTGACTGGCCAGAACAAATTGTTACAGGGCTATGACTTGATGCAGGCTTCTCTCCAGGCGTCCCTGCTATGCGTGCGTCTTCTTCAGTTGGAAAGCGTTGTCAGTGAATCTCCCATTTGGTTTTCCTTAGGAAGCACGACCTCCCGTACAGTCTCTGTCTTCCGCCTGCTGCGTCAAATACTTTCTCAACTGGAGCTTCCTCGTTCCTACGCACGACTTGACCCAGCGTGCGAAATCGCTAGACGGTGCTCGTACAGTTCTTGGTTCACCCGGATGCGGTAGTCGTTGTCTCATCGGGCGCAAGGGGCAGCTTCGAAGGTATTGTTTCCAATTGCTAAATGTTCACGGCGCTGGGTCTTCCTGTTTAAAGCAAAATCATTCATCGTCTTGTCGTCGTTTACCACCAGACCCATATTGACTGATTATTGTTCGATAGCGAATAAAAGTTTAAGAAGTCGAAAGATAACCGATTTCTTTCTTTAAAAAAATTTTTATATGTAACATTACATTAAAACGGTAAACGTAATAGTAAGTAGTTGTTCGACAATTTGAGCTTTATCTTCGTAACCAATTCACCTATAGTTGTAGCCCTTTCTAACGAGAAGATACACAATTTTTTTTTTTTTTAAATTTTAAATTAAAAAGAACTTTTCTAAAAATATTTCATCACTTTTTACAGTAAAACTATCTGTGGTCACAAGTCATAAAAGCGTAAGTCTGTTTTTTTAGGTTTTTGATGAATAATTGCCGTCCTAAAAAGATACAAGCATACAAATTTTATAGCATATAGATTAAGACACGCTGAACTCGATTCAATTCGTCCTTACTCGACTTAGGCGGTTATGGTAAATTGGTAAATGGTATATTTGATTTTGGGCTGTATGTCTTATGAGCTTTATGAGTTTTTCATGAAATTTTCCTGGAGCTAATTTTGGTAAATTTTATTTCTTATCAACCTACAAGAGCTTTGCATTTTTGTAAGCAGCCTTCACAAATTCATGATCAAAAGCAAAATATACAAGTCGCATGTTCTACATCATAGGAATTTTACACAAATTCATCAACGTCTGAAAACCTAAGTATTTTTAGGATTTACCATGTGACGTCACATATGCAGTCTGACTAAAGAGCACACAAACGTAGCGAGCTGCAACGACACGACACGCATTGCCAAGAATTCTCAATGGCAAGTTCACTGCTACTTTCGTCGTCAACAATGATGTTCTAGCTGAATGTTTGGTTTTTACATATGTAATGTATGTACATAAATACATATACATAATTAAACTCACACCGAATTGGCTCACTTCCCAAGTACCGAAAAACTGTGCAATTTTGTAGCAATAACTTGAATATCACTTTCCCCCAATTTAGAAAATTCGGATTTCGGGTCTGAATAATTTCAATCGCATGATTTTTCTGAATTATTTGTTTTTACAGGAAAGCATGTGCATTCCGCATTATGTGCCATAACTGTACCGGGGTCTCTTACCCCAGGTTCCCAGGTCGCCAATTTTCACAAAGTCCTTTGGCGGTAATGCTGATAAACTTGTTGCTACAGCTGTGGTAAGTAACGAGTTCTCCACGCTCCGACCCCACACAGCAGCTGTCCAAGACATCCACATTTATCATGTTTGGAAGCATCTACTAGTTGTCGTTCCCCTTTCTACGAGAAATATTTATACATACATATATTCATCGACCGCTTTGTATGTATAAAAGGAGGTGGCGAAGCGCCGAAATTAATGCTTCATTGTACAATTTTCATATTTAGCACATATTTCGCATAATTCCCTTTTCTCAACATTTTTGTCCTTTCTCTGGTTGAATTCGGCCGTGTTGTCCTGGACGACAAAGCTCTTTGGACCGAGCTTGTCTGGGATTATGGTTTTGCTCTCACATCCGCCATATTCAGTAATACAGGTACACCCTATGCAGGGTTTATGCCTAAACAGGGTAACCATGCGACTGGTATTTAAACAAATATTTGCCTGTCACCTTAAAATAAGTAAGAAATTATAGTCAGTTTGCCCGACCATTAATAATGCACACGTGAGTTATGTGTCAGACCCAAAATTTTTATTTTTTAAGGTTAATCAGCGAATTAAAGGTGTAGGGTAAATTTAAGAATGCAAGAAATAAAGAATTCATTATTAATTTATCAAGAAACAGAACCAGTCATATTTCTTTGACGGTTTTGTAAGTGGCGCAGTCGAAAAAAAAGAACACCGCAAAAGTGCTGAAACGAAGAACTTAGAAACATAAAATTTTTAATTTCGTGGAAACAACACTCGTTCGTGACTAAAATGGAAAAAAACGGGAAACGAAGTGAGCTGAAGTAAAATTTACCGGCCACGTAGAAACAACGTTAAAAGTAAAGTTTAATACAACAAAAATAAATAAAAGCAGCAAAATTCGCAGAAACATTTTGTTCGACGAAAATTGAGACATGGCGAATGCAGCAGAAGAAATTTCAACTATTGAATGGTGTTTAGTTGTCTTCACAAACATGGCACACCTTCAACAACAGCCGCAGCCATTACGCTTAAAAATCGAAACAAATGTCTTTCCTTTGCACTTTCCACTTTTTTTCGCGTTCTGAAGCTTTCTTTTTTAGTTTATTTTTGGCATCTAATGAAAATCAGCTTGCCGTTTGCATTAAAATGCACAGAAAACTAGATTTTCAAACCACTTTAAAAATTTTCACCCGTTTATACGCATTTTCAAATCGACTCAAAAATTTGAAACTCATTTGAAAAGCGCTTTGACTCGATACGTTTAAAATTTTCAAAGCGATTTGAAATTTTGTTTATACGACTGTTTTGAGTCGATGCGATTTGACTCAAACCGATTTGAAGTGTCGTATAAACATAATAACATAGGCATCAAAGATGAAACCGTAAATAAATACTAAATTCAAATTATTTTAACATATAGCCCCCACAACGAAATGAATATAGTGCACAAACGTAAAATGATTGAGATAAATCCCCTGGAAAGCGAAACTCGCATTAAAGATATTTTTAAACAGCGTATTAAATCTGGTCATGTAGGCATATATTCAGAAGTTTCCGATAGTGACTATCACAAAGTAAATACAATTAATCATCATTGCAATTTTTGAAAATACAAACAATGTCAAATTCATAAAATAAACTCGAAAAGTAACTGATATATCTACCGAAAATGAATTGCATAAACAAATTTCTATCATACAAAAGATTGACTCTTTTTTATCACAGTGGGATTAGCGAATGTTATAACACACTTAACACGTTGAGTGCCACCATACAAGGAAAAAAATTGGTCCCGTAGGCCAACATTTTTTTTTTACAGAATTCGGTAGATTATCACCCAAGGATTCAAAATATCTATTTGTGATTGAAATATATGCAATAGACGAGAAATACCGTTATTTTTTATTTCTGTGGTCAAAAGCAATAACGACTTAAGTCGACTTAAGACGAAATTGAGTTGACGTTACCATTGTATTCCTGACGTTGATGCGCATATTTTGTTCAAACCCCGGTATCTGTACCCATCTCAGAAAAAAAGTTATTTAAAAAAAACACATGCACTTATGTACATGCACTTATGTGCATTTCAAATTTCGAATTGCATTTTCTCGAAACAGTTGTTTTCGACTTAAGTCGTTATTGCATATGACCACAGATTTATGGTGACCCGTTGCCCTCACGCGGCCAGGAGATTGACTCCAAGTGCTTCTGTGCCGTCTGAAACCAACGTGTCACCACAAATTCATGTATACGCTTTGATCATATTTTAGCTGGCAAAATCTCGCGACTTGTTCGATTGAATTGGAAAGAGTTCTGATTTCCTCAGACTGTTTGTAAATAATGATATTTTGGACCTAATTGTAAGTTATTCTTATGTTCCTATCTATACAAATGAAATGCATCAAAATATTTGTGTTCAGGTACTGGAAACAAATCGATATGGTGTAGAATGCGCTCAGAAAACGTCATTTCCAAATGCCAGAATTCAACAATGGACACCTACTGATCCTAACGAAATAGAACAACTTCTCGGTATAATAATCTCAGGGTCCATATCAATACAGTCATATTGGCAGAAGAAGTCAATTTATTTAAATTTCTTACCAAGAATTATGCCCAGAAATCGTTTCCAATTGCTGCTAAAAACGTTGCATCCCAACAATAATGAAATCATAACAGAAGATAGGATATATAATATGTACCCATTGATAGAAAAACTTCGCGAATCATATCAGCAGCCAATTGTTCCTTGTGAATACGTCTGTATCGATGAAACATTCGTGCCTTTTCGAGGAAGACTAAACTTGCGACAGTATATTCCAAATAACAGACACAAATTTGGGATAAAACTATTCAAGCTGTGCTTGCAATATGGCTATACCTATGTATATGTGTATGAATCTGAACGAAACTATAAACATTTTATTTCTTTTTATAAACCAAACATGTAATACAAAGGTTTTATTTTGTTTTATAAAAAAAATTTGAATTCAAATAACCGTTAAATTTTCTTATTTTTGAACAGGCCGTATGGTGGCACACAGGTCTCATACCGACAGGCCAAATAGCATGGTAGATGCAATAGATCGAGTATTTCATGAAATCATTGTGTTATATGGCCACTGGGAGCCCACCACAGTACAACAAAGCTAAATCTCATGCAATATGCTGTGAGACCAGGGTGACAACACGCGGCCTGGAAGTCCCTTCTAGGCGTGTACCACGTTGGTCTCACCTGGCACTCAACGTGTTAAAAATAAAATTTACTTTCCGAAACTAAGCAAACATAAACAACTCATTATAAATAATTGCAAAAAATGTAAAGAAATATAATACAGTAAACACCGGTTAAGTACCTCCCCCCATAAGTACCATTCCCGCCTAAGTACCTGTAAGTTGCTGCATCGAACATTTTTCTGCAAATATATATTGGAAACTCCCCTCTTAAGTGCCTCTCGCATAAGTACCACACCCGCATAAGTACCCCAAAATTGTATGCTTCAATAAAATAATTACTTGCAGTTTTCCACTTTTAAGTGCCACTTAAAAAATTTTTTCATATGTACACAAAAAACACAGGAGGCGCCGACAAATTTCTTAGGAAACGCTTTTCTTAGGAAACGCTTCTTTGAAATTCTGAAATTTGAATTAGTTGAAAATTGAATTTGTGCGAATCAGATCGAAAATAAAATTGCGCGAGCACATTGAATATTAATAAAATTATATAAAAAAAACTTTTTAAAAATAAGCTTTAATTTATTTAATGTACTAAAAAGTAGAAAATAAATTGTTTCCAAGTCACCTGTATCTTACTATTAATAAAAGCTTGTGCGCTCAATATCCATATTCAAAATATCTTTCATTACTAGAATCTATTTGCAAAAAAATTATTTAAATAAAATATTGTGGTAACTGGTTGACAAGTATTGAACACATGAGCGCCCCAAGCTTTTATTAGTACATTAAATAAATTAAAGCTTATTAAGAATAGTTTTTATTCGGACTGACTTGCCAAAGAGAAATGACAATACTTAGTTGTCTGTTTCTGTTCTGAAACAAAGCAATTTTAAGTGTACAACACAAAGAATTAGAATTATTGCTCACATGGGCAGGTCATATAGCTATTTCGGTTTTTGCCAGAAAACCTCATCAGTGACTTTTAATGTGAATTCTAATCATTTCTAAACGACTAATTACTCGAAATAGAAGCATTAATGGTAAAGTCTGTGAAACGTAGGAGTTGAACCATGAACCTATGACGTAGTAAGCGAATGCGCTAACCATCACACCATCGGACTGGACGACTCTCCGCTGGCAGAGTTGTCGTAATATTAAACAGTAACACATATACCTATGAACAAAATGCTCTATTAAGAGACTAGAAGCAAAGTAAAAATTTTATTTATAAAAATAAATGCGACTTCATTTTAAACAATAAGACAAATAAAATTACATAAAAAAAAACTTTTTAAAAATAAGCTTTAATGTACTAAAAAGTAGAAAATAAGTTGTTTCCAAGTCACCTGTATCTTACTATTAATAAAAGCTTGGGGCGCTCATGTGTTCAATATTTGTCAACCAGTTACCACAATATTTTATTTAAATAATTTTTTGCAAATAGATTCTAGTAATGAAAGATATTTTGAATATGGATATTGAGCGCACAAGCTGTTATTGATAGTAAGATACAGGTGACTTAAAAACAATTTATTTTCTACTTTTTAGTACATTAAATAAATTAAAGCTTATTTTTAAAAAGTTTTTTTTTATATAATTTTATTTTCTACTTTTTAGTCTTCCATAAATTCAATTTTAGAGCTCTGAAATTTTTCACAAAAAGAATTTAAAACTTGCAGAGCAGTACACAATATTTAGGGTATTCACAGTGTTTCCTATCGTCATATGTCATATCCTCAATTTAACAAATAATACGGCTGTGATCGACCCTAATATTCGTGGCATATTTGTGGCGCGATGAGTTGTTGTTGTTTTGCCTGCAAGGCGCGGCGAGTAAGTTCCTATCGTTTTTCATTGATGTGTGGTGTACCTATAATTATAAACTGAAGCCCAAGTGTGTAGTTGCTTGCAAAGTGCCACGCCCCCTGTCCTACGCCCATAAAATTTTACCAGTGGGACGAAGCATCCAAGAGGGGCCTGTATACGGAATTTCAATGCTGCACGACCTTTAGTTCCAAAGCTATTCTATAGAAACGATTTTGTTTGTATGGGCGGTGCCACGCCCATTTGTCCACTGCCCGTCTTATTTTCTCAGTAGAAGGATATGGATATGTAGTAAGTTCCTACCGAGTTTCATTGATGTGTGATTTGTAGTTCTAAAGTTATACACAAATCTGGAGAGTTGATAAAAAAAAGTGCCACGCCCCTTATCCTACGCCCATAAAATTTTACCAGTGGGACGAAGCATCCAAGAGGCGATTGCTTACGAAATTTCAATGCTGCACGACCTTTAGTTTTAAAGCTAATCGGGATCAAAAATTTTGTTTGTATGGGGGGTGCCACGCCCCCTTATCCAGTGCCCGCCTTATTTTCTCAGTAGAAGGATATGGATATGTAGTAAGTTCCTACCGAGTTTCATTGATGTGTGATTTGTAGTTCTAAAGTTATACACAAATCTGGAGTTTATAAAAAAGTGCCACGCCCCTTATCCTACGCCCATAAAATTTATTGATTCATGTATTGTGCTCGTGTTTAGGCATGTATGCAAAGTTTCAGATCTCTAAGTAGTCGGGAAGTGGGTGAAAAATTGATTACTAGATTTGACGACATACCGCTTGCGCAAAGTGAACCTAATATAAAGCTTATAAAATAAATGCAATTGAGAAGAATGATCCTTCAGTAGAAATGAAGATGCAGATTGCTATAACAAATTATAACAATCGATATCATTCAACAATGAAATGCACACCAAAAAAAGCGAGAGAAAATGCTGAGGGAAATGTGTTAGGCGAGGGAATAAAAATAAAAAAGAATACTTATGTTATCAAAAAGAAATTTAGACAGAGAATCGTATATAGAAAATAGAAGTCAGGGACCAGTTAGAAATTATAAGAGATTAAGGCATAAGGATCAACCAAAATGTGTACTATTCAAATATTAAAAGACCACTGAGGGCCAGTTTCTCAGTGGATGTTTAAATCTAATTTGCGAATTGAGTTTAAATCTAGTTTAACTTTTCTTGAGTTTCACAGTGCATTTATTTAAATACGGAATAATGAATGGCAACTTCGAATATTTGACAATTGAACACAGCACAACTTGCCAAAAACATATGTTCAATTGTTCAATTATGGAGGCAGCGCGAGCTAAAAATTTTTCGTCAGCCGAAAGAAGTGAATTATGTATTGGATATTCTTCAAAGAATCCACAGTTTATATTATTTATAATACTACGGGATCATTTATATGTGCTACACCATGCAGTTGTATGTTTAATTTGGCCGCTTATAAATTGCAATATTGTCGACGCAGCTTGCTTGCACATCCGAAATCAGCTGTTTATTTGTTTTCGATTGCAACTCTGTGCCCACAACCGGGCATTTAAATTGTATTTAACTTCCCACTGTGAAACTGAAATTCCCTATTTAAACTGCAATCAGAGTTTAAACATCCACTGTGAAACTGGCCCTTAGACAGACAGGAAATCCTAGATCAGTGATGGGCAAAAGTTCCTTATGGAAGAGTAAACACCAATACATACAAACTTTGTTATGATAAAAAAGAAAAAAAAAATTTGCTAAATATGTACACTGTAAAAAAAGGAATTTCATATTCTGCTCAGTTATATGTAATGAAAAACAAACAAACTTAATAACTCAAAAGTCAAATAAATCTCCCATGATCCTTTCAATTAATGATCCAAATCATGTTCCCAGTCAAAAAAATCAATTTCCCACTACTCTTCTGAAGAGATATGATCTTCATTTTCCGAAGTTGGAAGAATTTAATATTTCAAACTTAATATGAGCAAAAATGTTTTCAAGTGCTTCCCATTCCACAGCTGCACACTTTTTTGCTCTAAATCGTGCGCAAGACAACAAATACGTCTTTGTTGAAGATAACTGTCGCAAAAGTGTACCAACAAAGCATATCGCACGCATACGAACGACGCAACGCACGCTGGCAGACGAAACGAAAATAACATTGTTGTTTGTGTTTTTCGTACTGCTTAGCGCGAAGAGCTGTGCCTGTGTGAAGAAATCTCGGCCTATGCCAAGAGTTTTTACAAAAACAAAGGAGCACCGAGAGTATAGGGCTTGCCCACCACTGTCCTAGATCATCTGGACATCACAGATAAAAACAATGATAATATCATTGCGAATGTACACAGCCAAGTCATAGTTAGTAAACACTTCAATAATATATTTAATATTCTAAAAACAGCCGTAGAAAGCGATAGATTTAAAATTACAAATTTATTGAACAAAATAAAGGAAGGGAATTTAGAAATTAGTCGACATTTATTATATACTGATACTAAAATTAACCAGATTAGGAATTATTTTATATGAAAACAATTCAATAATTATAGCAGTTGAAATTCCAAAGAATTATTTAGAAACAGACTTAAATCTCATAACTCCGTTGCCATCAGAAAATAACTTAGAAATAAATGAATTTGTCGTAATTATACGAGTTTATGTTTATTCGGCAGCTTGAATGTTAGAAAGAATAGTTTTTTATTCGGACTGACTTGCCAAAGAGAAATGACAATACTTAGTTGTCTATTTCTGTTCTGAAACAAAGCAATTTTAAGTGTACAACAACAAAGAATTAGAATTATTGCTCACATGGGCAGGTCATATATACGGTGACCAACCGTACTATATTATATAGAACAGTACTCTATTTTAAGCCGATGTTCTATATGATATATTTTGTTATAAAAAACATGGAAATGTTCTCTATTTTAAAATGTGTTCTATATTTGTTCTATATTTGATACAAAACTTTTCAAATGGAACAGCGATATATCATTGAATATCTTAAAGGCACCACCCTGTATACAGTTTACTGGGTAAACTGTTTTTTTTTTATTATAATTATAAGTAGAGCTCGACCGAACGCACGGTCTCGGTTTTGGTTACCGAACAGTTTGGCCAAAAGGTTCGGGGTTCGGTCTCGGCTCCTAAAAGGCCTAGTATTTAGCCGAACAGTTAAGAAAAAAATCGTATAGTTTTACACAAAATTTTAATATTGTAATACAAATTTTTATTGATTTTTCATAAATCAGATGTTTAATGTAGATATTTATACCTCGAATGAACTAAAAATGTATGCATTTGTTTTCATTTAACACACATTTCATGTACATATTTCTAAAGCTTCGGTATCAGTCTCGGTCTCGGCCGAACATTAAAAAAGAAGCCGAAGTTCGGTGTCGGTCTCGGCCAAAATTTCGGGTTCGGTCGGGCTCTAATTATAAGTTATTTTGCAACATGATCTCATATGTTTGAATAAAAAATACATTTTAAAAAATTTGCCATTTTGAAATTTTTAGCAAAAAAAAGGTATGTTGGTGGTGTGTAGGTACTCTATTTTCATTAAAAAA
The DNA here is from genome assembly GCA_963457695.1 of Neria commutata. Taxonomy (NCBI): domain Eukaryota; kingdom Metazoa; phylum Arthropoda; class Insecta; order Diptera; family Micropezidae; genus Neria; species Neria commutata. Next base: position 34,329,626 of record OY735245.1, read on the forward strand.
ATATGGTCACCGTAGTCATATAGCTATTTCGGTTTTTGCCAGAAAACCTCATCAGTGACTTTTAATTCTAATCATTTCTAAACGACTAATTACTCGAAATAGAAGCATTAATGGTAAAGTCTGTGAAACGTAGGAGTTGAACCATGAACCTATGACGTAGTAAGCGAATGCGCTAACCATCACACCATCGGACTGGACGACTCTCCGCTGGCAGAGTTGTCGTAATATTAAACAGTAACACATATACCTATGAACAAAATGCTCTATTAAGAGACTAGAAGCAAAGTAAAAATTTTATTTATAAAAATAAATGCGACTTCATTTTAAACAATAAGACAAATAAAATTACATAAAAAAAAACTTTTTAAAAATAAGCTTTAATGTACTAAAAAGTAGAAAATAAGTTGTTTCGAAGTCACCAGTATCTCACTATCCATAAAAGCTTGGGGCGCTCATGTGTTCAATATTTGTCAACCAGTTACCACAATATTCTATTTAAATTATTTTTTGCAAATAGATTCTAGTAATGAAAGATATTTTGAATATGGATATTGAGCGCACAAGCTTTTATTGATAGTAAGATACAGGTGACTTCGAAACAACTTATTTTCTACTTTTTAGTACATTAAAGCTTATTTTTAAAAAGTTTTTTTTTATATAATTTTATTTTCTACTTTTTAGTCTTCCATAAATTCAATTTTAGAGCTCTGAAATTTTTCGCAAAAAGAATTTTAAACTTGCAGAGCAGTACACAATATTTAGGGTATTCACAGTGTTTCCTATCGTCATATGTCATATCCTCAATTTAACAAATAATACGTGGCATATTTGTGACGCGGTGAGTTGTTGCTATTTTGCCAGCAGGGCGCGGCAAGTAAGTTCCTATCGTTTTTCATTCATGTGTGGTGTACCTATAATTATAAACTGAAGCCCAAGTGTGTAGTTGCTTGAAAAGTGCCACGCCCCTTGTCCTACGCCCATAAAATTTTGCCAGTGGGACGACACATCCAAGAGGCGACTGCATACGAAATTTCAATGCTGCACGACCTTTAGTTCCAAAGCTAATCGAGATCAAAAATTTTGTTTGTATGGGCGGTGCCACGCCCCCTTATCCAGTGTCCACCTTATTTTCTCAGTAGAAGGATATGGATATGTAGTAAGTTCCTACCGACTTTCATTGATGTGTGATGTGTAGTTCTAAAGTTATACACAAATCTGGAGTTGATAAAAACGAAATTCTATTATATATGCATGTGTATTTGCATACACAATATACATATGTGTCAATTCGCCCTTTGCAAACATATGTACATGTATATTTTTGACTATTTCTAAAATTTTGTCAGTACATATTTTACTGTTTGATTAATATGAATGCCTTTGTTTAAGAGCAATGTTCTTGTAAAGCAATGCTACAAGTAAAACAATATACCTCCTCATCGCGGGTGCAGAAATACTTCATTTTGCAATGAAAGTAAATGAAGACTGACTACAGAAATGATCCAGTGAAGTATAGTCTTAACTTGAACACAACAAAGTAGGGTGTAATCACCGTCCAACTATAAAGCAAACGAGAATTACAAACCACCATCTGCAATGAAAGTAAATGAAGACTGACTACAGAACTGTATAAAGCAAACGAGAATTACAAACCACCATCAACCAAACAACTACGTCTGTCCCTACGTGCTTCTTCTTCTATCTGTGCTCTGATTGGCTATTGCAGTTTCGCTAATAACTTTGTTTAAAGTAAAAATTTTTATATTTTTATGATTGATTCATGTATTGTCATCGTGTTTACGCATGTATGCTAAGTTTCAGATCTGTAAGTAGTCGGGAAGTTGGTGAAATATTGATTACTAGATTCCACTACATACCTGAAGTGAAGTTAATATAAAGCTTATAAAATAGACCAACGTGATGATGAAACTATTATTATAAAAAATGCAGTAAATATGAAAATTGTAAATAATTGTGACAAACGAAATCTAACGTTAAACGGAAATTATATGTTAAGTTTGGCAAATTGTAAAAATTACAAAAGGATTCAGGAGAATCCTCAATCTGGCACTAGTGGAGTTATTTGTCAGACTCAAATAAAAGGTAAAGTTGAGCTGACAACTGCAGCTCAACTCAAACCCATATTTTAAATCAAATTACTCGAATAAGCTGTTTAAAAATTGCTGAGTTACCAATATTTGTAAGTTGATTGACTTTGTATTTTTTGAGGTAAATCAGCGAATTAAAGGTGTAGGGTGAATTTAAGGATGCAAAAAATAAAGAATTCATTATTAATTGATCAAGAAACAGAACCAGTCGTATTTCTTTGACGGTTTTGTAAGTCGCGCGATCGTAATAAAATGCTGTTTTCGAGCTATGCTTATTTTTCTATATTATTAATGTTTATAGTTAGCTACAGTGGCTCAGTGGATAAGTGCTCAGACTCTGATGCGAGAAGTTGCTGGTTCGAAACACAGCATACTGATACTTTCTTAAAAAAAGAAACATAGTTTCCAAATTGTTTCTTAGCGCGGCACCGTCTCTCGCGAGGAATTGGCAACTGTCCGCGAGGGTATTCTTTGAAATGAAAGCAAAGCTATGCAAACCCCTGTCAGATACGGCTTTATATAAATTGTGTTTACGCCACGGCACCCTGTGGCATCACTATGCTGTAGTTAAGTATATGCTACTGCTCGGGAGATGGCGCCAGTAGAGCTGTCAGTGGATCTCGGCTTCACCTGGGCCCGGCACACGTCAGCATATTTTGACCACTCACTTGAGAGCGAACCCCCGAACAGCGAGCATCGATAAAGTGAGTATTATTGTATACAAGTATTAGCGTGACATAGAAAATAAAGATAACCTTAAAATAACCTAACATCTATTGTTGCACCCCTTTTGTTCTCGGAGTTTAGGTTCCAATTGCAGCTCCCGGCATCTAGCCCCAACACCTCACCAGCACCCCGCACGGCGGCATTTCTGGCACCCCGGCCATTACCCGCCCAACAATTTGTAATTCCGTTTATCTTGTAACAAGCACACACAAGCTAATGCGAGAAAGCTAAGTAGGTCCAAGCCTTGGGTATATGAATGAATATTTCTTATAGACTATATATAGTATGATGTTATATAAAATATAAACTTTAATCGATCGGATTGTGCGAAATAGTTAGCGTAAGTATTCTGTTACGATTAAAGATTACATAATTTTAAGCGACAGTCATATGCATTAGTCAATTCAGGCCGACAGAATAATACCCTACAGCTACTAAGCGAGGCGACAATCCACTGAAAGAAATTAAATTCTTGGTATATTATATTACGGCCATTTTCGCAACTACAAGGCGTTCCGAATAGGACTTTATCCCAGCCAGAAATCCCAGCCGACCGCATAACATCTACTCAAAAAGAAACTTCATTTCTTTGCACGCGGCGCCGTTTTACGTGAGGTAGTTGGCAATAGAAAGTAAAATAAATGTATAGGTCCCGTCAACTTGTGCCAAAATAGAACGAGCACGAGCTAAGCCTAAGCCTCGTTCGCGTTTGCGCCTTACAGCATTAAAAATTGGTTCGTGCAGATATAACTTCAGGTATAAAACACTTGATTTCTAGAAGATAAATTAGAACAATTAATGTTCATTTAAATTAGCACACAAAAATTTTATAAAATCCAACACAGTATATAGCGCCGCACTGGCTTTGTGGATAAGAACTCGGTCTCTGATGCAAGAGGTCGCTGGTTCTTGCAACTCAGCATACTCACACCAAATAAAAACGAAAGAGAATATATTTTCAAATTGTTCCTTTGCTTGGCGCCGCTTCTCGCGATGAATAGGAAATTCTCCGAGAAAGAAACCTAGGCCCAAGTTTCGGCCACACGGGCTTTTGCGTCAACTATTTATTTTATTTTTTATCACCGTTTGTGAAAAAGGTTTGATTAAAAGTTTTCAAACAAAAGTCGTTTATCGGAAGATTTTAGTATTTGGTTTAAGAACTGAACTATACTATACAAGAAAATTGTTCATTACAAGTACATATACAAGTACATACATATGTATATTATTTCAAAGTTTTTTTATATGTAGTGTGCACAGCACTGTACATTCACTTCTTTCGTAAATTGAAACATATTTCAAGAGAAGCAATGCTTTTTTGTCAGGTTTTCCTTTGAGCTTACATAATTTTTTTGGCCAGACATATGCTTTGGTCAAGTCAATCACTTCCAAAATATTCCATTTTTCTTTAACAATTAAAATAATTGACGCACTTCACTTCACAATTTGCGAATTTTTTAATAAATAAGTTTATAGTTGTTGAACATGAAAGAACTTTTAGATACGAACCGTTTAGATGCAGGGGTTTATGCCAACTAATTTGGGTAGACACTTGAAAACGGAAATACATGCCGCTTACAAGCCCGAACGGATATAAAAACCTTGAAAAGCTCATTCTTAGCAATTCTTTAAATTGGCAACGCAGACATTTTAGTTTCTGTTTTCTCTGGTTCCCTTTTTCTTTTAATTTATTTTGTTTTGCTGTGACCCTGAAAATTTTTTGGCAAAGTCTCGCAAGCGATGCAATAATTTCAACTTAATGTTGCAATTAAATTCGTCAAAGAAATCTCGTAGTAAATGAGTCTGTAAGATACAAGATAGATTTGACTAGATTTTGTAAACACAAATAGTAGGATGATTTTCCACAAAAGGTATTTCTTTATAAAAAGGATACAGGATATCCGCAGCAATTACCATTAGCATAGTTACTTACCACGTTCAATTTAGAATATTGAATTATGTATTTGACTATTTTAAATAACCGGCAACCGAATAGTGCTACCACTGACAAATAACTGTATTTTCTTACATAAAATAGAATCCATTAAAATATATATTGACTAGTGTGCAAATACGCTGTGTAAAACCGTTGATAGAGATGGAAATGGACATAAATTAATAGGAGCGAATCAAGTGTGAGAGCTCGCGCACAAAGGGTTGCATACCAGAAATGCCCTATTTACCGTTCAAAATTAATATCTTCTTGCCCGTCTGTCCTTCGCTTGGTTTGGATGTTTTCTGTGAACAGCAGCGTTTCTCCTTGCCCGTCTGCCCATGAAGCATAGTATCGAAGGATAGATGGCGTTCGTCAACTAGCCAACTTATTTGAGGCAGCAACTACTTATACGAAGTACGCAGGAAGACATATACATATATACATACATACATTCATACATATGACATTTACGTTCTTGAGCCGAACGAGATACCATTGAATGCTCAATGGTTAGTGGAGAGGTAATTCTTCGACATTTTAAGCTATATCTTCGAAACTAAATCATCTTAAAAATTTTGAAAATATATATATTTTTGGAATCTGTGGACATACCTCTTTCTAACGATGCCCCACACGTTACGTTCGCTGCAATTGGTTTTCCTTACATAAGAATTCCGTCGGAAAACACACTTGCATTTTTTCTTATGTTAGCTACTGATAGTGACATGCCTCATTATCCAGAGTGTATAAAAAGTTAACAATTCTGCGATTCAAAACAGAAAACTTTCCGGAGAAGTGTCGACTAGCTCGCGAGAGACGATTATTAGATGTTATGAGGCGGCTGGGATTTGAACTAGCGTTTCCACGCATCAGGAGCCGAGTATGACTAAAGGTATGCATGGAACATAGCATCACAACCACAGAGATGCTTGAGAATAACGAAAGCCAGCATAATGAATCACAACGAATTCCAAGAGGTATTTCTTGTTAAAGTCACATGTTAAAGCTACATTACATAATAACTTTTTTATAAAAAAAAATTGAGGAAAACTTTGTGAGGCAATGGAATGAGCTTCAAGCTTCAACTTTGTGAGGCAATGGAATGAGCTTTAACCTGCTTATCCACATACATTTTTGATCTTTAAAGTGTATACAACTCTCAAAAAGAATCAAATGGCAAACATTCTTTGTAATCTCTCACACCCTCAGGTGTGTCTTATCATACAACTATAAAAACATTTAAACAATGAAAAATCCTTTTAATTTGAATGCATGCAAGAAATTATTATAACATTTATACAACTGCTTGTTGGATTCGGGTCCGTTAAACGTGCTTTAGCAGCTTTAGTCTGTAGAGCCAGTGTGATGCATATGTTATATTATCCCTTATTTGTATACCCTACACCTATGGTAATAGGATATAATGACTTTGTACGAAAATTGTAACGCATTAAAGGAGACGTCTTAGGTATAGAAATAAGTATACAGAAATTATCAGAATCACTTTCTGTGTTGATTTCCGGTTGTCCGTCTGTCTGTCTGTCTGTCTGTCTGTCTGTCTGTCTGCCTGTCCGCTCAGTAGAGAAAGAATGAGTTGTCCGATTTGGACCAAATTTGGTACACAGTTAGAGTGAACCTTAACTTAGTCTAAGTTCCGAGATTAGCCAAATCAGTCGAAGGACGCGCCCACTATAGGCCTGTAAGTCCCACTTCCTCGGATTTTTTTCGGTAAAATGGCTATAATTTGTCTAATTACTCATGAAAAAGAATTATACTTGGTATTCAAGTTAAGTCTTCTATGTCCGACGAAAAAAATGGCGTGGCCCGCCCACTATATAGCCAGAAAAATTTTTCCGGTAAAATGGCTCTCAATTAACTATTTATGAATTTAAACGAATAAAATTTGTTTCTTAAGTTCAAATATCGGCCCTACATGCCATATAAAAAAATGGGCGTGGTCCGCCCACTATATAGGCGGTAAGCTAAAAATGCTCATAACTGCAATAATGTATATACAAGATCTTCCATATTTGGTAACTTTATTGCTGGTGATGGGCTTAATCCGCCCACTATGAAGGCGGTAAATAATATATTGTGACGAATATGGCGGTTATACTACGGCAGCTAAAGAAAAGGACACCCTGTGCACGGTTACAGTTGAACAAGCATACGCAAAACAAAAGCTTTAGCAAATATCAGCACCTCTGATTCGAAAGTGTTTTGAAGTTCTGACAAATATTGTGTATTGGAATTTTCTCGTACAATCCAGAAACAGGGCGAGCGAGAAGTTGTAGAATGTTCGACAGTAGCTGGCGAGAAACAGTAACAGGTATAAAAAGCGGCCGCCGGCAGTGTCGAGAGTCAGTCTTTGAGTAATAATTGAACGTGCAACATCGAGTCAGTTACCGAGTATCAAGTGAACGTGCAACATCGATTCCGAACGAGTGAACGTGAAGCATCGCAATCACAACCGAGGACAATTCAACTGCAACTGCAAAATAGTGCAAATCTTTGTAACAAAAGGATTGGAATAGTCAATCTGTTATTGGAATCAATAAAACCGTTACAAGCATTGAGCTTTTTGTGCATTATTCTTGACGATTACACAATCCAGTGATCCGAACCGAAGTAGCGGAGTACTTCAGCGGAATTACGTAACAATTGGTGTCAGAAGTGGGATTGTGCTAATCCAGAATAATGGTGAAGCTCGACCAGTTGAAAGTAGAGCAACTTAAGAAGGAGCTGGCCAAGCTAGGATTGCTGACAACAGGCTTGAAGTCCGAATTGCAGCACCGACTACGAGGGCCATTGGAGGCGAGAGGCTTTGATCTGGCAGAGCATGAGTTTGAGTGCGACTCAAAAGTGGCTGAGGTATCAGAGAAAGACATCGCTCCAATGAGTAGGGACATGAGCCAGTTGCTCGCTGCTATGCAAGGCATGATGGCCGAGAATTCTGAAATAATGAAGCGAGAATTTATGGAAAATTCGGAAAGAGTCGAGCAGAAAATGGAAGAAAACTCTGTGATCATAAAGAAAACTCCTGGAAAATTCTGCGAACATTGAGCAGAAACTTCTAGAAAATTCTACAAGAGTTGAACAGAGCATGGGGCAGAAACTACAAGAAAATTCTACACGAATCGAGAAGAAGATGGAAGAAAATTCTACACAACTACGAGAGATTTCTGAGACTTTGAATGGAAAGGTGGACGAGCTCCAGGGAAAATTCAACGCGCTAGACGAGAGAGTGATGAAGATTGAATCAGGCAGAGACTGTACACTAGATGAAAAAGTGGCAAAAATACAAGCAGATCTGGAAAAGCAGCTGCAAGAACAATTGCAAGGGCAACTGCAGGAGCTGTAATTTCAAAGCCCACTGCCGCAAATAAGAGAATTCAGTGCTACAAAACTCAAAGCACCTACCTATGATGGGACAACGGCCTTTAACATCTTCCAACTGCAGTTTGAAACGACGGCCGCCCAGAATCGGTGGGGCGACACAGAGAAGGCAGCGGCGCTGATAGTGGCATTGAAAGGAACAGCAGCCGAGGTGTTGCAGACGATTCCGCCAGTACTAAGATGCAGCTATGAGGCCATAATAAGTGCGGTAGGAAGGAAGTACGGTAGCGAGCACATGAAGCAGCTGTACTACATCGAGCTGAAGAATCGCAGGCAAAGGAGTGGTGAGAGCTTGCAGGTCTACGCAGCGGACATTGAGCGACTGGCACATTTAGCTCACTCTGACCTGGGCAGTGAACACTTGGAAAAGATGAAGATACAAGCATTCATCGAAGGAATTAGCGATCCAGAAATAAGACGCAGCGCAATAATGATGAGCAAAGCGACATTTACCGAGACGGTTACCAGTGCACTTACATACGAGGCAGGCGTGGACCAGCACTATGCAATATTCTGCACCCAAAGTTCGCAGGGTTGAGGCTGAAGACGACGTTCTGTGTCAAGCAATCAAAACAGAACACCCGCCAGCGGACCGAACGATGAGGAAATTCACAGGAAGGTGTTTCTATTGCGACAAAACAGGACACATGGCGAGGGAGTGCCACCTGCGTCGGAAACGTTCCAGATGGCGTATACCAGAACGGAGGTATGGCGAAAGAAAAGAGCAGAGCAGCAACGGCGACAAGGGAGTCGTGATAGAATCAAACAAGAAGCTGGCGAACAAGCAGGAAGAGGCATCCAGCAATCTGGAGGAACGAATTTACGCAGTACCTGTACTAGCATATCCGGTTCCTGGTGAAAAATTTATACTGCGCACGGATGCAAGTGCTACTGGAATCGGAGGAGTCCTTTCACAAGTCATTAAAGGCGAGGAAAAAGTAATTGGCTACTATGGCACTTCTTTAGCAAAACCGGAGAGAAAATACTGCGTCACTAAAAGAGCGCTGCTGGCCGTGGTGAACAGTGTTACACATTTTCACAAATATCTCTTCGGGCAGCCGTTCCTGTTAAGAACGGATCATGCGGCACTCAGGTGGCTATTACAACTCAAGAACTCCGAAGGCCAAATTGCTCGATGGTTCGAACGATTGCAGAGGTACGATTTCGAAATAGAGTATCCTGAAGTAAGACTACATGGCAACGCCGATGCGCTATCCAGACGTCCCTGCAATACAGAATGCAGGCATTGCTCCAGAGCAGAGGAAGAAGAAGGACGAATCGATATTCGGTTGCTTAGTGTCTTGCCGGAAGAACAATGGACAGCAGAGCGAATAAGAACCGAGCAAAGAAATGATTCAGATCTGACGAAAATAGTGGACTGCAAAGAAAGAGGTGTACGGCCAAGATTCAAAGAAATAGCGTGTGAAAGCGCCATCACTAAAGCATACTGGGCACAGTGGCAGAGCTTACAACTACGCGACGGGTGCTTGCATCGAAGATGGGAAAGCGAGGACGGAACAGCACATAGAAACTTAATTGTCGTTCCTAAAGTGCGAGTAACGGACATTGTGTCAGCATGTCACAATGGTTCGGGTGACGGTCATCTGGGAATCACCAAGACGGTGGAGAAGATAAATAAACGGTTCTACTGGGTAGGATGTAAGCAATCTGTTGCGGAATGGATTAAGACATGTGACAAATGCGTCACCGCTAAAGAACCCAAAACACGCGAGCCCACCTACGATAACAATGAGGACTTGGCGAGCAATAAGCGGAAGGAATTGGATGCGATGCACCAATATATGCGGAAACGCATGCGGTTGATGAGTGACAAGATGAAGGCCAGATACGATTTGAGGGCAAATTCCGAAGGCTTCGAAGAAGGACAACTAGTGATGCTTTACAACCCACAGCGCAAGAAGGGGCTGTGTCCGAAGTTACAAACGCATTGGGAGGAGCCAGACTGCGTGATCAAGCGATCAAATGACGTCGTATATCGAATACCGTTGAATGGCAAGAAGAGAGTTAAACTTAAAGTAGTCCATTTGGAGAGACTGGCACCCTAGAAGGCTAAAGAACCTATCCTTGTTCGGGACGAACAAGTTTAAGAGGAGGGCAGTGTGACGAATATGGGGGTTATACTACGGCAGCTAAAGAAAAGGACACCCTGTGCACGGTTACAGTTGAACAAGCATACGCAAAACAAAAGCTTTAGCAAATATCAGCACCTCTGATTCGAAAGTGTTTTGAAGTTCTGACAAATATTGTGTATTGGAATTTTCTCGTACAATCCAGAAACAGGGCGAGCGAGAAGTTGTAGAATGTTCGACAGTAGCTGGCGAGAAACAGTAACAGGTATAAAAAGCGGCCGCCGGCAGTGTCGAGAGTCAGTCTTTGAGTAATAATTGAACGTGCAACATCGAGTCAGTTACCGAGTATCAAGTGAACGTGCAACATCGATTCCGAACGAGTGAACGTGAAGCATCGCAATCACAACCGAGGACAATTCAACTGCAACTGCAAAATAGTGCAAATCTTTGTAACAAAAGGATTGGAATAGTCAATCTGTTATTGGAATCAATAAAACCGTTACAAGCATTGAGCTTTTTGTGCATTATTCTTGACGATTACACAATCCAGTGATCCGAACCGAAGTAGCGGAGTACTTCAGCGGAATTACGTAACAATATATAGATAATTTTTGTTGTAGTCCCTCCAGAGTGTCAATAGTTGCTATATACAGTTTTATAGGGAATACCTTTTAGTTTGACAAAAATGGCCGTGGTCCGCCCACTCAGTTACTTGGTGTTTCACTCTGTCGGTGAAACCCGACTGATGCTTCCTTACTTGTTACTATTAAATATGAAAATAGTACATATTTTGCCAACATTCATGCTATATTTTCTTATGTTGTATATTTTAACTTCCTTTAGATGAGCTTATTCAATCACCAAAGTTTTATTTAAATTGAATTACCATGCCTTCATTGGATAAACAATTTTTAAAAAATTTCGCAAACAAAATATTGCACAATGCATTAGTTCAAATCCGGACCGTATTATAACGATGCGTGATGTGTGGAAGTACAAATCGGTTCGGACCGCCTTTCAGTTGTGGAGGCACTCATATCACCGATGGCCACACCACCCATGGCGTTCGAAAATGGGATTGTGTTTATGAAGCATAAAGGCGACGATGAGGTGTAGTAGGACGGAAAAAGGGCCACGGGCTGCGTTGTTGAGGCTGCTGTCATGTATATGCTGTTTCCATATATGCCCTTGCGTTGCGCGATTCTCAGCCGAGAAGTAAGCTGTTTCTTCCATTTTGTACGACGGTTTTGGAACCAAGTTTTTATTTGCACCTCTGTCAAGTTGAGGAACTTGGAAAGCTCCACACGTTTGCTCACACTGAGATATTTGTCTTGTTTAAATTCATTTTCCAATTTTTCAAGCTGCTTGGCACTGTACGCTTGTCGTGGCTTTCTATCGATTCCTTGTTTACGAAACCGTTTACCTGTTAAGTTAAAAACTATTTGTAAAAAATATGTACTTTGAAGAAAAAAATTTAAAAATGTACCTTGAACGCCGAGTAAATTGTGATGTCCATGATAGGGAGTCGTGAGGAATGATTTCGACTGAACGCTCAACCAGTTGGCATATAAAATGGGAGCTTGATGGATACCCGGATATGAATGTATGCTCTGTAGAGGATGAGCAAGTGGATCTCTCCTATATATAGATTCCTTACAGCCAACCATATTTTCAAATAATGTATGGTGTGTTTTTATATCAAATAAATTTACTAAACTTTCCGTAGCTGCAATTGAAACATAAAGTTACATTAACAAAATAGCAGCTTGTATTTAGCTGTGGATGTTAATATTTAATATATACATATATGCTATCACTTATACTTCGCGTTATACATATGTGATTATAACAAAGAAGAAAGTTACGATATTAGATAAAGAGATAATTTGGTCCAATCTATTTCCCTGTGCAGAGCTATCACTTCCGAAGAATTCCCGTTCGAACTCTCCGTGCTGTCTAAACTAAAAAACCCATTCAGCACTTTTCTTCATTTTTTCAAACTCAAATTTATTTGGTCTATTCACAACTTATAATTTGTGTTGAATTCATTAAATAATTCGCTATTTGATTGAACCAAATATAAAAGTCTGAAAACCATTGCAGTGCGAAGGCTGCTTCTGTTAAACAATCCGCTCACGCTCTCTTTTGACGTAGTGACATAACTTAGAGACCTAAAAGCTGCAGCTCTTTGAGTTTTCTAAGTTGAGTTATGTCATGAGTAACAGCATATACAGTTTTCGTATGGCAGGTTGGACGAAGTCAAGTTAAGTTATGGCTGAATCATAACTAACTAACCATAAGAGAGGCTTCATCAATCTGAGAAATCACACATGCTTAGCGTCATAAAGCAATACGAGAAGTCTTGTAGAGCGTGAATTTCGTCCGGCTAGAGCGGACTCTAGTACGCTGGATTGCGGCATTGACCTCGCTGTAGTTAGTTGTTGGTATATGAACGCTATCTCCGTTGATTGGTGGCATCGGGAACCTGTGTCTGTTGGCGGAAGTGTTTTCTTCATAACCTCAGAATACTCTTCGCATCCGTTACCAGATTCCGATTTCGTGTCGACAAGAATTTGGCCTGGTCTATAATCCTTCCGATTATGATCGATCTGGTTTCGTGTTCGATCATTGGGGGCAGCGGTCAAATCGAGCTGATGTTGAAAAATTTCGCCTTGATGTGGATTGTAGCCAGTTTTTCATCAACGGGGTGAGCCGAGATACAATACATATTGCCTAGCCTCCGATTGACCACGAATCCAATATATTTCGCAGGATGCTTCTTTGAGCCTCCCTGCCCAGTCCATCGAATTTCCTGGTTAGTCTTATATTTATCGAGGTCTTCACCAATCTGGATAGAGGCATTTTCCTCATTGAGGGACCGGACATTTCAGGTGCATATCCTTAAATCGTTGTCCTTAGGACGTTTGCGGGGGTCTTTTTATTGGGTAGATTTTAATGTGACCGGATCGCAAACCCTGCACACATCTCAAGTTTCTAGTCTAGGGAAGAATTTGCTGCACACATTAGCTCACTGTCCGACGGATGTCAAACAGCTACCCAGCAGGCGCCATGCGGAGGCTGTGTGTAAACTTTGTAATGGGAGAGACGTGGATCGGAAAGCAGTCAAAAACTTTACCCTGCACTTCCAAGCTCATGCCATGCACCTAAATCAGCTTCCTAAAAACCTCACAGTTTACAGTAGACGGCGAACAAATTTAAAACTATACTCATTATTGCTCTGAAAATATAACTTAAAATAAAAAGTCCAAGTCGTTGTGAAGTTTTCAAAGAGATTACTAAAATCCGACTCGCCTCGTTTTCCCCAACATTCGATTTGGCATTAGAGTTTTCCAAAAAAGTTTACCCAATTCGATTCGCAAAAGTGCAATTTATTTCCATGAAAATGGAAACAACAAAGTCGAATAAAAAACTTGTAATAAATACAAGAGACAGTTTAAAGTTTTACACGACATGCTAACAATTTGGAATAGAAAGAAAGCAGGCACCGTAAACATCAAATGTAAGGTGAGGAAATTTCACTCACAAACTAAGTCCAGAAAGTACCGTGTAGTATATGCTGTATGGCACTGAAGCATGCGTGATCTCGCAGACTGATGCAGCTTCACTTGGAGTGTTCGAGAGGAAAGTGCTCCGCAAGATCTTCGGCCCGATCCGCGTTGGCGATGACTACCATATCCGAACGAACAACGAACTGTACGAGCTCTACGCCGATATTGACATAATCAGTCGCATCACCACCAAGCTGCTTCACTGGATGGGTCATGTCGTGCGTATGGACGAAGGAGCTCCAGCGAAGAAAGTGTTCGAGACGGTGCCAGTTGGAGGACAGAGTCGGCGTGGGAGGCCATGCCTGCGATGGAAAGACCAAGTGAAGAAGGCACTGGCTACGCTTGGAATTTCCGACTGGAGAAGGCTCGCGCATAGCAGGGGCGCCTGGAGAAAGGCCATACGGCAGGTCGTAACCCGGTAACGGGTTGTTCTGACCACCTATGTATGTACATATGTATGTATGAACTTATTATTTACCAAATATCGCATCAGTTTCAATCGTTAATTCTCACGATGCGAATGATAGATTTGTAATATGTTTGAAGATTTTACACTCATTGTAGATTGTATTTGGAGTAGGGATCTAGTCTCCTTGCTACTGGGACCAGAAAGGCCAATTTGGCAGTTATCTGTCCATCCACATGAATTCACAGCCCCACAAGGTATAAAGCAATTTCCCTTAAGGATCTGTCCTCAATATCCTGCGGTTTTAGATATATAAAATAAATATAATAAAATAATAAAATAATATTTTATAGTATTACCTCTACTATTTTGACTATAATAAAATTATCTCCTAACAATTTCTTTCTGGGTACGGCCATGGGTCAGTGTATAAAAAAAACGTGGTGTTAAATCTACTCACAAGTCTCACAGTTGATTTCTGGTGGCCTTATAGTTTCCTGTGAAACCTGAGAGGATTCCGCTGGCGGTATGTTCCGACTGCCGAGAAGACTATCAGGTCTTTTTAAAATGCTGTCAATAGTAAATGTACACGTCTTTTCCCGCTTCTTATCACTTTTTGAGCATCGAAAATGACCACGAGAATTATGCAAATTTACGTTGTCGAAAACATTACAAATTGTTTCGGAGTTGGAAATACTTTCCAAATCATCTTCAGAATCGGTTAATTCATATTGCACTGTATCTTTCACAATCTGATTCATTTCATCACTCTTTGACTATTTTACTCACTTAATTGCGCTGACTTCCGCGGCGCAATCATTCTCTAATTGCTTGCTAAGTGCCACTGAAAGCGCCATCTGCTTGGGTTCCTTCTGCAGCAAATCCAACAAAGCAAACCGGTGGGCTCCGCCCCAAAAATTAACACTTTAGACGCGTACGGATGCGTGTGTGTGCGGAAGCAGCATCCCTCAATTTGCGGGAAGCGCAAGTAAAAGAGAGATGAAAGATTTTGGAGGGCATCGTTGCTTCACCCAGCAGCGAAGAAATCGAAGGAATGAGAACATCTCGACTGGCTGGCCAATTGGACTAAACTGTGCCTGGCAATTACGGCCATTTGGCTGCTGCCAGCCGTGCAGAACTTCGGCCACACAGCCATCGATGACAGAGTGAAGGGCCGCTCATACTATTCGTATTTACACGATAAATTTTTTATCTGATTTATGGGGTTTGGAAGGTGTGTATATTAACACATATGCAAACAAACATTGCTTTCCGAATGGTATACTCCAGTTAGGCACATAATCGCCTGTGATGTGCCATCGTGCATCGCAGCATTCAGCAGTGAAGCAAGTGCCTATTAATCAAATAAAATAGTAAGATGCGTGACTTTGGGAAATATCACAATTGGGTGTAAAAAACCAAAGACGAAATGAGATACGTGAAGCGAATGAAGCCAGTACCGCACTGTACCCTTCCCGATTCGAATCTTGCACCTTGACAGCTCAATTTGAATGTGTCAACATGTATGGTTCATGAAAACAGACACACACATACAACGTCCTGCCTCGAGGCATTTGGGCACAGCAACTTGCGTAATGCTCTATAAAACGTTAAAAAAATAAATACATACTGTAAATAAACAAAAAGTTGTTAACTGGCACTCATCACAATTGTATTTGTATTTTCACAGACCCTAACTTACAGACTATCGTGACATTGTAATCGTAAAATTTGCAGGTAGATAAATGCAGGCACAAATTTCAAGTTAAAAAATTCCATATAATCGTATATTTTTCAATCACTTTAGATGGCGTAACCAGGGGTGCGGATCAGAGGGATACATCCCTCTTGCTACGGCCAAGGGGCGACGTAACATTATGACCTGCTCTCAAGCTTTGTCAACTTTCTGCCGAATTCGTACCTTTTTATAAGCTTTATATTAGGTTCACATCCGGTATGTTTGTATGTATGTATGTTCGTCTCTTTTTTTTGAAGGCCTATATTTCAGAAGGTAATCAATATATTTAAAAACCGATTAGACTGTTACAATACCTCATAATTTAACAATAAAATGTTATAGTAAAATTTCTTTAACAAGGTCCGTTTGTATTATTTTTTTCATGATTAGTAAAAAAGGTCATTTCGCTGAATGTGCCTCCATGCCAGGGTAGCTTCGGCATTTGGCGGGGCACTTTCGGCATTCACACTTTAAAGTATCATAAGGTGATACAAAATCTTGTTTAGACTAAATAAGACATGTTTTTGGTTACATAACACGTTTTTATTATATTTTGCATTAAAAAAATTAAAAAAACATCATGTTTAAGAGCTTCAAAAAAAGGTAGTTATTGTAAAAATTTTTTTATAAATTATTTTTTATATATAATGTTTAAAGTGCTGATATCGACCCTAATATTAATTTTGTGTGTTTACGGGAGGTTTAAGCCAAGTTCGAGGGTCTTGGAAGCTTCAACTCGATTTCGATTTTTAGTACCTGTGAAGTTATATTGACGAATGTGCCCCATGGAAAAAAGACGAGTCCACCCTGGTGTCACTTTTTTTTCTTTTTATTTTTTTACTTCTAATTTTAGTGCTTTATTTTCACTTAATACGCTTTTATTTACAAAATAATTAGTATTAAAGTAATACTAATACAATTTTGTTCGAAATAATGGTATGAATACAGCACAAACTTCTTACGTTACCGACCTGAATATTCGGGAACGAAGCGCGGAAACACAAAATCAAATGTAACTTTATCAGCTGTTCAGATAGAGGAGGCAAATTTTGTGAGGGATATTTATGCTAGTTATGGGTTAGTTTTTACTAATAAACAGTTATGTCCGATGACTCCTTCATACCGAAATCGCCTTTGACGAATGTGCCCCAAGGACGAAGGTACCCCCCTCTCCCCTAATCAATTTTTCACCCACTTCCCGACTACTTAGAGATCTGAAACTTTGCATACATGCGTAAACATGAGCCCAATACATGAATCAATAAATTGTATGGGCGTAGGATAAGGGGCGTGGCACTTTTTTATCAACTCCAGATTTGTGTATAACTTTAGAACTACACATCACACATCAATGAAACTCGGTAGGAACTTACTACATATCCATATCCTTCTACTGAGAAAATGAGGGGGGCACTGGATAAGGGGGCGTGGCACCCCCCATACAAACAAAATTTTTGATCTCGATTAGCTTTGGAACTAAAGCTGGTGCAGCATTGAAATTTCGTATGCAGTCGGCTCTTGGATGTGTCGTCCCACTGGTAAAATTTTATGGGCGTAGGATAAGGGGCGTGGCACTTTTTTACCAACTACAGATTTGTGTATAACTTTAGAACTACACATCACACATCAATGAAACTCGGTAGGAACTTACTACATATCCATTTCCTTCTACTGGGAAAATAAGACGGCAGTGGACAAGTGGGCGTGGCACTGTCCATACAAACAAAATCGTTTATATAGAATAGTTTTGGAACTAAAGGTCGTGCAGCATTGAAATTCCGTATACAGGCCTCTCTTGGATGCTTTGTTCCACTGGTAAAATTTTATGGGCGTAGGACAGGGGGCGTGGCACTTTTCAAGCAATTACACACTTGGGCTTCAGTTTATAATTATAGGTACACCACACATCAATGAAAAACGATAGGAACTTACTCGCCGCGCCTTGCAGGCAAAATAGCAACAACTCACCGCGCCACAAATATGCCACGAATATTAGGGTCGATCACAGCCGTATTTTTTGTTAAATTGAGGATATGACATATGACGATAGGAAACACTGTGAATACCCTAAATATTGTGTACTGCTCTGCAAGTTTTAAATTCTTTCTGTGAAAAATTTCAGAGCTCTAAAATTGAATTTATGGAAGACTAAAAAGTAGAAAATAAAATTATATAAAAAAAGACTTTTTAAAAATAAGCTTTAATTTATTTAATGTACCAAAAATTAGAAAATAAATTGTTTCCAAGTCACCTGTATCTTACTATTAATAAAAGCTTGGGGCGCTCATGTGTTCAATATTTGTCAACCAGTTACCACAATATTTTATTTAAATAATTTTTTTGCAAATAGATTCTAGTAATGAAAGATATATGGATATAGAGCGCACAAGCCTTTAGTTCCAAAGCTAATCGAGATCAAAAATTTGGTTTGTATGAGGGGTGCCACGCCCCTTGCCCAATGCCCGTCCCATTTTCCGAGTTGAAGGATACGGACATGTAGTAAGTTCGTATCGTGTTTCATTTATGTGTGCTGTATAGTTCTAAAGTTATACCCAAATGTGCCACGCCCCTTCTCCTACGCCCATAAAATTTTACCCGTGGGACGAAGCATCTAAGAGGGGCCTGCATACGGCATTTCAATGCTGCGTGACTTGTAGTTTTAAAGATATGCCAAATCAAATATTTAAGTTGTATAGGGAGTGCCACTCCCCCTTGTCCCACGCCCCTAAATTTTTTTAAGCAAGAGGGCACGACTAAATACTAACAGAATACAAAATTTTAACGTTGTATGACATGTAGTTTTAAAGGTATACCAAATGAAATATTTACGTTGTATGAGAGGTGCCACGCCTCTTGCCCAATGCCCGTCCCATTTTCCGAGTTGAAGGATACGGACATGTAGTAAGTTCGTATCGTGTTTCATTTAAGTGTGCTGTATAGTTCTAAAGTTATACCCAAATGTATAGTTGATTGAAAAGTGCCACGCCCCTTGTCCTACGCCCATAAAATTTTACCCGTGGGACGAAGCATCTAAGAGGGGCCTGCATACGGAATTTCAATGCTGCGTGACTTGTAGTTTTAAAGATATGCCAAATCAAATATTTAAGTTGTATAAGGAGTGCCACTCCCCCTGTCCCACTCCCCTAAATTTTTTTAAGCAAGAGGGCACGACTAAATACTAACAGAATACAAAATTTTAACGTTGTATGACATGTAGTTTTAAAGGTATACCAAATCAAATATTTAAGTTGTATGAGGGGTGCCACGCCGAGTTGAAGGATACGGACATGTAGTAAGTTCGTATCGTGTTTCATTTATGTGTGCTGTATAGTTCTAAAGTTATACCCAAATGTATAGTTGATTGAAAAGTGCCACGCCCCTTCTCCTACGCCCATAAAATTTTACCCGTGGGACGAAGCATCTAAGAGGGGCCTGCATACGGAATTTCAATGCTGCGTGACTTGTAGTTTTAAAGATATGCCAAATCAAATATTTAAGTTGTATAGGGAGTGCCACTCCCCCTTGTCCCACGCCCCTAAATTTTTTTAAGCAAGCGGGCACGACTAAATACTAACAGAATACAAAATTTTAACGTTGTATGACATGTGGTTTTAAAGATAAACCAAATCAAATATTTAAGTTGTATGGGAGGTGCCACGCCCTCTTGATGAATCGAAAAATTTTATATACAGTCGCCTTCCTTTGGTCTTCAACAATATTGGTATAAAGTTTGGCTGAAATCGGTCAACGCGTGTAGCTTTGTATAGCCGGACAGACAGACAGACAGACAAACAAACATTCATTTTTATATATTAGATAATACTACGGGATCATTTATATGTGCTATACCATGCAGTTTTATGTTTAATTTGATCTCTTATAAATTGCAATATTGTCGACGCAGCTTGCTTGCACATCCGAAATCAGCTGTTTATTTGTTTTCGATTGCAACTCTGTGCCGTACTTAAATATCCACAGTCGGCTATTTAAATCGTATTTAACTTCCAACTGTGAAACTGAAATTCCCTATTTAAACTGCAATCAGAGTTTAAATATCCACTGTGAAACTGGCCCTCAGTGAGCGAGCCCGACTTGCACTTGACTGCTTTTTTTTATCAACTCCAGATTTGTGTATAACTTTAGAACTACACATCACACATTAATGAAATTTGGTAGGAACTTACTACATATCCATATCCTTCTACTGGGAAAATAAGACGGGCAGTGGACAAGTGGGCGTGGCACCGCCCATACAAACAAAATCGTTTATATAGAATAGCTTTGGAACTAAAGGTCGTGCAGCATTGAAATTCCTTATACAGGCCCCTCTTGGATGCTTCGTCCCACTGGTAAAATTTTATGGGCGTAGGACAAGGGGCGTGGCACTTTTCAAGCAACTACTCACTTGGGCTTCAGTTTATAATTATACGTAGGTACACCACACATCAATGAAACACGATAGGAACTTAATCGCCGCGCCTGGCACGCAAAATAGCAACAACTCATCGCGCCACAAATATGCCACGAATATTAGTGTCGATCACAGCCGTATTATTTGTTAAATTGAGGATATGACGATAGGAGACACTGTGAATACCCTAAATATTGTGTACTGCTCTGCAAGTTTTAAATTCTTTTTGCGAAAAATTTCAGAGCTCTAAAATTGAATTTATGGAAGACTAAAAAGTAGAAAATAAAATTATATAAAAAAAACTTTTTAAAAATAGGCTTTAATTTATTTAATGTACTAAAAAGTAGAAAATAAATTGTTTCCAAGTCACCAGTATCTTACTATCAATAAAAGCTTGTGCGCTCAAAACCTATATTCATACTTATCTTTCATTACTATAATCTATTTACAAAAAATAAATTAAATTAATTATTGTATCAATTGGTTGAAAAATTTTGAACAAATGAGCGCCCCAAGCTTTTATTAATAGTAAGATACAGGTCCCGCATCAACGACCAAGCAGCATTTACTCGCAGCATTTCTGTTCGCTCACTTTGTTTTATAATTCTCGCTTTCTTTTTCGAAGTGTCGCTTATACAAATAACGAGCTGTCAAGCTGCGATTTTAGTACCAGCCATATTAGTGGCGCTTCCTCTGGGTGCTGTGGATCCCATTCTCTGCCAGTGGTAGGCTATACATCTGCCGCTTTGCCGCAACATCTGCCAGTGGTAGTCGATACATCGGCACTAACGCCATCGACCTATCGAAAGTAGAATTACTCTGAATGTTAACTTTCTATTCGTGCACTTTGGCTACGGCCCTGTTTGGGGACTATACTGCAACTTCATAACAAGGGCCCTGAGTTCGATGGATCTCCTGGGAAGTGTATGAATTAGAATAATGAATTAGAAAGGAAGACAATTCATTTAAATAATAAAATATTTTCGTTTATTTCTAATTATTAAGGAATTTTTTCTCTGCTATATAAGCTGGGACTCGGTAGCTAAGTATCACCAAAATAGATTTATTACCAGAGTCCTCTAATAATCACAGATATTAAAGAAAGGGCGCCTTGCGGCATAAACATGAATTTTTATGTTTTAAAAATTGTATTCGTATCATGTGCTGTGCATTTTGGCAGTCAGCATTTATGGATTAATGTTCCTCCCCGAAAATGTTTCCGAGGATATGAGACTGCCATAACACATGCATTCATACCTTGAAATGAGTGTTGCGTGAGAGCATACAACTGCTGGTTCGTCAATTAACGCTATGAATATAATCGTTTTAACCGCCGATACTTCCGCCCTGACACGTTGTGCTTATCACGCGACGATCTCACTTCAATCTGTCATGCCAGTGTTCCTAGTCGAAAGGGGCATCAGTGGTTATGTGGTTATGGGGATGTTTGCTTATAAACTTAAATACGCGTTATCGTTCCAGGGTTAATTGAGACCATGCTATAACCGTGCGAAAAACCAGCTAATAAAAGGTTTGATTCCAACCAGAACTCATTGGACCAAACTACGGAAGAAGAAAATGAGATGTAATGGCAACGAGTACTGGTACAAAAAATCCGCATTTTTCTCTTTTGCCTGAGTTTTTATAAATTTTTGCCACACAACACTTTGGAAACCTTTTGTGTATATTTAATACCTCGATCATTTAATACCTCGATCGTTGCGTGGGGCCAAACAAAACCTCAACATTTCAATAATGTCGAATTATTTTCCTTTATATTATTTGAATAAATAACATTCTAACAAACCTTCTTTTGTTGCTAACATTTTTATGTTAACATTAATGAATTTCCTTGCTCGAACAAACATAAAAAGTTTGCATAAGGAAATAAAAGATTGTATTTAGGTAATATTTTTCTACTATCACAAATGAGTGTCTCGACGATTGGATCGTTATTAGACCCTACACCTATGGTAATATCAGAATAACTTTCTGTCTTGATTTCCGGTTGTCCGTCTGTCTGTCTGACTGTCCGTGCGCGCAGGAGAGAAGGAAGGAGTTAACCGATTTGGATAGAAATTTAGTACGCAGTCGCAGTGAACCTTAACAGTTTATGTTCTGAGATTAGCAAAATCGCCCGAAGGACACATCACAACATGAACGATCTGGTTTCGTGTTCGTTGATCCCGGTTACTTGGTGTAGCGTATTTCTCTGTGGGTGAAACCCGACTGATGCTTCCACACTTGTATTACCATTCCACTAAATAATTTCAGTATCGTTTGGGTTCTCCCACTCTCAGTTCAGGCAGCATATTTCGCATCGACTCCCGCAAAGAAATACCAATGGAAATGCCACTGCTGCCACCCACATATACACTTAGCTGAATCAGGGGTGTTTTAATTATTCAATTTACGCGTAAAGGCTCACTTCTCCAAAGTGAAATTTATCAATTCATTAGTTATGAATACTCTTCGATAAGCTACGCGTAAATAATATTTCTTTATCTCTTAATGAGGTCTTTATGACCAATTATATTAAAAATTACGAAATTATCTTGCGCTTTACCGTTGTATTTCGGTTTTGATTTTTTTTTATTTTATTATGGGGTACCCACTTGCACAGGTACAAATAAATTCAATTTCAGAAATCCCTTGAGCTTGCAATCGATGGAATTTAAACCTTTTTGTCTAAACATTAACATATGAAAATGTTGTATCCAACTGAGTTTGGCAGAGTCAAAAAATGCCTTACACCCGTATTATATTGAACAGGAAGAAGTATCTTGCAAATCTCATAATTGTAAAATGTTTATAATATTTAAACAGACGGACGTATGTAAGAAGAAGAATTGTGCTTGTGTATTACTAAAAGCTTTTACATAAATTGATTCAAACAAATTAAATTTTTCAGCAATTAACGAAGAGACTAGTGGGATTTTGTTAACGTTGAGATTCGCAAGCACTGATCACTAAATGCGTTCGAAAGTCTATCTCGGACATATCACAGGATATACTTTCGACTGTGGGTTGAGCGGTAACCGAAAGCGAAGAATTTTCTCTAGGGCCACTGCTGTCGATATGTTTAAATATGATAAAAATTTAATAGCAATCGAATGTGCAAAATACTTCTTCGTTTCAAAAATTGTAACGCCTTTAATACCCTGCCAATCAGAAAAAATATGTGGGTACCACTGTCTTATAGCGTTTATATTTAAACAAAAAGGGCATCAAATTTAAGTATTTCTAGTTGAAGGTGCTTTTGGAATTCAAATACAGACACAGGCAGTTTTCGATTGAATTTAAGTATGTACATACTTAAGTTCAGAACCAAAAGTTTAAAAAAAAATAAATAAATAGCTGGCACAACCGTCCGCGAACGAGGCTTAGGCCTAGCTTTCTCGCATTAACTTGTGTGTGCTTGTCATATTTTTCACAAATTAACGGGACCTACCTACTTAACCGAATCCGAACGGGTTTGAGAAGCTTTTCATGGCAAAGATTATTCTCGGAGAATTGCCAATTCACCGCGAGAAGTGGCGCCGCGCAAAGAAACAATTTGAAAACAAATTTTCTTTTTTATTAGATGTTACCGGACTGGGAGTTGAACCCAGGTCCTCCGCATCAGCGACCAAGCACTTAGCTCACTGAGCCACCGCGGCACCAAAAGTTTTTAGGTTACTAAATAATTGCTTAACCCGATTTTGTGCCGTAGTATCTTGGTTCACGCTCGTTACACTATGAAGCATCCGCGGAACTTTCATTTTTGTGTGCTTTAACTTCTCTGCATTGAAATGACTTCAGAGACAATTACCAACGAAGTACCAATTTCTCCCTTCGGTGTAATTTATCACTTACTTATAGCATTTTTATGTTATCTGCACAGAAGCCAAATTTGTTTTTTAGAGCAGAACCAAATGCATTCACATTTTTGCAAAATCAGAAAGTGTGAAATGCACAGAACGTAGGAAGGCATTGACAGTATACCAGACACCTCGGCTCTCTATGAAGAGATATTGCAGCAAAAGTTAACAGTTTAAGCCCAACTTCGCAAGGTAATAGACAAAAATGGTTCTGTCGCATCGAATGAAAGCTTGTGGTTGGTGGCCATTCCTTTTGTGCTGGGAAGTAGTTACGACTTTAACTGCATCGCCGCAATTGCCATATAATGGGCTGGATATATTTAATTTCGACGTAAATGGTATTTTCGACGCAAGTTTAGTGCCAATCCAAGTGTTTTCAAAAGAGCAACTGCGAACATGGTTCAATGCTGTAAATGCCAGTTCTGTGAAGTTCAAGTGGGCAGACTTGCCAAAAATTCCTGCAATAGTCAACAGTAAACCGGATTTTGGCACTGCCTTTCCTGTTATGTTATATCACAGACAAAAGATAAACGAATTTCTGGCCGCAGATTTTCTCGCAAATCAGATTCTCGAAACTGGAGAAGATGCACAGCTGGCAGGTGAAAATTGGTTCATTGAAAAAAGAATGGGAGATGCGCTTAATGACTCAATGCTAAACGATGGAAATTTTCTAACGGACATCAACGACAAATTCGCACCAAGCCATAAACTTTTGGATGATGAGAATATGAATAGATATAAATCATGGCTGGAAAGGTAACAATTTCCTCGAATCACTCAGTGCGATAAAAATCAATATTATCGATATTAACGTAAAAAACTTTTAGTTGTTTACTTTTTAAAAACTTTAAAATTTTAAAGGATATGCAAGTTTTAATTGGTGATAGAATTTGGTGATAATATGAGTGCCAAAGGCAAGATGAAAATCTCAGCAGGATAAAAATTTATTCTTTTTCGATGTATAAAGACGACAGAAGTTTATTTATTTATTTATTTTTGTATTTATTACAACGTAACTTATAATTAAAATTATTAGATATTAATTAGTTACCAATAGCAGTAATGGCCCTCAGCTGATCTTGTGCTACTATATTCTAAGTATAGTAATGAAGATGAAAATACAAGTGAAGTTAATAATATATAGTTAAATCAGGTAGTAAAATTTGAACCTTTAAAGGAACTGAATTATGATTTTAATACAGCCTATTAATTAAATGTACTAAAAAGTAGAAAATAAGTAGTTTTCAAGCCACCTGTATCTTACCATCAATTAAAGCTTGGAGCCAATTCAAAATTTTCAAACAGTTAATATAATATTCTTTATACAATAATAATTTTAATTATAAGTTACCATGTACAAAAAAAAAAAAATTCTACATAATCATCTATGCTAACTTTTTCCTTAATATCCTTTATTCATTCATGTGGGATTCCATATGAGATCTCCCAAGTGCACTTGATGGTGCTGTTGGTGCCACTCTTAAATCAAATGCACTTGATGATGATTAATTTAAGTTTATTTGATACTGAGAAATAATTCGTACGTCCATTCTCGTTGATGCATTCTAGTCGACTCATCTCCGGAAGGAAGGTTGCTTGCAACAGGGTTGCATATACATATTATTCCGTCGCACTGTACATCTAAAAGGTCGGCCCGTCTGTCCGTCGGTCGCTCCTATGAATTTATACAATGGTTAATATTGTTTGTGTAATGTTATTATTCAAATGAAATGTAATTTCCAATATTATTATTAGTTCACTTGTTATATATTCATGTGTGTTGAATTGGTGTATATATACGGTGACCATATTTTTTTAATGAAAATAGAGAACACACCCAGCAACATACCTTTTTTTTTGCTAAAAATTAAAAAATGGCAAATGTCCGTTTTAAAAATGTATTTTTTATTCAAACGTATGAGATCGTGTTGCAAAATAACTTAAATTTATAATAAAAAAAACTATTTACCGAGTAAACTGTATACAGGGTGGTAATGGGTAATGGTAATGGGTTCAAAATGGACCCTATATCAAGGCAAGCTTTTTTCATGGTTTGAACCAAGGAACCACCAGATCAGCATCCTTAATGGCAACCAAACTGTATAACATAAATTCTTAACATAACATACAAGACGTTTTAGCTCTACTTGCTTTGATATTTTTCTGTGGAATGAATTTTTATTATTTTTGTGGTTGTGGCAAGAAAGTTCATAATTGCATTTTGTAATTAAAATGGATTTAATTGTGTTAATTTTCATTTGCGATTTTTCCGCAGTCTAAATGTTGTTCATAAGAGAGAAAACGTTTTTTGTAGGAGCATTTGACCCTGGTAAGCAAAGACTGAATTCCACAATTTTTACAAGGTAGGTATACATTTTTGTCAAAGTGATTAAAAATCTCAGTTTACATGAGCTCGTAACTCATGTTTGGTATTTATATTTTTATACGATATTAATTCGCTTTGTATCAAATATAGAACAAATATAGAACACATTATAAAATAGAGAATATTTCCATGTTTTTATTAACAAAATATATCATATAGAACATTGGCATAAAATAGAGTACTGTCCTATATAATATAGTACGGTTGGTCACCGTATGTATATAGTGTGGATTGGTGATGAGGAAAGAAATTATTTTTCAAGTTAGTAGACTAACGTTTTATTTAGTATTCGTAAAGATAACCCTTCATTTTGAAAGGCATTCTTAATGGCTTCTTATGTTAAAATTTGCATTAACATTAAAGAAAACAGGAATGAATTGTTACGTTATTTTTAAAGCAGTTCAATGTTAAATTGCAGAGATGTAGGATGAGATTTCATAAAATTATTTTATGGCAATATTTTTTACAAATGAATCTCATTAATGAAAGATAAGTATGTACCTATGTATATATGTTTGAGCGCCCCAAGCTTTTATTGATGGTAAGATACAGGTGACTTGGAAACAATTTATTTTCTACTTTTTATTACATTAAATGAATACAACCTTGTTTTTAAAAATAATTTTTATACATAGTTTTATTTATTGAGGATAGTTGTATTGTAGAGTATTCGCAGTCCGATGTTTACTTTCTGAGATGTATTGATGTTTTCTTAGTTTTATAGTACTGACTACTGAGAGTGTAATCATTGCATATTAGAAAATGTATTCTATGTTTTTTCGATCTAAAATATTATTCAGAACGACGACACTACATGACATCCACAGACAGTTTGAGGCTTCTAAAAAACGCAGATCAAAATATCGCCGGCACACAATCAGCGTCGGATCAAACCCAGTTGAGATCGGTGGGCAAGATTTTGAAGATGGTGATATCACAGGATACGCAATGGCTGATAGCTCGTATGAATATGTTAGGTCAAAGTTGAAATACGACAGACGCAATGTTAATGCTTTTTTCAACAGCCCAAACAAACGGTTAATTATCAACAATCTGCACCTGCTTTGGTAACGCCTGCTTCAAGGGCCCAGTTGAAGATGCCATTTTTACAGAAAATAAACAAGAATGGTAAGTAATTAAGAGCAGGAAAATACATATGTATATCTAATTTTAAGTGCGAAGAGGAGGGTTTACTTTTTCGATTTTTTTAATGTGTGTTATATAAACTTGAATTCGAAAAAAAATACATATAAGAATACGCTCCCCCATTCAATTTTTCGTCGATTGATTTTTCGGTCGCACAATTGGGTGGTAATGCAACTTACATACTATCTGAATTATTGTTACCTCATATGGAATTTTTAATTCGGCGGACAAAACGATTTGAGGTTTTTATTCAAGGTAGATAGTTGCGCAATTGAATGGAGTCCACACCATTTCCAAAATAATTGAAGAAAAGGTCAGATTAACTGTAAATATTTTCCGAAATTCCGAATTTCAGATTAGTTAAATTGATTTTATAGAGCGTCAAATAAATTATTTTTTTAAATATATTTCGATGGCGGACAAATTAATATCAGAACAGTGAAATTGGTTTCGGAAGCAGACCAATCGAATTCAGATAAGTCAAATTGATTTTAAGTATGGTCAACAGATTTCAGATTAATAAACTTGATTTCAGAAACAGTCATATTAATTTCAGATTAATCCAAGTAAATTAGAAATATTAAATTTGATCTAGAAACAATCAATTTGATTTCAGAAATAGTGAAATAGAATTCAGAAAAGGTCAATTATGTTTCATTGAATTAAGTCCCGTATTCAGACTCCAATCTAATTCTGTTACACGAAATAAAGAGAAAAAAACCCAATAAAATGTCACTATATACTTCAGAAGACTATGGGCATGAGGCGCCGGGTTTTGGAAATGTGTCCGCAACCATGCAAAGGAACGTGTGGTTGGACCGTCTTCGAAGGCGCATTTTTATATTATAAGCTTTATATTAACTTCACTTTCTGACGGTATGTCCGCGGTATGTCCGCGGTATGTCAGCGGTATGTCGTCAAATCTAGTAATCAATTTTTCACCCACTTCCCGACTACTTAGAGATCTGAAACTTTGCATACATGCCTAATCTAGAGCCCAATACACGAATCAATAAATTTTATGGGCGTAGGATAAGGGGCGTGGCACTTTTTTATAAACTCCAGATTTGTGTATAACTTTAGAACTACACATCACACATCAATGAAACTCGGTAGGAACTTACTACATATCCATATCCTTCTACTGAGAAAATAATGGGGGCGCTGGATAAGGGGGCGTGGCACCCCCATACAAACAAAATTTTTGATCTCGATTAGCTTTGGAACTAAAGGGCGTGCAGCATTGAAATTTCGTATGCAGTCGCCTCTTGGATGTGTCGTCCCACTGGTAAAATTGTATGGGCGTAGGATAAGGGAACGCGGCACCCCCCATACAAACAAAATTTTTGATCTCGATTTGCTTTGGAACTAAAGGTCGTGCAGCATTGAAATTTCGTATGCAGTCGCCTCTTGGATGTGTCGTCCCACTGATAAAATTTTATGGGCGAAGGATAAGGGGCGTGGCACTTTTTTATAAACTCCAGATTTGTGTATAACTTTAGAACTACACATCACACATCAATGAAACTCGGTAGGAACTTACTACATATCCATATCCTTCTACTGAGAAAATAAGGGGGGCACTGGATAAGGGGGCGTGGCACCGCCCATACAAACCAAATTTTTGATCTCGATTAGCTTTGGAACTAAAGGTCGTGCAGCATTGAAATTTCGTATGCAGTCGCCTCTTGGATGTGTCGTCCCACTGGTAAAATTTTATGGGCGTAGGATAAGGGGCGTGGCACTTTTTTATCAACTCCAGATTCGTGTATAACTTTAGAACTACACATCACACATCAATGAAACTCGGTAGGAACTTACTACATATCCATATCCTTCTACTGAGAAAATAAGGCGGGCACTTGATAAGGGGGCGTGGCACCCCCATACAAACAAAATTTTTGATCTCGATTAGCTTTGGAACTAAAGGTCGTGCAGCATTGAAATTTCGTATGCAGTCGCCTCTTGGATGTGTCGTCCCACTGGTAAAATTGTATGGGCGTAGGATAAGGGGCGTGGCACTTTTTTATCAACTCCAGATTCGTGTATAACTTTAGAACTACACATCACACATCAATGAAACTCGGTAGGAACTTACTACATATCCATATCCTTCTACTGAGAAAATAAGGCGTGCACTGGATAAGGGGGCGTGGCACCGCCCATACAAACCAAATTTTTGATCTCGATTAGCTTTGGAACTAAAGGTCGTGCAGCATTGAAATTTCGTATGCAGTCGCCTCTTGGATGTGTCGTCCCACTGGTAAAATTTTATGGGCGTAGGACAAGGGGCGTGGCACTTTTCAAGCAACTACACACTTGGGCTTCAGTTTATAATTATAGGTACACCACACATGAATGAAAAACGATAGGAACTTACTTGCCGCGCCCTGCTGGCAAAATAGCAACAACTCACCGCGTCACAAATATGCCACGAATATTAGGGTCGATCACTGCCGTATTATTTGTTAAATTGAGGATATGACATATGACGATAGGAAACACTGTGAATACCCTAAATATTGTGTACTGCTCTGCAAGTTTAAAATTCTTTTTGCGAAAAATTTCAGAGCTCTAAAATTGAATTTATGGAAGACTAAAAAGTAGAAAATAAAATTATATAAAAAAAAACTTTTTAAAAATAAGCTTTAATGTACTAAAAAGTAGAAAATAAGTTGTTTCCAAGTCACCTGTATCTTACTATTAATAAAAGCTTGTGCGCTCAATATCCATATTCAAAATATCTTTCATTACTAGAATCTATTTGCAAAAAATTATTTAAATAAAATATTGTGGTAACTGTTTGACAAATATTGAACACATGAGCGCCCCAAGCTTTTAGGGATAGTAAGATACAGGTGACTTGGAAACAACTTATTTTCTACTTTTTAGTACATTAAAGCTTATTTTTAAAAAGTTTTTTTTTATATAATTTTATTGTTGCACAGAAGAATAGAGTGAAAAGAAAAGGCGAACAATTTAGTGACGGTGTAAATTTTACACTGTAAAATATTGTATTTTATTACATTAAGTTTAGAGTTAGGTGTTAGGATAATTGTTGTCATATGGAGGAACGCTTACCGGTGGCTTCGAGAGTTAAATCACAAGTGCTCGAGCGCCGGTTACCGCAACCGGCTCAGAACACTCGGATTCCAACAAAACTTGCGTCTAACTTAAAAATTAAATTTTAATCATTTTTTCTTTTTAGGCTAATTAAGCTATTTTGGAAATTAGACTTTAACGATCAGCACTTTTAATTTAATTGTTAGGTTATGAAAATGGGTACGATGAATACGGGATTCATTCGTCAGCGCACTCGCATCCAGAGACACATCTTCCACGAACGCCTACACTAACGGAAACTAAGGAAATCGGTCTCAAAGATATTACAGATATCGCTTTGACTAGCCTGGCATTTCTGTCTTTTGGCATGTTCATTTTGCAGGTTCTTATGTGCATTACTATGGTAAATAGTAAATATTTAAAACATTGGTTTACATGACTTAAATTACCATTTATCAGGGTAAGGAAGATAGCAATAATATGATGATGCTTCCTATGGAGGCTACGGATCCTAGCGAAATAGCAGCAGACGGTGTTGAGGAGATTCGCCGCAAAAGACGCTCCCTACCGGATGTAAATCATCGTTTAATATTGGTAAGCATACATACCGCGCTGCGACTCAGTGGATGTGTGCTCGGTCTCTGATGCGAGAGGTTACAGGTCAAATCCCTGGCATCAAAGAGTATGTTAATATATATAAATATTAATTGGTATTAATACTCTCTCTACTCTCTGCTGGCATTCTCATACCACCTCAAAAAAGAAAATATGTTTTCAAATTGTATTTTTGCGGGGCGTCATCTCTCGCGAAGATCTGGCAACTCTCCGAGAGAATTTTTTGCCAAGAGAAAAGCTTCTCGGTCCCAAAAAAAGAACGCGCACACCAGAGATCTGCAGCGGGTCGCTTTTTTGCGACTTATGCTCACTCATGCTAAACAAAGTGCAAGTCATGATTCGGAGTGAAATTACTGCCACTATTACTTGAAGTGCTATCAAAATGAAGAGAAGCACATCGCAATTTCAACACATGTACCCACATACTCAATCTTCAGACTCACACTGAGTAATAAAGATTAACTCACAGTGAATGAAATATCTTCAAACAATCGTCCCATGAATCAATCGCCTCACGCGTATTATTCTTGAAACCTAAGAATCGTTATATTTTAGCAAAAGTTTACGGGACCTGCAAACTTCTTCCATAGCCGAAACATGAACGGGTCATATCGTCCGAAAGATTACGCCGCACGGTTAAACATTTTGAAAAAGTTGTTCATTTTGGTAGATTAAATTTGATCTACCTGGGATTGTAATCAGAACCTTTGAAAAACCGAGACAGATTCACTAAGGACCATTTTAATATATACATGCAAGCGTAAAAACAAAGCGAATTTACAAAAACTATTTTATCAATTTTTTCCCAGATGAATGAACTAGCACGTCGAGTATTGTTCTCGATGGATGCAGTGGTACAAAAGCCCAAAGAGGACGGCTCGTGTCACTATTGGTCATTATGCGAAAATAATCGGTATGCAGGGAAACAATTTAATGACCAAAAGTTGTGGATACCGATGTGGAGGTAAGCTATAAATATAAAGAAATCCTTAAAAATGTGCAAAGAGAAATGAATGTAAAATGTTTATTGCGCACATTAATTTCGAAGCTTGTATGTACCTCAATAAATAATAAATAAATAATTGGCACAACAGTCCATGAACGAGGCTATCGCCTAGCTTTATCGCATTAATTTGTGTGTGTACGTTCAGTTTTAAGCACAAATTAACGGGACCTACACATTTTTTTGATAGCCGTGTTCGAAAGGGAAGATTTACTAAGCTTTTTATGAGAAGATTTTTATCGTGGCAAAGTATACTCGCGGAGAGTGGCCAACTACCGAAAAGACGGTAACCGTACATTAATTAAATAAATTAATTAAACTTCATTAATTAAATAAATTTAAGCCATTTTATCGGAGAAATCCAGAGGTAGTTGGATTTATAGGCTTATTGTGGGCGTGTCCTTCGACCGATTTTGTTAATATCGGAACTTAACCTAAGTTTAGGTTCACTGTCACTGTACACCAAATACGGTCTAAATCGGACAACTGCTTTTTATACCCTACACCTATGGTAATAGGGTATAATAACTTTGTGCGAAAATTGTAACGCATTAAAGGAGCCGTCCTAGGTATAGACATAAGTATATAGAAATGATCAGAATCACTTTCTGTGTTGATTTCCGGTTGTCCGTCTGTCCGTCTGTCTGTCTGTCTGTCTGTCTGTCTGTCTGTCTGTCTGTCTGGCTGTCTGTCTGTCTGTCTGTCTGGCCGTCCGTTTACACAGGAGAGAAAGAAGGAGTTGTCCGATTTAGACCAAATTTGGTACACAGTTAGAGTGAACCTTAACTTAGTTTAAGTTCTAAGATTAGCCAAATCGGTCGAAGGACACGCCCATAATGGGCCTGTAAGTCCCACTACCTCGGGTTTTTTGCGATCAAATTGCTGTAATTTGTCTAATTACTCATTGAAAAGAATAATACTTGGTAATCAAGTTAAGGGGTCGGTCATCTATGTCATACGAAAAAATGGGCGAGGTCCGCCCACTATATAGGCGGAAAAATTTTTTCCGGTAAAATGGCTCCCAAATGATTATTTACGAATTTAAATGAATGAAATTTGGTTCACAAGTTGATATATAGGTGTTAGATGCCATACAAGAAAATGGGCGTGATCCGCCCACTATATAGGTGATAAACGGAAAATCTTCCTAACTTCCATAATATATACACCAGAGCATCCAGATTTGGTTTCTTCATTCCTGGTAGGAATACCTTTTTATTATCCAAAAATGGGCGTGGTCCGCCCACTATGTAGGTTGTAAATTACATGCACCCACAATTTCATTTCTTTCAGTGGATTATCGCCCGATTCGGTTACTTGGTGTAGGGTATTACTCTGTCGGTGAAACCCGACTGATGCTTCCTTACTTGTTTCTCTCCTGTGACCACTGCCAGTCAGACAGACGGACAGACAGACAGACAGACAGACAGACAGACAGACAGACAGACAGACAGACAAACCACAGGAGTTAAAGGCAGTTCTGGCGCTGCCAATATTGACAGTCCCTTCAGGAGAAGTTCTGTCATTGCACATTCGCCACCTTGCCCAACGGTACAAGATGGCACAAAGCGGGAAAAAGTACAAACTCTGCTTAAACCGAGTTATGTACAGGCAAATTCGACGGTCGTAAAGCTCGCAGCGAAGGCAAGAGCAAGATCAGCATCGCCAGCTATTCGTAAAGAACAAGCGGAAGGCGAAGTAGCAATACCAGGGGAAAGACCCCATAATAACGGAGGCGCTCTGAACTGCAAGGTCAATTCTCTAGGCAAGAACATAAAGGACCTCCTAGAGTTCTATGCAGACAAACACAACGTTCACCATGAGATCAAAAGGCTGGGCACACTGATCCAGTTATCCTTCATGGAAATGGCCCAGGAACTGAGTAGCCTGAACCAGAAAGTTAATGAAATGGAGATTCAACGCCGTCCCAGCAATTCGGAAAAGTGCGAGCAGGAGACGCAAACTGAACCAGCAGTGCGCCATGTGACTGAAGTCACAGGGAAACGGAGCAGGGACAAGAGCAGCCCGACGGTTGAGAGAGCACTTGTAGAGGGTACAAGGGACCAGGAAAGTTTTCCACCTCTCCCCAAACCAAAGCGAGCCAAGAAGACCCACACTGGCATGCAGCCGGCAAAAACGGCTCGAGCAAAGGCTATCCCAGGGAACGAGGAGATCCCAAGCACAGCCCCAAAACTGCAGGCGGCAAAACCAGCGGCGGACAGAACAAAACAGGCGGAGTGGACAACGGTACACAAAAAGCAGAGGCCGAAGTCCCAGATCATAAGGCCAAGGGCTGACGCCATAATTATCGCAGCGAAGGGTGAAAACGCATCATATGCTGACATGCTACGAACGGTGAAGTCCAGCGAAGAACTGAAATCCCTAGGGGACGAAGTCAAAACAATTCGCAAGACGATGAAAGGCGAGCTACTCATCGAACTAAAGAGGGCCACGGACACAAGCGTAACGACGTACCAGGCAGCCATAGAAAGCTTACTGAAAGGTGCGGCCTCAGTGCAAGTGAGGACACATATGGTCACAATTCAATGCAGAGGACTAGTCGCGGACGTCACCACCAAGGAAGAAATATGCGACGCGCTTCACCAACAAGCAGGCATCCGGCGCCCGGAAGAGACGGCGATCAAAAGCTTTAGAACAGCATACGGAGGTACACAAGCGGCATACATAAGCCTTCCAGCAGAGGATGCGAAGAAAGCACTGACGCTGAGGCGATTCCGCGTCGGTTGGACCAGCTGCCGGTTAACGGAAGTGGCATCACCAAAACGGTGCTATAGGTGCTGGGGCTACGGCCACATAGCATCAGTCTGCAAGGAGGAAGACAGGACGGGGCTTTGTCGTAAGTGTGGAAAGGCCGAACACATTGCCGCCAACTGTTCAAATAAGGAAAATTGCGCCCTGTGCAAAGGAGCCCACCAAGCCGGCAGCGCAAAATGTCCGCGTTACCTGGAGGCAACAAGAAAGAGGAAAGCATGAGAATCCTGCAGCTGAATCTAAACCACTGCGCGGCTGCACAAGATTTATTATGGCAGACAAAAAAGGAACTTAAGGCGGATATAGCACTTCTGGCAGAGCCATACGCTGCTGTTGACTCGCACAGCTGGTCGGCGGACGAAACAAGAAATGCTGCAATATGGACGATGGGTGACGCAACCCCCCAAAGCAAAATGGTATTGCCGACTCGCGGCTACACGTGGGTTAAACTGGAAGGCATTTACCTCTTCAGCTGCTACGCACCGCCCAGTTGGTCGATAAGCGAATTTGAGGAAATGTTGGAGTCACTCTCTGCGGAAGCGCGGGGTAAACGCCCAATCATCATATGTGGAGACTTCAATGCCTGGTCCAGAACATGGGGCAGCGCTCGCACCAACACAAGGGGCCGAATGTTAGAGGAGAGCTTTGCGAACCTTGACCTGATCCTGCTCAACGAGGCTGGTCGACACACATTCGACAATGGCAGGGGTAGGTCTATAATCGATCTATCCTTCGCGGACTGCGTTACTTGTAGGGGCGTCAAGTGGAGCGTCAGTGATGCCTACACCCACAGCGACCACAATGCCATCGTGATGAAAGTGGAGAAACCAGCGGCGCAGCACCCACGTGTTCGAAAGGCCCAACATAGAGGGTGGCGTAAAAAGGCGTTCGACGAAGAGGCATTTCACGTCATCTGGAACGAGTTGACCACACTCGGCGACTCAGCAGCCAGCAAGGCTACGCAGGTGGCAAAGAAAATCGGAGAAGCATGCGACGCCGCAATGCCGAGGCGCTCTACTACAACCACCAGAAGGCCTGCATATTGGTGGACGGATGAAATCGCGGAGCTGAGGATAAAATGCCACCAGTCGCGTAGAAAGGCCCAGAGAGCCCGCGGCAAACCTGATTTTAAGGAGTTCCAGAGCAGACATAAAACATGCAGAGCAGCGTTCAAATCGGCGATCATCATCAGCAAAAGACGGTGCTTTCAGGAGTTCCGTGACAGCGTGGACGTAGACCCGTGGGGCCAGGCGTACCGAACGATGATGAATAAGGTTAAGGGACCGAGAGCACCACAGCCAACATGCCCGATCCTAATGGAGAAGGTGGTGATAACGCTCTTTCCCCCACAGGGAGGGCTGGACGACATGGAAACCGGAGCCTCAGAAGTAATGGGGGCCACAGTCACAGCAGAGGAGGTCCTAACAACACTTGCGCGCATCAGCGACAACAAAGCGCCGGGCCTGGACGGAGTACCAAACGTGGCATTCAAAGCGGCACTTAAAGCGAGACCTGACATATTCGCTGAGCTATACGATGCCTGCATAAAGGAGGGAGTCTTTCCGAATGATTGGAAGCGACAGCGGCTGGTGCTGTTGTTAAAACCAGGGAAACCTCCGGAGCAGCCATCGTCATACAGGCCACTATGCATGCTGGACACAATCGGCAAGGTGCTGGAGCGTATCATATGCGACCGCCTGCAGGAGCACTTGGAAAGGCCAGGAGGACTCTCACACCATCAGTTCGGGTTCCGAAAGGCAAGATCCACGGTAGACGCGATCCACACCGTTATGGACATTGCACGCGAAGCAACAAGTGGCAAAAGGTGGAAAGGCGGCACCAAAAAGTATTGCGCAATTATCACGCTGGACATAAAAAACGCCTTTAATTCAGCAAATTGGACGCAGATCATGAGGGCCCTCGAACAGTTTGGTGTGCCAGCTTATCTACGGCGAATTATAGGCAGCTATTTCAACAGCCGGGTGTTAATATACGATACCGAAACCGGACCAAAGGAGTATCATGTAACGGGCGGCGTACCACAAGGCTCGGTGCTCGGACCAACGCTTTGGAATGCCATGTACGACGGCGTGCTCAAACTGGACCTGCCAATGGGCACGACATTGGTAGGATACGCAGATGACATCGCGCTTGTAGCAGTTGGAAAACACCTGGAAGAGCTGCAGCTGACGTGCAATGACGCAATCACCAGGGTGTGCCGATGGTTGAATCGGGTGAAATTGGAGCTGGCGGCCCAAAAGACCGAGATCGTGCTTATAAGCACCAGAAAGAAACGAGAGGAGATAGCGGTGAACGTCGGAGGACACCTCATCACATCTAAGCCACACATTCGGTACCTCGGGGTGCTCATCGATAGCAGGATGACCTTTAAGGATCATTTAGCTGCAGTCAGCGCAAAGGCGGCCAAGGTCAACGGCGCACTAATGCGTATTCTACCGAACATAGGAGGAGCAAGCGAAGGCAAACGGAAACTTCTGTCCACCGTTGTCAACTCAATACTGCTTTACGCAGCACCAATTTGGGCAGGAGCGAAGAAATCGCACCTGAAAGAGGCAAGAGCAGTCTACAGGCTAAGCACGCTTCGAATAGTGAGCGCCTACAGGACCGTTTCAGATGACGCAATTGGAGTAATTGCAGGAAAGATGCCAATACACCTGCACGCGCTTGAACTCGCACGTCTCTACAGCAGGCCTGGCGAGCGGCCCACCGCAGAGCGAAAAAATGAAGAGCGGCAACGATCGATATCGGAGTGGCAGCAGCGCTGGGAGCAATCCGCCAAAGGCCGATGGACCTACGTGCTAATCCCGACCATCAGAGAATGGATCCAACGCAGACATGGGGAACTGGACTACTACATCACGCAGCTACTAAGCGGGCACGGCTGCTTCAAGGAGTACCTCTTCCGGTTCCACATCGAAGAAGACCCGTACTGTCCAGAATGTCCAGGCGAGGACGAGAGCGCCAAGCACGTTCTCTTTTATTGCCCGCGCTTCAACAATGAAAGAGAGGAGCTGAGGAGAAGTTTTGGAAAGACTCCGTCAATCCTAAACCTTACGACAGAAATGTGCGACTCCATTGAAAAGTGGAAAACGACATGTGCGGTGGCAGCGCGCATTATGTCCGCGCTACGCATCGCTGAGAGAGCGCGCAGGAAAGAACAGCGACAACAACATGCTGACAGTCCAAGGCGCGATGAATGACGGAACTAACGTGTACTGACACATAGACTGACGATTGAGCAGTAATGCTCATGACGGCCTCCCGACGTAATACTAAACGGTAGTCCCGGGAGGGCAAATCCGTCCGGACATGAGGTGGTTTTAGCGGGTTCGGGCCCCGCACTACAATGAGGTTTTCGAGCGCTTTCCACCTACTAAAAAAAAAAAAAAAAAAAAAAACAGACAGACAGACAGACAGACAGACAGAGAGATGGGCATAGTGATGGCAAAAAAATTATTAATCGATTAATTGATCATATGATTAATCGAAAGGGGCGATTATTAATTGAAATTAATTGCAACAAAATTAACGACTAACCGATTAATCGACGTTTTCAGCAAAAATTTTAAATTGTCATTAAAAAGATATGAAACAAAAAGATAAATTTTTTACTGAGTATGAAATACGTGTATTTGTTGTATTTTCTTGGGAAAAGTGTTTCCAAGCTTCGCTTCTTGCAGGAGCCATTTTTATAACTTGATTAGCACGTGCAAGCAGAAACCAGAATTCGATCCCGATTGGAGTATGCATCTTTTTTATGGAACCCATTCTATAGTTCTCACTCCATCCGCATTGAACGAATCCTAAAATATTTTCTGAGCTTCGGTCTTCGATCCCTGAAGTTTACCGATCCGATTCCGCCGTACTCATCGCGTTGCTCCCTTATTAATCTAAAGTCCCTCGATAGCAGAAGAACAATTTTATCCCTGTTGTTCGTCCATGGTATCATTACTGGGACGGTTGACAGTCCCCATCTCCTCAGTCTAATCGACTTCAACGTTCCGTCTAGGGTGCTACGTCACCACGCTTTGTTTGTCATTCTCCCTTGTAGGTCTAATTATGCCTCGAATGCGCCTTTGGTTCGGTCTCTGTCTGAATTCAACAAAATCGCAGTCGTTCGCGATTTGGATCTTTCCATCTCGAGTTTTGCTTTAAAAAAATTGTTAAACTTATATTATACTTAATTAAATAATTCTATACTTTGCTATTAGGTTCTCTAAGTATTTCTACATTGTGTTAATATAGTCTGTAAGGTCCCTACCATAGACTGAATTTATGAATAAATAAATAGATCCTTAGAATTAATAGACTATTATGTCGATTAATTTAAAGGGAAAATTCGGTGCAATTAAATCGTTAATTGAAAGGAAATAATCGATTAATAGACATCATTTGATTAATCTTGCCATCACTATATGGGCGAGGAGAATGAAATTCGAACGCTAAGGAGGGTAGTTCTCGTACGGAAACCTCTGCGCGAGCCCGACGCAATTGACTGCTTTTTTTATACGCCACTGGCCATGGGATATCTTCTATAACTGCAAAGCACTTGTTGGTTTGAAAGTTTGAAAAGGACTTTGTATACGACTGCAATGAGGGTAATAATACCTCGTTAGTTTCCGCAGATAGTCGAGTCGCCTTTTGTTAGCAAAAAACAGAGAACACCAAGATTCATCATTGGGAATGCATTGTTTTAGCCATATTTTGCGAGGAACATGGTGCATGCACCCTACCAGATCATCGTCGCCAGTCATGCCTCTGCAGGCAGACTGTCAGCACCTGACCTCATCATTTCATGATGGTATCGGGAACCTTCCCTCGTTGGCGGAATTGGTGTCATTGCTGGACAAGTGCCCCTTCTATAATCTCAATGCCTCCAGAGTAAGCAGCGGTATCAGGGCTTGGAAGGGATTTGCTGAATAGATTAGATAGCTCAGCGGATATAGCGTCGCTGCTTTCAATTAAGTTTAACTTTTTCGGAAGTGTAAAGTTTTCTCTCAATGCCGGCAATTCCTTGATGGAGGATTCAGTTGGATTGTAAAAGGCTGTTGTCGCCAGAATCGAATGGTAATCAAAAAATTTTCCATATTTATCTCGGGTCGCTGTAATGTTTTTCATTTACATCCCTATTCTGGGAATCAGTTCCAACTGATTGCTGCTTCAATTGTTAATTTGTATGACTCTCGTCAAAATAAGACAGATATAACAATTGTTGGAGTCACTATCGTCAAACTCTCAAAGTTTTTTGCTTCTCACAACTTTGCTGTTAGGAAGTGTTTTTTATGACAGTGACAATTATACTCGATTAAGCCTTAATATTAAATAAATTAAATAGAATAAAGCTCCTCAAGCCTGTTCGGATACGACTATAGAAGGTGTCGTGAAATTGTAACGTTCGAAAATAGAAGGAGTTAATGCGAGAAAGCTAAGCCGAAGGCTCGAATACACGGGTTGTTGTGCGAATTATATGTACGTACATACATGTATATAAATGTACATACATATGTATGTATATATGTATATTTATTTAATTATTAACATTTTTAGTTTGGGTATGAGCTGGCTAACTACGCGAGTATGGACTGAAACTCCACCAACCGGAAATGGATATGAACCCTTAATTCAAAGCTTAAAAGCTGTTCTAGTTGGATTAGCCTATGGTTCTTGCGATAAATTTTATGAGAACTCTTGTGACACAATAAATTATTAAAAGCTTATTAAATAAAACATCGTTTGATTGGATTTCTACACATGTTGTGCTTTAAGCAAGCTGTCAAATCCTCTCTACACCTCCTTATTGGCGAACGGTTGCAGTTTTCGTAAAATAGAATCAACAGCCCAATTCACAATCTTGAGCAAATGGTCTGGGATTTTTGCAATTGACAGTTTTGTAGCAAACTACTGTAAAAACTACT
Source organism: Neria commutata (assembly GCA_963457695.1). NCBI lineage: Eukaryota > Metazoa > Arthropoda > Insecta > Diptera > Micropezidae > Neria > Neria commutata. Next base: position 34,370,787 of record OY735245.1, read on the forward strand.
GTAGTTTTGCCCATTTGCACACGATTGTGAATTGGGCTAATGTTAATATTGTTGGTACAACGACCTTTTTTTGTACAGCATTAAACACATTTGATGTATAATATAATTAATAAATCTTCTATATATATAAAAGAAAGTTTATGTTTATGTTCGAACGCTTATAAGTCAAGAACGGCTGGACCGATTTTTATGATATTTGATTTGTTGGATTCGTCTCCACCCCAAATAGCAGAATAGCTATTAAAACATCGAATTGGACAAGAGGACGTGGCACCGCCCATACAACCCAAATTTTATATCTCGAATAGCTTTGGAACTAAAAGTCGTGCAGCATTGAAATTCCGTATGCAGTCGCCTCTTGGATGCGTCGTCCCACTGGTAAAATTTTATGGGCGTTGGATAAAGGGCGTGGCATTTTCTTATAAACTCCAGATTTGTGTATAACTTTAGAACTACACATCACACATCAATGAGACTCGGTAGGAAGTTACTACACATCCATATCCTTCTACTGGAAAAATGGGACGGGCATTGGACAAAGGGGCGTGGCACCGCCCATACAAACCAAATTGTTTATATCGAAAAGCTTTGGAACTAAAAGTCGTGCAGCATTGAAATTCCGTATGCAGTCGCCTCTTGGATACGTCGTCCCACTGGTAAAATTTTATGGGCATAGGATAAGGGGCGTGGCACTTTTCGAGCAACTCCTTGTGTATAACTTTAGAACTACACATCACACATCAATGAAACTCGATAGGAACATACTACATATCCATATCCTTCTACTGGGAAAATGGGACGGGCACTGGCCAAGGGGGCGTGGCACCGCCCATACAAACCAAATTGTTTATATCAAAAAGCTTTGGAATTAAAAGTCGTGCAGCATTGAAATTCCGTATGCAGTCGCCTCTTGGATGCGTCGTCCCACTGGTAAAATTTTATGGGCGTTGGATAAGGGGCGTGGCATTTTCTTATCAACTCCAGATTTGTGTATAACTTTAGAACTACACATCACACATCAATGAGACTCGGTAGGAAGTTACTACACATCCATATCCTTCTACTGGAAAAATGGGACGGGCATTGGACAAAGGGGCGTGGCACCGCCCATACAAACCAAATTATTTATATCGAAAAGCTTTGGAACTAAAAGTCGTGCAGCATTGAAATTCCGTATGCAGTCGCCTCTTGGATACGTCGTCCCACTGGTAAAATTTTATGGGCATATGATAAGGGGCGTGGCACTTTTCAAGCAACTCCTTGTGTATAACTTTAGAACTACACATCACACATCAATGAAACTCGATAGGAACTTACTACATATCCATATCCTTCTACTGGGAAAATGGGACGGGCACTGGCCAAGGGGGCGTGGCACCGCCCATACAAACCAAATTGTTTATATCAAAAAGCTTTGGAACTAAAAGTCGTGCAGCATTGAAATTCCGTATGCAGTCGCCTCTTGGATGCGTCGTCCCACTGGTAAAATTTTATGGGCATAGGATAAGGGGCGTGGCACTTTTCAAGCAACTCCTTGTGTATAACTTTAGAACTACACATCACACATCAATGAAACTCGATAGGAACTTACTACATATCCATATCCTTCTACTGCGAAAATGGGACGGGTACTGGACAAGGAGGCGTGGCACCGCCCATACAAACCAAATTGTTTATATCGAAAAGCTTTGGAACTAAAAGTCGTGCAGCATTGAAATTCCGCATGCAGTCGTCTCTTGGATACGTCGTCCCACTGGTAAAATTGTATGGGCATAGGTAAAAGGGCATGGCAATTTTCAAACATCTGATACTCATTGCGACATGACAATCGCTGAATCAAGTGTTTCTGCATCTCCAAGTCAGATATGCACACTATTTGCTATCCTTATTTCGACATTCTTCCCATCGAATCCATGTGAACTGTTGTACAAGGATGATAAATCGAATACAGGTCAGTTCAGGTTTCGATTTCGAGGTGAATGAGGAGATACATAATCAGGCTTTGTTTTTGATCGAAGACACGTGTTACCTCATGTGCACCAGTAATCAAGTTAGGAATGCCAACGCCATGTCGTGGAATGAACGACGGCTTCAATCGAGAATTGAAACGTGAATTCTATCGAGATGCATTCAACCAATCAGTTTCAACGAATGTATCCCGAACAGAAGGAAATGTACAATACGTTAATGAAGGCATGATGGAAATGGTGGCTTATATTTGGGAAGACATTCCAATCAAAGTCATTCAAAGATAGACCGCGGCCGATGAAATAAAAGCCTGCCTCGATGAATGATCGATTCTGTGGCGCTATGTGAAGAAACTTCAGCTGACGACAAATATGCGAGTTGCACTGCTAAACGATCCATTGCTGAAGATTTCTCTAAGCAATCGCTGACTATCGGTAATGGCCATGTTCCTGTCGACGAATCGAACAGATTGATTTCGTTTCCGCTGTATTTTTGTAATTTTGTCTCAACGAAGGAGGAATTCATCTACAAAGTGTTCCCGAACATCATTGCTAACCACAAAAATCACAATTGGTTCAGGGAACGAGCAATTTTTGCGGCAAAGACAAGATGTGGATCAATAAGGCTTCACCATTCAATGTCAAATCGTTGGTCAACCGTATCCCTATAAATCCATAGACTGTGTAAGAAATGAAGACGAACAACAAACTATTCAACTGAATTTTTAAACTCATTGGATCTGCCTGGCTTGCCACCGCACAATTTACAGCTGAAGGTTGTCTCGGTAGTCATCATTTTTCGAAATCTGAGCCAACCAAAACTATGAACTACGGAACGCGTTTGGTGCTGAGAAAATTCATGGGAAATGTGATTAACGTGACGCTACTCAAAGGAAAGTTCAAAGGTGATGAAGTTCTCATTCCGAGAGTTCCGAAGATCTCAAAGAATATTTCATTCGAGTTTAAATGAATTAAATTTCCGATTCGTCTTGCATAGAATAGGATATTGAATTCAACTGCATTCGAAAAATGTCGCATTCAATTAATATTTTAAATTATTTCAAAAAAAATATCAATTTTGCGCGGAACGAAGTCCGCCGGATCCACTAGTACAAAATATATGTACAATGTACATACATACCGCTAAAATCGATGTCGGAATTTTGTCGATGGGAACCCCGCAAAGTGATCAGCCTTAGCAGATTTTAACCCTTTCAGACCTGAGAGGAACCCAGCGAAGGAATAATTTTTTCTGTATCATTTTCTTAACATTAGGGTTAAAATAAACCTGAAAATAGTACTGAATTTTATTTTCCTATTTCCGTAGTAAAAGTAGAGCATGTCCTCTATACAGGACATAAGGTCGGTCTCAATGGGTGTATTTTTATACCCTACACCTATGGTAATAGGGTATAATAGGTTAGGTTAATCTGGCTGCCCAAGAAGAAGGCCACGCATAGACCCTGTTGGGTCCCTAGCGATACCAGTTGTAGTTCCATTTAGGAGTTGTCAAAGTAGTGATCTGTCAGAATTTTGATGTTTTTCACAAATTTCCAAAGAGGCTTGATGCCCAGTTTCGAGATCTGTTCGAGCCCTGAGAAGAATGGTGCTCCTAAACAAGTCAGACGAGTTCTAGCGACGGCGGGGCAGGAGTACAGTATGTGTTCTAAGGTCTCCCTGCTACCCGCTTCTTTGCATTTCCTGCAGCTTTCGTCGTTCGTTATACCCATCGTATGTGCATGCGCTGCTACAAGGCAGTATCCCGTTAGTGCACCTATGATAGCTCTACATTCTATTCTTGGGAGATTCAGTATAAACCTAGTATACCTTTCTTCATAGGACTTTAACATGGTTTTGGAGGTCGCGCAGGTGCTGAGGTTGTTCCACCTAGCCCTCGTTTTCCTTTTCATGCATTCCTCTATTTGGCTGTAGAACGCTTGCAGAGGCATCAGTACGCTGCTGATATGCTCATCTGAAAGGCAGACACCCTGTTTGGCAATAACATCCACTTCCTCATTTCCCTCTATGCCTTTATGCCCGGGTACCCATGTAGCCTGCGATTCGCGGCTAACCTTTCTAGTGCCACCCGGCATTGCAGGACATTTTTGGATGATAGACTATGGGATGTTATTGCCTTGATAGCTGCCTGACTGTCTACGTAGAAGTTTATCATTGAGTTTATGGTGGTGCTGGTGCAAGCCAGTTCCGCAGCTTTCCTGACGGCGAACACCTCGGCTTGAAAGACGGTACAGTGATTGGGTAGACGAAACGATTGCTTGATATCTAGATCGGGGCAGTACACACCAGCTCCGACTCCTTCTATCATTTTAGAGCCTTCTGTAAATATGTTAAAGGATGCGCGACGAGGTTCCAAACCTTTGCGCCACCCTTCCTTCTCGATTGGGACCTTTATCCTTTTTTCGAATCTCAGGATCGGTGCCATGTAATCTATTTCGGCCGCTTGGCTACGTGTTATGGAGCTATGTCCAAAACAGATGCTTTTGAATTGCCCCAAGGCCCTCAGTCTGCCTGCGGACTTAGCCGCTAGGTATTCTGAGAAAAGGTCGATGGGTGGTAAATTTAGTATGGTGTTGAGTGCTGCAGTTGGAGTGGTTTTAATGGCTCCCGTTATGTAAAGCGCGGCGAGACGCTGAACCTTCTCCAAAAGCTTACAGTAGGTAGATTTCTTGATCGCGTTCCACCACACCAAAACACCATAGAGTAATATTGGTCTTACGATGGCTGTGAAACACCAGTGCGTAAGCGAGGGAGATAAGCCCCAAGTGCTGCCTAGCATCTGTTTTATACGCAATAGGGCATTACTGGCTTTTTTCACCCTTTCCTCCACATTGGGCTTCCACAGCAGTTTGTTGTCCAATATTACTCCTAGATATTTGGCCTGCGATTTAAGAGCGAGGCTGATACCGTTAAGCCTTGGTGGTATCCACGGCGGAACTTTGTGCCTCCTAGTAAAGAGTACCATATCCGTTTTATCCGCGTTTACCTCCAAGCCGGCTCTGACCGCCCAGTCGTGAATTGTTTTTAAGGTAGCGTTCATAAGATCACTGAGAGTAGAAAGGCACTTACCTGTTATGACTATAGCAATGTCATCTGCATATGCTACTAGCTTCGGTGCCTTACCTTCGAAGTACTTAAGAATCCTGTTGACTGCCAAGAGCCAGAGTAGTGGAGAAAGAACTCCTCCTTGTGGTGTCCCTCTGTGCGCCTCTTTCAGTGCGACCACACCGTTCCATTCTGCCTTTATTCTTCTACAGCTTAAAAGATTCTGTATCCAGAGATAAACGGCATTGTTGATTTCTGGAGCTTCTATGCCCTCCAAGATAGCTTCAGTAGTTACATTGTTAAAAGCGCCGGCTATGTCAAGAAATACTACAAGTGCATAATCTTTGAACTCCATTGCCTTCTCTATGTAAGAGACAAGTGAGTGGAGTGCAGTCTCCGTGGATCTGCCTTTTGTGTACGCATGTTGCGATACTGATATGCTCCCGGGTCCCATCGCGGCCCTTATATGCATATCTATCAGTCTTTCTAAAGTTTTGAGGAGGAACGAAGTAAGACTTATGGGCCTAAAGTCCTTCGAGTAGAGATGGCTGCTTTTTCCTGCTTTCTGTATAAAGACAACCCTCGCCACTCTCCAGGCAGCCGGTACATAGTTATACTTCAAACATCCCCTAAAGATTTTGTTTAGCCATGGTACTATATGGTCCATGGCCTGCTGCAGCATGGGTGGAAATATACCATCAGGCCCCGGTGACTTAAATGGTGCAAACGCATTTATAGCCCACTTGAGCCTGTCAGGTGTTATAGTATCTGGCGGTACGCTACTCGCTAGAATACTGAGAGGTTCAGAGATTGTGGCATTTGTGCAGCCAGGAAAATGCACGTCAAGAAGTGCCTCTAGTGATTCCTGGAAGTTCTTTGCCCAGTTCCCGTCGTCTTTCCGAATAAGACTTGGCATTGGCGGTTGTCTAGACAGCAGTTTCCTGAATCTAGCCACTTCCCAAACTTTCTCCATGCCACCGCAGAATTCTTTCCAGGATTCTCTTTTGGCTTTCCGGAGTTCTTTTTTGTAGATTTTCAGTGTGTCTTTGTACTCGCCCCAGCATTGTTCGCTGTCAGCCATCTTGGCTAACTTGAACAACTCGCGCACGTGTCGCCTTTGAGCCCCGAGTGTCTTGTTCCACCATGGCGGCTTTTTCTTGCTTTTCGTGCGGGTTGGTGGGCAAGCAATGTTGTATGTCTTAATGAGTGTTGATGTCAGAACGTTAAGACCGTCCTCGATCATCGCGTGCGAGTTAATAGTGCTAGGCTTACCCAATTTATTATGAGTACTCATTTGTAGAGAACCCAGTTAGTATTTCTGGGATTCCTCACAGAAACGCTAGCCTGCTTTGAAGAGAAAGTAACCACAAAGCTTAAGTACCTGTGGTCAGAAAAAGATGGGGTTTCGAGAACTCTCCAGTCCTCTACGGAGGTATTCGCAGAAGGGGTGAAAAGAGTTATGTCAAGAACATTTTTAGAGGTGGGCCCAATATATGTGGGTTCCTCGCCCCTGTTCGCGAGATAGAGGTTGATCTGAATAATAAATTCAAAAAGTGACTCACCCCTTTCGTTCGTGTCGCTGCTACCCCACAATGGATGGTGGGCATTGGCATCCGCTCCAATCACCAGGGCTTGTCTCCTTATGCCGGTTAGTTCTTCCAGCCTTTGGAGTTCAATCGGTGGCGCATCTGTGTCGTGCGGCATGTAGGAAGACGCAAGGAGTATAGACTCATCCTTGTCGCCCTCTACCGCCACGACCGTCAAGTCATCTGTGGAGAAATTTGGTAAAATATAAGAATACATACTTTTCCTTACTAGTATAGCAGTTCTTACCTTATTTGTAGCGCTCGGGATGTATGTATAGAAGTTTCGCGACTTCAGCCCAGAGACCACGTTTCCCGAAGCTATCCATGGTTCCTGGACCAAGGCCGCGTCGTAGCCTCCCCCCTCTAAATTGAGGAGGAGTTCGGCTGAGGCGACTTTACTCTTGTGGAGATTTATTTGAAGGACCTTCAGCTTGCGCTTCTGGTTACCCCACGGGGTTGGATTCGTCCGCCAGCACACCCGTCTCCATTTCACTTCTCAGGAAGAGGGAGCTTTCCAGGAAGTCTTCGATCCCGAGATCCGCTTCCACCTCCCCTGCCTTAAGTGTGTTGTGATTGTCGTCCTTCGGGTGACGCTTTTTGAGGCGAAGGTACACACTTCCTACGCCCCACGCCATCTTGCCGAACCTCGCGTACAGAATGTTCTCGGCCGCCTTATTGATCTGGAGGTAATAGGGTATAATAACTTTGTGCGAAAATTGTAACGCATTAAAGGAGCCATCCTAGGTATAGACATATGTAAGTATATAGAAGTGCTTAGAATCACTTTCTGTATTGATTACCGGTTGTCCGTCTGTCTGTCTGTCCGTCCGTCTGTCTTGCTGTCCGTGGCCACAGGAGATAAAGAAGGAGTTGTCCGATTTCGACCAAACGCGGCACACAGTCGCAGTTAAACCTTCCACTACTTCAACTTCCAAGATTAGCAAAATCGGTCAAAGGACACGCCCACAACGGGCCAGTAAGTCCCACTACCCCGGAATATTTCCTGCAAATTTGCTTAAATTTGTTGAATTATTCATTAAAAGGAATGGTATTTGGTATTTAAGCTAAGGTGTATGTCCTCTACGTCATACAAAAAAATCGGCGTGGTCCGCCCACTATATAGACGGTAAGCGGAAAATCCTTATAACTTCCATAATATATAGGGGAGAGGGGGGTACCTTTGTCCTTGGGGCACATTCGTCAAAGGCGATTTCGGTATGAAGGAGTCATCGGACATTACTGTTTATTAGTAAAAACTAACCCATAACTAGCATAAATATCCCTCACAAAGTTTGCCATCTCTATCTGAACAGCTGATAAAGTTACATTTGATTTTGTGTTTTCGCGCTTCGTTGCCGAATTTTCAGGTCGGTAACGTAAGAAGTTTGTGGTGTATTTATATCATTATTTCGAACAAAATTGTATTAGTATTACTTTAATACTAATTATTGTGTAAATAAAAGTGTTTTATGTGAAAATAAAACACTGAAATTAGGAGTAAAAAAATAAAAAGAAAAAAAAGTGACACCAGGTTGGACTCGTCTTTTTTTCATGGGGCACATTCGTCAATATAACTTCACAGGTACTAAAAATCGAAATCGAGTTGAGGCTTCCAAGACCCTCGAACCTGGCTTAAACCTCCCGTAACCACACAAAATTAATATTAGGGTCGATCTCAGCACTTTAAACTTTATATATAAAAAAAAATTTATAAAAAAAATTTTACAATAACTACCTTTTTTTGAAGCTCTTAAACATGATTTTTTTATATTTTTTTAATGCAAAATATAATAAAAACGTGTTATGTAACCAAAAACATGTCTTATCTAGTCTAAACAAGATTCTGTATTACCTTATGGTACCTTCAAGTGTGAATGCCGAAAGTGCCCCGCCAAATGCCGAAGCTACCCTGGCATGGGGGCACATTCAGCGAAATGACTTTTTTTACTAATCATGAAAAAAATAATACAAACGGAACTTTTTAAAGAAATTTTAGTATAACATTTTATTGTTAAATAATGAGGTATTGTAACAGTCTAATCGGTTTTTAAATATTTTCATTACCTTCTGAAATATAGGCCTTCAAAAAAAAGTAGACGAAGGCACCCCCCTCTCCCCTATGTCGCAGGGAAATGGTAAAATCAGGGATTTGACCAAATCCATAAGGGTTTTGATCAACTCCCGGGAGATGCTAAAATAACAAATCGGTTATGCCATTTCCCTAAAGAAAGTCAGTGATTTGATCAAATCCCTAAACTGTTTTAGTGAAATTATGAAATTATATGTGGCGAGGTGGTTTTTTCTATTTTTTTTCGCCCACCAACTAAGTCTACTGTTACTTTTGCTTGTTGCTGGCTCAGTTCATTTGCTGGCGCGAATATGCATGTATGCTTTTTTTGTCATGCTGCTCAAATTCATGCAGCTGGCTGACAAAGTCCCGTAGTGTTTTTGTGAAAAGATGAAATAATATTGTTTTGGTATTTCATTAAGTAAATCATGTACATATTATTCAATGTAGAGTAGGTAACAAATAATAGTAATTGAAACATAAATTATTTAAACTAAACTAATTAACAAAAGAAATATAAGAAATAAAGAAATAATACTCAAGCTGATATTTTTAAAAACAAAAAGCATACATTCTTGGTAAAATTTAGTAAATTGAATTAATAAATAATAATGTTTATTCATTTTTATTGAAACACGTTGTTGATTTGTGGCATCTCGAGTTGCAAAGTACGTTACTTTACAGGCAGAGGTACAGGCACATCTCTTTGTTTTACATTGTGTTTTTGATTTTTCACAGGAACACTTCTTAAATCCCTGGCCTCCAAATAATGATAGTTTTCCTGCAATCTCACGTATACTTAGGCTGATCCGTGGAACTGTTTCGGCAAATGTTGTAGTTGCTATTTGAAGAGCGTTTCTAGGTAGCCAATCGTTAATAATTCCATATCATAACCAAATTTGGCACATAGGCTATAGATGTTTCAAGGATGGTCATAGGCTATAAAAAAAATTTATACATCAAGAGGGCGTGGCACCTCCCATACAACTTAAATAATTGATTTTGCATATCTTTAAAACTACAAGGTGTACAACATTAAAACTTTGTATTATGTTCGTATTTAGATGTGTCTTCCTGCTGGAAAAAATGTAGGGGCGTGGGACAAGGGGCTTGGCACCCCTCATATAACTTAATTCTATGATATGGCATATCTTTGAAAGTACAAGTCGCGCAGCATTGAAATCCCGTAAGCAGACACCTCTTGGATGAGTCGTCCAACTGGTAAAATTATATGGGCGTAGGTCAAGGGGGTAGCACTTCAATCAAATCCTATACGTGTATAACTTTAGAAATATACTTCATACATCAATGAAACTCGTTAGAAACATATGTATTACATATCCGTATCATTGAACTGGCAAAATGGGACGGGCATTAGACAAGGGGCGTGGCACCACCCGTACAAACCAAATCATTGAAATCGAATAGCTTTGGAACTAACGGCCTTACCGTACAAATCACCGTGATCGAACGCAACGCGAACACGAAGCCAACACCGGGATCAAAAAACGGCATTTTGTAAATCACGGCGTAATTGCGTTCGTTGTCTTACGGCAGTGATGGGCAAAAGTTCCTTATGGAAGAGTAAACACCAATACATACAAACTTTGTTATGATAAAAAAGGAAAAAAAATTTGCTAAATATGTACACTGTAAAAAAAGGAATTTCATATTCTGCACAGTTATATGTAATGAAAAACAAACCAACTTAATAACTCAAAAGTCAAATAAATCTCCCATGATCCTTTCAATAAATGATCCAAATCATTTTCCCAGTCAAAAAAATCAATTTCCCACTACTCTTCTGAAGAGATATGATCTTCATTTTCCGAAGTTGGAAGAATTTAATATTTCAAACTTAATATGAGCAAAAATGTTTTCAAGTGCTTCCCATTCCACAGCTGCACACTTTTTTGCTCTAAATCGTGCGCAAGACAACAACAACGTCTTTGTTGAAGATAACTGTCGCAAAAGTGTACCAACAAAGCATATGCGTGCGAGCTGGCAGACGAAACGAAAATAACATTGTCGTTTGTGTTTTTCGTACTGCTTAGCGCGAAGAGCTGTGTCTGTGTGAAGAAATCTCGGCCTATGCCAAGAGTTTTTACAAAACCAAAGGAGCACCGAGAGTATAGGGCTTGCCCACCACTGTCTTACGGCATCACTTGAGCTGTCAAGTTCTTACGAAAAAGAGTTGTATTTTTCTTAATTTATCAGCCAAATACAAAACACACAAAATTTGCTGCATCCATTGCCTACCTCCCATAGCCTAGTGGTTAGAGCGTTCGACTAGCACGCGAGAAGTTGCGAGTTCAATCCTCAACCGCGATGCATTTCTTTTTTTTGTGATTTCGATCCTCAACCGCAGTGCTAGTATTTTCTTTTTTTTTTTTTTTGTACTTTTTTCTTTAGTATTTGTCTTTAAAAAGTATTACAATACTTATTATTTGCTTCTGCAGATTACCACAAATCAATTTTCACTCGAAATTACTAAAAATTTTGCGTTTAAAAAACTGAACGCGAGCACAAACCCAAGTGAACGATTTGACAGTTCATGTGAGTGAATGCGCAGCGTTGCGTTTTACGCGGTACCGATTTTCATATGAAACTACGTAAGACAACGCGAGCGGTCACTGAGTGAGGTGATGCGTTTTACACAATACCAAATTAGTGAACGCAGGGTGAAGTGAGGCGTTGGGATTTACAAAAGAAGCACCTAAAAGTCGCGCGGTATTGAAATTACGTATGGAAGCACCTCTTGGATGAGTCGTCCCACAAATACAATTTAATGGGCGTAGGACAGGGGCGTGGCACTTTCAATCAACTTCACATTTCGGTATTACTTTAGAACTATACATCATACATCAATGAAACTCGGGAAGAACCGACTACATATCCGTATCCTTGAACTGGGAAAATGGGACGGGCATTGGATAAGGGGCGTGGCACCACCCGTACAAACCAAATCATTGAAATCGAATAGCTTTGGAACTAAAAGTCGAGCAGTATTGAAATTCCGTATGCAAGCACCTCTTGGATGAGTCATCCCACTGGTACAATTTTATGGTCGTAGGACAAGGGGCGTGGCACTTTTCAATCAACTCCACATTTGGGTATTACTTTAGAACTAAATATCATATATAAATGAAACTCCGTATTCTTCAACTGGGAAAATGGAATGGGCATTGGACACGAGGCACCCCTCATAAAACTTAAATCTTTTATTTGGTATATCTTTAAAACTACAAGTCATTCAACATTGAAATTCTGTTTGGTTAGAATTTAGTCCTGCCTTTTTGCTAATTTGCTAAAAACATTTAGGGGCATGGGGCAACGGGGCGAGGCACCACTCATACAACTTAAATCTTCGATTTGGTATGTCTTTAGAACTACAAGTCATACAACATAAAATTTTTTATTCTGTTAGTATTTAATCATACATACATGTAAACATTTTTACATAATTTTGAGTTTTATATGTATAGATTTAGGGTCATGGGACAAGGTGGCGTGCACACTTTCAATGTATGTACCGAAAAAAAAGTGGTGGTCCATGAGGAGTGACTTTAATTTTGGCTTTCCACCAAAGGAGTAATCTACATACACAGATGGTTCTGTAAGGACCTATATTTATGACTTCCCCTACCAATATATAGACATCACAAGCATCAGCAAGAAGAAGCCCTGCTGTTCAACAGAAAACAACAGAAACCAAGAAAAAGACAGACTGGCAAACACTGCTATTAAATTAAATACAATTAAATACAGACTATCCAATCAGAGCATAATTCTCATTGCGTATTTTTATAAAAACGCGGGGTGGAACCCGCGGGTAAGAGCTAGTGTTTATTATAAATAAAGTTTTGTAAATTATCAATAAGTCGCCGCTTGATTCAATACTTGTCGTATGTCGACTTTTTCACTTTTTGGGGAATGCAATTTAAAGTATCCCCATTTTTTTTGGCACGGTAGATTTTTCTGAAAATCGTGTATTTTGTAGAGTGAAAGCTTTTATTAATACTGGTTATTCCAAAAGATCAACTTTTCGATATTTAGGAAGATATTGCCAAATGAATTCAGTATTATATTGTCGTATCTACCGTTCCGAACAAATTAGTTTTCCTACCATACAAAATGTGTCGTATGTATACTAGGAAAAATTTAAAAAAAAAAATTTTTTTTATTAAAAAACTGCAAATCTAATATACAATGCTATGTTTCTGCCAAATATAGCTTTAATAACTTTTTAATTAGTTTGTCCAATCCGGAGTCAGAAATTGTTATAGTACAAAGTTGAAGCGCTATTTCTTATTAAATCTTTTATTATAAATATTTTTATAATGGCGTAAGGAAGCATTAGTCCGGTTTCACCGACTAAATAATACCCTACCCGAGTTGGGTGAAAAACCACTGAAAGAAATGAAATGGTGGGTGTATTAAGTTTACCGTGTACATAGTGGGCGGACCACGCCCATTTTTGACAAACTACAAAATATTCCTAATAGGATTACATATTCCAAATATTGATACTCTGGTCGACTTACGACAGTAACTATAGATATATATAAATTACCGCCTCCATGGTGGGCGGAGCACGCCCATTTTTGGAGAATCAAAAGGCATTCTTACCAGCAAAGAAGTGACCAAATATGGACGCTCTGGTGTATATATTATTGAAGTTATGAGGATTTTCAACTTACCGCCTATATAGTAGGCGGACCACGCCCAGTTTTTCATAGGGCATGTAGAGCTGACATCTGAGCTTGAATACCAAATTTAATTCGTTTAAGTTCATAAAAAGTCAATTTAAAACCATTTTACCGAAAAAAATCTTGGATGAACATGGATGAACATTTCTTTTTGCCTCTTTTGCGAATAAATTTTGTCGTGTGTTAACTTTTCTCACACATACGACATATAATTACGCAAAAATTGAAAATTAGCCTACATACGACAAAATAGGGTCTGAATATCTCGAAAACGGTAGGTCGATTTAGCTGGGTTTGGAATCCCCATGCCATCCTTAACTCAAAATGTGAAAAAATCCACAAACAACAAGTATTGAATCAAGCGGCGAAGTGTTACTTTATGTACGGCCCGCCAAAAAATTTTACAATTTAAATTGGCCCGTAGATTAAAAAGGTTGCTCACCCTTGATCTAGCACCTTGTTGCAACCTCCTTTAACCTTTTTTTTGTGGCTTTCCAGGTATGGCATCTCCGATAAATTCCGCAGCTAGCTCAGGCTGTCAGGGGTGGTCAGTTCGACCCGCCATACTTTGTCAGGGGAAGATGCATCTCCTCATCCGCCCAGAAACTTTCTTTTCCGTTTTTTTTTTTGCCATGGTGTTGTTGTTGCGCGCCCTCCCTGCCTTTGGTGACTTGGCCTATTTTAGTCACCCTTTGGAACACACATTTACCACACATCACTCACACATACATTCCGTCCACGGCATCCGCAGGCACTCAGCGCAAAGAATTCAAATTGTTTTACATTTATTCTACATCAATATAAATCTTCCGTATAACACAAAAATTCAACTCATTAATATTCAATATTTACGCGCCCACCAGCTATTCCTTTTTCGCTGTGCAACGCGAATACGATTTTCGCGCCTACGTGTTGGCCTACCCTGACAGAGCTCTCTAAGTTGTAGTTAATTTTACGGGTATATGCCCCCTTTCGAGGCTCGGACACTAAAACGCGCGCGGGCTAACTTTCGTGGGGCTCACACGAATTGCAAAATTGTATAAGAAAAGAAAGAAAACTTAAAACTATCACTACAATAACTTAAATCTAATACATACATATGTGCAATTGCACTTGTTATGCATGCAATCAAATTATGAATTATGTAATGTGATATGGTAAATATATGCTTGGTTAAACTTAAAAGCAAAATTAAGCTGCAGTTGCAAATCTGTTGTGGATTATCTGCAGCGATGTAAAGTAATGACATTTTTTACTTGCAGCGACTAAATTAAATTTTATTCTGCAGCCATAAAACTCCAGATTCGCTCAGCGAGACAGCACAGTTTTTTTTTTTTTATATACATGATTTTATTTATTGGATCGCTCTTAAGAGCCTAACAATAAGTTATCAAATCTTAAGCGCCAATCAGTCACCGCGTATCGTATTTAATCGGATCGCAGACAAAACCTACCCTACCCGAGCTCATACATGCGTTCGCTCATTGCGTATTTAATCGGCGCGTAACGCAGAAATTATAATCCAAATTGGTTTTTCTCACACGTTTACGTCTGCTCTGATGCTCAGAGAGGATGAGAGAATGGCATTGCTTTGTACTAAAAACAGCGCTGCCACTGCTCTTCGATTTTAATTTAGTACAAAAACCGGATTATTATTGTTAACATTCATTCATAAAAGTAGACCACAATAAATATATCTAAAAATTTAGATAATTCTGTGTCATAGATTTTATAAAGAATGTAAAATTTAACCTCACAAGCAAAATGAACAGCGTGCTTACTTTGTGCACGAAACTATATGGCAGCACGGCAGCAATAACCAAGACAGAAACCTGCAAAAGAGCCACAGCTGCGATACGATTTTCACTGAACGGCCCGAATTTTGCCGTTGCGATTAATTCCGCTCACAAAAGATACGCGGTGACTGATCAGCGCTTAATCCAAATTGGTTTTTCTCACACGTTTACGTCTGCTCTGATGCTCATAGAGGATGAGAGAATGACATTGCTTTGTACTAAAAACAGTGCTGCCACTGCTCTTCGATTTTAATTTAGAACTAAAACCGGATTATTATTGCTATAATTAATTCTTAAAAGTAGACCACAATAAAAATATCTAAAAATTTAGATAATTCTGTGTCATAGACTTTATAAAGAATGTAAAATTTAACCTCAAAAGCAAAATGAACAGCGTGCTTACTTTGTGCACGAAACTATATGGCAGCACGGCAGCAATAACCAAGACAGAAACCTGCAAAAGAGCCACAGCTGCGATACGATTTTCACTGAACGGCCCAAATTTTGCCGTTACGATTAATTCCGCTTAAAAAAGATACGCGGTGACTGATTGGCGCTTTAAATCTAGCTACTGTATACAACCAGTGTTGCAAATACAAAAAGTTTTCAGGCGTATTCTTTTATTTGTTTGTACAATGCATTTAAAATGTATGTGTAGTTATGTGTATGATGGAAAATCAGTTCTGCGAAGACGGCTGTGGGTTTGTGTGTGGGATAGGTTTTTAGAAAAGATATTGGGATGAGCTATTAGTTTTTCTTTATATTTGCATTTGATTTTTGATAATTCGTTTATTACAAGAGGAATATTAAGATCCTTGTGGATGTTTCTATTGGTTACAAACCAAGGGGCGTCTGAGATTTGGCGGAGTATTTTTGATTGTGTGCGTTGAATTATATCAATGCTAGAGGCACTAGCATTGCACCAAAGTTCTGCTCCGTAGGTCCATATCAGAGAACTGCAATGAGTACTCATTGCACTAAGTATACTCTGTCGAAACTCTGTTTTCTACCCTTACTCATACTTACTCATACTTAGTTGAAAAAACTGAGTAAAGCGACCTACTTACTCTGTTTGAAATCCCAAATAATAAGTTTTTAAACCTACTCATAGTATGACGTCAGCAAACTCATTGATACTTAAGCTTTAAACACAATCAACTCGCGAGACGAATTTCACGCGGCGAATAATGGCGTCTTGACGGCAGTCGTCGTGGAATTTCGCCCAGTGAAACAAAATCAGAGCGAAATTCGCATCAGTTCATTCGGAAAAAATCATCCCCACAAAAAGCACAGAATTAAAAAAAATCCACGGAAACCACGAATTCACGAATTTTCCGAGTTGTTAAATTATAAAAATAGTTTCCGCACAAAAATTTCCAATTTACTTACTTCAATTTATTTATTTTTCACCACTGACAGCTGAACAGTTGACTTTTTCGCAGGGCGGCAGCGACCAAATTAGAAATTGTTCTATCGCGAGACGAATCGTTGGGAGGCGAACTACGCTAGCGTCGTCATTGTGGGCAATCACATGCACTGCCGTGTGTTTTAATTTTGACAGCGCGCGTTCACCGCGTAAAATTCGCCTCGCGAGTTGATTGTGTTTAAAGCTTCAGTCCTGCATTCCGTCCGTTTCTAAGCCAGGGTTGCGCTGAGTCACAAAAATTTACTTTTTTAATACTATTTGACTTTCAATGTCAGCGCACTTTTTTCGAAATATGTAACACAACATGCTATACAAAATAGTTGGTTGATAATATCTTAACACGGAAGGGTTGAACTTGTAAGCATGTTTGACATTATAATGATACAAATAAACTAATTTTTGTTCATCTGATAAAACTTAAAAATATTGCTGTAAATATTTAATTAAATAACAGACTAAGTACACATTGGCATCCTGGCATGCTAGACTAGGAAAATTTTTTATTATAAACGTGAAGTGAAATATAGTGTATTTGAAAAAGTGGACTCAAACAATTGTTAACAAAAAAAAGTTAAGTTACAGTGAAACAGGAGAAACTGGATCGAAGTATTAAAAAACAGAATCGGAATGTTTGTTTTATGATCCTACTAAAATTGCTCCTTGAAACCAAAGTGTTTTGTCGAAAAGCGTAGTGTTCTAGTGTTGGCTGGAAAAGTGGAGTGACATACATTCATTGAAATGCAAACGGCAGCGCCGTCACTTTTGCACGCAGATGTGTGTTCTCTCTTCCTGCTCTTCTTTACTCATTTCAAGAGTAAAGGGGCGTGCTATTGAAAAATGACATGATGTAGAGATCATAGAGTAGAATAGAGGCCCAACTCTTTCAAGATGCGCTTACGCTCACTAACACTAGCACAAAACATCTCTTTTTCGCCTCACGTACGCGCCAATACTTGCAAAATTTACACATACCCTCACATTATTCATCTCTTCTCTGAGCGCAAAAAAACCTATCTGGGGTGAAATTCAATAAAAAGTACGCGACTGGGGTGAAATAGGACGCGACTGGGGGGAACTTTTCTTGCGCTCTTTCTTTGTCTGAGGTGGAAAAGCCTCTTTTAGGGATGCCAACTTTTATTCCTTCTGCTGTTCAATAAACATATTATAAAATAAGGCATCTATGTACGAGGGTATTATATTGCAGAGATTTCAATGTGAAATAGGACAACAAGCTTTGCAGCTTGCAGAAACTGCAGGAAGAAGTCACATAAAATGTTATTATGAAGTGGAAAAATTGTCAATCATAATGTTAATGTTATTTTTGTATAAGATGCAGTTTATTTATATTACATTTGCAAGAGCAATTATTAGATTTCTTTGTCTTATGTTTTAGAACTCCAAAACTTAATTTAGCCATTTAATTAAAATAAGCTGAGTTATGTTAGTACACTGTTTTGGGGGTTTTATTAAAGTTATCCTCCAAGCAAAGCGTCCATATCGTGCCTAAAACCTTCTTACAAACGCTTGGCAGCTCAGATGGAGAGGAAACACACCAGAATTTTCACTCCATTTCCCCCACTCCTACTTTCTATTGCTTTCGGCTACACGACGAAGCAACAACACTGCAGTGGTGAACTCACAGCATAATGCGTGTGAACATAAAAAATGCAAATTCCCTGAGCGAGCAAAAGAGTTGGGCCTCTATTCTACTCTATGGTAGAGATGTAAGCTTTGATCCTTAAAAGAAACCGTAACCTGCTTTTGCGATCGTACGAATTAACCATATACAACTTTCGTTACGATTATTTGGCTTCCTGTATATAGTAGCGCATATTTCAGTAATCGAGATACATACAGTATAAACTCGACTACCGCAACTCTCGTTATGCGCAACTCCTCGATTAACGCAACACCATAATTAAAAGCATTGTAGACTCAGTCAATGCAACTTTAAAAAAAAATTACCTCGGTAAACGCAACTATTTTTTTTCTTCTATTTTTCTGTACCAACTTTGCGTTTTGTCGTTATTTTACCGTTGTTTCTCGGAACACACACAGTATGGAATACAGAAAGTTTCGTACGAGAAGAAAAAGAATCATCAAAGTTTACATGTATGTATGTACATACATATGTACTTGTTCTATGTATGTACTATTATAAGCAATAACATAAAATGAATAGTGCAAGAGAGTGAGAGTTACTTTCTTCAGTATATATCGTACTTATTGACAAGCAACAAGTGTCTTGTTTCTAATCAATTTCGTGAAAAACATATCGCGATCAGTTGCATAATAAAAGCGCATAAAAATGCCAAAAACGACAAAGTATAGTAAACTCTCAATTAAACAAAAAAATTAAATTTTGAGTAAGCTTGAAAAAAGCGTATCGGTGAAAGCACTATGCCAGGAATACAATGTTCATAAATCAACAATAACCAGAATAAAGCAAAACAAATCAAAATTAATTAAATTTGTTTCAAATGCTGAATCCGGCCCAGGAAAGCGAGTTGTAATTAGAGCCTGTGAAAATCCAAGAATGGAAAAAGCCCTATATAAATGGTTTTTAAAGCAAAGAGAACGAAATTTGCCAGTTTCTGCAGAGATCTTAAAGTCAAAGGCCATTCAACTGCATAAACAAATTCAAGAAAAACCTGGTAATTTCCATGCAAGCAACTGATGGTGTTCAAATTTTAAAAAACGACATGGTATTCGGATGCTTGAAATTTGTGGAGAAAAACTCTCAAATAAACCAACACTTATCGAGCCCTTTTTGCAAAAGTTTCATGATAAAGTATCAGAGCTTAATCTAACACCGGACCAAATCTATAATGCAGATGAGTCTGGATTATTTCATAAAATAATGCCAAATAGAACACTTGTAAGCTTTAATGAGGCATCTGCACCGGGGCGCAAAGTTAGCAAGGAACGGATAACATTTTTAGCCTGCTCCAACGCATCTGGCTTACACAAAGTAAAAATGTTTGTTATCGGCAAATCATTAAATCCTCGAGCTTTCAAAGGTTTTGAAAACAATCCTGTTGTCTATAAGGCTAACAAAAATGCATGGATGACGTTAGCGCTGTTTGAGCAATGGTTTCATGATACGTTTGTTCCCGAGGTACGTATACATTAAAAATCTGTTTGAAAAAAATAGAAAATGAATTTTTGTTTTTAGGTCAGGTCATTTCTTCAATCGAAAGGTCTTCAAAAGACGGCGTTATTGCTACTGGATAATGCACCATGCCATCCAAAAGATGGCGAGTTAAAAAGTGACGATGGTTTGATAACAGTCATGTGTTTGCCACCAAATTGTACAGCACTTATTCAGCCAATGGACCAAAATGTTATTAACATAACAAAGTTGTACTATAAGAAAAGCCTCTTAGCACATTTAATTGGAAGTAAAGGCTCAAATATCGAAGAAAAAATCAAAGATTTTTCCTTACGTGATGCAGTTTGTCTTCTTGCAAATGCATGGGATCAATTACCTTCGGATAGTATAAAGAAGTGCTGGAAAAAGATTATGTATCCTAAGAATCACTGGACAGATGAAGATAATTTACCACTTAGTGTAATAAGAGCAGAAGTCGTCAGAGAAAATGCATTAATGCTGTCTGTCTCAGACTATTTTCGAGAAATTATGCCAGAAGAAATAATTTCTAATGCTGAAATCCATGAATGGGTATTTGAAAACGTTGAAAACGGCTCGAATTTTTGTAGTAAAGATGTAGATGAAGTGCAAGAAATCGATAGCTCAGATGACAATGTTGTTGAAGTTCTAAAACATTCAAGAATTACCCACCAGACTGCTATTGATTCATATAACAATTGCATTCAATGGGCTGAAGAAAATGGAATGGATCTTAAGGATATTCTTATGCTTCAAAATCATCGTGAAACTGCTGTGCAGGGACACATATCAATCAAAAAAACACAGTCAAAAATATCGGATTTTTTTAAAAAGTAAATACAAATTATCTTTAAACTTTATATATTTTGGTATAAAGTTAGTATATTTTTATTAGAGTTCGATCTCCTAACAGAATAAGTATGTATGTACATATGAATATGAACTACATAATATGAATTTTTTAAGTTTCTTTTTTTAATAAAACGCTAAAAAATCTACTAAATTAACAGTGTTTATTAATACAAATAAAAATGCTTTCAAAAACACATGCACAGCGAGGGTAATATACATACAAATTTTTTAACTCGGTTTGCGCAACAACCGCGTTTATTGCAACTACCCGAATTTCTATTAGTTGCGGTAATCGAGTTTATACTGTACATACATACTCGATTTGCATTGTAATGCGCAATGTGAAAAGCAATGGGGCAACTAAACTAAGGTGCTTATTTTGTAAATCCCAACGCCTCACTTCACCCTGCGTTCACTAATTTGGTATTTTGTAAAACGCATCACCTCACTCGGTGACTGCTCGCGTTGTCTTACGTAGTTTCATATGAAAATCGGTACCGCGTAAAACGCAACGCGGCGCATTCACTCACTTGAACTGTCAAATCGTTCACTTGGGTTTGTGCTCGCGTTCAGTTTTTTAAACGCAAAATTTTTGGTAATTTCGAGTGAAAATTGATTTGTGGTAATCTGCAGAAGCAAATAATAAGTATTGCAGTACTTCTTAAAGACAAATACTAAAGAAAAAAGTACAAAAAAAAGAAAATACTAGCACTGCAGTTGAGGATCGAAATCACAAAAAAAAAAGAAATGCATCGCGGTTGAGGGTTGAACTCGCAACTTCTCGCGTGCTAGTCGAACGCTCTAACCACTAGGCTATGGGAGGTATGCAATGGATGCAGCAAATTTTGTGTGTTTTGTATTTGGCTGATAAATTAAGAAAAATACAACTCTTTTTCGTAAGAACTTGACAGCTCAAGTGATGCCGTAAGACAACGAACGCAATTACGCCGTGATTTACAAAATGCCGTTTTTTGATCCCGGCGTTGGCTTCGTGTTCGCGTTGCGTTCGATCACGGTGATTTATACGGTAAGGCCGTAAATTGACTCTAGGCATTTTTCAAACGTCATTCTAGAGCAGGCATAAGTTTACCAAGCTAGGTATATGTAATAATAATACCCAAAATATAAAACCGGTATTGGCAAACGACGTAATATTAATAGTAAAATAAGAATAACCGTTAATTCGAATATTCTATAGCAACAAGTACTCGAGTAACGCATTGCAAGACTCTACTTGTTCTACATCAACAACACGCAGGATCTGAGAGCGGCATTTCGCATTCTGAAGTAGGTAGCGGTTAGAAGAGCGCAACTGCGAGCAGGTAGGAGCACACGCTTTAAAAGCAGTGATGTCAACTTCCTTATTTTTCAGCAGAAAATTCGTCCATAAAAAAGGTCGAATAGCACTTGGAATCTTATATATATCTTACGGTCATATTAATGAATTGAAAGTATGTGGAAACTGGCGCGCCGGCTCCTTTTGCATATACCTGGATATGAAAATTCAACCATATTGTTATCTTGAAAGAAATTTTTCTAGAGCAGGTACTTAATCCCGTAGACTAACGGGTTTCTGTGGCCTTTTTATAAGCTTTATATTAACTTCACTTTCTGTCCGCGGTATGTCGTCAAATCTAGTAATCAATTTTTCACCCACTTCCCGACTACTTAGAGATCTGAAACTTTGCATACATGCCTAATCTAGAGCCCAATACACGAATCAATAAATTTTATGGGCGTAGGATAAGGGGCGTGGCACTTTTTTATAAACTCCAGATTGGTGTATAACTTTAGAACTACACATCACACATCAATGAAACTCGGTAGGAACTTACTACATATCCATATCCTTCTACTGACAAAATTAGGGGGGCACTGAATAAGGGGGCGTGGCACCCCCCATACAAACAAAATTTTTGATCTCGATTAGCTTTGGAACTAAAGGTCGTGCAGCATTGAAATTTCGTATGCAGTCGCCTCTTGGATGTGTCGTCCCACTGGTAAAATTTTAAGGGCGTGGGATAAGGGGACGTGGCACCCCCCATACAAACAAAATTTTTGATATCGATTTGCTTTGGAACTAAAGGTCGTGCAGCATTGAAATTTCGTATGCAGTCACCTCTTGGATGTATCGTCCCACTGGTAAAATTTTATGGGCGTAGGATAAGGGCGTGGCACTTTTTTATCAACTCCAGATTCGTGTATAACTTCAGAACTACACATCAATGAAACTCGGTAGGAACTTACTACATATCCATATCCTTCTACTGAGAAAATAAGGCGGGCACTGGATAAGGGGGCGTGGCACCCCCCATACAAACAAAATATTTGATCTCGATTAGCTTTGGAACTAAAGGTCGTGCAGCATTGAAATTTCGTATGCAGTCGCCTCTTGGATGTGTCGTCCCACTCGTAAAATTTTATGGGCGTAGGATAAGGGGCGTGGCACTTTTTTTTATCAACTCCAGATTCGTGTATAACTTTAGAACTACACATCACACATCAATGAAACTCGGTAGGAACTTACTACATATCCATATCCTTCTACTGAGAAAATAAGGCGGGCACTGGATAAGGGGCCGTGGCACCGCCCATACAAACCAAATTTTTGATCTCGATTAGCTTTGGAACTAAAGGTCGTGCAGCATTGAAATTTCGTATGCAGTCGCCTCTTGGATGTATCGTCTCACTGGTAAAATTGTATTGGCGTAGGATAAGGGGCGTGGCACTTTTTATCAACCCCAGATTTGTGTATAACTTTAGAACTACACATCACACATCAATGAAACTCGGTAGGAACTTACTACATATCCATATCCTTCTACTGGGAAAATAAGATGGGCAGTGGACAAGTGGGCGTGGCACCGCCCATACAAACAAAATCGTTTATATAGAATTGCTTTGGAACTAAAGGTCGTGCAGCATTGAAGTTCCGTATACAGGCCCCTCTTGGATGCTTCGTCCCACTGGTAAAATTTTATGGGCGTAGGACAAGGGGCGTGGCACTTTTCAAGCAACTACACACTTGGGCTTCATTTTATAATTATAGGTACACCACACATCAATGAAAAACGATAGGAACCTACTTGCCGCGCCCTGCTGGCAAAATAGCAACAACTCACCGCGTCACAAATATGCCACGAATATTAGGGTCGATCACTGCCGTATTATTTGTTAAATTGAGGATATGACATATGACGATAGGAAACACTGTGAATACCCTAAATATTGTGTACTGCTCTGCAAGTTTTAAATTCTTTTTGTGAAAAATTTCAGAGCTCTAAAATTGAATTTATGGAAGACTAAAAAGTAGAAAATAAAATTATATAAAAAAAGACTTTTTAAAAATAAGCTTTAATTTATTTAATGTACCAAAAATTAGAAAATAAATTGTTTCCAAGTCACCTGTATCTTACTATTAATAAAAGCTTGTGCGCTCTATATCCATATTCAAAATATCTTTCATTACTAGAATCTATTTGCAAAAAAATTATTTAAATAAAATATTGTGGTAACTGGTTGACAAATATTGAACACATGAGCGCCCCAAGCTTTTATTAATAGGAAGATACAGGTGACTTGGAAACAATTTATTTTCTACTTTTTAGTACATTAAATAAATTAAAGCGTATTTTTAAAAAGTTTTTTTTAATATAATTTTATTTCTATCAAAGGCGAAATTAACGCAAGTAGTTCCTGATAACTTGAATTATCCATGCGCATGAAGTTCTGGAAATCGCTCAGCGCAGATATTTTGAGTTCATTTAAAAGATGCTCGTGCGAAAACTGATTTCTTTTTTTAACCACTCTGTCATCCAAATTCTTTTCTTTTTGTTTTTCCGCTTTTAAATGCACTTCGCTAGTACAAAATATACGATACAATCGTCCGTGTCACTTATCGTATGTGTGCACATCACAAAGAGTCAGAAATTATGAAGATTTAATGGCAATAGTGGGGTTTAGACGGTCCTACATGTCGTCCAACATGGCTTGACGGCAATAATAACTATAAATGCAACGCTGCGTAAACACGGTCCCACATGTCGTACAACATCACTTTCTTCAAATTGGCAAGCGAGACGCACGCATAATTCCAACGCGTTTTTACCGCCGGCAAATGAGACTTGAAAAAGAAGAGGAAGAAAAGACGAATCAAACAAAAAGGAAGGGCATATGTATAAAAGAAAGGGCGTTCTCAGCTCTCGTCGATAGCATTCAACTCAATTTCTTTTGGTTTCTTTAAAAGCGCTACGTACACTATATTTTGTGCGTTTTTATTTTTATGAAAGCCATTAATTTTCCAAGTTTAATTTAATTTATCTCAAATGCAAAATGACATGAATGCTATAGCATTAAAATTTTAAAGCTTGTTTTTATTCATTTAATTTTATACAACCCTAAGGGCCAGTTTCACAGTGGATGTTTAAACTCTGATTGCAGTTTAAATAGGGAATTTCAGTTTCACAGTGGGAAGTTAAATACAATTTAAATGCCCGGTTGTGGGTATTTAAGTACGGCACAGAGTTGCAATCGAAAACAAATAAACAGCTGATTTCGGATGTGCAGGCCAAAGAGAATATAAGCAGAAGAGATCAAAGAGAATATAAGCAGAAGAGATCACAAACCGTTCCAGTGCTAAAAATGCGTGACTTTAGAACAGAAAACCCAGATGAAAACTCACTCATTCTACCCAGAAACCTGCTCATTTTTCTCGAGCAATTCCGGCCATTATGCTGCCGTTGGTGTGGCGGATATTGAGTAAATTCTACAACCGGTTTGTTCGGCGCAGGATAGATTGAGTTTCTTTCGCATTCCGCATGCAGTCGAATTTGACAATATCGCTGCTGATGTCAAGCAGAACAGAGCAAAGTGCGGATGTTCTGCTTATTCTCATTTATGTTCCACCACGTGGGAAAACTGGTTTTAGGGAATTGCAATGGTGTATGCGTTCTTTAAAATCAGCAATCGAAGAAGTATTTCTTGATGTTTTGTCGAATTTTCGTTGTGCCGGCGGTAAATTGACAATTGACCATTTGCTATTAGATAAATAATATCTTTGATTGCCCTTAAGTTTTATCAAACTTATTTAAGCGCAATACATTTTTCAGTGATTTTGCTTCATTTAATACTTTCTCATATATGTATTTTATTTTCATTGATACATATATTTTGATAAAGCATTTCTTTCAGATTTTGCAGATACTTTTTGTCAAATATTTTTTATGGTCATATTTTTTTAAAGAGCCCATTAAATATACATTAATTAATCACATTTATCCAATATACATACTTATATCCCTTTCAACTCTTATTTCTGTCCTTAAGCAGCACATCCGACGGCAGCATTATTTGAGCTGCGCGCCCGTTTGTTTACATTTTTTATACACACTTGCCTGAGATGCTGTTTTGATTTGTGTGCGTGCGTATTTTTCGCCTTTTTGAACGCATTCTACCTACATAATAAGTATTTTCTATGTCGCGACCACTGCGGACGGCTAGGCTTGCAGGTGTTTGTGCGCGGTTGTCTACGATAGGAGGTCGCTTGCAGATTTTGTAATAAAGAAACGTCATCATGTTGTGGGAGAAACTGGCCTTTGTGATCTTTAAGAAATCGTTTACAAAATAAATAAATTCGAAATTGAGGGAGGCTTTTATGAAAGAACGTACTTTTTAAATTTTCAACCGATTTAGCAATTTTAAATCAAAGCAAAAACTGTGATGGCATTGTTTACAAGATCACTTGCTCACTCGCTCATTAAAACAACGGTCGCAATATTTTTCAACAAATTTATTTGGGATAAGTATTTCGGATTAAATTATCAATTATAAATTAACTATTTTGTGTATTTATGATCAAATCGATGAGACATTCTATGCTCTTACCGAAATACGGGCAACTGAACATGTATAAGCATTGTGATATTGAAAAATTACATTGAACAATTTTTGCTTTTGATTTTAATTTGATATTACATGACCAGCCCTAAAAATAAAAAAAGAAATGCAATTGCATCACACTGAATTTTCAGTTTTTACCAGCCTCATCGATTTCTTAAAGATCACAAAGGCCAGTTTCTCCCACAACATGATAACGTTTCTTTATTACAAAATCTGCAAGCGACCTCCTATCGTAGACAACCGCGCACAAACACCTGCAAGCCTAGCCGTCCGCAGTGGTCGCGACATAGAAAATACTTATTATGTAGGTAGAATGCGTTCAAAAAGGCGAAAAATACGCACGCACACAAATCAAAACAGCATCTCAGGCAAGTGTGTATAAAAAATGTAAACAAACGGGCGCGCAGCTCAAATAATGCTGCCGTCGGATGTGCTGCTTAAGGACAGAAATAAGAGTTGAAAGGGATATAAGTATGTATATTGGATAAATGTGATTAATTAATGTATATTTAATGGGCTCTTTAAAAAAATATGACCATAAAAAATATTTGACAAAAAGTATCTGCAAAATCTGAAAGAAATGCTTTATCAAAATATATGTATCAATGAAAATAAAATACATATATGAGAAAGTATTAAATGAAGCAAAATCACTGAAAAATGTATTGCGCTTAAATAAGTTTGATAAAACTTAAGGGCAATCAAAGATATTATTTATCTAATAGCAAATGGTCAATTGTCAATTTACCGCCGGCACAACGAAAATTC
The DNA here is from genome assembly GCA_963457695.1 of Neria commutata. Lineage (NCBI taxonomy): Eukaryota > Metazoa > Arthropoda > Insecta > Diptera > Micropezidae > Neria > Neria commutata. The sequence goes on from OY735245.1 coordinate 34,398,050, forward strand.
GACAAAACATCAAGAAATACTTCTTCGATTGCTGATTTTAAAGAACGCATACACCATTGCAATTCCCTAAAACCAGTTTTCCCACGTGGTGGAACATAAATGAGAATAAGCAGAACATCCGCACTTTGCTCTGTTCTGCTTGACATCAGCAGCGATATTGTCAAATTCGACTGCATGCGGAATGCGAAAGAAACTCAATCTATCCTGCGCCGAACAAACCGGTTGTAGAATTTACTCAATATCCGCCACACCAACGGCAGCATAATGGCCGGAATTGCTCGAGAAAAATGAGCAGGTTTCTGGGTAGAATGAGTGAGTTTTCATCTGGGTTTTCTGTTCTAAAGTCACGCATTTTTAGCACTGGAACGGTTTGTGATCTCTTCTGCTTATATTCTCTTTGGAAGAGATAACAAACCGTTCCAGTCCTAAAAATGCGTGACTTTAGTACAGAAAAACTAGTAGAAAACTCACTCATTCTACCCAGAAACCTGCTCATTTTCTCGAGCGATTCCGGCCATTATGCTGCCGCTTGTGTGGCGGATATTGAGTAAATTCGAGAACCGGTTTGTTCGGCGCTGGCTAGCCTGAGTTCCTTTTGCATCGAATTCGACAGTATCGCTGCTGATGTCAAGCAGAACAGAGCAAAGTGCGGATGTTCTGCTTGTTCTCATTTATGTTCCACCACGTGGGAAAACTGGTTTTGGGGAATTGCAATGGTGTGTGCGTTCTTTAAAATCAGCAATCGAAGAAGTATTTCTTGATGTTTTGTCGAATTTTCGTTGTGCCGGCGGCAAATTGACAATTGACCATTTGCTATTAGATAAATAATATCTTTGGTTGCCCTTAAGTTTTATCAAACTTATTTAAGCGCAATACATTTTTCAGTGATTTTGCTTCATTTAATACTTTCTTATATATGTATTTTATTTTCATTGATACATATATTTTGATAAAGCATTTCTTTCAGATTTTGCAGATACTTTTTGTCAAATATTTTTTAAGGTCATATTTTTTTAAAGAGCACATTAAATATACATCACTTAATCACATTTATCCAATATACATACTTATATCCCTTTCAACTCTTATTTCTGTCCTTAAGCAGCACATCCGATGGCAGTATTATTTGAGCTGTCCATTATTTGTGTGTGTGTTACCTGCCAAATTTTCGCCTTTTTGAACGCATTCTACCTAATAAGTATTTTTTATGTCGCGACCACGGCTAGGCGTGCAGGTGTTTGGCGCGGTTGTCTATGATAAGAGGTCGCTTGCAGATTTTGTAATAAAGAAACGTCATCATGTTGTGGAAGAAACTGGCCTTTGTGATCTTCAAGAAGCGGTTTACAAAATAAATAAATTCGAATTTGAGGGAGGCTTTTATGAGAGAACGTACTTTTTCAATATGCAACCAATTTAGCAATTTTAAATCAAAGCAATTCACACGGATAATTCTATTTTATTACATAAATCATCGATTTTCATTCATTATACAGCAATTAAGATTACTCATTTTTAAAATTTTTGTTGCATTTCATTGATAAACTTTTTTAGAATTCATATGAAGTTTTCTTGGAGGGGCTAATTTTAGGAAAATAATTATTAAGTAAAAAAAAATTTTTAATATTCAACGTTTTTAAAATGGACTAAAAAGTATAAAATAATTTTTCATTGCCATAATCAGATTTCTGAACCAATATAGATGGTCCTTATAATGTTTCATTTTGATTTTTCAATTGATATGGAAATACTAGTAAGATTAAAACTAAAAACGTTGGGCGCAAAATAATAGCAAAGAGTAGCTGCTGTTGAGAAAACAGTTTATATCATTTGCAGGCCAATATTATTGTACTTAAGTGATTTAATAATAATAGTCGAACTTAAGTTACTACAGCTCATACTTTCAAAGCATAAATGACTAAAATTCATCAATCAAATAGATGGGATTGAAAAACAAAGCATGCAACAAAATTCTGAATTTTAATCTACTTTTGAGTTTAACAAGTTTAAATCAAATAGGCAGTACAATCAAACTGTTAGTGACTTAGGTGAACTATTCACGCATCAATAACCCAATGTATGCCCCAACGTTTTTAGTTTTAAATCTTACTAGTATTTCCATATCAATTGAAAAATCAAAATCAAACATTATCAGGACCATCTATATTGGTTCAGAAATCTGATTATGGCAATGAAAAATTATTTTATACTTTTTAGTCCATTTTAAAAACGTTGAATATTAAAAATTTTTTTTTACTTAATAATTATTTTCCTAAAATTAGCCCCTCCAAGAAAACTTCATATGAATTCTAAAAAAGTTTATCAATGAAATGCAACAAAAATTTTAAAAATGAGTAATCTTAATTGCTGTATAATGAATGAAAATCGATGATTTATGTAATAAAATAGAATTATCCGTGTGAATTGCTTTGATTTAAAATTGCTAAATTGGTTGCATATTGAAAAAGTACGTTCTCTCATAAAAGCCTCCCTCAAATTCGAATTTATTTATTTTGTAAACCGCTTCTTGAAGATCACAAAGGCCAGTTTCTTCCACAACATGATGACGTTTCTTTATTACAAAATCTGCAAGCGACCTCTTATCATAGACAACCGCGCCAAACACCTGCACGCCTAGCCGTGGTCGCGACATAAAAAATACTTATTAGGTAGAATGCGTTCAAAAAGGCGAAAAATTTGCAGGCAACACACACACACATCAAAACAGCATCCCAGACAAGTGTGTATAAAAAATGTAAACAAACGGACGGACAGCTCAAATAATGCTGTCGTCGGGTGTGCTGCTTAAGGACAGAAATAAGTGTTGAAAGGGATGTAAGTATGTATATTGGATAAATGTGATTAATTAATGTATATTTAATGTGCTCTTTAAAAAAATATGACCTTAAAAAATATTTGACGAAAAGTATCTGCAAAATCTGAGAAAAGTGCTTTACCAAGATATGTATATCAATGCAAATAAAATAGATGAAAAAATATTAAATAAAGAAAAATTTTTGAAAAATGCACTGCGCTTAATTTGATAAAATTTAAAGACAAGCAAACATATTATTTGTCTAATAGGAAATTGCCATTTGTCAGTTTGCAGTCGGCAAAACGAAAATTCGACAAGACGGCAAAGAATCAAGAAATTGAGAAATGTACGGCATTCGCACCAAACCAATTTCCCAAAACCGGTTTTTGTCACGTGTTGGAACATACATGAGAACAAGCAGAACATCCACACTTTGGCCTGTTCTGCTTGACATCAGCAGCGATACTGTCGAATTCGACTGCATGCGGAATGCGAAAGAAACTCAATCTATCCTGCGCCGAACAAACCGCTTCTTGAATTTACTCAATATCCGCCACACAAGCGGCAACATAATGGCCGGAATCGCTCGAGAAAAATGAGCAGGTTTCTGGGTAGAATGAGTCAGTTTTCTACTAGTTTTTCTGTACTAAAGTCACGCATTTTTAGCACTGGAACGGGTTGTTACCTCTTCTCCTTATACTCTCTTTGGTGCAGGCAAGCTGCGTCGACAATATTGCAATTTATAAGCGGCCAAATTAAACATACAACTGCATGGTGTAGCACATATAAATGATCCCGTAGTATTATAAATAATATAAACTGTGGATTCTTTGAAGAATATCCAATAATTCACTTCTTTCGGCCGACGAAAAATTTTTAGCTCGCGCTGCCTCCATAATTGAACAATTGAACATATGTTTTTGGCAAGTTGTGCTGTGTTCAATTGTCAAATATTCGAAGTTGCCATTCATTATTCCGTATTTAAATAAATGCACTGTGAAACTCAAGAAAAGTTAAACTAGATTTAAACTCAATTCGCAAATTAGATTTAAACATCCACTGAGAAACTGGCCCTAAGGGCCAGTTTCACAGTGGATATTTAGGTGCTTATTTTGTAAATCCCAACGCCTCACTTCACCCTGCGTTTACTAATTTGGTATTTTGTAAAACGCATCACCTCACTCGGTGACTGCTCGCGTTGTCTTACGTAGTTTCATATGAAAATCGGTACCGCGTAAAACGCAACGCGGCGCATTCACTCACTTGAACTGTCAAATCGTTCACTTGGGTTTGTGCTCGCGTTCAGTTTTTTAAACGCAAAATTTTTGGTAATTTCGAGTGAAAATTGATTTGTGGTAATCTGCAGAAGCAAATAATAAGTATTGTAATACTTCTTAAAGACAAATACTAAAGAAAAAAGTACAAAAAAAAGAAAATACTAGCACTGCAGTTGAGGATCGAAATCACAAAAAAAAAAGAAATGCATCGCGGTTGAGGGTTGAACTCGCAACTTCTCGCGTGCTAGTCGAACGCTCTAACCACTAGGCTATGGGAGGTATGCAATGGATGCAGCAAATTTTGTGTGTTTTGTATTTGGCTGATAAATTAAGAAAAATACAACTCTTTTTCGTAAGAACTTGACAGCTCAAGTGATGCCGTAAGACAACGAACGCAATTACGCCGTGATTTACAAAATGCCGTTTTTTGATCCCGGCGTTGGCTTCGTGTTCGCGTTGCGTTCGATCACGGTGATTTATACGGTAAGGCCGTTAAACTCTGATTGCAGTTTAAATAGGGAATTTTAGTTTCACAGTTGGAAGTTAAATACGATTTAAATAGCCGACTGTGGATATTTAAGTACGGCACAGAGTTGCAATCGAAAACAAATAAACAGCTGATTTCGGATGTGCAAGCAAGCTGCGTCGACAATATTGCAATTTATAAGAGATCAAATTAAACATAAAACTGCATGGTATAGCACATATAAATGATCCCGTAGTATTATAAGTAATATAAACTGTGGATTCTTTGCACAATATCCAATAATTCACTTCTTTCGGCCGACGAAAAATTTTTAGCTCGCGCTGCCTCCATAATTGAACAATTGAACATATGTTTTTGGCAAGTTGTGTCAACCTTCAATTGTCAAATATTCGAAGTTGCCATTCATTATTCCGTATTTAAATAAATGCACTGTGAAACTCAAGAAAAGTTAAACTAGATTTAAACTCAATTCGCAAATTAGATTTAAACATCCACTGTGAAACTGGCCCTAAGCTTTTGTAATTAACGTACATTTCAAAGTAAGAACCAACCGGACCGCAGGATGAATGGGGCAGAGCTGTCGCACTGTCACGATCATCTCTTCCGCTCAGTCGTGGCTGCTGGCTCTCATATGAACGCAGAGAGTTATGGGAATAGCAACGGCGTCATCGTCGTAAAATGCTCTTCTCAGGGCTCCTTCGATCGTATGAGAGAGGCAGTGCGGTCTATTCCCCCTCTGGGCAATGCAAGGTTTGCTTTCTATGAAGGCGCCGATCTGCCCAGGCTCGTCCGGGGCGTCTGCTGGATTCCTGGTCCGCACAGGAACACCAAGATTGTCCTGGATGGCCTTCGTGCCCAAAACCAGGGTCTCGACACTGGCTGCTGGAGAATCTACTCCCACAGGAAGGAGAAGAGCCAGGATGGAGAGGATGGCTCGACCCTTGTTGTGGGCCTAGACCAGAGCTCAGTGGAGATTCTCAGGTCAAGGTACGACCTGAGACCCTACTTCCACTTGGGAAGGATAAAGTTCCGATTAAATTCCAGGCGCTAGTGGAGTCTCAGCTTCGGATCAATATCGCATGATATTCACCCAGATCAACTTGCAACACTCCAAGTCTGCTACTGCACTCTTAAGTAGGAGACTTTCCGTGGTGCACACATTCCCTCACATAGCATCTATTCAAGAACCTTGGGTTTTCAATAAACGCATTTGCGGTCTTGGGGGTGTTCGAGGGTTCTCGATACTGGCAGACGAGGGCTCCGACAGACCGAGGACCTGTCTGGCAGTGTCGAATGTGCTAGACGTTACCAAGCTTGGGCAATTTTGCTGTCAAGACTTGGTGGCGGCTAGCATCGGCCTGAAGTGTGATGGCAAATGGCTTAAATTTGTCGTTGCCTCAGCCTACTTTCCCTATGACTCAGTGCTTCCTCCTCCTCCTAAGGTTGTATCTGAGCTCATAGAGTACTGCGAATCGAAGGGTTTGGGCCTGATTATCTGTTGCGACGCCAACTCCCAGCACTCCATCTGGGGAAGTAGTAAATGCAACTATCGAGGGCAAAAACTTTTTGATTTCATACTGTCTTCTGGTCTGAACATCGAGAACGTAGGGAACAAACCCACGTTCGTGACCTCTAGAAGACAGGAAGTGATAGACCTGACACTGTCTAACCACAGGCTCAGTGCACCTATCACTAACTGGCGGGTGTTGTCAGAGGATTCTCTTTCTGATCATCGATACATCGAATTCCAGCTTGACTGCGGTACACACATTCCACTGCTGAGCAGGAATCCGAGAAAAACCAATTGGGAAAAATTCAGGGAAACGCTGGAATTAAAAACTTCGGCCAATCCTGATGTCAGGACAAAGAACAATATTGAGTCCGTTGCTCACAAGCTGAGTACGGACCTTGTTAGTAGCTTTGAACAGGCTTGCCCGGTTAGGAAGGCTCTGAGCAGGACACCGGTTCCGTGGTGGAACGCTGACCTCCAGAACCTGAGAAAGGAATCCAGGAAACTACTCAACCGTGCTTTAAAAACGGGTGGGGAGGCTGACTGGGCTCAATACCGATCTAAGCAGAGGGAGTATAAGAGGCTGGTTCGTGAATCGAAAACGGCCTCCTATAGGAACTTCTGTGGCCAGATTGAATCGCTTAGCGAGACCAGCAGGCTGATTAAGATGCTGAAAAGCGACCGAAAGGCCAAGCTGGAATCGCTTCGCAGGTCTGACGGCTCGTACACTGAGACCAAGGAGGAGACCATGCAGCTTCTCTTTGAGACCCACTTTCCGGGCAGTCAGATTTCGGTGGGACCCCTGCCTTCTATAAATGGTGTGTCCACAACGGAGGAAGTTGGGCCCTCAAGGAGGGACTGGTACATTGCATCCAGAATTGCTAACGACTCGGCGATTAGATACGCTATATCTGCGTTCGAAAACTATAAGTCACCAGGTCTGGATGGGATTTACCCGGCCCTTCTAAAAGAGGGACTAGCCCAGATAGCACCAACCTTGAAGAAGCTCTTCATCGCTTGTATTGCTCTGGCTTATGTTCCCTTCCCATGGCGGTTGGCGAGAGTGGCTTTCATTCCGAAAGTAGGAAAGGATGACTACTCACTCGCCAAAAGCTTCCGCCCTATCAGCATGTCCTCCTTCTTGCTGAAGGGATTGGAGAGACTTGTTGAGCTGCACATCCGCAGGGCGCTGCTTCAGCATCCCCTCTCGCCCGCGCAACATGCTTATCAACGCGGAAAATCATGTGAAACAGCGCTACAAAATCTGGTTGGTAGGATTGAGGGTGCTGTGGACAGGAAAGACTACGCAATGGGCATTTTCGCGGACATTGAGGGTGCATTTGATAATGCGTCCTTTGAAGGAATGTGTAGCGCAGCTAGCTCTCATGGAGTGGATCCCACGACAGTAAATTGGCTCCGGTCAATGCTGAAGTGCAGGACCGCGGTGGTGGGCGGGGAGGAGGACAGGTTTGTCATGACGGAGGTGAAGAGAGGCTGCCCGCAAGGCGGTGTCCTTTCCCCTCTGCTCTGGTGCTTGCTGATCGACTCCCTGCTTTGCTCACTCAACGAGTCCGGGGTCTACGCCCAAGCCTACGCGGATGATGTAGCTGTCCTTGCTACGGGTTCATCCATTAGAGTCGTGTGTCGAAAGGCACAAGCTGCGCTGGATATAATTCACTCGTGGTGCATGAGCAATGGCTTGTCTGTCAATCCTCTCAAAACTGGAGTAGTTCTCTTCACCAGGCGGCGAAAGATTGATGGCCTTGTCCTGCCTGTTCTAGGGGGAGTGACTATCCAACTCTCTAGGGAAATAAAATATCTCGGAGTCATCCTTGATAGCAAACTTCTCTGGAGCAGTCATGTTGAATCCAAAACTTCAAAAGCTCTTTCTGCCTTCTGGCATTGTAGGGGTGTGTTTGGTAAAACGTGGGGTCTTTCGCCCAAACGAGTCCTTTGGCTCTACACGTCGATGATTCGACCAATAATCTCGTATGCGTCTGTAGTTTGGTTCAGCAGGCTTTCTCGCCAATGCGTCATTGCTTCGCTGGGGCGTCTACAAAGAACAGTGTGTCTTGGCTGTACGGGAGCTTTCCCGACCACCCCTGGCCCTGCTCTAGACGTAATACTCAACATTCCACCCCTGGACATTTTCATCCGAGGTGAAGCCGCCAAGGCCTGCTTTAGATTGAAACAAGTAGGGATGTGGTTTGAATCGCATCGGGGCGTGCATAACTCTGCGCAGACCTTTCTACCATTCTTGGATGGAATGAGCATGCCGTCTGATGTATTAGTTCCGCACCTCGAACTCCGGCGCAGATACGAAGTTTCCTTTCCTGAACGCGACAGCTGGCCTTCGTCAGCCGAGCCAGGCAGGGGGTGTTGTAGAGTCTTTACAGACGGGTCCAGAACTGATGAAGGTTCAGGAGCTGGTGTGTATTTTGAGGAAAACGACACAAAACTTCACTATCCATTGGGAAAGCATGCATCCGTCTTTCAGGCGGAGGTCTTTGCAATCCTAAAGGCTATGGATTTCGTCAGGGAAAGTGGATGGTCTGGCAAGAGTATTTGCGTCTGTAGTGACAGTCAGGCTGCACTTATGGCCTTGCTCAACCCAATCACCACCTCCAAGACAGTCAAAGAGTGTAAGGCCAAGCTTAACAGCGTAGGCTTTCACAACTCACTCGCCCTCTTTTGGGTACCGGGGCACTTCGGCGTGTCCGGAAATGAAGTGTCCGATGAACTTGCAAGATCAGGTTCTGAAGACCACTTTCTGGGCCCTGAACCTGCCCTTGGCCTGCCTTCTTCCATGGTCAAAGCGTCCATAAACGACTGGGTTGTTTCTCAACACGGTCAAAGATGGGCCGGGCTAGCTGGATGCAGACAGACGAAGCTCCTGCTTCCAACCGTCGACAAAGGTAAGTCCTCTTTTCTTAGGTCTCTAAACCGTAAGGATTGTAGACTTCTTGTGGGCGTCTTGACCGGTCATACCTCCTGTGCAAAACACCTGAGTGCGATGGGTCTGGCCGACGACAGTGTCTGTGAGAGCTGTCTGGAGGACGAGGATACCGCTACCCACTTCTTATGCGAGTGTCCCGCCTTTTCCAGGTCGCGATTGCAGCTACTGGAGTCAGACGTGGTGAGAACCGATCAACTAAGTTCCTTGCCACCATCGAAAATCCTCCGCTTTATTAAAAGCTCAGGAAGATTTCAGTAAAAGGAATCAGCTTACCAGTACAATGGACAAATACTTGTCTGCGTGCTGGTAGGTTTTTCATATTCCGACAACAAAAAAAAAAAAAAAAAAAAAAAAAGAACCAACTGCAGGCTGCAGCTCATTGAAATTCTTACTGTCCGTGAACATGTTAACAGCACGGGCAAGTTTTCAAACTGGCAAAATACACTAGGCTTGACCAACAAGTGTTTACACAGGTTGGATGGTTTGACAACAGGGCTGCAAACCGGTTTTGAACCGAACCGGTTTTTGAACCGAACCGTCGCGTTTTGAGGGCTTCGAACCGAACCACGAACCGAACCACGAATTTAAAAAAAAGGCCGAACCGAACCGAAAACCACTTCAAAAAATCGGTTCGATTCGGTTCATGGTAAAATGAAAATTAGCTGTAAAATTTTTTAAAATTTTTCAAAATTTTACCTAAAAATGCAACCCTTATGGTAAAACTCTAAGATTTTTTTTATTTGATGGCAACTCCGCGAATTGTAATTTGACATTCTCATTTCGTAATGGCTTGGTTTGCGTGTTTTTTATCCAGTGTGAAAAGTCAAATAATATAATTATAAAAATGAGTGTAAATCCAGTGCATAAGAGTTTTGTGTATGACGCGGAGACCAATACAAGCGAGTGCAAGCATTGTAAAATAAAAATGAAAGGAAAACACACAGAAAATCTTACTCGACATGTTAAAAGAAAGCACGCAGATATTTCTGAGAAAATTTGTGTGGAAATTTCAAATAAAAAACAAAAAAAGGATGCAAATGAAAATAGCATAATGAAATACGTCGTAAACAAACCGCCAACAGCGACGGTAAACGTTTCCAAGAAAGTATTATTGAACGGCTGCGTTGAGCTGGTAACGAAGAACGGGCGGCCACTCAAAATGTTAGAAGATAGCGGCTTCCGTAAAATTATTGATCCTTTATGTAGAGCAGTGGGCATATCAATCAACCGCCAAAACATCAAGGAAGAAATTTTGAAAAGAGCAGCCACACTGCGATCTACTATGACAGCCGCCTTTAATAATCGGTAAATAACAGTTGTTGATGTAATGTACACATCTTACTGTTTTCCCCCCCCCCTATTGTAGCCTACTTTCCATTAAAGTTGATTGTGTAAGTAGACTTGACAGATCAATAATTGGAATGAATGCGCAGTATATCGAAAATGGTCGTATTGAAATTCAAACTTTGGCCATGAAGGAAATATTTGTTAAGCACAGCGGTTTGAATTTATCTAATATAATCATAAACATTCTCCAATCATTTGAAATAAATATGGACCAAATTTACTCCATGACGGTCGATAATGCTACAAATATGATAAGCGTCGGAAAATTTCTGAATATAAATGCACAAACAATCCGTTCAAGTCAACAGTTGCATAGTGGAGATGAAGAAAGTCAAGTTATTCACGTGGACTCACAAAGTAATATATATTAAAAATTTTCGTTAAAGTTCTCATGAAAAATTTTGTACATATTATTGTAATTTCAGATTTTTCAGTTGTTGACGAAGATGATGATGCCGAAGATGACGATAGCGGAGATGACGACGAAACTCTTTGACTCTATTCAAAATGACATATTTCAAGAACTTGAGCGGGACTTATTAAATCATGATTCCATTAGTGTTATTAGATGTGCCGCACATACCTTAAATTTGGCAGTGTCGGATTTTTTAAAAGAAATTTATGATGTTCGCAGTAAAAGCTAGAACAATAGTAAAAAAACTAAGAACACCAACTTTGTTAAATCTATTGCGAACAGATAAACTGAAGAAACCTATTATTGAATGTGCGACTCGATGGGGGTCAACCTACAATATGCTTAAGCGTTTACTTGAATTAAAAACCTTTTGTTTAAAAAGCTCTGACGATATTAAAGAACTGTATATGAATGAAAATGACTGGCAGCAAATAGAAAACATATGTGAAATACTTAATCCGGCATACGATATATCAATTAAACTGCAAAGAAAAAACTTACTATTAAGTGATATGTTTTTTGCATGGTATTCTTGTAAATTAAAAGTAGAAAAAAAACTTGGATGGCTAAGTCTGAAGTTCGCAGCATCATTGAAAAAACGAGGAGAATACTTACTAAATAATTCGTGCGTTTTAGCTGCAGTTTATTTAGACCCAAGATACCAGATTTTACTGGCAGACTCAGAAAAAGATTTAGCAAAAAAGCATTTAATAAAAACTTTTGAATTTAAATCTAAAATGCAAGGTATGGGAACTTCGATGGAGTCTCCACAATCTAAAGTAAGCTCCGATGATGAACTGGAATCTATACTTGAGTTGTTGGACAGAAAGGAAACTTTACCAAACAGAAAAACGCTTGTAGATATAATTAATTGTTTCGATAACATTAAACGTCTTTCTCCAAATACAGACGTTTTACAATTTTGGCACAACTATCCGGACAAAGAATTAAAAAGCTTAGCTGAAGTTGTACTATCTGCACCTGCAACACAAGTATCGGTTGAAAGAGCATTTTCAACTTTAAAATTTATTTTATCTGACTTAAGAGCAAGTGTAGATGAAGACCTGTTAGAGGACATTCTCTTATTGAATTTGAATACCGAATAATTAAACAATTTACATATATACAGTGCCTTCTACCTTCGTTCATTCAAGTACAGATACCAGTTCATAATCAAATGCTTCTTGAAATATTAATTTTATCATTAATTTTGTATCTAAAATGTTTCTTTAATATTATTTTTGTAATTCAAGTTTTGGTACACAATATATTTGAATGCCATGTTAATAACAAAGCCTTTTATATTTAACGTAATAGTTATCAAAATTTGAACCATTTTGAACCGAACCGAACCGCGGTTCAGAGGTACCCATGAACCGGTTCGTGTACCGGTACAGGTTTCTTCTAAGTGGTTCGAACCACTGAACCGAACCACTTCGATTTTTGGAACGGTTTGCAGCCCTGTTTGACAAGCGAAAAGAAAAATCAAAAATTTTTGAAAACCATCCCACATGTGTGACAAGCGGATGTTTCTTGCGTATACACGATCCAACATCGCGGCTCGTCATACATGTTGGACGACATGTAGGACCGTCTAAACCCCGCTAATGACTGTTGTGTGTAAGGGCTAGGCATCAGTTTACACGTACAATAGCCTGACATTGAATGACTGAACGTGTAGAGGCCGCAAAAAGGCAATGTGATTTTCGTTTGAACTACAGAAGGAACTATGTAGTTTGATAAATAATTAAATTTTGTGCATTTTCTAGTGCTTAATCCAGCGCACCATCTCGTTTGACGCCATATTTTTAATAATTTGCCATATCATCAAGATGCTCACACAAAAAGTTGTTCATTGTCAGCAATGGAATTTGACAGATGTTATTCCAGAGATTATTGCTAGTCTAGATGCCCTGTAAAGTTGTAATTATTTGCTGATTTCAGTTTAGCCAAATTAGAACTACCATAATAAAAATATTTATGAACATAATTGCATAAATTTTGAATTTAATTTTATGAACAAGCAGTTGGTAGCTCGAGAGGCTTATTATATTTGCATCTTCAAAGCGGATTGGATTCAATAAGGGTATTCATTTAAGCACATAAATCTGCACATTGCTCAAATTTATCAATTTGTCAAGTGTGTTAAATGAACGCACTTGTCAAAGTGTTTGTGCAAATGGTCTTTGGCTGTCAAAAAGAAAAAACTAAAATGCCGAGAATCAGTGAAAAAGTAAAGATTAATGTTGGAGCTGTTTGGAAAAAATTACTGTAACCCTTTTGCGTTTATTTTGATTGTTCAATACTAAACTTTTATTATAATGTTAAAGATCATAGCTAAGCAGGGTTGCATTCGTTGCCGTCTAAGTTTACAAACATCGTTTGCACAGCGAAATCATTGGGCAAATTTATCACATTTGTGCAAATGAGCTTTCATACAAAATTTGACAGTTCGTTTATCAGCTGATAAATTTGTCACGTTATCAGGCATTTGCGCGTTTAAATGAATACCCCTAATATGTATATGATATATATATCGACTATCGAGCCGAAAGCCCCGGCAGCTAGCGCTCTTATTTCTTTTAATTATAATAATTTATTATTATAATTACGATAGTAAATAAATAAATATCGACTAAGGTACAGTCCGGCAACCACATTTACAGCCCAATCCTGAATATTCCCTGGGAGTTTAGTTCCCAAGAATTTTATTTTTCCTGGGAGACAAATTCTCCTATTCTAAAGAAAGTCGAAAATTGCTTCGGCTGTCAAAATAAATGTAAACTTTCAAAGTTTATTGAAAAAATTTTAAAAAGTGCAAAAATTGTGTCAAAAATGTTTGGTTGGCTGTTTTAAGTGGTTAGTTAATGATTATCAATTAGCATTGAGTGCTACGCCTCAATAAAACTGCAACCATTTGGCGGAATTCAGAACTTTTAGAACATTAATGGTTTTCATACTTTCTCTAGAAAAGCCTTTTAAACGTTTTAAGCCTTCCTCTTGCTAGGGCAGGACATTTGAACAGGAAGTGATCTATCTTTTCTTGTTCATTCAGGTTTTCACAACTACTTCAGTACCGATTAAAGGGAATGCCGAGTCTAGCAGCATGCTTACCTATCGCCCAGTGTCCTTTACGTACGGCGGTAAGCCTGTTTACATTCTTCTTGTTCATTCTAAGAAGGGTAGGTTTTTTCCGGTATCATACGTGCAGCAGATATTCTTGGTGATTCTGCATGTCACCAAATCTCTTCATAGTCATTTTGCTTCTACCTTTGATCTCGCTTATCGAAGCACCCACGTCTGCCGCGCTAGAATCGTCGAGCGCAGAGCCTAGCTTCGCCAGTTAATCAGCAGTCCTAATATATTTCTGCAAACTGGTACTCATACCAGAGTTCCTATAAATCTTCTAGCCAGGATTAACAGTTCCATCCTACATTCCTCCACCAGTTTCGATCGAATTTTACTAATTATGCTTGGAAATAACCCTGATATGAATATCACCACATCGTCAGTATAGGTCACTACACTGGCATTGTCCATCTCCATCGTTAGCAACAGTTTGTTCATACCGATCAGCCATAGTATAGGAGATAGAACTGACCCTGGGCTAAGGAACAAATTAAATATTTTCGGTTTTTTAGACCAATTTCAGCCTGGATGCGTCTGCTTTTAAGTAGCGACTCTATCCAGGAACCGATGAAATCCTCCACCACTTGTGTTATGGCCTCTTGGATTGCTTCAATCCTGACATTGAAATATGGAGCCGCTTCTGTCCCACATATTGCCGCACATTACTAAAATATTTCCATTTTTCCTTGCTGCCCTCTCCTAAGTTGCTTGTGAAAAAACTCCCAAAAAATTGCATCTCCTTCTCCCAATTTTTCACATTTGTGATACCTACTTTTTCCATTGGGAGTTTTTTCCACTTTTCGAATATTATTCAGAATAGGAGAATTGGGAATAGGGAAAAAACTCCCAAAAAAATTTAATTCAGAATAGGAAAATTGGGAAATGGGAAAAAATTTCCAGGAATTTTCTATTCAGAATTGGGCTGATAATAATAGCAGATTACGTAAATTAATAAGAAAAGTGTACAACTTAATTGGTTCAACGAGTGTTTATACATAAACCACTCTTTTCGTTACGTAATATTATTATAAATTTCTCTTTATTAAAAGAAAATTCCTTGAACAAAATTGAAAAATTAAAGGGGACAAATCTAATCTAAATTTGACCGAATTTTGGAAATCTGTTCGTTCTTCCCATGCATAAATTTATGTGAAGATATCTGGTACCACAAGCATTCTTGTTATCTTAGGAAAAATTATCCCGTGTGTTTCCCGATTTATTAGAGTTATTCGAAAGTGCTGGCAATACTGCGATGAAACCGAAAAGGTTCGATAAACTGCCAACAATCCAACCTGTCGTCCTGCTCATGCGAGCTATGCTGATGGGGCGTGAATTATGCCTTTTCAGTCGCTCGCATGAACATTGCGCTTTTGTACAGTGAAACTTTTTTCAGGAAGTTGTGCTTGTTTTCTCTCTCCCTCATTTTTCTTTCGTTTTCTAGTGTGGAAGCAGAAAATTCTTTTTGGCCAATTTTGGGAATTTTAGATAAATTTCCTTAACAAAAACAAGTTAACAACTCAAAAACGAAATCTAAGCGCCGACCAATATAAAAAAGCGAAGAATCCCTGCGCACTGAACTTGCTCCACGCGCCATTCCGTCATTGCTTTGGTGCGGCGCTTCTTGAACGTCACCGTCGTTGTCGCTAGTTGCCACTGCCGGTGGTGGATCGAAGTGACACCTCCCTTGCGTCACCACAAAATTTGGAACCGGCCTTGTTTTTTGGACTATTCCCATCTTTTTGCCCGTTGCGACCAAAGCTTGAGGATCATCCCGTTAAGGTGCTTCGCAAAGTACCACGAGGACGCGCCCGACGTTAAAATTAAGCAACCATTGAAACATCAACGCAGCAGATCGAAATATCTCAACCTCAGGTACATACATATATTGACCATTTGCTCTAAAAGCTCTAGTCCGAATATTAATGGGTTTCACACAATTCGATAAGGAAACTAAAAAGGTCCATATTAAAAGCGAAAAAGGTCTGTGAACTGAATTAAAATATGAAAAAGTTTACGAGCCTGACCTAAAGCTGTGTTGTGTCTTAAAATTAAATGAAGCTGTCCGCCAAAGCCTTTTCAACTTACGTGCATTTTCAAATTTTGAGGTTTCAGACCGACCAAATGCCAAGTATTTATTCTCATAGCTCTCTTAATGTATGAAGCATTTATAAAATCATAAAATCGGAGAAGTCTTTATTGGCGTATAAAGAATATTACAGCGTACGTTTTTTTAAATTGAAATACATATAAAACTGTAGCATTGGATTTAATTGATCAGACCCCAAGCGTAGCATATCTTCCAAATGCATTTCTCTTAAAATAAGATGAAGCTCCTATGTGTTTTAGAATAACGATTGTGAGGTTGGTTGCAGTGGCGGCCGATGTTTCAGATATAACGAGGTTGGTCCATACTCATAACACCACACTTCTCGTATTGAAAGTTATTAACTGTTTGTGATTGTACCTCTATTGTAGGGTTTCACTCTAAGACCAAGCCTTGCTTGCCACTTCGTATAAATTGTTGAATTAAATTTTCTCCAAGCTCTACAGCTGATTCCCTGCCACCAGTCCAAAGAATGGTATATGCTCTACAGTTTCATCTATATTGGTATTCACACATTGGCTGCATTGCTCGTCGTTAACTTGACGAAATTTGTAGGTATGATGCCTTGTTTAACAGTGTCCAGTCGTATGCCGAGAATATACCTGGGGATTTTATAATGATTGGGACCAGTTTCAGATTTGAAAAGTAGAAAAAGGTGTGAGAATAAATAAAATTGTTTTTACTGAGGCAGTGCGTAGAATTCATTGAAATAGGACTATAATCTTCCATGATCTTCACATTTCTTTTCTAATTATTATTTTAACGAATTAAAGTTAAATGCTGTATTTTTTTTTTAAAGGAGTTTATATCAAGAGGAGCCAACCCTTTGGAAGCATTTAACAACCTCCGACACATCGGATACGGCAGAAATAGTGCTAAAAGTTCCCGATTCCAAAAACTTAGAGAAAGTTATAACCACAAGTGCAAGTGAAGGTGTTTCGAAAATGACATTGCCAAGCGCCGCTCGCGTTTACACTGATGTAAATGCACATAAACCAGACGAGTACTGGGATTATGAAAACTATGTGGTAGATTGGGCCAATCAGGATGACTATCAACTGGTACGTAAGCTGGGGCGTGGCAAGTACTCAGAAGTTTTTGAAGCAATCAATATTACGACCACTGAGAAATGTGTTGTAAAAATTTTGAAACCGGTCAAGAAGAAGAAGATAAAGCGAGAGATCAAGATCTTAGAGAATTTGCGCGGCGGCACCAATATCATCACATTGCTGGCTGTTGTAAAGGATCCTGTGTCTCGTACACCGGCACTCATTTTTGAGCACGTAAACAATACAGATTTCAAGCAGCTTTACCAGACGCTTACAGATTATGAGATCCGCTATTACTTGTTTGAGCTACTGAAGGCCCTTGATTATTGTCACAGCATGGGTATAATGCATCGCGATGTAAAACCACACAATGTAATGATTGACCATGAAAATCGCAAGTTACGTCTGATTGATTGGGGCCTTGCCGAATTTTATCACCCTGGACAGGAGTATAATGTGCGTGTTGCTTCGCGTTATTTTAAAGGTCCTGAGTTATTAGTTGACTATCAAATGTACGATTACTCCCTCGACATGTGGTCTCTGGGATGCATGCTTGCTTCAATGATTTTCCGCAAGGAGCCATTCTTCCATGGTCACGACAACTACGACCAGCTCGTGCGCATTGCCAAGGTGCTGGGCACCGAAGAGCTTTACGCCTATCTAGACAAGTATAACATTGAGTTGGACCCGCGTTTCCACGATATTTTGCAACGACACTCTCGCAAACGATGGGAACGTTTCGTACACTCGGATAACCAGCATCTTGTGTCACCAGAGGCGCTTGACTTTCTGGACAAACTTTTACGCTACGACCATGTTGAGCGACTGACTGCTCGCGAGGCCATGGCACATCCGTACTTTTTGCCTATTGTCAATGGACAAATGAAGTCCAATAGCCAGCAATAGGATTAGGTGCGATTAAAGGCGGTAGCGGTGAATTTGCGAAAGGTACGAACTGACGACAGAGTAGAGCATAAAAAGAGCGTCTTATGTGACCGAAATATCAGAAACAGCATATAGTAGAACACAAGCAGACTTGAAAAATTGGATAAAATATAAAACAATAATTTTAACAACTACCGCAACAATAATAAATCAGCAATGAAAAGGAAATAAGAAATGGATAAGTGACATCGTGCAAGTGTAAAGAGTAAGAACAAGGAAAATAACACGTTTCCAGGGACATTTAAACACATATATCCACGTTTAATATAAACAATTCTTTTGTATTTTTCTGTTATTGTGTTTTAGTACATAAACTTGCTTTCGGTAAAAACAAATGGTACAAGAAGCCAAAAAGAATATGTTAAAACGAAAACAATTAGAAATTTGCAATAATGTATAACAACTTTCTTTTTCAAAAAATCACACGCGCACTCACACAAATCCCATTATAATCAGCATAAATGTATACATATACATAGTTATATATTTACAATAAAATTGTTTTCCTTTCTTATAAAAAAAATCTATGAAATATTTAGCAGATTATTCTTAACATCGATGGCGCTCCGTTCTAGAGTAGACTAAGTCTGAAAATATAATTTGTCAAAAGGAGAGTTTAAAAGTAATAGTACTAGCGGTTGGAGTAAGTTTTTCTTTATTCTGATTCGAATATACATATGTAGGTAGTGAAGTGTCGGAATCAACTATGGAGAAAACTAAAAATTTAGCAGTCTTCTTTGTCCACTCTTGAACGGAATGGTCGATATTTTCGTATTGAAATCTAATACTTATCTATACGAGGGTTGTGCCGGAAGCAAATGTTTTGAAGTAAATCAAACATGAATTTTTATGGCGAATGCGGATGAATGGCATGTAAAATAATTGAGAACAATTATATATTTAATAAATCACTTGCTGCGTTAATTTATAGAACATTTACATTTTTAATATCAACATTTAATTAATTTTATGCAAAAAGAAAAAAAGGACTGTTAATTATTCTCCATGTTTAAACAAGGGTGCAACTTTATTAAATTTTAGGGTGTGAAAACCCACCATAGCGCAGGGACACATTAAGTTTTAGAAAAAAAGAAAGATATTGGGGCTGCGAATATCCGGCACAGCCCTCTTTCTTAATAGTTTTCCGTATTTATTAGTTTATACTTGTGTATGCAATCACAAACACGCTGTTGGGGCACCAAGCCTATACCACCCCTGTTCCCAATGGATTTGTAAATTTTGGTTTGAAATGGCAATAGCTTTTGCGACATCGCCGAGGTCTGCACGATTTGCCCAATGGCTGATTTGGCTTTAAATTGTTATTATTCAACAAGCAAGTAAAAAAGATTCACAGCCGATATTTATTTATCTTAAAGAACAACAACAACATTGAATTTTAAGTAATCCACGCATAAAATTTAAAATGACAACATTGAAACTAACGCTAAACATAGCTTAAAACTGAACGTGTTTAACTATTTAGAATTACAACAAATATAAACTATACCAATTATATTCTATAATAAATGCTATCAAATCAATGAAAGTTTTTCAGAGAATAAAATAAAATAAGCCTGAAAGCGGAATAAATAGTACCGAAATTCAGGATTGGATTTATTCCCGAAACATAGTTATTATTGACTAGATTCGATCAACCGGGCAGGACGTAATTTTTTTTTCTCTAAATTTATGACACTTTTTGTAGTGACGATGAGAACAATTCAATAAAAAGTAACGTTTTTAATTCTGAATGCATTACACTTTTTCCTCCGGGAAAGCGTTATTTATCATAAGAAAAAAATACCACACCATGTCACATTCCAACAGTACTTGGTTGCGTATCTTCAATTCATAAACGTATGCATAGAGCCCCAGCGAATTGCTTGAAAGCAATGATTACCAGCAACGGAAGTGACCTTGAAACATTACGTAAAAAGCAGAGACAGTTTACTAGATCTAATAAACTGTCTCTGGTAAAAAGTTACCTCAGCTACTTCTATGTTTCGTACTTGCCGAAGCTGATCGAAAACTCGTACTTATCGCCCCACCAAAAAAGGCAATATTTCTTAAAAAGTATAAAGTCCCTAAAGTGCATACATACATTTATAAAATAATGTTAAGTAGGAATGGATAGTCCAAAATTTTTTAAAGTTGTAGTCTGATTGAAATGTACGGCTACGAGCCTGCGTGTTAAACAATCATAGAAGATGGAACGGAAGATGGAATTTACGAATGAGCTAAGTATAGAAATCAATGAAAATAAATAACACCTGTTTTTTTATTTAAATTTTGGACAACATGCGACTAGAGTGACAGTTCGGAGCGCATGCGCTAGAACTGTTGGAACAAACGTTTGGAAACTTTTTGTTGGGGCGTATAGCATATTCCCATCTAGTTACTCTTCAGTGTGCTAACCGAAGTCACCTACTCGGCGGAGCTAAATTCCATGATCTAAGGGCCAAAATTTATATCTTTTATTGACATGGGCGTTCATACGTAGGCTCCCCTCCTAAATTCGGATTTTCGTATGTAAACTATGCTTTGCTTCTCAGGGCTAAAGTCTCAAACTATTGTAACGAATATGCGAAATACAAGTACCACTGTGCCATAAGAAGCTAGACAGCGAATGAAGTGCAATAGCAAATGGACGGTATACTTTTCGAATTTATGAAACAGAGTGGTGCTGGGTGAAAACGAGACGCTCTAGAAGCATATGCTAGACAATAGCTCCAACTCTTCCAAGATGTTCTCACTAACGCAAGACCTCTTTTTGTCGCCACACGTGCACGCCAATTCTTTTGAAATTTATACACGCATAATACCGATTTTTCTGACCGGAAAAGGTCCGTGAGCCAGTTAAGCGCCGCTGTGGCTCAGTGGATAAGTGTTGTCGGTCGCTGATGCGTGCAATCGCTGGTAAAATTCCAGCCGACGGATAACATCTAATAAATATCTAATGACTGTTGAACTTTCTAGGAAAAGAGCATTTGAGAACTTTATCGGACCATTCTGTTAGCTGGCATTAGGCATAACCTATATAACAGCAGTCAAGCGCGAGTCGGGCTCGCGCACTGAGGATTCCATACCAGAAATAGCCTTTTTAGAGTTCGAATTTAGCTTCTCCTTGCCCGTCTGTCCGTAAAATTTTTGACATTTTGACCTACTACATCTTCGAAACCAATTCACCTAAAATTATGAAAAAAACATTTTTTGAATCCTAGGACGCAGCCATTTGTAACAGTACCCCACAAGAAATAAAACACAAAAATTTTTTGGAGAGGACATTTTTTGCTAAGATGGTCTTAAATAAAATTAAAAAAAAAATTGAAAAGCAAATATGTATGTCTAAAAAGGTTGCAGTTTTCCAGTTATCTAAGACTAAAGACCTATTAACCCTGTTTTTATCAAAGTTTTAGCTTGAGAAACTTCGAAAGTATGGTATGGTATGGTAATTTTTCCGACAATTTGTGGTATATCTTCGAAACTAATTCACCGAAAATTATAAACATAATATGTTTGGAATCCATGGACGTAACCCTTTCTAACGATACTTCACTCGACATAAACAGCAAACAATTTTTTCTGATGGGGGTCATCTTAAATAAAAAAAAAAAATTTTTTAAATTCGAAAAAAGGGGCAGCCATTCAGTCATGCGTGATCAAATACCTAGTAACTCTGATTTTATCAAAATTTTCAGTTGAGAAATGGTGTGTGCAGATGGGATCATGAGGGACAGGTCAGTTTTCTCACATTTCTAACTATATCTTTCAACCCGTTTACCTAAAATTAAAAAAATATACGTTTTGTAATATATGGATGTAGCCATTTCTAACGACACCCCACACGATACGTTATAGTAAAAATATTTTTATAATTTTTATCCGACCCGAAAACCTTTAAGAATTATAAAAAAATATTTCTTATCTTTTTCCAGTGAAAATATGTTTCAGTTATTATGAAAAGAGGTCGTTTTATGTACAAGTTAAGATAGCAAGTGTAACTCCTGCTGTAAAGTCTCTCTTGCTGCCAAAGCGCGCGCCACAACTCAGTAACAAGATGCTAACGAAACCATCTTACGCAATGCTCGTGTCGCTTGCACTTTCCTGCATCTTCGAATTGATAACCGGGTAACAAGCTGCTAACTAGCATTGAGCAATCGCAAAAGACAACTGGGAGCAGCGCACTTTGAAGAATAAAAACTCTAGTTGAAATAAATATTTTGTAAAATTAAAAAGCAAACCTTGACTGAAAAGTATTTTAGAGAAAAAATAATTATGTATTGAACAGAATAAAATCAGCATTGAATCAGAGAAGTCGATTTCTCTTACCCTGAAACTGCATTTTGTTAATTGGCGCCCAACGTGGGGCCTGTCGCTTTAATCGCATCCTGGTGATTCAACTCACTCAAACAGGACAATTCCTATATGAGGAAATAAGGACAGGACAAAAGGAAACCCTTAACTCTCTCAAACAAGATAATTCCTATATGAGGAAATAAGAAGGACAGGACAAAAGGAAACCCTTAACTCACTCAAACAATTCCTATATGCGGAAATAAGAAGTGGGACAGGACAAAGGAAACCCCGATACATCGATCAGGATCATCGCAGCCGTGCACTTAAGCACTTTAACACTAAACACAAGTTTACCACACCCGAAATTGTAAGTAATAATCAAAATTGATAAATGATGTTCTGCACGAAAAAATTATAATAAAAGTTAAGCTATTGTGAAAAATGTGTGACTGTGCTTAAAGTTCGAGTCGAAAAATCGCTCATAGAGCGAAAAATAAAACAGTATACTTACTTCCTTTCCACCTGAAATTTGCAAGTGCAGTGTTACTTATCTTAATCATTATAGTCGAACAAAATCACAGTTCGAGTAAATTTATTCCCAACTCGTACGATTTCTCATTTTGCTTAAAATATAAAATGGCGGTCTCAATGGATCAGGTGAAGGAAGAAATTAGGACGGCAAGTGAACAAACTAAGCTTGAACTGTTACAACAGATTAACAACCTCACTTTATCTCTGAGTCGTCTTGAGCCAACACATGTCGAACCTTACTTACCGATACCGATTTCAATTAACCCCGCAATAGACTCTGGAAATTTCAGTCTTGACCTTAGAAAGTCTTTGCCCGAATTTAACGGCGAAAGCGCATCGTACCCAGCTTGGCGCTCCGCCGCCAATTTTGCAATTAACTACTACCCCGAAGGGTCAGAAAAGTACTATGTCGCAATGGGTATTTTTAGGAATAAAATTACGGGCTCAGCCAATACGACGCTGTCATCTTTCAACACCGTGCTGAATTTTAAAGCAATACTTGCTAGGCTCGACCAAACCTACCCGGACAAACGACCAATTCATGTCCTAGAAAGCGAATTAAGCATTTTAAGGCAAGGAAACTTGTCAATTTCCGACTATTACGATGGGGTAGACAAGCATTTAACGCTTATAATAAATAAACAAATAATGACTTACAGCGGAAATGCGGAGGTAGTCATGGCCCTTAACGAACGTGCAAGAGAGAACGCACTACGCGTTTTCATTTCAGGCCTTCGCCGCCCAATATGCGATATTTTGTTCTCCTCGGGACCAAAAGACTTGCCTACTGCATTAGCTGTCGCGCAGGAACTTAAAACGGATCAAAAGCGTTACGACTTCGCACAAACATTTGCAATGGGTAACCTGGTAAGGCCAAACAAATCAAAGCCAGCAATGCCTCAATACACATTTTTTCAACCCAACCGGCAGAATTTTTTCCCAAATTTGAACCATAAATCAACTCCGATGGACATCGATTCTGGTTCATCTATTGATCGCAATCGGCCTGCTTACCAAAATAACTTGCCACTTCAGAAACTCAGTCAGTCTAACCTTCCCACTACTGTATCGCAACAGCATAACCCACAACCCCACCAAACAGTTGCATTCAAACGTTTTCGTGATCAGTCTGGTTCCTTTCAAAGGCCCCATTCAAAAACTCAACGAGTGAATTATATGCCGGAAGGAATAAGCTTAACTACTGATGAGTGCGATGATCGAGGCGAATATAACGACGATTATTACCACCCCCTTTCCTACACAGATAATAGCCAACGCAATGAGCCCGATAATACATGCGATTTTAATGACCAATTAGGCAATGAAATAAATTTTTTAAACTAAAATGGCTCCTCCCATTCATAACGAAAAAAACAGCGAGCGGGCAGGAGCTAAAACTACTAATCGACACTGGTACTTCGAAAAATTATATCAAGGATCTTCCATTTCTTAATGGAATTAAGGCAACAGAAAATCCATTCACATTGAAATCAATACACGGGGTAAATTTCATAGATAGAAAATGTTTGATAAATGTTTTTAACCGTACCTCGACGTTTTATTTGCTTAAAAATTTAAGCACGTTCGACGGTATAATCGGCTATGATTTTCTTAAAGAAATTAACGCAAAAATTGATATCGGAGCTGGATATTTATCTCATCATAGTGGTGAAACCAAACTCCAGCATCTATGTTGTAACCAAATTAATATGATCACAATCGCAGAATATTCGGTTCCAACTAACATCAAAGCCAAATTTCGCGAAATGATTAGTAAAAATTCGGATGCATTCGCCCACCCATATAGAGCGCTACCATATAATACCACCGTAGAAGCTACAATTCGCACTAACACTGACGACCCAATTTTTTCCAAAAGTTATCCTTACCCAATTTCAGCAGCGGAGCTCATTAACGCCGAAATCGAGTCCCTTTTAAAGGATGGCATAATTCGTAAGTCGTATTCTCCTTACAATTCACCCGTCCATGTGGTAACTAAGAAAGGTCTAGACGAAAACGGAAAGCAAAAACTGCGCATGGTCATCGATTTTAGAAAAGTTAACGATAGAACTATCCCCGACCGATATCCTATACCTGACATATCTGTCATCTTGGCAAATCTAGGAAAATCACTATACTTTACCACTCTAGATCTAAAATCGGGTTTTCACCAAATTAAGTTGCGTGAAAAAGATAGACCAAAAACTGCTTTTAACATTAATAATGGCAAATACGAGTTCTTTCGCTTACCTTTTGGCCTAAAAAATGCGCCAAGTATCTTTCAGCGTGCGATTGATGATGTTCTTCGTGACGAGATTGGTAAGACCTGTCATGTTTATATTGACGATATCATCATCTTCTCACCCTACGAGGAATCGCATTTGAATGATATAAATAATATTTTAGTAAAATTGGAAGCGGCAGGTATAAGGGTTTCGTCAGAAAAATCAAAATTTTTTCAGACAGAGGTGGAGTTTTTAGGATTTTTAGTTTCGCGAAATGGTATAAAAACATGTCCTAAGAAAATTCACGACATTATTAACTACAAAATTCCGGACACTCTACGGGCCCTGCGGTCTTTTCTCGGCCTTGCAGGGTATTATCGCAGATTCGTAAGGGACTACGCTGCTATAGTTAAGCCATTAACAAAACATTTGCAAGGAGAAAATGGGCACGTCGCAGCAAGTAAATCTAAAAGCGTTAAAATAACACTCGATTCAGATGCCAAGTGTGCCTTCGACAAAATTAAAAGGATTTTGGCATCGGAAGATGTTCTTCTGCAGTACCCTGATTTTAATCGGCCATTTGAGCTAACAACTGACGCTTCATCAAATGCATTAGGTGCTGTGCTATCGCAAAATAATAGGCCTATTACAATGATTTCGCGTACGCTCTCTGCTACAGAAAATAATTATGCGACAAACGAGCGTGAACTGCTAGCTATAGTGTGGGCACTTAAAACCCTTCGACATTACCTTTACGGTGTTAAAGACATTCACATTTTTACAGACCACCAGCCTCTTTTATTCTCTATTTCGGAAAAAAATCCTAATACAAAAATGAAGAGGTGGCGTGCCTTCATCGAGGAATTTTCGCCTACATTTCACTATAAACCAGGAAAAGAGAATAAGGTGGCTGATGCGCTGTCTACACAGTTTATTAATAACTTGAGCGAGTCAATGGAAACGGTCCATAGCGAAGAATCATTGAGTAACTTCATAAAAACAGTTAAGTGCCCTGTAAATCAATTCAAAAACCAGTTGATTTTAACAAAGGGTCCACCCCTAAAGAAAACTACTAAAATTTTATTCCAAAAGTTTGTTCGCCACACCATCAGTTTCGTTAAACCCGAAGACCTATTCCAATGCCTAAAAAAGGTAATTAATCCAAATACTACTAATGCAATCCCTGTGACCTTGCAACCCTAGGGGAAATACAAAATGATTTAATTTCGCTTTTTCCCAGTGTAAAATTTCGGCATACTGAAATACTTGTCATAGACTTAATCAAAAAAACTGATCAATTGGAGACGGTTGTTACAGAACATAATCGCGCTCACCGCTGTTTACAAGAAAACTTTAAACAAAATTCACGCGAATATTTCTTCCCCGACATTAAAAAAATTTTAAAATCCATAATTTAAAATTGCAAGATATGTCTAGAAAACAAATATCAGCGTAAGCCATCCAACCTTGAAATCGGTAAAACACCTATCCCTAACATGCCAGGTGAGATCCTACACGTCGACATTTTTTTCACGGACAAACAACACTTCTTGACATGTATTGACAAATTTTCCAAATATGCTATTGTCAAACCTATATCTTCACGATCCACCGTAGACATCAAAGAAGCGCTGCTTGAAATATTATTGATATTCAAGAACACCAAAACAATTGTTTCAGATAATGAGAAAGCTTTTCATTCCATGACAATTAAAAGTCTTCTCAGAGACAATTTTTCGATTGAGCAATTTTTCATTCCGACGCTACACAGTCAGAGCAATGGGCAGGTCGAAAGATTTCATTCAACGTTGATGGAGATAGCCCGCTACATCAAACAGCAACAGCAGCTTTGCGAGACTATAGATCTCGTACTACTAGCAACACACAAGTACAACAATAGCGTTCATTCTACAACTAACGCTAAGCCAATTGACATTCTTCAAAATTGCTCCATCGAAGAATTAAATGCTACACGCGAAAGGTTGTTTAGAGCGCAAGAAAAAACATTAAGCAAAAGAAACGAAAATAAAACGATGAAAACATATGAACCGGGAGAGAAGGTGTTTTTAAGAAGAAATAAACGACTAGGGAATAAATTTAATAAAATCTTTGTTGAAAAGGTGGTGGAAACGGATTTAGGTACCACCGTTTTAATTGATGGGAAAAAAATCCATAAAAGTAATCTTAGATGAATTTTTCCATATTTTTCTCAATACGTTCACATATGTAAGTAAACATATATGTAAGTAAATATGGAAAAAAAGCATTTAAAAGCATCTTTTTATCAGTTTTGAATATTGACACTAAAAATTTTTAAATAAAATCTGTAACAAGAAGAGTTAAGATATCGAAATTGTCAACATATATTACGCTCAACCAAGCTAAACACATTACCAATGCTGCAACCTACAAAATACGAATTTCGACCACCAAGAGCAAGATATGGCGCAAACCGAAATTACACCTTTTGCACCTGACCACAATTCCCAAATTTAAAGCGGTTTAATAGATCACCGCAACGGGGACGTTCCGGACTTAAGCCTCGTTCACATTCGACTTTTGCTTCGCTTTACTTCAGAATTTCGCGTTGACAGATAAGTTCAATACATGCTTTTATATGAGGCTTGCTAAATAGAACGTGAGGAAAGCGAAGCGAAGCAAAGCGAAGCAAAATGTTGGGCAACTCTCAACTTTTGTGCGCTTTGACAATCAGCAGTTGAAATTTTGTGTGATATTTTTCATTTTCTCGGGCGCTTGCAGTTGGTTTCATTGTCTCGTGCGTTTGCGTTTTCAATTAAGACACTCGCGAATTTCAAACATTAGTAGCATAACTACTACTACTTCAATTATATCAGTAAAATCCAAAGTTAAAGCGTTCATTGTAGCAAACCTTCTACTTTTCATGCTTTGTTGTTGAATCTCGAACTGTCAAGCAAAGCGAGGTAAGTCGAATGTGAACGAGGCTTTAACAAGGAGGATAGTTAAGATAGCAAGTGTAACTCCTGCTGTAAAGTCTCTCTTGCTGCCAAAGCGCGCGCCACAACTCAGTAACAACATGCTAACGAAACCGTCGTACGCAATGCTCGTGTCGCTTGCACTTTCCTGCATCTTCGAATTGATCACCGGGTGACAAGCTGCTAACTAGCATTGAGCAATCGCAAAAGACAACTGGGAGCAGCGCACTTTGAAGAATAAAAACTCTAGTTGAAATAAATATTTTGTAAAACTAAAAAGCAAACCTTGACTGAAAAGTATTTTAGAGAAAAAATAATTATGTATTGAACAGAATAAAATCAGCATTGAATCAGAGAAGTCGATTTCTCTTACCCTGAAACTGCATTTTGTTAATTTACACACTCCGAAAACACAAGTGACCTTATGTGTTCCCGTTTTTTCCCTTTAGGGGAATGGAACCCTAAAGTGGGAAAAAAGGAAGCTAAACATTATTGGAAAGATCCGGATAATAATAGACCGGCTAAAACATACATACATATACTTATATCAGAAGCGAACGGTCACGGGGTTCTTGACCGGACACTGTAGGGTAATGAAACATACATACATATGTTTATCGTGGGAATAGTACAGGATAGCATGTGTATAATATATACCGAAGACGAAACAGAAGAACACATCCTGTGTCACTATGATGGGCTAGCAAGGACCGGGCCTTATTACATACATAGGTTCTATGCAAAAGTTAAATAAGAACTGAGATTTCGTCAGCATATGAATTCGTGGGTACTTCCCCCAATATTTTAAGCTAAAAATTGACACGTTGGCGGTAATTTCGAAAATTTTGTATTGATTTATTTCCATTCGAGAAATAGCCTGCTGCATAGATCTGGAAAACTTTAGCAAAAATATTCAGTAGATTTGTACTCATTTAAATGTCCTCATAGCTACTTATGTCATAGGACACTCCCGATAATCGGAAGTTGTTACTAGCAAAGATAATATAATTATATTAATTATATTATATTATCTTTGGTTACTAGTTTGCCTTTAATTGCATATCTGTTTTGTATTGAAATGCCTGCCATCGTGATTTGGCTGCTGTTGTGCTGTAAGAGTGTGCATGTTATTTGAGATGTTAGGCGAGCGTTTTTTAATTACTCGCTTATCGAAAAACGCAGCAATTATGTGGAAATGCATTGCAGTGTTGAGGAGTAAAGAAAAATGCGTAACATACTTGCCTCCCCTTTGCCGAATTTTAAACGTAATGTACATACAATCCGCAATCAGCTGCTTACATTTCACGTGCCTCTATGTATCTTATGCGAATTTCAACCATCTTCCAGCAAAACTTTTCCTTCCACGACTGGAAGCCCATAACGACGCTCAGGCTACACAGCATCAATAACACAGTCTCCAGAGAAAATTCGTCCTGAATGGTTTATAATACGGAGAGTATTATATTGTATAATACAGACTGATGTGAGTTGTGGACCTATTACATAAAATAAAAAAAGCTTCAATTGTACTATGTGCTGTGAACCGAGCAATCCATGCATATTTAAAGATCAAATAAAAGTGTTTTAGAGATGAATTTGTTTATATGGACATCTTTGTGTATTTGTGTATTTCCTGGCATCAGAATGAATGAATGAATTAGTTGCAAACGGCAATTGAGTTTTATCCATTTTTTGACCTCTGATTCGATTACTGACGGAATGTTGTACACGGCCAGATAAAAATTAAAGATGCAGTGCATAGGAAAATTTCGATGAGTGTGTTGAAAAGCTGTTTATAGCAATAAG
The DNA here is from genome assembly GCA_963457695.1 of Neria commutata. Taxonomy (NCBI): domain Eukaryota; kingdom Metazoa; phylum Arthropoda; class Insecta; order Diptera; family Micropezidae; genus Neria; species Neria commutata. Next base: position 34,427,893 of record OY735245.1, read on the forward strand.
GATGCTTACGAGGATGCATAAAAAAATGCCAGAGACTGTAAACTAAAATGTTGAACACAAATTGAAGTCCTAGAAGGTCCCAATAATTGCCGTGAAATAAGCGCCACACCAATTTAATTACATGTTACAAAAATTTACCTTATCCTTAAGTCTCATTATCTCCAAAAAAACACGTTAAATACAATTTTGATATACCTACAGTTTTCTCCGAATAAAAGCGTTCGCCGGGTGGCACTGCATTGGCTCAGTGGAACAGTGATGTGAGACACACTATCAAAAAAAGACTTTTGTGTTCAAAGTGTTTCTTTGCTTGGCGCCATCTCTCGCGAGAAATTGGCAGCATTCCAAGAGTATTCTTTGTCATAAAATTAAAACTTCTCAATCCCGTTTGGAAACGGCTATATAAGGCTTCTGCTGCGTGTTGTGATTGCAGCTGTGCCCCGTCCAGCTTTCTCTGTGTATCAAAGCGCACATCCTTCGTTCTAAATATACTTATGTGAACTTTACATAGCTGCAACAAGTAGGTGGTCCGAGTTCACTGATCGTGGTATAGTCAAATTGCTTTCTAGATAACGTGGTGTTGGGATCTGGTGGTGCTACTTACTACCATGTTTCGCGCTGCGGCAAAGTCGAACATCCTGAGACTGTTGCTCGAGGTTGTTTTGATTAGGATGAACTGTCCGATTGTTGAACCAAAAACTCGTCCTCGCCCTACCTTTGCGTTAAAATCCCAAAGGACAATCTAAATGGGTGATGAGCAGTGGTCGTACACGTGCTCGAGCCTCACGTAGAACGCATCCTTCTGTCAGGGCGCACGCACAAATCAGGCTGATGTTGAAAAATTTCGCCTTGATGCGTTGTAGCCAGTCTTTCGGTCTGAACTGGAAGAAAAGGTTGTGTACCTACCGACTGACCACGAACCTGTCTATCGCAATTTCTCGATGATGTCAGCCTTATAATTTACGAAGGATTCCGCCAGTTGGATAGAAGCACCTTCTCTTTTGAGTTACCAGACATTCCAGGAGTACATATACATATATATGTAAATCCTTGTCGTCAACGGTTTAGGGGGTTGTATCATCTGAGGCTCTATTGTATTTTATAAGCTTTATATTAGGTTCACATCAGGTATGTATGTTTGTATGTATGTCGTCAAATCTAGTAATAAATTTTTCACCCACTTCCCGACTACTTAGAGATCTGAAACTTTGCATACATGCCTAAACACGAGCACGATACATGAATCAATAAATTTTATGGGCGTAGGATAAGGGGCGTGGTACTTTTTTATCAACTCCAGATTTGTGTATAACTTTAGAACTACAAATCACACATCAATGAAACTCGGTAGGAACTTACTACATATCCATATCCTTCTACTAAGAAAATAAGGCTGTCACTGGATAAGGGGGCGTGGCACCGCCCATACAAACAAAATTTTTGATCTCGATTACCTTTGGAACTAAAGGTCGTGCAGCATTGAAATTTCGTATGCAGTCGCCTCTTGGATGTGTCCGTCCCACTGGTAAAATTTTATGGGCGTAGGATAAGGGCCGTGGCACTTTTTTATTAACTCCAGATTTGTGTATAACTTTAGAACTACACATCACACATCAATGAAACTCGGTAGGAACTTACTACATATCCATATCCTTCTACTGAGAAAATAAGGCGGGCACTGGATAAGGGGGCGTGGCACCCCCATACAAACAAAATTTTTGATCTCGATTAGCTTTGGAACTAAAGGTCGTGCAGCATTGAAAGTTCGTATGCAATCGCCTCTTGGATGTGTCGTCCCACTGGTAAAATTTTATGGGCGAAAGATAAGGGGCGTGGCATTTTTTATCAACTCCAGATTTGTGTATAACTTTAGAACTACAAATCACACATCAATGAAATTTGGTAGGAACTTACTACATATCCATATCCTTCTACTGGAAAAATAAGACGGGCAGTGGAGAAGTGGGCGTGGCACCGCCCATACAAACAAAATCGTTTATATAGAATAGCTTTGGAACTTAAGGTCGTGCAGCATTGAAATTCCATATACAGGCCCCTCTTGGATGCTTCGTCCCACTGGTAAAATTTTATGGGCGTAGGACAAGGTTCGTGGCACTTTTCAAGCAACTACACACTTGGGCTTCAGTTTATAATTATAGGTACACCACACATCAATGAAACACGATAGGAACTTACTCGCCGCGCCTTGCACGCAAAATAGCAACAACTCACCGCGCCACAAATATGCCACGAATATTAGGGTCGATCACAGCCGTATTATTTGTTAAATTCAGGATATGACGATAGGAGACACTGTGAATACCCTAAATATTGTGTACTGCTCTGCAAGTTTTAAATTCTTTTTGCGAAAAATTTCAGAGCTCTAAAATTTAATTTATGGAAGACTAAAAAATAGAAAATAAAATTATATAAAAAAAAACTTTTTAAAAATAAGCTTTAATTTATTTAATGTACTAAAAGGTAGAAAATAAATTGTTTCCAAGTCACCTGTATCTTACTATTAATAAAAGCTTGTGCGCTCACTTGCACACTTATCTTTCACTAGCTGATTTACCCGGCTTTACCCGAGTGCCGCATCATACGGGGAATAACACCTAAATTGGAATTTAAATAAAATTATATAAAAAAAACTTTTTAAAAATAAGCTTTAATTTATTTAATGTACTAAAAAGTAGAAAATAAATTGTTTTTAAGTCACCTTACTATCCATAAAAGCTTGGGGCGCTCATGTGTTCAATATTTGTCAAACAGTTACCACAATATTTTATTCAAATAATTTTTTTGCAAATAGATTCTTTTTTTTTTTTTTTTTTTTTTTAAAAAAAAATAGATTCTAGTAATGAAAGATATTTTGAATATGGATATTGAGCGCACAAGCTTTTATTGATAGTAAGATACAGGTGACTTAAAAATAATTTATTTTCTACTTTTTAGTACATTAAATAAATTGAAGCTTATTTTTAAAAAGTTTTTTTTTATATAATTTTATTTTCTACTTTTTAGTCTTCCATAAATTAAATTTTAGAGCTCTGAAATTTTTCGCAAAAAGAATTTAAAACTTGCAGAGCAGTACACAATATTTACGGTATTCACAGTGTCTCCTATCGTCATATCCTGAATTTAACAAATAATACGGCTGTGATCGACCCTAATATTCGTGGCATATTTGTGGCGCGGTGAGTTGTTGCTATTTTGCGTGCAAGGCGCGGCGAGTAAGTTCCTATCGTGTTTCATTGATGTGTGGTGTACCTATAATTATAAACTGAAGCCCAAGTGTGTAGTTGCTTGAAAAGTGCCACGACCCTTGTCCTACGCCCATAAAATTTTACCAGTGGGACGAAGCATCCAAGAGGGGCCTGTATATGGAATTTCAATGCTGCACGACCTTTAGTTCCAAAGCTATTCTATATAAACGATTTTGTTTGTATGGGCGGTGCCACGCCCACTTCTCCACTGCCCGTCTTATTTTTCCAGTAGAAGGATATGGATATGTAGTAAGTTCCTACCAAATTTCATTGATGTGTGATTTGTAGTTCTAAAGTTATACACAAATCTGGAGTTGATAAAAAATGCCACGCCCCTTATCTTTCGCCCATAAAATTTTACCAGTGGGACGACACATCCAAGAGGCGATTGCATACGAACTTTCAATGCTGCACGACCTTTAGTTCCAAAGCTAATCGAGATCAAAAATTTTATTTGTATGGGGGTGCCACGCCCCCTTATCCAGTGCCCGCCTTATTTTCTCAGTAGAAGGATATGGATATGTAGTAAGTTCCTACCGAGTTTCATTGATGTGTGATGTGTAGTTCTAAAGTTATACACAAATCTGGAGTTGATAAAAAAGTGCCACGGCCCTTATCCTACGCCCATACAATTTATTGATTCATGTATTGGGCTCTAGTTTAGGCATGTATGCAAAGTTTCAGATCTCTAAGTAGTCGGGAAGTGGGTGAAAAATTGATTGCTAGATTTGACGACATACATACAAACATACAAACATACCGGATGTGAACCTAATATAAAGCTTATAATAATAATAATAAAATGGTATTAAAAGCCACATTATTGTTAGTGGTATGATAAAGGGTAATTTGTTAGGGTGGTTTTAAGGGATAAGATATATTGAGTGACCTTGCTTAGGACTTTTCTATTTGCTTGTGAAGTTTTGTTTAAATAGGGGAAGTCATAAATGTAGGTCCTTACAGAACTATCTGTGTATGTAGATTACTCCTTTGGTGGAAGGCGAAAATTAAAGTAATTTTTTACATACATTTGAGGTGTGCCACGCCACCTTGTCCCATGACCCTAAATCTAAATATGTACATATGTATATAAAACCCAAATTATGTCAAAATGTTTACATGAATGCATGACTAAATACTAACAGAATACAAAATTTTAATGTTGTATGACATGTAGTTTTAAAGGTATACCAAATCAAATATTTAAGTTGTATGAGGGGTGCCACGCCTCGTGTCCACTGCTCATCCCATTTTCCGAGGTGAAGGACACGGACATGTAGTAAGTTCGTATCGTGTTTCATTTATGTATGCTGTATAGTTCTAAAGTTATACCCAAATGTACAGTTGATTGAAAAGTGCCACGCCCCTTGTCCTACGCCCATAAAATTTTACACGTGGGATGAAGCATCCAAGAGGGGCCTGCATTCGGAATTTCAATGCTTCCCGACTTTTAGGCCAAAAGAACTTCTATATAAAAAATTCTGATGTATGGGCGGTGCCACGCCCCTTGCCCAATGCCCGTCCCATTTTCCGAGTGGAAGGATACGGACATGAAGTAAGTTCGTATCGTGTTTCATTTATGTGTGGTGTATCGTTCTAAAGTTATATACCCAAATGTACAGTTGATTGAAAAGTGCCACGCCCCTTGTCCTACGCCCATAAAATTTTACCCGTGGGACAGTGGCGGACTAAGGCTAAAGCGGGCCCTAGGCAACCTTGTAATTTCGGGCCTTTTTTTCAGTCATTACACATACATACTTTGCGTTTGGTAGTTTGAAAAAATTTGTTTTAAATAATATACATGTGCAAAAACTAATTAATATAATAATTTATTCAAACAAACAAACATTAATATAATTCATTAAAACAAACAAACATTAATATAATTCATTAAAACAAACAAACATAAACAGAATTCATTAAAACAAACAAACATAAACATAATTCTTTAAAACAAACAAACATAAACATAATTTAAAAAAAAAACAATAATACTTAAACAAATGTACTCAGATTGATTAGTTATATTGATTAGTTATTATTTTGATAAAAATCCATAACATTTCGGGTATGTTAACTTAACTACTCATAGACGTATCGTAATGAATCAGTTGACAAGTTTACGTAAACGAATGAACATAATGGACTACCAATCGAGCCGATGTGAAATAAAATGCAAAACGAAATAAAACAACGTAACTGTGCTGTAAATTTAACAGAACTTGCATTTGAGCGAATATGTAAATTGTACTAAATAAGTGATTGGTGTACCATTGTTCTTTTCATGTCGTTCCAAATTTGGTACAATTATACCAACATTTGTATCCCTGTCACAGTTGTATAAACTAAAAGCACACACATTGTTATGCTCTTTCATTTAATCGTCAATAAGAGAGCGAGAGACAGCACCTTTTTTTCAAATTCACTAAAAAAAATTAAAATGTTAATGACGCAAATTGCAGTTCTCTCTCTTCCTCAACTACACAAATGCAAATCATTTTTGTGCACCTCTGCTCTTGATGCATAATCGGAGTCAAAAAACATAACGCTCGAAATATATTTCCATGCAAAATGTATGAAAAAAAATATATTTATAAATGTAATGTAATATCAGGGTTAAATAAAAATTAATTATAAAAATTACAAAATTTAAAACCTACTTTTCGGGCCCCAAAAATTACGGGCCCTAGGCACGTGCCTAGGATGCCTAGGCCTTAGTCCGCCCCTGCCGTGGGATGAAGCATCCAAGAGGGGCCTCCATTCGGAATTTCAATGCTTCCCGACTTTTAGCCCAAAAGATTTTCGGTATCAAAAATTCTGATGTATGGGCGGTGCCACGCCCCTTATCCAATGCCTGTCCCATTTTCCGAGTTGAAGGATACAGACATGTAGTAAGTTCGTATCGTGTTTCATTTATGTGTGCTGTATAGTTCTAAAGTTATACCCAAATGTATAGTTGATTGAAAAGTGCCAGGCCACTTGTCCTACGCCCATAAAATTTTACCCGTGGGATGAAGCATCTAAGAGGGGCCTGCATACGGAATTTCAATGCTGCGTGACATGTAGTTTTAAAGATATGCCAAATCAAATATTTAAGTTGTATAGGGAGTGCCACTCCCCCTTGTCCCACGCCCCTAAATTTTTTTAAGCAAGAGGGCACGACTAAATACTAACAGAATAGAAAATTTTAATGTTGTATGACATGTAGTTTTAAAGATATGCCAAATCAAATATTTAAGTTGTATGGGAGGTGCCACGCCCTCTTGATGAATCGAAAAATTTTATATACAGTCGCCTTCCTTTGGTCTTCAACAATATTGGTATAAGGTTTGGCTGAAATCGGTCAACGCGTGTAGCTTTGTATAGCCGGACAGACAAACAGACAGACAGACAAACAAACATTAATTTTTATATATTAGACTAGCTGACCCGGCAAACTTCGTTCTGCCTACAAAAGTATTACTTAATATAAACCAGGAGTTTGAGCCATTATATGCGTTTCTAATAAACGCACGAACGTTTTTAAATATTAAGATATTATAGGTGACCCGGCAAACCTTGGGTTTGATTGATTTAAAGTTTGAGGAATGACGATTCAACTCGAAATTTGTTTTTGATCGAAAAAATTACCTTTATGTAACAGATCAGTGACATCATTTATTTATTTCAACATATTTCGATAACCGAACCTGAAAAGGCCTTATATGGTTAAAAATTTCTATACCTTATTTATATTTTAATTATATTTTAATTTGTACATTTTCATTTTAATATTAATTGAATGAAACATTTTGCGGGTTGAATGGAACTCAATATTTATACGAAAAACTTAGGAGGATAATTGTATTCAATTTAAAGCTGCACGATATACAACATTTTTTGTTTTCTGCTCTGGTGCGTAAATAAAGAGTGAGGATGGTTTCCCAACTCGGGAACACGCAACATATAGCTGGCCGTGGGAAAAGCATGACGATTCCAGATTTATGCCGCACACTTCGAGTGACTGCCCTTGTGATTTGTTTATAGTCATCGCAAACGCAAGTTTCAGTGGGAATTGGATACGTTTGAATTGGAATGGTAATTCTGTGGAAGTCAAGGGAATTCGCGGAATTAGGCATTCTTCTCCCTTGAACGGCCCTTTCAATATATTTGTTACTATCATATTGTTCATTAGTTTCGTAACAACCAGTCGGGTTCCATTGCACAGTTTCGGGGCATGAAGATTTCGAAGCATAATGACGACGGATCCAACTTTTAGACGGAAATGATGAGATGGCATGCCAGGAAAATTCAAAGAGTTCAGGAATTCCACTGGATAATTGACGACATCGTCTTCGTTTTCAACGCGATTGATCGATTTGTACAAACACAATTCTCCCGGAATTTTATTTTGAATTGTCCAATTCAAGTCATTGACATCAATATTTTTTGCTGATAAAATTGCGCGTTCACTCAACCAATCGTAATTACTAAAATTTTGAGCAATGTTTGGATACACATTGGTGATAAGTTCATCTTTCGTTGAAGTGAATTTGCAAATGTTAGGTGGAATCGATATTAAACCAGTGGATGCATTTACCGGAATTTGTCCATTTCCGATTCTCAGAAGTTCTTTGGAGAAATTTTCTGCGGTGCTATCCTGTTGAAGGAACACCCGCATATTTATATTCAATGGAATGGTAGTCACGTATCGCCACAAATACGATGACTTTAGACATACATTTAATTCGTCCGCTGCTGTTGATTTAGGAATCACAGGAAGTGTTTGTCGGAAGTCGCCCGACAACAGTGTCATTACGCCACCAAAGCGCCGGTTATTGTTGCGCAAATCTTTCAAAGTTCGATCAAGTGCTTCTAAGGATCGCTTGTGCGCCATCGTACACTCATCCCATATGATCAACTTACAATTTTTCAATACTTTTGCCATGGCGGATTGTTTTGAAATATTGCAAACAGGATTTTCGTTAATTTGCAGGTTTAACGGAAGCTTTAGTGCTGAGTGTGCCGTTCTTCCACCTTCTAAAAGAATTGCTGCAATTCCGGTAGATGCGAGAGCTAATGCAATGCCACTTTGAGCACGTATTGCTGCTAGGATCAATGATATTAAGAACGTTTTTCCAGTTCCACCAGGCGCATCAAGGAAAAATAGTCCACCTTTTCCATCATCGACGGCCTTCATTAGCTGATCATATGCACTCTTTTGCTATTCATTTAACAGTGGAACATTTATTTGAATTAGATGTTGCAAAGTTGTCGTGTCGTAAGCACGCTCGCGCTCCAATTCACAATTCAATACATCTCTAGCTTGACGATTGGGTGCTGGCATGTGAATATCAGTCAATAGTTTGCCACTCATAAGCAAACACAAATCTTCAATAAGCACTAACGCTTCATTGTAGATGTCATCGTTCATTTGCAACTCAAAATTTCCTGTCGCCATTCGAAAGCGATGCAAGATGTCTACTGTGATGGCATCTTTGTAAGTATCCCATAATTGACATGGGTTTGAAGGCTGACATATCGAAATGATCATGGCCAAAAGTGTACGAATTCCATTGGCAGGCGAAAAAACTATTGAATCGTGTAACGTTTGATTCCAGTGATTATCATGTTCAAGCAATTGTAACTGTTGACATGCTTCTCTATAAGTTGCACACACCGTACCATCCACAGTCCGCAATGACTCAAATGAAGTTGAACCGCGCACATTAATCAAAAGCAATCGAAGGTAGAAGCAATCGTCGTTCTTTGGATGAATTGTGTAAATTCGTCCCAATGCATCAGTTGAAAAAACACCTGGATATCCATCTACTGGTTGGTCTCGCTTTCTGCGTAACCATTTCTTCTTCTAAATACTAACAGAATACAAAATTTTAATGTTGCATGGCTTGTAGTTTTAAAGATATACCAAATCAAATGTTTAAGTTGAATGAGGGTTGCCACGCCCCTTATCCAGTGCCCCCTTATTTTCTCAGTAGAAGGATATGGATATGTAGTAAGTCCCTATCGAGTTTCATTGATGTGTGATGTGTAGTTCTAAAGTTATACACAAATCTGGAGTTGGTAAAAAAGTCCCACGCCCCTTATCCTACGCCCATAAAATTTTACCAGTGGGACGACACATCCAAGAGGTGACTGCATACGAAATTTAAATGCTACACGACTTTTACGGCCTTACCGTATAAATCACCGTGATCGAACGCAACGCGAACACGAAGCCAACGCCGGGATCAAAAAACGGCATTTTGTAAATCACGGCGTAATTGCGTTCGTTGTCTTACGGCATCACTTAGGTGCTTATTTTGTAAATCCCAACGCCTCACTTCACCCTGCGTTCACTAATTTGGTATTTTGTAAAACGCATCACCTCACTCGGTGACTGCTCGCGTTGTCTTACGTAGTTTCATATGAAAATCGGTACCGCGTAAAACGCAACGCGGCGCATTCACTCACTTGAACTGTCAAATCGTTCACTTGGGTTTGTGCTCGCGTTCAGTTTTTTAAACGCAAAATTTTTGGTAATTTCGAGTGAAAATTGATTTGTGATAATCTGCAGAAGCAAATAATAAGTATTGCAGTACTTCTTAAAGACAAATACTAAAGAAAAAAGTACAAAAAAAAGAAAATACTAGCACTGCAGTTGAGGATCGAAATCACAAAAAAAAAGAAATGCATCGCGGTTGAGGGTTGAACTCGCAACTTCTCGCGTGCTAGTCGAACGCTCTAACCACTAGGCTATGGGAGGTATGCAATGGATGCAGCAAATTTTGTGTGTTTTGTATTTGGCTGATAAATTAAGAAAAATACAACTCTTTTTCGTAAGAACTTGACAGCTCAAGTGATGCCGTAAGACAACGAACGCAATTACGCCGTGATTTACAAAATGCCGTTTTTTGATCCCGGCGTTGGCTTCGTGTTCGCGTTGCGTTCGATCACGGTGATTTATACGGTAAGGCCGTTAAGCTGTCAAGTTCTTACGAAAAAGAGTTGTATTTTTCTTAATTTATCAGCCAAATACAAAACACACAAAATTTGCTGCATCCATTGCATATCTCCCATAGCCTAGTGGTTAGAGCGTTCGACTAGCACGCGAGAAGTTGCGAGTTCAACCCTCAACCGCGATGCATTTCTTTTTTTTTTGTGATTTCGATCCTCAACTGCAGTGCTAGTATTTTCTTTTTTTTGTACTTTTTTCTTTAGTATTTGTCTTTAAGGGCCAGTTTCACAGTGGATGTTTAAACTCTGATTGCAGTTTAAATAGGGAATTTCAGTTTCACAGTGGGAAGTTAAATACAATTTAAATGCCCGGTTGTGGGCATTTAAGTACGGCACAGAGTTGCAATCGAAAACAAATAAACAGCTGATTTCGGATGTGCAGGCAAGCTGCGTCGACAATATTGCAATTTATAAGCGGCCAAATTAAACATACAACTGCATGGTGTAGCACATATAAATGATCCCGTAGTATTATAAATAATATAAACTGTGGATTCTTTGAAGAATATCCAATAATTCACTTCTTTCGGCCGACGAAAAATTTTTAGCTCGCGCTGCCTCCATAATTGAACAATTGAACATATGTTTTTGGCAAGTTGTGCTGTGTTCAATTGTCAAATATTCGAAGTTGCCATTCATTATTCCGTATTTAAATAAATGCACTGTGAAACTCAAGAAAAGTTAAACTAGATTTAAACTCAATTCGCAAATTAGATTTAAACATCCACTGAGAAACTGGCCCTAAGAAGTACTGCAATACTTATTATTTGCTTCTGCAGATTACCACAAATCAATTTTCACTCGAAATTACCAAAAATTTTGCGTTTAAAAAACTGAACGCGAGCACAAACCCAAGTGAACGATTTGACAGTTCAAGTGAGTGAATGCGCCGCGTTGCGTTTTACGCGGTACCGATTTTCATATGAAACTACGTAAGACAACGCGAGTAGTCACCGAGTGAGGTGATGCGTTTTACAAAATACCAAATTAGTGAACGCAGGGTGAAGTGAGGCGTTGGGATTTACAAAATAAGCACCTTAGTTCCAAAGCTATTCGATGTAAACAATTTGGTTTGTATGGGCGGTGCCACGCCCCCTTGTCCAATCGGGTCCAATTATAGATCAAAACCATCCCAGACCCCACTGAAGCACATACACTAAATTTCATCAAAATCGGTTCAGCCGTTCTGGAGTTTTAAGCATCCGAACAAACCACGATTCATTTTTATATATATACTAGATTACTAGAATCTATTTACAAAAAAAAAATTTAATAAAATATTGAATCAATTGGTTGACAAATTTTGAACAAATGAGCGCCCCAAGCTTTTATTAATAGTATGATACAGCTCACTTGGAAACAATTTATTTTCTACTTTTTAGTACATTAAATAAATTAAAGCTTATTTTTAAAAAGTTTTTTTTTTTATATAATTTTTTAGCATAACGGGACCAACAAATTTATTCTAAAGCCGTATTCGAACGGCATTGAGAACCTTTTATTTGCAGGGCAAAGTAAGTATGTATATAAAGTATACAAAGAGAGTTTCTTCCAACTAGCCCGCGAGAGACGGCGCCACGATGTTATCCGTCAGCTGGGATTGAACCAGCGACTTCACGCATCAGTGACTGAGCCACCTGGCTCAGGCTTATCTTTTCATTGTGTACATTTTATTGTGACGATGTCCAAAACTGTAGGCTGTGTGGCAACTTGGTAGTGGGAGTAACAAGGCTCTGGCTAAGCATCCATTCGCAAAGCAATCAAAAAATTTACCCTGCACATCTAAACATGTCGTGTCAAACGAGCGCAGTCTTGTTAATTATGTAGGTGTAGTTTATATTACGTTGACTAAACACTCTCCTGCCATATTCTTGTACACTTTTAGTAAGAAAACAAAACGAACATCTTTCACCAGAGGAACATAAAATATTTTTAGAGCATCGTGCTCGCTCACTACAAATTCTCAAAAAAGTAAAAAAAATACACATTTGGTAACTTCAAGCACGTACTCGTATGCGTGAAAAAAAGTCCCGAAAAGAACTAATATTAGACTCGATTCAGCGCTTCTAATATATCCTGAATTAATTCCAATCCATACACATCATACGCACCAAAAATGGCTTCGCCTAGTGTAATTTAAAATAAATTTCAATTGTTTTTATCTTAGGTTCCAAAAACAATAAAATGTCAGCAACATCTGGCCAACAAAACACATTGAATCTTTGAGCATCTATAACTTCTAATAAATAATATTTCTGCATAATGAAACCTACAACTGGAGAAACAATAAGAGCATGGCTTCTCTCCGCCTTAATGGTGCACGGCGCTGTAGCGGGGAATCCGGACGCCAAAAGACTATACGATGATCTTCTTAGCAACTACAACAAACTTGTTCGACCTGTAGTTAATACAACTGACGTTTTAAAAGTCTGCATAAAACTGAAGCTTTCACAATTGATTGATGTGGTAAGTATGGATTATTGATCATCTTCTAATAATAAGGGACCATTAAACATATACATACATATATGCAATTTACTCTAACAGCCCTATTCTGGAGAGTCTCAAAAGTAACAGTTCGATATTTTAAATTAGCTGTGATATTTTTAAAGGATAAAATATATATCAAATGAAGGCACTTATGAAATCATTACTCTATATCAGAGCTCTCGATTTTCGAGCTCTTCGTGCACCCGGTATACCCGCGTTGGTCGATACATCCGAAATTACTCGGGCGCCGGTATTACCCAAGCTATTTGGGTAGCCTGGGATTTGTTCGTGTTTTGGGGTATGCATGTTTATATGTTTTATAGCAATTCTGTCCGGGAATGTAAGGCTTCAGAGCACCTCCAAGTGCGCATTTATATTTCTCTTCACTATACTCAATGAGTTATTTTTATATTATTATAAGCTTTATATTAGGTTCACATCAGGTATGTATGTATGTATGTAGTGGAATCTAGTAATCAATTTTTCACCCACTTCCCGACTACTTAGAGATCTGAAACTTTGGATACATACGTAAACAGGCTGACAATACATGAATCAATCAATTTTATGGGCGTAGGATAAGGGCGTAGGATTAGCGCCGATCTGACAGCCTCGCATTTCAGCAACAACAGCAGCCCTGTTCGAAACGAAATGACAGCCCGACTGAGAAAGAGCGATAGGAGAAAAGGGCGGTGGGAAAAAAGAAGTCAAAGCGAGCACACGGCTGGTTAGAAGCGCGCGAGGTTACACAAGAATTTTGGAATCCATTTCCATTTCTATTTCCATTTCATTTCTCAATTATTTAGATTCTTCTTTAATATTAATTGATTTATGTTCGAACCATTGTTATTAACGTAAATATAACTTTCATTGAATTTAAAATAAATTGGATTGCAAAACTTCGAAAAATTGCCTCGTTTTTTAGTTGCTCGTTAGTGTCGAAACAAGGGGCGTTGCACTTTTTTATCAACTCCAGATTTGTGTATGTATAACTTTAGAACTACACATCACATCAATGAAACTCTGTAGGAACTTACTACATATCCATATCCTTCTGCTGGGAAAATAAGACGGGCAGTGGATAAAGCGCTGATCAGTCACCGCGTATCTTTTGTGAGCGGAATTATTCGTAACGGCAAAATTTGGGCCGTTCAGTGAAAATCGTATCGCAGCTGTGGCTCTTTTGCAGGTTTTTGTCTTGGTTATTGCTGCCGTGCTGCCATATAGTTTCGTGCACAAAGTAAGCACGCTGTTCATTTTGCTTGTGAGGTTAAATTTTACATTCTTTATAAAATCTATGACACAGAATTATCTAAATTTTTAGATATATTTATTGTGGTATACTTTTAAGAATTTATAATAGCAATAATAATCCGGTTTTAGTTCTAAATTAAAATCGAAGAGCAGTGGCACCACTGTTTTTAGTACAAAGCAATGTCATTCTCTCATCCTCTCTGAGCATCAGAGCAGACGTAAACGTGTGAGAAAAACCAATTTGGATTATAATTTCTGCGTTACGCGCCGATTAAATACGCAATGAGCGAACGCATGTATGAGCTCGGGTAGGGTAGTTTTTGTCTGCGCTCCGATTAAATACGATACGCGGTGACTGATCAGCGCTTAAGGGGGCGTGGCATCGCCCATACAAACCAAATAGTTTACATCGAATAGCTTTGAAACTAAAGGTCGTGCAGCATTGAAATTTCGTAAGCTGTCGCCTCTTGGATGTGTCGTCCCACTGGTAAAATTTTATGGGCGTAGGATAAGGGGCGTGGCATTTTTTTATCAACTCCAGATTTGTGTATAACTTTAGAACTACACATCACACATCAATGAAACTCGGTAGGAACTTTCTACATATCCATATCCTTCTACTGAGAAAATAAGGCGGGCACTGGATAAGGGGGCGTGGCACCCCCATACAAACAAAATTTTTGATCTCGATTAGCTTTGGAACTAAAGGTCGTGCAGCATTGAAAGTTCGTATGCAATCGCCTCTTGGATGTGTCGTCCCACTGGTAAAATTTTATGGGCGAAAGATAAGGGGCGTGGCATTTTTTATCAACTCCAGATTTGTGTATAACTTTAGAACTACAAATCACACATCAATGAAATTTGGTAGGAACTTACTACATATCCATATCCTTCTACTGGAAAAATAAGACGGGCAGTGGACAAGTGGGCGTGGCACCGCCCATACAAACAAAATCGTTTATATAGAATAGCTTTGGAACTTAAGGTCGTGCAGCATTTAAATTCCATATACAGGCCCCTCTTGGATGCTTCGTCCCACTGGTAAAATTTTATGGGCGTAGGACAAGGGTCGTGGCACTTTTCAAGCAACTACACACTTGGGCTTCAGTTTATAATTATAGGTACACCACACATCAATGAAACACGATTGGAACTTACTCGCCGCGCCTTGCAAGTAAAACAACAACAACTCATCGCGCCACAAATATGCCACGAATATTAGAGTCGATCACAGCCGTATTATTTGTTAAATTGAGGATATGACATATGACGATAGGAAACACTGTGTTTACCCTAAATATTATGTACTGCTCTGCAAGTTTTAAATTCTTTTTGCGAAAAATTTCAGAGCTCTAAAAGTAGAAAATAAAATTATATAAAAAAAAAACTTTTTAAAAATAAGCTTTAATGCACTAAAAAGTAGAAAATAAATTGTTTCGAAGTCACCAGTATCTTACTATCAATAAAAGCTTGTGCGCTCAATATCCATATTCACACATATCTTTCATTACTAGAATCTATTTACAAAACATAATTTAAATAAAATATTGTGGTAACTGGTTAACAAATATTGAACACATGAGCGCCCCAAGCTTTTATTTATATATAATTTTATTTTATATTGTGAAGCAGCCTTTTATGAGCACAGGAAACAAACAAACCATGACCGTCACGCGACAGGTGTCGGGGCCACTTACTATTTCTAATCAAGAGCCCAAATCTATCCGATTATTCTTCAAAATACCCCCGGGAGTACCTGGGCTCCCTGACAAAGCAAGAAAAAAATCGAGAGCCCTGCCTATTGAGAACTTACTGACTTACTTAATTGGTCAGAAGAACCCGTTACCGGGTTACCACCTGACGTACGGCTTCTCTCCAGGCGCCCCTGCTACGCGCGCGTCTTCTCCAGTTGGAAATTCCAAGCGTTGCCAGTGCCTTCTCTACTTGATCTTTCCATCGGAGGCATGGCCTCGGTAGTCATCGGTAGCATAGTCTGCGAAATCGCCCATGCTTCAGCGCCATATAGAAATATGGGGATGATGAGCGTCTTGTAAAGTGTCAGCTTTCTCAGTCGAGAGAAGACTCTAGGCACTTCTCAATTGCTTACCGGCGCGCGCTTGCATTCGGTAATTCGGTAGGTCATGGGTTCGAATCCCAGCTCCGCAGGTTTTAAAATTTTTCTTTTTTAACTTTTTTTATAAGCGTTTTTTATTTTTTACTTTGCTTTGCCTTTAATTGTTGCTAATTGTTTTACTAGCTGTCGTGTATACCGGCACACACGACAGGTGGCCCCACTTGTATAAGATAATTAGGGGCTTAAGCAGAGCCTTTAGGTACATTCTGAGAAATACTAACCACAAATTGCAAAAATTCTCTACTAACAAAATTATCAGCTTGGCAGATGTGATTACCAGTCAAAACCAAGAACATAAGACAATGTTAATGACCCAAGATTTCGGCTAGATTTCGCTTGAAATTAAAATAAGACCAATAAGGCCATGGCCTTGGCTTCTTAATTAATAATAATAATTAATAATTGAAGGGCGCAACAGCCCGTTTGGGCTTAGGCCTAGCTTGCATTAGCTTGTGGGTGCTTTCATATTTTTCACAAGTAAACGGGACCTACATAAACCGAATCCGAACGGGTTGAGAAGCTTTTCATAGCAAAGAATATTCTCGGAGAATAGCCAATTCATAGCGAGATGAAATAATTTGAAAACAAATTCTCTTTGCATTAGATGTTATGCGCCGAATTGAGAGTTGAACCCAGGCCCTCCCGCATCAGCGACCAAGCACTTAGTCCTTTGAGCCACTGCGCCTCCTATATAAACAAATAAACCCAATACACCAATGAAAACTCATTATCAGGTGCATTATCATAACAAAAAAAATTAAACGCCGAACACCAAGTGTTGACAAAATATCATATCTACTTACACAAAATTTAGGTATTTCTGCCAAAGATATGCAGTGCGACCTATATTATAAAACTGTTGATGACTGTGTTAACCAAAAAATCGTATCTCCGATTGCATACCGATTTCAATATTGCCTAGCCTGAGCAAGAACTCAGAAAGAATAATTTCGCGCCAAAATGTTCTGGTTCCTACAAGCAGATCCGCGGAACAAATGGCAATCTACAGACCCTAATGAACACATCAGCTACACCCTCTCTTCCAAAAACCTGTTTTATTTCATTTCGATAGACGCAGAGAAACCTTTCGAATACATTCAGTGATTTATTAAATGTTCACCTGGAGGTTAAGCTTGGGGCTGGGGCTGCACAGTGCGAATTTTTAATTCTTTAAGTTTTTTAATTGCCAAAAGGCATAGCCCGAAAACCAGGAAAGGTATCACAAATTTGATGATGATGATGATGAAATTTGATTTGAATAATACTAATTGATCTAGTCAGCGGGCTCCTCGCAGTAAAACACTACATATTTCCAGTTAAGCGCCAATCAGTCACCGCGTATCGTATTTAATCGTAATTGATCGTAACGGCAAAATTTGGGCCGTTCAGTGAAAATCGTATCGCAGCTGTCGCTCTTTTGCAGGTTTCTGTTTTGGTTATTGCTGCCGTGCTGCCATATAGTTTCGTGCACAAAGTAAGCACGCTGTTCATTTTGCTTTTGAGGTTAAATTTTACATTCTTTATAAAATCTATGACACAGAATTATCTAAATTTTTAGATATATTTATTGTGGTCTACTTTTATGAATGAATGTTAACAATAATAATCCGGTTTTTGTTCTAAATTAAAAACGAAGAGCAGTGGCAGCTCTGCTATTAGTACAAAGCAATGTCATTCTCTCATCCTCTCTGAGCATCAGAGCAGACGTAAATGTGTGAGAGATACCTATGTATTTGGATTATAATTTCTGCGTTACGCTGCGATTAAATACGCCATGAGCGAACGTATGTATGAGCTCGGGTAGGGTAGGTTTTGTCTGCGATACGATTAAATACGATACGCAGTGACTGATTGGCGCTTAAAGCGCTGATCAGTCACCGCGTATCTTTTGTGAGCGGAATTAATCGCAACGGCAAAATTCGGACCGTTCAGTGAAAATCGTATCGCAGCTGTGGCTCTTTTGCAGGTTTCTGTCTTGGTTATTGCTGCCGTGCTGCCATATAGTTTCGTACACAAAGTAAGCACGCTGTTCATTTTGCTTTTGAGGTTAAATTTTACATTCTTTATAAAATTTATGACACAGAATTATCTATATTTTTAGATATATTTATTGTGGTCTACTTTTAAGAATTTATTATAGCAATAATAATCCGGTTTTAGTTCTAAATTAAAATCGAAGAGCAGTGGCAGCACTGTTTTTAGTACAAAGCAATGTCATTCTCTCATCCTCTCTGAGCATCAGAGCAAACGTAAACGTGTGAGAAAAACCAATTTGGATTATAATTTCTGCGTTACGCGCTGATTAAATACGCAATGAGCGAACGCATGTATGAGCTCGGGTAGGGTAGTTTTTGTCTGCGCTCCGATTAAATACGATACGCGGTGACTGATCAGCGTTTTAAGGTATGCCATCACGAATATTCTCAACACTGTGATTGAACGTGGTGCTATAATCCGATTTTGGGTATGATGCGCCTAACTTCACGGTTAATAAAATAAATAAATTATTGGCCCGTGTAACCGGCCATGGCGCAAAGGCGAGGTCTTTTAAGCACATTTTTCAATTTCCCAATTCTTGTGCACGGCGCACAATGGCTTGATTTCTTTTCACGTTTCAAAACTCATAACTTTTAAACGGATAAAGATATCGGAATAAATTTTTTTGGATTTCTGCAGAAAATTTTCATAGCTTTAATAACACTAAAATTTTGTGTAGATGTACAGGGTGTGACGGAATCTGTTGTTGAAGTATGCCTTTCTGCAGGTAGAAGAAATCGCACATTTTATATGAAAAACTATGGGGAAATATTTCAAATTTAGGGCCAGTTTCACAGTGGATATTTAAACTCTGATTGCAGTTTAAATAGGGAATTTCAGTTTCACAGTTGGAAGTTAAATACGATTTAAATAGCCGACTATGGATATTTAAGTACGGCACAGAGTTGCAATCGAAAACAAATAAACAGCTGATTTCGGATGTGCAAGCCAAAGAGAATATAAGCCAAAGAGAGTATAAGGAGAAGAGGTAACAACCAAAGAGAATATAAGCAGAAGAGATATCAAACCGTTCCAGTCCTAAAAATGCGTGACTTTAGTACAGAAAACCCAGATGAAAACTCACTCATTCTACCCAGAAACCTGCTCATTTTTCTCGAGCAATTCCGGCCATTATGCTGCCGTTGGTGTGGCGGATATTGAGTAAATTCTAAAACCGGTTTGTTCGGCGCAGGATAGATTGAGTTTCTTTCGCATTCCGCATGCAGTCGAATTTGACAATATCGCTGCTGATGTCAAGCAGAACAGAGCAAAGTGCGGATGTTCTGCTTGTTCTCATTTATGTTCCACCACGTGGGAAAACTGGTTTTAGGGAATTGCAATGGTGTATGCGTTCTTTAAAATCAGCAATCGAAGAAGTATTTCTTGATGTTTTGTCGAATTTTCGTTGTGCCGGCGGCAAATTGACAATTGACCATTTGCTATTAGATAAATAATATCTTTGATTGTCCTTAAGTTTTATCAAACTTATTTAAGCGCAATACATTTTTCAGTGATTTTGCTTCATTTAATACTTTCTCATATATGTATTTTATTTTCATTGATACATATATTTTGATAAAGCATTTCTTTCAGATTTTGCAGATACTTTTTGTCAAATATTTTTTATGGTCATATTTTTTTTAAAAATCATACTATTTAATGTGCATATTAATTAATTAAATTTCTGCAATATATGGCCCTTTCATCTCATATTTCACCACCTTAATTATACAAATTTGTATGAGACTCTGGTTTGTTTTGTGCTCGTGTTTCTCGAACCCACGCAATTGTTGCTTATATGAATGTGGGTGCGTTGATGTAAAATATAAAGATGAATGCAACTGCCAAGTGGGATTTTGGGATAATTCATTGGTATTTTTGGTAACTTATACTTGTACTAGTTATGCTAACAGCGAAAATCTTTTAATTTTCGTTTACGAATACATTAAAATTTATCAAAATGGTTGTATTCTGTTTTGCATTGCAACTGATTTATCTATGTATGAAATATGGGGTTCTTTGTTTTCTCTTTTGGTTTCATTTTAATTTGAAATACCGGCAGGAGCCCATTACGGCAAATTGTCTTTACGTACACGCATTGCAGTCCGAGTTTATCTTAAGAGTTAAAATGAACACACAACATTTGGATATATGAATATTAGACTTTATTTCTGGTTTACTTCTTTTCAATGATTATAAGAGAAACATTTTCATACATTCTTATGAACTAATGAGATAAAAAATTTACATAATATAATAAATAAATAAATAATAATATAATGGAATAAACTTGAGTATAGAACTTATGTGTAAACATATGTAGTCATATAGGAAATTTAAATCGAAAGGGAATAAAGATAAACATGTAATGAATAAGTGTAATCAATAATGCATTGCTATATGCATATATATGTAAGTAAGTTATTTAGAGAAGTTGTAATAGCGTTTTAATTGATGAAAGCGCAGGAAAAATTTGCGGAATTCACCTTTAAAAATATACACATGATTGGAACAAAAAATAGGACTGCAATGCTGCGAAAGACTTAAAAAAAGACAATTCCGAAAGTTTATATATTTCCTAGTTGAAAACAATTATGATCATATACTTTGGCCTGTTTTCAAATATTTTTTCCTAAAATTAGCCCCTCCAGGAAAACTTCATATGAATTCTAAAAAAGTTTATCAATGAAATGCAACAAAAATTTAAAAAATGAGTAATCTTAATTGCTGTATAATGAATGAAAATCGATGATTTATGTAATAAAATAGAATTATCCGTATGAATTGCTTTGATTTAAAATTGATAAAGTGGTTGCGTATTGAAAAAGTACGTTCTCTCATAAAAGCCTCCCTCAATTTCGAATTTATTTATTTTGTAAACTGCTTCTTAAAGATCACAAAGGCCAGTTTCTTCCACAACATGATGACGTTTCTTTATTACAAAATCTGCAAGCGACCTCTTACCATAGACAACCGCGCCAAACACCTGCACGCCTAGCCGTCCGCAGTGGTCGCGACATAAAAAATACTTATGTATTAGGTAGAATGCGTTCAAAAAGGCGAAAATTTAGCAGGTAACACACACACAAATCAAAACAGCATCCCGGACAAGTGTGTATAAAAAATGTAAACAAACGGACGGACAGCTCAAATAATGCTGCCGTCGGATGTGCTGCTTAAGGACAGAAATAAGAGTTGAAAGGGATATAAGTATGTATATTGGATAAATGTGATTAATTAATGTATATTTAATGGGCTCTTTAAAAAAATATGACCATAGAAAATATTTGACAAAAAGTATCTGCAAAATCTGAGAAAAGTGCTTTATCAAGATATGTATATCAATGCAAATAAAATACATATCTGTGGTCATATGCAATAACGACTTAAGTCGAAAACAACTGTTTCGAGAAAATGCAATTCGAAATTTGAAATGCACATACATAAGTGCATGTATGTACATAAGTGCATGTGTTTTTTTTAAATAACTTTTTTTCTGAGATGGGTACAGATACCGGGGTTTGAACAAAATATGCGCATCAACGTCAGGAATACAGTGGTAACGTCAACTCAATTTCGTCTTAAGTCGACTTAAGTCGTTATTGCTTTTGACCACAGATATATGAGAAAGTATTAAATGAAGCAAAATCACTGAAAAGTGTATTGCGCTTAAATAAGTTTGATAAAACTTAAGGGCAATCAAAGATATTATTTATCTAATAGCAAATGGTCAATTGTCAATTTGCCGCCGGCACAACGAAAATTCGACAAAACATCAAGAAATACTTCTTCGATTGCTGATTTTAAAGAACGCATACACCATTGCAATTCCCTAAAACCAGTTTTCCCACGTGGTGGAACATAAATGAGAACAAGCGGAACATCCGCACTTTGCTCTGTTCTGCTTGACATCAGCAGCGATATTGTCAAATTCGACTGCATGCGCCGAACAAACCGGTTTTAGAATTTACTCAATATCCGCCACACCAACGGCAGCATAATGGCCGGAATTGCTCGAGAAAAATGAGCAGGTTTCTGGGTAGAACGAGTGAGTTTTCATCTGGGTTTTCTGTTCTAAAGTCACGCATTTTTAGCACTGGAACGGGTTGTTATCTCTTCTGCTTATATTCTCTTTGGTGCAAGCAAGCTGCGTCGACAATATTGCAATTTATAAGAGATCAAATTAAACATAAAACTGCATGGTATGGCACATATAAATGATCCCGTAGTATTATAAATAATATAAACTGTGGATTCTTTGCACAATATCCAATAATTCACTTCTTTCGGCCGACGAAAAATTTTTACCTCGCGCTGCCTCCATAATTGAACAATTGAACATATGTTTTTGGCAAGTTGTGTCAACCATCAATTGTCAAATATTCGAAGTTGCCATTCATTATTCCGTATTTAAATAAATGCACTGTGAAACTCAAGAAAAGTTAAACTAGATTTAAACTCAATTCGCAAATTAGATTTAAACATCCACTGTGAAACTGGCCCTTAAGCGCTGATCAGTCACCGCGTATCGTATTTAATCGGAGCGCAGACAAAACCTACCCTACCCGAACTCATACATGCGTTCGCTCATTGCGTATTTAATCGGCGCGTAACGCAGAAATTATAACCCAAATTGGTTTTTCTCACACGTTTACGTCTGCTCTGATGCTCAGAGAGGATGAGAGAATGACATTGCTTTGTACTAAAAACAGTGCTGCCACTGCTCTTCGATTGTAATTTAGAACTAAAACCGGATTATTATTGCTATTATAAATTCTTAAAAGTAGACCACAATAAATATATCTAAAAATTTAGATAATTCTGTGTCATAGATTTTATAAAGAATGTAAAATTTAACCTCACAAGCAAAGTGAACAGCGTGCTTACTTTGTGCACGAAACTATATGGCAGCACGGCAGCAATAACCAAGACAGAAACCTGCAAAAGAGCCACAGCTGCGATACGATTTTCACTGAACGGTCCAAATTTTGCCGTTACGAATAATTCCGCTCACAAAAGATACGCGGTGACTGATCAGCGCTTTAGAAAGATAATATACAGGGTTTCATATGGCTAACATATAATGTGGAGAAGTGGAGTTTTTAAGATCATAAAAAATCATAATTATTTAGAAGATTGTAAAAAAATTATTTCAATACGGATCAAATGTAAGTGTTTTTTATAAGCTTTATATTAACTTCACTTTCTATCCGCGGTATGTCGTCAAATCTAGTAATCAATTTTTCACCCACTTCCCGACTACTTAGAGATCTGAAACTTTGCATACATGCCTAACCACGAGCCCAATACATGAATCAATAAATTTTATGGGCGTAGGAAAAGGGGCGTGGCACTTTTTGATCAACTCCAAATTTGTGTATAACTTTAGAACTACACATCACACATCAATGAAACTCGGTAGGAACTTACTACATATCCATATCCTTCTACTGGGAAAATAAGACGGGTACTGGATAAGGGGGCGTGGCACCCCCCATACAAACAAAATTTTTGATCTCGATTAGCTTTGGAACTAAAGGTCGTGCAGAATTTAAATTCCGTATACAGGCGCCCCTTGGATGTGACGTCCCACTGGTAAAATGTTATGGGCGTAGGATAAGGGGCGTGGCACTTTTTTTATCAACTCCAGATTTGCGTATAACTTTAGAACTACAAATCACACATCAATGAAACTCGGTAGGAACTTACTACATATCCATATCCTTCTACTAAGAAAATAAGGCGGGCACTGGATAAGAGGGCGTGACACCGCCCATACAAACAAAATCGTTTATATAGAATAGCTTTGGAACTAAAGGTCGTGCAGCATTGAAATTCCGTATACAGGCGCCTCTTGGATGTGTCGTCCCACTGGTAAAATGTTATGGGCGTAGGATAAGGGGCGTGGCACTTTTTTTTATCAACTCCAGATTTGCGTATAACTTTAGAACTACAAATCACACATCAATGAAACTCGGTAGGAACTTACTACATATCCATATCCTTCTACTGAGAAAATAAGGCGGGCACTGGATAAGGGGGCGTGGCACCGCCCATACAAACAAAATCGTTTATATAGAATAGCTTTGGAACTAAAACTCGTGCAGCATTGAAATTCCGTATACAGGCGCCTCTTGGATGTGTCGTCCCACTGGTAAAATGTTATGGGCGTAGGATAAGGGGCGTGGCACTTTTTTTTATCAACTCCAGATTTGCGTATAACTTTAGAACTACAAATCACACATCAATGAAACTCGGTAGGAACTTACTACATATCCATATCCTTCTACTGAGAAAATAAGGCGTGCACTGGATAAGGGGGCGTGGCACCGCCCATACAAACAAAATCGTTTATATAGAATAGCTTGGGAACTAAAGGTCGTGCAGCATTGAAATTCCGTATACAGGCCCCTCTTGGATGCTTCGTCCCACTGGTAAAATTTTATGGGCGTAGGACAGGGGGCGTGGCACTTTTCAAGCAACTACACACTTGGGCTTCAGTTTATAATTATAGGTACACCACACATCAATGAAAAACGATAGGAACTTACTCGCCGCGCCTTGCAAGCAAAACAACAACAACTCATCGCGCCACAAATATGCCACGAATATTAGGGTCGATCACAGCCGTATTATTTGTTAAATTTAGGATATGACATATGATGATAGGAAACACTGTGAATACCCTAAATATTTTGTACTGCTCTGCAAGTTTTAAATTCTTTTTGCGAAAAATTGCAGAGCTCTGAAATTTAATTTATGGGAGACTAAAAAGTAGAAAATAATATTATCTAAAAAAAAATCTTTTTAAAAATAAGCTTTAATGTACTAAAAAGTAGAAAATAAATTGTTTCGAAGTCACCAGTATCTTACTATCAATAAAAGCTTGTGCGCTTAATATCCATATTCAAAATATCTTTCATTACTAGAATCTATTTGCAAAAAATAATTTCAATAAAATTTTGTGGTAACTGGTTGACAAATATTAAACACATGAGCGCCCAAGCATTTTTTAATAGTAAGATACAGGTGATTTCGAAACAATTTATTTTCTACTTTTTAGTACATACCTACATTAAAGCTTATTTTTAAAACGTTTTTTTTTATATAATATTATTTAAAACATCAATTCATTGCATATGTTAATTTAAAAATACAAGACTTTAGTAACTACTTATTAAACTATACGGCCATTGGCTCAATTTTGCATGAAAAAATATGTCCCAAGTTATTATTTAGTCCAATATCCATTTGCTTTTGTATGCGATTTCGTATTGATTGGTACAATTTGAAGACATATTCATTTGGAATACTTTTCCATTCCCCTTGCACGCGCTCCTATTGTAGGTTAATGCCATTCGGCGGCTCAGCGTAGTTAGCAAGCTGACTTTTAGGTAAGCCCAACAATTTTTAATTTTGACCATAGATCCGACCCCACAAGGTGCTATACACCCACACATCATTAACGATTCTTACAATTCGGTCGAAGGAAAAACATTTAAGAAACTTAACATTGCCGATCCGAATGTGCAAGGAAAGCATGGAAAGAAATCTGAAAAATTCTTTCGCAGCACATTAATGTCGGTAACGTACCAACGAGAAAGAAAAAGGAAAAACTATTGCCTGTATCGCACTGTTTCCGATTTTTGTTGCCTGACTAACAGTCGGCGACTACAGTCGGAAACACTATCACACTGCTTCCGGAAACCCTATCACACCAGAGATAAATTTGTTGCCGATTTTTGGCAGTCGGCTGCGTTTTGTCGGCAACACTATCACACTGCTGCCTAGTACAAGACATTCTGTGACTGAATGGAAATTCTATGAATTTAATTAAAATTGTGCGAAAATGGACGAAAGATTTATGGTTTCGGCAATGGGACTGCAGCGGAAGAAGTTTTGTTTGAGCCGAAAAACAAAAAGAGAGCTCTTGTTGGGTCAAGCCGTGGATCAAACGACGTGCCACACATGTGACAATTATTCAGGTAGAAATAGGCATGGCAGCACGGAATCATTTAAGTTGATAATTTATTGCAGTTGAATTTGTGTTGAATTTTTTTCATAATCATATACATAAAAGGCAAGCGTCACCCTCCTTGCCTCATATCGCTCAAACTGTAATTGCTAGAAATATTTTTATTTCAAACTTTTCAAATTTTCAAACTTTCAAAAATAAAGTGTCAAATTATCAAGAAAACAAAAAAAAGTGTTTTGGAAAAATGGCTCCAAAAAGAAAGAGTGGAGAGGAAGCAGGGAAAAAGCGCAGGGCAGAGAGGTCTCGGCTGCGCAGAGAAAATACCAGCGAAGCCGAGCTGGAACGCAAGCGTCACCCTCCGTGCTAGAAATATTTTTGTTATTGCAATACTTTTCAAACTTCTTAGCATGGAAAAACAATATACATATTTCATTTACATTTGTTGTTGTAATATGAATTGGTTTAAATAAAGATGATATTATGGATATTATAGAATTGCCATGATACGATAACTAGATTACCGCGTATTTTACGATGGCAAACCACTTGGAACAGCGAGAGGATCTTCAGACTTTGGACTGCACACTCCTTTAACAGAACAAATTACGTTTGCAACTTTATATAGTACTCAGTACGAAAGGGAAAGAAGTGAAGCAATGAAAGCGTCTTTAAATGAACAACAAATGTAGCGTACGATAAGATAATTTCTGCAATGATCGAGCAAGTAGATGTAGTACTCCTTAGTACTATACGATCACAGGGAAACGTGGCACTAGCCACAGTATCGACCGGAATTCTTTGAGCCTTTTACACGGAGGCAGAACTTTTCACTCACAATTCAAAGTACCAGTTCCTGTATCTGAAAATTCAGTTTCATTACTAAGAATGAACAGCATTGATGCGGATCTGATCAGAAAGGCAAAAGTTTTAATATTAGATAAAGCCACAATAGCGGCAAATAATTCAATTAATTGCATTAACAAACTTCTTCATGAAATTATGGGAAATGAAAAGCCTATTGGTGGCAAAGTCATCTTTTTTGGTGGAGATTTCAGGCAAACGCTACCAGTAGTACCTCATGAAACCAGATCTGCAATTGTGCAGCATTAAATTCGGCAATGTTTGGGATAAATTTTAAATATTAGAATTAAGTCACAATGTTTGGTCCGTTGATCCGATTTTTAGCGATTGGCTACTAAACTTAGGAAACGGAGATCTTACGAATGACGTGGCTTGCCTGAAGATATTATAGAAATTCCTGATCACTTTGTTTGTAAAGGTTCGCTTATAAAAGAAATTTCAATACTCCTAAAATGGTTATACTGAGCCGAAAAAATTCTGATGTCAATGAAGTTAATGAGCAAATTCTCAAAATGTTATTTGGTGACACAATGACATACCTTAGCACGGATTCTATCGAAGACAGTGATGATAACGATAAACAAAATTACCCTGTCGAATTTGTAAATGACTGTTGTCCATCAGGAATGCCGTTGCATAAATTGAATCTCAAAATTGGAAGTGTGCTTCTTCGAAATTTTAATACCAAAAGAGGTATCTGCAATGGGACACGTCTAGCTGTGAGAAGACTAAAGGCTAATTTAATAATTGCACAAGTTTTAACATGCACTGCCGAAAAAGAGATAGCTTTCATTCCAAGAATTGATTTAGCCCCTACAAACACAGAACTGCCTTTCACTCTCCGGCGCCGACAATTTCCCATTAAATTGGCGTTTTCAATTACCATAAATAAATCTCAAGGTCAAACATTGGTAAAGGTAGGAGTTTTTCTAAAAGAGCCGGTATTTATTCATGGGCAACTTTATGTAGCCATGTCCAGCGATCTGATATAAAACTATGTATTATAGAGGGAAATGGGCTAGGGGAATTGATTGAAAATTGTTAAAAGCTTTTTACTAGAAACGTTGTATATAAGAAAGTTTTAGTAAAATAATTCCACCGTATATGCATGTGTTATCTATATAATAAAAGCCCTCGTCATTGCCTCATTGCCTCACTGATTGTCATTAACTCAAACGCTTCATATAAAAGTTTAGAAAATAAGCAAGCAAGAGCTGTGATAGCACAGTGAGTAAGGCGCTGGCACAGAAACCGAAAGTGCGTAAGTTCGATCCCTGGAAATTCTTATTTTTTTTTCAGTATTAAATTTGTTCAGTCACACGAACGGCTTCTATAAAACTCTATTAGAACATGAGGAGGCAAGAGCTGTGATAGCACAGGGAGTAAGGCGCTGGCGCAGAAACCGAAAGTGCGTAAGTTCGATCCCTGGCAATTCTTATTTTTTTTTTCGGTATTAAATTTGTTCAGTCACACGAACGGCTTCTATAAAACTCTATTAGAAGATGAGGAGGCAAGAGCTGTGATAGCACAGGGAGTAAGGCGCTGGCACAGAAACCGAAAGTGCGTAAGTTCGATCCCTGGCAATTCTTATTTTTTTTTCAGTATTAAATTTGTTCAGTCACACGAACGGCTTCTATAAAACTCTATTAGAACATGAGGAGGCAAGCGCTGTGATAGCACAGTGAGTAAGGCGCTGGCGCAGAAAAGGAAAGTGCGTGAGTTCGATCCCTGGCAGGGTATTCTTATTTTTTTTTCGGTATCAATTAATTACTGGAAAGGCCACAGTTGTTTTTAGTTTCTGAGTTGACCACAAGATGGCGCCACTCGGAACTAAAGAGAAATTTTGATCTACAGCTTAGGAACTAAAAGTCGTGCAGCATTGAAATTCCGTATGCAGTCGCCTCATGGATGTGTCGTCCCATTGGCAAAATTTTATGGGCGTAGGATAAGGGGCGTGGCACTTTTTTATCAACTCCAGATTTGTGTATAACTTTAGAACTACACATCAATGAAACTCGGTAGGAACTTACTACACCTCCATACCCTTCTACTGGGAAAATAAGACGGGCAGTGGACAAGAGGGCGTGGCACCGCCCATACAAACCAAAATGTTTATATCGAATAGCTTTGGAATTAAAAGTCGTGCAGCATTAAAATTCCGTATGCAGTCGCCTCTTGGATGCGTCGTCCCACCGACAAAATTGTATGGTCATATGACAAGGGGCGTGGCACTTTTCAACCAACCACACATTTGGTTATAACTTTAGAACTATGCATCATACATCAATGAAACCCGATAGGAACTTACTACATATCCGTATCCTTCAACTCGGAAAATGAGACGGGAATTGGAGTGATCCCAAGTCTATGGAGTGAGACCAAACAATACCCCAATATCCCTAAAAATAAAAATTGTCCAAAAGTGAGTCAGTGGGCGCCACGGGCGCCTTTCAAACACTAGTTAATTATTATTTCGATAAAAAATGTTGTGTATATTTTTAAATTTTTTGGCGTATATTTATTCTCAATGATATGAACCCGTCGTAGGACGGGCTTTTCTACCCTAGTAAATAGATAAATGAATAAATTTTAACTGTTTTACTGATTCTGCAACTATTCTTATTGCCCGTTGCTAGAATCGGTTTGGATAGTTTGTTACGCCCTCGTCACCGATCTGCCGCATATATACATATACTGTCCCTCATAGTTAAACACCTTGACGCAATGCGCGCGGTTGTCGCTGATAAAGATCTCGTGCTTGTGGTTGACGACTCGCACTCGCTGAACTGGAATTTGAAGCGGCCCTTCTTGTCGAAAATCTGTATCCGATGATTGTTCGTGTCCGCCACGATGATGTCGTTCTGTGCGTTCACCGCGACGCCACTCGGCTCCGTGAAATGGCCTTCCATGACGCCAAACTTGCAGTGGTAGACCATGCCGCTTGATCTGTGACTTCGGCGGGTAGATCGAAGCAGCTTTGACGCCAGGTCCATGATAGAATCGGCTGCGTTAACACCGTTACCCCCATTCACGTTCAGCACATTCAGTGCGTTGTTGTTGCCTCCGGCTCCCGACGGATTGTCGCCCGATTGCAAGACGTCCTGCATTTAATTCTTTTGCGTCGTGAATTCGCTTTTGTGTCTGCCGCTCGAACAATTTTTAAATTAAAATTAAGATTTTTGTATTGAAATGAAAATTGTTTCCTGCATCCGTCGACATAAAAAATCGGCAGCAACGCTACCGTATGTAGCTTCCGACTTGCCGACTGCTCACTACACGATAAAATGCCGTCAGTCGACAATGTTGTTTGTCGGCAATGCTATCACACTGCTGACAAGTCGGTTGCCGACAGTCGGTAGTACTATCACACTGTCGACGACAGTCGGTGAGAGTCGGAAGTGTGTCGCCGACAAGAATCGGAAGCAAGCATATGATTTAAAATTATTAAGTAAAAAAAAATTTTTAATACAAATTTTTAATAAATTCATAAATTTAAAAAAAAAAATAATTTTTCATTGCCATAAACAGATTTCTGAACCAATATAGATGGTCCTGATAATGTTTGATTTTGATTTTTCAATTGATATGGAAATACTAGTAAGATTTAAAACTAAAAACGTTGGGCGCAAAATAATAGCAAAGAGTAGCTGCTGTTGAGAAAACAGTTTATATCATTTGCAGGCCAATATTATTGTACTTAAGTGATTTAATATTAATAGTCGAACTTAAGTTACTACAGCTCATACTTTCAAAGCATAAATGACTAAAATTCATCAATCAAATAGATGGGATTGAAAAACAAAGCATGCAACAAAATTCTGAATTTTAATCTACTTTTGAGTTTAACAAGTTTAAATCAAAGAATCGGCAGTACAATCAAACTGTTAGTGACTTAGGTGAACTATTCACGCATCAATAACCCAATGTATGCCCCAAAGTTTTTAGTTTTGAATCTTACTAGTATTTCCATATCAATTGAAAAATCAAAATCAAACATTATCAGGACCATCTATATTGGTTCAGAAATCTGTTTATGGCAATGAAAAATTATTTTATACTTTTTAGTCCATTTTAAAAACGTTGAATATTAAAAATTTTTTTTTACTTAATAATTATTTTCTGATTTTTAGTCTTGTGTGTGTAAAATTGTAACCGGTTGGTAGGTAGTTTTTTTAAATTGTTTTTTTTTGTTACGTGGTTCGAAGAAACTGTCACTATTGCACTATTTATAATTATTTATTTTTGGTTGTTTTTCTTACTTCTTCACTTCACTGTTTTTTTTTAACTGTAAAATTTGTTACTGTTGAAAGGGTTAAATGGTTTTAAAACTGGGCCAATAAAAAGAGTGATCGTTTTTTAAATTATGGGTTGGTAGGTAGTTTTTTTAAAATGTTTTATTTTTTTTATAGCAGGCCAATTAAAAGGAACGAATGTATGTGGGATTGGCAAACCCAGAGACAGACGGACGGACTACTAGGAGCGGACATATTTACTAGACAGCACAACCCTGGCAGTAACCATGGGAACAGACGAACGGATTTGACGAAACAAAAGCGACGCGCTGACTATTCAAAAAGACGGACGAGAAACGGAGAGTCGACATTAATCACTCAAACAGTACGGAAGTGGCGCGCACAATATCATTTCACCTCAATAAAACTGTATAAACCTACATAGCTGAATTGTAGTGTTTTATTAATTGTTGTACGGATTTCTCGGAATGGCTAAGTAAAAGCCGACGCTTCTCGTTCAATGAGAACGGGAAGCTCTACATGGGGACTCGTCCGGGATAGGTGCTGCAATTGCTGGAGCTTGAAGGGAATCTCTACATGGGGACTCGTCCGGGATAGGTGCTGCAATTGCTGGAGCTTGAAGGGAAGCTCTACATGGGGACTCGTCCGGGATAGGTGCTGCAATTGCTGGAGCTTGAAGGGAAGCTCTACATGGAGACTCTACATGGGGGCTCAACCAAAGATTTTTTTTAAATGAAGCAGTGCAAAAGTGAAATGCAGTGGCGTCAGTTTGGCGAAAAGTTTTTAAAAAATGCAAAAAGGACAATTTGAAATATCTATTTGGAGACTAAAGCACATAGTAGTGATAGAAAGCAAAAATTTTAAAAGAAACAAAGATGGTGAAATTAGATTGAGCAGAAAAAGTTCGAGAAAACATAGAAAATAGAAGTGAAAACTACAGCCAAAAAGTGCAAACTGTACTATGTAGAAAATGCGCTCTACCAGCAACGAACGTGTAAAGAAAAAAAAGGACGCCACCACAAAACTACAAAAGTGCCAAAGAATGTGAAAAGAAAAAGAAATGGAAGAGGGTACAGTGTTTAAATAAAACGAAAAACAGCGAGAATGCCAATAAGCATTAAGGAGAAAAGAAAAGGAAATAGAAAAGAGTACAGTGTTAAAATAAAACGAAAAGCAGCGAGAATGCCAATAAGCATTAAGGAGAAAAAGGCAAGAAAAAGAAACAGAAAAGAGTACAGTGTTAAAATAAAACGAAAAACAGCGAGAATGCCAATAAGCATTAACCGTTGTGTCAACAGCTGTTGGGTTTTATCCACATCGACAGTAGATGTACCCGGGTACTTCATACGTTTTGTATGGCAGATAGTTGCTTTTGATATACAAATATTAACTACTACCTGGATTCTTGTAATTTTCTGGTTTTTTTTTTTTTTATTTCTTGGAAATATTGTCTAGTTAACAAAACTTTTATCATAATTTGGGAAAAAAAAAATTTGGTACCTAAATAATCCATTTTTACCAAAAATGGGAATTGCCAAAATCCATAAAAATTTAACAATTTCCAAATTCTTTTTTAATCCTTGTAATTTGATCCCTTTTTACCAAGAAAAATAATTAACATTGAATTTTCATTCGCAAAATTCCGTTATATTTGAACTGAAAATCAACCCCTCTTGCTCATAGTGCTATTTTTAGTACCTGGTGCGAATAATTATAACTCATAAAATATTTGTTCAATGTAAACATTTTTTTTTTGGAATGTGTAGGAAAACACGTCTACTAACAGGAACAAAAGGGTATTTGGGAATATCTTGCCTACCTACCCTTGCACAACCAGTTTGTACATCAGCTTGTACATTTTCTAGTAACTGGGTTATATTTTCCAAACGGTTGGTCCAATTGACCTGAAATTTCACACCAATATCAATTACATATTTCCAAGCTATGATACGAAGTTTCATCAAGATTGGACCAGCCGCTTGGAAGATATAGCAATATAAAGTGAACTTTGCCATATATATTTGTCATATATATTTGTATGAATTTTCATACAAGTACCCGGGTACATCAGCAGTCGACGCCATTCCACTAACTTGAATTTGGGCTGTATCGACTGAACTGCTGCTCCAATCTTGATGAAACTTTTCCACATGATGCAAAAGTGTATGGTTGAGGATATCATGAAATTTCAGGTCAATCGGACTAACCGTTTGGAAGATACAGGAAAATTAAAGTTGCAAATGTACCCGTGGGCTCTACGATCGACACAACGGTTAAGGAGAAAAAGCAAGAACAGACAAGCAGTGTACAGTGCTAAACTAAAATAACAGCAAAAGTGAGAGAATGCCAACAAGCATTGAAAACCAAAGGAAAGAACAGACAAGATAGTGTAGAGTGCTAAAATAAAACAGCAGTACGACAGAGAGAATGCCAACAAGCATTGAGAACGAGAGGAAGAGAACAGATAGTGTAAAGTGCTAAAAGAAAACAACAGAAAAACAGAAAGAATGCCAACAAGCATTGAGAACGAACGGCAAGAACAGAAAAGACAGATACAGTGCTAAAATAAATCAACAGCAAAAGAGCGAGAATGCCAACAAACATTGAGAACGAAAAGCAAAAACAGAAAAGATAGAATACAGTACTAAAAGAAATCTACAGCAAAAAGAGAGAGAATGCCAACAAGCATCAAGCAGAAAGTGCGCATACATACAAACATCGGCAACAAACAAGAGTAAAGAGAAAGAACAGAGTAGCTGCGCAGTAGATGTACGCAGCGTGAAGTGAGCAGAGTAAGCGGAGACAACGAAGAAAGCAGAGGCGAAGAAAGCAAGCAAATACAAAAAGCAGCGACGACCGTCAAGTCAAAAGCTGATCAACATACACACACATGAAAGGAGAGCACATCAGCACGAAGGAGAAATTAAACCAGCGAATACGAAAAGCAGCGACGACCGTCAAGTCAAAAGCTGATCAACTATACACACACACGAAAGGAGAGCATATCAGCGCGAAAGAGAAAGAAAGCAAGCGAATACGATTAACAGCGGGGACCGTCATGTCAAAAGCTGAAGTATACACACGCACACACGAAAGGAGAGGCAGCGGCAAACAAGAGCAGCAAGTAACATAAGGATTGAAACAACAGCAAAAAGCCAAAAGCGAGTACAGAGTCGAGAATAGTTGCAGCATAAGAGCAGTGAGATGGCAAAAGAAATTGAGCAGTGTAGCAGATAGTACAATTGTTGTGGAAGAAATGCATTAGAGAAGCTCGGTTGTGAAGAGTTTGCATTTGAAGTAATGGTGAAGACGAGTTTGAACGTAGGAAACAAACGAGAGGAAGAGAGAGAAGCAAGGAGTAGCATCAGCCGTTGGTTACACTTGTAGGAAAAAGCGAGAGGAAGAGAGAGAAGCAAGGAGTAGCATCAGCCGTTGGCTACACTTGTAGGAAAAGCGAGAGGAAGAGAGAGAAGCAAGGAGTAGCATCAGCCGTTGGTTACACTTGGGGAAATTGAGAAGAGAGGGGTTTCAGAATAGGAAACAAACGAGAGGAAGAGAGAGAAGCAAGGAGTAGCATCAGCCGGTGGTTACACTTGTAGGAAAAAGCGAGAGGAAGAGAGAGAAGCAAGGAGTAGCATCAGCCGGTGGTTACACTTGTGGAAATTGAGTAGAGAGGAGAGTTTTAGGAAGAAAATGAACGAAGTGAAATTAGATAGAAATCGCTGGAAAAGGAATTTGTGAGGATATCAGCTCTGAATATGTAATGCTGTCTTTGTTTTTCTAATGTTGAAAAAAATTGTTGTATAGCTTGCGCTTTTCAGTGTAGGTGTGTGAAGAGTAAAAGCAGATAGGAGTTCGAAATAAAGAGTTGCAGTATAGCAAACAACTAAGATTTAAAAATTGTATGACCTTATGCCAATGAAAATTGCAAACAAACAGAGACGAATATGTTAACAAAAATTCAAACGAAAACAAACTGTAACAATATAATTAAACTTTATGAACAATTATTTATGGTATATTGCACTTATATTTTTTTAATAATTAATTTGATATTCCTTATGTTCAATAATTTAATTTTTGTAAAACTTTAATTAATATTTAATCTAATAATTTGTAAAATTTAAAATGTACAGTTCGACAATTTTAAGTGAGACAGTTGACGAAAACATTTCGGTCATTCGGGTCGAATGACGGGTCAGGAGGGCCGAATGTGGGAATGGCAAACCCAGAGACAGACGGACGGACTACTAGGAGCGGACATATTTACTAGACAGCACAACCCTGGCAGTAACCATGGGAACAGACGAACGGATTTGACGAAACAAAAGCGACGCGCTGACTATTCAAAAAGACGTACGAGAAACGGAGAGTCGACATTAATCACTCAAACAGTACGGAAGTGGCGCGCACAATATCATTTCACTTCAATAAAACTGTATGAACCTACATAGCTGAATTGTAGTGTTTTATTAATTGTTGTACGGATTTCTCGGAATGGCTAAGTAAAAGCCGACGCTTCTCGTTCAATGAGAACGGGAAGCTCTACATGGGGTCTCGTCCGGGATAGGTGCTGCAATTGCTGGAGCTTGAAGGGAAGCTCTACATGTATGTATCAATATACCAGAGTTGGAGCGTGGTGGGTTTGAATGTGTTGAGTTTGGTTGTGGTGAGTTTGGGTGTGGTGAGTTTGGGTGTGGTGAGTTTGGGCGTGGTGTGTTACATCATACCACATATGACAGGAATGTAAGAAACGACTATTAACACCTCAATACCAAATTTGATATTGATATTGCTGTAAAATTAGCCGAGATAAAGCATTCCTTAAGTTGGAGTTGTATAGGCGGGGCCACGCCCCTTTGTCCAACGCCAACCACATTTAGGAAAAATGTTGGAAACGAATGTATGTATCAATATACCAAAATTCGTCAACATTGCTTATACAAGTGCCGAGATAAAAAGTATTTCATTATTTGTGGGCGGTGCCACGCCCACACAGAAAAATTTTTGATATAATATTGCATTGTCATCCAGTTCTGAGCTATGATGAAAATTTCAAGTCTCTAGCTTATCGGGAAGTTACTTTAAAATTAATTCCAAGATTTGTACGGGACATACAAACAGACAAGAAAGCGACCTAATAAAAACGTTTTAAAAGGCTGACTGCATCAGTTTTACTACCGATATATGGACAAAACCTTTGAAGTCCTGCTCTCTTTTGAGCTTCACAGCTCACTTCATAGAATCATTCCTTTCTGAGCCCATACTACTTAGGGACTCAAACATTTTTGAATATTGGAATCACAGTCCCCATTCGCTACTAAAAAAGTAGCTAGAAAATACTTGTCTGCTCCCCCATCGAGCCTTGTGAGCGAGCAACTTTTAAGCGCTGCTAGTCAGCTTTATACTGACAGAAGGAATAGCTTACACGGGGAAAATACAAATAAGTTGTTATTTTTGAACTACACATAAAACTATTCAACTTTGAATATTAAATTAAATACATATAAAGATATACATACCTATACATACAAATGTGCTTGAACTCTAGTTTTTATCAGTTAATATACATATGTACGGTCGACGTCCAGTAATACGAATGCAGTATTTTGTCACAGACGCTTCTATAATACGAATTCTGCAAAATTTTACCATTCGATAATACGAAATTCGAATTTTTGTTTTCTCTCGTAGTAGGCTTGGATTTATATGTCATTCTTTTCATTCAAAGTGCGAATTATATTTATGTCGCTGGCTTCGTTTTCGACTTTTGCTGTTTAAAGTGAATTTTAAGAATATATTTGTTTGTTTTTAGTATGCTTTGTAGTTGATATTTCAATGAAATAAAATAAATGAATTTTTTATGTATTTCTACTTCTTTCCTATGCCTAAATTTAAAATAAACAAGTAAGGAAGCATCAGTCGGGTTTCACCGACAGAGTAATACCCTACACCAAGTAACCGAGTGGGATATATATTATTTACCGCCTTCATGGTGGGCGGATTACGCACATTTTAAAAAAATGCAGGTACTCTTACCAGCAATAAAGTTACAGAATATGGACGTTCTTGTATATATATTATGGAAGTTATGAGGATTTTCAGCTTACCGCCTATATAGTGGGCAGACCACGCCCTTTTTTTATTATGGCATGAAGGGCCGATATATGAACATTAGAACAAAATTTTATTCGTTTAAATTCATAAATAGTTAATTGAGAGCCCTTTTACCGTAAAAATTTTTCCGGCTATATAGTGGGCGGGCCACGCCCATTTTTTCGTGAGACATAGAAGACCTACCCCTTGACTTGAATACCAAGTATAATTCTTATTAATGAGTAATTAGACAAATTATAGTCATTTTACCGAAAAAAATCCGAGGTAGTGGGACTTACAGCCCTATAGTGGACGTGTCCTTCGACCGATTTGGCAACTCTCAGAACTTAAACTAAGTTAAGGTTCACTCTCACTATGTACGAAATTTGGTTCAAATCGGACAACTCCTTCTTTCTCTCCTGTGTAAACGGACAGCCAGATAGACAGACGGACAGACAGACAACCGGAAATCAAGACAGAAAGTGATTCTAAGCATTTCCATATACTTATGTCTATGCCTAGGACATCTCCTTTAATGCGTTACAATTTTCACACAAAGTTATTATACCCTATAACCATAGGTGTAGGGTAAACAAGTAAGGAAGTATCAGTCGGATTTCACCGAGAGAGTAATACCCTACACCATGTTCCCAAGGGGGGTGATAATTCACTGAAATTGTGGGTGCATTTTATTTACAACCTACCTAGTGGGCGGACCACGCCCATTTTTGGCAGACTACAAGATATAGCTAATAGAACTATACATGCCAAATATTGATGCTCTGACAGGTGTACAACAGATGTTATCGGCATATTTATTTTACTGCCCCCATGGTGGGCGGACCACGCCCATTTCTGGAGAATTAAAAGATATTTCTACCAGGAACGAAGTAACCAAATCTGGACGCTCTGCTGTATATATTATGGAAGTTAAAAGGATTTTTCGTTTATCGCCTATATAGTGGGCGAACCACGCCCATTTTCTTGTATGATATCTAAGACCTATATATCAACTTGGGAACCGAATTTAATTCATTTATATTCGTAACTAGTCAATTGGGAGCCATTTTACAAGAAAAATTTTGCTGCCTATATAGTGGGCGGACCACGCCCAATTTTTCGTATGACATATGACGCGCCTAGAGCAAAAACGACTTATAATATTTCACAGAGCAAAAACGCTTCAAAAAATTACACAGCGTGCATGTGACACTAACACATGTTTGCATGCATGCTCGGTTGTATCGGAGCTCGGAGCAACCGTCGGATTCGTCAGTATCGCCGCTGATGCCAAGCAGAACGGACCGAGGGTGGGTTCTGTTCTGCTTGTTCACATGTATGTCGCTACCACGTGGTAAAATCCGGTTTTGAGAAATATCTATGCTACCAACGAAAAATTCTTGATGCTTTGCCGTCTTGTCGAATTTTCGTTTTGCAGGCTGTAAATTGAAAAATGACAATTTCCTATTAGCCAAAAAAATATGTTTGCTTGCTTTTAAATTTTATCACTTTTAAACGCAATATGTAAATTTTTCGGAAATTTCGCTTTATTTAATATTTGTTCATTTATTTTATTTGCATTGATATATTTTGATGACTTTTTATTAGATTTTGCAGATACTTTTCGTCAAATATTTTTTCAGATCACATTTTTTTAAGATCACATTAAATACACATATAAATTAATGAAATTTTTGCAATATATGTATAGCCCTTTCATCTCCTAATTCTGCATCTAATTTGCCGCTGTCTTTCAGTCTCTAAGCAGCACACCCGACAGCAGAATTATTTGAGCTGTCCGTCCGTTAGTTTACATTTTATAAGCTTTATATTAGGTTCACATCAGGTATGTATGTTTGTATGTTTGTATGTCGTCAAATCTAGTAATCATTTTTTCACCCACTTCCCGACTACTTAGAGATCTGAAACTTTGCATACATGCCTAATCTAGAGCCCAATACATGAATCAATAAATTTTATGGGCGTAGGATAAGGGGCGTGGAACTTTAATACCAACTCCAGATTTGTGTATAACTTTCGAACTACACATCACACATCAATGAAACTCGGTAGGAACTTACTACATATCCATATCCTTCTACTGAGAAAATAAGGCGGGCACTGGATAAGGGGGCGTGGCACCGCCCATACAAACAAAATCGTTTATATAGAATAGCTTTGGAACTAAAGGTCGTGCAGCATTGAAGTTTCGTATGCAGTCGCCTCTTGGATGTGTCGTCTCACTGGTAAAATTGTATGGGCGTAGGATAAGGGGCGTGGCACTTTTTTATCAACTCCAGATTTGTGTATAACTTTAGAACTACACATCACACATCAATGAAACTCGTTAGGAACTTACTACATATCCATATCCTTCTACTGGAAAAATAAGACGGGCAGTGGACAAGTGGGCGTGGCACCGCCCATACAAACAAAATCGTTTATATAGAATAGCTTTGGAACTAAAGGTCGTGCAGCATTGAAGTTCCGTATACAGGCCCCTCTTGGATGCTTCGTCCTACTGGTAAAATTTTATGGGCGTAGGACATTCATATCCATATTCAAAATATCTTTCATTACTAGAATCTATTTGCAAAAAATTATTTAAATAAAATATTGTGGTAACTGGTTGACAAATATTGAACACATGAGCGCCCCAAGCTTTTATTGATAGTAAGATACAGGTGACTTAAAAACCATTTATTTTCTACTTTTTAGTACATTAAATAAATTAAAGCTTATTTTTAAAAAGTTTTTTTTTATATAATTTTATTTTCTACTTTTTAGTCTTCCATAAATTCAATTTTAGAGCTCTGAAATTTTTCACAAAAAGAATTTAAAACTTGCAGAGCAGTACACAATATTTAGGGTATTCACAGTGTCTCCTATCGTCATATCCTCAATTTAACAAATAATACGGCTGTGATCGACCCTAATATTCGTGGCATATTTGTGACGCGGTGAGTTGTTGCTATTTTGCCAGCAGGGCGCGGCAAGTAAGTTCCTATCGTTTTTCATTGATGTGTGGTGTACCTATAATTATAAACTGAAGCCCAAGTGTGTAGTTGCTTGAAAAGTGCCACGCCCCTTGTCCTACGCCCATAAATTTTTCCAGTGGAACGACACATCCAAGAGGCGACTGCATACGAAATTTCAATGCTGCACGACCTTTAGTTCCAAAGCTAATCGAGATCAAAAATTTTGTTTGTATGGGGGGTGCCACGCCCCCTTATCCAGTGCCCCCTTATTTTCTCAGTAGAAGGATATGGATATGTAGTAAGTTCCTACCGAGTTTCATTGATGTGTGATTTTTAGTTCTAAAGTTATACACAAATCTGGAGTTGATAAAAAAGTGCCACGCCCCTTATCCTACGCCCATACAATTTTACCAGTGAGACGACACATCCAAGAGGCGACTGCATACGAAATTTCAATGCTGCACGACCTTTAGTTCCAAAGCTAATCGAGATCAAAAATTTTGTTTGTATGGGGGGTGCCACGCCCCCTTATCCAGTGCCCCCTTATTTTCTCAGTAGAAGGATATGGATATGTAGTAAGTTCCTACCGAGTTTCATTGATGTGTGATTTTTAGTTCTAAAGTTATACACAAATCTGGAGTTGATAAAAAAGTGCCACGCCCCTTATCCTACGCCCATAAAATTTTACCAGTGGGACAACACATCCAAGAGGCGACTGCATACGAAATTTCAATGCTGCACGACCTTTAGTTCCAAAGCTAATCGAGATCAAAAATTTTGTTTGTATGGGGGGTGCCACGCCCCCTTATCCAGTGCCCCCTTATTTTCTCAGTAGAAGGATATGGATATGTAGTAAGTTCCTACCGAGTTTCATTGATGTGTGATTTGTAGTTCTAAAGTTATACACACGCCCCTTATCCTACGCCCATAAAATTTTACCAGTGGGACGACACATCCAAGAGGCGACTGCATACGAAATTTCAATGCTGCACGACCTTTAGTTCCAAAGCTAATCGAGATCAAAAATTTTGTTTGTATGGGGGGTGCCACGCCCCCTTATCCAGTGCCCCCTTATTTTCTCAGTAGAAGGATATGGATATGTAGTAAGTTCCTACCGAGTTTCATTGATGTGTGATTTTTAGTTCTAAAGTTATACACAAATCTGGAGTTGATAAAAAAGTGCCACGCCCCTTATCCTACGCCCATAAAATTTTACCAGTGGGACAACACATCCAAGAGGCGACTGCATACGAAATTTCAATGCTGCACGACCTTTAGTTCCAAAGCTAATCGAGATCAAAAATTTTGTTTGTATGGGGGGTGCCACGCCCCCTCATCCTACGCCCATAAAATTTTACCAGTGGGACAACACATCCAAGAGGCGACTGCATACGAAATTTCAATGCTGCACGACCTTTAGTTCCAAAGCTAATCGAGATCAAAAATTTTGTTTGTATGGGGGGTGCCACGCCCTTTCATCCTACGCCCATAAAATTTTACCAGTGGGACAACACATCCAAGAGGCGACTGCATACGAAATTTCAATGCTGCACGACATTTAGTTCCAAAGCTAATCGAGATCAAAAATTTTGTTTGTATGGGGGTGCCACGCCCCCTTATCCAGTGCTCCCCTTATTTTCTCAGTAGAAGGATAGGGATATGTAGTAAGTTCCTACCGAGTTTCATTGATGTGTGATGTGTAGTTCTAAAGTTATACACAAATCTGGAGTTTATAAAAAAGTGCCACGCCCCTTATCCTACGCCCATAAAATTTATTGATTCATGTATTGGGCTCTAGATTAGGCATGTATGCAAAGTTTCAGATCTCTAAGTAGTCGGGAAGTGGGTGAAAAATTGATTACTAGATTTGACGACATACATACAAACATACCGGATGTGAACCTAATATAAAGCTTATAATAATATAAAAATGGCCCTCACTTCGATTTGCCGAAAATTTGAGTGATGCGCACTCTATTATATTAACATACTCTTTGCGTTAACCCTTTCGCTATTTTGTATCCATATGGATACACTCAACTTTGTGGGCATCTGACAATCTCCACGCCAGAAAATCAATTTGGTTTTCAACTGATTATGATTTTTTAAGGTCTTCTGAAACACCTACAATTAAAATATTTAAGTTTTTCTTTCAACTGAGAAAAATATAGCATTTAAAAAAAAGCGCCTTTTTTATTTTTTATTTTTGGTGAAAAACAGGTTTTGTTATATACAAATTACATGTATATGCGACCATATATTTTTCTTAAAAACATATCAAATATGTAAAAAAACGTTCATTTTAACATTCTGCATTATTAATTTTTTAATTTAATAACTGTAAGAGCCTTGCTGATTTTTTAAACTTTCCTTGTATCCATATGGATACAAACGTGAGTTATGGTTGTAAACGGTGTACGAACAAGACACATAAAATCCTTTTGCGTTTGAGGCTGTTATCATGCAGACGTTTACTATGCGCTCTACTGACATCAACATAATTTTAAAAATGTGTCTAGAAAATCATGAAATTTAACAACTTTTAACTTTTTTCGTTTATTCCGATACTTCTCACTTAGAATGTGAATCGGAGCAATATGACCTGGCTTCCAACTTATTAGATGCGCATGAGGACAATGAAAACTTTTTATTAGAAGACTTTTTCGAGAAGTTCCGTATGAGATAAATATACAGGAAATAGATGTTGGTAATGATGAGGGTTTTCGAGAAATTTATATAGTAGAGAGCCATTCAGTTGGTGGGACAGTTCAAGAATGCGCCGTTTTCTGAAATCCAAAGGTGCCATTGGCAAAGGCTTACCAATACCGTTGGAAAAATTTTTTGCACAGAATTTCCATAAAAATCTAAAAAGTATAGGACGACTTAATTGATTTAGCAGTATGCATTTCGTGGTTAGAGTACAGAAAGGATCACGAAAACAATGGACATACAAAACAATATATGGACTTACTGAGCTTTCGTAATTATATTGCGAATGGACTATTAGCTCGGTTCAATCAACAGACATGTTCTCATAAACGGCACGCCCAACTTATTGCTTAAATGAGGATATCCCAATCAGTCGAACGACCTCCGAGAAGAGCCGTAAAGTTACACCATCGACTTCTATTCGATATGACGGAAACCAACAATGGACGGAACACACCAAAGATAAAGATAGATGCAAGGATGTAAGGGGAAAACCAGATATAACTGCTCAAAATGCTATGCTTCTTGTACGTTCCCTATGGATCAAGAAATAGCTTCAGGGATTTTCATTACATATCAAATGCATAAAATGTTGGTAAAACAATTTCTTTTAGTTTTTCATCTTTTTGTATTCTATGTATCATTTTTTTTCTTTATTTTTTTTTAATTTGTATGAATTTGAAGTGTATAATTTTATTTCATATATATTTACGTCGTATTTATTGAAATAGATGCAATTTTATATATTTTAACCACTGAAACATAAAAAATTAAATATAAAAGGAAATACAATTCTAGCATTTTTCTTTACCATACGCGAAATTTTTATCCATATGGATACATTCCAAAAAACACATTTATGGTAAAAATTTTAAAAAATTGAAAAGTGATTTATTATCTTGGGGCCAATAAGAGTAAGAATTGAAAGAATTGGATTTTTAAAGCTACCCGTTAAAAACTTGTAGCGAAAGGGTTAACTTGAATACGAAGTTTTATTCTTTTCAATGAGTAATTAGACAAATTACAGCAATTTGATCGCAAAAACCCCGAGGTAGTGGGACTTACAGGCCTATAATGGGCGTGTCCTACGACCGATTTGGCTAATCTCAGAACTTAAACTAAGTTAAGGTTCACTCTAACTGTGTACCAAATTTGGTCTAAATAA
Organism: Neria commutata; assembly: GCA_963457695.1. Taxonomy (NCBI): domain Eukaryota; kingdom Metazoa; phylum Arthropoda; class Insecta; order Diptera; family Micropezidae; genus Neria; species Neria commutata. The sequence goes on from OY735245.1 coordinate 34,472,107, forward strand.
GACAACTCCTTCTTTCTCTCCTGTGTAAACGGACGGCCAGACAGACAGACAGACGGACAGATGGACAACCGGAAATTAAAAGAGAAAGTGTTTCTGATCATTTCTATATACTTATGTCTATACCTAGGAAGGCTCCTTTAATGCGCTACAATTTTGGCACAAAGTTTTTATACCCTATTACCATAGGTGTAGGGTATAAAAAAGGGTAAAAAGGGGGAAAATCGCTGCGATAGTAAGAATTTTTCAATTATACGAATTGCTCTGACAATATATAATTCGTATTTTTGGCCGTCGACTGTATATACATATATGTATATCATTTTCAAAAAACGTAAAGAAATTATTTCCTTTGGTATCGGTATCGGCATCAGCTTCGTCATCGGCTTTTTTAGGGTTCGGCGAAACCTGAAGATGACGATCCATCGGCGTCGGTATCGGCTTCGGTCAAAAAACGGATGTCGGTCGGGCACTACTCTCTGCTACTGTCAAATGCCAACTGACAAATCTAATCTAAACCGAAATGGCGGCCAAACAAAATCGATCCGAAACATAATATGCATCCTATATATACATAAACAAATTTTACTCCATTTTGAGGTTATTACAATTACAAATGGTTGCTTAACATCTGCTTGGAACTTTTGCTTAAACTTTCAATTTGCTTACAGAATCTTAAAAACCAAATCATGACAACAAATCTCTGGGTAGAGCAGGTAAGTACTTTACGAGCTAACGATTATTCTAAGATTAAGTAAATTGTCATGTATTAATTTAAATTTATATAGTCGTGGTACGACTACAAATTGCGTTGGGAACCCAAAGAATATGGAGGAGTCAACATGTTGCACGTTCCTTCTGATCACATCTGGCGACCCGACATTGTTCTCTACAACAAGTAAGTACCATTTTCAGTCGAGATTTTATTAAAACAAATTAAGGCTTTATACTGGAAGTTAGGTTCAGTATTACAGCTAAGAATTTCACTAATATGCATATAAACGAGTCCATAGCATCTATAAAATGCAAAAAAGTTGCTGGGTCATCACAGAGAGTAGGCTGAGGCGGTCACGACCACGACCACTATCATACTTCCCCTGGTGTTCCATGTCAATTAGCAAAGTGGTACTGTTACCATCACTGCATCACTATCAGCGAACTAATTCGTGACTTTTTAATATCTTCATGGATCTGAATTCTAATGTACCCTAAAGTGCCTTACAACCTGAACTGAAAACTACAGTTTGCTCTTCATTAGAAGAAGCTGGCGAGACTGTCTTGCTCTTAAATGAAACTACATTCGAAATTCAGTGTTATGTTTTGATTAAAATAAACGATAGAGGCTGAGCCCGAGAGATTCGACTTGGAAATCATTGGGCCGAATTGCATTTATTTTTATAAACATATGTACTTTAACTCTATGCACCCGATTCCATTCAAACTGCAATGAAACTGAAATGATGATAATGATACACAGTGCTGATGGTAACTTCGAAGTGACGCTGGCTACAAAGGCTACGATTTACTCAGAGGGATTAGTTGAATGGAAGCCGCCGGCTATATACAAGTCATCGTGTGAGATAGATGTAGAATATTTTCCTTTTGATGAACAAACATGTGTTCTCAAATTTGGCAGTTGGACATATGATGGGTTCAAGGTAGGTCTTCTCATAACCAGTACACGTACCCGTTCTCACTGCATATCTTTTGAACGATATTGATTTTGTTGATTTTGTTGAACTCCAATGAATGCTATGCTAAAACTAAATTACAAATAACTTCACCTTTAATGTTTCATTTATGTACAAGATATACCTATGTATGTATATATAAATATTTTCCTACAGAATCTTTTGTTCTTCTTGTCCTACAGTTTATATGGATAAAACTTTTCGATCTAATATTCAAATATATATTCAATATATTCTATATTGAACAACTCGTAAAGGCCAAATCATATTTAAAATTTCGATTGATAACTTGCGGTTTTTTTAACTCTTGTTGAACCAATAACTTAAGTTCGAGAAGCTGTGAGGTTTGAAAAGAGCGTTAGGAATTTCGTTTATGATTTTTCTCTATATTTCATTTGTTTATCAAGTAAATTAACTATCCATATTACTCTATTGTATATACCTTTGAATTAGAATACACACTAAATATTCAAATATTTATCAATCCAGCATATACAAGACCTCACTTTAAGCGTAGCCTTTGAATTAAAATATTATTTATTCCATTTTAAGACTGAATGTGCGGTTAATTCTTTGTTTTTTTCATGATACAAAAATTACATCTCACACATCTGAATATCGAAAACCAATCGGTGCCACCTCGTATACCTACTGCATAAGTTACAAGTAATCAAAATAGATAACTATTATTACCAAGCAATCCCGCCCTACTCCAACTCATTTATTTATTAATGAATAAGCAGCATAATAAAGGGTATTTTTTTAGACGTGTGGTTTTCAATCAAGCAATACTTTTTCGGAGTTGGTCTTTCTGACAGCTGTCACTTGATTTATGCTCAGTTTGGTTTGCCATTTCATAATGAATAGACTTACTCCTGAACAACGCGTTGCAACGTTTGCAAATTTATTACCAAAGTAATGTTTCGGTTCGCGCGACATCGCGCGCTGCGTCGTCGACATAATCGCTCAGCAGAGTCGGTAATTCGAGCAACCATGGATCGGTTTACTCTAGTGGATAATGCGCATCCTCAGAGACGCCGTACAGTGCGCACCGAAGACGCTATTGCTGCTGTGGAACACTTTATGGAAGATTTTGCGGAAGGATCTTGGTTTGCGGGCTTACAAAATCCAACTTGTGCAAGAATTGAAGCCGAACGACATCAAGCGCGTCGCACGTTCGGTGAATGAGCCCAAAACGAGATGGCCACCGATCCCGATTTTCACAAGAAAATTTTGTTCAGCGATGAAGCTCACTTTTGGTTGAATGGGTACGTTAATAAGCAAAATTGTCCCATTTGGAGTGATGATAATCCACAAGCCATTGTTGAGACGCCGTTACATCCTCAAAAAGTCACTGTTTGGTGTGCTCTATGGGCAGAGGGAATCATTCGTCCATATTTCTTCAAAAATGAAGCCGGCCATAATGTTACAGTCAATGGGGAACTCTATGCCATGATTAATGACTTTTTCGTGCCTGAATTGGAGGATGTTGATATGGACGACCTTTGGTTCCAACAAGACGGCGCTACATGCTATACAGCCAACGAAACAATCAATTTATTGAAGGAAACTTTTGGTGAGCACATTATCTCGCGTCGTGGGCCTGTGGCGTGGCCTCCAAGATCGTGCGATTTAACACCGCTGGACTATTTTTTGTGGGGTTATGTGAAGTCGTTTGTCTACGCAGATAAGCCCGAGACGATTGACGCCTTGGAAGAGAATATTCGACGCGTTATTGCTGACATACGGCCCCAATTGCTGCAAAAAGTGGTCGAAAATTGGGCCTCTCGGCTGGAATTTATTCGATCCAGCCGCGGCGGCCACTTGCCCGAAATCATTTTTAAAACATACTGGCAAACCGTTATCTTTATAATAAAGTTAAACTCTTGGCCATAACACTAATTTATATGCGTTTTATTTCTTCTTGAAAACCACACGTCTAAAAAACACCCTTTATATATGTATATACGACAGATCTGCAGTGAGCATTTGTGACTAAGATTAGACTTGCTTTAGGACTTGACTCCAGTCGTGGCTTGCATTCGTTCCCGCTCTGGAAATAGTTCATAGTACGAGTACGGTACGAGTAGTCGTAATGAATTGACTGCCTTCAAAATTTTCAGACTCCACCCATGTAACGACTAATGAATGCAAATTTTTATTAAAAATCTCGTTGTTGCCTGAAATCAAATAAAAAATCGGTCTAATTTTCCGCTGTGTAAAATCGGAACAATCCGAAATAGTTTAACTTTACACTCTAAACGCCTCAGCATAAGATATTTTTCAGAAAAACTGTCTACCAATTTTGGGTTGAAAAAAGTTTAATTTTGAACATATATAAATTGCCCAGCAATTAATGTAAGCTGTAGTATTGAATTCTGTAAAAAAAACCAGCTCGTGTTTTCATTGAAAATTTTCTTGCGCGTTGGCAAATATTTTCTTAAAAATGGTAAACGAGCTCGGATGCGCCAAGCAAAAGAGGAAAACTTTGAATGTATTCACTCAAAGTTTTGTCAACTTATAACAAGAAAAATTGTGCGAAAAGATTTACTTTGTAAATTGAAATTTGAAAGTAAATAAAAGATAATTTTACACATCTTACATGTTGCCGCTGATTATCGTCGAAAAATTCAACAAAGGTAGACTGTTTCTACAGGCGATTTTCTGGTAATGTGTATTTTTGGAAAGAGCGCTGCATTTCCCGAACCCGCCCAAAATTCAATTGAAGTCTCTGCATTTAATTTAAGAGACTGCAAGCCACAAACCGCAAGCCAGTTATGTGTTTATAGCATAAAGCTACAACGCGCTCATTCCCAATGATTCGTGATGAATTTTTTTATTTGATTCGTGCTTAAAGTAAGGGATCTTTTTAAAAAAATTTAATTTTTCGTGCAGATCGGGTTTTATATGCTCAAAAATTTTGACTGCCTCTAGGCGGCCTTGGGAAAGAAAGCCCACAAGTTTCCACCAACATTTTTTTTCACACGTTTTATTTAATAATACGTTTATAACAGGAATGTGTGGAATATTAACAAATAGTCACGATTCAATTTTTTTAAGGAAAATACTAAAAAAAACATAAAAAAAACGTATTTATGTGAAAAAAACAGTTTCTTGAAGTAGTTTTTGGTGAAAATCGTAATTAAAATGCAAATTACTCCGCATCCGTTCAAATCGATTTTTTTACATTGTATTTTGGATTGTTTGGAACGCATTTTTGCCCCAATATCCATGGACGCGTGGGTAGCAAATAACAGGCCTAAAAATAAAATGGCAATATATTGATGAATTTCAGAATTGGTTTTAAGAAAGGAAGTGTGATATTTTTTTGAGTGATATCCAATCTGGTGCAAATGCAATTGCAAATGCATAGTTTTGGAAATGTATGCTAATAATCGGGAACGACGAATTCCTTGCAAATGCATTTGCCAAACCAATAAGTGCAGCTTTTCAATCTGGCAACTATGCTTATAAGTTTTCATTCAAAATTTCGCAATAAATGAAATGGATTTTGGTCTAGAAAGCTAGCGACTGTATTGCAATTGCAAACCAGTCAGTATGTTTTGTTGTTGTGGTTGCAAGCGGTTGAAAAGTAGATTGCATTCGCACCTTCACAAGGCCATTTGCACCAGATCGGGTGTACCCCTAATATATTCGATCAAAACAGTGTCGCCCTAAAAGTATTCGAAGCATTTCAATCGGCGTATCAAGCTTTTTGAGATATATTTTTAGTTTGGGTTTAGAAAATGCGATTGCAGATTTATCCAGCACTAAGTTCTTTTAGCGTCACAGGATTTTCTTTACATTTATATCTAAAACAGATCCGATGGGGAACTCAGGGGAACGGGGCGGGCAACTCTGCCTCGCAAGCGTCATCATCCAAATTGTCTTCTAAATCTTCTTCTGAGTCAGTATCACTATTGAAATCCATCAAGTCCAAAATTGTTCGAATCTCTTCATCAGAAAGCGATGATAACTTATGCATTTACCGACGTTCCATGTCTTTAAAGGCAATTTTCGGACTTTAATATCTCTTGAAATGTTCCAATTTCAAACTTACCTAATACATTTTTTTGACAAATTGTCCCAAGACCGCCTCTAGACAGGCTACCTTATAAGACCAATAAAAAGCTTGCGAAAAGTTTTTTGCAATTAAAGAAGTTTTTGCTTTCAAAAGACTATGTACCAGCAACACGATTTTTATATCAACGCAATCGCTTTGGTACTTTGTTTGCTGTTGTGTTTACCGGAAGGTCGATTTCTTAATATCGCTGGCAAAATGCACAAAGGCCCTAACCAGCATTTCTGAAATTTTACAGGAGAAGCAAAAACATTAGGGGTATTCATTTAAACGCGTAAACGCCTGATAACGTGACAAAATTATCACCTGATAAACGAACTGTCAAATTTTGTATGAAAGCTCATTTGCACAAATGTGATAAATTTTCCCGATGATTTCGCTGTGCAAACGATGTTTGTAAACTTATACGGCAACGAATGCAACCCTGCTTAGCTATGATCTTTAACATTATGATATAAGTTTAGTATTGAACAATCAAAATAAACGCAAAAGGGTTACAGTAATTTTTTCCAAACAGCTCCAACATTAATCTTTACTTTTTCACTGATTCTCGGCATTTTAGTTTTTTCTTTTTGACAGCCAAACACCATTTGCACAAACACTTTGCCAAGTGCGTTCATTTAACACACTTGATAAATTGATAAATTTGAGCAATGTGCAGATTTATCTGCTTAAATGAATACCCTGATTATAAAATTTCATAGTATGTATGTAGTTAGGGCTTTTTATGATTAATTATAAAATCGTCATTTTTGGCTTTAAGACTCTAATAACTTGTGAGGAGCAATATCAGAAGCAGAAGCGGTAAAAATACGTGTTTCGAAAAAAGTTTTGGTTAGGGCCTTTGTAATTGTGAATTGTGGGCGAGGAGTTACTCCTGTTTATATCTTTGAATGCACTAAAGTGGTGTAGTGCATACAGAAGAAGATTTGTTTTTATTAAAACTGGTCAATTAATGAAAAATGGATCACAATATATATATAGTATATTGCTTTGTCCGAATATTGTAAAGCGTTAAAGGAGCCGTCGTAGGTATAACCATTAGTATATAGAAATGATCAGAATCACTTTCTGTCTTGATTTCCGGTTGTCCGTCTGTCTGTGGCCGCAGGAACGAAAGAACCAGTTATCCGATTTGAACTAAATTTGGTACACAGTGACAGCAAACCTTATTTCAGTGAAGCTTATTTTCAGTTCCGGGATTAGCCAAATCGGCTGAAGGACACGCCCACAATGGGCCTATAAGTCCGCCTACCTCGGAACTTTAGGTAAAATTCTTTGAATTTATCTAATTACTCATTTAATTGGTACTTAAATTGAGTTGTCGGCCCTTTATATCATACGAAAAAATGGGCTTGGTCCCCCCACTATTTAGGCGGTCAAATACTTGCGGTAGAATTGCTCTCAATTGACTTATTATGAATTTTAATTAATCAAGTTTGGTACTCAAGTTCAGATATCGATACATACCATACAATAGTCTGAGCGTGGTCCGCCCACTATATAGGCGGAAAACAGAAAATCTTAATTACCATGGTAAATCCCCCAAATGAAGTGACAAAATCTTCATTGCAGAATACTTTTAAATTATCCAAATATGGGACCACCATGGAGGCAGTAAATTATATATACCCATAACTTCTGTTGTTCTCTTGCCAGAGCATCAATACTTGGCATATTTAGGACTTTATAAGAATTTTTAGCTTGTAAAAATGATCCGCCCACTATGTATTTATTATCTTTCAGTGGATTATCATTACTCTGGCGGTGAACCCCTACTGATACTTTCTTATTTGTTTAATACTCCTAGTGTGTTTTATTTTTAAATGAAATCAACACAAAATTTGAATAAATATATCCCACTAATATAAATGTGAATAAAATTATAAAATTTAAAGAAATGCTTATCCGGACACGGTTATATATATTTCACAAATAGGTAAATACGTAAAAAAATTGTGACTGGGGATTTAACTCACAACCCCTCATATGCTAGTCAAACAATCCAAAAACTATGCGATAGAGTTTGACGAAGCAACCAACATTTTATTCGTATGTATATATACATATTTTTTTGCTGGCATGATATAACAAATATTCTCCAAAATACTGGTCCATTACAGTGTACAGTCATCATAGCCATTCGTAAGAGGACGTTCCCTATACGGACGGAACAGCAGGACTAAAACTTTTATTTTCCTGTAGCCGATGCGAATCGTGGATGGGTGCGATATTCTGAAATTTTTAGTTGGGCGCTACTAATTTCCTGTTTAAAATATAATCAAGGAATATATAACATATACTTGTACATACGATGCGCATCTGAAGCTCAAATTTTTAAATTAACTGCCATTGTCCTGGGCACGAGCGGGAAGTGTGTAAGGGGAAGTAAAAGTGAACGCAATAAAGATTAGAGCGCAGAGGAAATATGCATCTATTAATCTATATTTTAACAGTATAATAAATAGCGGTGTCATAATCTTTGAGAAATACTCAAATTGGAGAGCGGGATTCGGGGAAATTAAGACGAAGCCTGAGCGCGGGTCATAATGTTACGATCCACCATAGACATATTTTTATGTAAATCGTATCGTATGTGTGTATATTCTTTGATATAAGTTACCATCAACTACTGTGCGGCGGCATTATGAGGTTAAAGTTTGTGCTGAATAATGAGTGCAGCTAGAAACTGAGAGAAGTGGGTCTAAATCCAAGCAGAAGTCATGCCGTTGGATTGAATGCATTTTAAGGCTTAATCCGACACACTATTTCAAGCATTCGACCATGTTTATATGTTTATGGCAACAGCCATTGCAATGGTATGAAAAACATCACTTATTGCATAGTTTAAAATCGCGCTGATTATCGGCAAACTTTTTATTTACCGTTACGAATTTTTAATAATTTTTAACGATTAACAATAAATTTGATTATTTTTAACTTACGAATTAGTTATCAAAACTGAATTTCTAGTAAAAATCAGTAATATATCACTAATATTATAACTAATTTTCTGTCGTATTAACGCTGAAATCAATCCGACAAAAGCGTGTGAACACTTGGGCTGTCAATCCCGAAAGGTTATTGATGTAAACCCGGAATTTTCGGTATTCAAAATATAAATTCCAGGATTTTCGGGATAGGGATTTACACAGACCGTCTTCAGTTTTTCCTTAATACCATATAAAAATCCTAATTACACTCAAATTACGACACAAGCATGGCTCCCATTGTTTTGAACGTTCGAACCTTTTTATGTCCATTTTACTAACTGACGGCAACACCAACTCAAGTAAGGACCGTCCCATACAAAAAGTTTTTGTGCTGCGACCCTGATGACACCAAATTTTATAAAAATTTCAAAATTTAATCTATTATGCTTAAAAATTAAAAAAGTTTTCTCGAAATCCCGTTTTTTTCCACAGCAATTCAAGTAATTCCAAAACTTATAACGATTCGGAGCCCGACATCGGCAGGCCATGTGCCGCATAAATATGATATTTAGAACGTAGCCTAAATGGCAGCGTATTTCAGACTTTTTACCCGGAATGTACTTTACTGCAGGGGGGTAATTGACAACATAGGCGAGAATTTTAATAATTTTCGACTTAATGATACGAACTTCAATATTTGTTGGTCATTACATCCAAATGGCAGGTTAAATTGGTCCATACATATCTCCGTGAAATGGTATTTGCTGAAGTGTGGAATGGCACAGGAGCAAAACCCTACTGGACTCTGTAGTGAACTGTTCTCATCAACTCTTTTATTTGTAACTTTAGATGCAATAATTGAGGACATAATGTTCAACATATTCTTTCAGTGCTGATGGTCATTATGAAGTTACACTTATGACAAAGGCAACAGTCCATAATAATGGATTGGTTATATGGCAACCACCTGCCGTCTATAAGTCGTCTTGTTCAATCGATGTTGAATATTTTCCATATGATGTACAGACATGCATCTTGAAATTAGGAAGTTGGACCTATGATGGTTTTAAGGTGCTCACAAATACTTTTTATTATATCTACAATTTACAAGTCATAGAAGAACAAAATTTCAATCGTTCAAAGTACCTACATACATAAATCTTTTATTACTTTAAACAGTGTATGTATATGATCGTGTTGATTTTCATTCGGAATGCTTCGTGATTTTAGAGTTTTATAAAATTTATGATTTTTCGTCCAAATATTTTGAAAATTTTGTCGATATTTCAGACAGGTTGGAATACCTAACTATTAAAGCTGCAATATTCAATAAATCTAAATCTAAGACTTTATACTAAAAATATATCTAAATTTTGAAAATACTGAAAATATCCACAAAGTTAAATGCTCATATATGCATATGTTTCTTTTTTTGAATATTCAATGATGACGCGAGGCTCTAAATTTTTGCATAGCATGAGTTTTGTGGCTGTTAGAAAATCGTTTTGGCTGACTTTAAATAGCCGTGTTTTTGTTTTTATAGCCTATGCAATAATGTAAAAATCCACAGTGAAGGAATGGTTAAAAAAAATGTATGGAAAAAATTGCTTATTTTCTCGCGCTGGCCTTATCTCCAGCATGTTCGCTTACTTCAAAATAATAAAATACTAAATCGCCAAAATTTACGAAAACAATGCGTTTAATATTTTTACATTTTATTTTATTTTGTTTTCATATGAAATGAAGAAGTTAAATAACTTAATTTCCCATTCCGGAAAAAAAAAAGAAATACAACACAATCGTGAAAATATTCAATGTGTCTTATTATACGTAACGTCTTTTTTTAATATTGAACAGAGCCATCTTAGAAAAAATAATGGAATGAAATATACTAAATAGATCGGATCTTGGTATGAGGTAAATGCGGTTACTAATTTTATATAGAGATATCCTCTTGCTTTTCCGAAACTTCTATTACGGCATGACTATATATATGTATATTATTATTATTTGTTATGAATATGTACACAATTCTAATAACCATTATGTCAGAAATTAATTGCTACGTCTACTGGCATAAATGCATATTGCTTTACTTTGTATAGGGATCCTATTTTCAATCTGTTAATATTTCGCTATCTCGTCCTTCTCGTGCCGACTTTGGCTCCATACTTACAATAGTGACCCCATATAAACTCTGTAATTTTCCCGCCTGTACATAAGAGTGAGTCATCATTGTTTGGGGAAAATAATTTTCTTTTTATTATATTTCGCATTGCATATCTAAAAAAATTGCCTACAATTTTTGAGCATGGAATAAGATCTTTAGCCAATGCATTGGACTAAAAAAATTTTAAATATAAATTCTCTCTTTGTTAAAGCATATCAATACTTTACTTCATTTATCTAAAATTATAGGGAAGTAAGTCTTCATATGAAAGCAGTATTCGTTTCGAGAAAAATCGCATTTCATTTCGCAAATTCATTCTTGCTTCTCAAATTCCGGCATGACATTAACCTGAAATCTTTCCGTTTAAAATAAGATTACACTAATTGACGATTTCTTGTATTATTAGAAGGTTATATGAGATTTAAAAACCGAATGCTAATTTACACTACGGTGTAATATTGTCATTTAAATTGAGACACTGTTTCCATGTTTGACTCATGATATCAAATGCGTTTACATCACATCAGCATTATTGACAATATTCGTTGTGCTAATGATTTTCATAGGTTGCAGTCAAAATTTTATGGAAATGCGTTCGCATTGAAACCAAAATCACAATAATTATTATCATACTTTAAAAGTGCGCCTGAAACTATTTTCCACGGAAATATTCCAGTCCAATTGTAATTTTTTCCTCATAGGTGTGGACCTAAGAATTTTTCTTGTCATATCCGAACCGAATCGAGAAGTTTTTCCTATTACAAAGACCCAGTCGGACTTCCTCTAACTACTCGGATTTTTTCCCTTTACTTCAGTACACACGAGCTATGCAACACTTAAAACCCGTAGTTTATATTTACTATTATGGTAGAATTACTCTAGTAGTAAAGTAAGAAATAGTGTCAGCTGACACAATCTATCTTACCCGAACACAATGTTCGCTATTACTCTGAATGGATTGAGTAGTAGAAATATCTGCGTCGGTTAGAAACCAACTACTACAAAAGTCGTGTCAGCTGTGAAAAGAATGTTGCCACCCAAAAAAATTCATTGAAAATTGCAATAGAATTAATGCTTTTCCTATGCAAGAGGTAATATGGCAACACTGATTAAAACAAGCGAATATTTATTGGAAATACAGTCCACCTGCGCTTTCGTTTGCTTTTAATTTGTACACATCGTACATTTTAAACAACACTCAACACATTGAGTCAATTATTTCGTCGTTTGAATTCATAATTCACGATATATTTTGTTTGTGAACTCTGTTGCAGAAAAGTGTTGCCAGTGACCTTGGATTTTAGTTCAACAAAAGAAGTGATTGTTTTTGCCGAAATTAGTTAAAAAAAGTAGTACACAATATAGAGATGTAACAACTATGATAATTCTGTGCCATAAATTTAATAAAGAATGTAAAATTTCATCTCAGAAGAAAATAAACTGCGTTCTTCTTTTGTGCACAAAACTATACGGCAGCACTAGCAAAAATAATAGACTGACAGCTGCTATCCGTTTAGCTGTTAGAGTAACTGGGCAAATTGCTATCCGACACGATTGAATCCGACACCGCTGGACTAATTAGACCATAAGCCTCGTTCACGGGCGGTTGTGCCAGTTATTTATTTATTTTACAAGATATGGTGTCAACTGGTTTTATCGTGCTTTTTCCTTTGAAGCTTGTTGTTTTGCATCTTTCGGAAAGAAAACCTCTTCAGGAATTTTAGAAATGTCTGTTTTCCCATTCTGCGAGCAGACTTTCGTATTGGGAATGTAATTTTGTTTGATTTTATATCTATTGCATGTATCCTTTTCAATTTCATGGGCAATCGTTTTAAGTTAAATATCTCTTGAGGTGCATGTACTTACTATTTTAAGCTTATGTTACGATTCATTGAATATTCAAAAATGTTAAGCGTTTCAGAATGTTAAATGTGTGCGTGCTTGTAATTCGTTATTGTTGTTTATCGAATTCCAAATTAATGACTTGAAATGTTTACGAATGTATATCGTTTCTAGAAGATTCCCAAAGTTAAACCTTAATAAAACAAATATCGTGTAAATGTATGTATGTATAGATATTCAACTGCATTTGTAACTGACTAAATTATAAATTTGACCAGCTGACAGCAACAAAATATCGTTGGGTGGATAAACTAATGCTCATTAATAATTTACTTATTTCGACTCCATCTCTGACGGCCCTAACAAAATAAAAATTTCCCACGCTTGAAATATATTTCACAGATCTACTTTCTTTTGCTAAGGGCATTTACTATAAACAGTCTACACTGCATCAAAACATATTACAGCAAAATCTCCAAAAATTTTTATTTATTTTCACAAAATTTTCCCAAAAATGCTTTTTCTTATTTATTCATATACATATATGTATTTCTAAGCACAAAAGCATAAATTGAAGCCAAAATATCTAATTCATATAAGCAAAGTGTGAATTTTTGTTCGCAATTGCTTTTACAAAATAGATTGAAGTATTCGCATACACGCGCGAAAGAAAAAACTTTAAATTTATCACTAAATAGTGAATTATACATACAATTTTTTCAAGAAAGGAACGTACTTCTAAAGACAATTCACTACATTATGTATTTGTATCTTTGAGATTTTTCGACAAATCCTCATAGAAAAATTACTGACAAAAACTTTTCTATAATTTATATGATTATAATTATTCTTTGAGAAGCAAAGAACAAAGTTCTGACCACCTGTAGGCCAGCCACAATGGCCATTGTATTCTGGTAGTATGCCGCTAACAAGTGGCACACGCTGATCACTTCTGTGCGATATTTTCATCTGCTTTTAATCACACCATTTTATTGGTGATTACAGTTGGGCGCTTTCGTGTATTTTGGTAGTTTTCTACATATGCGTTATACAATATAGAAAATCGGTAGAACGTGTAGAAAACCACATATACAATGCAGAATATATAGAAACCCATATAAAGAAGGAATAATCTAATGTAACTGACTGCTAAAGACGATTGTCAAAATGAAGTAACACAATACGTGCCTGAATATTAATTTATGCAATATGGACATTTTTATTCATTGTTATACTTACACAAATATTAGTCATAAATTATAACAAAAACATCTTCAACAGTTTCGTCACATAACATTTATGATACATATTTATTTATATTTTTGTAAATATTTTACATTTTTCACATAATCTGTACAGTGTTCAAAATTGTTTAAAGAGCTTCCTACGTACATATGTATAGAAAATCTTCTATTTTACATACATAAAAAACCTGGCTGTGATACAAAAATGTGTGGTCAGATTTGCATATTCGTTTTCCAGTGTTAGCCAATTCATAGACATCCTCTTCCCATATATCCTAAGTACAATTGATGTATGTACTTTCGAGGAAGCACCAACACTGGAATTTGTATAGTAAAGTACATGCTGGAAACAGTTCAATTACGTTAAAAAAATCTGAATTTTTTTATATTGGGGGAAATGTCTACTACGAGTATTAACCTTTTCATTTATAAGGAAACGGTATCTCCACTCATATTGTCATGAAGTTAATAAAGAAGTCACAATACTTCGAAATTTTTTCATGTTTTGTGTAAATATCAATGGCACTGAATATCGGTCGGACATTTCTGTAAATTAATAATTTAAGTCCAGTTAAGTTTAAATAGAATGGTGTTGATCAAGGGCATTCTGTTGGAAGGCTATAATAAGCAAAATATAAATATATTGTATCTAAATCAAGTAATGAAAATTCAGAAAATATCAATTGCAGTTTTTGTCAAATATATTTCTTGCTTATATGACCCATACAATCTACTGTGTGTCCCTGGTTCGATCAGAGTTGTGAAGAGTTCAATCAGATTTGATTTGAATCAGTGATTTTACCTTATTTGATTTAAAAACTGATTTTCCAATCAAGCATAGCCAATCGATTCATCTTTTTCTGATTCAAATCCCAATCGGTTTGTGGCCTTTGATTTATAAATCAGCCCTCACAAATCAAAAGTGAAAATCTGATTTACCAATCACTTGATTTAAATCAGCAAATTTACAAATCTGATTTACCAATCTTGATTTGATTTCAAATCAAGTCTTGAAATCAAGTGTGCAAAAGGATGACAGAGCAGTAATAAAATGTATACTTCGAAATAGTACCAAAAATATCAAAGATAAATTCGTTCCTCAAAAATAAGAATAATTACTTGAAATCGTGAACAAATCATATGTAAATACAAACAACTTAAAGTAATACATTTATTTTATTGAAATGATAGTGAAATATGTAATTATTCGTTTATATTTCTTCACCGAAAATTGCAAGGAAAGTATTTATTTGGGAGGAAAAAGCAACCCTGTTTCATATGACACTTCCATCAGTGATGTCAACGTTGTGAAATTCGTACTAGATTTTGTGCATTTTTAAAGCTGATACGTTTATGAAAATGCATTTATCGTCTGATATCTATTTCAGTGCCATTGTTTGTTTATTTTGAAGACACTATTATTAGTCCGTAACATTTTCGAAGCATTTGCGTTCCGTGAAATTAAGCTGAGTGAATCGCATTATTTTTGGAGGTTTGGAACAAAAATAGGCATCACTGTCTCGCATCCGTTCTTAGCACCCGCACAAAAGAGGTAAACTTTTGTGCAAACCAGTGCCGCCACAAAAGTGTAATGAATTTCTACCTGCTGTCCCAGGAAGCATAACATGTTAAGTATAATATACATATAATATGTAAAATATATACATATGCATTAGTTAAAATTTGATGGTTTCAGCAAAAGAACAAAGTAATGTATTTACATACATATACTCCTCCTTTACAGTTTTTTTCTTGTGCATACTATTTTGTAGCATCTTATACCTGCTATTCAAATCCACAACTTTCCTTCTAATACAGAAAAATGCAGCTCTGTGTAGCTTACTTAATGTGGTGAAAATCAACTTTTTTGATTTGTGATTTGAATCAGACAAGGGCAAATCACTGATTTGAGTTTTTTGATTCAAATCAATATGATTGGTGGTGCCTGATTGGAAAATCAGAAATTTAAATCGATTGGTGGAGTTGATTTTTAAATCAAAAATTTAAATCAGTTGATTTGTAAATCGATTTTGATTTGAATCTTTTACAGGTCTGGGTTCGTTAAGTAGAATCCTAGAGTTAGAAAAAAGCAGTCAAGTGCGAGTCGGGCTTGCGCACAGAGGATTCCGTAACAGAAATGCCCTCTTTAGCATTCGGATTTAATTTCTCTTTGCCCGTCTGTCTCTAAAACAAATAAAGCACCATCCATTATTTACTGAGGGGGATTATCTTAAAATTAAAAAAAATATTTAAATCAAATATTTCGAAAAAGTTATGACTAAAGACCTACTAAACCTGCGGTTATCAAAATTTATTTTTTCGACATTTTGTGCTATATCTTCGAAACAAATACACCTAATTTTATAAAAAAAAAATTTTTTGGTAATCCATGGACATATCCCTTTCTAACAATACACCACACGACATAAACAACAACAATTTTTTGTCTAAGAGGGTCATCTTAAGTAAAAGAAAAATTTTTAATTATAAATCGAAAAAGACTGCAGTCACAGTAATGCGTGATCAAATACCTAGTAGGGGAGAGGGGGGTGCCTTCGTCCTTGGGGCACATTCGTCAATGGCGATTTAGGTATGAAGGAGTCATCGGACATAACTGTTTATTAGTAAAAACTAACCCATAACTAGCATAATTATCTCTCACAAAGTTTGCCATCTCTATCTGAACAGCTGATAAAGTTACATTTGATTTTGTGTTTCCGCGCTTCGTTCCCGAATATTCAGGTCGGTAACGTAAGAAGTTTGTGCTGTATTTATACCATTATTTCGAACAAAATTGTATTAGTATTACTTTAATACTAATTATTTTGTAAAAAAAAGTGTTTTAAGTGAAAATAAAGCACTGAAATTAGAAGTAAAAAAATAAAAAGAAAAAAAGTGACACCAGGGTGGACTCGTCTTTTTTTCATGGGGCACATTCGTCAATATAACTTCACAGGTACTAAAAATCGAAATCGAGTTGAAGCTTCCAAGACCCTCGAACTTGGCTTAAACCTCCCGTAAACACACAAAATTAATATTAGGGTCGATCTCAGCACTTTAAACATTATATATAAAAAATAATTTATAAAAAAAATTTTACAATAACTACCTTTTTTTGAAGCTCTTAAACATGATGTTTTTTTAATTTTTTTAATGCAAAATATAATAAAAACGTGTTATGTAACCAAAAACATGTCTTATTTAGTCTAAACAAGATTTTGTATCACCTTATGATACTTTAAAGTGTGAATGCCGAAAGTGCCCCGCCAAATGCCGAAGCTACCCTGGCATGGAGGCACATTCAGCGAAATGACCTTTTTTACTAATCATGAAAAAAATAATACAAACGGAATTTTTTAAAGAAATTTTAGTATAACATTTTATTGTTAAATAATGAGGTATTGTAACAGTCTAATCAGTTTTTAAATATATTGATTACCTTCTGAAATATAGGCCTTCAAAAAAAAGAGACGAAGGTACCCCCCTCTCCCCTAACTCTGATTTTATCGAAATTCTAGGTTGAGAAATGGTGTGTGCAGATAGGATCATGTGGGGAAAGGTCAGTTTTTTCACAATTTGAGCTACAGTAGTTCCCGCTTATAAGCCCCCCGCTTATAAACGTTCCCCGCATTTTAGCGTTGACATTGTCCCTTGTGAGATTTCCCCATTAACGAATGGTTGTATTTCCCCGCTTAATAGATCCCCGCTTATATGCATTCCCCGCATAGAAGCATGTAACTTTTGATACCGAAGTATAATTTTATAAGAAAATTTCCCCGCGTATAAGCTCGGCATAATAATTTGATGTGTGGCAACGCTGCGATGGAACATATGTTTTTGACAACACAGCAAATAAGCGCGCGTAAAGTGTAAGTGAATAAATTTGCAATTTTTCTCTTTTTTTGGTATCTTAATGAAATTATTTAATCTAGGTACATATGTGCATCATGGATAAGCGCCAGCGGACCAACCTTACTCTAAAGCAAAAGATAAAAGTTACATTTGTCGAAATGGGTAATCCAGCCACAAATTTTGCTAAAAGTATCAACTTATTAAAGGCTATGCACATTATAAAACGGTCTTGGTGGTTAGTGAGCCCTGAAACCATACAAAATTGCTTTAAAAAGGTACAAAAAAATTTGGAAACTTTTAAGTTATTTAAAATTTTTAAATGGATTATTTAAATTTTTATTGTAGTGTAAGTTTTTGCCACAATGCCCAGATGATAGTGATGATTGTGCAAAAGTTAACTTTGACGGCATTTCAGAAGGCACCGACCTGGTTAATTTTTTAGAATACACTCGGTGTGACGAGACTTTATTGTGCTACGGCGATCTGTGTGATGCTGAAATTTTAAAAGAAATATCCAATCCGTCTTCAGATGAATCTGAAGTTGAAGTCGACGAAATTTCAGAAAGTTTGCCAACTGCGAAAGAACAACTTCAAGCAATTAGCACTTTAAGGGCCAGTTTCACAGTGGATATTTAAACTCTGATTGCAGTTTAAATAGGGAATTTTAGTTTCACAGTTGGAAGTTAAATACGATTTAAATAGCCGACTGTGGATATTTAAGTACGGCACAGAGTTGCAATCGAAAACAAATAAACAGCTGATTTCGGATATGCAAGCAAGCTGCGTCGACAATATTGCAATTTATAAGAGATCAAATTAAACATAAAACTGCATGGTATAGCACATATAAATGATCCCGTAGTATTATAAATAATATAAACTGTGGATTCTTTGCACAATATCCAATAATTCACTTCTTTCGGCCGACGAAAAATTTTTAGCTCGCGCTGCCTCCATAATTGAACAATTGAACATATGTTTTTGGCAAGTTGTGCTAACCTTCAATTGTCAAATATTCGAAGTTGCCATTCATTATTCCGTATTTAAATAAATGCACTGTGAAACTCAAGAAAAGTTAAACTAGATTTAAACTCAATTCGCAAATTAGATTTAAACATCCACTGTGAAACTGGCCCTAAGAAAAAGCTTTGAGCCAAGCAACCAATTTCTGAAAGAGCTTGATGCTATGGAACTGCAAGTTTATAAAGAAACCAAAAGTCTGCAATCAAAAATTACTGATTTTTTTAAGATAAATATTTAAGAAATATATATGTGTTCCTTGCTTTTGTGATTTAGCTAGAATGGCTATTTTTTGTTTTAATTCTAAGTGTTTTTTGTTTCTCGTTTTTGTAATTCAGCTAAAAATGAATTTTATTTATCAAAATAAATATATGCACATACATAATTATGTCTTAGTCTTTTATTTCCACATAGCGTTTAAATTTTTGTATGTATATGCGTGTTTGGCTCCACAAAGAAAATTCTATATAAGCGTTACTAGCGCTTATAACCGGGTTTTCGGATATAAGCGTTACTAACGCTTATAACCGGGTTTTCGGATATAAGATTTCTACGGTTACAAGCGTCGGAAGTTGTGCATTTTTGACGACGCTTATAAGCGGGAACTACTGTATATCTTTATAACCCCTTTATCTAAAATTTATTTTTGGAATCTGTGGACATAGTCCTTTCTAACGATACCCCACACGACTCGATATAAAAATATTTTTTTTTGTCGACCCGAAACCCTTTAAAATAAAAAAAAAGTATTTCTAAAAAAATTTCTTAACGTTTTACAGTGAAAATATGTTTAAGTAATGAAGACCTAACATCAGGCCAAATTACAGGTTTGTACAATGAAAAAAAAGGTCCGTTTATATACACACTCCGAAAACAAACGTGACCTTATAAGTGTTCCAGTTTTTTCCCTTTGGGGGAACGGAAACCTTAAAAGAGATATAAGCTATTCCTGTCATAGCTTTGCTGTTGAAGAATGTACTTAAAGGCGTGTATCAAAACAAATGCAAATTTTTAACTGATAGTCTTCTTACCAGGGTTTGAAAATGCTTCAATATTTTCATTTCATTTGCTTCGACTTTGCTGTTGCTGCGAACAGTTACAGCAGCAAAGCAGAAGCAAAAGCAATCAAACAAAAATCCGAAGCTATGCTGCCGCTGTGCTGTGACGATGTGCGCAGCTGGAAGCAAACCCGACAGCAATTGCAAATAAACCGACGATATGCTGCCGCTGTGCTGTGACGATGTACGCAGCTGAAGCAATAGCGAAAAAACCGAAGATATGCTGTCGTTTTGCTGTGAAAGCCGACAGCAAAAGCAAAAATGTAATTTTCGACCGTTGCTTTGCCGTTGCCGCCGCCTTCCCACACTCATTTTTGTTGTCAAAATATTCCCATATGGGTACAGTGTTTTTACGCGGAGCCATTGTCAAAAAAGCAAAAAATCCCGATCGCGGTGAAATACATTTACATACTGATCTACAGAATTTTCTTACAGCCTACATATATGAGCAGCAACAGCAATATGCAGACTGTTTTTTGCTGTCGCTGCTGCTACGACTGTCATTTTGCGCAGCCGAAGCACATAGCACATGGAATCGAACAAAAATGAAATGCTTTGCTGTAACTGTGCTTTGAAAAGTTACACAGCCACAGCAAACGGAAAAATGAATTGCTTTCGTGCTGTGGCAGCAAAACGAACAGAAAAATGAATTGCTGTCGTGCTATTGCTTTGCTCTCGAAATTATCGCAGCAAAGCAAAGCAAACAGCATATTTTTAGTGCTGTTGCTATTATGCTGGCAGTTTTTCAAACCCTGCTTCTTACCTACTTCTTAGAAGAAAATTGTTGAGCAAATTTATGACATTAAACATACGGGAAAATTCCAAATATAAAGACAAATATATTAGAAAAATACGACAAAAAATTTACATATTTTAAAGGAATCGCCCTATGAAATCCTTCTGACCTAACCCGGCCAACCCCGAATATTGGAAAATTTACCTTCCGATAAACATTCCTCCTAACAAACTACCGGAGCATTGCAACGAAATTTTATATGATGAGAGCTTGGCTCGGCCGAAGCCGGGGCCGAAAAGAAAAGCTTCTTTTAAGGCCCAAATCGAATATCGGATTGCTGCAGCCCAATGATTTATTTTGAGGCCGAAGTGGTAGCCAAATGCCAGAGGACAATTTGTCTTTTTCATAGCTTGCAAAGCGTATGACAATTCAAATTCAATTAAGAAAAGACAAAGTCATAATTATTATTTGGTATGTACTTACTAATTCGCCCTAAATTTTGCCGAGACCGAATAGTTCGTTTCCAATACTAAATATTTTCAATTTCAATTACGTTGATCACTTATTTATGCCACTAAATTCAATGCCACCACAACACGACCGATTGTAGTTTATTACTTGTTAAATCTCAACTTCGGTTTTCGTGTTTAGCATAAAATTATTATATTCCAAACAATAGACTTTTTTAGGCATTGTTCTTCCACAACTTTAGTATGAATGTTCCAGTGAACGCCTATTTAACGAAAATCGCACTCAAGTTTTGTGGGAAAATTAAGCAAACTATATTGAACTTGAGTGAGCATTTCCAAAACATCAGTTGTGTTAAAAATATTACGCATGAAACCTTTAAAACGTGGAATGCAAAATTCTTTAAATTTATATTCTAAACAAAAAATCAACCAAACGATACCGCGAAACTGAAAAATCAACAGCTCGCCTACCAATCCTGAAGAAGAATTGGATAACGTTGCAGCAGAGAAGTACGCCCAAACGAAAAAAGGCGCTCGAGCTAAGCCCAGGAGTTACAGTCTCAATCAGACCACCAGTCTCAAGAACCGAGTGGAAAGCATTGAAAAAGTAAAAGCCCCCATGGAAATCCAATCTATCTGAGCGCATCAACAGAGAGCAGCGAGCCATGCAGAAATACTCAAACCGAAACGAAAGCCCGGCCTGGTTTCAAAGTGATTGTGAAGACTGGTGATACATTAAACGCGGACATCCTTAAGATGATAACGTTAAAGCCGAAGCTCAAAGAGCTAGGAGAAAGTGTAAAGCAGATACTGACGAATATGCGAGGTGCCACCTTTGCAGTTTGCAAGCAGGCTAGAAACAGCTGCAATGCGACATTGAGGCGCGAAAAGTTTCCACACGAACAGCGCCAACGGAAAAATGTTTTGCTGCTCCAAAAGGGCAGTAAAAGCTATTGGTCGTTTGTCAAGCGAATAAAGAACAAGACCTCATCGTCTGTTCCTTCGCTCTTTGCGAACGATCAGATCTTCACTCACTCGGTTGATAAGGCTAGCCTCCTGGCAGCGGCCTTCGCTGAAAATTCAACACTTCCGGTTACCGACCAACCACTGCCCGCGATCGAGGGGGTACCTTGTGCTATGCCCGAGATACACTTTCAAACGCGTACAGCCAAAAGAGCGCTTGCAAATCTTGACGTCAACAAAACCGCTGGCCCCGATGGCATCCCAGCCTTCGTGCTGCGAAAGTGTGCCACATCCCTGGCGAGACCGTTGCGCAACCTCTTTAGCATTTCACTGGCGTTTTTCCTGCCTGTTGGAAGGTTGCCAACGCCCAGACAGTTCCCAAAAAAGGCGAGACTTCGAATCCTGCCAATTACCGCCCCATAGCAATATGCTCTACTCTGTCAAAATTCATGGAGTGTGTAGTAAACTACAATTTAATGAGCTACCTTGAGGACAATCTATTGCTCAACGATAAGCAATATGGTTTCCGTAGAGGTCGCTCTCGGTCGCGTCGGTGATTGCTACGTTCGCTGGATAACGAGCTTCCTCAGCGGCCGTTCTATTCGAGTTGTGATAGACGGTATCGCTTCTGACGAGTACTCCTTAAACGCAGGTGTACCGCAGGGTTCGGTCCTGGCACCCACTCTTTTCCTTGTCTTTATCAATGACCTCTTGTCATTGACTAAGAATCCTATAAATTCGTTTGCGGATGACAGCAGCCTTTGTCATTCATATTCATTTGCAGGTCGCCCAAGGTCTGCGGAGATTGAGAGGAAGCGGCTAATATGAATGACACACTCAACAAAGACCTACAATCAATCTCTGAGTGGGGTCGAGCAAATAGGGTCAGTTTTAATGCTCGAAAAACCCAATGCTGTTGTCTCTCACACAAGCAAACTTCCTCCCCCTCCCAAACTCCACTGTCCATGGATGGTGTAGGTATTGTAGAGCCGGCAGCTCTTGATGTTCTAGGCTTGTCGACCAAGTGTGATCTGCGTTGGAACGACCACATTTTCGATATTGCCAAAGAAGCTTGCAAGTGTTTAGGCTTTCTAAAGCGCGGTAAAAAAATATTTTACACCGGCTGATCTCTGCACTATCTATAGTACTACCTATATTAGACCCAAAATGGAGTACAATTCGCACTAATGGGCAGGAGCCTCACGAACCCAACTGGAGCTCCTAGACCATATCCAACGTCGCGCGATAAAGCTAATAGGAAACGATAGGGCAGCCAGCCCTAGAAAGTTATCAAACTCTTTTCTTAAACTACTAATATTTTGATGAATTACCTAAAAGCTATTAGTTTTTTTGGGTGTAATGACAAGGACTGAAAATTTATATTTTACATTGCGCAAGAGAAACATTAAATAAATTGGACATGAGGACTTACAGTATCTATATTAATATTAACAAAATTAAATTTCAATTAAAAATATGAATTAAATTACTTAATTTATTTTATTTAAGTCCCATGAGTTAATAATCACTACATTATCACCTTCCGCAATAAGACTTTGCCGTTGCTGACTCAACTATATTTAAAATTTTGTTCTATTCTTAGCTTCCTTAAAAAGAGACCTAGTTTCATAAGATCGACTATCATTTATAAAGATGTTAGAACTAGGTTCACATTTAAATAGCTTGGTTTTAAATTTTTCCTACATTAAAATTTGTTTTTCATAATCTTTTTTTAAGAGTGTTAAGACAAATTTCTTGCATCAGGTGTCTAGCGCAAAGTTTACAGATGAAAAACCCTTGGGTTTCTTAATTCTCTTAATGTAGCAATTGTCAATTTGAGCCTCAGAAACTTTAATATTTAAGCCATCTGAGAAACCTTTAAGAGCACAATCGAGAGAATTTCCATTGTTTACTCCGGGAACTCCAACATATTTCTATGCACTTTTCTCTGTTTTGTTGTTGTTGTCTCCTTCCAAAAATGTAACTTTAAAAAAATTACAATTAATAAAGATCTTACGTAAATAGTAACAATACATATAAATAGTAGAAAGTTCTACAGTTATTTTTTAGGTTTTTGACTAGTAGAGAGATCGAAGTAGGTAACTTATCCATTACATTTCAAAACGTAGCTTAATGTGTTTGATTTCGCTCTTACGGGTGTTTGAAGGCTTCTGGAATCGGTTATTTTGAGCATTTTAGAGATTTTTTAGGCATGAAATCATCGTATCTTGTAATTAAACTATATATTTATTAATGCTTAAACCAGCAGTGGCCAACCCGCGGCCCGCCTTCCACAATTTTCCAGGCCAATCTTCCGACCATTTCCGAACATTTTCTATATTGCGGCCCGCGAGATCATTTGCGTTGGCCACGCCTGGCTTAAGCAGTCATTCTGAATTTTCAGAATAAATATATAAATATGAAGTGAATGAAAAGTTGGTCGACTTGACTAGGATTTCCAGTTATCCGACTCTGTTGCAGTTTGATATTGGTTTTATTGTAAGAAGTACAATACATAAATTGTATTTCAACTATCTTCTTTTGTTTTTGTGTTTGTTAAAATCATGAAATCTTTTTCAACAATATACTAGTTATAATGTTGCTCCGCTCATCCGCTCATCAACATGGGTAATTAAAGAAATTGCCGCTTCCAGTTGTTGCTGTAGAGAATTCGCAGCGTTTTAACTCTCAAACACACCCTCATTTGAGATTTCCTCAACTACTTCATTGACGTCATTGTGCTCAGTACTGTCACAATCAGATACATGCAAGAATCCTTTTAAAAAAATTCTACTGCCAAAGCAATGGCGGTAGCTTTTGAAGAGTTATCAAAATATTTAGTGGAATGTGGACCATTGCTTGTGTCTAAGAAGATTGTGACTGTCATAAAGATTTAATCTCGACGTTAATCCATTCGTTTTTTTTTATCTGTTTCGACAAGTTTCCGCTTAGATTCGTTTGTAACTGATCTAAGCTTTCGAATATAAATTTGTGAACATTTTCAGCGGTCAAAAGAGTCGCAGAATTTTTACTTAATTCTCTTATTGCAGTTCCTAGCGGTGATAAAACATCTACAAGTTTTTTTTTAAATTTATGTTTAGTCCTGAAGGCCTAAGCTCTTTTTGTGCTTAGCGCTGAATTAGCGGAAAAAACAATATAAGACAAAAATAAGAGGAAAGAAAGAGTCCGAACTATTAAAATATGCTGCTGGCCACTTACATTTTGGCGATCAAGGAAGCAGTAGGTGAGACTTCTAACGTGGAACATTCTACTTTTTTCTATACCTGTACTTTTAACCTTCATACGCGAAGTTTATATGTACATATGTATGTATATGTAAGTACATATATACAAACTTCTCAGCCCCCATTTTTATACAATTAATAAAGCTGCTCTGTGCACGTGCACTAAAATGTTATTTGCTCTTTTTCTTTTTTATGTGTTAATTGTTGAGCTTCTCCTGCCGGTGGATTCTCTGACTGTGCCGAATCCTGAACTAGTGTTTAGCACCTTTCGGTCAGAAAATTGTCGCCTATCACCGGCAATACCAAACGCTTCTGCGTTTGTAGAATTGATATATTCTCCTCTGAAATTTTTTGTTGCCTATTTCATTTAAAGCTTTATTTACAGGATCCTATATTTGAAGGAACCATATCAATTTCAAGTTCTTTCAACTTATTTTTAACGTATAGCTTCGTTTGTTCTGCATTACATATGCGTAACTTTTTATGTAAACTAACCCCAATACATACACCTAAAATTTATTCATTAAATTATCGACAATAGCGTGAAGTACATATACCATTTAGATATATGTATATCCATAGAGGTCTCAGCACTCGTCTACTGTTACTGAATATTTCACGTTTCTTTTCTTTAGTTCTGTAATAATAAAAATTATCCGGATTATCGAACAGTCAAAATTGGTCGAATAATCCGGATACTCGGATATTTGGATAACCGGATTGGAAACCCTAGACTTGATATGATTCCGGTTGTTCTTACCATTTTAAATTTCAAATATTAGACGGCATTTCAATCTGCGGCCATGTGGTTATATCCTATTCAAAATATTATAAATTTAATGGAACACGGGCTGTTGCACCAATAATGATTTTATAATTTTTACAAATTCCACGGCGAAATTGATTTGTGGTAGTCTGCAGAGAAGAAAAGGAAAGGAAAGAAAACTATCAGCACCGCTACTGAAAATTGAAAAAGCAACCTCTCACCGGGCTATGGAGAAGAAGAAACACAAGTCACAGTATAAGCAGAGACAATATAATAGAGAGATAATGCAATCTTGTTCTTCTTCACTGTTTCGCTAAATTTCAACGGATATTCGATGCTCGAACGACAAAACTTCAAAACCTACAATCCACGAAATCCAACCGAGCAACCGTCAGATTCGTCAGTATCGCTGCTGATGTCGAGCAGAACAGACCGAAGTGCGGATGTTCTGCTTGTTCTCATTTATGTTCCACCACGTGGAAAAACTGGTTTTGGGAAATTGCAATGGTGTGTGTGTGCTGTGAAATTAGCCTAGCATTTCTTAATTCTTTGCCGTCTTGTCGAATTTTCGTTTTGCCGACCGCAAATTGACAATTTGCTATTTGGCAAATAATATGTTTGCTTGCCTTTAAATTTTATCAAATTTATTTAAGCGCAGTGCATTTTTAAAATATTGTGCTTTATTTACCAATTTTTCATTAATTTAATTTGAACTGATATACATATGTATTTTGATAAAGCATTTATTCCAGAGTTTGCAGATACTTTTCGTTAAATATTTTTTAAGATCATATTTTTTTAAAGATCACATTAAATATACACTAATTAATCACATTAATCCAATATATATCCCTTTCAACCCTTATTTCTGTCCTTAAGCAGCATGCCCGACGGCAGCATTATTTGAGCTGCGCGCCCGTTTGTTTACATTTTTTATACACACTTGCCTGAGATGCTGTTTTGATTTGTGTGCGTGCGTATTTTTCGCCTTTTTGAACGCATTCTACCTACATAATAAGTATTTTCTATGTCGCGACCACTGCGGACGGCTAGGCTTGCAGGTGTTTGTGCGCGGTTGTCTATGATAGGAGGTCGCTTGCAGATTTTGTAATAAAGAAACGTCATCATGTTGTGGGAGAAACTGGCCTTTGTGATCTTTAAGAAATCGTTTACAAAATAAATAAATTCCAAATTGAGGGAGGCTTTTATGAAAGAACGTACTTTTTAAATTTTCAACCGATTTAGCAATTTTAAATCAAAGCAAAAACTGTGATGGCATTGTTTACAAGATCACTTGCTCACTCGCTCATTAAAACAACGGTCGCAATATTTTTCAACAAATTTATTTGGGATAAGTATTTCGGATTAAATTATCAATTATAAATTAACTATTTTGTGTATTTATGATCAAATCGATGAGACATTCTATGCTCTTACCGAAATACGGGCAACTGAACATGTATAAGCATTGTGATATAGAAAAATTACATTGAACAATTTGTGCTTTTGATTTTAATTTGATATTACATGACCAGCCCTAAAAATAAAAAAAGAAATGCAATTGCATCACACTGAATTTTCAGTTTTTACCAGCCTCATCGATTTCTTAAAGATCACAAAGGCCAGTTTCTCCCACAACATGATGACGTTTCTTTATTACAAAATCTGCAAGCGACCTCCTATCATAGACAACCGCGCACAAACACCTGCAAGCCTAGCCGTCCGCAGTGGTCGCGACATAGAAAATACTTATTATGTAGGTAGAATGCGTTCAAAAAGGCGAAAAATACGCACGCACACAAATCAAAACAGCATCTCAGGCAAGTGTGTATAAAAAATGTAAACAAACGGGCGCGCAGCTCAAATAATGCTGCCGTCGGGCATGCTGCTTAAGGACAGAAATAAGGGTTGAAAGGGATATATATTGGATTAATGTGATTAATTAGTGTATATTTAATGTGATCTTTAAAAAAATATGATCTTAAAAAATATTTAACGAAAAGTATCTGCAAACTCTGGAATAAATGCTTTATCAAAATACATATGTATATCAGTTCAAATTAAATTAATGAAAAATTGGTAAATAAAGCACAATATTTTAAAAATGCACTGCGCTTAAATAAATTTGATAAAATTTAAAGGCAAGCAAACATATTATTTGCCAAATAGCAAATTGTCAATTTGCGGTCGGCAAAACGAAAATTCGACAAGACGGCAAAGAATTAAGAAATGCTAGGCTAATTTCACAGCACACACACACCATTGCAATTTCCCAAAACCAGTTTTTCCACGTGGTGGAACATAAATGAGAACAAGCAGAACATCCGCACTTCGGTCTGTTCTGCTCGACATCAGCAGCGATACTGACGAATCTGACGGTTGCTCGGTTGGATTTCGTGGATTGTAGGTTTTGAAGTTTTGTCGTTCGAGCATCGAATATCCGTTGAAATTTAGCGAAACAGTGAAGAAGAACAAGATTGCATTATCTCTCTATTATATTGTCTCTGGTATAAGTATATCGTATGTTTTTCCGTCCATACGATACATGGTAAGGTTACCTTACCAGCGTCTTGGTCGAAAAGATAAAATTATGAGTACATATATTTAAATTGCTGGAAGAATTCCTGCTTTTACTGCGTAGTTGGCAACCCTTCTCTTAAGGAATTGACAGCTCAAGTGAAATCGTAAAACAGCCGTTGGGTTAATTCGTGCCCAACAACTGTTCAGCTTTGAAGAATAGCATCTCCTAAATTGAGTTTAGAAATATAACACGAATTCAAAGCTTTAAGATATGTATATGTATAAGTATAGTAAAATTGAAGTGGGACAAAACCTAGTAATATTCGAATAATATTCCAACATTGCTAAAAACATTAACCGTTCGTAAAAGTGATGGCATATACCGAACAATTTAAGCGAACACATTCTAATTTGACAACATATATTGAGATCATATATCAAGTTTATTAAGCACCGAAATATCTTGTGTCATGCGAAATATATCTGTCAACTACCGATTTAATATACGAACACGATAGTTCCCATTCCACGCATACTTACTTACCTATGTAGGTACATATATGGCCATTATAACCTGATGCAGCGGAGTCGTTGGATGTGGACCCGCTTGACAACGTTCATATCGACGTACATTAAACCGTCTTTTACTTAAAACACCGATATGTTATCAGTATTTTTATAAAATTCATCACTCAATTTCAAATTTTCCGTATTCATTATACCCTACACCTATGGAAGTAGGGTACAATAACTTTTTCCGAAAATTATAACGTATTAAAGGAGCCGCCTTAGGTATAGATATAAGTACATACATATATAGAAATGACCAGAATCACTGTTTTGATTCCCGGTTGACCGTCTGTCTGTCCGTCTGTGGTCGCAGGAGAGAAAGAAGGAGTTGTCCGATTTGAACCAAATTACACAGTAAGGGCCAGTTTCACAGTGGATATTTAAACTCTGATTGTAGTTTAAATAGGGAATTTTAGTTTCACAGTTGAAAGTTAAATACGATTTAAATAGCCGATTGTGGATATTTAAGTACGCCACAGAGTTGCAATCGAAAACAAATAAACAGCTGAATTCGGATGTGCAAACAAGCTGCGTGGACAAAATTGCAATTTATAAGAGATCAAATTAAACATAAAACTGCATGGTATAGCACATAAAAATGATCCCGTAGTATCATAAATAATATAAACTGTGCATTCTTTGCACTTTGCACTTACAATATCCAATAATTCACTTCTTTCGGCCGGCGAAAAGTTTTTAGTTCGAGCTGCCTCCACAATTGAACATATGTTTTTGGCAAGTTGTGCCAACCTTCAAATGTCAAATATTCCGTGTTTAAATAAATGCGCTGTGAGACTCAAGGAAAGATAAACTAGATTTAAACTCAATTCGCAAATTAGATTTAAACATCCACTGTGAAACTGGCCCTAAGAGTGAACCTTAGTTTAGTTTAAGTTCCGCCAACAATGGTAAGTCCCACTACCTCCGATTTTTTGCCATGGCTATATTTGTCTAATTACCCTTTAAAAGGAATAATTTTGGAATTTAAGTTAAGGATCAGTATTCTATACGAAAAAGTGGGCGTGGTCCGCCCACTATATCAGCGACAAAATTTTTCCGGTTAAATGATACTCAATTGACTATTTATGAATTGAAAGTAAGGAAATTTGGTTCCCTAGTTCAGATATTGGCCTTACATGCCATACAAAAAAATGAGCGTGGTCCGCTCACCATGGGAGCGGTAAATTATATATGCCAATCATTTCTGTTGTATACCTGCCAAAGTATCAATATTTGGCATATATAGTCCTAGTAATGTTACCTTGTAGTTTGTCAGAAATGGGTGTGATCTGCCCACTATGTAATCGGTAAATTTTATACATCCACAATTTGATTTCTTTCAGTGGATCCACTGTCGCACGCCTTACTAGGTGTAGGGTACTATTCTGTCGAGCTAACCGGTCTGATACTTATTTGTTTTTTCTAAATAGACTTAACAAACGATTGCACACTGCTACGCGTTTTCAAGAAGAAATGTTCTTGTAATAACAATTTCATATTTGTAAGGTACCTATTTACTATTCTTTTAATAATATTAACAACGTTTCAACTGTTGCATGAAAAGCGCAGCCTTAAATTCTTTTTGCAGAAAGTATATCAACTAAAGAACTTAACTCAAAAATTATATTGTTGGGGCAAATACTTCCTCGCTACATTTTTTTAAGAGCTGGACGTATTTGTTATATTTGGTTTGGTCTAACATTTAATTTAGCTTCGTGGTATATGGAAGATGTTTGATGATTCTTTTGGTGGACAGAGCAGCCGACAGAATAGTTTACTTAATAGGCTTCTCAGTTGTGAGTGATAACTCATGGCATAAGGAACTAATTATATTCTTTTATTGTGCATAAGTGATTTTTCCTTCCGAGATATGTATAATATTTAGGATCTTGTGATTAGGTGGGCTTGTCCATTCAAATTATACACATTCGAATGCCGATAAATATTAGCTTAGAACTACGATACCTCGTTCTTGCCAGCATCTCCTAAGAAACGCTTTCGAATATACTGTCACTATTTTCAGCTTCATTGTCCTTCTTAAAAAGGAAGCTGTGCAAATCACGACCGCATCCCCGACTTGATTTAATGTTAATTTTAAATTGTTGGTCATTAAAATAATTGTCTTAATATGATTTTTTGTATGATTAAGTTAACTGAAATTAGCATGAGCACTAGTGTTTTTGGAATGCAATTATATACTACACGGCATACCAATAAATATCTGTAGACATAATATATTGTAATTAATTAATGGCTGCTTCCATGTATGTAGCAAATATAAATATTTTTGATGGTATCTTACATTTTTAAGTACATATTATTTTTAAACGCTTTTTTCCAAAGAACATCGATTACTATGTGCAATATTAATTTTTTGTTTGTTTCGTGTAAGTAATTTATTAACTTAAACTTTAACTAAAACATAACATAATTTATTTACCTCTTTATTTGGCCAAGACAACCCAATTTATCCGTCCGTAGAGCTTCTCCATTGCTACGTTCGCACCTTCCCCAGTACCAGGCACAGTTAGTTCCTTGATCGGAGGCAAGGCCTCTCGTCTCATCTCCGTCTAACTGCCACCTCGAACACCTTCTTTCTTGAAGCAAAGTTGTATTACAAAAAATGAATTTATTATATTATGATCTTTGGCTAAAGACTCTTTGTATTTATATACGCACAATATGTCCTAGTCAATGTCGGTGTTGTGCTCGTACAGCTCGTGGTTCTTCCGAATTCTTGTTTCGTTTGTCGAGAAGTTTGTTCTTCTCAATTGCCGCGTACAAAGTTTGTCCGTAAAGTAGCGGGCACACTATGCCTCCCCCAAACGGAGCTGGAAGCAGTACTCATCAAGGTTAAATTTACAAAGATATCTCGAATAACATTGAAACTAATCAGCAGGAACTCCCTGTAAGAGTATGTAGAAGCGAAAATTGCGTTTCTTTCTTCTGACACAGACTTTATATTTAATTATATTGCATTATTTTTATGAGCCTACAACTTAACTAAGAGGATCTGTTGTTATCTTATAAGTAAAATAACAGTAGGAGAACACAGTGAACCCGACCTTCCTATTATATCAAGATACGTCGAGGTGTCATATACATTGCTGAAGGCGCTATAAGCCACTAACAATTTGGTATGAGTTTGAAATTATTGCCCTTGTTACAGCGCTCGATTCTCAAAAAACACTCGAAATTAGGTGATTCAGATAAAATTTTTTAATTTACCTTCTTTAAATTACGTACTTGCTTACTGGGCCAATAACACCTCGTAGCGTTACAAGGTGGCTCATCTAACTGGAATAAGCAATAACTTAATTGGCAAAAGGTTTACAGCATGAATTTTTATTGCTTTAAGTTAACGCGTGTGCACGTTATATTTTAGCATAAATTAACGGGACCTACACATTTATTCTATATCCCTGTCCGAACGGGAAACTTTATTAAGCTTTGTTTTGAGAAGCTTCTTTATCATGGCAAAGTACGAGTATATTTCGGAAAATTGCCAAAAGGGTCGCGAAAGACGGCGGTGCGTATGGTATAAGTCCGCTTGGATTTGAATCAGCGAATCCACGCACCGGGAATTGAGAACTACTACCACACAAACTAAATAAAAACGCAGGCCCCTATTTCCACTGTCTTCGAATAGGAAATATTTTAAGTCCATTTTTATTACTTGTAAATTTCTAGACAAATTTGTACATACAATTTTTCATTTTGACACATAAGTGCAGCTTACATACAACTTCCTTTTTAATTTGGTGATTTTTTTGCATAACAAACTAACGAATAAGGAAAAACATGCATGTATTTCTAAAATTGGAATCGTTGTTGTATTTGCATTAGTTGACTAATCTTGCTCATTAGCAATTTTTTTAATATTATTAATTTCATAATGCACAAATGAACGAGTTTAATTTTCATACATCTACTGTAATATTTCCAGTATTGTTGTTTTCTGTACTTAATCCGTTTTGCTTTATATTCAAATTATTAAAAGGTGGATTTGAGACATATGGATGAACAACAAGGAAGCAATGTGGTCGACGTGGGTGTTGACCTATCGGAATTCTACATGTCTGTGGAATGGGACATTTTAGAAGTGCCAGCGGTGCGGTAAGCTTATCTATCCGTATCAAATATTGAGTAGCACCCATCAACCATATTTTATAATTAATAGAAATGAAAAATTCTACACTTGTTGTGATGAACCATACCTAGACATAACTTTCAATATAACAATGCGAAGAAAAACACTGTTCTACACCGTGAATATAATAATACCTTGCATGGGTATTTCGTTTTTGACTGTTCTAACATTCTATCTTCCATCGGATAGTGGAGAAAAGGTTAATAGTACATTTTTCGATTGAGCATAACCGTTGAGATATTCACAAACATTACATTTTCTCATTCAACAGGTTACACTATC
Organism: Neria commutata; assembly: GCA_963457695.1. NCBI lineage: Eukaryota > Metazoa > Arthropoda > Insecta > Diptera > Micropezidae > Neria > Neria commutata. The sequence continues at coordinate 34,505,697 of OY735245.1, forward strand.
AATTTCGATTCTCATCAGTCTCCACGTGTTCTTTCTTTTAGTGGTGGAAATAATTCCGCCTACTTCTCTCGTTGTACCATTATTAGGGAAGTATTTGATATTTGCAATGATACTCGTGTCCATAAGGTAAGTTACAAAGCAATTCCTTAAGCCATGTTATATTTTGTTACATCAGAATACATTTTATTTTATACTCTTCGCTTAAGAAGGGTATTCTTGGTGTGGTGGTAGGGCTTCATAAAGTTAACATATTTTCACAATGAAAAGCTAAGAAATATTTTTTTTTAAGTTTTAAAGCGGGTTTGGTTGGCCCCGAAAAAATATTTTTGTATCATATCGTGTTTTTTTATTTGTATTTTTTTTTTAAATTTAGGTAAGCAGGTTAGAAGATACTCCTTTCTTTTATCAATAGTTATATTATAATTATTCTTATATAATAAATAAATACATAAGCCTCTTGAATATTTCAGTATTTGTGTTACTGTGGTAGTCCTAAATGTACACTTCCGGTCCCCACAAACACATCGGATGGCACCATGGGTAAAACGCGTGTTTATTGACTTTCTACCAAAATTTTTGTTCATAAAAAGGCCAAAATACAATTTCGAAACTAGGTAAGTAAAATAATGAGTCATATTATAACATCAATTTATATTATAAATTGTTTCAGTCGATAAGCAAAACTCACTACACAACACGTACTAAAATGTATAAACTATTTTATTAAGGGCTACCAACCGGCTTTTAACCAACACCTTTTAAATGGAGTCGTCCAAATTTGTCTACCCTACCATGCCATTTTTTCCTCTTTCAACTGTTTTTTAGAAAAGATATAGTTCGGTTCGCCAAAAACATACCTGTACAGCGTGGGTTCTAATAACTGTCGCGAATAACTTTTCAATTAAAATCAAAATAGCGTGCATTTTGATCTTGAAACTTTTATTCTTTATTTATTGCATTATTGGCTACTTTTATAGGGACTTTAGCTCAAATCTGCCCCCTTTCACTCCATAAACATGGATCAAACGTTTTTAAAAACTACTACCGGATGACTTCTTATGGAATTTCGAAAATTTTTTTGGCAAACGGCATTTGAATTTATCCAATTTAATTGTTTTAAAGTTTTTCACCTTGTCCATCATGTAATTCCATATACAGAAATCCAATAGCTACAAACTTAAAAAAGCTGGAGCCCATTGATCCACCGGAATGAAAAATTGAAGAAGGTCTAACGCTAAATTTTTTCCCAGGTTTCTTTGATATAATAACTGCGCTTAATACAAATTGCCATCCGTGGTTTAACAATTTCAATTACTTTTTAGTCTGCAAAGATCCGTAGACACAGCTTTACACGAAGTGGTTGGTACAGTTGAAAAATCTCTTAACAATAAAGAATACACCCTTGCAGCCTTTTTGGACATAGAGGGTGCTTTCAACAATGTTAAAATTGAATCCATAAGATCCTCTTTAGAAGACACTGGCGTTGATCCACTGACGATCAAATGGGTCAACGTCATGTTAAACAATAGAATCATAAACTCAGAACTTGGAGTGGGGAGCATTAGGAAAACAGTTACTAGAGGGACTCCACAGGGTGGGGTGATCTCACCCCTACTATGGATCCTGGTCGTAAACAAAATCCTCATATCACTCACGAACAAAGGAATAAAGGTAGTTTCCTACGCTGACGATGTGGTTATACTAATATCAGGCAAATTCTTACCTACAATTAGTAATCTCATGGAGTCGGCACTGAGGGATCTATCAACGTGGGCAAAAGTGAACGGTCTTGGAGTTAATCCCTCAAAGACGGAGCTAGTTTTGTTCACAAAGAAATACAAGATACCAAAGTTCACCATACCAAAATTGGATGGAATTACTTTGACCCTATCAAAAGAAGCAAAATACCTTGGAATAATTCTCGACTCCAAGCTGTCTTGGAAGCGAAATTCGGAAGAGAGAATGAAAAAGGGGCTCAACGCATTCTATATATGCAAAAGAGCTTTTGGGAAACGCTGGGGCTTACAACCTCAGTGTTTTTCAAGCAGAAATTTATGCGGTCAACCAAGCTGCACGGATCATCCACGAAAGGAATCTCCCACCTACCGTGATATGGATCTGTATCGATAGCCAGGCCGCCATAAAAGCATTAGACTCGAAGCTTATCAAATCAAAATGTGTGAGAGAGTAGTGCCGAAATTCCCTCAAATCCATCCACCAGCACACCATCAAGCTCTGCTGGGTTACCGGACCCTTCGGTGTAGAAAGGAATGAGAGGGAACTAGCTAGGAATGGATCTGAAATGGACTTACAATACTCTGATAACAACATTCACACCCCCATTTGCGAAGCATATCGACTCATAGAGCTTAAATCTGAAACAATGGCCAATCACCGGTGGTCAAACACCACAAATTGTGCAATTTCTCGGACTTTATGGCCCAAACTAGACGCAAAAAGAACTAAGAGCATACTTGCTCTAAATAGACATTCCATCCGCATACTCACAGGGGTACTCACCGGACATTGCATCATAGGCGTCATGGCCGACCGATTGCAAATCCCACGGAGTGGCTTCTGTAACAGTTGCGGAGACGAAGAGGAAATAGAATCTATTGAGCACCTTCTATGTTACTGTCCAGCACTACAGGAACGTCGCCTACGGTTCGTGGGAAAACGGTTCTTTGATAGCTTGGCAGAATTAGTACGTGTTCCTTTGGAGGATATTTCAAGATTCGCCATTAAATCAGGATGGTTCACCCACACCTAAGGGTTTGGGCTCTCTCCATCTACTGGGGTTTAAATACAATAAGGCATCTCAATGGGCCATCGGCCTGTGGGTGGGTTTACTGCCAGCAGTAAACAGCCTTTTTAACCTAACCTAACCTAGTCTGCAAAGTCCAAATCTTATCGAATATTTATTAAACATTTTCAAGCAAACGAGTTTGGTGAACTTATTTCTATACCAAACCAATTGAACATAGCTTTTGGTGAAGCGGTTTTTTAAATGAACTAGCTATTTAGAAATCTGCGAATCGCTGAATCGAATCATCTCGACGTTTTTCATTAGAATCCGCGCTTTATTTTATTTCCCATTCATTTAGTTATGCTGTGTTAAAGTTTCATTATTTGGCAGTTTTTACAGTGTATAAAAATGTAACGCTCCTAAGGTATATCTGAATTATTGAATTATAAAAGCTGTGCGCAGTGAGTTTTGTTTATCAAGCAGTTATGTATATATTTTCTAAGCATTATGTTAGCGAACGGCCGATTTATTGACTTCCTCATCGGCTTCAGCTGGTATCGGCCTAACTTTTCGATAAATATTTACAGTTACTCGACGACGACGTACGACGTACGTTCAGTCAGATAACTATTTAAATTTACAAAGATAAGAAAACCTCATCTGGCTTTTGACTTTGAACGTGAATCTTAATAATATTTATTTAAACAACTAATATTTCGAATAAAAACTTCCTCTACTTCGACATCAATAGTTAGGTAATTCGTATTTTGGTACCCTGTTAATCCGGTTTATAAAATGCTTCTGTTTTGCATATTTATCACAATATACACAAAGGTACCTAAACTGGGTAAGGTATATGTATCGTATCATTAAAGCCTCGTTCACATTCGACTTTCCTCGCTTTGCTTGACAGTTCGAGATTCAACAACAAAGCGTGAAAAGTATAAGGCTTGCTACAATGAACGCTTTAACTTTGGATTTTACTGATATAATTGCAGTAGTAGTAGTTATGCTACTAATGTTTGAAATTCGCGAGTGTCTTAATTGAAAACGCAAACGCACGAGACAATGAAACCAACTGCAAGCGCACGAGAAAATGAAAAATATCACAAAAAATTTCAACAACTGATTGTCAAAGCGCAAAAAAGTTGAGAGTTGCCCAACATTTTGCTTCGCATTGCTTCGCTTCGCTTTCCTCGCGTTCTATTTAGCAAGCCTCATATAAAAGCATGTAAAAGCGAAATTTTGAAGCAAAGCGAAGCAAAAGTCGAATGTGAACGAGGCTTAATCGAGCCAATTCAAATTACGTTTGTAGGAAAATAATACATATTTTTTACAAGTGTTAGTATATAGAAAAAAATTATATTACTCTACTCTGTTATTTTGGACTTTTCTCCTAATATACTTCAAACATTATTATGAAAATACATATGTTGCGCTCCATATGCCAAAACAAAAACGGGAGCTTTATAAAATACCCTTATGTCCAGCCAGGTGTTTATTATGTTAAATAATATTAAATATATAAAAAAAACCTTTTTAAAAATAAGCTTCAATTCATTTAATGTACTAAAAAGTAGAAAATAGATTGTTTCCAAGTCACCTGTATCTTACTATCCATAAAAGCTTAGAGCTCTGAAATCGAATCAAAATTCTCAAAGGAAAAAGAAGGCACCATTTCCATCAGCAATTGCATTCACTTCCTTCTGTTGGGGGTTCAGCAGTGGTACATTCGTTAAAACTAACTGGTTCAATGCATCTCGATCGTATTCACGCTCACGTTTCAATTCTCGGTTGAAACCGCCGTTCCTTCCACGACATGGCGTTGGCATTCCTAACTTCATTACTGGTGCACATGAGGTAACACATATCTTCGAGCAAAAACAAAGCCTGATTATCTATCTCCTCATTCACCTCGAAATCGGAATTCCTTAACTGACCTGTGTTCGATTTGTCAGTCTTGTACCACAGTTCACATTGATTCGATGGGAAGCATGCATATTTGCATAATGACAGCATATCCCAATGAGTATCAGATGTTTGAAAAGCGCCACGCCGCTTATCCTACGCCCATAAAATTTTACCAGTGGGACGACACATCCCAGAGGCGACTGAATACGAAATTTCAATGCTGCACGACTTTTAGTTCTAAAGCTAATCGAGAACAAAAATTTGGTTTGTATGGGCGGTGCCACGCCCTCTTGTCCAATCCGATGTTTTATGATTGATTCATGTATTGTGTTCCTGTTTACGCATGTATGGAAAGTTTCAGATCTCTAAGTAGTCGGGAAGTGGGTGAAAAATTGATTACTAGATTTGACGACATACATACATACGAACATACATACCTGAAGTGAAGTTAATATAAAGCTTATAAAATATTAGCATTCCTTTGTTTTCGATGTAGAAATTAAAATTTGGCCTTCGTGACTTGCACACATTCCTATTAATAATAACTAGAATTGGATACAAATTTTTGTATAATATCCCAGCAGGAAATGTAGCTAACCCAAATGTAACTTAAAACTACTTTCAAATCAACTAGGACTGACTTTTCCTTGGATATTTCCTTTGAGCTCAACTAACTATTTTAACATGGCGATGGCCGCAAGAGTAGTCAGTAGTGACTACTTCTGCATTAGAAGTCAACTAGCTAAAAACTAACTACTTATAAACCCATTTGTAGTCAGCCAAGAGCGAACTGTTTTAAAGCTAGATTGGAGTTGCGTACCTATAAATTGGTTTTTTGTAGCCAGATAAAAGTGAGGCACGTTTAAACCAAATTAAAGCTATATACCTATCAATTAATTTAAAATTACTTTTATCCAGCATAATTTGCCATTTGTTTTTTTATTACATATTAATAGAACGTAACATTTGAAAATGAAATAATAAAATAAACATATAAATTACAGAAATTAAGCATTTAAAATTCAATTTCAAGTATAAGAATTCAAAGTATAATTTACATGATTAGAAGCTTAGGAAGTACTATTCGAATCCAAGTTGTTTTCCAATGATTTGTTTACTGCTGCCTTTTGTAGGCAAATTTTGTGGAAGTGGCGTTTTTTAATAACGGCCAATGCATTCCTGAGCTCCTTTACTGGATCGGCTCCATCAATAGCATCTGTTTGAATATATCATACATTTTTATAAAATGTTGAAATGAATGAACAAATTTTCAAAACTGTATGTACCTAATAAAACTCGAAAAAACCGCTTGTACTCTTTAAGAGATTTTTTGCCATGTATGCCATCGATATTCATTGATGCTATTACTCCCGTTGCAAGAACACAATCCAATTTCTTCGTTAGTTTCCCACAAAGATCACCCTTTCCAACTCCAATGCGGGCGTCTCCTTGTGCACAAAAGCCGCTGCAGACGTAGTAGCTGAAATTGTCACATTTGCAGCATTTGCTGTATTTATCTTTTTCACATATTTATCTTTTTGAACTTTTATTAATCTTCGAACATTTCTATCACTTCCGCCGCTTTTTTCATTTTAAACTTACTTCTTTTATATTTTCTTTTTTAGCCACAGATTTCACTTTCAACTTTGCGTATGAATGTCACTAACGCGACTAAAAACACATTCCTTGCATTGCATTTTAAGTCTCTTGTTGCCTAGGCAACGTTGCTGTCGCTTTTTTATTTCTATATAAACGAATACAAACAACGGTACTTACTATCATGTGCACTCGTGTTCAAAAATTCGACATGTGGATTCTTCTGCATGACTTTTCAACTAGTTAAAAGTTAGTTTTATTGGACTAGTTAAAAGCAATTTCTTTCTTACAATTCCTTCAGAGTAGTTAGTTAAAAGTTATTTATTTTTCGCAATTGATAATTCTTTCCTGCTGGGATATTACAACAGATTTTGTCACATCTTCAAAGCATATTTTTTGTGATCTCCTATTAAAAGATACCCATTCATATGTCTATCTTTTCCACCACTTGTATTAATCGCAGCCATTTGAACTATAGCAGAACGCCCTCCAAAGAAGATCTATCTCCAATAAGGTAAGCATATGTTGATTTTTTATAATATGGTTAAAAGACATCTAAACAAATGACGTGTTATTTTTGAAAGTGGAATAAGTCCACTTTATACAAAAATGTAGATAATGGCAGTTATAGATAAAACTTTTTATGATTTTTGTATGGGTAAATAATTTATAGTTAAAACCAGAGAGAATATAATAGAGAGAGAATGCAATCTTGTTCTTCTTCACTGTTTCGCTAAATTCCAAAGGAAATTCGATGCTCGAACGACAAAACTTCAAAACCTACAATCCACGAAATCCAACCGAGCAACCGTCAGATTCGTCAGTATCGCTGCTGATGTCGAGCAGAACAGACCGAAGTGCGGATGTTCTGCTTGTTCTCATTTATGTTCCACCACGTGGAAAAACTGGTTTTGGGAAATTGCATTGGTGTATGTGCGCTTCGAACGCAGCCGTGAATGAGCATTTCTTGATGCATTGCCGTTTTGTCGAATTTTCGTTTTGCCGACGGCAGTGCATTTTTCAAAAATTTTGCTGTATTTACAAATTTTTCATTTATTTTATTTGCATTGATATATTTAATAAAACACTTTTCCAAATATTGCAGATAGTTTTCGTCAAATATTTTTTCAGATCACATTTTTTTAAAGATCACATTAAATATGCACTAATTAATCACATTGATCCAATATATATCCCTTTCAACCATTATTTATGTCCTTAAGCAGCACGCCCGACGGCAGCATTATTTGAGCTGCGCACCCGTTGGTTTACATTTTTTATACATACTTGCCTGAGATGCTGTTTTGATTTGTGTGCGTGCGTATTTTCGCCTTTTTGAACGCATTCTACCTACATAATAAGTATTTTTTATGTCGCGACCACTGCGGACGGCTAGGCTTGCAGGTGTTTGTGCGCGGTTGTCTATGATAGGAGGTCGCTTGCAGATTTTGTAATAAAGAAACGTCATCATGTTGTGGAAGAAACTGGCCTTTGTGATCTTTAAGAAGCAGTTTACAAAATAAATAAATTCGAAATTGAGGGAGACTTTTATGAGAGAACGTACTTTTTCAATATTCAACCAATTTAGCAATTTTAAATTAAAGCAAACATTCTGAGGCCAATGTCGACAAGATCACTTGCTCACTCACTCACTAAAATGACGTCGCAATAATTTTTAAGCGGTTTTCTTTCTGCATGTCGCTGAGTTGAAAGAAAAAAGTGGAATGTAGCGTACCTCTTTTCACCGATTCAACGGACGTAGTTTCGTTTTTATGGTGGCAATGTCGACATTCTATGCTCCTACGGAAATTCGTGCAACTGAACATTGGCTTGAACACTTGAAAAATTGTACTGAACAATTTTTGCTTTTGATCTTAATTTGATATTACAGGACCAGCACTAAAAATTTTCGAAAATAGAGAGAAATGCAATTGCATCAAACTGAATTTTCAGTTTTTACCAGCCTCATCGATTTGATCATAAGTACACACAAAATAGTTAATTTATACCATAAAATAGAATTATCCCGATGAATTACAAATAAATTTGTTGAACATTATTGCGACGTCATTTTAATGAGTGAGTGAGCAAGTGATCTTGTCGACATTGGCCTCAGAATGTTTGCTTTGATTTGAAATTGCTAAATTGGTTGCATATTGAAAAAGTACGTTCTCTCATAAAAGCCTCCCTCAATTTCGAATTTATTTATTTTGTAAACTGCTTCTTAAAGATCACAAAGGCCAGTTTCTTCCACAGCATGATGACGTTTCTTTATTACAAAATCTGCAAGCGAGCTCTTATCATAGACAACCGCGCCAAACACCTGCACGCCTAGCCGTCCGCAGTGGTCGCGACATAAAAAATACTTATTAGGTAGAATGCGTTCAAAAAGGCGAAAAACTCGCAGGCAACACACACACAAATCAAAACAGCATCCCAGGCAAGTGTGTATAAAAACTGTAAACAAACGGACTGACAGCTCAAATAATGCTGCCGTCGGGTGTGCTGTTTAAGGACAGAAATAAGAGTTGAAAGGGATATAATTATGTAAATTGGATAAATGTGATTAATTAATGTATATTTAATGTGCTCTTTAAAAAAATATGACCTTAAAAAATATTTGACGAAAAGTATCTGCAAAATCTGAGAAAAGTGCTTTATCAAGATATGTATATCAATGCAAATAACATAAATGAAATTTACATGAAAATGAATTTGATAAAATTTAAAGGCAAGCAAACATATTATTTGTCTAATAGGAAATTGCCATTTGTCAGTTTGCAGGCGGCAAAACGAAAATTCGACAAGACGGCAAAGAATCAAGAAATTGAGAAATGTACGGCACTCGCACCAAACCAATTTTCCAAAACCGGTTTTTGTCACGTGTTGGAACATACATGAGAACAACCAGAGCATCCACACTTTGGTCTGTTCTGCTTGACATCAGCAGCGATACTGTCGAATTCGACTGCATGAGGAATGCGAAAGAAACTCAATCTATCCTGCGCCGAACAAACCGGTTCTCGAATTTACTCAATATCCGCCACACCAACGGCAGCATAATGGCCGGAATTGCTCGAGAAAAATTAGCAGGTTTCTGGGTAGAACGAGTGAGTTTTCTACTAGTTTTTCTGTTCTAAAGTCACGAATTTTTAGCACTGGAACGGGTTGTTATATCTTCTCCTTATATTATCTTTGGCCTGACCTGTGTTGATATTTTCGTTGTCCGCCTGCTCTTGGAAGCTATGTTGACGTTCAATGTTATTTTATGTTATATTCAAAAGTATTAATGTAATACATATATAGAGTTCTTTGTGAGGCCTAAATTATGTGTAAATTTCGGTACTTACACTGTGGACTGCGCATAAGCATGACACACAAATGCCACTCTCTGCTCTCCGATCGGCACCGCGACTGCGCTGCTACGCTCCCGTCTCGCTCTCAGCTTAGCAACATGTATACTTGCTCGACTTTTCCCGAAATCCATTCCCAGGCAATAAGTTTATCTTTATATTATACTAGCTGTCCCGGCAAACGTTGTTCTGCCTAAAATAATTATTTTATTCCAATATTTGTTTTGAAATGTATTTAAATTATGGCAAGAATTTTTTTAATAATGGGAAAATTATGTACAGGAAGAATATGTTTTCGTGAATATTTCTACCCCGACAACAGTTATCGGGTTCAAATTTTATTGACGACTTTCTGTCATCTTTAGTATTATATGGTGTGAAGTTGAGCCAAATCGGTCCATAAATAAGAATTTTCGAAAAACGGCCGCCACAGCGCCATTTAGGATGGTCTAACATAAAAAAAAACACGTGCGCTTAGACCACACGGCTAAGTACAACTTTTTTTTGGACAATTAAATTAAATTCGTGCTTTGCTTGATTGATAATCATTATATATGACGCGCCCAGAGCAAAAACGACTTATAAAATTTCACAGAGCAAAACCGCTTCAAACACAGCGTACATGTGACACTACCACATGTTTGCATGCATGCTCGGTTGTACCGGAGCTCGGAGCAACTGTCGGTTTCGTCAGTATCGCCATAGAGTAGAATAGAGGCCCAACTCTTTTGCTCGCTCAGAGAATTTGCATTTTTTATGTTCACACCAATGTTGCCATATTCACAGTTTAAACTGTAAATTACAGTTTTTTAGACAAGCTTACAGTTTTTAAAATTACCTCCTAGTACAAATTACAGTTTTTTTTATATTCAGATTTTCATTTTTTTTAAATTACAATAAAAGATTTATTTTTTCCAGCTTTAAAAACAAATGTCACGGTAACCCTGTGATTACATTGCAGCCCTGCTTCGAAACGTCAATTTGCTTGTCATTTATGACCATAATTTCACAAAAATATTTTCGTTTTTGAAGTTTACAGTTTTTTTGTTGAAAATACAGTTTTTATTTTGGGAATTTACAGTTTTTGAAAAAAAAAATCTGGCAACATTGGTTCACACGCATTATGCTGTGAGTTCACCATTGCATTGTTGTTGCTTCGTCTTGTAGCCGAAGGCGATAGAAAGTAGGAGTGAGCGAAACGGATTGAAAATGCTGGTGAGTTCGTTCTCAATCTGAGTTGCCAAGCGTTTGTTAGAAGCTTAAATAAGATCAGTTCTCTAGGTTTTAGGCACGAGACGAAAGGTTTGCTTGGAGGATAACTTTAATAAAACCCCAAAACAGTGTGCTAACATAACTCTGCTATTTTAATTAAATGGCTAAATTAAGTTTTAGAGTTCAAAAACATTATACAAAGAAATCTAATAATTGCTCTTGCATATGTTATGTAAATAAACTCTGCTTCTAATTCAAAAATAAAGCATTAACAACATTATGAATGACATCTTTTTCAAATTCATAATACTTATAAATCAATTAATTTGACTTATTTCTGCAGTTTTTGCTAACTGCATGATGTTGTCCCATTTCACACTCAAATTTCTGCAATATAATACCCACCCACATAGATAGATGCTATATTTTATAATTTTCTTATTGAACAGCAGAAGGAATAAAAGTTGGCATCCCTAAAAGAGGCTTTTCTGCCTCAGACAAGGAAATAGCGCAAGAAAAGTTCACCCCAAGTAAAGGCCTTGTCACATAGAATCCGTTGCGTCCGTGAGAGCGTCGTTTTCAACTGACGGCGACGGACTGCCGGAGAGGGTCGGCACAATGAATACGCTGGCAGCGCATAGAAAATCAGCTGTCTCGTCTTCTGTATTAAAACATTTATATTGTTGCGCCAGCAGCAGAAACCCCAGCATTTTCCTTCAGAAGCTTCTTGCGGTACACCTGAGCCCATTTGTCATAAAGGCAAATGTACTGTTGTACTGTTTCTATTAATTGTTCTTCGAAACAATTGCTAAAACAGAAAATTTCAATGAAATTGAAAAAATTCCACAGAAAATTTCAAGTCGGCAAAACCATAAAAACAATCAGCTGATATCTGTCAACGTTCTGCCGGACGGCAAAAGTTGAAAGTTGTTCAACTTTTTGCGTTGCGGCATCGCATCCGTTGCTTATGTGCCATGCTTCATATGATTTCATACATTTCAACTTTGCTGTCAGTTAAAAAATCGCTCTCACGGACGCAACGGATTCTATGTGACGAGGCCTTAAGGCCGATTTATTGAATTTCACCCCAAGTAGGTTCGTTTTACGCTCAGAAAAGAGCTGCATAATGTGATGGTATGTGTTTAGGAGGCTGATGGCGCTCCTTAGATAAATGAATTACACACACGCTTTGGATGTTTGGGCTTAGCCCGTTTCTCCTTTTGGAGATTTATTGATGTTAAATTATATGAAATGAAAATATAAGGGTTATAAGAGGTCGCAGAGGGCGATTCCCTTTTTCTCACAAGAAAACTTTGAAGATTTTTTTGATATAAAACGCGATGGCTGATGATTATTTTAAATTGCTTGAAAAACACGTCCACTAAAGGTTGCGGTCACAACAGGAAGGGGCTAGCCGGCATTAAGTTGGCTGCGCCCAAACGATCGCTCGCAAGAGCGAGAGAGGTTGGCTGCCGTGCTATGGTTGGGTTCTTGCGCATGGCTGTGTTCCCACTCATTGGCGACTTAGCCAGTATGAGTAAATTTTGCAAGTATTAGCGCGTACGTGAGGCGAAAAAGAGACGTTTTGTGCTAGTGTTAGTGAGCGTAAGCGCATCTTGAAAGACATCTACCAAAGAGTATTAGTCCCATTAGTTATTGTTAATTCCCAATTTTGATGTTATACCGGCACTTAAACCGTGTATAACTTTTTGGGAATAATGACTACAAAGTACGAAATGGCACTTGAACCACTCGAACTTGCTGAAGTTAGATTCAAAGAAAACACCCTATCGCGTTTGTATTCAATGAATAACTTCGATACTTTATTAATTGTCAATGACTTTTATACTGGTATTTTGATTATGTTGCAAATTTGGCACTGCCTTGGCAATGCACTGTCACATGCGTCTGCTGCGTGATATAAAATTTTGCTTGCCTTGCAATTTGCTTGCATTGCATTTTTGGCACTGCCTTGGCAGTGAACCGTCAATGCACCGAACCATATTTTAGCAGCGTGGGGATCGATGCCGTCCAAACAGACATATCGCATTTCTGTTTGGTTCGCGTAAGCGCATTCCTGCAGTGCCAGTGCAGTGCCATCAAACTTCAACATCCTCCCCCGCATTGACTGAAGGTCAATTCTTTAGAAAGGGTGTTTCATTAATAGAATCGGCTTCCGGATCAGGAATCCTTGTCCTTGGTGCTGGACTTGGAGCTTGAGATGTTTGGTGTTTCCTCGGGAGTACGCAGTGCCGTATAATTAGGATGATGAATCCGATGGCCACTAGTATCAATGCAGAGTACCCGACGGCGAAACTGTGATAATTGTGTGACTGGATTCGGTTAGGAAGGTCCATTATATTTTGTGCATTGATGGCGTCTTGTAATGCGGCGAGCTCCTTTAGTTGGGTGCTATATTGTTCCCTTGCTGTGTCTGCCGATGCTGAATCTGGTTTCGTTGGTTTTGCAAGTTGCGGAATGTTCCCAAAACTGGTGTAGGATCCGCTCGAAACTGAAGACAGTACGTGATTCCCAAGTAGTGTAAGAGATTCATGTTTAATTACACAGTTTTGCCCAAAGTGGATGAATCCAGAACCGTCCAGTGAGAATTGTGATACTTCTGTGCCGCACACTGCTGTGATTTGAATGGGCTTTGCTAAGGCAAATATCCATTTATTTTTATTTTTATGTAAAAATACAGGAGGTTCTCGTGATATCCAGGGATCTGCATCGTCGGTTCTAAATGTGCTCTGATTTTGTCAAACTCAGATTTGAGTTGCTGTGGTGACAGCAAAAGCGGGCTGATTTGCCCATGATGAACATTGATCAGTACCTTGATTATTGATGACTGAATCCGTTGTACATTTGATGCTGTAACGGTTAACTGAAGTGCCAGGGTGATGAACATTTGGAACAATTTTTCATCGTAGGCTGACTGTTCGTTAGCATGTACCCGGTTTGTTATTTCAGCTAGTTGATTTTCTTGTTTTGTAAATGCCTTCAAGGCTGTACTCTGGTCACGTTTTATGATGTTTATAGTAGAGTCAATAATTGAGGTTTGGTTTTTTAATAATGTAAGTAGGTATTCTTCGTTGGACTGTATTGCTGTGATCGTTCCCGACATTTTCTCTGCATACTCGGAGTCCAATACGCCAAATAAAGAATTAGCCACATTTCCTACCACATTAATTGCCCCTCTCTTTTGTCGGCGTGGTGACAACAAACTGTTTTCCAGTCGTAGTTCAGATTCGGTATGTTGGAACTGTAGCACCAGATCTTCACAGAGTGTTTTTTGTCGAAGCTGTTGGCATAAGTGGTGAAGTACCTTCGTACCGTTCTCTAGAGATTGAATTTCCGTCAACAGTGGCTGTAGATCATAGTAAGTGATGATGTTCCACTCGCTGATGATGAGGTTGGTGGATCCAACATGTTCAAAATGGATGCCTGCTATTGAGTTGAATTTTTCGATGCGTATGGGACTGCACAGAACAAGTGGTAACATGAGCAGTATTGCCACCATAGTCACGAGAGTTGTATGCGATGACAATTTGCGTCGTTTTCTGGATACGAACTCATTGTTTTCTGGTTGAGTTTCATCTGGGTTCGTCATGTTTTTGAGCAAAGATAGAGCCATTGCATCTTCTTCATCGGCGTGCTTCTGTACTGGAAGAGGAGCAAGCCTATGTATTGGACGCTTCAGGATGCCTGTTGCTGTTTGAATATCAGCTACTCGAACTGCATTGTCATCACCCTTATAGGTCCTTACTATTGTTACGTAATTCCGCTGAAGTACTCCGCTACTTCGGTTCGGATCACTGGATTGTGTAATCGTCAAGAATAATGCACAAAAAGCTCAATGCTTGTAACGGTTTTATTGATTCCAATAACAGATTGACTATTCCAATCCTTTTGTTACAAAGATTTGCACTATTTTGCAGTTGCAGTTGAATTGTCCTCGGTTTGTATTGCGATGCTTCACGTTCACTCGTTCTGAATCGATGTTGCACGTTCACTTGATACCCGGTAACTGACTCGATGTTGCACGTTCAATTATTACTCAAAGACTGACTCTCGACACTGCCGGCGGCCGCTTTTTATACCTGTTACTGTTTCTCGCCAGCTACTGTCGAACATTCTACAACTTCTCGCTCGCCCTGTTTCTGGATTGTACGAGAAAATTCCAATACACAATATTTGTCAGAACTTCGAAACACTTTCGAATCAGAGGTGCTGATATTTGCTAAAGCTTTTGTTTTGCCTATGCTTGTTCAACTGTAACCGTGCACAGGGTGTCCTTTTCTTTAGCTGCCGTAGTATAACCCCCATATTCGTCACACTGCCCTCCTCTTAAACTTGTTCGTCCCGAACAAGGATAGCTTCTTTAGCCTTATAGGGTGCCAGTCTCTCCAAATGGACTACTTTAAGTTTAGCTCTCCTACTGCCGTTCAGCTGTATTCGATATACGACGTCATTCAGGCGCTTGATCACACAGTATGGCCCTTCCCAGTGCGTTTGTAACTTCGGACACAGCCCCTTCTTGCGCTGTGGGTTGTAAAGCATCACCAGTTGCCCTTCTTCAAATCCTTCGGAATTTGCCCTCAAATCATATCTGGCTTTCATCTTGTCACTCATCAACTGCGTGCGTTTCCGCATATATTGGTGTATCCCATCCAATTCCTTTCGCTTGTTGCTCGCAAAGTCATTATCGCCATCGTCAATGGGCTCGCATACCCCAAACTTTAAATCAGCGGGCAGTCGTAATTCTTCGCCAAATATTGCCTTGGCGGGTGTCGTTGCTGTCGTGTCATGAATTGCTGATCTATAGGCCATCAAGAATAGCGGTATGTGCTCATCCCAGTCCTTTTGGTGGTCGCTTACAACTTTTCTCAGATGCTCTTCCAGAGTGCGATTAAATCTTTCTACCATGCCATCAGATTGGGGGTGCAACGGTGTGGTTCTTGTCTTTCGTATACCAAGCGTGGCGCACATTTCTTTGAAGATGCGCGATTCAAAGTTTCGTCCTTGATCTGAGTGAAGTTCCAGCGGGACTCCAAAGCGACACACCCAATCTTTGATGAAAGCATCTGCACATGTTTTGGCCTCTTGATTCGGTATCGGGTAAACCTCTGGCCATTTGCTGAAGTAGTCGATCACCACCAGAACATACCTGTTACCACTCTCGCTTATGGGAAACGGTCCGGCAACGTCCATCGCAACTCGCTCAAAAGGTGCTCCCACATTGTATTGGATCATTCTGCCACGGCTGCGTGTTTTGGGTCCTTTAGCGGTGACGCATTCGTCGCATGTCCCAATCCATTCCGCAACAGATTGCTGACATCCTACCCAGTAGAACCGCTTCTTTATCTTCTCCACCGTCTTGGTGATACCCAAATGACCGCCACTCGAACCATTGTGATATGATGACACAATGTCCGTTACTCGCACTTTAGGAACAACAATTAAGTTTCTATGTGCTTTTCCGTCTTCGCTTTCCCATATTCGATACAAGCATCCATCGCGTAGTTGTAAACTCTGCCACTGTGCCCAGTATGCTTTGGTGATGGCGCTTTCACATGCTATTTCTTCGAATGTTGGCCGTACATCTCTTTCCTTGTAGTCCATTATTTTCGCCAGATCTGGATCATTTCTTTGCTCGGTTCTTATTCGCTCTGCTGTCCATTGTTCTTCCGGCAAGACACTGAGCAAACGAATATCGAGTCGTCCTTCTTTTTCCTCTGCTCTGGAACAATGCCTGCATTCTGTATTGCAGGGCCGTCTAGATAGTGCATCGGCGTTTCCATGCAGTCTTCCCTTGCGATGCTCAATTTCAAAATCGTAACTTTGCAACCGTTCGATCCATCGAGCAATTTGGCCTTCAGGGTCCTTGAACTGCAGCAACCACCTGAGTGCCGCATGATCCGTTCTTAACAGGAACGGCTGCCCGAAGAGATACTTGTGGAAATGTTTAACGCTGTCCACCACGGCTAGCAACTCTCTTCTAGTGACGCAGTAATTTCTTTCCGGTTTTGCTAGAGTCGTGCTGTAGTAAGCGATTACCCGTTCCTCGCCTTCGATGGCTTGTGAGAGGACTCCTCCAATTCCGGTAGCACTTGCATCCGTGTCCAATATAAATTTTTCGCCAGGAATCGGGTATGCTAGTATAGGCGCTGTGTAAAGTCGTTCCTTTAGCTTTTGGAAGGCCTCTTCCTGCTCGTTCCTCCATTCGAATGGATGATTCTTCTTCGTCAGTTCATGTAGGCTGCTTGCAATAGACGCGAATGCTGGAACAAATCGCCGGTAATACGTGCATAGCCCTAGGAAGCTGCGCAATTCATGTAAATTCTTTGGAGTGGGCCACTCCTTCACAACAGCGATTTTGTCTTCATCCGTGTGTATTCCTTCCGCAGTTACGCGATGTCCGAGGTATTTAACTTCTTGCTTAAACAGCGAGCATTTCTTCGGACTAAGTCTTAATCCAGCCTCGTTGATTCTTTGAAATACTTCTCCTAAGTTCTTTAGGTGGTCATCGAAGTCCTTGCCCATTACAATGATGTCGTCCAAATAAACCAAGCAAGTCTTCCAATTTAAACCTTTCAGCACACGTTCCATTAAGCGTTCGAACGTAGCCGGTGCGTTGCACAGTCCGAAAGGCATCACCAAAAATTGCCACAGTCCATCTCCATAACTGAAAGCTGTCTTTTCTTTGTCGCTCTTATCCATTTCAACTTGCCAATATCCACTTTGTAAATCAAGTGTGGAAAACCATTTGGATCCTGAGAGCGTGTCCAAGGTGTCGTCAATTCTTGGCAATGGATAGCTGTCCTTTTTGGTGGCATCGTTCAGCTTACGGTAGTCGACACAAAATCGTGTGCTGCCATCCTTCTTCTTCACTAGCACTACGGGAGAACTCCAAGGACTAGAGGATGGCTCAATGACTTTGTTGCGTTGCATTTCCTCCACCAGCGCATTAACTTCCTCCCTTTTAGCAAGTGGTACTCGTCGCGGAGGTTGACGGAGGGGTTTCGCATCGCCAGTGTTGATTTTGTGTTTCACCATCGCCGTTCTCCCTTCGTTTGCCGCTGATGGAAATATGTCCCGATGTTTTTCCAGCAGTTGCTGCGCTTTTACGTTGTGTTCGGTAGAAAGGTCCGAAGTCCAGGCGTTGATTAAGCTTCGTAGCTGGTTTTCTTTTTCGCGTGTCGGATTTTGCTTGGTTGCACGTTCCGCTTCACAATTGACAATGGTTGTAACTTGGTGGCATTGTCCAATAATGGTTCCCGTTTTGATTAGTTTCGCCGAATTGGCCAAATTTAGAATTCGGACTGGTATTAGATTGTTGGTTTGCGCGTTCACGAGGGTCTTTCCGACTATGATGTTATTTATCGGT
This sequence comes from Neria commutata, assembly GCA_963457695.1. Taxonomy (NCBI): domain Eukaryota; kingdom Metazoa; phylum Arthropoda; class Insecta; order Diptera; family Micropezidae; genus Neria; species Neria commutata. Next base: position 34,523,902 of record OY735245.1, read on the forward strand.
GTCTTGGTGTCGGCTTCAATCATCCACAACGAGTTGCTCCCACCTCCTCCATTTACTTGAGCCCAAATCACAGCGTCTGAGTTAGCTGGAATAGTTGTTTGCTCTGTCATTACCACTTGATGCACGAACGCTTGGTTTTCCCCGATCTTTAGTGGCATTTCCGTATTTCCGTATCGCAGCACTCTTTCCCGCAAGTCCAACGTGAATCCATTCCGCATCATGAAGTCCATTCCCAGAATGAGTTCATCTACGATTTCCGCTACTATGAATTCGTGTTGAACTGACGTTGTACCAATAGTGATTTCTTTTGTGACTTTTCCACGTATTGGTGCATCCTCTCCTGTCGCTGTGCGTAATTTGATTCCAACTAGTGGTTCTGCTTTCTTCACCAAGTCGCTTCTGATGATGGAATGTGATGCTCCTGTGTCCAGGGTCACCGTAAACCATTGGTAATCGATTTGGCCATCTATCGTTAGGCTGTTGTTTTCCCGTCGCAGTTGTGAAATGGAGATTTGGGGACTGCTTGTTGTGTGAGCCAGTTCGCGCCCCTCGAAGCTGGCTCGTTTTAGTTTAACGACGCCTTGCTGCCACTACCGCTCTGCTCTTTCCGTTCGCCATAGCCCCGTTCTGGTGTACGCGATCTGGATCGCTTCCGACGAAGGCGGCACTCCCGCGCCATGTGACCTGGTTTGTCGCAATTGAAACACCTTCCTGTGAATTTCCTCATCGTTCGGTCCGCTGGCGGGTGTTCTGTTTTGATTGCTTGACACAGAACGTCGTCTTCAGCCTCAACCCTGCGAACTTTGGGTGCAGAATATTGCATAGTGCTGGTCCACGCTGCCTCGTATGTAAGTGCACTGGTAACCGTCTCGGTAAATGTCGCTTTGCTCATCATTATTGCGCTGCGTCTTATTTCTGGATCGCGAATTCCTTCGATGAATGCTTGTATCTTCATCTTTTCCAAGTGTTCACTGCCCAGGTCAGAGTGAGCTAAATGTGCCAGTCGCTCAATGTCCGCTGCGTAGACCTGCAAGCTCTCACCGCTCCTTTGCCTGCGATTCTTCAGCTCGATGTAGTACAGCTGCTTCATGTGCTCGCTACCGTACTTCCTTCCTACCGCACTTATTATGGCCTCATAGCTGCATCTTAGTATTGGTGGAATCGTCTGTAACACCTCGGCTGCTGCTCCTTTCAATGCCACTATCAGAGCCGCTGCCTTTTCTGCGTCGCCCCACCGATTCTGGGCGGCCGTCGTTTCAAACTGCAGTTGGAAGATGTTAAACGCCGTTGTCCCATCGTAGGTAGGTGCTTTGAGTTTCGTACCACTGAATTCTCTTATTTGCGGCAGTGGGCTTTGCAATTGCAGCTCTTGTAGTTGCTCTTGCAATTGTTCTTGCAGTTGCTCTTGCAGCTGCTTTTCCAGATCCGCTTGTATTCTTGCGATTGAATTATCTCGACCTGATTCCATTTTCAGCATTCTCTCATCGAGCGCATTAACTTTTCCTTGCAGCTCGTTCACCTTTCCAGTCAAAGTCTCAGAAATCTCTCGTAGTTGTGTAGAATTTTCTTCCATCTTTTTCTCGACTCGTGTAGAATTTTCCATAAATTCTCGCTTCATTATTTCAGAATTTTCTAGAAGTTTCTGCTCCATGTTCACAGAATTTTCTTCCATCTTTTTCTCGACTCGTGTAGAATTTTCTTGTAGTTTCTGCTCCATGTTCGCAGAATTTTCCAGGAGTTCTTTCTTTATGATCACAGAATTCTCGGCCATCATGCCTTGCATAGCAGCGAGCAACTGGCTCATGTCCCTACTCATTGGAGCGATGTCTTTCTCTGATACCTCAGCCACTTTTGAGTCGCACTCAAACTCATGCTCTGCCAGATCAAAGCCTCTCGCCTCCAATGGCCCTCGTAGTCGGTGCTGCAATTCGGACTTCAAGCCTGTTGTCAGCAATCCTAGCTTGGCCAGCTCCTTCTTAAGTTGCTCTACTTTCAACTGGTCGAACTTCACCATTATTCTGGATTAGCACAATCCCACTTCTGACACCAATTGTTACGTAATTCCGCTGAAGTACTCCGCTACTTCGGTTCGGATCACTGGATTGTGTAATCGTCAAGAATAATGCACAAAAAGCTCAATGCTTGTAACGGTTTTATTGATTCCAATAACAGATTGACTATTCCAATCCTTTTGTTACAAAGATTTGCACTATTTTGCAGTTGCAGTTGAATTGTCCTCGGTTTGTATTGCGATGCTTCACGTTCACTCGTTCTGAATCGATGTTGCACGTTCACTTGATACCCGGTAACTGACTCGATGTTGCACGTTCAATTATTACTCAAAGACTGACTCTCGACACTGCCAGCGGCCGCTTTTTATACCTGTTACTGTTTCTCGCCAGCTACTGTCGAACATTCTACAACTTCTCGCTCGCCCTGTTTCTGGATTGTACGAGAAAATTCCAATACACAATATTTGTCAGAACTTCGAAACACTTTCGAATCAGAGGTGCTGATATTTGCTAAAGCTTTTGTTTTGCCTATGCTTGTTCAACTGTAACCGTGCACAGGGTGTCCTTTTCTTTAGCTGCCGTAGTATAACCCCCATATTCGTCACACTATTCTTCCAAGCGGCCATTGAAAAGGTGGGCAATTATCTTCTTTCATTACCACCATCTTCCCAGGTTTAGCGTTGGCTACTTGTTCCTTCCATTTGTTCCGGTATTGTAGCTCGTTCAGATACTCTCGTGACCACCTGTTCCAAAATTCATGCCTTAGGTGCGACACCAGTTTCCATCTTGTTAATAATGAAGCCTTGCTTGGTGCCGCAGTTGTATCAATTTGTGCTGTCAGTGGTTCGCCAATCAGGAAATGTCCAGGAGTTAGGGCGCTGAAATCATTCGTATTTGCTGACATCGGTGTTAGTGGCCGAGAATTTAAAATTGCCTCAATTTCCTCCATCGTGGTCTCTAACTCTTCATAGGTCAACGAGGCGGTTGCCACACTTCTGACGAACAGATTTTTTGCAGATTTCACTGCTGCCTCCCACAGTCCGCCAAAATGCGGAGCTCTTGGTGGGATAAAGTTGAATGCGATCCCCTTGTCACTACATGTCCTCGTGATTGCCCCTTGTCCTTGTTCTGTGTGTATGGCTTCCTTTAGGTCTGCCAATTGGTTCTTGGCACCAACGAAGTTTGTCGCGTTATCGCAATACAAATTCTGACAGCGCCCTCTTCGGCTAATGAAACGTTTTAAACATCCGATGAACGCCTCTGTTGTTAGATCGCTTACTATTTCCAGATGCACGGCCTTGGTGGAAAAACAGCAAAACACTGCAACATAGGCCTTCTGTGGCCGTTCCTCGAATTTTGAAATGAATCCAGAAGGGGCCGCAGAAGTCTACTCCTGAATTGATGAATGCTCTCGCTGGCTGCACTCTGGTGGCAGGTAACCCTCCCATCAGTTGGTGGAATAATTTTGGTCTTGCCTTAGTGCATCGAACGCAGTGCTGTACAATTGACCGTGTCATCGACTTTCCCTTTATGGGCCAAAATCGTTGGCGAGTGTGAGCCAACAGAGTTTGTGGTCCACAATGCATGTGTTCTTCGTGCAACCATATCAACAGGAGCTTCGCCAGGGGGTCATTGTATGGTATGATCATTGGATGCTTGGCGTCGTAAGCGATGGCAGCTGATTCGAGGCGGCCTCCTACCCGAATTATTCCTTCGTCATCCAGAAATGGGTTAAGGCCGCTGAGTTGGCTTGTCTTGCTGACACTCTTCTGTTTCTTAAGTGAATGAATTTCATCTTCGAAATCTGATAACTGCATTGTTCGTACTATCAATGATATTGCTTTTTTTAGCTCGCATGGGGTGAGCAACACATTTTGTGCTCGCATTTCAATTTTCCTGCGACTATGTTGGGCGAATCTCCTGATGTATGCTACGATATGCATCAAGGTTTTGAATGAGTTCCTGTGATTGATTGAGTAGATCAGGTCCATGGATTCTCCCTTGATGGCCACATTTGACGTTACAATCTTTTGCCTTTTTTCTAGGATGGTTTCTACTGCATGTACCGTTGAGTAGGCTTCTGGCCAGCATTCCATTTTACCGTGGAGGAAGAAGGGCCCGTAAAACCACAAGTTGCATGTTTTCAAATCCAACGGTGATAACCCTCTGGATAGCAAGCCTGTTGGATTGTCTTTCGATGGCACGTGTCGCCATTGAGTGGCCACCGTTAGTTCCTGAATCCTTGCTATCCTGTTGGCAACAAAGGTCTGGAATGACGTTGACTGCGAATTCACCCATGCGAGGACGATTTGAGAGTCCGTCCAACAATATGCAGGCGCATCTCTCAATTTCAGATCTTCCTGGACTCGTGTCAGCAACTGAGCACCAAGGAGAGCTGCGCATAGTTCCAAACGTGGTATCGTTTGCGCCTTTAGAGGCGCCACCCGTGACCTTGCACACAGAAGTCGTACAATGATAGTTCCATCTTCGCACACTGATCTCACGTATATAGCTGCACCGTAAGCCCTTTCAGATGCATCAGCGAAAGAATGTAGTTGTATTGAATCCTTCCTTCCTTGCTGGACGACATGTCGTGGAACTTCTGTGTTGTTGAGTTCCTTGAGGGTTTCCCGGAACGTTACCCACTTGGTGCATAACTCCATCGGCACTTCATCATCCCATGATAGTTTTATCTGCCAGAGTTGCTGAATTAGGATTTTTGCTGTTACTACCACAGGTGCTACAATCCCTAGTGGATCGAATATTCGAGCAACATCTGACACGATCGTTCGTTTCGTGATTTTAGTGGATGCCGTCAGATTTACCTTGATACAGAATTTGTCTGTCTTGGGCAGCCATGTTAAACCCAATGTTTTGACGGTCTTATTGATTGCATCATCAAAATCGAGGTTAACTTCCAGGTCTTCCGCTGGAATATCCTGAAGAAGTCTAGGGTGATTTGCACACCATTTGCGTAAGACCAGGCCTGCGCTTAGTAGTATCTTCGACAGCTGCCGTTGTATTTCCACAGCCGTGCTTAAGCTGTCAGAGCCAGACAAGCAATCGTCCACATAAAAATCGTTGAGGATAGTTTCAGCTCCAAGTGGGTGTTGGGCGGAATGTTTCTTGCCTAATTGTTGTAAACATTTTGTTGCCAGGTAAGGTGCTGACCGGGTTCCATATGTGACTGTATTGAGTTGGTAATACCGTAAGTCTTCACTTGCATTCTTCCTCCATACTATGAGCTGGAAACGCCGGTCTTCCTCCTTGACCAGTATTTGTCTGTACATTTTTTGGATATCCGATGTGAATACGAACCTATGCAACCTAAACCGGAGTAATATTGATAATGGCTCACTCTGATTCGATGGTCCAGTGTACATTAAATCATTGAGTGCGACGCCGGTTGATGTTTTTGCAGATGTGTCGAAAACTACTCGTAACTTGGTCGTGGTGCTTTCAGGCCTGGTGACGCAATGGTGTGGAATGAAGTAGCATGGTGATAATACGCTGTCCTTGTCGATGCAAGTCATATGCCCTAAAGCCTCGTATTCGTCCATAAATGCCGCATACTGTGCCTTTAGATTGAGATCCCTGGCAAGACGTCGCTCAAGTGAATAAAACCGATTGATTGCGATTTGTCTTGAATCACCCAGTGCTGATGTGCTGTCTGCAAATGGGAGGCTCACCACAAACCGGCCATCCTTGTTTCGCATGGTATTTAATGCAAAATGGGATTCGCAATTTTTTTCTGCTGTTGTGAGCACCTTGTGGTTTAGATGCACTTCTTCCAATTGCCAGAATTTTTCTACCTTTGAGCTTAGAACGATGTCTTCTTCCGCAAACACCGCGCAGGTTAATGCATCTGATGGCTCTGTTTCTTGGCTAGCACCAATTTTTCCGCTTACGATCCAGCCAAGTGTTGTGTTTTGTAACACTGGCAGATCATTGGTAAGGGTGATTTTTCCGGTTGCCATCAGGTTGAAATAGAATTCCGCTCCAAGCAGGACGTCGATTTTTCCTTGTCTATGAAATTCCGGATCGGCTAACTGTATGTTTGAAGGAATGGGCCAGTCAGAAGCGTTGAAATCTCGATTCGGTTGAGCCGGAATAATACTTGGCAGAACAAATGCTTCCAGGTTTGTTGAAAATTTGCTGCGCAGGGATTCTAGTCTTACGCGCACTCGTTGTGTCCCCCTTTTTTGTGCTCTTCCGATGCCCTCAATGCTCAACGAGGTTTCGGTTGGAGAGATCGCCAGCCTTTTAATAAGACGCTCGGAAACAATATTGATTTGTGATCCAGAGTCCAATATTGCTCTGAACTCACCCGATCTTCCATTGTTCGCTGTTATTCTTATTTTCGCCGTTGCCAATAGTACATGGCCTTGGCGCGGCGCGACATTGTCTGTTATAGCTGATGTGACTGCTGCGTTGGGAACTGTTGCCTTGACTCCAGTATTTTTTGATTCTCTTGATGTTGTTGGCTGATTTGTCGGTGTTGACGGTTGACTTGGCCGAGGAGACGGCCGGATAGATGACGTTGGATTTGGTACTTGAGTAAATCTTGGAGACTGAGCCTTGGTACCCAAATGCAGCAAGGAGTTATGTCTTTTGTCACACTTGGTACAACCTTTTACGGTGCAGGTTCTTGCCATGTGGTCATTTTTGAAGCAGTTGACGCACAGACGATTTTGTTGTACCGAATTTAGCCGTTCCGATGTTGACCATTGCAGAAATGTTTTGCAATGGTATAAAGGGTGCTTCCCGTTGTTGCATACAGTGCAACTGTTGCCATTATTCGATATAATTGACGAGACAGTCCTAGTTGCTGATTGTGCGGCTGGTGCTTGAGATTTATTGTGACCTATTGCTTCCAATGACTGGAATTGCGTTTCCAGGAACGACAAAAAGTCATCAATCTTTTGCAGTTCCTTTGGCTTCGCGAGTGACTGCTCGAACCGTAAGTGAGTTGGTCGATCAATTTTTCTGATCAACAATTGTAGAAGCAGCGGGTCCCAGGAGCCAGTTTCAACGCCAAGATTGTTGAGAGCTAATAGGCATTCCTTTGTAGTGTCGTGAATGCCCTTTATGGCGGCAACTGTTGATGTGCCTGACGGTTGGTCCACCAGTTTTTGGACCAATGTTGCTACCAGGATTCGTTTATTGTTATAACGATCCTGCAACAGTGTCCAGGCTGTGTGATAATTTTCTTCTGTGAGAGTGAGATGGCTGATTAGTTTTGCGGGTTCTCCAGACACATTAGCCTTTAGGTACCACATTTTTTGCACTGATGGCAATTGTTGCTTGTCTACCATCTGGGAAAATAAGTCGAAGAACTGACTCCAGTTCAGATACTCGCCGTTGAACTGGGGGATCGCTATTTTTGGCAGTGGTAGCGTGCCCAGCACATCAGAATTTCTGGCCAAGTGCGTTGTGAGTGCGTTCTTATTTTGAACTTGATTTGCCTTGACGGAGAGGCTCACCAGCTGTTGTCGCACTAGATCTTCTGTTTCATCGAAAGCTGATTGATCGAAACCTGATGCTGCTGGGTCCTCCAGTGTTTCCCAGACTTCATCCCGTAAGCATTCTAGTTGAGTCCATAATTGTTTTATGGTGCTGATGTTGAGTTGATAGAATTCGACTGGCTCTTCTTGGCGTGTGTTGGATAGTGTGTTGAGTAGGCGCCGTAATGCCATCATGCGTGCTTTGATTTTTCGAATCAAGCCCTGGTGCATATTGTCATCCCTCGGTTCCGCTTCTTCTGCGATCGACTGTACTCGAAGTCCTCTTGCTGCAGTTTCAAGTCTTTGTAGCTCTTTACTGAAGAGCTTCTGAAAGGCTTCAGCTACTTCCTTCATTTGGTTGTAGTGACTGGTGAAATACTCATGATCCATTGGTTGATCAATATGAGCTCTCAGCTGATTGTCTCTTTTTTCATATTCATCCCAGACTGAGTTGAGACGTTGCAGCCGATCTTTGTAGTATTCGGCACTTGATGTTAATTCCCAATTTTGATGTTATACCGGCACTTGTTTTACTTTCGGCGGAATCTTTTTTGAAATTGCTGATGATTCGTTGAAGCTTCTCGCCAGTCTTCTGTTGACGCTCGATCAACTCCTTGAACGTCGCCATGTCGGTGCTGAGTTTAGTAGTTATCTGTGTTGCTTCAACATCTGTCGTCGATTTGAGCGCGCTGATTTCCTTTTCGATGTAATCCTGGGCCTCATTGTACAGTTGACCGATGGCGCCATGGACATCTTCCACAAAGTATGAGTGCTCCATGTTGTCACCGTGTTGCTGCCGGATGATGTTGTCTTGCTGGTTGAATGTTCTCCATAGTTCATCCAGCTCTTTGCGTTTGCCCTCGTACAGCTCTACTGTACGTCTGTCCGATGGGGCCTTCTTTAGGTTGACGAAGCACTTCTGTATTGCGGCAGCCCTATTCCGCTGCTTGTTCACTAGCTCGTCGAGATTCGCCATGATGTTCGATCGAGATCACTGATGCTGATGAGGAAATTGGCTCACACTATGTGCTCTTGCCACTGAACGTTGACGATGTTTGGCCCACACTGACGTGCTCTTGCCAATTGAATGTTGATGATGCTTGGCTCACACTGACGTGCTCTTGCCAATTGAATGCCTTGAGTAGCTGCATGCACCACAATAGGGTGTGCCTTGATGAGAACTAGGAGCTGCGTGGCTACTAATTGTCGGGGATTACCAAAATGATGTATCCTGTGGCACTGGTTGTGCCTTGATGAGAACTAGAAGCTGCGTGGCTGCTAATTGTCCAGGATCATCAAATGATGTTGCTTGGCTCACACTGATGTGCTCTTGCCAATTGACGTTTCAGAAGACTGTGCTTCTTTCACGGGGTCACCAAATGTTAATTCCCAATTTTGATGTTATACCGGCACTTAAACCGTGTATAACTTTTTGGGAATAATGACTACAAAGTACGAAATGGCACTTGAACCACTCGAACTTGCTGAAGTTAGATTCAAAGAAAACACCCTATCGCGTTTGTATTCAATGAATAACTTCGATACTTTATTAATTGTCAATGCCTTTTATACTGGTATTTTGATTATGTTGCAAATTTGGCACTGCCTTGGCAATGCACTGTCACATGCGTCTGCTGCGTGATATAAAATTTTGCTTGCCTTGCAATTTGCTTGCATTGCATTTTTGGCACTGCCTTGGCAGTGAACCGTCAATGCACCGAACCATATTTTACCAGCGTGGGAATCGATGCCGTCCAAACAGACATATCGCATTTCTGTTTGGTTCGCGTAAGCGCATTCCTGCAGTGCCAGTGCAATGTCAGTGCAGTGCCATCAAACTTCAACAGTTATGATTTAGGAATAACTTAACTTGACTTAAGCCAACCTGCCATACGGAAACTCTGTACCATAGTGGAATAATATCAAGTGAACCAGATAGCAATGACATTCTATTCTCGTACCCAAGACTGTCAGTTGCGTTGTCAAAAATATTAACCCGTTTTCAGTTTGTGTTTTGAGTTTGCGGTTGAAGAAAAAAGTAAAAAGAAAAAAATATCAATGCCGAACTCTTGCCATTTGTACAAAAGCACTTACGATGCAGCGATGCCGATGTTTTCTGTGCCTAACGATGAAAATTTGCGACGAAAGTGGTTAAGAGTATGCAATACCACTTTTCCATCCTCAGCGCGTGTTTGCGCTAACCATTTTGAGGAGAAGGAGATCTTAGGCAGTAAGAAAAGGCGATTGGGACGATTTGCGGTTCCCTCAAAACAATTGCCTTCAAATCAAAACACCTGTGAAAAGTGAGTATGAACCTCAGCTCGTGGTGCATCTGCGGAAGATGCTTCACGGCTGCTCTCTTTGTGGGGTTTAAATTGTTCAAAATGAATAGCTGGTTATTAATACTTTCATTACTGAAAATAAAAATTGCATGGTAAAAATGTTGAGTACCTTTTTTGTACTAATGTCTCGGATGGGTTAAGACATATAACGAAGAAGGAGAAAAGAAAAATCAAAAAAATTTTTGACAGTCTTGGGTACTTCAAGCTATCTGGTTCACTTGATATAATTACACTATGCTCTGTACATGCTGTTACTCATGAAATAGGAAATAGAAATAGAAATAGAGAACAGCAGGTTTCAGGTTTCTATGTTAAGTCGTTAAGTCAAAAGAGAGCGTGAGCGGATTGCTCTACAGAAGCAGCATTGCCAGTGCAATATTTTTCAGACTTGAAATAATTTCGATTGAAAACTTGGATATAAAACATGAAAAATATCGCTGTATCAGACGAAATAACTTTTAAAACTTAAAGTAATTTTTCGCCAATTCCGTAAAGTCATATTTCCATTACAAAACCAAATATAATTCTTGCGTTTTCAATTGAGTGGACCGCAATGGCAACCTTACTTTCATTCGTAAACAAAATGTCAAAACGTGTGAATATGAACGACGAGCAGCTTATAATTTTGCTACATTCCAATAGCGAATTTGCTGCTGTTGTCGTGTTTAATAGTGTGATGCCTGTCTCTCGGCTCGGCGCTCGTCTAATTTTTCGCCACCGATTCATCCTAACTCAACACCAACATCAACACAAGCAAACAAAGCTATCGAACTGCCGCCAAAACCCATCGGGAAAAATGAGTCATCAGCTTCTCCACAATTGGAACCTTCTTCGTTTTTACTCAAGCTGTTCGAGAAGCAGAGCCGGACAATGGAAGAACGGCTTGCAAAACAAAGCGATATGATCGCCTCTCAAGTTGCAGCTCAAATAAACGAAAAACTCACCACTACAATTCAAGCGAGTGAAGAAAGAATTTTGGATGAACTCCGCCGCAACATTGCTGACTTTCGACGTGAGATAAGCGACGTCACTATGAGAGTAACCATCCTCGAAAAACAAGCTGCTGATGCAGCTTTGCTAAAAGCTGAGATCGAAGAATTAAAAATCCATATTGAGCGTCAGAAAAACTCCACTGTTGCCTGTGATTTCTCCATCAATGGTATTCCACACAACAGCAACGAAAATCTTATGGAAATATTTAATAACATATGCACGTCAATTAACACTGCGATGCCTAATGTCAACACAATCTTTCGTCTAAAAAGCTCAAGATCTACGCACAGTAAGAGAGACGTACCCATCATGGTGAAGCTTTCTTCGCCGTATGACCGAAATCACTTCTTAAAATCGGTTGCACTTTACCGCCGCGCAGGCAATGGCCTGCTGCGCTTACATCATGCTGGCTTTCAATCACAACAGCCAATTTATGTCAACGAAAGCATAACTAAAACTACCAAGATATGGTACATAAATCTAATTATTCATATAACGAACCTATCGCAAGATGCATTCGGTTGTGTAATAATTACGCAGACAGCCTTAATTTTGCACAAACTTTGTATAGCTTTAAGCTTGATCTGCTAAAATTATAGTAGTCTGTAAGAATTGTTTCTGTAGACGTAATAATAATAAATAAATAAATAAATAAATAAATAAATTCCGCAAGCTGCCCTGCGACTCAAAAGACAAAAACAACTTGTAGCTGCTTTTACTCTCCGCGGCCAAGTTCATGTAAAGCGCTGATCAGTCACCGCGTATCGTATTTAATCGGAGCGCAGACAAAACCTACCCTACCCGAACTCATACATGCGTTCGCTCATTGCGTATTTAATCGGCGCGTAACGCAGAAATTATAACCCAAATTGGTTTTTCTCACACGTTTACGTCTGCTCTGATGCTCAGAGAGGATGAGAGAATGACATTGCTTTGTACTAAAAACAGTGCTGCCACTGCTCTTCGATTTTAATTTAGAACTAAAACCGGATTATTATTGCTATTATAAATTCTTAAAAGTAGACCACAATAAATAGTATATCTAAAAATTTAGATAATTCTGTGTCATAGATTTTATAAAGAATGTAAAATTTAACCTCACAAGCAAAATGAACAGCGTGCTTACTTTGTGCACGAAACTATATGGCAGCACGGCAGCAATAACCAAGACAGAAACCTGCAAAAGAGCCACAGCTGCGACACGATTTTCACTGAACGGCCCAAATTTTGCCGTTACGATTAATTCCGCTCACAAAAGATACGCGGTGACTGATCAGCGCTTTAAGCGTAGAGAAGGCGAAAGCGCGGAATGCATGGAGAACATTGAAAAACTGCAGGCATTTATTGCATGCCAATTAACGGAGCAACACAACAACAACAACTGCACTGGTGATGTTCAACTTTTTCGCGAGATCACTACCTGAAGCTGTTCTATTCACTTTTTGTATGCCGCTACTTGTTATGAAGCGGCAACGTATATTCAATATCATTTATTTAAGCTTACTCACATATTACCTTTTCTATTTTTGTTTCATCTTTCGTAAATTTCTTTTTATTTTGTTTACATCTACTCGTGGATCAAGTTTATTGCAACGAATATCTATGAAGAATGCACGCGTTTTCACACACATATTTAACTATGATTCTCACGGGTAATCATTACAGTTCTAAAGACAATGTATTTAACATGATACGAATATTATACAAGCAACGAAGCGGTTTGAAGATCTGCCACATTAATGCACAAAGTTTAGTCAATAAAATAGATGAATTGAGGTATATTTTTGAAGATTCTGATGTGGATATCATTTGTGTTTCTGAGACATGGTTCAATGCCGAAATGCCAAATACGTTATTTATGCTAAATGGTTTTAAAATATTTCGATCCGATAGAAAGAGGCATGCTGGAGGTGCGGCTATTTACGTGCGAAACAATATCCCCTGCAGACTTATACAAAAATCTGCTCCAGACAGCGCAATTGAATATGTTCTTATCTCGGCCTCAAATGGTCCCAACAAAATGCTCATTGGCACTGCCTACCGTCTTAATCGTAATGTAGATATTTCATCTTTCATAAGCGTTATTGAAAACTTATCTTTATCTTTCTCGCACATTGTAATTGCAGGTGACTTTAACAGCAACGTAATTATAGAAAGACAATTAACTAATGACATGCGCGATTTAGGACTTTTCTCAGTTAATACTTCTTCCCCTACTCATTTCACAACTTCAACCAATACTCTTCTGGACCTCTTCTTTGTAAATGACCCCACCAAAGTAATTCTCTATGATCAACTATCTGTACCAAATTTTTCCAAACATGATCTTATCTACCTTGTTTTTGACTTTCACGTGGAAAAAAAGCCGTGCTCTTTCAGCTTTCGCGACTTCAAAAACATTGATTATTACCACCTGGACCTAGAAACTCGAAAAATTCATTGGAAAGTCATCTATGGCATGCCATTGATTGAAAATCAGGTTAGGTACTTGCAGCAAAACATTATTAACCTCTACAATGAATTCGTACCTATAAAAATTAAACATGTTAGAACTCAGCAGAAACCGTGGTTTAACAGTTCGATTAAAAAGCTGATAGGAAAACGAAACGCCTCTTACAACCGTTGGAAGCAATTCAAAACCCCGGAGTTATACGATGAATTTAAAGAAATGAGGAAAAAGGTAAACAATGAAATAACAGCATCAAAGAGATATTATTATAGTAAAAAATACAAAAACGCAATTGAATCAAAGAAGGTGTGGAAAGAAATTCGAGACATTGGAGTAGGTAAAAGCCTGTCTGCGGTATGTGATTCCGATGTGAATGACCTAAACAAAAATTTTATTAATATTCCAATATCTACAGTTGATGAAAATGCTTATGCAAATGCAAGTGGTTCCCCATCCTTCGCCTCTTGTCCAGATATTACTTTTTCCTTCCGTTGCGTTGACCAGAGTGATGTACTGTCTAGCCTTTTATCAATAAAATCAAACGCCGTAGGTTTTGATGATATCCATCCGCTATTTCTTAAAATCTTATTACCTGTTGTGCTTCCATACATAACCTACATCTTCAATACAATTCTTACAACTTCTATCTTTCCAAATTGCTGGAAACTTGCCAAAATAATTCCAATACCTAAATCAGGCAGTGAATATCGACCAATTGCCATTTTACCGTATATGGCTAAGGCTTCCGAAGTGATCATACAACGTCAATGCAGCAAATTTTTATATGACAATAAGCTACTTACTGATAGGCAGTCTGGGTTCAGGGAAAAGAGGAGTTGTGTTACTGCACTAATAGATGTAAGTGAAGAGATTAGGAAAGGGATAGATGATAACAAAATAAGCTTCTTAATTCTTCTCGATCATTCTAAGGCCTTCGATACAGTCGATCACGGTATCCTCCACACCAAACTGATTAAGATGTTTAATTTCTCCTCCACAGCGGCTAGCCTCTTGCGGTCTTATCTCTCCAATAGATCTCAAGCTGTTTCCGCCAATAACATGACATCAGAGTTTTTGCCGGTTAACAGGGGAGTCCCTCAAGGTTCTGTCCTTGGACCTCTCCTGTTTTCAATCTGTTAATGTTCAATGTTAATGACTTGCCCAATGTTCTTCAAAATTGCAATGTCCACATGTACGCTGACGATGTCCAATTGTATATAAGCTGTAAGCGTGATCATATTTCTAACTGTGTATCATTAATCAGCAATGACCTTGTGAGTATAGCAACATGGGCGGGTAAAAATGGTGTATGTCTAAACCGAAAAAAGTCGAAGTGTATCGTTGTCTCCAAAAAAAGTATTGATGTTTCTGAATTTCCAAAAATTATTCTGAACAACACCGCAATTGATTTTGCTGATTCAGCTAAAAACCTTGGTGTAATCTTTAACAGAACATTAACTTGGGTGACACACATTGGCAGTGCAATCGGCAGGGTTTATGGCATGCTTAGGGTTCTAAGGGCCAGTTTCACAGTGGATATTTAAACTCTGATTGTAGTTTAAATAGGGAATTTCAGTTTCACAGTTGGAAGTTAAATACGATTTAAATAGCCGATTGTGGATATTTAAGTACGGCACAGAGTTGCAATCGAAAACAAATAAACAGCTGATTTCGGATGTGCAGGCAAGCTGCGTCGACAATATTGCAATTTATAAGAGATCAAATTAAACATAAAACTGCATGGTATAGCACATATAAATGATCCCGTAGTATTATAAATAATATAAACTGAGGATTCTTTGCACAATATCCAATAATTCACTTCTTTCGGCCGACGAAAAATTTTTAGCTCGCGCTGCCTCCATAATTGAACAATTGAACATATGTTTTTGGCAAGTTGTGTCAACCTTCAATTGTCAAATATTCGAAGTTGCCATTCATTATTCCGTATTTAAATAAATGCACTGTGAAACTCAAGAAAAGTTAAACTAGATTTAAACTCAATTCGCAAATTAGATTTAAACATCCACTGTGAAACTGGCCCTAAGGGTCTCACAGCACTTTACACCACTTAAAATTAGACTCTTAGGGCCAGTTTCTCAGTGGATGTTTAAACTCTGATTGCAGTTTAAATAGGGAATTTCAGTTTCACAGTGGGAAGTTAAATACAATTTAAATGCCCGGTTGTGGGCATTTAAGTACGGCACAGAGTTGCAATCGAAAACAAATAAACAGCTGATTTCGGATGTGCAAGCAAGCTGCGTCGACAATATTGCGATTTATAAGCGGCCAAATTAAACATACAACTGCATGGTGTAGCACATATAAATGATCCCGTAGTATTATAAATAATATAAACTGTGGATTCTTTGAAGAATATCCAATAATTCACTTCTTTCGGCCGACGAAAAATTTTTAGCTCGCGCTGCCTCCATAATTGAACAATTGAACATATGTTTTTGGCAAGTTGTGCTGTGTTCAATTGTCAAATATTCGAAGTTGCCATTCATTATTCCGTATTTAAATAAATGCACTGTGAAACTCAAGAAAAGTTAAACTAGATTTAAACTCAATTCGCAAATTAGATTTAAACATCCACTGAGAAACTGGCCCTTAATCGCAAAAGCTTACATTCTCCCCACTCTTCTTTATGGGTGTGAAATTTTTGCCAATTGCGACTCTGTAAGCAAGCAAAAACTCAATGTAGCATTCAATAATATAGCTAGATATGTTTTTGGCCTAAAGCGATCTGATCATGTCTCTCACTATGCAATAAAAATCTACAACATGACTTTTGATAACATACTACAAACTCGTACTTTACTCCTACTACATAAGTTGTTATACACTGGAGAGCCGTCTTACTTGCACGATCGTATCACTCTTTCACGTTCTAATCGGTCCAATTTGCTTATACAACTACGACATTTCTGTTTGACGTCCGAAAGGCAATTTTATATATTCGCAATTCGTCTTTGGAACTCGTTACCCCCCTCCTTTAGATTTATTGAAAACGCAGTGCAATTCAAAAAATGTTTATCCACTCATCTATCTTCGTTGCAATAGCTTAACTCCTTTTTAACGCTATTTTATCCTCACGTTTATGTTAATTATCGATCTCTTCTTTAAAATCACTTCTGCTATTTCCTTTTCTCTTTATCCCAAAATTTTATTTAAATTGTTATTAGTTACTAAGATATTTTAAATTATATATTTAATTATTATTCATTAAATTGTTAATTTAAATCGCATGATGCCAGTGCAGTAACCATAAGGTTCTTACCTTGTTGCACTGGTATAAAAACTAATAAATAAATACAAATACAAATAAATAAATAAATATATTTTATACATCTTGAGAAAGCTTTCAATTAAATGAAAGAATTTAGTTCTGCACTTTCAAAAAATAATTCAACTATCAACAAAAAAACAGCTGATTTCAAAGTCATGAGTAACAGCTCCTAAGTTTCTACGGAAACTTAACTAAGTTAAGTTATTCCTAAATCATAACTAATGGGACTATAAATCATAACTAATGGGACTATATGTTAATATAACATTAACATATTAACATACTCTTTGCATCTACTACATCTATGGTATCGCTGCTGATGCCAAGCAGAACAGACCAAAGGTGGGTTCTGTTCTGCTTGTTCACATGTATGTTCCAACACGAGGCAAAAACCGGTTTTGGGAAATTGCTATGCTACCAACGAAAATTTCTTGATGCTTTGCCGTCTTGTCGAATTTTCGTTTTGCAGACTGTAAATTGACAAATGACAATTTTCTATTAGCCAAAAAAATATGTTTGCGTCCTTTTAAATTTTATCAAATTTATTTAAACGCAATATGTACATTTTTCGGAAATTTCGGTTTATTTAATATTTGTTCATATATTTTATTTGCATTGATATATTTTGATAAATCACTTTTTTTTAGAATTTGCAGATACTTTTCGTCAAATATTTTTTTAGATCACATTAAATACACATATAAATTAATGAAATTTTTGCGATATATCTATAGCCCTTTCATCTCCTAATTCTGCATCTAATTTGCCGCTGCCTTTCAGCAAAGAGTATGTTAATATAATAGAGTGCGCATCACTCAAATTTTCGGCAAATCGAAGTGAGGGCCATTTTTCATATTTCGGTCGCGGCAAAGGGGGACACAAAAACTACTCGACCGCTCAGAGAATTTCGTTGACAGTCGTTGATTTGGCATTTCGGTATGCTCAAAGCACGAAAAAGGCATTTGGTTGTTTCTGTGTTGTTGTTGTTGTGTATTTCTTGTTCATAGCAAATGCAAATTTTTGCCATTTAAAATTTATTTCAATTTCCCTCTGCTGATCTTATTATAGGGCAATGACTATATTAAAAAGTCATTTATTTGCCAACATCACTTTTATTAAGGTGATATTGACAAAAATATCTAATATTAATATATGTGCATATTTCATTCTTTATTAAAATGTATAAATATTCTATAAAAAGCCTTTTAAATTTTAGTATTATCTCTGAAAATGTCGCACATTTGAAAAATGTTTACGATATTTCAACAAATTCTAACTTCGATTTGATATTTCAAAACGAGTTGGAAGCTGCAAGCAGATTTCATTCATAACACAGCATACGCAAATGCCAGGAAATTCGACATACGCTTATGTACATATGTATGTATATTGAAGTTCCTTTTGTTCGTTTATGGCAGAGCAGAGCCAAAGAATTTTTTGTCTTTCATATGAAAAACAACAACAACACAGAATCAAACAGCAGCGCTGTCGGGAATATCGTCTATACGAGCGCCGCTCTGATTCTTCGTATATTTTGTTGGCTGAGCTGCCGACATGCAGAAGAAGAGAACATGCACACGACTTTCATAACACCATGCAAAATACGAAAATCAGCCGCAAAAAATGCTCGTTCGCCTCATTTGAGTACGAAAACCGAACGAACCAAGCCATTGAGTCGTGCGATCAGGGGTGCAAACTCAGTCAAAGCCAATTCTCTCAAATGCTTAAAAAATTCTCCCATGGGAATTGGCACTTCAGCCACATTTTCATTCAAAATAATGGTAGTAAAAAAGATAAAACAATAAATAAAATAGTATGGCTGAGTTCCTAAATGCTGTAATATAAAAGCATCAGCATTTTGTGAAGAATATGTAAAAGAAGAGTTCGAATTCCCATAAAATCGTGAAATTTTCCCTCGGTTGACAGCCCTGTATGTAGTTACTTTGAGCTTGGAATTTCATGTTGCAGAGCGGTTCTCTGAGAGGATGAGTGCCGGAGAGTAAAAAGCTCAAAATTTGAGTGAACGGCGGGTCAGGATCTAGACCCGCGGTGCACAATTTTTGCAGCCAAAATATCATATGAGATGCGCACTCTATTATATTAACATACTCTTTGCTTTCAGTCTTGAAGTTGCACACCCGACAACAGCATTATTTGAGCTGTCCATCCGTTTGTTTACATTTTTTATACGAACTTGCCTGAGCTCCTGCTTTGCTTTCTGTGCGTGTTTTCCGCGAATTTTTCACCTGTTTGAAGGCATTCTATCTTTTGACTGCGGACGGCTAGACTTGCAGGTGTTTGGCAGGGTTCTTTATGATAAAAAGTCACTTGTAGATTTTGTAAGAATAAAACGTGAACATCTTGTGGGAGAAATTGGTCTTTGTGATCTTTAAAAAACACTTAACAAAATAAATAAATTCGAAATTGAGGAAGCCTTCAATTTTAAATCAAAACAATATATGGCAAAGATCAACAGGGTCACTTGCAGGCGTG
Organism: Neria commutata; assembly: GCA_963457695.1. Classification (NCBI taxonomy): domain Eukaryota; kingdom Metazoa; phylum Arthropoda; class Insecta; order Diptera; family Micropezidae; genus Neria; species Neria commutata. The sequence goes on from OY735245.1 coordinate 34,542,987, forward strand.
TTATGGCTGCTCAATTGTTCGCTCATTAAATGACGGTCGGAAATTTATTTGTAATTCATCGGGATAATTCTATTTTATTGTATAAATTAACTATTTGGTGTTAATTTATGATAAAGGCGACTAGGCTGGTAAAAAGCGAAAATTCAGTTTAATGCAATTGCATTTCTTTCTATTTTCGCAAAATTTTTAATGCCATTCATGTAATATCAAATTCAATTCAATTTATTTATTCTAAGGTGTTAACATTTAAGACATTCGTCTTTTGCATGTCGCATAAATTCAATAGATAGTCAACTAATCAATAAATCAACTAATCTTACTTAAATTAATAATTTTATATTTTTTTATACCAAAAAATAATCAACCAATTTCACTTAAATTATAGAGATAATTCAATTTAATTAAATTCAATTTATTAGACTATAATTTTGGCGAATGAGAGTAATAGCAGAGGAGGAGAGATAGATGAGAGATGAGATTGTAGTTAGGAAAAGTATTTGAAAATTAGATGCTTAAAGGTTGTATGGTTTGATACATTTTTAATTGTAGACGGTAGCGAGTTCCACAGTCTGATCGCGCTTACGAAAAACAGTCTACTTGAGTTCATATAGTATATTGAGGAATCGTGAGGTTCCTACTTCTACTAGACCTACAGAACTGGAGCTTTTCGTTAAATATCGTGGAGAACGCGAGTATATAACTTTATGCAAAAAGATGCAGTTTCTAGCTTTAAGATATTTAAGCAAACCCATTCCAAGAATTTGGTTGCAATATGACGAGATGTTAAATGCAACTAGCAGCTTGTGGGAAGACCTCGAATCAAGTTTGCTATACACAACTTCTGAATACGTTTTAATTGGTAGCAGCAGTTGTACTACCAATTTTCTCCTAGTGCCCGTGGGAACGAAGGAGGCTGTCATGCGGAGATTTCGTAACAGATACATAGGTAGATAGGATAAATTAAGGTCAGAAGCAAAAATTGTTCAATGCAATTTTTCAATTTTACAATGCTTATAAATGTTTAGTTGCACGAGTCTCAGTAGGAGCATAGAATATCGACATTGCCATCATAAAAACGAAACTACTTCCGTTTCATCTGTGAAAAGGTGCACGCTACATTCCACTTTTTTCTTTCAGTTCAGCAACATACAGAAAGAAAACCGCTTAGAAATTACTGCGACCGTCATTTAATGAGCGAACAATTGAGCAGCCATAACACGCCTGCAAGTGACCCTGTTGATCTTTGCCATTAGAATATTGTTTTGATTTAAAATTGAAAAATCGGTTGCATATTGAAAATAGTACGTTCTCTCATAAGAGGCTTCCTCAATTTCGAATTTATTTATTTTGTTAACTGTTTTTTAAAGATCACAAAGACCAATTTCTCCCACAAGATGTTCACGTTTTATTCTTACAAAATCTACAAGTGACTTTTTATCATAAAGAACCCTGCCAAACACCTGCAAGTCTAGCCGTCCGCAGTCAAAAGATAGAATTCCTTCAAACAGGTGAAAAATTCGCGGAAAACACGCACAGAAAGCAAAGCAGGATCTCAGGCAAGTTCGTATAAAAAATGTAAACAAACGGACGGACAGCTCAAATAATGCTGCTGTCGGGTGTGCAACTTCAAGACTGAAAGGCAGCGGCAAATTAGATACAGAATTAGGAGATGAAAGGGCTATAGATATATCGCAAAAATTTCATTAATTTATGTGTATTTAATGTGATCTAAAAAAATATTTGACGAAAAGTATCTGCAAATTCTAAAAAAAGTGATTTATCAAAATATATCAATGCAAATGAAATATATGAACAAATATTAAATAAACCGAAATTTCCGAAAAATGTACATATTGCGTTTAAATAAATTTGATAAAATTTAAAAGGACGCAAACATATTTTTTTGGCTAATAGGAAATTATCATTTGTCAATTTACAGTCTGCAAAACGAAAATTCGACAAGACGGCAAAGCATCAAGAAATTTTCGTTGGTAGCATAGCAATTTCCCAAAACCGGTTTTTGCCACGTGTTGGAACATACATGTGAACAAGCAGAACAGAACCCACCTTTGGTCTGTTCTGCTTGGCATTAGCAGCGATACTGACGAAACCGACGGTTGCTCCGAGCTCCGGTACAACCGAGCATGCATGCAAACATGGGGTAGTGTCACATGTACGCTGTGTTTAAAGCGTTTTTGCTCTGTGAAATTTTATAAGTCGTTTTTGCTCTGGGCGCGTCATATGTATGTTATATTGTTTAGATTTCTTAAATAAATTCAACACTTCTAATGGTAGAAATTTTATTTACTTAATTCAGTAATATTATTTTCATCAGTTGCATCAGAAGTTGTGATATTTTATTCTAAAGTAGAAACAATAGGCTTATGATTTGAAAATTATGAAACATATTTTATCGCATAACATCGTAATTGGCGTTGACAATAGAATTCTTCGAAAGTGATTAATTTTTGCTATTTTTATTGATCGCAGCATTTATTTGAGCTTGAAACAAATCAACCGGCTGAACGTTACTGAGAAAATTTAATAAAATATATACAAATATTTAAATAAATAAATAAATGGCCCTACAGCGCGAGTGAATTTAGAGATTTACAATTCAAATCACTGCTACAATTATTTCTACTATTCAGCATCTTACAGACTGCAAGTTGCAGTTGAATTGTCTTCCATTTCGATATTTCACGAAGTTCACCTGATATTCGAAAACTGATTGATTCTGCAGTGCCGCCGGCGGCCTTTTATAGCTCTTAAGCGCTGATCAGTCACCGCGTATCGTATTTAATCGGAGCGCAGACAAAACCTACCCTACCCGAGCTCATACATGCGTTCGCTCATTGCGTATTTAATCGGCGCGTAACGCAGAAATTATAATCCAAATTGGTTTTTCTCACACGTTTACGTCTGCTCTGATGCTCAGAGAGGATGAGAGAATGACATTGCTTTGTACTAAAAACAGTGCTGCCACTGCTCTTCGATTTTAATTTAGAACTAAAACCGGATTATTATTGCTATAATAAATTCTTAATAGTAGACCACAATAAATATATCCAAAAATTTGGATAATCCTGTGTAATAGATTTTATAAAAAATTTAAAATTTAACCTCAAAAGCAAAATGAACAGCGTGCTTACTTTGTGCACGAAACTGTATGGCAGCACGGCAGCAATAACCAAGACAGAAACCTGCAAAAGAGCCACAGCTGCGATACGATTTTCACTGAACGGCCCGAATTTTCCCGTTGCGATTAATTCCGCTCACAAAAGATACGCGGTGACTGATCAGCGCTTTATGGTAGAATTACTCTAGCGGTAAGGTTAGAAATCGTGTCAGCTGACACAATCTATCTTACCCGAACACAATGTTCGCTATTACTCTGACCGGATTGAGTAGTAGAAATTTCTGCGTCGATTAGAAAACTACTGCAAAAGTCGTGTCAGCTGTGAAAAGAATGTTGCCACCCAAAAAATTCATTGAAAATTTAAATAGAATTAATGCTTTTCCTATGCAAGAGGTAATATGGCAACACTGATTAAAACAAGCGAATATTTATTGGAATTACAGTCCACCTGCGCTTTCGTTTGCTTTTAATTTGTACACATCGTACATTTTACACAACACTCAACAAATTGAGTCAATTATTTCGTCGTTTGAATTCATTTTTCACGATATATTTTGTTTGTGAACTCTGTTGCAGAAAAGTGTTGCCAGTGACCTTCGATTTTAGTTCAACAAAAGAAGTGATTGTTTATGCCGAAATTAGTTAAAAAAAGTAGTACACAATATAGAGATATAACAATTATGATAATTATGTGCCATAAATTTAATAAAGAATGTAAAATTTCATCTCAGAAGAAAATAAACAGTGTGTTTCTTTTGTGCACAAAACTATACGGCAGCACTAGCAAAAAGAATAGACTGACAGCTGCAATCCGTTTAGCTGTTAGAGTAACTGGGCAAATTGCTATGTCCGCTTTTACACGATGCGACTCGGCCCCGGAGACACGGAAGAATGTAGGAAAGAGGGGTGAAACGACAGGGGAACGCGCAAAATCGCTCGTGCTGCGATTTTCTGATTTTCTGACGTTCCTCTTTATTCGTTTTCGCGCTTCGCGCTGTCGACTGTAAATTAAAACTTGAAATCGAGTGAATACGTATTGCAAATAAACTGAAAAATTTACAGAACTTTACGCATAAAAGTAAATATAAAGAAAAAAATGAGGAAAGAGTGGAATAAGTGCTTTAAATGTTTACAAATTACAGAAATAAAACCAGCTGCAGACTCTAGTGTCAATATGTGGAGTGGAGCGAGTCGCATCGTGTAAAAGCTATGCGCGATTTCAAAGCGGAATGCGAAAAAATCGCCGGGGCCGAGTCGCATCGTGTAAAAGCGGACTATCCGACACGATTGAATCCGACACCGCTGGACTAATTAGACCATTACTCGCAATCAGCTGCCGAACTTCTAGAGCTTCTCGCTCACTTTCATTTTGATGATTCTAGTCGAACATTGTTCGAAACCTCATTTCATTTATTCATATTCTTCACAATGTGGCGGAGTTTCATATTTCAGTCTGTCTGCGAACGGACAAACAGTCTGACTGGTGGCTTCGATTTCCTTTGTAGTGCCTTTGCATATTCGAAGAGAATCGAAGCTGCGCCGCGGCTGCTGCGTAGAAATATCGATTTTTGAACATTTTCACACATTTGCATGTTCTTAGCTTGTAGCAAATTTGCTTTTCATTTGACAATTTTCCCCTTGTTCTTCAGGATTTACTATTTATTGCTTCTTTACACCTATCAACTTTTCTATCATTTTTCATTTTCCTACCAAAATTTTTAGTAATTTGTTCATTCATTCTTAATTTGAATGAAAAGTCTTTCTCTTTATACGCGTCGTGTGCGGAGTAGTTATTAATTTTTGAATTATTTTTGATGAATTTCAGTCCTTTTTGCTATTACTGAAAAATATGCTTGTCTTTAAACTTTATCATTTAACCCAATACAATTTTCCTGAATTATGGTATTTTCATCATTTTCCATAAATGTTTACTTGATTAAACATTATGTATTTTCGGATTCCAATAACAACCATCTTCGAACAGATGGTGTTGATATAAGCTATTTGGTTGGTTGGTTGGTGCACAGGATGGCACTTTTACTAAAATCTCTACAATTTGCCGGCAGAGGCGCTGTTTCACTAGTCGAATCCAATACGAAAATTAGTACTTCCGTTTGACAAAATTTTTGCTTACCCTCCGCAAAGAAGTTTTACTTCAAAAAACCATTCAGAGCACCACACGAACATATGTTGTGAGTATAAGGTCGATCGCTTCTGTGGTTCAGCCGTGATGCTGCAACATACATACGCACAAACGTTTTTATATATTAAGATTGTCTTTGGCCTGCTTACATCCGTTTTGGTCATTAAGTGAAGAGTATGTGTTTTTCCGATGTCATACACGGAACCAGATATTCATGGTGGTCCTGCATGTAACAAAATCTCTCCTTTTTCGTTTTGCTTTAGAGAGGTAGTGTTCTGTTAGTCTGCCTTTGATCTCCCTTTTCGAAGCACCCACGTATGCCGAGCTTGAATTGTCGAGCGCAGAGCCAGTTCATCACCTAATATGTATGTATGTATATGTATTTCTGTGACCTGGAACCCATGCCAGAGTTACTATAAATCTTCTAGCCTGGATTGATAGTTCCACCCTACATTCCTCCACCAGTTTCGGCTGAATCGTGGTTGAGGATAGACCCTGTATCAGAGTAAATTGACATTATGGTTTCACTTGTTTCTGGAGAGCGTGCGGATCTGGACGCCTCTAGAATTACTATTATCTCAGCCAGAAAGACACTTGCGTAGTTAGGTAAATGAATGATTGTTTGAGGTTAAATACTTCAACGAAGAATCCAGCTGCTAAACCGCGTGCCATTTTCTATCCGGCAGTGAAGATGCTTACCTCATCACTGTTCTGGGGTCCTCTTTGGATCCAGGTCTTACGGCTTTTAAATCGTTCAGGTGTTTCTAAATTCCATTTTAGGTGGAATGTAGTCAGCATGCAGTTTTTTTAGGCTCACCGAAAGCCGGGAGAGAGTTTGGCGAGAATGTGCAAATATTTCACAGTAAAATTGATTCATATAAATATTTTTGGCATAAAAATACTTGTTTTAGAAAGATATTACAAAAACCTTTTAATCGGATCTTAAAAGCATTTTTTTTTAATTAGGTAAATTTAATCGAAACGTGAAAATGGAACGCTATGAAAAGTTACAAATCAGCTAGCCCAAAGGATTCCTAAGATCAAGACTTAAAACAGAAAATCGAAATCCGCCCGTTTTGGCAGTAGCGGAATAGTTCATTTCAAATAAGCCGAAGTTAAATGCCCGATTTTTAAACCGTATCCAACGTCGTGCGATAAAGCTTATAGGAAATGATAGGATAACCACCAGCTCTATCGATTCTTTGGAGCACAGTCGGAACTTGGGGTGTTTAACCCTTTTCTATCGCTTCTTCAACTGTAGGTGCTCTGCTGAAATAAGAGATCTTATTCCAGCTGCCCGCGTATTTTCTCGGAACACGCGATTGACGACCGGGGTTCACCATTACCACGTTTCGACAAAGCTCCAACGAACCACGCATTACATAGAGAATTCATTCTTCGGTCGTTCATCGCGGTTGTGGAATAGTCTTCCTGCGGGAGTTTTCCCACGTCATTGCAATATTCCGCTTTTCCCCCACCCACTTACCTTTGATACTTTCTAAACCAACAAGTGCTTTGCATATATAGAGGGCATCCCCTGAGTGTTGTTAAGCAAAAAATGGCCAAAAAGAGGAAATAAGGAACCGAATTCCGCAATCTAATCCGACGATCAACCTCTGTCGGATCATTCACTACAGCATCCGCGAAAAAATTTCTGCTTACGGCCCAAAACATATATTCGGTCCCTAGTATCAAAAATTCCCAGTGTAAACTCTCGTTGACCCAATTGAGTTTAACAGAAATATTTATTTGAATGATATCGAAATGCATGAAATCAAATAGGCATATTTTTAAATACATAGTTAAGTGTGAAAAGATATATTGGAATTTTTTTTAAATAAAGAACTCATACTTTTAGCTTGACTGGCACAGGACCTTTTGGAGGAAGTTGTCAGATACACGGACCTGTACCGCCTTTAACACAATCAGGCTCCGGTGAATTAACAGCAGTTCCCGACTTGGACATTGGTCCTACCAGAATAAAAAGTCCAATTTTAAATAATCCTGCATTTTCACATTCGAAATGTCCCCCAAGAGTTCATCGCAGTTGTTTCTGTGTACGATTCATTGCTGAGCACACAAAGATGCAAGAAGATTCTACTAAGGTAAGCGTTACAATCAAATCATACATTGCTCAACGGACTAAATATAAATCGAATGCTTCGAAACTTTTTCGAAAAATTTTCGTATTTACGCTGCTCTTGAACACACAATAATTACTTTTTCCGTGAATTAGGTTCAGAATTTCTTAGTTGAAGTATGTGGTACGTTCGTAAATGCATCCCTGCGTCTGCTCTGCAAAGCATCGCGTTCGTTAAAGCAAAATGGCGCAACACTACCGCGTGCATCGCGTTCGTTAATGCAACAGCTTGGTACAGCAGCGGAAAATTTCTACAACCAGTGCAGCAGTTATTCTACTGTTGCCGGTAACAGACCACGAAATGGAAACGTAGAAAATTTATTATAAATGGATCAAAATTTGTTTCTTATCTTGTTTAAAGATGGAATACATCATCTGGATAGGTTTTTATTTTTTCAAAATACATAATTATTTACTTTCGGGATCGATCTTTTTTTCTTTCTCTCTTTCAACAAGGTTTTTACCACGCAGAGTTGTGAAGAGTTAAATCAGATTTGATTTGAATCAGTGATTTTACCCTATTTGATTTAAAAACTGATTTTCAAATCAAGCATAGCCAATCGATTCATCTTTTTCTGATTCAAATCCCAATCGATTTGTGGCCTTTGATTTATAAATCAGCCCTCACAAATCAAAAGTGAAAATCTGATTTACCAATCACTTGATTTAAATCAACAAATTTCCAAATCTGATTTACCAATCTTGATTTGATTTCAAATCAAGTCCTGAAATCAAGTGTGCAAATAGATGACAGAGCAGTATTAAAATGTATACTTCGAAATAGTACCAAAAATATCAAAGATAAATTCGTTCCTCAAAAATAAGAATAATTACTTGAAATCGTGAACAAATCATATGTAAATACAAACAACTTAAAGTAATACATTTATTTTATTGAAATGATAGTGAAATATGCAATTATTCGTTCATATTTCTTCACCGAAAATTGCAAGAAAAGTATTTATTTGGGAGGAAAAAAGCAACCCTGTTTCATATGACACTTCCATCAGTGATGTCAACGTTGTGAAATTCGTACCAGATTTTGTGCATTTTTAAAGCTGATACGTTTATGAAAATGTATTTATCGTCTGATATCTATTTTAGTGTCATTGTTTGTTTATTTTGAAGACACTATTATTAGTCCGTAACATTTTCGAAGCAGTTTGCGTTCTGTGAAATTAACCTGAGTGAATCGCATTACTTTTAGAGGTTTGGTACAAAAATAGGCATCACTGTCTCGCATCCGTTCTTAGCACCCGCACATAAGAGGTAAACTTTTGTGGAAACCAGTGCCGCCACAAAAGTGTAATGAATTTCTACCTGCTGTCCCAGGAAGCATAACATGTCAAGTATAATATACATATAATATGTAAAATATATACATATCCATTAGTTAAAATTTGATGGTTTCAGCAAAAGAACAAAGTAATGTATTTACATACATATACCTACTCCTCCTATACATTCATATATTTTGAAATAAAAAAACATAAATTGTTTTTTTTTTCTTGCGCATACTATTTTGTAGCATCTTATACCTGCTACTCAAATCCACAACTTTCCTTCCAATACAGAAAAATGCAGCTCTGTGTAGCTCACTAATTGTGTTGATTTGGCCAAAATTGATTTGAATCAGCCCAGCGGCCAATCGATTGGTGCTTTTTGATTTCAAATCAAAATCAACTTTTTTGATTTTTGATTTGAATCAGACAAGGGCAAATCACTGATTTGAGATTTTTGATTCAAATCAATATGATTGGTGGTGCCTGATTTGAAAATCAGAAATTTCAAATCGATTGGTGGAGTTGATTTTTAAATCAAAAATTTAAATCAGTTGATTTGTAAATCGATTTTGATTTGAATCTTTTACAGGTCTGTTACCACGACATATCTCTTTTTCACTCGTTTTATTCTTTCTTTATTAAAGTTCATTAAAAGACTCTCACTTCGAGTTTCGCAACTAATAGCAATCAATAAATGCGTTTACCAAAATTTACATCTTGAATCGCGTTTGTTAATGCAAAATAAGGTTCTGCAGCCAACATGCCGAAGAAGAGCAGTTGTCTCAGCTGTTCGGGTAAGTTGGCTGCACTGCTGCTGCTGCTGCACGAACTTCCCGCATTTACGAACGTACCTATAGCTTTTAAAGTGAAACTGAATTTTCAACAGTTTCGCCACTTAACATTTATTTAATAATGTTTATGGGACAGATTACTGTAAGAACCCCTTATTTGATAAATCTCAACGCATACAAAATTTGGTAGAGTAGAAAAGGAAAGTACCTAATCCTTTTAAAAATTCAATTTGAAAAACGTTTTTATCTGTGTTTTGAAAATTGTATACTTCTAATTTTGAGTGTTCAATAAGACGTCCTCAAACCAAAAATTTTTTCTTTTCGCATTCGCTTATATTGCCTTATACCTTATTTGGCTAACGGATCGAAAAAAGTTTTCCGAAAGCTAGTCTTTGTCAGGTTATAAACCAGAGATCTGCAGCGAGTCACTCAGAAGCAAATCGGATTGCAGCCTGAGCACGTTTTTGCTTGAACTGCACTCCATCAGCACCTTCTAAAGTGTGAGCAGGACTGCAACATTTTTTCCAATCTTCAGATTTTAAATCTCCGTTCGCCTTGCTTCTCTTCATCATGTTGAACTAGACTCAGACCAAATTGACGCTAGGCTCATGCTTCTGAGCCGAGTCTCTTCGAAAATATTTTGTATAGGCCTTGTCACATAGAATCCGTTGCGTCCGTGAGAGCGTCGTTTTCAACTGACGGCGACGGACTGCCGGAGAGGGTCGGCACAATGAATACGCTGGCAGCGCATAGAAAATCAGCTGCGTCGTCTTCTGTATTAAAACATTTATATTGTTGCGCCAGCAGCAGAAACCCCAGCATTTTCCTTCAGAAGCTTCTTGCGGTACACCTGAGCCCGTTTGTCATAAAGCAAAATGTACTGTTGTACTGTTTCTATCAACTGTTCTTCGAAACAATTGCAAATACAGAAAATTTCAATCAAATAGAAAATATTCCACAGAAAATTTCAAGTCGGCAAAACAATAAAAACAATCAGCTGATATCTGTCAACGTTCTGCCGGACGGCAAAAGTTGAAAGTTGTTTAACTTTTTGCGTTGCGGCATCGCATCCGTTGCTTATGTGCCATGCTTCATATGATTTCATACATTTCAACTTTGCTGTCAGTTGAAAAATCGCTCTCACGGACGCAACGGATTCTATGTGACGAGGCCTTATGTATGCCGCGCAACACCAGATGTTAAAAACCACAGAGCAGTGATGCCAGTTTGTAAATATAATACCTCTGAAAGCCGTTAGCAAGGGGTTTGCCCATATTGAATACCCTAAATATAATTTAAGCTTCCTTGTATTTTGTCAGTACCTGCTCATATTCGTGACACAACTAGAAAAATTGCATAGAAAATTCACTGTCTTTTTAGTAAATTACACAGTCCTAATTTGCGTGCTTGAAATTCTATTTTTACCCTTATTGGTCTCAAACCTGTTAACAGGTAAAGAATGAGCAAAAGAAAAAGGAAATATTTCTGCCTGTACTTACCCTGCTTATGACCAGCACTGTCATTTATAAGGTATAAAATCTTGTTGTGCTAGGAAACTACATATGTACATATATGTATGTATATTAATAAATATAATAATTATAAATTGGAAAATAACTTAAACAAAACCATGCGAAAGACTGCATGATCTGTTCCATTTAGTTTCGTTTCCAAATTTTAAATTGATTAAATTGGTACCAAATTTGGTATTGGTATTTGGTATTGAAAAGATGGCATCACTGTGAGCAAACCGAAAACAACGTTATCTGTTTGCTGCTGTTGTTCGGTTTGCTTCAAAATTTACTTCGTTCATTGTTCAACAATCTTCGTTGAAGATAGCAGTCTGTGAGGCTGAGCATGAGAGTTTTGGAAGTGAAGATTTCCTGCTCTAGACTCCAAAATGCTCCCAGTCACAGCCATAGGAGTCTCACTTCATATCAGGACTGGAACTTTGTTTGACGTGCGTCAGCATAAGTCGCAAAAAAGCGACTCGCTGCAGATCTCTGTTATAAACATGGCCAATGGTAAAGCTTATACATATAATGTTTTTTTTTTGTCAACAAATGGAGGTTTAAGAACGAAATTACATGTTTTGCTTAATATGCATATTCTCCACAACTACGATTCATTTCAACCCAACGTCTGTATTTTAAAGATATGATATATCAAGGTTACATTAAATACAATTCATTATCAGTAATTATATTTAATTGGGTCTATTGTGATTGACGATGTACTTCGGTGTTTGAATAAAAAATAAACTGTCCGCTTGTAATTTTTGAAAACTGAAAATTTTTTAATTTACGCCACGAAAGGACTAATATTGCCTAAATAATACAAGTAGTTAATCGTAAATGACTATTGCTTTGTTTTAAATTTAAGGTCAAGGAGGATTGGAAGTACGTTGCAATGGTATTGGACAGATTTTTCCTATGGATTTTTACACTGGCGGTATTAGTTGGAACGGCGGGAATAATACTGCAAGCACCAACTCTATACGACGATCGCATTCCCATAATTGAGCAAAAGGAAATCAATTTCTCTGGCACTTCAGCCGGACGTTGCCGACCTCCACAATAACATATTAAAGAAGCAGCTAGTAGTTTCATGATCTCAGAAATTCAAACACTATTTCTGTGGTCAAAAGCAATAGCGACTTAAGTCGACTTAAGACGAAATTGAGTTGACGTTACCACTGTATTCCTGACGTTGATGCGCATATTTTGTTCAAACCCCGGTATCTGTACCCATCTCAGAAAAAAAGTTATTTAAAAAAAAACACATGCACTTATGTGCATTTCAAATTTCGAATTGCATTTTCTCGAAACAGTTGTTTTCGACTTAAGTCGTTATTGCATATGACCACAGATTTAAAGATCTAGCCCGTTGGATTGTACCACTACTTATACTTTATGGGTGACTTATGCGATCCTTGGGATAAGATTTTATTGGTATACTATAATTTAATCATATAAATTAACAGTCAATTAATTGTGAGCAGCCAAAAACTTACAGTGATGTGGAAAAGGCATACCTTGAACTCAACTGGCAATTTTGATTTATATTTCTTCAGGAATATTTATACTGATTTCTTATTAAGGTTTTTAACTTAAGGTAAATTCTTTCAAATTATAAAAAAAATTGGTAAATTTTTCAAAAACGAAAGTAATTTAGACATTTGATTGCCCGAGAAAAAAAAAAAATAAATTATTGGCACAACAGCCCGAGAAGGAGCAACATTGCAAAACACTAAGGGCCAGTTTCTCAGTGGATGTTTAAATCTAATTTGCGAATTGAGTTTAAATCTAGTTTAACTTTTCTTGAGTTTCACAGTGCATTTATTTAAATACGGAATAATGAATGGCAACTTCGAATATTTGACAATTGAACACAGCACAACTTGCCAAAAACATATGTTCAATTGTTCAATTATGGAGGCAGCGCGAGCTAAAAATTTTTCGTCGGCCGAAAGAAGTGAATTATTGGATATTCTTCAAAGAATCCACAGTTTATATTATTTATAATACTACGGGATCATTTATATGTGCTACACCATGCAGTTGTATGTTTAATTTGGCCGCTTATAAATTGCAATATTGTCGACGCAGCTTGCTTGCTCATCCGAAATCAGCTGTTTATTTGTTTTCGATTGCAACTCTGTGCCGTACTTAAATGCCCACAACCGGGCATTTAAATTGTATTTAACTTCCCACTGTGAAACTGAAATTCCCTATTTAAACTGCAATCAGAGTTTAAACATCCACTGTGAAACTGGCCCTAAGGGTTTCACAGTGGATATTTAAACTCTGATTGCAGTTTAAATAGGGAATTTCAGTTTCACAGTTGGAAGTTAAATACGATTTAAATAGCCGACTGTGGATATTTAAGTACGGCACAGAGTTGCAATCGAAAACAAATAAACAGCTGATTTCGGATGTGCAAGCAAGCTGCGTCGACAATATTGCAATTTATAAGAGATCAAATTAAACATAAAACTGCATGGTATAGCACATATAAATGATCCCGTAGTATTATAAATAATATAAACTGTGGATTCTTTGCACAGTATCCAATAATTCACTTCTTTCGGCCGACGAAAAATTTTTAGCTCGCGCTGCCTCCATAATTGAACAATTGAACATATGTTTTTGGCAAGTTGTGTCAACCTTCAATTGTCAAATATTCGAAGTTGCCATTCATTATTCTGTATTTAAATAAATGCACTGTGAAACTCAAGAAAAGTTAAACTAGATTTAAACTCAATTCGCAAATTAGATTTAAACATCCACTGTGAAACTGGCCCTTACACACTAAACACTAACACTAAACAAACACAAACAGCCTCTTTACCATCTATGCACAAACTTCGAAACTGGAGTGATGTACTGCCTGGGTTCGCAATGAGTTCTTTCAGCTTGTCGTAGGCATGTTGACACTCTAAGGGAGATGCATGTTGCTGGTAGGTCCCACAGTTTCTTAGCACGCAGCGCCATCTGTTGCGAGGTAGTTAGCAACTCTTCGAGAGTATACTCCGCCATGATAAATAAGCTTCTCACAAAAAAGCTTTATAAAGCTTCCCGTTCGGACATGGCTTCAGATGAAATGCATAGGTCCCGTTAATTAGTGCTTAAAACACAAAGAGCACACAAAAAATAACCCGCACACTCGTTCGCGGACTGTTGCGACAATAATTTTTTTATGTAAAAATAATTAGCGCCCCCCCGACGTTTGGGGCGGAGAAACCCCACCACATGGAATATCTTAAATTATCTTTACAGCTCTATTCCTGCAACCGTAACAATACTCATTTCGTCACAATAGAGCATTTCGTCACAATTTTTACTTTTTCTTATTCGGAACAGAAATCAAAAGCTCGAAACGTATCAATTGTGACAAAAATTGTGACGGTCGAATTAGGAGGTCACAAGCGAAAACACCTGTTGCAAAACGTGAATTTTGAAGCAAAAAAGCAAACATTTTTTTATTGCAGTAATTTAAAGGAAGTTACACAATTTTAAAAACACAACACATGTATGGCCTGCTGCTAAAACTCCTTTATATCGGGAGTTCGAGGTCCTCTGCCACTGCTCCCACAAATTTTGCACTGCTCGCAGCGCTATCGGGCTGTTTTCCCGGCTTGCTGCTCTGGGTGCTGTTTGCAACTTTTAATGAAATGCTGCAGCTGTTCCTACGTCCTCCTGTTAATTATACGATGTCTAGAAATTAAACGAAATAATATAAAACACCAAATTATTGAAAATTTCCAAAAAATACTCACTTTCCGCTTTTTTTGTTTCCATTTTTCGTTTATTTTTGAAGAAGAGGAAGCACAAACAGATGTTTTTACAGCAAAGAACTTCGCAAAGCTTTTTCCGTGATACGGTTGGCAAGGAATAGGGTTGCAGAAAGCTCGTCACAAGAAAGCGAATCACAATTGTGTCACAATCAATTGAGACGAAATGCAAGAATAGGGCCGTTAATCTTATGTCAACAGAGAAAATAGAAGGGTATAGAAGTTGGAGCGTTTCATACAAAAGTTGGCCATAAATAGTAAAATCTATGGACTTGATATTTGGAACAGTTGCTTTCGGGTTGAAGGAAGTTAAATGTGTGAATATGGCCAAATCCGCCCACGAACACACCTACCATCCATACAAAGGACGATGTCGTTTTCAGGAATTTTATCGACATGCTTCATATCTGGTATCAGTTCTAACTAACTAGAGCACGCTGATTCCAAAAATGTTCAATTTAGCGATATTTTTTGTAGGTTTTGAGTTATAAGCAACAATTCTGCGAAGTATTGGTATCGTATATCATTTCTCACTAACTTGTATGCATTGCATTCAAAACCGATATCGATTTTACGATATCTTTTGTAGTTTGTAAGCTATAAGCAAAAATCCGGGAATTCATTATTTCTGCGTATAAATGCGCATCAACTTTGTATAAGTTAATTTAATAATCCAAGCAGCGAAAGAACCAAATAAAAAGGCAAATGTTAAAGTTCAACGAAATTTCTGTATAATTTTTCATATTTATTTTATTCTGCATAAAAGTTAATCATTTCTTGTGCTTCTTGTTGCCAATAGCTTATATCTTTATTCTCGTTGGATACGCATGGGTAAAAAGAGGACCTGATAAAATCAGTAAATGATGCAATAAATCATAGGTGGCCAACCTTTTCAGCATCGAAGTATTACCAACTTTGCAGGCCTCATTTTCAAGCAATTTTACAAACCCTCCTATTTCCCAACCATTGCTGGAGCACCATCTGTTGTTAAGCCCGATAAGATGTTGAGTTGTAACGAAAAGCGATTCAATGCCGATATAACAGCTGCTAACAAATCTCGTGAGCAAGTAGTGTCCTTAAGTGGATATAGTGCCGCTGATTCTTCTATTTTGTTAAACTGGACAACAACGCTCCTGATAAAAATCGCCAAATTGATCAAATCAAAATTGATAGAACTCTTCACAACTCTTATGATTCAGAAGCATCTTTAAGTCGCTCAAAGAAATCATCTATGGCCTCATTATAGAGTTGTAGAGTTGCCATATATATGTAAGTATTTTGCGAAATGTGGCGGACCACGCCCATTTTTTCGTTCGACATAGAACACCGACCCATTAACTTGAATACCAAGTATTATTTATTTATAGCCATTTTACCGAAAAAAATCTGAGGTAGTGGGACTTACAGGCCTATTGTGAGCGTGCCCTTTGAACAATTTAGCTAATCTCGGAATTTTAACTAAGCCAAGGTTTACTGTGACTGTGTGCCCGATTTGGTTCAAATCAGACAACTCCTTCTTACTCCCCTGCGACCACGGAAGGACAGACAGGTAGACGGAAAAAAAAGGATCCTGATCATTTATGTATATATGTACATATAAGCCCAATTCACACTCTTATGCAAATGGTCTGATATTTTTGCAATTGACAGTTTTGTAGCAAAACTACAGTAGTTTTGACAGTAGTTTGCTACAAAACTGTCAATTGCAAAAATCCCAGACCATTTGCACAAAATTCTAAATTGGGCTATAGTGCTTATGTCTATACCCAAGAGGCTCCTGTAATGCGTTACAATTTTCGCACAAAGTTATTATACCCTATTACCATAGCTGTAGGGTATAAAAACTTAAAAGCACACAATAAGGGTTGTACGCGAGGTGGTCGCAGTCATTGCCAGGGAAGTTTGATGTCAAAGAAAAAAATCATGGTAATCGTCGAGTCCCACCGTCATGTAAGCACTGTTTTGATTGACCAGGATAACCTTAATCGGATCATAACACCAATAATTTTATGCATAGATTTCTTTATACTGCACCTAAAATGTATGTTCATGATGTTCGACCAATTTTAGGTAGGTTCTGTTCGGGTTCAGTTTGAACACTACAAAAATGGGTTCCAAAAAAAGAACAAAAACGCTACTTTCCGAAACGTTTCACACACGTAGTGATTCAAGGAAGCTTCCATGAGCCAGGAACGAGCGTACATGTTTTTGTTGTTCCTCTGAGTTCTGAAATTTAATATTTTCGCTTTATGAGATACATTTTGCGGACCGAACAGAAGAACATTTTTAATTTAATGCCGATTTTTCACATTATTTTGGCATTTGTCCGTTTATAATTTGATTTTGAGCTTGGCATTTCTTGTGGTTCTTCATCATCTTACTGCTGCAATGGCAAAACATATGATTTCCCAAGTTTCCATAATAACTGCTTATAGTCCCATTAGTTATGACTTAGGAATAACTTAACTTAGATAAGTTTCCGTAGAAACTTAGGAGGTGTTACTCATGACTTTCAAATCAGCTGTTTTTGTGTTGACAGCTAAAATTATTTTTTAAAGTGCAGAACAAAATTATTTGATATCATTGAAATGCTGTCTAAACTAAAACCCCATTCAGAACATTTCTTTTTTTTTCAAACTCAAATTTATTTACTCTTCATGAACACATTCATCTGGTAATAATGCTAAAAAAAATACAAAATTGTGCAAATGCTTTTCGGCTATCATTTGCCGAAATGCGTGGACAGCTGCATTTTTTGCGCAGCCTCATTACACATTTCTGCTGCTTTGCAGAACAGAGTGTCCTCATCACAATAACTTTTGTTGAATTTGCTGGCTTCTTTCGCTCACACAACTTATAATTTCGTTTGAATTTATCAAATATTTGATTGCACTAAATATATAAGCTTTCGTTGTCCGTTTTCACCAGTTTGACATTTTGTTTACGAATGAAATTAAGGTTGCCATTGCGGCCCACTCAATTGAAAACGCAAGAATTATATTTGGTTTTGTGATGAAAATATGACTTTGTGGAATTGGCGAAAAATTACTTTAAATTTTAAAAGTTATTTTGTCTGATACAGCGATATTTTTTATGTTTTATATCCAAGTTTTCAATCGAAATTATTTCAAGTCTGAAAAATATTGCACTGGCAATGCTGCTTCTGTAGAGCAATCCGCTCACGCTCTCTTTTGACTTAACGACTTAACATAGAAACCTGAAACCTGCTGTTCTCTATTTCTATTTCTATTTCCTATTTCATGAGTAACAGCATGTACACAGTTTCCGTATGGCAGGTTGGCTTAAGTCAAGTTAAGTTATTCCTAAATCATAACTAATGGGACTATTAGTATTAAAATTCGGTGAAAAGGCGAGTATGTATACACTAACTTCTCAATCAGCAAAAAAAACTATTTTACATGCTTAGTCGGCTGTGTGCTACCCTGTATTATTTGATTAAATCTATCCTATTTTGTGAGCCAATTTTAATCACCACGTCACTAGTTTAGTTACTAACTAAATGTGTTTTTATTGTTAAAAAAATAAGTCCAACAAATATCTTTTGTATAATAGTCTATATTTATAAAGCGGTATTCACCGAATAGTTGTGTATCGAAAAATCGTTCCACTTCAAACAAACTGCGAGAAGAACGAGACGATGTTATAAAAAGAAAAATGCAATAAAACGAACTAAAACGAAATATTACACACGAACTACAACAGCATGAATAAAAATGTGAAATAGAAAGTTAACATATAGAAATAAGTTATATTGTATATTTGTTAGTGTTGAATTTAATAAATATACTTTGTTAAGGAAAACAAGTATAAAATAAACAATAACCAAATTTTTAGATATAGAAATTTTAACATACTATATATCAAAATAAAAAAATTAATCTCCAATACATAGGATACAAACTATTTATTAATAAAAATGAAAAATTTAATATGAAAAAGAACTTATTTTGTGCTGTTTGTAAGAAAATATCCGGGAAGAACTTAAGTTGAATTTTGTTCAACTGCCAGAAATATTTTATATTATAACTAGCTGTTACCCGCGGGTTCCACCCCACGTTTTTATAAAAATACGCAATGAGAATGATGTTCTGATTGGCTGTTGCTGTATTTAATTGTATTTAATTTAATAGCAGTGTTTGCCAGTCTGTCATTTTCTTGGTTTCTGTTGTTTTCTGTTGAACAGCAGGGCTTCTTCTTGCTGATGCTTGTGATGTCTATATATTTGTAGGGGAAGTCATGAATGTAGGTCCTTACAGAACTATCTGTGTGTGTAGATTACTCCTTTGGTGGAAGGCCAAAATTAAAGTAACGACCCCCCTTCACTCATCATGGACCCCCAATTTTTTACGGTACATACATTTGAGGTGTTCCAAACCACCTTGTCTCATGCCCCTAAATCTATATACATACATATATAAAACCCAAATTATGTAAAAATGTATACATGTACATATGTATGACTAAATACTAAAAGAATACAGAATTTTAATGTTGTATGACTTATAGTTTTAAAGATATACCAAATCAAAGATGTAAGTTATATGAGGGGTGCCACGCCCACGTCCAATGTCCGTTCCATTTTTCCAGTTCAAGGAAACGGATATGTAGCAAGTTCCTACCGAGTTTCATTGATGTATGATGTATAGTTTTAAAGTTATCCCGAATAGGAGTTGATTGAAGAGTGCTACGCCCCATATAATTTTACCAGTGGGACGACTCATCCAAGAGGTACCTGCGTACGGAATTGCAATGCTGCGCGACTTGTAGTTTCAAAGATATGCCATATCATAGAGTTACATGAGGGTGCCATGCCCCTTGTCCCACGCCCCTAAATGTTTTCCAGCAGGCAGACATGACTAAACACTAACATAATACAAAGTTTTAATGTTGTATGCCTTGTAGTTTTAAAGATATGCCAAATCAAGTATTGTCTCTTGATGTATCAAATTTTTTTATAGCCTATGACCATCCTTGGAACATCTATAGTCTATGTGTCAAATTTGGTTATGATCGATTAAGCGGTTTAGGACGCAACTCCGAACATACATACATACATACATAATTTGAATTTAATATCTTAATATATAAAAACGTTTGTGCGTATGTATGTTACAGCATCACGGCTGAAACACAGAAGCGATCGAGCTTATACTCACAACATATGTTCGTGAGGTGCTCTGAATGGTTTGTTTTCATGTTAGATCTTCCTAAGTGTTGCCACGGTGGCGTTTTTTCGAAAATTCTTATTTATGGACCGATCTGGCTCAAATTCACACCATATAATACTAAAGTTGACAGAAAGTCGTCGACAAAATTTGAACCCGATAACTATTGTCGGGGTGGAAATATTCACGAAAACGTATTCTTCCTGTGCATAGTTTTCATTTTCATATCTTATCTTAATATAGTATATAAAAACGTTTGTGCTTATGTATGTCGCAGCATCACGGCTGAACCACAGAAGCGATCGACCTTATACTCACAAAATATGTTCGTGTGGTGCTCTGATTGGTTTTTTTTCATGTTAGACCTTCCTAAGTGTTGCCACGGTGGCGTTTTTTTTCGAAAATTCTTATTTATGGACCGATTTGGCTCAGATTCACACCATATAATACTTAAGTTGACAGAAAGTCGTTGACAAAATTTGAACCCGATAGCTGTTGTCGAGGTGGAAATATTCACGAAAACGTATTCTTCCGGTACATAATTTTCATTTTCATATCTTAATATATAAAAACGTCTGTGCGTATGTATGTCGCAGCATCACGGCTGAACCACAGAAGCGATCGACCTTATACTCACAAAATATGTTCGTGTGGTGCTCTGATTGGATTTTTTTAATGTTAGACCTTCCTAAGTGTTGCCACGGTGGCGTTTTTTTCCGAAAATTCTTATTTATGGACCGATTTGGCTCAGATTCACACCATATAATACTTAAGTTGACAGAAAGTCGTCGACAAAATTTGAACCCGATAGCTGTTGTCGAGGTGGAAATATTCACGAAAACGTATTCTTCCGGTACATATTTTTCATTTTCATATCTTAATATATAATAAAATTATATAAAAAAAAACTTTTTAAAAATAAGCTTTAATTTATTTAATGTACTAAAAAGTAGAAAATAAATTGTTTTTAAGTCACCTGTATCTTACTATCCATAAAAGCTTGGGGCGCTCATGTGTTCAATATTTGTCAAACAGTTACCACAATATTTTATTTAAATAATTTTTTGCAAATAGATTCTAGTAATGAAAGATATGTTGAATTTGGATATTGAGCGCACAAGCTTTTATTGATAGTAAGATACAGGTGACTTAAAAACAATTTATTTTCTACTTTTTAGTACATTAAATAAATTAAAGCTTATTTTTAAAAAGTTTTTTTTTATATAATTTTATTTTCTACTTTTTAGTCTTCCATAAATTCAATTTTAGAGCTCTGAAATTTTTCACAAAAAGAATTTAAAACTTGCAGAGCAGTACACAATATTTAGGGTATTCACAGTGTTTCCTATCGTCAGATGTCATATCCTCAATTTAACAAATAATACGGCTGTGATCGACCCTAATATTCGTGGCATATTTGTGACGCGGTGAGTGGTTGCTATTTTGCCAGCAGGGCGCGGCAAGTAAGTTCCTATCGTTTTTCATTGATGTGTGGTGTACCTATAATTATAGACTGAAGCCCAAGTGTGTAGTTGCTTGAAAAGTGCCACGCCCCCTGTCCTACGCCCATAAAATTTTACCAGATACAGGTGACTTAAAAACAATTTATTTTCTACTTTTTAGTACATTAAATAAATTAAAGCTTATTTTTAAAAAGTTTTTTTTTATATAATTTTATTTTCTACTTTTTAGTCTTCCATAAATTCAATTTTAGAGCTCTGAAATTTTTCACAAAAAGAATTTAAAACTTGCAGAGCAGTACACAATATTTAGGGTATTCACAGTGTTTCCTATCGTCAGATGTCATATCCTCAATTTAACAAATAATACGGCTGTGATCGACCCTAATATTCGTGGCATATTTGTGACGCGGTGAGTTGTTGCTATTTTGCCAGCAGGGCGCGGCAAGTAAGTTCCTATCGTTTTTCATTGATGTGTGGTGTACCTATAATTATAGACTGAAGTCCAAGTGTGTAGTTGCTTGAAAAGTGCCACGCCCCCTGTCCTACGCCCATAAAATTTTACCAGTGGGACGACACATCCAAGAGGCGACTGCATACGAAATTTCAATGCTGCACGACCTTTAGTTCCAAAGCTAATCGAGATCAAAAATTTTGTTTATATGGGGGGTGCCACGCCCCCTTATCCTACGCCCATAAAATTTTACCAGTGGGACGACACATCCAAGAGGCGACTGCATACGAAATTTCAATGCTGCACGACCTTTAGTTCCAAAGCTAATCGAGATCAAAAATTTTGTTTGTATGGGGGGTGCCACGCCCCCTTATCCTACGCCCATAAAATTTTACCAATGGGACGACACATCCAAGAGGCGACTGCATACGAAATTTCAATGCTGCACGACCTTTAGTTCCAAAGCAAATCGAGATCAAAAATTTGGTTTATATGGGGGGTGCCACGCCCCCTTATCCTACGCCCATAAAATTTTACCAGTGGGACGACACATCCAAGAGGCGACTGCATACGAAATTTCAATGCTGCACGACCTTTAGTTCCAAAGCTAATCGAGATCAAAAATTTTGTTTGTATGGGGGGTCCCACGCCCCCTTATCCAGTGCCCCCCTTATTTTCTCAGTAGAAGGATATCAATATGCAGTAAGTTCCTACCGAGTTTCATTGATGTGTGATGTGTAGTTCTAAAGTTCTACACAAATCTGGAGTTTATAAAAAAGTGCCACGCCCCTTGTCCTACGCCCATAAAATTTATTGATTCATGTATTGGGCTCTAGATTATGCATGTATGCAAAGTTTCAGATCTCTAAGTAGTCGGGAAGTGGGTGAAAAATTGATTACTAGATTTGACGACATACAAACATACATACCTGATTTGAACCTAATATAAAGCTTATAATAATAAAAACGTTTGTGCGTATGTATGTTGCAGCATCACGGCTGAAACACAGAAGCGATCGAGCTTATACTCACAACATATGTTCGTGAGGTGCTCTGAATGGTTTGTTTTCATGTTAGATCTTCCTAAGTGTTGCCACGGTGGCGTTTTTTCGAAAATTCTTATTTATGGACCGATCTGGCTCAAATTCACACCATATAATACTAAAGTTGACAGAAAGTCGTCGACAAAATTTGAACCCGATAGCTGTTGTCGAAGTGGAAATATTCACGAAAACGTATTCTTCCTGTACATAATTTTCATTTTCATATCTTAATATATAATAATTATTAAGTAAAAAAAAATTTTTAATATTCAACGTTTTTAAAATGGACTAAAAAGTATAAAATAATTTTTCATTGCCATAAACAGATTTCTGAACCAATATAGATGGTCCTGATAATGTTTGATTTTGATTTTTCAATTGATATGGAAATACTAGTAAGATTCAAAACTAAAAACTTTGGGGCATACATTGGGTTATTGATGCGTGTATAGTTCACCTAAGTCACTTACAGTTTGATTGTACTGCCTATTCTTTGATTTAAACTTGTTAAACTCAAAAGTAGATTAAAATTCAGAATTTAGTTGCATGCTTTGTTTTTCAATCCCATCTATTTGATTGATGAATTTTAGTCATTTATGCTTTCAAAGTATGAGCTGTAGTAACTTAAGTTCGACTATTATTATTAAATCACTTAAGTACAATAATATTGGCCTGCAAATGATATAAACTGTTTTCTCAACAGCTCAACTCAACTCTTTGCTATTATTTTGCGCCCAACGTTTTTAGTTTTAAATCTTACTAGTATTTCCATATCAATTGAAAAATCAAAATCAAACATTATCAGGACCATCTATATTGGTTCAGAAATCTGTTTATGGCAATGAAAAATTATTTTATACTTTTTAGTCCATTTTAAAAACGTTGAATATTAAAAATTTTTTTTTACTTAATAATTATTTTCTGATTTTTAGTCTTGTGTGTGTAAAATTTTTCAAGTAATTTCAAACATTTTGATGAGATTATAACAGAGACATGTAAATTTCAACTGATTATATCCGAAATAGAAAATTGTTATATCTACATATCAATCTGTTTATTTCTCATGATATATAAAATAAAGAAGCTAGCAAAATTAAGTTTTTAAAAATTTATATTTCAATTAAATTATATCAATAATATTGCATTCTTATGGTCTAAGTTGTCGTATTCTTTCCATCTCCTTCAAGGCATCTTCATTGCACGGTTTCTTGCCAGTGAGTTTTGAACAGTCGAGCTCCTCTATTTTTAATCCGTCTAATGATCTCACACGACTTAATGCGACATATGCCTGTCCTTTAGCAAATAGTGCAGATCCGAGATATACAACAGCATGGTCCACTGTACATCCTTGCATTTTATGAATTGTGCAGGCCCAGCAGAGTATTAGTGGGAGCTGTGTTCGCTCGATTGTTCCATAGTTGTGATGTGTAGTTCTAAAGTTATACACAAATCTGGAGTTTATAAAAAAGTGCCACGCCCCTTATCCTACGCCCATAAAATTTATTGATTCATGTATTGGGCTCTAGATTAGGCATGTATGCAAAGTTTCAGATCTCTAAGTAGTCGGGAAGTGGGTGAAAAATTGATTACTAGATTTGACGACATACAAACATACATACCTGATTTGAACCTAATATAAAGCTTATAATAATAAAAACGTTTGTGCGTATGTATGTTGCAGCATCACGGCTGAAACACAGAAGCGATCGAGCTTATACTCACAACATATGTTCGTGAGGTGCTCTGAATGGTTTGTTTTCATGTTAGATCTTCCCAAGTGTTGCCACGGTGGCGTTTTTTCGAAAATTCTTATTTATGGACCGATCTGGCTCAAATTCACACCATATAATACTAAAGTTGACAGAAAGTCGTCGACAAAATTTGAACCCGATAGCTGTTGTCGAAGTGGAAATATTCACGAAAACGTATTCTTCCTGTACATAATTTTCATTTTCATATCTTAATATATAATAATTATTAAGTAAAAAAAAATTTTTAATATTCAACGTTTTTAAAATGGACTAAAAAGTATAAAATAATTTTTCATTGCCATAAACAGATTTCTGAACCAATATAGATGGTCCTGATAATGTTTGATTTTGATTTTTCAATTGATATGGAAATACTAGTAAGATTCAAAACTAAAAACTTTGGGGCATACATTGGGTTATTGATGCGTGTATAGTTCACCTAAGTCACTTACAGTTTGATTGTACTGCCTATTCTTTGATTTAAACTTGTTAAACTCAAAAGTAGATTAAAATTCAGAATTTAGTTGCATGCTTTGTTTTTCAATCCCATCTATTTGATTGATGAATTTTAGTCATTTATGCTTTCAAAGTATGAGCTGTAGTAACTTAAGTTCGACTATTATTATTAAATCACTTAAGTACAATAATATTGGCCTGCAAATGATATAAACTGTTTTCTCAACAGCTCAACTCAACTCTTTGCTATTATTTTGCGCCCAACGTTTTTAGTTTTAAATCTTACTAGTATTTCCATATCAATTGAAAAATCAAAATCAAACATTATCAGGACCATCTATATTGGTTCAGAAATCTGTTTATGGCAATGAAAAATTATTTTATACTTTTTAGTCCATTTTAAAAACGTTGAATATTAAAAATTTTTTTTTACTTAATAATTATTTTCTGATTTTTAGTCTTGTGTGTGTAAAATTTTTCAAGTAATTTCAAACATTTTGATGAGATTATAACAGAGACATGTAAATTTCAACTGATTATATCCGAAATAGAAAATTGTTATATCTACATATCAATCTGTTTATTTCTCATGATATATAAAATAAAGAAGCTAGCAAAATTAAGTTTTTAAAAATTTATATTTCAATTAAATTATATCAATAATATTGCATTCTTATGGTCTAAGTTGTCGCATTCTTTCCATCTCCTTCAAGGCATCTTCATTGCACGGTTTCTTGCCAGTGAGTTTTGAACAGTCGAGCTCCTCTATTTTTAATCCGTCTAATGATCTCACACGACTTAATGCGACATATGCCTGTCCTTTAGCAAATAGTGCAGATCCGAGATATACAACAGCATGGTCCACTGTACATCCTTGCATTTTATGAATTGTGCAGGCCCAGCAGAGTATTAGTGGGAGCTGTGTTCGCTCGATTGTTCCATAGTTTCGGAGTGCCGGAAACTGTATTGATTTCGACTTGATCAAATGAATTCCATCTATACCAAAGTCGATGCGAACACATGGAATGTCGGTATCATACATCTGATCACGACGGTATAAAGGCCAAACAATTCCAGTGATAGTGCCCATTGCACCATTCACAAGTCCTTGCTCTATATTAATATTTGAGCGAAGCATCACTCTCGCTCCGTTGAAAATTTCCAATACCTTTTTATAGCAGGCCAATTAAAAGGAACGAATGTATGTATCAATATACCAGAGTTGGAGCGTGGTGGGTTTGAATGTGTTGAGTTTGAGTGTGGTGAGTTTGGGTGTGATGAGTTTGGTAGTGGTGAGTTTGGGTGTGGTGAGTTTGGTTGTGGTGAGTTTGGGCGTGGCGAATTTGAGTGTGGTGAATTTGAGTGTGGTGAATTTGTGTATGGTGAGTTACATCATACCACATATGACAGGAATGTAAGAAACGACTATTAACACCTCAATACCAAATTTGATATTGATATTGCTGTAAAATTAGCCGAGATAAAGCATTCCTTAAGTTGGAGTTGTATAGGCGGGGCCACGCCTATGAACCCGATAGCTGTTGTCGAAGTGGAAATATTCACGAAAACGTATTCTTCCTGTACATAATTTTCATTTTCATATCTTAATATATAATAATTATTAAGTAAAAAAAAATTTTTAATATTCAACGTTTTTAAAATGGACTAAAAAGTATAAAATAATTTTTCATTTCCATAAACAGATTTCTGAACCAATATAGATGGTCCTGATAATGTTTGATTTTGATTTTTCAATTGATATGGAAATACTAGTAAGATTCAAAACTAAAAACTTTGGGGCATACATTGGGTTATTGATGCGTGAATAGTTCACCTAAGTCACTAACAGTTTGATTGTACTGCCTATTCTTTGATTTAAACTTGTTAAACTCAAAAGTAGATTAAAATTCAGAATTTAGTTGCATGCTTTGTTTTTCAATCCCATCTATTTGATTGATGAATTTTAGTCATTTATGCTTTCAAAGTATGAGCTGTAGTAACTTAAGTTCGACTATTATTATTAAATCACTTAAGTACAATAATATTGGCCTGCAAATGATATAAACTGTTTTCTCAACAGCTCAACTCAACTCTTTGCTATTATTTTGCGCCTAACGTTTTTAGTTTTAAATCTTAGTCCGCTTTTACACGATGCGACTCGGCCCCGGCGATTTTTTCGCATTCCGCTTTGAAATCGCGCATAGCTTTTACACGATGCGACTCGCTGGTGTCGAGCATTTTGACACTAGAGTCTGCAGCTGGTTTTATTTCTGTAATTTGTAAACATTTAAAGCACTTATTCCACTCTTTGCTCATTTTCTTCTTTATATTTACTTTTATGCGTAAAGTTCTGTAAATTTTTCAGTTTATTTGCAATACGTATTCACTCGATTTCAAGTTTTAATTTACAGTCGACAGCGCGAAGCGCGAAAACGAATAAAGAGGAACGTCAGAAAATCAGAAAATCGCAGCACAATCGCTGCCCGAGCGATTTTGCGCGTTCCCCTGTCGTTTCACCCCTCTTTCCTACATTCTTCCGTGTCTCCGGGGCCGAGTCGCATCGTGTAAAAGCGGACTTACTAGTATTTCCATATCAATTGAAAAATCAAAATCAAACATTATCAGGACCATCTATATTGGTTCAGAAATCTGTTTATGGCAATGAAAAATTATTTTATACTTTTTAGTCCACTTTAAAAACGTTGAATATTAAAAATTTTTTTTTACTTAATAAATATTTTCTGATTTTTAGTCTTGTGTGTGTAAAATTTTTCAAGTAATTTCAAACATTTTGATGAGATTATAACAGAGACATGTAAATTTCAACTGATCATATCCGAATAGAAAATTGTTATATCTACCTATCAATCTGTTTATTTCTCATGATATATAAAATAAAGAAGCTAGCAAAATTAAGTTTTTAAAAATTTATATTTCAATTAAATTATATCAATAATATTGCATTCTTATGGTCTAAGTTGTCGCATTCTTTCCATCTCCTTCAAGGCATCTTCATTGCACGGTTTCTTGCCAGTGAGTTTTGAACAGTCGAGCTCCTCTATTTTTAATCCGTCTAATGATCTCACACGACTTAATGCGACATATGCCTGTCCTTTAGCAAATAGTGCAGATCCGAGATATACAACAGCATGGTCCACTGTACATCCTTGCATTTTATAAATTGTGCAGGCCCAGCAGAGTATTAGTGGGAGCTGTGTTCGCTCGATTGTTCCATAGTTTCGGAGTGAAGGAAACTGTATTGATTTCGACTTGATCAAATGAATTCCATCCATACCAAAGTCGATGCGAACACATGGAATGTCGGTATCATACATCTGATCACGACGGTATAAAGGCCAAACAATTCCAGTGATAGTGCCCATTGCACCATTCACAAGTCCTTGCTCTATATTAATATTTGAGCGAAGCATCACTCTCGCTCCGTTGAAAATTTCCAATACCTTTTTATAGCAGGCCAATTAAAAGGAACGAATGTATGTATCAATATACCAGAGTTGGAGCGTGGTGGGTTTGAATGTGTTGAGTTTGAGTGTGGTGAGTTTGAGTGGGGTGAGTTTGGGTGTGGTGAGTTTGGGCGTGGTGAGTTTGGGCGTGGTGAATTTGAGTGTGGTGAATTTGAGTGTGGTGAATTTGTGTGTGGTGAGTTACATCATACCACATATGACAGGAATGTAAGAAACGACTATTAACACCTCAATACCAAATTTGATATTGATATTGCTGTAAAATTAGCCGAGATAAAGCATTCCTTAAGTTGGAGTTGTATAGGCGGGGCCACGCCCCGTTGTCCAACGCCAGCCACATTTAGGAAAAATGTTTGAAACGAATGTATGTATCAATATACCAACATTGCTTATACAAGTGCTGAGATAAAAAGTATTTCATTATTTGTGGGCGGTGCCACGCCCACACAGAAAAAATTTTGATATAATATTGCATTGTCATCCATTTCTGAGCTATGTTGAAAATTTCAAGTCTCTAGCTTATCGGGAAGTTACTTTAAAATTAATTCCAAGATTTGTACGGGACATACAAACAGACAAGAAAGCGAAACGTTTTAAAAAAAAATCGTTTGAGCGTATGTATGTCGCAGCATCACGGCTGAACCACAGAAGCGATCGACCTTATACTCACAACATATGTTCGTGAGGTGCTCTGAATGGTTTGTTTTCATGTTAGACCTTCCTAAGTGTTGCCACGGTGGCGGTTTTTCGAAAATTCTTATTTATGGACCGATTTGGCTCAGATTCACACCATATAATACTAAAGTTGACAGAAAGTGGTCGACAAAATTTGAACCCGATAACTGTTGTCGGGGTGGAAATATTCACGAAAACGTATTCTTCCCCTACGATAACTGTTGTCGGGGTGGAAATATTCACGAAAACGTATTCTTCCTGTGCATAGTTTTCATTTTCATATCTTAATATATAAAACCGTTTGTGCGTATGAATGTTGCAGCATCACGGCTGAACCACAGAAGCGATCGAGCTTATACTCACAACATATGTTCGTGAGGTGCTCTGAATGGTTTGTTTTCATGTTAGACCTTCCTAAGTGTTGCCACGGTGGCGGTTTTTCGAAAATTCTTATTTATGGACCGATTTGGCTCAGATTCACACCATATAATACTAAAGTTGACAGAAAGTCGTTGACAAAATTTTAACCCGATAGCTGTTGTCGAAGTGGAAATATTCACGAAAACGTATTCTTCCTGTACATAATTTTCATTTTCATATCTTAATATATAAAAACGTTTGTGCGTATGTATGTTGCAGCATCACGGCTGAACCACATAACCGATCGACCTTATACTCACAACATATGTTCGTGAGGTGCTCTAAATGGTTTGTTTTCATGTTAGACCTTCCTAAGTGTTGCCACGGTGGCGGTTTTTCGAAAATTCTTATTTATGGACCGATTTGGCTCAGATTCACACCATATAATACTAAAGTTGACAGAAAGTCGTTGACAAATTTTGAACCCGATAGCTGTTGTCGAAGTGGAAATATTCACGAAAACGTATTCTTCCTGTACATAATTTTCATTTTCATATCTTAATATATAAAAACGTTTGTGCGTATGTATGTTGCAGCATCACTGCTGAACCACAGAAGCGATCGACCTTATACTCACAACATATGTTCGTGAGGTGCTCTGAATGGTTTGTTTTCATGTTAGACCTTCCTAAGTGTTGCCACGGTGGCGGTTTTTCGAAAATTCTTATTTATGGACCGATTTGGCTCAGATTCACACCATATAATACTAAAGTTGACAGAAAGTGGTCGACAAAATTTGAACCCGATAACTGTTGTCGGGGTGGAAATATTCACGAAAACGTATTCTTCCTGTGCATAGTTTTCATTTTCATATCTTAATATATAAAAACGTTTGTGCGTATGTATGTTGCAGCATCACGGCTGAACCACAGAAGCGATCGAGCTTATACTCACAACATATGTTCGTGAGGTGCTCTGAATGGTTTGTTTTCATGTTAGACCTTCCTAAGTGTTCCCACGGTGGCGGTTTTTCGAAAATTCTTATTTGTGGACCGATTTGGCTCAGATTCACACCATATAATACTAAAGTTGACAGAAAGTGGTCGACAAAATTTGAACCCGATAACTGTTGTCGGGGTGGAAATATTCACGAAAACGTATTCTTCCTGTACATAATTTTCATTTTCATCTAATATATAAAAAAAAAGTGGTGAAGCTCTTTAGCCTTTTCACTCGATAACCACTGGGCCGATTTTCATGATTCTTTTTTTGTTTTGTTCGAATTGCTGTATTTTAGGTTTATGGAAGAAAAAAATTTCGGAAAATCTGACGGGAAAGTCAAGAAATCTGATAAATCGATTTATTCACATTTTACGATAGGTTGCGGTATTGGAGCGATGATAATTGTGTGCCAACGTTGCAATGCGCTCAAATTCAAAGGCGAAACTCACGTCCTTTGCTGTGCGAGTGGTAAAATGAAAATGGTTCCCTTATATGCAGCTCCGGAGCAATCCGTTGTTTGAATCGGATGATTTTCTCAAGAACATTCGACAGTACAAATATTCCATTCAAGAAACTGGTTCCATGCCGCCTTGCAAGGTAAAAGAAAAAAGCATTAACACATCATGCAAACACAACTGTTCTAAAAATGGCACGGGATTCTACACTGCACGATTCGGGTTTACATATTCAAGGTCAAATTTACCATCGGATGGGAGCATTAATGCCAGTAAACAAAGACGCACACCATTATCTGCAGGTGTACTTTATTTCGTCGGGAGATTATCAAGTCGATACGCTGTGCAGAGGTCAAACAGGAGTGACAAAAAACGTTATTCGAAAATTGCAACAATTCTTGATTGCAAACAACGCTCCGATTAAGATGTTTAAAACGGGGATGGAGAAAATGAAGTCAGGCAATCACTTTGTCTTCAAACCTGGTGGCGATTCAGCCGGAGAACACTCACGACGATACAATCCTTCAACTTCTACAGACATTTATGCATTGGTTGTTGGAGATCAAGCACACAGTCGAGACATTGTCCTTCAGCGAAGAACCGTTGGACCGTTGCAAAGAATATCCGCAACGCATAGATCATATGAGAGATTGTCAGAACGCAGATGGTGCTTGAACCGTGTGGTGCATTGAATCCAAAATCACCATGCATGGTTGATGGAAAATGCACAAAAATACCCATGGTCCTATGGTCATTAGTAGCTGAAACAGTAACGGGGTCAGATGGATATTCAGTTTATCACCGACTTTCAAATGACAATAATGGCCGGACAATCGTAGTGAAAGTGACATTTCATCGTCACGAGTCGAGAGATTGAGGTCGGAAACGAGTTCGTTGTTAAATATTTGTGCAAAGTGAGATGGCTGAGTTTGGAGTTTTTTGAGATTTTCAAAATTACAATATTAAATGTGTTTAGGGCCGCATATAAAAGCTTGGCGGGCCGCAGGTTGAGTATCGTTACTTCAGACAAACATTGTCAGTGATTCCCCGTGGGACTGCTGCAGATGAGCTCAATGTTGCGGGCAAAACGGAGTTATGCCGGGTCGAGCTAGTATCTTAATATATAAAAACGTTTGTGCGTATGTATGTTGCAGCATCACGGCTGAAACACAGAAGCGATCGAGCTTATACTCACAACATATATTCGTGAGGTGCTCTGAATGGTTTGTTTTCATGTTAGACCTTCCTAAGTGTTGCCACGGTGGCGTTTTTTCGAAAATTCTTATTTATGGACCGATCTGGCTCAAATTCACACCATATAATACTAAAGTTGACAGAAAGTGGTCGACAAAATTTGAACCCGATAACTGTTGTCGGGGTGGAAATATTCACGAAAACGTATTCTTCCTGTGCATAGTTTTCATTTTCATATCTTAATATATAAAAACGTTTGTGCGTATGTATGTTGCAGCATCACGGCTGAACCACAGAAGCGATCGAGCTTATACTCACAACATATGTTCGTGAGGTGCTCTGAATGGTTTGTTTTCATGTTAGACCTTCCTAAGTGTTCCCACGGTGGCGGTTTTTCGAAAATTCTTATTTATGGACCGATTTGGCTCAGATTCACACCATATAATACTAAAGTTGACAGAAAGTGGTCGACAAAATTTGAACCCGATAACTGTTGTCGGGGTGGAAATATTCACGAAAACGTATTCTTCCCCTACGATAACTGTTGTCGGGGTGGAAATATTCACGAAAACGTATTCTTCCTGTGCATAGTTTTCATTTTCATATCTTAATATATAAAAACGTTTGTGCGTATGTATGTTGCAGCATCACGGCTGAAACACAGAAGCGATCGAGCTTATACTCACAACATATATTCGTGAGGTGCTCTGAATGGTTTGTTTTCATGTTAGACCTTCCTAAGTGTTGCCACGGTGGCGTTTTTTCGAAAATTCTTATTTATGGACCGATCTGGCTCAAATTCACACCATATAATACTAAAGTTGACAGAAAGTCGTCGACAAAATTTGAACCCGATAGCTGTTGTCGGGGTGGAAATATTCACGAAAACGTATTCTTCCCCTACGATAACTGTTGTCGGGGTGGAAATATTCACGAAAACGTATTCTTCCTGTGCATAGTTTTCATTTTCATATCTTAATATATAAAAACGTTTGTGCGTATGTATGTTGCAGCATCACGGCTGAACCACAGAAGCGATCGAGCTTATACTCACAACATATGTTCGTGAGGTGCTCTGAATGGTTTGTTTTCATGTTAGACCTTCCTAAGTGTTCCCACGGTGGCGGTTTTTCGAAAATTCTTATTTGTGGACCGATTTGGCTCAGATTCACACCATATAATACTTAAGTTGACAGAAAGTGGTCGACAAAATTTGAACCCGATAACTGTTGTCGGGGTGGAAATATTCACGAAAACGTATTCTTCCCCTACGATAACTGTTGTCGGGGTGGAAATATTCACGAAAACGTATTCTTCCCCTACGATAACTGTTGTCGGGGTGGAAATATTCACGAAAACGTATTCTTCCTGTGCATAGTTTTCATTTTCATATCTTAATATATAAAAACGTTTGTGCGTATGTATGTCGCAGCATCACGGCTGAACCACAGAAGCGATCGAGCTTATACTCACAACATATGTTCGTGAGGTGCTCTGAATGGTTTGTTTTCATGTTAGACCTTCCTAAGTGTTCCCACGGTGGCGGTTTTTCGAAAATTCTTATTTATGGACCGATTTGGCTCAGATTCACACCATATAATACTAAAGTTGACAGAAAGTGGTCGACAAAATTTGAACCCGATAACTGTTGTCGGGGTGGAAATATTCACGAAAACGTATTCTTCCTGTGCATAGTTTTCATTTTCATATCTTAATATATAAAAACGTTTGTGCGTATGTATGTTGCAGCATCACGGCTGAACCACAGAAGCGATCGAGCTTATACTCACAACATATGTTCGTGAGGTGCTCTGAATGGTTTGTTTTCATGTTAGACCTTCCTAAGTGTTCCCACGGTGGCGGTTTTTCGAAAATTCTTATTTGTGGACCGATTTGGCTCAGATTCACACCATATAATACTAAAGTTGACAGAAAGTGGTCGACAAAATTTGAACCCGATAACTGTTGTCGGGGTGGAAATATTCACGAAAACGTATTCTTCCCCTACGATAACTGTTGTCGGGGTGGAAATATTCACGAAAACGTATTCTTCCTGTGCATAGTTTTCATTTTCATATCTTAATATATAAAAACGTTTGTGCGTATGTATGTTGCAGCATCACGGCTGAACCACAGAAGCGATCGAGCTTATACTCACAACATATGTTCGTGAGGTGCTCTGAATGGTTTGTTTTCATGTTAGACCTTCCTAAGTGTTCCCACGGTGGCGGTTTTTCGAAAATTCTTATTTATGGACCGATTTGGCTCAGATTCACACCATATAATACTAAAGTTGACAGAAAGTGGTCGACAAAATTTGAACCCGATAACTGTTGTCGGGGTGGAAATATTCACGAAAACGTATTCTTCCCCTACGATAACTGTTGTCGGGGTGGAAATATTCACGAAAACGTATTCTTCCTGTGCATAGTTTTCATTTTCATATCTTAATATATAAAAACGTTTGTGCGTATGTATGTTGCAGCATCACGGCTGAACCACAGAAGCGATCGACCGTATACTCACAACATATGTTCGTCAGGTGCTCTGAATGGTTTGTTTTCATGTTAGACCTTCCTAAGTGTTCCCACGGTGGCGGTTTTTCGAAAATTCTTATTTATGGACCGATTTGGCTCAGATTCACACCATATAATACTAAAGTTGACAGAAAGTGGTCGACAAAATTTGAACCCGATAACTGTTGTCGGGGTGGAAATATTCACGAAAACGTATTCTTCCCCTACGATAACTGTTGTCGGGGTGGAAATATTCACGAAAACGTATTCTTCCTGTGCATAGTTTTCATTTTCATATCTTAATATATAAAAACGTTTGTGCGTATGTATGTCGCAGCATCACGGCTGAACCACAGAAGCGATCGACCTTATACTCACAACATATGTTCGTGTGGTGCTCTGAATGGTTTGTTTTCATGTTAAACCTACCTAAGTGTTGCCACGGTGGCGTTTTTTCGAAAATTCTTATTTATGAACCGATTTGGCTCAGATTCACACCATATAATACTAAAGTTGACAGAAAGTCGTTGACAAAATTTGAACCCGATAGCTGTTGTCGAAGTAGAAATATTCACGAAAACGTATTATTCCCGTACATAATTTTCATTTTCATATCTTAATATATAAAAACGTTTGTGCGTATGTATGTCGCAGCATCACGGCTGAACCACAGAAGCGATCAACCTTATACTCACAACATATGTTCGTGTGGTGCTCTGAATGGTTTGTTTTCATGTTAGACCTTCCTAAGTGTTGCCACGGTGGCGTTTTTTAGAAAATTCTTATTTATGGACCGATTTGGCTCAGATTCACACCATATAATACTAAAGTTGACAGAAAGTCGTTGACAAAATTTGAAGCCGAGAGCTGTTGTCGAAGTAGAAATCTTAATATATAAAAACGTTTGTGCGTATGTATGTCGCAGCATCACGGCTGAACCACAGAAGCGATCGACCTTATACTCACAACATATGTTCGTGTGGTGCTCTGAATGGTTTTTTTTCATGTTAAACCTACCTAAGTGTTGCCACGGTGGCGTTTTTTCGAAAATTCTTATTTATGAACCGATTTGGCTCAGATTCACACCATATAATACTAAAGTTGACAGAAAGTCGTTGACAAAATTTGAACCCGATAGCTGTTGTCGAAGTAGAAATATTCACGAAAACGTATTATTCCCGTACATAATTTTCATTTTCATATCTTAATATATAAAAACGTTTGTGCGTATGTATGTCGCAGCATCACGGCTGAACCACAGAAGCGATCGACCTTATACTCACAACATATGTTCGTGTGGTGCTCTGAATGGTTTGTTTTCATGTTAAACCTACCTAAGTGTTGCCACGGTGGCGTTTTTTCGAAAATTCTTATTTATGAACCGATTTGGCTCAGATTCACACCATATAATACTAAAGTTGACAGAAAGTCGTTGGCAAAATTTGAACCCGATAGCTGTTGTCGGGGTAGAAATATTCACGAAAGCATATTCTTCCTGAAATACATTGAAACACATTTCAAAACAAACCTTGGAATAAAATAATTATTTTAGGCAGAACAACGTTTGCCGGGACAGCTAGTACATATATAGATTTTGTTTAAAATGCAAAGAAATATACTTACATTCCCCAACCAAGCACCGATTTTTAATTTGAAACTTCTGACATACTGCCGAAGGATACAAGATAGCGAAGATAAGGCGGTGAAATTTGAATTTTGTTTATTTAAAGCAATGATGACTAAAGCAATAAGGTACGTTCGTAAATGCAACCCAGCGGTTGCACAGCAAAGCAACGCGTTCGTAAAAGCAAGATGGCGCAACACTGCCGCGTGCTCGCGTTCGTTAATGCAACGGCTTGGCACCGCAGTGACAAATTTCTGCAATTTTTGCGGTCATTATCCTACTGTTGCCGGTTACAGAACACGAAATGGAAACGTAGAAAATTTATTATAAATGGATCAAAATTTGTTTGTTATCATGTATAAAGATGGAATACATCATCTGGATACGTTTCTATTGTTTTAAAGTAATTATTTACTTTCGGGATGGATCTAATTCTCTTTTTCAACAAGATTTTTACCACGACAAATCTTTTTTTCACTCGTTTTACTCTTTCATGATTGAAATTTATTAAAAGACTCACTTCGAGTTTCACAACTATCAATTAATGCGTTAACCAAAATTTCCATC
Source organism: Neria commutata (assembly GCA_963457695.1). Classification (NCBI taxonomy): domain Eukaryota; kingdom Metazoa; phylum Arthropoda; class Insecta; order Diptera; family Micropezidae; genus Neria; species Neria commutata. Next base: position 34,580,004 of record OY735245.1, read on the forward strand.
CTGAATCGCGTTCGTTAATGCAACAAAAGTTTCTGCAGCCAACCTGCAAACGAAATCAGCTGATCGGGCAGTGGCACCCAAAGATAATATAAGGAGTCCTTATATTATCTTTGGTGGCACCTAAAGTTGGCTGCACTGCTACTGTCACTGCACGAATTTACTGCATTTACGAACGTACCTATACATTGACATTTTGCAATTTTGATATAAGTTTGAACAGCCCATTACTCCAAAAAAAATTTGAGTAGATAATCTCGAGGGAAAAGAAACAATGTAAAGAAGCGATACGAAAAAAAAAAGAAAACGAAATAAGTACAAATAAAATATCACTCAGTTTTAAAAGTGTTGGGGTCCGAGTAAGAAAACGCACACGAGTTGTCTCTATGACGTTTATTGAGAAACTAAACTAACTATAACAAGATATAACAGAGTTGTATTCACGATTAATTCGTGTTGTAGTTCGTTACAAATACCGGATACTTTCATCACTCCTCCTCAATACGAATATATCGTTTACATTTAAATTTATTCAAAACCTAAAAGTTTAACAAATTTCTCATGTTTACATTTCGATAAATTCTTTGTGAGCACATCAGCAATCATGTCGTTAGTACATACATATTTCAATTCAATATCTTTATTATTAAATGCTTCTCTAACAAAATGATATTTTATATCTATATGCTTGCTGCGTGCGTGGTATATTGGATTTTTGGCTAGTTGCTGAGCGCTTAAATTGTCACCGTAAAGTATGGTGGGATTCTCATAGCCACAAATTCCAATTTCTTTCATCAAACGTTTGAGGTACACCGCTTCTTTAGCAGCAGTTGCTAGGGCGATGTATTCTGCTTCAGTACTGCTCAGGGCTACGCAACCTTGGCGCTTAGACTCCCACGAGAACGCGCTACCGCCTAAGAAAAATGCGTATCCTGTGTACGACTTGCGATCCTGGGAATTGCTGCCCCAATCGGCGTCAACATAGCCTTCAACAGCTTTGCCAACGGCTTGATACACCAACTTGAAATCGACTGTACCTGCTAAGTATCGCAAAACATGTTTGATACCTGCTTCGTGCTCCTTGTGTGGATTCTGATTTCGCTGAGCCAGCTTCGATACTGAATGCAAAATATCTGGCCTTGTTGAGACTGCAAGATACATCAATGCGCCAATCGATGATTGATACGTAGTGACATCAACCTTAACACAGCTATCGCTATCGCAGCCAATCTGGAAACCTTGATCCAGAGGCGTTGTTGCAGGGCGACAATTTGTTATATGATGCTCCTTCAAAAGATTCTTGATGTACTGTGGTTGCCCGACAGATATAGCACCTGTCTCTCCTTCACGCGAAATTTCCATGCCCCAGAAATATGAAATAGGGCCCTTGTCGATGCATTCAAAATTCGCCATAATCTGCTCCTTGATCATTAACAGATCGCGTTTTGTTTGACAACTGATGATTAGATCATCAACATAAACAGCGACCAGACACAAATTACCTTTTATGCGCTGCTTATACAAACATTGCTCACTCGAACATGCCGTGAACCCCATTCGCTTCAATACATCGTCAAGCTTTGAGTTCCATTGTCTACCAGATTGCTTGAGACCGTATATTGCCTTGTTAAGCCTCAACACCCGCTCCGGATACCGCATGTCGACAAAATTTTCAAGCTGCTTCATAAAAACCACGTCGTTCAGCTCACTGTTGAGATATGCGCTGCATACATCCATTTGATGTGTGTACATTTTCAGCTCTGCTGCAATCGCCAACACCATGCGAATAGTCGCATAGCGTACAACCGGTGAAAATGTTTCAGTATAATTTACGCCAAACTGCTGACTGCAACCTTTAGCGACCAATCGCGCCTTGAATCGTTCAATTTCGACATCCTTGTCACGTTTCAATGTAAAGACCCACTTAGAGCCAATCGCCTTCTCACCGCTCGGTAGTTGCTCCAACGTCCACGTCTTATTACGAACAAGTGCATCGTACTCAGCCTTCATTGCTTGCATCCAATCCTTTGCATTTTCGCTTCTCTCCGCCTCGGCAATAGTTTGCGGAATCTCAATATCGCGAGAATTCTGCATAACATTGACGGAATTGTACACCTTGCGAGGACGACCAGGCTTACCGGTACGAATTATCTGCGGCCTACCCGGCCCATTGCGTACAGACGGCTCCTCCTCAATGGGCGACTCATTAAATCGTTCATTGTAATCGCTGTTGATTTCTTCATTCAAGCTGCTTGCCTCCTGGTATTGGTCATCGCTGCTGTCATCTGCTTCGACTACTTGCACATCGCAAATATCTTCGCCTTCCTCGGTAATCTCACAAGAAACCAGGTCGCACAAGTCCACATGTGCTTCACCACGAACGGATTCCAGGAACATGACGTTGTAGTGCATACGGCCAAGTGAGGCAACAAAGTAACGTAATATAAGTAGGACAATGCCAAATGCAAAATGTAAACAAAATACAAAATATAGAGCAAGCATTGAACCTTTTGTGGCACACTTTGTGACACATTGTATCGACTGCCCGCACTACGCTAGCATGCGACATCTGACTCCATGCTTGCCAGCAGCGAGCGTTGACCGCGCCATGCGACGCAGCGACGTTGAACTCGCTGAGTCGGCAATACGCGTGCTCGCGCACATAGTAAAAGTAGGGGCATGCATGTACATATATACATACATACATGCATGCGCGTATCGATACTATGTGCAGTGCATTAGAACGCCCAACTCCCTTTTTGATCGGTCAGCAATTAGCTGATTGGCCGAATGCGCTACTTCCCCTTTCTTTTTGATTTTGTAGACTTTTGGAGACTTTGTAGAGCACAAAGTCCAAATTGTGAATCTAGTATTTAAGCCGCACTTTTTGGAAATAAAGTTCAGAATTGTTCTAGCAGTCACAACCGCTTCTACTTTTCTAGTTCAGGCACCTTCGGGCGCCAAGTGATAAATCGGCACGTACCACTGTGCCAAATAGTGGTAGGCGACAGACCGGAAGTCTGTATTGGCCTGTCGTCCTAGGGACACATACACAGTAGACTCCCAACATTACAACGTCCCGTTTCTCTACCACCATGCGTTGCTCTTCGTCGTACAGACGATATGCTTTCGAAGTAAGAGAGTAGCCAACCATTTTATATTTCTTGCCTTTTGGCTTGAGTTTATTATGCGCCGTTTTATCTAATGCCACTGCATCTGAGCCAAAAACTCTAAAAAATTTCACAAATGGCTTTCGGCCTGTCCATGCCTCGTACGGAGTCATATTATGCAATGCTTTTGTAGGCGACCGATTTCGCAAGAACACTGCAGTAGCTACAGCTTCTGCCCACAAAAAATCACCCATGCCGCTTTGATGCAGCATGCTCCGTGCCATTTCAACTATAGTGCGATTTGCTCGCTCGGCAACTCCATTCTGCTGCGGCGTATATGGCACTGTAAGCTGTCTCTTAATACCACATTCATTTAAAAGTCTGTCAAATTCTTTGTTTACAAATTCGCGCCCGTTATCACTTCTGATCACTTTAATTTTCTTTTCTGTTTGGCGCTCAACCATGTTTTTAAAAGTTACAAATTTATTGAATACTTCATCTTTTGACTTTAAAAAGTAAACAAATATTTTTCGGGAGTAATCGTCTATGAATGTTAAGAAATATCGCGCACCACCGAGAGATTTTGTATTGAATGGTCCACATACATCTGTATGTATTAAGTTTAACACATTTTTCGCACGATTCTCGCTGTGCTGTGGAAATGGCTGCACATTTATTTTGCATTTCATGCACACTTCACACTGATTGTCCTTAGCAAATGTCACTTTGTCCATTCCGCGCACCATATTTTTATTTTGTAATTCGTGCAGGCTGCCGTAGTTTAAATGCCCGTATCGTTGGTGCCATTTAATTGCATTCTCGCCCGATGCGTGAAAACACTTATTTCGCGAGCTTCCAAAAATAAAGAGTTTGTTTGTCTTTTGCGCTCTCAATATAACACCTTTTTCGTTCTCGATCTCTGCGCAATTATTGTTGAATTTCACTTTCAACCCATTTTCCACTGCTCTCGCGACTGACATGAAGTTTCCACACATATTTGGCACAAACAAAACATCGCGCAACGTAATGCTGTAACTCTTTGTTTCAATTTTTACTTCTCCCACTCCTTCAGCTGTCATAAAATTGCCTCCCGCCAGAGTAATTTTTTCACTGTGCTCTCTGAGCGAAGCAAACATCGCACGATTGCTACACATATGTGCAGTAGCGCCGCTGTCAACTAGCCATGCAGAATCATCGAAACATTGCGAATCTGCTGCGGCTAAAACCGTGTATGACTGTTCATTTCCTTTTGATGTTTTCTGCTCCTTCTTCGAATGACAATTCGCTGCATAGTGCCCGCGTTGTCCACATCTGAAACATTTGACATCTCGCTTGTTCGTTTTTCCTTTGTGGTTTCCATATCTTTCTGCATTTTTTGCCCACACGCCATAAGCTTGTTGTTCAGCGCTATTTTCGCGGGAACCGTTACCACCTTGACTTTTTCTTTCGAATTCTTCTAGAAGTTTAACCTTTAAATTCGTTAACGGAGGCAAGGCGTCTCTGGTTTCCATAGCAACAACAAAATGCTCATACTGCTTTGGCAGGCTGGATAATAGAATTATAGCCACCAACTCGTCGTTCAGTGAAATGCCTACTTCTGACAATTTATCCACAATTTGTGTGAACGCATCAATGCAATGCGGCATATCCATGCCATCGCTCATTCGCAAATTTAAGAGTTTCTTATACAACGACACTTTGTGCACTGGCCCACGTGGGCGGTGCACTGCTTCTAAAGCCTTCCAAGCATCAACGGAAGTCGCACATTGTTTGAAATGATTCAATTGTGATGCTTTAACACTTAATGTTATTGTAGCCAGCGCCTTTTCGTCGAGCCTATCCCATTCTTGAGGTGTTTTAGATTCCACTCTGAGACTTTTCTCAGACACTATGGCCTACAGGCCCGCATGTATGAGGACGCTCCTCATCTGCACATGCCACGCGTCATAGTTTTTCTCGTCCAGCTTATCGATCTGGTAAAGCGAATTCATTTTATCTTTTTATATATTTGTATGTACGCGACACACGCGAGCTAGTCCGCTTTTACACGATGCGACTCGGCCCCGGAGACACGGAAGAATGTAGGAAAGAGGGGTGAAACGACAGGGGAACGCGCAAAATCGCTCGGGCAGCGATTGTGCTGCGATTTTCTGATTTTCTGACGTTCCTCTTTATTCGTTTTCGCGCTTCGCGCTGTCGACTGTAAATTAAAACTTGAAATCGAGTGAATACGTATTGCAAATAAACTGAAAAATTTACAGAACTTTACGCATAAAAGTAAATATAAAGAATAAAATGAGCAAAGAGTGGAATAAGTGCTTTAAATGTTTACAAATTACACAAATAAAACCAGCTGCAAACTCTAGTGTCAAAATGCTCGACACCAGCGAGTCGCATCGTGTAAAAGCTATGCGCGATTTCAAAGCGGAATGCGAAAAAATCGCCGGGGCCGAGTCGCATCGTGTAAAAGCGGACCTATATAAAATGCGACACACGCACAAAACAATTTCTACTCTTCGCGCCAAAAAAACCGATTCCCTGGGCCCATAACCTATGTTGGGGTCCGAGTAAGAAAACGCACACGAGTTGTCTCTATGACGTTTATTGAGAAACTAAACTAACTATAACAAGATATAACAGAGTTGTATTCACGATTAATTCGTGTTGTAGTTCGTTACAAATACCGGATACTTTCATCAAAAAGTAATAAATGGACAATAACCATTCACATCGCTACTATCGATATTATTTATAGGTAAGCTCTGAATGGCGCCGCGATGACTCAGCAAGAGCCGGAGAATAGGTTTTTCAACTAAGTAGTTTCTTTACGCAGCGCTTCTCGAGATGACTCTGAACGAAGAATATATGACGCGCCCAGAGCAAAAACGACTTTTTAAATTTCACAGAGCAAAAACGACTTATAAAATTTCACAGAGCAAAAACGCTTCAAACACAGCGTACATGTGACACTACAGCATGTTTGCATGCATGCTCGGTTGTACCGGAGCTCGGAGCAACCGTCGGTTTCGTCAGTATCGCTGCTGATGCCAAGCAGAAGAGACCAAGGGTGGGATCTGTTCTGCTTGTTCACATGTATGTCGCTACCACATGGTAAAATCCGGTTTTGAGAAATATCTATGCTACCAACGAAAAATTCTTGATGCTTTGCCGTCTTGTCGAATTTTCGTTTTGCAGGCTGTAAATTGAAAAATGACAATTTCCAATTAGCCAAAAAAATATGTTTGCTCGCCTTTAAATTTTATCAAATTCTTTTAAACGCAATATGTACATTTTTCGGAAATTTCGCTTTATTTAATATTTGTTCATTTATTTTATTTGCATTGCTATATTTTTATAACGCACTTTTTCAGATTTTGCAGATACTTTTCGTCAAATATTTTTTCAGATCACAATAAATATACATATAAATTAATTAAATTTTCGCAATATATGTATAGCCCTTTCATCTCATAATTCTGCATCTAATTTGCCGCTGTCTTTCAGTCTGTAAGCAGCACACCCGGCAACAGCATTATTTGAGCTGTCCGTCCGTTTGTGTAAGTTTTTTATACAAACTTGCCTGAGATCCTGCTTTGCTTTGTGTGGGTTTTTCCCGCGAATTTTTCCCCTGTTTGAAGGCATTCAATCTTTTGACTGCGGACGGCTAGACTTGCAGGTGTTTGGCGGGGTTCTCTATTATAAAAGGTCGCTTGCAGATTTTGTAAGAATAAAACGTGAACATCTTGTGGGAGAAATTGGTCTTTGTGTTCTTTAAAAAACAGTTTACAAAATAAATAAATTCGAAATTGAGGAAGCCTTTTATGAGAGAACGTACTATTTTCAATATGCAACCGATTTTTCTATTTTAAATCAAAGCAATATTCTAATGGCAAAGATCAACGGTCGCAAATTTATTTGTAATTTGCATTTTAGTCGTAGCAAAATATATATTTCAATTTCTTCCTCTACTGCTGCTCTCGGTTTCTTAACCACGAATCTAAAATGAAATTATGTAAGCCTGTTGATAATATTAAAAGTATATAAAATTACTTATCCATTTCACTTTCGCATTAGCTACCACGCGCTTCCAGCTTCACACAACCACTTTGCTAATTTTGACATTCGTATGACATGACTGTCAAAACTGACGAAGAATGTCAAAAAAGGGAAAATAGAATTGCGCAAGAAAGCTAGATATAGTCCGCTTTTACACGAGGCGACTCGGCTCTACCGATTTTTTGACATTCAGTTTTGAAATCGCGCATAGCTTTTACACGAGTCGACTCGCCCCACTCCACATTTTGACACTAGAGTTTGCAGCTGGTTTTATTTGTGTAATTTGTAAACATTTAAAGCATTTATTCCACTCTTTGCTAATTTTCTTTTTTATATTTACTTTTGCGTAAAATTCTGTAAATTTTTCAGTTTATTTGCAATATGTATTCTCTCGATTTCAAGTTTTAATTTACAGTCGACAGCGGGAAAGCGAATTAAGAGGAGCGTCAGAAAATCAGAAAATCGCACTACAATCGCTGCCCGAGCGATTTTGCCTGTTCCCCTGTCGTTTCTCCCCTCTTTCCTAAATTTTTCCGTGTCGCTAGGGTCGACTCGCCTCGTGTAAAAGCGGACATACATGTACATGTATATGCTCTAAAGGTATGACCACAATATCATTCCTATATTGTAACTATGAAAATGTAGCCATTTAAAAAGCATTGTAGCTTTCCATTTTAAATGTAGCAAATTGGCTACAATTGTAGCCAAACGGCAACACTGGCTGTTATTCATGACTTTGAAATCAGCTGTTTTTGTGTTGATAGTTGAATTAATTTTTGAAAGTGCAGAACAAAATTCTTTTATTTAATTGAAATGCTGTCTAAACTAAAATTGTGCGCAATGTTCTTGAGCTTTCTCAAGATGTATAATATGTATTAAACACGACAACAGCAGCTAATTCGCTATTTGAATGTAGCAAAATTATAAGCTGCTCGTCGTCCATATTCACACGTTTTGACATTTTGTTTACGAATGAAAGTAAGGTTGCCATTGCGGTCCACTCAATTGAAAACTCAAGAATTATATTTGGTTTTGTAATGGAAATTTGACTTTACGGAATTGGCGAAAAATTACTTTAAGTTTTAAAAGTTATTTTGTCTGATACAACGTTATTTTTCACATTTTATATCAAAGTTTTCAATCGAAATTATTTCAAGTCTGAAAAATATTGCACTGGCAATGCTGCTTCTGTAGAGCAACCCGCTCACGCTCTCTTTTGACTTAACGACTTAACTTAAGCGCTGATCAGTCACCGCGTATCGTATTTAATCGGAGCGCAGACAAAACCTACCCTACCCGAGCTCATACATGCGTTCGCTCATTGCGTATTTAATCGGCGCGTAACGCAGAAATTATAATCCAAATTGGTTTTTCTCACACGTTTACGTCTGCTCTGATGCTCAGAGAGGATGAGAGAATGACATTGCTTTGTACTAAAAACAGTGCTGCCACTGCTCTTCGATTTAAATTTAGAACTAAAACCGGATTATTATTGCTATAATAAATTCTTAAAAGTAGACCACAATAAATATATCTAAAAATTTAAATAATCCTGTGTCATAGATTTTATACAAAATTTAAAATTTAACCTCAAAAGCAAAATGAACAGCGTGCTTACTTTGTGCACGAAACTATATGGCAGCACGGCAGCAATAACCAAAACAGAAACGTGCAAAAGAGCCACAGCTGCGATACGATTTTCACTGAACGGCCCAAAGTTTGCCGTTACGATTAATTCCGCTCACAAAAGATACGCGGTGACTGATCAGCGCTTTAGAAACCTTAAACCTACTATTCTCTAAGTTTTCTATGTTAAGTTATTTCATGAGTAACAGCCAGTGTTGCCAGAACCAGGGATTTCGCCCATATTTCGGGATTTTTGTACCTTTAAAGAGCGCGCGGGATTTTGAATCTAAAAATGAGATTTTTAAGCCTATACCTATCTCTTATACTTCTTTGGTTTATTTTTTGTTTATTTATTAATACAGTAGGAACTCGATTCTTGCACGTAATGAAAACCAGGCTCGCTGCAAGTTTCGAGGTTGTCGCAAGTACCGAGTCATTCTTTTCCCATATATGTAAATTATAAGGGGTTACTTTCACTGTAAAGAATCTAAGTTTGTTACACTTTTTATAATTTAATTCAATACACTTGTATAATGATAAATTTTAAGTGAAATTAAAGAAATTTAGGAGTTTGGTTTGTTTTGTTTTGTGCACACTTGCTTGTTCAGTACTGCACTGCTTCCATGCAAAAGTTAAATAAGAACAGAGATTTCGTCAGCATATGAATTCGTGGGTACTTCCCCAAATATTTTGAGCTCGAAACTGACACATTTGCGGTACTTCCCCGAATTTTATTCAAAGACAAAACAAAAAATGTTGCAATGTATTGAGGACAAAATTTTTTAATTTCGCAAGTACTGAGTACGTAATGAAAAAAAAATTTTTTGTCGCAAGTATCAAGGTAGGCAAGTACCGAGTATCTGCAAGAATTGAGTTACTACTGTAACTGTAAATATTTTATTATTAGCACTGAATTTAAGTGTAATCTTCAGCGTTGTGCTTTAAGCAGTAATTTTTTTGTTCTTTTTTTGTTTAAAAAAATATACATATACAGTTGTGTTCATTAAAATAGTAGTGCGGTACCTCAAAACATTCAAAACTCTTTTATGGACATCTTTAGCTTTACAAATTGATCACTTGCCCACATATTTTGTAGAATACAATGTTCAGAATAGAAAATCGAAAAAATCCCGTTACTCTTGTGTCTTTTTTGCTTGTTTTCGATGACTTTTGATAACAACTATGAAAATCGGCTGTTCATTAAAATAGTAGTGCTGGTTGCAAGTGCTTGAAAAAATTAAGTTAATAATAAATATCGCCATCTGTAAATGCAGTTTAATAGTTGAATACATTAGTGATAGATATCTATTGCGATTTCTACACTTTTTAGTGGGTACAGGAAAGCCTTGCTCGGTCGAGAAGAGAGACCTATTAGTTAACTTGAAAAATAAAGGCAATACTCATAAAATGATGGAAAATATTGTTGTATGTAGTGCCACTATGGTTATTAATGCTATAAATTGGTGCAAGGCCCAAATAAATAATAAAGGAGTTTCAACTAAATATTAGACCTAACCTAGCATGAAAAATATGTAAAATGAAATTGAACTTAGTTAAACTTGTTTTTTAAGCCTTTGTAATTACCACTACTATTTTAATGAACAGCAATTTTTTGTAACCTTAATTTGATTAGACCGAAGTAAAGAAAATTATAAGAATTTATAACTAAAAATAACTCCATATATTCTTAAAAATATATGAAAATTGTTATTTTAATAACTATATGCGAAAATTGTGTTTATCATTTAATTTTGCAGTTTAATACCAAAAACTCATATGCACTACTATTTTAATGAACACAGCTGTATATATGTATTTATGAATTGTTATTGAAAAACACGTTTTTTAATTAATATTTGCGAATGGGATTTTTTCCGGGATTTTTGATTTTTTAAATGGGATAAAGTGGGCGTTTTGCATAAGTGAATGGGATTTTTGGAGCTAGGTCTCTGGCAACACTGGTAACAGCATGTACAGAGTTTCCGTATGGCAGGTTGGCTTAAGTTAAGTTATTCCTAAATCATAACTAATGGGACTATAAGTCGTTTTTGCTCTGTGAAATTTTATAAGTCGTTTTTGCTCTGGGCGCGTCATATATGTATCATATAGAACGCGCATCTCATATAAGCAAATCTTTTCTTTGGCTGGCTACAAAGATCCAACCCGCCAGCGACTCGCTCTCATTGTTACTCTCTCGCGTTACTACTCCCATATTTACACTCGCTCAGTTGCAAAAATTTTCGTAAGCAGCTGCCTTTGCTACGCTCGTTCTGGCGTATAGGCATTCATATTTTTATACCCTACACATATGGTAATAGGGTATAATAACTTTGTGCGAAACTTGTAACGCACTAAAGGAGCCGTCTTCAGTATAGACATAAGAATATAGAAATGCTTAGAATCACTTTCTGTGTTGATTTCCGGTTGTCCGTTTGTCTGTCAGTCTGTCTTGCTGGCCGTGGCCACAGGAGAGAATTAGATTAACAAAATCGGTCGACGGACACGCCCAAAACGGGCCAGTAAGTCCCACTACCCCGGAATATTTCCAGTAATATTTCTTGAATTTGCGCTAGAATTGGCCGGGGTACCAATTTCGTCGCCTCTCGGAGGTTGGGTGAGACTTCGGACTTGGTTTAAGGCCTGCACCACAGAAGAGACCAGAAGTGTATCTAACCAATACAGTAACAAATTCTTACACTAACCCATTTAACTTTTAACATCAAACAGCTGGACCTTTGCCCCCACGGACAGTGTACGTGTGAGGCAAAAAAAGTGCAATATTTTCGATCAGCTGATTCAGTTACACTTCTGTTGGCTATTCTGTGATCGCAATTGAAGTAAAAACTGCTGACTCAAGCAAAAATGGGCGTGGTCCGCCCACTATACAGACGGTAAGCGGTAAATCCTTATAACTTCCATAATATATCCACCAGTCCGTTCATATTTGGTCACATCACTGCTGGTAATAATACCTTTAATCGCTCCAAAAATGGGCGTGGTGCGCCCTCCATAGGAGTGGTAAATTAAAAATATCGAAAATTTCTGTTTTGCACCCTCCAGAGCGTCAATACTTGGCAAATATAGTCCTATTAGGAATGTCTTGTAGTTTGTCAAAAATTGGCGCGGTCCCCACACTACTGTCGGTGAAACCCGACTGATGCTTCCTTACTTGTTTTTTATTATGTTTGAAACTTCGGGTATAATGTTGAAGTTTTATGATGGATACGTGCGGGTTGTTATGTTGAAAATAATTTTAAATATAAAAAAAAAACTTTTTAAAAATAAGCTTTAATTATACGAGTTTATGTTTATTCGGCAGCTTGAATGTTAGAAAGAATAGTTTTTATTCGGACTGACTTGCCAAAGAGAAATGACAATACTTAGTTGTCTATTTCTGTTCTGAAACAAAGCAATTTTAAGTGTACAACAACAAAGAATTAGAATTATTGCTCACATGGGCAGGTCATATAGCTATTTCGGTTTTTGCCAGAAAACCTCATCAGTGACTTTTAATGTGAATTCTAATAATTTCTAAACGACTAATTACTCGAAATAGAAGCATTAATGGTGAAGTCTGTGAAACGTAGGATTTGAACCATGAACCTATGACGTAGTAAGCGAATGTGTTAACCATCACACCATCGGACTGGACGACTCTGCGCTGACAAACATCACAAAAACTGATACATCCATTTGCCTCAAGTATGTGCTCCGACGGAGCTCTCAAGTAAGGCAAAAACAATTGCATTAGACAGTGTACAATAACAACAAACACTATGCGTTTGATATAGACAGCAGGTAACTGTGATGTTTGTCAGCGCAGAGTCGTCCAGTCCGATGGTGTGATGGTTAGCACATTCGCTTACTACGTCATAGGTTCATGGTTCAACTCCTACGTTTCACAGACTTTACCATTAATGCTTCTATTTCGAGTAATTAGTCGTTTAGAAATTATTAGAATTCACATTAAAAGTCACTGATGAGGTTTTCTGGCAAAAACCGAAATAGCTATATGACCTGCCCATGTGAGCAATAATTCTAATTCTTTGTGTTGTACACTTAAAATTGCTTTGTTTCAGAACAGAAATAGACAACTAAGTATTGTCATTTCTCTTTGGCAAGTCAGTCCGAATAAAAACTATTCTTAATAAGCTTTAATTTATTTAATGTACTAATAAAAGCTTGGGGCGCTCATGTGTTCAATACTTGTCAACCAGTTACCACAATATTTTATTTAAATAATTTTTTTGCAAATAGATTCTAGTAATGAAAGATATTTTGAATATGGATATTGAGCGCACAAGCTTTTATTAATAGTAAGATACAGGTGACTTGGAAACAATTTATTTTCTACTTTTTAGTACATTAAATAAATTAAAGCTTATTTTTAAAAAGTTTTTTTTTTATATAATTTTATTTTCTACTTTTTAGTCTTTCATAAATTCAATTTTAGAGCTCTGAAATGTTTCACAAAAAGAATTTAAAACTTGCAGAGCAGTACACAATATTTAGGGTATTCACAGTGTTTCCTACCGTCATATGTCATATCCTCAATTTAACAAATAATACGGCTGTGATCGATCCTAATATTCGTGGCATATTTGTGGCGCGATGAGTTGTTGTTGTTTTGCCTGCAAGGCGCGGCGAGTAAGTTCCTATCGTTTTTCATTGATGTGTGGTGTACCTATAATTATAAACTGAAGCCCAAGTGTGTAGTTGCTTGAAAAGTGCCACGCCCCCTGTCCTACGCCCATAAAATTTTACCAGTGGGTCGAAGCATCCAAGAGGGGCCTGTATACGGAATTTCCAAAGCTATTCTATATAAACGATTTTGTTTGTATGGGCGGTGCCACGCCCCCTTATCCAGTGTCCGCCTCATTTTCTCAGTAGAAGGATATGGATATGTAGTAAGTTCCTACCGAGTTTCATTGATGTGTGATGTGTAGTTCTAAAGTTATACACAAATCTGGAGTTGATAAAAAAGTGCCACGCCCCTTATCCTACGCTCATAAAATTTATTGATTCATGTATTGGGCTCGTGTTTAGGCATGTATGCAAAGTTTCAGATCTCTAAGTAGTCGGGAAGTGGGTGAAAAATTGATTACTAGATTTGACGACCCACATACATACATACCGGATGTGAACCTAATATAAAGCTTATAAAAAAGTTAACTCGGAGCATTGTTTTTGAGACCGGGTTGTAACAATTTTATAGGGGCCAATCGATTTAAGGTAGAAACATATGGCAAATTAAGATTCAATCTACTTCTCAAAATGGTGTACGTAGATGTGGACATTTAGTATACATATGTTCTTTGCCAAATATTTGACATCATCCGAGTACTCCTTAGGGGGAGAGCTAAGCAAAAGCTTGCAAAAATTTTTGTTTCATCGCTAATGATTTGAAGGAATTAATGTCTTCAATGCATTTTCTGAAGCTTTTTTCTTATTCTTTTTAGTACGACGCACAGATTTTAATTTTTTTTCTTTATTGTATTTCTTGAAAAGTTTATTATATTTTTCTTAAATTGCTCTACTAATAAATGGTTTTGACATATGTAAATATAAACAGTTTTTGTCGTAATATTTTTCAGAAATTCATTTCGGGCGATCGCATTCACATCATATCGAGTAATCAAAGCACAGCAAAAATAATCATCCTAGCATAGCAAAAAAAAAAAAAAGGTACTACACACAGCCAACAGCGCATACGCAAATCTCTGCTACTGAAACGAAGCAAAGACGATGAGAGCAACACTCCCATTTCATATCCTTGCATTTGCTTTCCCTTTTTTTCTTTTCCCCCGCGTAGTGAAGAGCTCGCAAAAATTGTTTCGTTTTTGGTCGACATGCGCGTTCTATATGATGTATATGTATCTCTGCTCTGTAGCAATTAACCCTCTCCTGCCTCTGGGTCCGCGAAGATTGCAAATGTCGAGATGTTTTGGCATAGACTTCTGCAACATTCTAGGTTTAAGAGCAAAGTTTGTCTCTGTTTATGTGTATGCTAACCTCCATAGGCCCCACTTTATGGCATTGGGCGAGACTCAGGTTGGTGGGGATGCAGATCCACTGGAGTTCCATCCTGTTGGTTAAGTTCAGGATCCAGCCGCACATCTTGAATTTGTTTCTACAGAAGTCCCAATTCGGAAAGAGAGGCCACCTTTAACAAGCTGGACTCACTTCCCGACTCCATCTTCCATATTTTAAGAACCTACCCGGACAGCGAAATCGTAGTTTCTAGAGATTACATTGCCCACAACTCGTAAGTTTCTGACACATTCTAGTCAAACAACTCCCGAGGTATTGTACGTCGAGCTTTTTGTCGAGTCTAAAAACCTGACTCAATTAGTGAAGGAACCAACGCATATCTCCTGCGTTGACGGGCGTAGTCTAATACTCCAGACCTTTTTCAAAGATTGCACCCATAAAAATACGATGTGAACGTTTTTGCACCTCGTGGTAATTCGGACCACTGCACAGTGTTTCGAGTAGAACAAGCTAGCTGGACAAAATTATTTTACAATGGAAATGAATAGATAAGATTGAAATAGAAATAAAATCGTTCCAGAGAGGGGTCGGAAATTAGCGGTTTCCAAGCTGTGAATGGTTAAAGTTATTTTTAGACTTTTTTGAAGTAAAACTTCTTTGCGGAGGGCTAACCCAAAATTTTTGTTACGGATAAATTTTTCGACATAGCAACAAGAAAGCTTAAATCTGTTCTGTCTGTCTTGCCAAATTAAATTATGGCATACTTTTAGGACCCCATATTCGGATAACATTTCACACATGTGCAAGTAGGTAAAAAAGTTGCGAGAGCTTATAAAAAGCACAAGCAAATTTAAACGCAGCCTGTGCACGCACCATCCGAAAATAATAACGTAACGCGTACGCAAAACGTAAGCGGAAAACGGAAAAATCGCAATTTTTGCCGCAAATCTTGAAAATTTCTGCATTTTTGTTGCTCCACGCGACGGCGACGGGATTAAGGAATGCAGCGGAACGCATTCCGGGCAATTTTCCCGCCATTTCAGGCATTGTGGACGCAAAAACTACTTTTCACGCATGCGATAAATTTATCCCATGCAACATCGTCCTTACGTAGCTTGGCAAAATCCGAAATCGCATGCGATTTTTGCCGATTTTGTATGCAAAAATTTTTCCGTTATAATTTTGCAATTTTTCGCGTTTTTCGTTACGTCATTTCATCTGCATTACGTAAGAAAGCACAGGAAAAGCAAAATTCCATTTGTTTTGATTTGTTCGATTTCTGTTGCCGACCGAAATTCAAGTGCCAAGAATGGAAATGGCAATTGAATCATAATCGTTGGTAAATTTAAACGCAGCAATGTTCGAGGTGGAGGTGTTGCAATCTATGCTAATATCAATAACACCAACATAGTAGCTTCAAATATGAATATATTTTTACGCAATGTAAGTGAAATTGGAGATATCTGTGCTGCAAACTGCGTTTTAGAAGATGGGACAAATTTAATAATGGGTGCAGTTAACATTTCTCCCAATAATACTGTGCCAAATATTATCAGGTTCTTACACAGAAGACTCCTCGTATATGGTTTAGTAGGCTCACAAGAATTTGGAAGGAACTATCACACAATGCCATTAATTTTAGCTGGAGATCTCAACCTTAGTTTCGCGTTGGAAGAATCCCAACCTTTTATCCAATTCCTGCATGATGCATTACAACTACGAATGAGCAACAATCCCAATGAGTCTACAACATTGCAGTTTTCTCGCAGTATCTTGAAAATTTAAGTTCTAAGACGTATCATAAGCCGATTGTTTCTACGCTAGAAACAAATATCGCGATTTCTGAAGTTACTGATGGAAATAATATTACTGAGTTAAATAAATAAAATTTCTACCACTAAAAGTGTTGAATTCATTTAAGAAATCTAAACAATATAACATAGATAATGATTATCTATCAAGCAAAAATAAAATAAAAACATCCAAAATAAGTTTTACTTCAGCCGTGTGGTCTAAGCGCACGTGTTTTTTTTTATATATGTAAGAGCCTATAACTTTTGTTATAAATATTGTTTTACAGAGGACAAAAGCAGCTTTCCAACGCTATATGAAACGTAAATTTTCTTTAACAAAAGTTATAAGGCCTCGAAGTCTTTATTTTAAGATTCTGAACAAAAATTTTATGTTTTTAACAGTTCCAAATATGCAAAACACTTTGTATTGATTGTACTCTTCAAAATAATATAAACTTGCGATTAGAGCCCGACCGAACGCTTGGTCTCGGTTTCGGTTACCGAACAGTTCTGCCAAAAGGTTCGGGTTCGGTCTCGGTTCGGTAGTATTTAGCCGAACAGTTGAGGGAAAAATTGTATAGTTTTAAACAAAATATTAATTTTTTAATAATATTTTTTATTGATTTTTCATAAATCAGATGCTTAGGGCCAGTTTCTCAGTGGATGTTTAAATCTAATTTGCGAATTGAGTTTAAATCTAGTTTAACTTTGCTTGAGTTTCACAGTGCATTTATTTAAATACGGAATAATGAATGGCAACTTCGAATATTTGACAATTGAACACAGCACAACTTGCCAAAAACATATGTTCAATTGTTCAATTATGGAGGCAGCGCGATCTAAAAATTTTTCGTCGGCCGAAAGAAGTGAATTATTGGATATTCTTCAAAGAATCCACAGTTTATATTATTTATAATACTACGGGATCATTTATATGTGCTACACCATGCAGTTTTATGTTTAATTTGATCTCTTATAAATTGCAATATTGTCGACGCAGCTTGCTTGCACATCCGAAATCAGCTGTTTATTTGTTTTCGATTGCAACTCTGTGCCGTACTTAAATGCCCACAACCGGGCATTTAAATTGTATTTAACTTCCCACTGTGAAACTGAAATTCCCTATTTAAACTGCAATCAGAGTTTAAACATCCACTGAGAAACTGGCCCTTAATGTAGGTATTTATACCTCAAATAAATTGTTTTTAATAATAAAAAGTATTTTTTCCTTAAAAGGTATACATTTTTTTTCATTAAAATTCTTCTTCTTTTTTTGCATATATATTCGAAAGGTTCGGTCTCGGTCTCGGTTTCGGCCGAACATTAAAAAAGGCCGAAGTTCGGTATCGGTCTCGGCCAAAATTTCGGGTTCGGTCGGGGTCTACTTGCGATATATGTATGTGCTTTTAGCTGTGTAGACGGAAAAATAAAGCTCATGTATTCGCCCATCCAATAGAAATACAAATTAAAAACCTTTCAAAAAATTAATTAATTAATTAATACAACCTCGTAACGTTGCTCTTTCTCGATAAAAATTTACACAAAGCATAAGAATATGAAATTTTGTTTAGAAGAATTTTATTGAATAGAATAACATTTATAAAAGATAATAAATCTCAATTTCAATGAGAAAAAAAGTGAAGTAAATGAAAGTTTTTACAAATTAATTAAAACCTGTCCTATTAAATAAAATATTTATATAAAATATATCTTTTTAGCTTTAATAAAATGAAATATTTGCATAATAATCAGATTCAGAGGAATCTGGAGTAATATCTCAGTTTTAAGAGTTCCTAACAATTCCTGTTTCTGGAGATATAAGTAAATTTTCAAAAATAAAAAAAAATAGTTGAACACATTTGAACAGCCTAATATTTTAAGAATTCCAAGTACACATTCCCATCTGACACAGAACAAACATTTAGCCGAGATACATGAGGCACACGAAAGTTTCGCTCCAACAAAGAAAAAAAAACGTTATTTTTTAACACCAAAAGTACCACATTTTTAAAAACAATTTACTATAACACGTATTTATTTGGAATATTTGCTAAAATAAAAAAGCTCTGACCTTCAACTGTGAAATCCATTTGCACTTTTCTAAATAATACATGCGCTTTACGATTGTACACGAATTTAACTTACACGTGCTCAACTCAAATTCCTAATTAACAGTTGCACACAAATTTTCTCTTTGATACCTCATTACTCAAAACATACCTTTATGTTTCAACTAAAATTTACTATTTTCCTCTGTCTAGTCAATTGTTTAAAAAATCGTGTTGATATTTTTGAAATTTGAGAGAATGACTTTTGTCCACCTAGCTTGTTCTACTCGAAACACTGTGCACTGTACCATTTCCGCTGCTCTTTTAGCAGCGAAGCGAATAAAATGAACGATAAGGCAAATTGAATCGCATCGAATGACTTCTTCGATCTTTTCAATTGAAAAATGTGTTTCGCTGCCAGAAACATACATACATACATGTCACGGCAAAGATGGTCGAGCAAATAATCGAATAAATCGCTCGCTGCGAGCACTCTCCTCACATCGACTGACGGCACCTTTAACCCTTGATCAAGTCAGGGGCAGTACTGTACACCCGTTAAAAAAAATTTTTTGAATGTAGGAAAGAGTTTGATTGTCTACATAATTTCTTATTTAGGCAATACATGCTTGACATTGAATCGAAACTTAAAGTGGATCCTAAAAGATTTTGGCAGTACATTAACACTAAAAGAAAAATTATTGGTATCCCAACTAGTCTCGAATATGACGGCGAGGTATCAGACAATATATTGGATTCATGTAATCTTTTCGCAAAATTTTTTCAACAGGTTTATGAGAAATATGATTCCCCACAAACCTTAAATGATATATCTCCTTCGGAAAACATTATCTGTGGCTTTGAAATTTCTTCCGATGACGTAAGTCTAGCAATTTCCAATCTTAAAGCGATTTCTAAGGTGGATTTAGAGGGATTCCCTCCAATTTTCTTTAAACTCTTTTCAGAGGCAGTAGCTACTCCAATTGCGTCACTGTTTCGAGTTTGTTTGAAAAGGGGAGTCTTTCTAAATCCTTGGAAATTATGCTCTATAACACCAATTTTCAAATCTGGTGATCGCAATAATGTTAATAACTACAGGCCAATTGTGAAACAAAGCACTATAGCTAAACTATTTGATCATATAATCAAAAATAAATTATTTGATTATTTGAAAACCACCATTTCGGCATTTTTTTCTAGTTTCCTTAGAGATAGAAAGCTCTACGTTAAGATTAAATCAACCAAGTCGGATACCGTTATGCCGGTATCACACTGCTTCCGATTCTTGTCGGCGACACGCTTCCGACTCTTGCTAATGCCTGTACCACACTGCTTCCGATTTTTGTCGACGACTCATTGCTTCCGACTGTCGTCGACAAACGTCGGCGACTACAGTCGGTAGCACTATCACACTGCCGACGACAGTTACCAAGAGTCGGAAGCGTGTCGCCGACAAGAATCGGAAGCAGTGTGATACCGGCATAATAGACGCATGCTCAGGCATACCGCAAGGGACACATTGCGGTCCGCTTCTATTTCTAATCTTCATCAATGATCTGCCTAATCGCTTTAAATTTGCAAATTTCCGATTGCATTAAACTTCAATCTGATTTACTGGCATTTGAAGCCTGGTGTACTGGAAACCATCTTTTCTTAAATTTAAAGAAATGCTGCGTGGTAACCTACTCTAAAAGGCCTGTAAGCATTGACTACAACTACCTCCTGGGAAGTTGCTCTCTTCACCGCTGCTGCGAAGTCAAAGATTTAGGTATTATTTTTGACTATAAGCTTACATTCTCTAAGCATATTGACTATATTGTCAGCAAGTCCTTCACTCTTCTTTATAATAAGAAAGAAGAATTTATAAGAAGGATTTATAAGAAGAAATACTGAAGATTTCAAGGACCCCGCTACTCTTAAATCACTTTATGTTTCCCTAGTCAGAAGTCGCTTAGACTACTGCTCTTTAATTTGGAATCCCTACTACGGGGTCAATCCCAACAAAATTGAAAAGGTACAAAAAATCTTTACCAAATTTGCTTTGCGAAGATTAGAATGGCAGTGTGATCTTCCATCGTACATTGGCAGAAGAAAACTGTTGGGTCTGCAATCCTTGCATGACAGGAGAATTTATCTTAATTCCTTAATCTTTGTTTTTGGGCTGATAAATAAAAATATAAACTGCCCACAGCTATGCAATTTTTTGAATGTTCATATTCCTGAGAAAAATTTAAGGAACAAGCGCTTGTTTATTGATGCTACTCACAAAACCAATTATGCGTGCAATGAGCCAATATCTCGGTGCCTTAGATTATGCAACATCTATGAGAAATATATTGACTTCGATGTTAACATTCACAAATTTAAGTTGAATCTTTATGCTATTTTCAATTAATTATCTTATTTATATAGTCTGTAAGAAAATTTACTTCTGTAGACTGAAATACTAAATAAATAAAACACAACACAAATCTCGCTTCCATTAGTGTAATTGCTTCTTATAAAGATATTTCATAACTGATTTGAATTACACTCATTTAAATTTTATTTGCGAGCTCTTTTGGACCGGTTATTACGTTTCACGCTCAGGGAACTACTTTCAGAACTAAAAGAACGCGAACTTGATCGAGTAATTCGTCTTAACTCCATCGGAATCTTATGATTTTTGGATTTCTTGGATTTTTTTCGTTTTGTCTTTGAAGTAGCAATTTTATATAAAACTTCTGGATCCTCCTTTATACAAACGGTAATTTGTGGTTTCGGAGCACATCCTTCCATATGTAATTGCAGGGTCTTCTCGTCAATTTCTCCATTCGCCGCTGGTGGTTTATAATTTGCTACGTGATCTACCCGAAGCGATCGCCCTAAAATCTAAAATCACAAGAAATCAGCATCTTCATTTTATAAAAACAAGGAGAAAATTACTTTTATCCCGTTCAAATTGTCTACAGCTAAAATAGTGGATCGTTGATCTTCGTAACAGACGAAACAAAAGCCTTTTGATTTTCCGTTGGTCTTGTCCCGAGCCAAGTTCAAATTTACGACTTCACCGTATTGTGAAAACACGCAGATTATGTCGCCTTCAGTTAGTGTATAAGGAAGTCCACCCGCAAATATCCATGCAGAGTCGTGGTACATGTCATGCCAGCTCTTGCTCCCGGCACTATTTTTAAGCTCATGTTCACTCAATTTTAACACATTTTTCATGTTCCTGGAAATATAAAAAAATGTCAACCAACATTTTGCCAATGAGTACTTTTTCGTGTTAAATTACGTCAAGGGATTCATTTTAAATTATCTTTGCAATTTTAACACAGAACGATCAAAAACTTCCGATTTTGCAACCTAATAATAATTCCAAATTTATTCAATATTGTATGAAGATACTCCAAATATCTAATGATTCTTGAAAAATAGAAAGCCTTGAATTTTAATAGCAGGTAAACAATGTTTGCCACCTTTAGGAGAGGTGGAAAACTATCGTTTGTGCCATCAACACCAGCACTAGTGATGGGTAGTCAAAACCGAAGTTAATTGGACCACCAAAAAACATGTCCTAAACATTCAACTATCAGAGGCAATTTTTAGTTTTGAGATTTGAGAGCTACGCTTTTGTATGATTTCTTACTATGTACTTGAAAAATGGGAGCTTAACACACATGGACAAATTTGTGTAACATGCCTGCACACTCACCTACCTTCATGACTAACGCACAGTGACACATATCCAGCCCCTATAAACGGTTATGCATGCGAAATCCCAGATCCTTCAGATCCACTAACATGATGTCGCCCAGATCATCGGTTCCAGCGAAATAGCAGCTGGGCACGAACACGTCGGAGTACTGCTAACATGCCTAACATTTCAGTATGGCCTTATGAACATTCATGTTCACATGGCCATATGCCTAGCATTTCAGTATGGCCTTATGAACATTCATGTTCACAACGATACGATTAAATACGATACGCGGTGACTGATTGGCGCTTAAGAATTTCAATGAGCGGAAGCCTGCAGTTCGTTCTTACTTTGAAATGTACGTTAATTACAAAAACTCAAGATTGTATAAAATTAAATGAATAAAAATGCTTTAAAATTTTAATGCTATAGCATTCAAGTCATTTTGTATTACTATAAAAATTAATGCTATAAGGGGCCTTAGCAGTTCTCAAGAAATCTGCTACGAAATTTACTATTTTTTTTCAGTGGAAATGTGCATGGGGTAACTCAGGTTTTGGCAAGAAATAATAGGGGTATTCCTTATGGCGGAGTTCTAATGGCCGAGTTCTAATGGTGCGTGCGTGCGCGCCATTGCGCTGAACATTTTTGACAGCTAAGTTGAACTAGTGCAAACATATGAAGAGAGTGCCAATGAGCGCAATTGAGAGTGCAATTGACCAACTTTCAACTTTTGCTGCACAAATTTTGCGCTGACAGCTCATCTACAGCTCGCATACACACTTTGTGGTTACCATCAGTGTGAAATAAAAGTGTGGTAGCTGAATATATTTTTATGTTGTACTTATTTCAATCAATATTAGGTATAAACGATATATACACAATATTAAAAGTTAATATAGCTATAAACTTGGGACGAAATAAGTTCTGTAAACTATTTAGGAATGTTTACTGCTCAAGTTGTAAATTGCCGAAATAGGGTGACTCTTTTTGGAGCGCACGCATTCTGTACATTGGAACAGCTCAAGTGCGCTTCAAATTTTTGCGCACACGCACTTGTGCAAAGGTGCGCACGCACGCACCATTAGAACTCCGCCATAATGGTGCGTGCGTGCGCACCATTGCGCTGAAAATTTTTGACAGCTAAGTTGAACTAGTGCAAACATATGAAGAGAGTGCCAATGAGCGACGCGCTGAGCGCAGTGCGTAGAAAGTTGACCAACTTTCAACTTTTGCTGCACACATTTTGGGCTGACAGCTCATCTACAGCTCTCATACACACTTTTTGATTGCCATCAGTGTGAAATAAAAGTGTGGTAGGTGAATATATTTTTATGTTGTACTTATTTCAATCAATATTAGGTTTAAACGATATGTACACAATATTAAAAGTTAATATATGTAGCTATAAACTTGGGACGAAATATGTTCTGTCAACTATTTAAGAATGTTTACTGCTCAAGTTGTAAATTGCCGAAATGGGGTGACTCTTTTTGGAGCGCACGCATTCTGTACATTGGAACAACTCAAGTGCGCTTCAAATTTTTGCGCTCACGCACTTGTGCAATGGTGCGCACGCACGCACCATTAGAACTCCGCCATTATCCGGAGCGAATGCAAAAGCAAAAGCAAAATTTTGCATTTGCATTTTTATAATCGGGAACGACCTGTTGCGAAATCCATGCAAATGCTTTTGTCAAACAGCTGTTTTATTTTAGAGTTTAATAAAATGACACGAAACAACAGAAAACAACAATTTTGCGACTTCTTAATTGAAAATGCAGCAAATGAAATCACGAGTAAAAATTTAGGACACCATTTTTTGAAATAAAAAGTGAAATTAAAATCAAAATGATCAGCTGGTCGCTGTTAATACTCGTTGCTGGCAGCTTAGATCACCAATGTGTGCGACTTTTCAAGCTGGCAACTATGCTCATATTTTGCATCAAATATTTTCCACTAACAGCCTATTCTTGCGTTCCCGTCACAATTGATTGTGACACAATTGTGATCCGCTTTCTTGTGACGAGCTTTCTGCAACCCTATTCCTTGCCAACCTTATCACGGAAAAAGCATTGCGAAGTTCTTTGCTGTGAAAACAGCTGTTTGTGCTTCCTCTTCTTCGCAAAAAACGAAAAATGGATTTACAAACGGCAGAGAAGTGAGTATTTTTTGTAAATCTTTAATTATTTGTCAATTTATCTCTTTTCATTTCATTTCTAAACATTGAAAATTCGAGGGAACTACGCAGGAGTAACTCCACAAGCAATAACAGTTCCATAGCTCCGCGAACAGTCAAAATTGCGCTGCCGGGCACGCAAGGCAAACGCGCAGAATGTGGTCTCTGGCGGAGGTCCTCGAACTGCCGACATAATGGATTTCGAGCAGCAGGCCATATATGGGTTGTGTTTTTAATATTGTGTAATATCTTTTAAATTACTGCAATAAAAAAATCTCACTTTTTGCTTCAAAATTCACGTTTTGCAACAGTTGTTTTCGCTTGTGACCTCCTAATTCGACCGTCACAATTTTTGTCACAATTGATACGTTTCGAGCTTTTGATTCCTGTTCCGAATAAGGAAAAGTAAAAATTGTGACGAAATGCTCTATTGTGATGAAATGAGTATTGTGACGGTCGCAGGAATAGAGCTGTAAACGCAATGGATTTTGGTATAGGAAAATTGTGACTTTAATGCAAAAGCAAACCAGTGTGTTTTGTTGTTGTATATGCAAAAGGAGGAAAAATAATAAGGTACGTTCGTAAATGCAGTAAATTCGTGCAGTGACAGTAGCAGTGCAGCCAACTTTAGTTACCACTGCCCGATCTGGCTGCAGAAACTTTTGTTGCATTATCGAACGCGATTCAGGATGGAAATTTTGGTTAACGCATTAATTGATGGTTGCGAAACTCAAGTGAGAGTCTTTTAATGAATTTCAATAAAGAAAGAGTAAAACGAGTGAAAAAAAGATATGTCGTGGTAAAAACCTTGTTGAAAAAGAGAATTATATCCATCCCGAAAGTAAATAATTACTTTAAAACAATAGAAACGTATCCAGATGATGTATTCCATCTTTATACATGATAACAGACAAATTTTGATCCATTTACAATATGTATAATAAATTTTCTACGTTTCCATTTCGTGTTTTGTAACCGGCAACAATAGGATAATGACTGCAAAAATTGCAGAAATTTGTCACTGCGGTGCCACGCCGTTGCATTAACGAACGCGCTGCACGCGGCAGTATTGCACCATTTTGCGCAGTCTCTTGTTCTTGTTCATTTTGGTTAAATTCCATGAGACTTTTGGTGAGGACGAAAGATACAAAACGCAAACTACCAAACCTGCAATCCACAAAATCCAACCAAGCGAACGTCGGATTCGACAGTATCGCTGCTAATGTCGAGCAGAACAGACCAAAGTGCGGATCTTCTGCTTGTTCTCATTTATGTTCAACCACGTGGAAAAACTGGTTTTGGGAAATTGCATTGGTGTGTGTGTGCTGTGAAATTAACCAAACTAATAAACTGTCTCTGCTTTTACGAACGTGTTGCTTTGCAGTGCATCCGCTGGGTTGCATTTACGAACGTACCTATTATTACTTTAACAAGAAGAAGATATCAACGGATATTAACGGGCGAAAGAGGTAAATAAAATTTTAAATGTTCATTTTAGATTGTAAATTGTAAAATATTTTATATTTTCAATTATCTTAATCTATTTTCTTATTTTCAGAAATGGAAAACGCAAAAAATACTCAAAACACACGACGAAGTGCGCCAAAAGCGCCTCAATAAATTTGGCGAAGCTGGTGAAGAAGTGGCGAAGGATTTGGGACCTGACCGATCTAAACCAGGTTACACTATCCCATTGGACAAGCGTCTGGATGCGGATGGACGTGGTATGCAACAGATGCACATAAATGAAAAATTCGCTAAAATGATTAAGTGTACAATGTGTACCACAAGCCATGGCGTGATTCTAATTCGACCCAGCAAACAAGTTGACAATTAGAGCCCGAACGAACACTCGGTTTCGGTTACCGAACAGTTCGGCCAAAAGGTTCGGGTTCGGTCTCGGCTACAAAAGGCCGTATTTAGCCGAACAGTTGAGGAAAAAATTGTATAGTTTTAAACAAAATTTAAATTTTTAATAATACTTTTTATTGATTTTTCATAAATCAGATGCTTAATGTAAGTATTTATACCTCAAATGAATTGTTTTTTATAATAAAACCATAGTGGAATAATATCAAGTGTACCAGATAGATTGTCAAACCTTACAATTGCCAAAAAATTTTTGATTTTCTTTTCTCCTTCTTCGTTATATGTCTTATATGTCATCCGAGACATTAGTACAAAAAAGTTACTCAACATTTTTACGTACCATGCAATTTTTATTTTCAGTAATGAACCACCACGTGTGTTACATTTTTATAACAAATAGCGTTTATAAAACAATTGTTAGTATTTTTTTATCTCGTAAAGACCACCAGAACTTCACATTGCCCCAAAGAAATTTTCTAATACGTCTTGATTTAGTCTACTAGTCAAAAGGTAGGACATTCCAAACTTTTCTTGAAGATATTTATACAGTAAATTTAGGGAGGTATTCGTTATTACCACAAGCGTTGGGCATTGATGTTTTTTCTTTTCTTCAAACGCAAACTCAAACTGAAAACGGGTTAATATTTTTGACAATTATCAGGTATGACAATAGAATGTCATTGCTATCTGGTACACTTGATATTATTACTCTATGAATAAAACTAGCTGTCCCGGCAAACGTTGTTCTGCCTAAAATAATTATTTTATTCCAAGATTTGTTTTGAAATGTATTTCAATGTTTCAGGAAGAGTATGTTTTCGTGAATATTTCTACCCCGACAACAGCTATCGGGTTCAAATTTTGTCGGCGACTTTCTGTCAACTTTAGTATTATATGGTGTGAATTTGAGCCAAATCGGTTTCGAAAAACCGCCGCCGCAGCGCCACTTAGGAAGGTCTAACATAAAAAAAACCATTCAGAGCACCACACGAACATATGTTGTGAGTATAAGGTCGATCACTTCTGTGGTTCAGCCGTGATGCTGCAACATACATACGCACAAACGTTTTTATATATTAAGATGTATTTTTTCCTAAATATGTATACATTAAAATTCTTCTTTTTTTTGCATATATATTCGGTCTCGGTTTCGGCCGAACATTAAAAAAAAGGCCCAAGTTCGGTATCGGTCTCGGCCAAAATTTCGGGTTCGGTCGGGCTCTATTGACAATGACGCCTATGGCGCAGACTTGGATCGCATTCTAAATACCAAACGTTTATAAACACTTGTTCAATAATAAAATGTGATTTAGTTAAAACCGACAAGTAATCCTGCAATTCAGCATTCATTATATAGAGTTACATACATATATCATAATTTTTACTGGTGCAAATTTCCTTCTCCGAGGATTCCATAGCATCAGCAGACACTTTTGGTTGCTTTGTCGGCATCAGCTGTTAGCTGTCAAAATTACTTGGCTACTACTATTTTTCCCTCAAGAAATAATGCACCATTTTTCTTGAGCGATTTCTTGAGAACTGCTAAGACCCCTTAAAATGGAAAAATGAGAGCGAAACCGAAAGAGCGTAGTTTGATCATTTGGGATCATGAGAGACTCGGCTGTCGATGCCAAATCACCAAATCAAAACAGGGCTGCGTTGTAAATTTCACTAATTTTTGGCCTTTAGTAGTAAAATAATAGTACAATTCAACAGAAAGTGTATGAAATGGTGAAATAAAATGCTTACTAGCAGCACTGGCTGGAATTTAGTTTTTTTACGTTGCTTTTTCATGCTGCGTGCTTTTTGTCCTGTGTGTGTGTATTAATTTCAGAAATGTAAGTATATTTTTCACTAATAACCTCGCGGACGTTGGTTTTTTTGCAGTTATCTTGCCAAGTTGATGCACTTCCTTACTACGCGTCTATGCTGTTCACTCCAAAATTTAACATTTTTCGCGTAAGATTTTCCAAATCTTATAATTTGTAAACAGAGAGAAGAGTTATCCGTTTCCCTAATTTTTATTGCAGAAATAAAATGTTTAAGCAAAAATAACAGAGGTGCAAAAGAAGTCTCACAGAAATAGTATCAAAAAAGTAAGAGATCACAAGAAGTTTGGCAAATAGTGAAATCATGATGGGAAAGAGCATAAAAATACATTGGTTATGATTTTTTTGATCCTCTGCGTAACACCGCCCTACCAGACAGAGGACTCGCACACAAGCGCTAAAAATTTGATTGTTATTTCAGTTTGAATATATGTGCAGATATTTTTTTTGTACATTAAATATTTTATTTTGTTGCTTTTGTCGCGTGGGAACCAGGTACTCGAAAACATCTGTAGTCGATAGCCGTGTCGTGCAATTTATTTGTATGCCCTATCAATTGTAAGATAGGAGCGTTAGTTTGTAAGATAAGAGCTATCCGCTGTATCGAATTCCCAACCCACTGAGAACAAATTTTTGAGGTTTGACCTAAATGTCCTAAAGGCCCTAAATGTATACAAAGGAATCTTTGTGAATGGAACTCTGTAAGGAATTACAAAAACCTACCCTCTGTGCAGCTCCCAACCACATAAAACGGTTCTCCCCAAAGTGGCTCTCCAAGAAAGCGGTGCGCCGCAACACCACACTTCCGTGGTCTCCATCTCATTTCATATAAATAAATTTGTGAATTTTTCTAAAGTAAAGTAAAACGCGACACTCCGCGCAAAACAAGCAAAAATTCAAATCGAAATAATTCGCTTTACTTTCCTTTGTTTCAAAATAAAAACCGTACACCTCCGTAAGAGTTTAAGCAGACATATTACTCAATTAAGTAAATAAAATTTCTACCACTAAAAGTATTGAATTAATATAAGAAACCTAACAATATAAAAGACATTAGCCCAATTCACAATCTTGTGCAAATGGTCTGGGATTTTTGCAATTGACAGTTTTGTAGCAAAACTACAGTAGTTTTGACAGTAGTTTGTGAATCGGGCTATTTTGATTATCAATCAAGCAAAATTTAAAAACAAAATACGAATTTAATTTAATTGTCCAAATTGGCGTCTAGACTGGAACGAATTTCTGGTTTACCATTCATTTTCGGATATATATTGCTATGGGTCAAAAAAGATTCCTTGCCATTGCTTGCTTACCATCGACTGCCATTTTGAAATTAATTAATTTAAGAAACCTAACAATATAAAAAACATTAGGTGTATTCCTTATCCGGAGCGAATGTAAAAGCAAAAGCAAAATTTTTCTTTTGCATTTTTATAATCGGGAACGACCGATTGTGAAATCCCTGCAAATGTTTTTGTCAAACAGCTGCTTTATTTGAGTGTTCAAAGAAATGCCACGAAAGAGCGAAAAACAACAATTAAGCGACTTCTTAATTGAAAATGCAGCAAATGAAATCATGGGTAAATATTTATAACACCAATAAGTGCGACTTTTCAAGCTAGCAACTATGCTCATATTTTGCATCAAATATATTCCACTAAACGAAATGGATTTTGGTCTAGGAAAATTGTGACTTTAATGCAAAAGCAAACCAGTGTGTTTTATTGCTGTGTATGCAAAAGGTGGAAAAATATTTTGCATTTGCTCTTTTGCAGGACCATTTGCACTGTATCGGGAATACCCCTATTATAATTATCAATCAAGCAAATATAAAAACAAAGCTCGAATTTAATTTAATTGTCCAAATTGGCGTCTAGACTGGAAAGAATTTCTGGTTTACCATTCATTTTCGGATATATATTCCTATGTGTCAAAAAAGATTCCTTGCCATTGCTTGCTTACCATCGACTGCCATTTTGAAATTCAGGAAATTCTTCCTAGTCGAGACGCCGGGTAGTAAATTTTTGTCGGAAACCTAAGTACCAGAACACTTGGATTGCAGTGGCGACGGCAGCAATGCTCCCTAGCACCTAGTACAGATGTCAATACCGGCTTGCCAGTTAATTTTTGCTTTCCCAAATCGCTGTTTTCTCAGAATAGAATTTTAATAAAAATATTTTCTGACATATTGCTATTGATTTAATACTTGAATGAAAAAGATATATACATCGTTATTTGTTTTGCTGTGCTTTACGTTATCATTCTAATAAACAAAAATTGGGATTCCAGGTTTGCAGACCTAAAATCCCGGAATTAAAAGGTCTTCGGAACTGACATCTCTAGCCCATATAGTGAAGTCAGGAGTTTTTCATTGCGTTGGTGTGAGGTCAGCTGACCTAGTGAATGTAGTTTATATAGAAGCGAAACAGCGCAATGGCACTACACTCCGCTGCTAAAGGAAAATTAATTTCCGTAATTGGCGATGAAGTATAAGCAACATTTTGACAAATTAGGCATATTGACAATATTCATTACTATTTTTAAGGATACTTGCGTGGGTTTTCTTCTGGGTGGTGTTGGGGAGATAAACAAGAATCGTCACCCCAATTTCATGGTTGTAGATAAAAGTAAGTCTGAAATTGTTGAAATTTAAAACATAAATATTAAATTATTTCTGGTGAACGTAATAGATACAGCTGTGAGTGAAATAGAGGATTGCTTCAAACGTTTTTTAAAGCGCGATGACATCGACATCATTCTAATTAATCAGAACTATGCAGAATTAATTCGTCACGTGATCGATTCACACACATCTCCCGTACCAGCTGTACTTGAAATTCCATCAAAGGATCATCCATACGATGCTGCCAAAGATTCGATCTTAAGACGCGCTAAAGTGAGTAGGGTTGTGGAAAAAGATATATATATAATATATATATATATGCAATCTTGTTACTTTTCCCCCAGGGCATGTTCAATCCAGAGGATCTGGTGCGTTAAAATGGCAGCATCATTTGCCTAAATA
Organism: Neria commutata; assembly: GCA_963457695.1. Taxonomy (NCBI): domain Eukaryota; kingdom Metazoa; phylum Arthropoda; class Insecta; order Diptera; family Micropezidae; genus Neria; species Neria commutata. The sequence goes on from OY735245.1 coordinate 34,611,206, forward strand.
TTCCTAGTAGTAAAATTCCTGCATCATATAAACACTGTTTACTCTTCAGTATTTATATTTATACAAAATGTTTTGGTTTTAAAATAAAAGCTCTTTCAAACGAATTGAAAGAATTAATTCATTTTATTTGTGTTCATAAATATAGTAAATTCGTATGTTATCTAATATGCATTCGATAAGAATAGAGCCCGGTATGCAAAAAGAAAAAAATTAATATGTAGTACTTTGCTATTAGAAGAGTACACATTGCCATTGTGATCCGCAAAACGACCCCAGAAATGTTCGTTTTCACGCCAACTATTCAAAACAATATATGGAGTTACAACGGTATTTTGTGTTTTATTTATACTTTCGGGAAGGCCTGTATCTCACTAAAGAATTAGAAACTAATATCAGCCAATTAGTAGGCGTTTTGCGGAATAAAGCGTTGTTTACATTGTAAGTAGAGTGAGATTTGCAATCCCTGTGCGTTTTAGAAAACTGACGTGAATTCGCCATCCACTTATTTTATTTATGCCAGTACCTTTACATGTTGATATTTTTGGCAATACAATATATAACTAAGGAATATATTGCGCAGGCCATGAACTAGTTACATTTTGATCGTTTTACGTTAACAGGCAATAATTGATAGGAGCGATCGACGGACCTCTTAGTTTGTGATCGTGTGATAGGCCTTGGTTTTCTTTCAACACTGGTAGCACAATGAGTGATTTGCTTATCTGAGCACTCCTCTTCGTGGCTAGCATAAATGTTAGGATTGTTTTCCAAAGAGAGATCTTCCTGAATTTTGTTTAGTTGGGAATCAATGTGGCCCTTGTGAATGTTTGGCTTATTTTTGATATTAAAGGTATCTTCTTCGTAAATCTCAGAATATGTGTATATGGAGTTACGTCGAACGGCAGTGCAACGCTTGGTATGAATTGCTAATGAACGCGTCGTTTTAAAAAGCTTATTGCATTTTTGACACTTGAGGGATTTATTGTTCTGGGCGATATGCTCATCCTTTTCATGCTCACTATCCCCAGAGTCTGATTCTGAGCTAAATATTAAATCGTTTTTGTCGATGGACAAATTGGAGCGTCCCTTGCGAATTGCAATGGTAGAAACGGAAATTTTTTCTTCAAAGGATGCCGATGATTCTTGCAATGTTGGTGTATGTTGCAGTGTAGAAGTTATTTGAAATATTTTTTTAGTCGGTGCCAGAGATCCGAGCGCATGTGAAATAGAGCAAACTTTTTTATTGCTACTAGCTGGAGTTGATGCCGTTTTCTTCTTGCGACGGAATATTTCATCAAGTTCAGGTAATTCTGTTTCTGGATAAGGATCGACTTCACTGCTCAACTCGTAGTCAATGACCGAGGGAACAAATGCTAATTCGTCATTATCATTTCTCTGAACTTCAAATAGAAAATTTTCAGAACCTGAATAAAAAGAATATATGTAAAAGAATATGAATACTTATTATATAAGGTACAAAACATATTAGGGGTATTCATTTAAATGCGCAAAAGCCTGACAAACGTGACAAACTTGACAAATTTATCACCTGATAAAGGAACTGTCAAATTTTTCATGAAAGTTCATTTGCACAAATGTGATAAATTTGTGCAATGATTTCGCTGTGCAAACGATGTTTGTAAACTTAAGCTTTAAACACAATCAAATCGCGAGGCGAATTTTACGCGGCAAACAATGGCGTCTTGACGGCAGTCGTCGTGGAATTTCGCCCAGTGAAACAGAATCAGACCAAAAGTAGCATCAGTTGATTCGGAAAAAATCATCCCAGAATTGAAAAAAACCACGGACACCACGAATTTTCCGAGTTGTAAAACTATAAAAATAGTTTCCGCACAAAAATCTACAATTTCCTTACTTCAATTTATTTATTTTTTACCACTGACAGCTGATTTTTTCGCGAGGCGGCAGCGACAAAATTAGAATTTGTTCTATCGCGAGGCGAATCGTCGCGAGGCGAACTACGCTAGCGTCGTTATTGTGGGCAATCATATGCACTGCTGTGTGTTTTAATTTTGACACCGCACGTTCGCCGCGTAAAATTCGCCTCGCGATTTTATTGTGTTTAAAGCTTTAGACGGCAACGAATGCAACCCTGCTTATAACATTATGATGAAAGTTTAGTATTGAACAATCAAAATAAACGCAAAAGGGTTACAGTAATTTTTTCCAAACAGCTCCAACATTAACCTTAACTTTTTCACTGATTCTCGGCATTTTAGTTTTTTTTTTTTGACAGCCAAATACCATTTGCACAAACTCTTTGCCAAGTGCGTTCATTTAACACACTTGATAAATTGGCGCAATGGTCAAAGTTATACGCTTAAATGAATACCCTTATTATTAATTTATAGTAAAACAGATAAATCGATGGTAATTATAAACAAGAGAATACATAGGTACGTTCGTTAATGCAACCCAGCGGCTAATCTGCAAAGCATCGCGTTCGTAAAAGCAAAATGGCGCAACACTGCCGCGTGCATCGCGTTCGTTAAATGCCACGGCTTGGCACCGCAGTGGGAGATTTCTGCAACTTTGGCAGTAATTATCCTACTGTTGCCGGTTGCAGAACTCGAAATGGAAACGTAGAAAATTTATTATAAATGGATCAAAATTTGTTTGTTATCATGTATGTATAAAGATCGAATACATCACCTGGATACGTTTTTATTGTTTCAAAGTACATAATTATTTACTTTCGGGATCGATCTCTTTTTATTTATCTCTTTCAACAAGGTTTTTACCACGACATATCTCTTTTTCACTCGTTTTACTCTTTCTTTATTGAAATTCATTAAAAGACTCTCACTTCGAGTTTCGCAACTATCAATTAATGCGTTTACCAAAATTTCCATCCTGAATCGCGTTCGTTAATGCAACGTAAGCTTCTGCAGCCAACCTGCAGACGAAATCAGCTGATCGGGCAGCGGCAACTAACGTTGGCTGCACTGCTGCTGCCGCTGCACGAATTTCCTGCATTTACGAACGTACCTCATATTACGGCACTGAATAAAATTGACTTCCCAAACGCATCAGCAACTGTCTGATGCTCTATTTCTATTTTCTAAAGACGTTGGATAAATGCGAAGCATAGTTTGGATGCAACTGGACTTATTTTCAATATGCAAGAAGAATTCAACGACATCTACCACCTTCGTAATTTTATAAAGCTGCTATTTACGCCACAATGTCTGCGCTCGGTATACCTGTTCAGCTGATGAGTGAGGCTATGTAAAATGACGTTTAACAGCTTACAAAGCTCCGCCAACATAGGAAAGGAACGCTCCGATACTTTCGATACCGTGTGAGGCTTAGACTAAGCTCTAGGGCAGGCTATAACGGTAACGGGCTATCAAGATCAATTAAGTAAGATTCTGGGATCCCATGCTATTAAAATTTTGGTTAATTACGGGATTTAGAATAAATGTAACAAGAAGGAAGCATCTGTCGGGTTTCACCAACAGAGTAATACCCTCACCAGGCAACGAAAGGTTTATGGCCTAGTCCTGCCTGTTCTAGAGGGAATAACTATTTAACTCTCCAGGGAACTAAAATATCTTGTAGTAATCCTTGAAAGCAAATTACTCTGGAGTAGCCATTTTGAATCCAAAACTTGCAGAGTTCTTTCAGCCTCTTTTAATTGCCCGGGAGTATTTGGTAAGACGTGCTAAAATGAAATACATTTTGATTGCGCCCAAAAAAGCCAGGTCCTGCTTAGGACGTGTTACTCAAGATTTTACCCCTATACGTTATCATCCGAAGTGAGGCTGCCAAGGCCTGCTTCAGATTGAAACAAGGAGGGGTCTGGTTTGAGTCGCATCGGGGGATGATTATAATAATCTCGGAACTCAAACTAAGTTACTGTATTCAAAATTTGGTTCGAATCGGCGTACTCCTTCTATCCCTCCTGCGAATACAGATAGACAGACAGACGACCGGAAATCAAGACAGAAAGTGATTCTGAACATTTCTGTATGTGTACTTACGTCTATACCTAGGATGGCTCCTTCAATGCATTACAATTTCCGCACAAAGTTGTTATGTCCTATTACCATAGGTTTAAAGGTAAAAAAAAAACAAATGAGATTCTATACCTAGGACGTTTTTAAGATGTAAACATATTCGCAGAATCTTAATACATCCAATTATCATAGTGGAGGGGTATAGGAAAAGCTTTAACTCACCTGGAATTGAGCAAAGCTTTTGCTTACGCCTGTTTTTTCTACATTCAAAACTTGTGCGCTCCTTTATCATGGGAATTTCGATGCAACTTGTGTCAAAATATTCAGAAAGATTCAAGGCGTTACTGTAGCTACTACAAACGCTGGTAACTGGATGCCGAGATGTAGTTACAAGTTTCCGCGTACGCAGAGGATGCATAATTACCATCTTTGGAGGTTGAATGAACTGTTTTCGGGAGAAAATCGGAGTCCAATGCAATCGATTTTTTTGAAATCCTCTAGTAGGATGTCGATGGGTGTTAAGGGCAGGATTGGACTTAGGCTGAAATATATGTTGACCACCAAAAGAGATATTGTTATTTCCATTATAAAGTGTCAACGCCGAAAATTGAGGTGATCCATAGCTAGCTATATGCCTGGAATTACTTTGAACCCATTCTGGTTGATCGGTATAAGGTACTAAGTTTCCTCTTGTATCTTCTTGTTGAACAATATTGTAGAACTCGTTTGGCAATAAAGAACTACCTTGCTCCAAACTGTTTGCGGTTCCATCTTTGTTCCCGTCTATATTTTCTTCCGAGAGAAAACGACTATCAACTGACACATTCTGATGTCTGGGAGTCATCGGTGGTTGTACCATCTGATGTTCATCTATTGCAATCGGCGTAACAGTAGTGGATGCGGGTAGCGATCCAATGGTATTTAGGAATGCATCGGAATACCCATAACTTGGGTAAGGACGGTTGTGTGCAGAAAGAGGATGTGTCGAGTATGGTGTGCTCATGAACATCTGCTGTTGCTCTATACCATGAAACCATTGGTTTATAGCAGATGAATATTCCTCGAATGTCGTGCAATCTGATGTTGGGAATTCTACAAGTGGTGAATCCGATAATAGACCAGGGCTTCCGTTTTCAGTGCCGACATTAAATATTTCGTTTCCAATGCTATTACTAGTTTCAGCTGCATTTTTTGTTTGTTCTGTGATATAAGTGTGTTGAGTTCCATCAGTAGTTTCTGATGGAGACCACGAACAATTTGACTGCCCAGTACTTTGTTCTTGTACCGTTGGGGGATGCACAGACATTGTACTCACTTGATCACAATAAAAGTTTTTAAATTCATTTATGTCACCAAGAATATCGCTGATGGGATTCAAAAAGCCTGAAGAGTCTTGGCATTCAGGACCCGAATCAATCGAACCCAAGAGACTGTCTTGTGTTTCAAATAGTACTCGATCAACATCAGCGCTACTAAAATCGCCTCGGTTGATAAAACTGAGCTGTCCGATAACATCAGACTCGTTTGCCCTAAGAATTATAGAAGAAAAATTACAAATGAAATTACGCAGTATTGACTTTAAACCTACTCATTCAAATGGTAGTTGAACTCTTCCATTTACTTTGCTTTATATTCAGAAAACTTGCAGCTAAATTAAATCCGCACGCAATTCTTTTAATCTCAAATAACGGTTAACGGTTTGCGTAAAGCTGGGTTCTTAAGTTTCTGTGTTGCAAAATGATATTTGAATCAGTTGTGGGGACAGGGTTGAACTGGCTAAAGAGGTGTTTGCAGCTCTCAAGAAATCGCTCAAGAAAAATTTTGCATTATTCCTTGAGGGCAAAATAGTAGTGGCCAAGTAATTTTGACAGCTAACAGCTGATGCAAATCAAAGCAAAATGTCGTTAAATGAAGATTGGTAAGTTTTCACAAAATTTACTATTATTTGATTAATGCATTATTTATATATATTTTTCAGGCATAATATGGTGTCCGTACTAAATACCGCAATATTGGTGGTTTGTGCGGAACAATTAGAATCGGAAGAAAGCAACAAGCAAGCTAAATTCGACATCAGAAAATTTTTTGAGGCGCTTTTGGTGTTTTGGCGCACTTCGCGGTGTATTTTCCGAGTTTTCCATGTCTGAAAATAAGATAATAGATTAAGATAATTGAAATATAAAATATTTTGCAAATTTACAACCTAAAATGAACATTTAATGTTTTGCTTACCTCTTTCGCTTGTTATTTGCTGTTGAAAGTCTTCTTCTTGTTAAAGTAATAATGTTTCAAACATTATTCCTTGCCAAAACCTGAGTTACCCTATGCACATTTCCACTGGAAAAAAAGTAGTAAATTTCGTAGCAGATTTCTTGAGAGCTGCAATAGGGGTCAAGTAATTTTGACGCAAGGAAATTTCTTGAGCATTTTGTTGGCGTTTTTTTATATGGAGTTTTCGCATTTCTTGAGAGCTGCAAACACCCCTTAAAATGTAAAAGACAAGCTTTCGAATATGAACGATTATGTCGGTGGCTGTGTTTCTTTTTTCCTTGCGAATAATTCGAACAAACTTTTTTTTAAGGATCTAATAGTAAACAAGGAGCTGTTTTTATTTCGGCGTTCAGCAACGCACAGAAAAAAGTTTGTTGATCACATTTGCTCTGCTCTCTTATCTTTCTGGTGTGAATGAGCTAATTTGCCTGCATGTGTAAGTACAAGCTATTAAAGAAAGCTGAACAGAAAAGCAACTAGCGAAAGGCAATCATATCGTGATTCTTTTGTATTTAGTGTGCGATATGGTTGGAGAGTGGCGGAGAGTTATGGTCTAATTAGTCCAGCGGTGTCGAATTCAATCGTGCCGGATAGCAATTTGCCCAGTTACTCTAACAGCTAAACGGATTGCATCTGTCAGTCTATTCTTTTTGCTAGTGCTGCCGTATAGTTTTGTGCACAAAAGAAGAACGCTGTTTATTTACTTCTGAGATGAAATTTTACATTCTTTATTAAATTTATGGCACTGAATTATCATAATTGTTACATCTCTATATTGTGTACTACTTTTTTAACTTATTTCGGCAATAATAATCCACTTCTTTTGTTGAACTAAAATCGAAGGTCACTGGCAACACTTTACTGCAAAGAGTTCACAAACAAAATATATCGTGAAAAATGAATTCAAACGACGAAATAATTGACTCAATGTGCTTAGTGTTGTGTAAAATGTACGATGTGTACAAATTTTAAGCAAACGAAAGCGCAGGTGGACTATATTTCCAATAAATATTCGCTTGTTTTAACCAGTGTTGCCGTTTAAATTCTTGCATAGGAAAAGCATTATTGCTATTTAATTTTCAAGTGAATTTTTTGGGTGGCAACATTCTTTTCACAGCTGACACGACTTTTGCAGTAGTTTTCTAATCGACGCAGAAATTTCTACTACTCAATCCGGTCAGAGTAATAGCGAACATTGTGTTCGGGTAAGATAGATTGCGTCAGCTGACACGATTTCTAACCTTACCGCTAGAGTAATTCTACCATTAAGCCCTGTGCAGACAGGCGACACTTTGTCGCGGCGATTTCGGAGCGACAAAATTTCAATCTTTCGAAATCATGCAAAATTTTATGTTTACGCACACTATCAACATGTTCTGTCGCTGCGTCTGCGCAGGGCTTGCTGAAACTTTTTTGGCCGTCTTGCGCTCATACTTGTTTTTGTTATTGCCTTCTTGCTTTTGCTTTTCTTTGTTTCGACATGCAGGCGATGTGCTGTCAAAGTCAGCTGTTTGGGGAGGTCTGGGTTGTTTGAAGCAGTTGGAAAGGCAGTCTCCGAAGCGACTCTGATCATATTGTAAACTAATTTGTAAACTTTTATTTCTGATGTTTTTTGAAAATTTGACCTTATCCGTGAAAAGGCTGTAGCAAGCTCCTATATACTTCGTCCATTTCTTTCAGAGAGTTCAACGAACAGATACACACTTCAATTCAATTTGGTCTTAACCATAGTGCCCCCGCGCGCATGATTTTATTTTGTTGTGAAAAAATTCTTCAAATTTAAAATAACAAAATAATGGGACAGTCGAAAACAAATTCAATTTAATTTGACAGTTGGATTTTTGTTGACACAGTGCTGTATTTAAAGTGTAATGAAATGACTTAAATCGTTCTCTATTTGGACTCGAATAAGGTGGCAGCCTTAAGTTGACAATACTGACAAAAAGATTAAATAACAAAACAAAAACAAGACGGGGAAACGAGGTCTTCCGCACAAAATACGACATTATACAACAAAATTGCTCTTGCATTTCGTTATCAACTCTAAACGAACCAGAAAACCGAGCATTAAAAACAATATACAACGCACTTAGTCATTGGAAACGAATTGCACCCAATCCCACTATTCAGTGAGTGAGCTATTTGTTCTGTGCTTTCCATTATGGTGCGTGCGCAGCTTAGAAATCGAATCTATTATTGTATTACTAGTTATGGAAAGGCGCCCGTGGCGCCCACTGACTCAATTTTGGACAATCTTTATTTTTATTTTTTTGGATATTTAGGTCATGTTTGGTCTCACTCCGTAGGCTTGGGATCACTCCAATGCCCGTCTCATTTTTCGAGTTGAAGGATACGGATATGTAGTAAGTTTGTATCGGGTTTGATTGACGTGTGGTGTATAGTTCTAGAGTTATACCCAAGTGTGTAGTTGCTTGAAAAGTGCCACGCCCCTTATCCTACGCCCATAAAATTACCAGTGGGACGACGCATCCAAGAGGCGACTGCATACGGAATTTCAATGCTGCACGACTTTTAGTTCCAAAGCTATTCGATATAAACATTTTGGTTTGCATGGGCGGTGCCACGCCCCTTGTCCAATGCCCGCCCCATTTTCCAAATTGAAGGATACGGTGCTGTATAGTTCTAAAGTTATAACCAAATGTGCAGTCCAATTTGGTGGCTCTTTGGTTTTTACAAAAAGATTTAATCAAATAGAATCGGAGTGCAATGATTCCAGACTTGAATTATGGGTGAAATTCTAGCAGTATTTAGCTTAACCCTCATCCTGTCAAAAGCAGTCAAGTGCGAGTCGGGCTTGAGCAGTCAGAGTTCGCTGCCAGAACCAAATAATTCTTATAGATCTTACATTACGGAAGATTTATTTTGCATTAAGCAAATAGAGAAAGAGTGTCTTATAAGAGCTGGCCTTATATTCTCAGGAGTGTACACAAAAGTATGAGAGCTACTACAAAGCTGTAGATCAAAATTTCTCTTTAGTTGCGAGTGGCGCCATCTTGTGGTCAACTCAGAAACTAAAAACTACTGTGGCCTTTCCAGTTATTAATTGATACAGAAAAAAAAATAAGAATACCCTGCAGGGGTTCGAACTCATGCAATTTCGGTTTCTGCGCCAGCGCCTTACTCACTGCGAAACAAAAAACTACTGTGGCCTTTCCAGTAATTAATTGATACCGAAAAAAAAATAAGAATACCCTGCCAGGGATCGAACTCACGCACTTTCGGTTTCTGCGCCAGGGCCTTACTCACTGCGAAACTAAAAATTATTGTGGCCTTTCCAGTAATTAATTGATACAGAAAAAAAAATAAGAATACCCTGCCAGGGATCGAACTCACGCACTTTCGGTTTCAGCGTCAGCGTCTTACTGACTGCGCTATCCTACTCTTGCTTGCTTATTTTCTAAACTCTTATAAGAAGCGTTTGCGTTAATTTTGCAGTGAGTCAGTGACGAGGACTTTTATTATATAGATTGTAATTCAAGTTTTACATGCTCTTAAGTATTTTTTGATCTCTAACATAACTGGCAAAAGATATGCTCGGGTAGCGCTCGCTTAACATCGACTGTCATTTTGGCATTTTGGAACCCGTATTTTCGGCAAATGCTTCTGCAATGACTTCATATTTCACTTTGCTATTGTTATGGATAGAAATAAGACAATTTAATTTCACAATAATTATATGTATTGGTTTTTTAAATTCAAATTCTTTTATGCAACACTGAAGTTATGTTCGCTTTGTCATGTTCTTTTTAACGAAAGATTGTTCACGTTAAGTTAAATTCTTGTATTTATAATGGCTTCTTCCGGCGTCACTTCTGTATAATTTGCCGACGAGGAAGCACGAATAAGTAAGTTAAGATTTTTAGTATTGAACCTGTTTGTAATTTAATATCTTTTTAGATATTAAAACCTTTCCACACCTTACCATTGCTTTATCTTGCCTAAGCTGAATTAATAAACGGAAGGTTCTTAGTATATTTGTGCCCGTCATTTCATGTTGCAACTGCCGCCGCAACATTCTTTTTAATATTTATTCCTGAGTTGTCGGGAGTGCGCCATTTTTGATCTCTCGCATGCCGCGCTACAATTTAAGAAGTCAAACTACAGTCTCAACAAATTCTACGTCTAATTTGCCAAAAATGCCGAATAACAACGATGAACATAACACGGATAGCGACGACGAATTCGATCGCACCGTAGTTGTACAAGATAAAGCGATATCTGACCTACAGGAGCAAATAAGAAATTTGCAAATGTCACTGGAAGTCTCAGAAAAAGAGAGGTTAAGTTTGAAGCAAACACTTGCATCGACATCAGCAGTCTCGCCCGCCGACGTTACAATGGCCGCCGTCACCCTTGCCGACAATAGCCACGCCAACGCCACCGCACCTGTTGTTTCGATGTATGCCAATACAGCCAATGCCTCTGCATACCCAGCCTATGCCTTGCCTCTCATGAGTTCTGCCAACGTTACTTCTCATACCGTACAAACTCCTAACGTCACCTCTGCCGACGTATTTTCAGCCCGCGCTAATAAGTTCAAATTTTAGCTTTAATAATCATTTCGATTACATTATTGCAAAATCAAACTCAATGATTGGTTTCATTAAGAGGAATACCCAGAATTTTAAAGATCCCATGACAATAAAAGCAATTTACTTGTCGTTGGTTCGAAGCATTGTCGAATATTGCTCTATTATCTGGAGCCCTTTTTACGATGAGCATTCCAATCGCATTGAAAGAGTCCAACGAGCATTGACGAAATATGCGCTTAAAAAGATGTAGTGGCCTGATGGTCTGCCTTCCTATGATGCCAGGCGGAAGCTTTTAGGTCTGCAGTCATTGAAAGAAAGAAGAACGCTTAACTCTATTTTGTTTGTTTATCAAATTTTATCCGGCAAAATTTGCTGTGATGAATTATCAAGATATTTTTCTTTATACGAGCCGCCTATTAATCTTAGGAACTCACGATTTTTAGTAGAGGAACTCCATAGAACAAACTATGCATTCAATGAACCGATTAATAGGTGTATAAATCTATGTAACTCTTATAAACCATTTTTAGATTTCGATGTAAACGAGCACCGCTTTAGGCTAAGCCTTTTTAGTATATTTAATTAAGTAATCGAATTTACACTGTTATAGTCTGTAAGATTTGTTATCCGTAGACTGAATTAAATAAATAAATAAATAATCCTACGATTTTTGCCAACATCGGAACTGCCGACCATCATCCTGCTAACATTGCGCCAGTTATAGCCCCAATCAACCGCACTTCAGGACCTTTTGCTACGATCTACTCGCCTAATGTCAATTCTGCCGACATTAATTTCGCAGCACATACAGCTACAAACGCCTTGCACTCTTCGCCTGTGCAAAACCAACAATCACAAATATGGACGCCGTCATACAATCAGCCTTGCGTGCGAAAACTGCAAGATCTGCCAGAGTTCACTGGAGTGCCAGAACAGTGGCCAATGTTCTCTGTTGCTTATAGAGAAACCACAATTATGTTTTCATACACACAATTTGAAAATCTTCTTCGTTTACAGAAATCCCTCAAAGGAAACGCCCGTAATACAGTTGAATCGTTGCTTATTCATCCATCAAGTGTGAATGCAGTTATGTCAACGTTGGAGTTCCACTTTGGACGGCCCGAACTTTTAATTCGAAGCCAGCTCGCGAAAGCACGAGCATTTCCAATGATCATCGGTGGAAAAATAAGCGAAATAGTGAACCTCAGCACAATGGTATCAAACCTTGCCACTTTCCTCGATAATGCAGGTGCTTTACCGCATCGGTCAAACCCAACTCTGCCTGATGAATTGGTAAGTAAGTTACCACTTAATAAACGAGAAGAATGGGCACGCCACACGTTTGCCATAAATAAGCCTTATCCTTCAATTCGAGAATTTAGTACTTGGTTGCAGCAAATGTCAATGTATATTGCTATGGCAACAGAAATTACCAAGTCAAGACCAATTATTAGAACCGAGCAGCCTACTCAAAAATTTAGTAGACCAACGAGGCCAGTGTTGACTATATCTGAAGTGAAATTGGAATGCCCTTTCTGTAAAGAGAACCATAAATTGTACCAATGTAACAAGTTTAAAGAGGATGAATGTGATAAGCGTTGGGAAAGTGTAAAGGCAAAGCGACTGTGTTTTTGCTGCCTAGCTGCAGGCCATAACGTACTTGTTTAGGCCAAACGCCCTAGTATCAGTTGTACCGGTTCGGCTGGAGCGAGGTGGCAACTTGCTGCAAAAGAGTCGCCTGGGCCCGAGTGCTGCAAGCCGGTGGCGGTAAGCTGCGCTCGGGCACTTGCGATTCAAACCTCCAGCGAACCAGGTAAGACCACTTTTCGCTGCTCCTCCATATGAGGACCTAATTTAACTATATATATTGTTGTGCCATCTTCTCCATATGAGGAGACCACCAGTTTCTTAAAGTCAATAAATTAGTTGCATACGTTTTATAACGTGTAGTGGAAATTTGACTTTTAATTTCTTTTTCACTAATTCGCTTTGGTTTTTCTCTATCTTTTCGTTCCCTTTAAACCCTGCCCTTTCAACGCCGATTGAACCCGCAATTTTTAAATATATTTTCGTTTGACGTCATATGCGGCAAACCCCTGGCGAACTCGCCATTTGGTCCTTCGAGCCGCGGATCTCGGCTTTTTGGAAAGCGGCATTTCAACTTTAAAGGAGCATTTAGCGAGCAAGTTTCATCTTTAAATATATAGATCGCAAAGTGCGCATATTTAGAGTTTTCGTCGGCCACAACACAATCAACACGAAAATTAGACGCAGCATTTAACGACAAACTGTCAACTTTAAATACTACACAACTTTAACACAACTACAAACAGTGCGAAACACCAGCGGCAGTAGTTCCAGCAATTTTGAAAATCGCAAAATTTTTTGCGCAACTTTAAATCAACAATAAATAAAACCAATTTGCTGCTGTCACAGGTGCGTACAATTATTGGTGACAGAGTGCGTCATTTTAATTTGTAATAAGGAAATAAATTTAAAAAAAAGGTACATTTTATTTATAATATAAATTTGAATTCCTCTCTGCATTTTTTATATGGGAACGACTTGCAAAAATTTAAGTGCAATTCGTTTTCATATTGTCCCGGGCGTTGACCTCGCAGTCTCTTGGAAGAAAAGTACATAGGAATCATATGTTCCTATGTACTCTGCCTAAACAGCACATCTCTTTAGGTAAACCTCCCTGTCCAACAAGAAGTTTGAGAACGAAACGAAACTTCGTTCTCAAAGTTAGCGCCACACTTGCATATATACCCCCCAAATATATTTCGCTCACTCACTCATTGCCAATTCATACGTATCATTCCCATTCACTGCTCACTTGCACACCAGTCACACTTGCCTATGCAAGAGCAAGAAGCTCACATACACATACACACTCTCACACACACTGCTCGCACACTGTTCCCACTTGCCTCGCTCTCACACCCCTACCGTCGGTCAGTAGGTCAGGGATCGTTTGGCACGATTTCGCTCATTAGCGAAAATCGAAAAAGTACACCAACCCTGAGTTTCGTGAGCACAGCTGCCATATTTGCTTTGGAATAGAGACGGACACAAGTCCAGTCTATTTGATTTTGATTTTTTTTCATAATAAAGTGCAAATTAAAGTAAATAAAAGATAATAAACGTGAATTTAACGTAAAGTTAAAGTGAAAGTAGAATCATTTAATTCACGCAACCTAAATTTAAAAGTGCTAACCAGCTAGCAGAAGGAAGGAAGACCGACAAGCCGGCAGCCAAACAACGTGGGAAAAAGGTGAAAAAAAAAAAAAAGTGGGAAAAGCTCCAGGCACGGAATTCGGGCTGTACTGCCGTATTTTGTGCCTCAGGTTGGTCGTTCCAACAATATTTTGTTAAAGAAATGTTCTTTCGCGATTTATTACTTTGTGTTTCAGATAAATGCAAATAATAATAAATACAAAGTGCAGTGGTACAAGCGAACCAGCACCCACCAAGCCAAAAGCCCGAAAATCCACGGCAACAAGGCCGTGAAGTTTCAGCAGTGTGTGAGTGTCGTTATATTGCTTATTATAGTTGCTATTAAGTCTAAATTATATATTCACTAATAGCCAAACGAGGGGCGTTGGCCTCCAATCACGAAATACCCAAGAAAAGTGGGATTTTTCTTTGATTTTCGCGTAAGTTGCAACAACATATCGCGGCATTATAAAGTGCACGCAAAGCTTTGTGCACCTTCGTTTGCCATTGCAACCGATCATATCATCGGTAGTTTAATTTGTGGAATTTGTGGTGGTCATTCCTTTTTTTTAAACTTTGCAAGTTTTGAATTGGCTAATTGCAGCGCACAGCGCAAGTTTTCGTCAGCTTTAATTTACGAAATTTTCAAGCGGGTTGATTTAAAAATTTGTTCTCTCGTATCTCAAAATCTTCATCTTTGGTCAAGTCGTTGGACAAGATTTTTTATTTGATAATTTTTTGGTGCCATCTTCTGAATTAATCAAGTAAAGTTTCAATTTATCTAAACACAAGTCTATCTTTGCACAATTGTTTGCTGCAACCGTTCGAGCTTTATTTCATATTTCTCAAATAATTTGTGCGCACCGTGGACCTTTGCCAAGCTGCATCGGCATTTTGCATTTGATTTTGTTAAAGTTTTCGATCGGTGTTCGGCGATCTTTAAGATTTACATTGGTATCGTTCGGTGGACTTCAAATAAAGGTTAAATCCAAGTTTGTCGGATTTGCTTTTTGGTCGTAATTTCCGAAATTACCAATTGCAATAAATTTAAATTTTTTCCTGCGTTTTGGTCAAATCTTGGTTCAAATTGAGTTGGACACGAACGGCACTTATAATATATTTCGTCATTTGTCGGCGCGATCTTCTAATAATATCAGATAAAGTATCGTTGAATTTATCTATAATTTCACGGTCACGGTGCAAGTGTTGTTCGATCTTTCGTTGCACAATTGTTTGCTGCAACAGTTCGAGCGGTTGAAATTTAATTTTGTTTCATAATTTTTGCAAACAATTTGTGCGCACCGTGGGCCTTTGCCGAGCTGCATCGTTATTTTATATTCGATTTGTTCAACGAGTTTTTTTCGGGTTTTCTTTTTCGGATTTAACTTTGTTAAAGGTGGAAATTATTGAATTTCCTTTTCAAGTTGCTCTATTTTCCGAAAGATTTTATCATTTCACACCGATTTTCGGGAACGGTGTAAGAGTCCGAAACTTAAAGAGTTCACCCCTTTTTTCGGTACGGGGTTAGTATAAGTTCTGTTGAAGCTGAAGTGTCGCTTCATAAATTGGGCGGTGTTCAATTAGTCGGTTTGTCCGAATATTTACTTTCGCTAGTCCAAAAAAATGGCAGCAATTAAAGAGTTCAACCGCGTAGCCGAAGAGCTAATCGAATTCGAAAGCGAGTTCAATGACTCGATAGACCAGCATTCTGTGTTCTCTATCGAGGTGCAAAAGGCGGAATTGAACGCCCTTTGGCAATCCGTAAAAACGGCTTATGCAGCCGCCATTCCGGCGATGTCTGCGTCTGTGACTAGCACAGAACTGGGATTGGACACAATTAAGTCCACATACAAAAACTGCTACGCTGCATACGTAACTTGCGCAGCTTTGATGGGCGAATTCGCTCATAATCTGTCGTCCGTCCGACCTGCCAGCTCTACTATGCTGGCAGCGGAAAGGCCTGCTGAAGCAGCTGCCACCACCTTTACTGTGAATCTTCCGCCATGTGATACTCAATTATTTTACGGCGATTACACAACATGGCCATCCTTTAGGGACTTGTTTACGGCCATTTACGTTAATAACTCTCGGTTGAGCCCTGTGGAGAAGTTATTCCACCTCAACCAGAAGACTCGTGGGGAAGCAAACGAGATTGTGAGGAAATCCCCTCTTACCCATGAAGGTTTTACGACCGCATGGAAGAATCTGGTTGATCGGTATGAGAATCGTCGGATTCTCGTCAATACCCAACTAAAGATTTTGTTCAGTCTTGCGCCAGTTCCCTCTGAGTCCGGGGCCGGGCTCAAAAAATTGCAGAGGGAGATCAATAACTGCATTGCAGCCTTGGAACTGCACGGTGTGGATGTGAAAAACTGGGATGCGATATTCACATACCTATGCTCGACCCGGTTACCGGAGACCACCTTGGCTTTGTGGGAACAAACCTTGGTGAAGAAGACCGAGATTCCCAAGTGGGAAGATCTTGACAAATTTTTGACCAGCAGATTCCAAACGCTGGAAACCGTGGCGGATATCCGCAGCGGCCCGCTATCGAGCGGCCCACCGGCGAGCACTAATCGGTCCCAGCCGCGCCCAATCGAGGGAGCTGCAAGAAATTTTCGGGCGCACCATGCAAACACATCGCAGGCCCAGAACAATCTCGGGTGTAGGCTTTGCTCTTCTAAGCAACATATATTGCGTAATTGTCCGCGGTTCTTAGATATGAATCCGAAGCAAAGATTAGATGCCATACGGAAGCAGCACCTCTGTATCAATTGCTTCTCTAATTCCCATGAAGTACGGGATTGTAGGAGCTACGTGTCATGCAGCACATGCAGAGGAAAACACCACTCGCTGCTGCATCGAGCAGATTCTAGCGAAGAGGGTCCTAGTCCTTCTGGAACATGTCCGGCGGATCCCCCCGCATCTCACCCGCCATCCAATTCAGGAAATTCTCGTCCTAATCCTTTCGGGCCCTCGACAAGTCGGGTACACTCGGGGTTTGCTGCAACCACCCAACGGGTGTTGCTCGGTACAGCCATGGTGACCATATGTCACATGGGAAGTAAATTTACGGCTAGAGCATTGCTAGATTCGGGGTCGGAAGGCACATTTATTTCGGAGCGCTTGCAGAAACGTCTCCAGCTTCCAACTGATAAGGCTCGAGCACAGGTCTCGGGCTTAAATCAGGTAATTTCCGCCACTAGCAGCAAGATGTGTACGCTAAGGCTCGGCTCTCTAGCGAGGTCCGACTGGAACATCGAAGCAAGGGCTTTGGTGCTTCCACAATTGACCGGAAATCTACCTTCCGAATATATAGATGCTGCGTCCCTTCAGGATTTGCCAGATTTGCCGCTTGCGGATGCCCGCTTCTATCAGAGTGACCAGGTCGATGTCCTCATCGGAGGAGATTTGTATCCCAACGTCATTTTGGACGGAGTGAGGCATAGGGTCCTCGGGTCACTACTGGCCCAGGAGACAGTGTTTGGATGGGTACTAACGGGCCCACTCCCTGGCAAAGAAGCACCAGAAGCACAGACATATTCTGTGCATTACAGCGAGGTCGCCTTAGATCAGCAAATAGCTCGTTTCTGGGAACTGGAGGATATTCCAAAACAGAGGTTTTTGTCGGGGGAGGAGCAGTTCTGCGAGAGATTATACACGGAAACGACTCGCCGTCAGGAGGACGGCAGGTACGTCGTCCAGCTACCCTTTAAATCAGGAGATTTACCGGAGCTGAGACTAGGCGCATCCCGACATCAATTCTTGCGGAATGAGAGAAGTCTTGCTAGGAAACCGGAGCTTAATGTTCAATACAGCAAGGTGATCCAGGAGTATGTAACGTTGAAACACTCCCACAAAGTTCTCGGAGAGGAAATCTCGCGTTTTCCTCATTTCTATCTCCCGCACCATGCGGTGATAAAGCCAGAAAGCACGTCGACGAAAGTTCGGGTCGTATTTAATGCATCAAGCCCTACGTCAACCGGCGTGAGCCTGAACGATGTGCTGCATACAGGTCCGGTATTACAAGCCGACCTGACTCTGCTCATATTGCGATGGAGAATATTCCGCTACGTTTTCAGCGGCGACATCGAGAAGATGTATCGCCAGATTTTGGTTGATAAGAAGCACACCCCTTATCAACGGATCCTGTACCGAGAGTCGCCAGATGCGCAGGTCGAGGATCTAGAACTGGACACAGTAACCTTTGGAGTTAATTGCGCTCCGTACCTTGCCATACGAACGTTGCACAAGTTGGCTGAAGACGTCGAACGGAGCTACCCCCTTGCGGCGAAGGTTCTAAAGGAAAATATGTACGTGGATGATGCGTTAGTCGGGGCCCATAATATCGAAACAGCGTTAGAGACTCGCGATCAGCTGACGGCGGCATTGAGTTCCGCTCGGCTACCTCTTCGAAAATGGACCGCTAACTGCAAAGCCATTCTCGACGGCCTTCCCAACGAATACCTGCTAAACGAGGATTTCCTGGAGCTGGAAGACTCCAGTATTACAAAGGCACTAGGCATTCGTTGGAATGCGAGCACAGACCTTTTTTATTTTTCTCGAATGCTCCGAAATCAGCACTAACCTCCTTGTTTCGAAAACCAAGGTAGCGCCTGTGAAGACCGTTTCGCTACCGCGCTTGGAATTATGCGGAGCGGTGCTGATGGCTGACATGATGGAGGCGTTGCTGCAGGAGCTTCCCATCAGCCCCCATCGAATATGTTATTGGACAGATTCGACGATCGTGCTCTGTTGGCTTAAAAAACCACCGTGTACTTGGACCACATTTGTTGCCAACCGAGTGGCAAAAATCGTGGAAAAGGTCGGAACCACAAATTGGTTCCACGTCGACTCAGAGGACAACCCGGCAGATCTGGGAAGTCGCGGAGTTTTACCACAAGATCTGGTGGATAACACCCTATGGTGGAACGGGCCCTCGTGGCTAGGGAGGATCCCTCGCACTGGCCTTTACCTACAGATACAGAGGATCACGACTGGTCGACTTCGTTGGAAGCCAGGCCACTCCGAGCACATTTTGCTTATTTTCCAAAGTACGAAGATCAATTGGAAAGATTTTCGGATTTGGCTCGGGGTTTGCGGGTACTCTCTTATGTGTACCGGTTTTATCATCGGCTGCACCCCGAGTTTAAGGACAAATTCGAGTTCGAGTCCTCGGAGGTGTCAAGCAAAGAGATCGAGCACGTTAAAACTCGGCTGATAGTCGCCTGCCAGAAAGCGAACTTTGCTTCCGACTATCGAGACGTGCATGAGAAGCACCCGTTAGCAAAGAAAAGTGCGCTGCTTACTCTCAATCCGTTTTTAGACTCCTCCGGAGTCCTGCGAGTGGGTGGACGATTAGCGTTGTCTCCATCCCTCTCTTATGATGAACGTCACCCGATTTTACTTCCCAATCAGTGTCGCTTGGCCAAGTTGTTGGTGCAATTCACTCACCAGGTCAGCTTGCACGGGGGAAATCAATTAGTATTGCGACTAATTCGAACCCAGTTCTGGATTATACGGGCCAAAACTTTGATTAAGTCCGTAATCCACAATTGTAAAATCTGCGTTATCTACCGCAAAAAAGAGCGGACGCAGCTCATGGCAGCACTTCCCGCTGAACGCACAACACTCAGTCGACCGTTCGCCTGTACGGGTGTTGACTTTGCAGGCCCATTCGACATTAAGAGCTTTCGAGGTCGAGGCTGCGTTATTTCCAAGGGATATGCCTGTATTTTTGTGTGCTTTGCGACCAAAGCAATCCACTTGGAGGCCAGCAGCGATCTTTCAACTGCCGCCTTCATGGCAGCCTTCGCCAGATTCGTTGGCAGAAGAGGACGTCCGACTGACATCTATTCCGATAATGGGACCAATTTTGTGGGAGCGTCCAAAGTACTCAAACGGGAGTCTCGGGAATTTATGCGCGCAGCAAGAGACTGCGTTCTAAGTAGCCCAGCACACCAAGAACTTAAATGGCACTTCATCCCCGCTGGTGCTCCCCATATGGGAGGATTGTGGGAGGCGGGAGTGAAGAGCTTCAAGTCCCATTTCAAAAAGATAGCCATCTCTTGCAAATACACATTTGAAGAGTTTTCAACATTGTTGGCCCGCATCGAAGCGTGCCTCAATTCTAGACCGTTAGGACCTATGTCCGAAAATCCAGAGGAGGTAGCCCCTTTAACCCCAGGACATTTTTTAGTAGGCAGTCCTTTATTGGCTCAGACGGAGCCCGAAACGTTAGATGACCCAATCTCTATAGTCAACCGTTGGCAAAGATTGAAAGCCATCCACCAGCTATTTTGCAAGCGGTGGAAAAATGAATATTTGCACGAACTCCACAAACGATTTAAGTGGAAATACCCACAAAGAGACTGCGAGGTAAACGATTTAGTCATCATTCGCGACGAAAATCTGCCGCCGAATGAATGGCGACTGGGAAGGATTACGAAAATCCATACAGGCCCAGATAAACGAGTACGAGTCGCGGAGATAACCACCAATCGTGGCGTTATCACCCGTCCAATTGTCAAGCTCGTTGTCCTACCACCGTCCTAATCCTAGACGCCCTATAACCTCTTTATGTTTTTTTGTTGTATAGTCTAGATCGATCCATCATGAGCTTTAAGATTAACTCTGTCAAGCGCAACAAGGCGGCAGCTGCCATTACATGCCGCCTCTGCCAAGGCCGCCACCCACTGCGATTTTGCAGCAATTTCCGCGCCATGGACGTGGAACACCGACTGCGCGCGATACTGCTGCACCGCTTTTGCGCCAACTGCTTGGCGCCAGACCACCTTCAGGACCGCTGCCAAAGCGAGCTGCTCTGCCGAGTGTGCCAGGAGCGGCACCATACTCTGCTGCACGAGCGGAGCGCGCCGGCCAACCGTCTTGGAGCTCGTCCTCGACCGTCGCGCCCAAGGCGATTGTGCCCGGATGCGCTGATCATCGACACGTCTTCTGATGATAGCGATAGACCTCGTCCAAGACCGTCGCGGCTATCGCTCCAGGAGGTCGTACGGCAGCACGAGCAAGCAGTGCAGCCATTGCCAACCAGGGACCTCGCCCGTCAATTCCGGCCCCCGCTCCAGAGCCGAACGTCGCGCAGATCGCGACCAAGTAGAGGCGGCGCGCGCAGCCAACCTGACCTGCCACACGCTGGAGCTCGTCCACGACCGTCGCGCCCACGTGCTGAGCAGCGTCGCCGAACGGGGCCCGCTCACGCTGGAGCTCGTCCTCGACCGTCGCGCCCACGCGTCGAGCGAGGCCACCGACCGGAACTCCCTCGCGCTGGAGCTCGTCCTCGACCGTCGCGCCCACGCGTAGTGGAGAACCGCCAGCAGCTCGCTCCATATGACGCGCGCTTGCAACTCGCCGAACGCGCGCCGCCCATCTTGACACAGCATCTAGTGTCACTGCCTCCAACAGCAATAGTTCGAATCCAGGGCCGAGGAGGAACACAGATTGTTCGAGCCTTAATCGACTCCTGTCGGGAAATGTCGATAGTATCCGACGCCGTTGTGTCACGCTTGGGCATGATGATCTCCCGTGGGGAAGCTCATGACACTTGCCTGCTGTCGATTCGTGGGGTCTCCGGAAACGGCGACCAATTCAACGTGCACGCTCAGATCCAGCGCGGGCTAAACTGCGTCAGCCCATCGCGGTCATTGGATGTGCGCCAATTGAGCGATTTTGAAAATCTGATGCTGGCAGATCGCCGTTATTATGAGTCGAGGCCTGTAGAGCTCATTTTGGGCGCCGATGTTTATGCCCGCATCTTGCGTGCCGGCATTTTCCCCGGACGTACAGGGCAGCTAGCCCAAAACACAACCTTCGGCTGGGTTATATCTGGCACCTGCCCCCTTTGAAAACGCCATTTTTTTTAATTTTGCACTCCTTATTAAATACTATCACCAATAATTGCGCACAGAATTTTGAATTTTTTGAATATTTCTTATACGTATTATGCTTAGTTGTAAGCCGAATTTTGAATTTTTTTTGAATATTTGTATATATGCTTAGTTATAAGTTTGAAGTTTTGAATTGCCCTTTTCTTTATATATCTTTAACAATATTGCAGTGGTGCTGCAAGGCGGGCGGCAATGTTTAGGCCAAACGCCCTAGTATCAGTTGTACCGGTTCGGCTGGAGCGAGGTGGCAACTTGCTGCAAAAGAGTCGCCTGGGCCCGAGTGCTGCAAGCCGGTGGCGGTAAGCTGCGCTCGGGCACTTGCGATTCAAACCTCCAGCGAACCAGGTAAGACCACTTTTCGCTGCTCCTCCATATGAGGACCTAATTTAACTATATATATTGTTGTGCCATCTTCTCCATATGAGGAGACCACCAGTTTCTTAAAGTCAATAAATTAGTTGCATACGTTTTATAACGTGTAGTGGAAATTTGACTTTTAATTTCTTTTTCACTAATTCGCTTTGGTTTTTCTCTATCTTTTCGTTCCCTTTAAACCCTGCCCTTTCAACGCCGATTGAACCCGCAATTTTTAAATATATTTTCGTTTGACGTCATATGCGGCAAACCCCTGGCGAACTCGCCAGTACTAAATTGTCGTCGACGCCGCGAATGCGGAGTAAAGTCTTGCCGAAAATACCATAATAACCTCCTTCATAACCATAATTCACAAAATTCGCAAACATGCAGCCCTGCGACTGAACAAACCGCTGTAGCTACCATCAGTGCTTGTCAAACTTTAGGAAATGTCAAACGACAATTGGCAAGCAAGACTGAGGGAAACATTACCCATACGAGCATTCACATTAAAAACAAGACTTTACTTAAATTTTTGCCTGTAATATTACAAGGGCCAAAGGGTTGCCTCGAAGTAATGGCGTTTATTGATGACGGAGCCAAAGTTACCCTAATAGAGGAGCGGGTCGCTAATCAACTTGGTCTTACAGGCGCTGCTGATTTGTTGCAGCTAAAGTGGATTGATAATCAGACTACTAGTGAGATGTCAAGGCGTGTCAATTTAGAAATATCTGGCGCATACGGTGGTGCGGGGCTCCACCACATGAAGGGCGTGCGCACAACAAAAAAACTATTCTTGCCACCGCAAACCTTATGCGCAGAGAAATTTAAGCAGCAGTACAAAGAGCTGAGTGACATCGAAATTGAAAGTTATATCGAAGCAGTGCCACATATTTTGATAGGCGTACCGCACACCAATTTGGTGCGCCCATTGAGCGTTGTCAATTTTGATGAAGGATTCACCGCTCACGAGACAAAGCTGGGTTGGGCACTGTTCGGCTCTAATGAAAATTGTTCTGATAACGCAATTGTTTGTCACGTCCATATCAACAGCAGCGATATGAGCGATTTGGAAAGGCAAATCGCTGACTACTTTGCACTCGAGGATTTTGAACCAAAGCCGCTGCCTTCTATAAAGTCTGCGTCTGATGTTAGGGCCGATAAAATTCTCAAAGCTACAACCAAATTGATAGGAGATAGATATGAAACAGGTCTTTTATGGCAAAATGACAATGTTTGCTTACCAGAAAGTTATGGTATGGCATTAAGGCGACTCGAATACGTCGAAAAGAAAATGTTGCATGACGCTAATTATGAGAAGTGGTATAAGGAAAAAATCAATGAGTACATAGAAAAGGGTTATGCAAGGAAATTAACTTCGGCTGAAGCCGAACTGTCAGATGAGCGTACGTGGTATTTACCTCATTTTGCTGTTTATAATCTTAATAAAGGCAATAAGCCAAGACTTGTTTTCGACGCCGCGGCTAAAGTTAACGATATGTCTTTGAATGCTGCACTTATGAAGGGCCCTGACGCTTATCAACCTAAGCCATTGCAATCGATTTTGTTCAAATTTCGAGAGGAAAAAATTGCTGTTTGTGGTGACATTAGAGAGATGTTCCATCGCGTTAATATACCCGAAATTGATCGAAATTCTCAGCGATTCCTGTGGCGAGACGGGAAGCAGTCGAGGTCACCTGATATTTACGTAATGAGTGCTATGATTTTTGGTTCGATTTGCTCACCTTGCTCGGCACAATTTTTAAAGAATTTGAATGCGTCGAAATATCAAGAGAAATATCCTAGAGCAGTCGATGCCATCGTCAACCGTCACTACGTTGATGACTATGTTGATAGTTTCTCTACTGTTGAGGAAAGTAATAGAAATACATAGCGAAGCGGGATTTGAGCTGCGAGGCTTCGTGTCAAATTCGGAGAAATTGCTGCAAGCTATTTATGAAACTTCAGCGCCAGTTCAGCGTATTTAAAAAAATATGTGTAGTAGCGAATCTGCATATGACAAAGTACTGGGCATGCACTGGGATGCCAACGACGATACATTCTTTTTTAACCTGACGTTTTCAAGGATACCAAAGCAAGTCTTAGATGGATTTCGCCGCCCGACAAAAGCAGAGCTGCTAGGGCTTACTATGTCGATTTTTGATCCCTTTGGGCTTCTAGCAAACGTAACCTTGGTGCCGAAACTTTTGTTGCAAAGACTGTGGCAGTTGAATGTTGGCTGGCACGATGCCATACCGGACGAGGTTTATGATAAGTGGTATCAGTGGTACAGGGCGCTTGACAAGTTAAAGGATTTCAGAATTCCAAGATGTTATAACTTAAACTTTACGGACTCGTCTTCTGAAGTTCAATTGCACATATTTGTGGATGCAAGTGAGCTTGCCTTTGCTGCTGTAGCATATTGGCGCATACGCTGCCAGGAAGAAATCAGCGTGTCTTTCGTTGCAGGCAAGTCTCGTTGCAGTCCTCTTAAGCCACTATCAATTCCACGGTTGGAGCTGCAATCCGCTGTCTTAGGGACACGGTTGAAAGATGCGATTTTGAGCAGTCATGCAGTAAAGCCAAAGACAATTACATTTTGGTCCGATTCTAAGACTGTTATTCAATGGATCCGGTCTGAAGCTCGGCGTTACAAGCAGTTTGTGTGCAATCGGATATCTGAGATTCTCCATACGTCTGAAGTCGCACAGTGGAGATGGGTACCCGGTTCGATGAACCCAGCTGACGACGCAACCAGGCCGCATGGAAAAGAAATGGAGTTCCCGAGTTCTAGATGGATTAATGGACCGGCGTTCTTGAAGCACGCTGAAGAAGATTGGCCCTTAGATAGATATTTATGCGAACATAGATGCTGAAGAAATGCGTACGAAGCAACTGTATGCAATCCATACTGATGAGAACGTCATACCTTTCACAAAATTTTCTAATTATTACAAATTTCTGAAAATAATGACTTGGGTCAGATATGCAATTATTAAATTTCAGGCTAATGCGAAAAAAAATGTGGAAGCTTCAAATGTGCCTTTTTCCATTAACGCACAATTGAAAAAACAGAAATATTACTTGTACGACTGGTACAAGAAGAAGCATTTACCGAAGATTTGTCAATGCTGCGTAATGAAGTGCAACTTTCCAAACGCAGCCCAAATCATAATTTAACGCCTGTAGTCGACGATAAAGGAGTATTACGAGTTGGAGGACGTATTGATAACGCCGAATGCCTCCCGATGTATACCAGAAGGCCCATCATTATGCCGAAATCCCATGCATTGTCGCGACTTATAACTCAGCATTACCACGAGATGTTTTATCATCAAAATCAAGAAGCTATAATCTGCGCCATCCGTACAAAGTATTGGATACCGAACATTCGTTGTCTTTTGCGAACGGTGAAAAGCGAATGCCAGTTTTGCAAAAACCTATCAGCTACTCCAAGAGAACCACTGATGGGACAAATACCAGCTGATCGTCTAACGCCTTACATTATGCCATTTTCTTAAACTGGCCTTGATTACTTTGGGCCAATCATGGTTTCCATCGGACGGCGCCGAGAAAAAAGATGGGTAGCTTTGTTTACCTGCCTGACAATTCGAGCAGTTCATATGGAGTTGGCACGAGATTTGTCCACCGATGCAGTCATTCTTTGTAAAGACGCGACGCGCCGGGGTTTGCAGGATAAGTCCGCAAACAAGCAAAATGGGGCGAGTCCGTGGCCCGGCGTCGCAGCAGCGGTTTGTCGCGCACGGGGAAAATGGAGAAAATATAAGCAAAATTAGAAATGAAAATACATACTTCGGTGCACGTTATAAAACGTATAATAAATGTAGTTTATTATTAATAAAAGTTAAATAATAGTTAACAATAAGTGGACTGTATTTATGATATGGGTGAATCCTCATATGGAGGAGAGCTAGCTTACCATTTGGGTATGAGGTTGAATCGCAAGTGCCCAAGCGCAGTTTGCCGCCACCGGCTCACAGCACTCGGGTGCAAGCGAAACTTGGCATCAACTTGCCACCTCGCTACAACCGAATCGGTGTACCCTACGTTGGCTTAAACATGCCGCCCGCCTTGCAGCGCCACTGCAAAATACTTCAAAATATAACAAGGCGAAAACCGAAAAATTTTTAAAAATTCATCTTAAAACTATATATAATTCATAAAAAATTCAAAAGTGCGAAAATTACTGGTGATAGGTAAATAGAATTAAAAAACGGGGAGTTTAGAGGGGGCAGTTGCCATATATCGACCAGCTAAAATAGTGTTTTGGGCGAGCTGTCACGCATTTCCGGTAGTAAGGCCGGCGCGAAATATCCGGGCAATGGGGTGATGCCGCTCCATAAAAAGCGGTGCGTATGCTCCTCTGTAGTGTAGGAGACGATGAGCATGGTTCGGAGCCGTGCCCAACGGACGAGGTCGAGCTTCGGCCGCATCATCGTTTTTAATTGGCTGGAGCGATGGCCCCGACGGACGAGGTCGAGGTCCATCGCTATCTCCATCTGTTTAAGTTGGCTGGTGGCTTCCTGGGTTCTCTCGTGGCGCAGGAGTGGGCGAGCGCGGTTGGAAGCCGTGCCCGACGGACGAGGTCGAGCTTCGGCTGTGTCGTCGCTGTCCATGAGCGCGATCGATAGCCCCGACGGACGAGGTCGAGGTCCATCTCTGTCCTCATCGGACAAGTCGCTTGCTGTATCGCCACTGCACCACCGTCTTGGCTCCTTGGCCGCGACGAACGAGAATGAGCTCCGGCGGTAACGGGCTCCATTCTGCGACGCTGCTCAGCACGTGGGCCCGACGGACGAGGACGAGCTCCAGCGTGAGGCAGGTCGGCTTTGCAGCTACGTCGCGATCTGCGCGTCGTTTCTTGCCTTAGTTGACGAGCTCCTTCGTGGATGGCGTTCCTGTCGTTCTTCTGACGGCGAGTAGGTCCTTGGTTTAAATTCTGGCAGAACTGCCCCTCCCCCGACAAAAAACTTCGTTTTGGAAACTTCTTCCGTTCCCCATCGCAAGACTGGTCTAAAGTGACGCGATTATAATTCACAGAATATGTCTGTGGCACTGGGTTAACAGCTACGAACCCAGAGTGGACTCGACTTGTCGAGGGTTCGCCACTGGGGCTGGATACGGGGGCATTATCTGGGCTAGTTCCGGAGGTACTAGAGCCCGCTTCATTCGACTCTGCTCGATGCAGCAGAGTATGATGCCTTCTCTTGCAGGTGCTGCACGAAAAATTGCTCCTGCAATCCCGTATTTCGTGGGAAATGGCCAGGCAGTTGATGCAGAGATGATGCTTCCGCACGGCAACCAATCTCTGCTTGGGGTTCAGTTCTAGGAACCGTGCACAATTACGCACCACATGTTGCCTCGACGAACATAGTGGGCACCTGAAATTGTTGAGGGCCTCTCCTATGTTCGCATGGTGAGCCCGAAAATTATTTGTCGCTCCCTCTGCTGAGCATAGATGAGATCGAGAATTTCTCGTCGGAAGGCCGCTCGATGGCGTGCCGCTACGGATATCTGCCACCGTTTCCAGAGTTTGAAACCTGCTGGTCAAAAACCGATCCAGGTCTTCCCACTTTGGGATCTCTGTCTTGCGGACTATGGTTTGTTCCCATAGTGTCAAGGTTGTTTCTGGCAACCTGGTCGAACATAGATACGTAAATATCGCATCCCAATTGCGCATATCTACGCCATGCAGCTCCAAAGCTGAAATGCAGTTATTGATTTCTCTCTGCAATTTTTTAAGTCCCGCCCCGGACTCAGAGGGAACTGTCGCAAGATTAAACAAAATCTTCAGTTGGGTATTTACGAGAATCCGACGATTCTCATACCGGTCAACAAGATTCTTCCATGCGGTCGTAAAACCTTCATGGGTAAGGGGGGATTTTCTAACGATTTCGTTAGCTTCCCCACGAGTCTTCTGGTTGAGGTAGAATAGCTTCTCCACCGGGCTCAACCGAGAATTATTTATATAAATGGCCGTGAACAAATCCCTAAAGGATGGCCATGACGTGTAGTCCCCGTAAAATAGCTGTGTATTACACGGCGGAAGATTTACGTGGAAATTGGCAGCTGCCTCCACAGGCATTTCCTCTGCCAACTTGGTAGAGCTTGCTGGTTGGACAGTCGAAAGATTATGGGAAAATTCGCCCATCAAAGCTGCGCAAGTTACATATGCAGCGTAACAATTTTTATAAATGGACTTAATTACGTCCAACCCCATTTCTGTGCTATTCACAGATGCTTGCGCCGCTGGAAAGCAGGCTGCATACGCAGTCTTGACGGACTGCCATATGGCGTTCAACTCCTCACGTTGAACCTCGATAGAAAACACGGAATTTTGCTCTATCGAGTCATTGAATTCTTTGCCGAATTCCAGTAGCTCATCGGCTACACGCATAAACTTTTTAATTTGAGCCATATTTCAAGGCGGCGTGAATTGTTTTCGGACGAAAAGATACAACAACCAAATCCGCCCAACTTGTGAAGCTATGTCTCAAGCTTCTTATCGCTATATTACACCGTTCCCGAAAATCGGTGTGACAATCTTTCGTCTTTAGGGAAGAAATTCCAAAAAAACAAAATAATTTCGAGCTAATTTGAAGGTATTCAATGGCCTCAAAAATTAAACCGCAATAGTGCCGATATAAGGATAAATTCAGAAGGAATACGAACTGAACCTTTAATACTAATAATTTCTAAATGTGCACCGGAAGCTTTGAATTAAAAATTTAGTTTAAATGAATTGAAAATGAAAATTCTAAAATTTACTCAAAGTTAAGGCCCAAAAAGAAAGAAAAATTGAATTTTGCAAGGTGCAAGAAAATCAAAAATACCGAAAACTTCCAAAGCTGCAAACAAAAACGGGAAAAAAGTTCTAGAGTCGGAAAAGTCAAAGCTCGCGTGCAAAAAGTGCGGAAAAAACCTAAAAAAGTTGGTCAAATTCAAAAGTCCCCAGAATTCTATAATTCCCAAAAATTTTGGAATCCCTCGTTTTGGGCTATATACCGTTTATATAGCCAAAGCAACCTCGTTTGGCAACTAGTGAAAGACTTGAAATTGGTATATAAAAAATAATATTCGCAAACACTGCCCACCAGTTGGGAACCACCTTTATATGTTTTTGGGTTCTCCCGCTCTTGGCAATAGTTGCAATAAGCAAGTGAGCGCAGCAATGGAGAACACAGCAAGAGCGCTTACCGCAATAAGTGCGAAGCTCAGAGTGTGCGGGTGGCGGTATGAGGGAATATGAACTTGCAATGCTAGTTGCGAATGGTCATAAGTAAGTGCAGAAGCTGAGAATCGCGGGTGAGCATTTAACGCGATGAGTGCGTAGCTCAGCAAATTAGTTTGTGAGAATGAGGGGTAGTGGAGGAGGCCTGTTGCTCTTGCACTGTTACGATCGATCAGCATGTAAGCACCGCACTTGCGTTGCTCAGTATCGATCGGAAAGGGAATCGCTCTCAGTTGCGAATTGCAATATATGTAAGTGGGAACAGTATGCAAGCGAGCACGGAAAACGAAATCAAAACGGCACGTATTGATTTCCCTTGCACTGTTTTTGTTCGACAATGCAAGTAGCAATGAGTAAGTGAGTTTCAAATTCGGTAGGTATATTACGCTACAAGTGGGAGAGAGGTTATTTTCTTTTTCAGAATGCTTGAGTAAAAGTGAGACTTGCCTAAACAGATATGCTGTATTAGGCGGAGAACATTGGAACATATGATTCCTATGTACTTTTACTCAGAGACTAGGTAGGGTTCGATGACCGTAACTTATGAAATATGGAAACGAATTGCAATTGGAATCTTGCACTTCGTTTCCCATATACGCAAAGCGGGTAGACGGATTTAAATTGAATATTTTCAACAAATTTTTTAATATTTTATATTTATTTAACTTCAAACAACTTAAGCGCACTCTTAAGCTATCACCAATAATTTTACGCACCTGTGTTTCCTTTGCGATGTCGGTATTGGCGTAAATTGTTTTCCAGTGATTTTATATGTTGTGGCGGTAGTTGCACAAATTGTTGCAATTTCTTGTTATTGCCGGTGATTTGCAATTTGTGGAAATTTGTTATAGTTGTGCTGCAGTGGGTTATCTTGGTTGTTTGTGTACTTTGGTGTTGAATTTATCTGGTGCACGGCGGCCGCTTCCCAGATGCCGAGATCCGGCTCGAAGGACCAATAAAGACGCGACGCGCCGGGGTTTGCAGGATAAGTCCGCAAACAAGCAAAATGGGGCGAGTCCGTGGCCCGGCGTCGCAGCAGCGGTTTGTCGCGCACGGGGAAAATGGAGAAAATATAAGCAAAATTAGAAATGAAAATACATACTTCGGTGCACGTTATAAAACGTATAATAAATGTAGTTTATTATTAATAAAAGTTAAATAATAGTTAACAATAAGTGGACTGTATTTATGATATGGGTGAATCCTCATATGGAGGAGAGCTAGCTTACCATTTGGGTATGAGGTTGAATCGCAAGTGCCCAAGCGCAGTTTGCCGCCACCGGCTCACAGCACTCGGGTGCAAGCGAAACTTGGCATCAACTTGCCACCTCGCTACAACCGAATCGGTGTACCCTACGTTGGCTTAAACACTTTGTTTGCGGAATTTCATAAATCGCCGAGGTATTCCTGTTCGTATACGAAGTGACAGGGGTACGAACTTCGTGGGAGCAAGCAAAATCGAGTGGCTGCACGTGGAAGAGAACTTAGAGGCAGAATGCACCCGCCGTGGCATTGAGTGGCTGTTCAACACATCTGCAAATCCTTCCGCTGGCGGCGTATGGGAACGGATGGTTCGAAGCATAAAGAGAGTTTTGGCGTTTACGTTAAAGGAAGCTGCTCCGCAAATTGAAACACTTCAGAGTTTGTTGATTGAGGCGGAAAATTTAATAAAATCTCGGCCGCTTACGCACTTGCCGATTGAGAGCATCGATGCTGACCCTCTAACACCTAATCATTTCATTCTTGGTTGCGCAAATTATATACAAACCTCTACTCTTTCAGATACGGTCTGCTTGAGAAAGCAGTGGCGTATTTTGCAGCAAATGAAGCAGACATTTTGGCGCCGTTGGATGTTAGAGTATTTACCAACGCTAACCCTAACGCTAATTTAATTTCACAATAATTATATGTATTCGTTTTTTAAATTAAAATTCTTTTATGCAACACTGAAGTTATGTTCGCTTTGTCATGTTCTTTTTAACGAAAGATTGTTCACGTTAAGTTAAATTCTTGTATTTATAATGGCTTCTTCCGGCGTCACTTCTGTATAATTTGCCGACGAGGAAGCACGAATAAGTAAGTTAAGATTTTTAGTATTGAACCTGTTTGTAATTTAATATCTTTTTAGATATTAAAACCTTTCCACACCTTACCATTGCTTTATCTTGCCTAAGCTGAATTAATAAACGGAAGGTTCTTAGTATATTTGTGCCCGTCATTTCATGTTGCAACTGCCGCCGCAACAGCTATCCTCTGAAGATATTCTAAAATGGTTTTTAATGCAATCCTCGTAAAATCACGCCTATTCGCACAACTTTTCACCAATTTTCCTTCACATCAATGTCCAATGGAGACGCCCCCTACGTCTCGACTAGCAAAAATTTGAAATTTCATGTTAAAATGACATAAATTTCAGAGAGAGAGAGGAATGGAAAAATCTTTTGTTGAATTTCAATTTTTTGGGTCTTATTTGGCGCCGTTATAATCTTTTCGTTTCTGATCTGCTATGCTGCAGCACCGCGTCTCCACTAGCAATAATCATTCATTAACCATTTTCGAAAATATAGCGCTTATGTTACATGTTAAGTAATACATATATGGCAAACAAAATTCTTGACCATACTTTGCTTAACATCGACTGCCATTTCGTAGGTCAGTGTCGCTGGCTGCGACATTATCAGGGAAAGAAAAGCGAATTTAACGTTGTAACGGAACCAATAGGACGACCACGGCCAAGTACAAGAACAAGTCGTTGTCCAAGAGCAAATACAAGACGAACAAGACGTACAAGACGTTTAATTCTGTAATCAGACAAATTAAAGATATGATACAAATTTAGGAAAAGGCCTTACCGCAGTCTCACTCCTTCCCTGACACAAATGCAACTGACTGCCGGCTTCAAACTACCGATCTGTCTTATGGTCTAATTAGTCCAGACGGGTCGGATGCAAACGTGCCGGATAGCAATTTGCCCAGTTACTCTAAGGGCCAGTTTCACAGTGGATGTTTAAATCTAATTTGCGAATTGAGTTTATATCTAGTTTAACTTTTCTTTAGTTTCACAGTGCATTTATTTAAATACGGAATAATGAATGGCAACTTCGAATATTTGACAATTGAAGGTTGACACAACTTGCCAAAAACATATGTTCAATTGTTCAATTATGGAGGCAGCGCGAGCTAAAAATTTTTCGTCGGCCGAAAGAAGTGAATTATTGGATATTGTGCAAAGAATCCACAGTTTATATTATTTATAATACTACGGGATCATTTATATGTGCTATACCATGCAGATTTATGTTTAATTTGATCTCTTATAAATTGCAATATTGTCGACGCAGCTTGCTTGCACATCCGAAATCAGCTGTTTATTTGTTTTCGATTGCAACTCTGTGCCGTACTTAAATATCCACAGTCGGCTATTTAAATCGTATTTAACTTCCAACTGTGAAACTGAAATTCCCTATTTAAACTGCAATCAGAGTTTAAATATCCACTGTGAAACTGGCCCTAACACCTAAATAGATTGCAGCTGTCAGTCCTTTCTTTTTGCTAGTGCTGCCCTATAGTTTTGTGCACAAAAGAAGAATTTTCTTCTGAGGGCCAGTTTCACAGTGGATATTTAAACTCTGATTGCAGTTTAAATAGGGAATTACAGTTTCACAGTTGGAAGTTAAATACGATTTAAATAGCCGATTGTAGATATTAAGTACGGCACAGAGTTGCAATCGAAAACAAATAAACAGCTGATTTCGGATGTGCAAGCAAGCTGCGTGGACAATATTGCAATTTGTAAGCGATCAAATTAAACATACAACTACTTGTATAGCACATATAAATGATCCCGTAGTATCATAAATAATATAAACTGTGGATTCTTTGCACAATATCCAATAATTCACTTCTTTCGGCCGACAAAAAATTTTGAGTTCGCGCTGCCTCCACAATTGAACAATTTAACATATGTTTTTGGCAAGTTGGCCAACCTTCAAATGTCAAATATTACGTATTTAAATAAATGCACTGTGAAACTCGAGGAAAGTTAAACTAGATTTAAACTCAATTCGCAAATTAGATTTAAATAGCCACTGTGAAACCCGCCCTGAGATGAAATTTTACATTCTTTATTAAATTTATGGCACAGAATTATCATAATTGTTACATCTCTACATTGTGTACTACTTTTTTTAACTACTTTCGGCAAAAACAATCTACTTCTTTTGATGAACTAAAATGAAAGTCACTGGCAACACTTTTCTGCAACAAAGTTCACAAGCAAAATATATCGTGAATAAAATTATATAAAAAAAAACTTTTTTAAAATAAGCTTTAATTTATTTAATGTACTAAAAAGTAGAAAATAAATTGTTTCCAAGTCACCTGTATCTTACTATTAATAAAAGCTTGGGGCACTCATGTGTTCAATATTTGTCAACCAGTTACCACAATATTTTATTTAAATAATTTTTTTGCAAATAGATTCTAGTAATGAAAGATATTTTGAATATGGATATTGAGCGCACAAGCTTTTATTGATAGTAAGATACAGGTGACTTGGAAACAATTTATTTTCTACTTTTTAGTACATTAAATAAATTAAAGCTTATTTAAAAAATTTTTTTTTTATATAATTTTATTTTCTACTTTTTAGTCTTCCATAAATTCAATTTTAGAGCTCTGAAATTTTTCAC
The DNA here is from genome assembly GCA_963457695.1 of Neria commutata. Lineage (NCBI taxonomy): Eukaryota > Metazoa > Arthropoda > Insecta > Diptera > Micropezidae > Neria > Neria commutata. Next base: position 34,645,433 of record OY735245.1, read on the forward strand.
AAAAAGAATTTAAAACTTGCAGAGCAGTGCACCATATTTAGGGTATTCACAGTGTTTCCTATCGTCATATGTCATATCCTCAATTTAACAAATAATACGGCTGTGATCGACCCTAATATTCGTGGCATATTTGTGGCGCGATGAGTTGTTGGTGTTTTGCTTGCAAGGCGCGGTGAGTAAGTTCGAATCGTTTTTATACGAAATTTCCATGCTGCACGAGCTTTAGTTCCAAAGCAAATCGAGATAAAAAGTTTGGTTTGTATGGGGGGTGCCACGCCCCCTTATCCAGTGCCCCCCTTATTTTCTCAGTAGAAGGATATGGATATGTAGTAAGTTCCTACCGAGTTTCATTGATGTGTGATGTGTAGTTCTAAAGATATACACAAATCTGGAGTTGATAAAAAAGTGCCACGCCCCTTGTCATATGACCATACAATTTTGTCAGTGGGACGACGCATCCAAGAGGCGACTGCATACGGAATTTTAATGCTGCACGACTTTTAATTCCAAAGCTATTCGATATAAACATTTTGGTTTGTATGGGCGGTGCCACGCCCTCTTGTCCACTGCCCGTCTTATTTTCCCAGTAGAAGGGTATGGAGGTGTAGTAAGTTCCTACCGAGTTTCATTGATGTGTGATGTGTAGTTCTAAAGTTATACACAAATCTGGAGTTGATAAAAAAGTGCGACGCCCCTTATCCTACGCCCATAAAATTTTGCCAACGGGACGACACATCCATGAGGCTGCACGACTTTTAGTTCCTAATTTGTAGATCAAAATTTCTCTTTAGTTCCGAGTGGCGCCATCTTGTGGTCAACTCAGAAACTAAAAACTACTGTGGCCTTTCCAGTAATTAATTGATACCGAAAAAAAAATAAGAATACCCTGCCAGGGATCGAACTCACGCACTTTCCTTTTCTGCGCCAGCGCCTTACTCACTGTGCTATCACAGCGCTTGCCTCCTCATGTTCTAATAGAGTTTTATAGAAGCCGTTCGTGTGACTGAACAAATTTAATACTGAAAAAAAAATAAGAATTGCCAGGGATCGAACTTACGCACTTTCGGTTTCTGTGCCAGCGCCTTACTCCCTGTGCTATCACAGCTCTTGCCTCCTCATCTTCTAATAGAGTTTTATAGCAGCCGTTCGTGTGACTGAACAAATTTAATACCGAAAAAAAAAAATAAGAATTGCCAGGGATCGAACTTACGCACTTTCAGTTTCTGCGCCAGCGCCTTACTCCCTGTGCTATCACAGCTCTTGCCTCCTCATGTTCTAATAGAGTTTTATAGAAGCCGTTCGTGTGACTGAACAAATTTAATACTGAAAAAAAAATAAGAATTGCCAGGGATCGAACTTACGCACTTTCGGTTTCTGTGCCAGCGCTTTACTCACTGTGCTATCACAGCTCTTGCTTGCTTATTTTCTAAACTTTTATATGAAGCGTTTGAGTTAATGACAATCAGTGAGGCAATGAGGCAATGACGAGGGCTTTTATTATATAGATAACACATGCATATACGGTGGAATTATTTTACTAAAAGTTTCTTATATACAACGTTTCTAGTAAAAAGCTTTTAACAATTTTCAATCAATTCCCCTAGCCCATTTCCCTCTATAATACATAGTTTTATATCAGATCACTGGACATGGCTACATAAAGTTGCCCATGAATAAATACCGGCTCTTTTAGAAAAACTCCTACCTTTACCAATGTTTGACCTTGAGATTTATTTATGGTAATTGAAAACGCCAATTTAATGGGAAATTGTCGGCGCCGGAGAGTGAAACGCAGTTCTGTGTTTGTAGGGGCTAAATCAATTCTTGGAATGAAAGCTATCTCTTTTTCGGCAGTGCATGTTAAAACTTGTGCAATTATTAAATTAGCCTTTAGGCTTCTCACAGCTAGACGTGTCCCATTGCAGATACCTCTTTTGGTATTAAAATTTCGAAGAAGCACACTTCCAATTTTGAGATTCAATTTATGCAACGGCATTCCTGATGGACAACAGTCATTTACAAATTCGACAGGGTAATTTTGTTTATCGTTATCATCACTGTCTTCGATAGAATCCGTGCTAAGGTATGTCATTGTGTCACCAAATAACATTTTGAGAATTTGCTCATTAACTTCATTGACATCAGAATTTTTTGGGCTCAGTATAACCATTTTAGGAGTATTGAAATTTCTTTTATAAGCGAACCTTTACAAACAAAGTGATCAGGAATTTCTATAATATCTTCAGGCAAGCCACGTCATTCGTAAGATCTCCGTTTCCTAAGTTTAGTAGCCAATCGCTAAAAATCGGATCAACGGACCAAACATTGTGACTTAATTCTAATATTTAAAATTTATCCCAAACATTGCCGAATTTAATGCTGCACAATTGCAGATCTGGTTTCATGAGGTACTACTGGTAGCGTTTGCCTGAAATCTCCACCAAAAAAGATGACTTTGCCACCAATAGGCTTTTCATTTCCCATAATTTCATGAAGAAGTTTGTTAATGCAATTAATTGAATTATTTGCCGCCATTGTGGCTTTATCTAATATTAAAACTTTTGCCTTTCTGATCAGATCCGCATCAATGCTGTTCATTCTTAGTAATGAAACTGAATTTTCAGATACAGGAACTGGTACTTTGAATTGTGAGTGAAAAGTTCTGCCTCCGTTTAAAAGGCTCAAAGAATTCCGGTCGATACTGTGGCTAGTGCCACGTTTCCCTGTGATCGTATAGTACTAAGGAGTACTACATCTACTTGCTCGATCATTGCAGAAATTATCTTATCGTACGCTACATTTGTTGTTCATTTAAAAACGCTTTCATTGCTTCACTTCTTTCCCTTTCGTACTGAGTACTATATAAAGTTGCAAACGTAATTTGTTCTGTTGAAGGAGTGTGCAGTCCAAAGTCTGAAGATCCTCTCGCTGTTCCAAGTGGTTTGCCATCGTAAAATACGCGGTAATCTAGTTATCGTATCATGGCAATTCTATAATATCCATAATATCATCTTTATTTAAAACAATTCATATTACAACAACAAATGTAAATGAAATATGTATATTGTTTTTCCATGCTAAGAAGTTTGAAAAGTATTGCAATAACAAAAATATTTCTAGCACGGAGGGTGACGCTTGCGTTCCAGCTCGGCTTCGCTGGTATTTTCTCTGCGCAGCCGAGACCTCTCTGCCCTGCGCTTTTTCCCTGCTTCCTCTCCACTCTTTCTTTTTGGAGCCATTTTTCCAAAACACTTTTTTTTGTTTTCTTGATAATTTGACACTTTATTTTTGAAAGTTTGAAAATTTGGAAAGTTTGAAATAAAAATATTTCTAGCAATTACAGTTTGAGCGATATGAGGCAAGGAGGGTGACGCTTGCCTTTTATGTATATGATTATGAAAAAAATTCAACACAAATTCAACTGCAATAAATTATCAACTTAAATGATTCTGTGCTGCCATGCCTATTTCTACCTGAATAATTGTCACATGTGTGGCACGTCGTTTGATCCACGGCTTGACCCAACAAGAGCTCTCTTTTTGTTTTTCGGCTCAAACAAAACTTCTTCCGCTGCAGTCCCATTGCCGAAACCATAAATCTTTCGTCCATTTTCGCACAATTTTAATTAAATTCATAGAATTTCCATTCAGTCACAGAATGTCTTGTACTAGGCAGCAGTGTGATAGTGTTGCCGACAAAACGCAGCCGACTGCCAAAAATCGGCAACAAATTTATCTCTGGTGTGATAGGGTTTCCGGAAGCAGTGTGATAGTGTTTCCGACTGTAGTCGCCGACTGTTAGTCAGGCAACAAAAATCGGAAACAGTGCGATACAGGCAATAGTTTTTCCTTTTTCTTTCTCGTGGGTACGTTACCGACATTAATGTGCTGCGAAAGAATTTTTCAGATTTCTTTCCATGCTTTCCTTGCACATTCGGATCGGCAATGTTAAGTTTCTTAAATGTTTTTCCTTCGACCGAATTGTAAGAATCGTTAATGATGTGTGAATGTATAGCACCTTGTGGGGTCGGATCTATGGTCAAAATTAAAAATTGTTGGGCTTACCTAAAAGTCAGCTTGCTAACTACGCTGAGCCGCCGAATGGCATTAACCTACTATAGGAGCGCGTGCAAGGGGAATGGAAAAGTATTCCAAATGAATATGGCGAACTCAAAATTTTTCGTCGGCCGAAAGAAGTGAATTATTGGATATTGTGCAAAGAATCCACAGTTTATATTATTTATGATACTACGGGATCATTTATATGTGCTATACCATGCAGTTTTATGTTTAATTTGATCTCTTATAAATTGCAATATTGTCGACGCAGCTTACCACTGACAGCTGAACAGCCGATTTTTTCGCAAGGCATTAGCGAACGCGATGCATGCAACAGTGTTGCGCCATTTTGCTTTAACGAACGCGATGCTTTGCAGAGCAGCCGTAGGGATGCATTTACGAACGTAGCTGTTATCATAAGATTGGGCTATGCAGTCATCAATGAAAATATGCTGATATTCTAACACACTCAAACATTCCTTCCTTCTTTAATATAAATTTGATATTTACTATATTTTACCACTGAGAGCAATTGTCGGATGACCGCTTTGGCAACGGCCACTGCTTATATACAGCAGTGCTTCTTCTTCCTTGTCTGTGCACTGATTGACTGTTGCTGTATTTAATTTAATAGCAGTGCTTTTCCTTGCAGCGCTTCCCCCTTGCTCGTCTGACCCCGAAAACTGAGCTGATGTGATTTTATGCTTGATCTGTATAATATTAATTGTTGTCAGATCGGGACTAGGACAAAACATATTTTTAGGTTAGGTTAGGTTAAAAAGGCTGTTTACTGCTATCAGTAAACCCACCCAGAGGCCGAAGGCCCATTGTGTTGCCTTGTATATAAACCCAGTAGATGGAGAAAGCCCAAACGCTTAGGTGTGGGTGAACCATCCTGATTTCATAGTGAATCTTGAAATATCCTCCAAAGGAACACGTACTAATTCTACCAAGCTATCAAAGAACCGTTTTCCCACGAATCGTAGGCGGCGTTCCTGTAGTGCTGGACAGTAACATAGAAGATGCTCAATAGATTCTATTTCCTCTTCGTCTCCGCAACTGTTACAGAAGCCACTCCGTGGGATTTGCAATCGGTCGGCCATGACGCCTATGATGCAATGTCCGGTGAGTACCTACCCCTGTGAGTATGCGGATGGAATGTCTATTTAGAGCAAGTATGCTCTTACTTTTTTTGCGTCTAGTTTGGGCCATAAAGTCCGAGAAATTGCACAATTTGTGGTGTTTGACCACCGGTAATTTGCCATTGTTTCGGATTTAAGCTCTATGAGTCGATATGCTTCGCAAATGGGAGTGTGGATGCTGTTGTCAGAGTATTGTAAGTCCATTTCAGATCAATTCCTAGCTACACCGATGTGTCCGGGTACCCAGCAGAGCTTGATGGTGTGCTGGTATTCATATTTTTAAGTAACAAGAATTCTTAAATTCGAAATACTTCTTTTAAACATTTGAACAAACTGCCAAGCCGTCACCCCCGAAAAATTTGGCGCTCTAAGCTGCAGCCTACTTAGCCTATATGGTAAATCCGGCCCTGCTCCTATCATTCATATATGATAACGGAGGCTGCTGTCTCGTCGTTAGTGATACGATTCATCTAAGATTTTTCCTGCGTTGATCTAAAACCTCATGTAGAAGGTGCCTGCTGACAAACAAGGAAAGTTCATGATATGTTTGCAGGATTGCAAGTTGCCCCACCATTTCTATTGTTTACTATTAAGGTCTTGAAACTCTGTTTTGAGAAGAGCTTTGTCGAAACATCATATCTATGCAAGTGCACGGGACCTAAAAATATCTTTTATAGTCGAAACCGAAAGGGCGTGTGTTATCTCGGAGATTAATAATATTAGTTAGAGTGAAATTAAATATGCTTATGTGCTGAAAATAAATCTGTGAATATTTTTGATGTTACATTTTTTCTCACTTTTCTTGTTTTACCATACGTTTTAATTAGCATTTCCATTAATGTGAAGCCTTTCATTGAAAGTAGATGCATTTTTTTATGAATACAATTAATTTTATAAATGCTGAAAAATCTTAAATGTTATGGCTAGTACAATAGTCTCGTGTATAATATTATCTTAATGTAGATATACATAGGAGTAATAGCTTAAACTTTTTAGTTCACTTAAGATAAAACTCACTTTATATAATCTTAAATTTAAAATTAAAGTTAGTTCTTCTTCAAGGATACTAAATTCTATGACAAATGTGTACAAATTTATGAAAGCTTTAAATTGGTCCCAAAACACATTTTTAGAAACTTTTGAACTAATAGTCCTGCCGACATTGTAACATAGTTTAGATACTAGAGGTCTGCATGAATGCATTTGGTTTGCCTGTGCACTACGGTTACTCATTTCATTGCACTCGGCGCACGAGTGAACCATTTGAATGGGTGAAACCAAAGAGTATGTTAATATAATAGAGTGCACATCTCATATAAAATTTTGGCTGCAAAAATTTTGAACCGCGGGTCTAGATCCTGACCCGCCGTTCACTCAAATTTTGAGCTTATACTCTCCGGCACTCATCCTCTCAGAGAACCGCTCTGCAACATGAAATTCCAAACTCAAAGTAACTACATACAGGGCTGTCAACCGAGGGAAAATTTCACGATTTTATGGGAATTCGAACTCTTCTTTTACATATTCTTCACAAAATGCTGATGCTTTTATATTACAGCATTTAAAAACTAAGCCATACTATTTAATTTATTGTTTTATGTTTTTTACTACCATTATTTTGAATGAAAATGTGGCTGAAGTGCCAATTCCCATGGGAGAATTTTTTAAGCATTTAAGAGAATTGGCTTTGACTGAGTTTGCACCCCTGATCGCACGACTCAATGGCTAGTTTCGTTCGGTTTTCGTACTCAAATGAGGCGAACGAGCATTTTTTGCATGTTTTGATAGTCGTGTGCATGCGCTCTTCTGCATGTGCCATGAACGAACACAAGGAACTTCAATATACATACATACATATGTACATAAGCGTATGTCGAATTTTTTGGCATTTGCGTATGCTGTGTTATGAATGAAATCTGCTTGCAGCTTCCAACTCGTTTTGAAATATCAAATCGAAGTTAGAATTTGTTGAAATATCGCAAACATTTTTCAAATGTGCGACATTTCCAGAGATAATACTAAAATTTAAAAGGCTTTTTATAGAATATTTTATACATTTTAATAAAGAATGAAATATGCACATATATCAATATTAGATATTTTTGCCAATATCACCTTAATAAAAGTGATGTTGGGAAATAAATAACTTTTTAATATAGTCATTGCCCTATAATAAGATCAGCAGAGGGAAATTGAAATAAATTTTAAATCGCCAAAATTACCATTTGCTATGAACAAGAAATACACAACAACAATAACACAGAAACAACCAAATGCCTTTTTCGTGCTTTGAGCATACCCGAAATGCCAAATCAACGACTGCCAACAAAATTCGAAGAGAGTATGAGTAGCATTTGTTATCTTGCTCTATTTACTACAATCAAAACAAACAAAACGAATGTAACAAAGTAACGGTATAGTATAGTGAGTGAAGTGGGTGCAGTGAATGGTAAGCTGGAGAATTTTGGCGAAGCCGCTGCGCGCCGGTTAGTAATGCATCGTCCGAAAGAGCCCGCGCTATAAAAATCCGCGTTAAAAAAGTAAACTTTCTTAAGAAAATTACTTATCCGTTCCAAATGAGCAAAAAAATCGCGCAAAAGAAAAATCCGCGTTAATGAAACCGAATTTTCATATAATTTCTCTACCTCGTAACTAGAGCCCGACCGAACCCGAAGTATAAGCCGAACTGTTCGGTAACCAGAACCGAGACCGAGCGTTCGGTCGGGCTCTACTCGTAACATTAAAAAAGGCCATGACTAAAGGGATTTTAAGTTTATTGAAAATAAATATTATGTAATTAGCTTTAATGCTGTTTTAAAGCATACACATTTGAAAAAAACTGTTTGGAAATTCTCGTGCGGCGTCTTCATCGGCCGATGCTCCTTCACCCTTCAGTTTCACACTATGAAGTGAATTTCTTCTGAGGAAGTTCTGCAGCCAACCATTACTTGCATGAAAGTCTTGTTGCTTCTTACTTGTTGTCGGCTGCTCTGTTTTTATTCTTTTGTAGAATTCCTGTGCTTTGTGCCTTACAGCTCTTCCGTCAATTGGAATCTTTTTTTTATAATGGTCTTCCACCCACCAAGCAAGCGCCCGTTCAGCTTTGACCAGTGCAGCGTCTCTTGCATTAGAAGAGTGTGCAAAACTTTCTGCACTGCTGGAAGATGCCGTTTGCTGTATCAAATCAGCTTTTATTTTAATTCCACGCACCGTTGACTCATTTAATTTATATTTTTTCGCTACCGATATTATTTTTGCGCCGGTTTTTAATTCAGTAATAATTTTAGATTTTTCGCGCAAATTCAATCTTTTTCTTTTAGTTGCCATATTTCTTTTTTGACATTTCTGTCTTCTCTTTGTCTCTTCTTTCTTTTGAATAGCAACAGTGTTGCATTTTACAGTACATATGTGAGTTGATGTGTTTTTAACAATTTTAAAATTTCATGCTGGGAAAATTTTGTTGCAGAAAAGAATAAAAAAAATTGTAAAAAAACGCGTTAAAAAAGAAAAATCGCTTTAAAAAAGTAATTGGGAGATGTTAAAAAATCCGCGTTATAAAAAAACGCGCAATAAAAATCCGCGTTAAACGAGGATTAGGTGTACACTAAAACGTCTTTCCATCAGAAATTCTTTAACAATAAGCTCAGCCTCTTAATTGCGTATAGCCCCTTAAATACTCGGTGCACTCACTGCATTGCACTCTGTTTACCAAAACATTTGAATAGTGGGTAGTCTGCTTGTGAGTAATGTGCTTGCGCTTACAATTTACCCAATTGTGTTGCTCTCTCAATCACTCTTAAGACATATGTGCCTATTCAACACGTGTTTGGAAATAAGTCCACATGCGAGTGAATGATTCAAACCCGAATGAATGTCTTGATCGCTCTTTCAAATGCATTCATGCAGATTAGATACCTCCGTTTCCAAAATGAGATTTTCCCTATTCCCTATGTCGTTTTCAATAGAAAATATTACCTCTGTACCGAAACAATTTCTACTATTTGGTTGACGGGATAACCAATTTTTTTATTTATTTATTTATAAAGGGTGCATTTTAGAGAATCATGCGTACGCCCGTACGCCGATGACATCCATATTGTTGGCCGCAGCCTTCGGGGCAATCGAAAGGGAGTCAGCAAAAATTTGTCGGGCTGTGAACGATGCCAAAATGAAGCTGTCATCAAAGTCTTAGCGTCTTAGACACCACGTGATGTCAACTATACCTTCGGCTTATTAAGGATTTCGCCTATCTTGGCACCTCCATCCAAAAAAGAAACAAACAACGCCAGACTTGATATCAAGCGAGTAATAACCATTGCCAATTGAGAAGTAGAGCCTTTTCTAGACCGACGAATCTCATCCTTAATGCACTGGAGTGAAGGGACCGACTGAAAAAGGCCCTAGTTAAGCTTGTATTGAGGGATTGGAGAAGGCGGGCGCTAATCAGTGACGCATGGAGAGAGCGGGTACGGAATGCGGAAACTAATGTGATGTCATATAAGTCATTAAGTAAGTGTTTTAGATCAGGAGTATGATAAGGCTGTAAATTTTCAAATAGCGGCTAGAGTAAAGTTCTACTAAAGAAGTCACCTTTGTTGAAAAAATACGATAATAATATTATAAAAAAAATTTGTTTTAAATAAGCTTTTATTCATTTAATGTACTAAAAAGTAGAAAACAATTGTTCCCAAGTCACCTGTATCTTACTATCCATAAAAGCTTGGGGCGCTCATGTGTTCAAAATTTGTCGACCAGTTAGTACAATATTTTATTTTATTTATTTTTTGCAAATAGATTCTAGTAATGAAAGATAAGTGTGAATATAGGTTTTGAGCGCCCAAGCTTTTATGGATAGAAAGATACAGGTGACTTGGAAACAATTTATTTTCTACTTTGTAGTACATTAAATAAATAAAAGCTTATTTTTAAAAAGTTTTTTTTTATATAATATTATTTTCTACTTTTTAGTCTCCCTTAAATTAAATTTTAGAGCTCTGAAATTTTTCGCAAAAAGAATTTAAAACTCGCAGAGAAGTACACAATATTTTATTGGTACATACATATTCACAAAAAGGTACTGAAATTATGTGATATGGTACTGCGGTAATTTTCAAACTTAAATAGTACTGAATTGCATGTTGTTCCTATACGTTTCTATAATTTTACCCCGCAGGCACTAATGAGAGCATGGGAAAAAGTCGCTTATAGAAACAATAAAAAGCAGTCAAGTGCAAGTCGGGTTCCCGCCCTAAGGATTTCATACCAGAAATACCCTTTTTGAGGTTAGAATTCAACCAAAGAGTATCTTATATATAAAACGCAGACTGACTAAAAAGTGTCTGCCTGCAGCCTGTCCACTTTCTGTCTTCTACGACTTTAGGTGAATGAAATTAGTTCTTTGTGTAGTCCAGTGGGTAGAACCGCGCGCTTGCACTCGGCAGGTCATGGGTTCGAATCCCACAGGTTTTAAATTTTTTATTTTTTTTTTATTTTTTACTTTGCTTTGCGTTTTATTGTTGCTAATTGTTTTACTAGCTGTCGTGTATACAGGCACACACGACAGGTGGCCCCACTTGTGTTAATATAATAGAGTGCGCATCACTCAAATTTTCGGCAAATCGAAGTGAGGGCCATTTTTCATATTTCGGTCGCGGCAAAGGGGGACACAAAAACTACTCGACCGCTCAGAGAATTTCGTAGACAGTCGATTTGGCATTTCGGGTATGCTCAAAGCACGAAAAAGGCATTTGGTTGTTTCTGTGTTGTTGTTGTTGTGTATTTCTTGTTCATAGCAAATGGTAATTTTGGCGATTTAAAATTTATTTCAATTTCCCTCTGCTGATTTAGAAGTTAGAAGTGCTATATTAAGAAGTTATTTATTTGCCAACATCACTTTTATTAAGGTGATATTGACAAAAATATCTAATATAAAATAATTGTGCATATTTCATTCTTTATTAAAATGTATAAATATTCTATAAAAAGCCTTTTAAATTTTAGTATTATCTCTGTAAATGTCGCGCATTTGAAAAATGTTTGCGATATTTCAACAAATTCTAACTTCGATTTGATATTTCAAAACGAGTTGGAAGCTGCAAGCAGACTTCATTCATAACACAGCATACGCAAATGCCAGGAAGTTCGACATACGCTTATGTATATATGTACATATGTAATAGAGTTGTGCCGTTTAGTTCACTTGAGCGATTAGTTCAGTTGGGATTAGGTTGCCTTTTAGAGCTAGTTATTTTCTAGTTCACTAGTTCGTTAAAATTATTCGATTTGTACTAGAAAAAATTTAAATGCACTACCAAGATCGTTCGATTTTGTCTGGTCAGTTAAGCGGGGTCTACTAGTCACAATTTAAGGCTCAGTTGGTGTAGCCTTAACATATTTTTCCGTTTTCAGCTGACACAACCTATTATACCCGAGCTCTATACATGCGATTACTTTAAACGAATTTGTACGTAAGCGTAACGGAGCTTGAAAAACATGTCAGCTATAGCTTTGTTGCAGAAAAGTGCTTGCTCTTCAACCTTAGTTCAACCAAAAAAGCTGTATATTAATACTAGCAAAATGATCAGCGTGCTCTTTTTCTTCACGAAACTATACAGCAGCACTAGCAAAAAGTGAAATATGCAAAGGACTGACAGCTGCAATATGTTTTACGTATTCAAGTCAACGGCCAAAGTTTTACGTTTACGTAAAATTACGAAAAAAAAAATTCCGAAAATTTTTTAGTAATAGAACATTTATTTTAATAAAAATAAGGGAAAATATTTTATTTATGAACAGTTAACTTTAATTTGTACTTTTGTTGTTAAATTAAATTCAATTCACATATTTTGTTATCTTCTAAAATACAAAAACCAACTTAAACAAAGCTTCAAGCTTTGAACATACATTTAAATGCTGTCTTTAAAATAACTCGTTTATAAAAATTGTGTATGAAATATGAGATCTTTCAATAACACATAAAAAAAAGTAATTAGTATTTAAGCTTTAAACACAATCAAAACGCGAGGCGGATTTTACGCGGCGAACAATGGCGGCTTGACGGCAGTCGTCGTGGAATTTCGCCCAGTGAAAAAGAATCAGAGCGAAATTCGCATCAGTTGATTCGGAAAAAATCATACCCTCAAGCACAGAATTTAAAAAAACCACGGAAACCACGAATTCACGAATTTTCCGATTTGTAAAACTATGAAAATAGTTTCCGCACAAAAATTTACAATTTCCTTACTTCAATTTATTTATTTTTCACCACTGACAGCTGAGGCGGCAGCGACAAAATTAGAATTTGTTCTATCGCGAGGCGAATCGTCGAGAGGCGAACTACGCTAGCGTCGTCATTGTGGGCAATCACATGCACTGCTGTGTGTTTTACGGCCTTACCGTATAAATCACCGTGATCGAACGCAACGCGAACACAAAAACGGCATTTTGTAAATCACGGCGTAATTGCGTTCGTTGTCTTACGGCATCACTTGAGCTGTCAAGTTCTTACGAAAAAGAGTTGTATTTTTCTTAATTTATCAGCCAAATACAAAACACACAAAATTTGCAGCTTCCATTGCATACCTCCCATAGCCTACTGGTTAGAGCGTTCGACTAGCACGCGAGAAGTTGCGAGTTCAACCCACATCGCCGATACATTTCTTTTTTTTTGTGATTTCGATCCTCAACCGCAGTGCTAGTATTTTCTTTTTTTTGTACTTTTTTCTTTAGTATTTGTCTTTAAAAAGTATTACAATACTTATTATTTGCTTCTGCAGATTACCACAAATCAATTTTCACTCGAAATTACCAAAAATTTTGCGTTTAAAAAACTGAACGCGAGCACAAACCCAAGTGAACGATTTGACAGTTCATGTGAGTGAATGCGCCGCGTTGCGTTTTACGCGGTACCGATTTTCATATGAAACTACGTAAGACAACGCGAGCAGTCACTGAGTGAGGTGATGCGTTTTACACAATACCAAATTAGTGAACAGCGCGCTCGCCGCGTAGAATTCGCCTCGCAATTTGATTGTGTTTAAAGCTTTATAAATACAAACTTCTTTACATATTGCTATGCAAAAATATCAAATTTTACACTTTAGATGGCTTCAGCAGAGTTCGGCGTTAATTTATTATATTTCCTGTCCCCAAGAAAATGCGCTCGCACGGGACTGATGTAGCCACTACGCAAAATCTCTTTAACATGTACTGATACAAACGGGTATATTCCTCACGTCTCTCATGCCACCACACTAGCGGATCTTTCTTCCGATCTAGATACTCTTCATTTATATACTTGTCTATTTCTCTGGTGGCATACCTTGTTAATGTGCCTTGCACCTGTCACTGGAAAAACTCGGCGCCTTTTTTAATTCAAGTAAATTTAGCTTTAGTTCATCTAGGTCATCCAACTGAACGACCGATAGAGCTAGTTCAGATATGAGAACCAGATCTTTTAGATCTTTAGTTCGCGAACGACACAAGCCTAATATCTGTGGTCAAAAGCAATAACGACTTAAGACGAAATTGAGTTGACGTTACCACTGTATTCCTGACGTTGATGCGCATATTTTGTTCAAACCCCGGTATCTGTACCCATCTCAGAAAAAAAGTTATTTAAAAAAAACACATGCACTTATGTTGATGTGCACACTTGCATTTCAAATTTCGAATTGCATTTTCTCAAAACAGTTGTTTCGACTTAAGTCGTTATTGCATATGACCACAGATATGTATATTGAAGTTCCTTGTGTTCGTTTATGGCAGAGCAGAGCCAAAGAATTTTTTTGTCTTTCATATGAAAAACAACAACAACACAGAATCAAATAGCAGCGCTGTCGGGAATATCGTCTACGTTCTTCGTATATTTTGTTGGCTGAGCTGCCGACATGCAGAAGAAGAGCACATGCAAACGACTTTCATAACACCATGCAAAATACGAAAATCAGCCGCAAAAAATGCTCGTTCGCCTCATTTGAGTATGAAAACCGAACGAACCAAGCCATTGAGTCGTGCGATCAGGGGTGCAAACTCAGTCAAAGCCATTTCTCTCAAATGCGTAAAAAATTCTCCCATGGGAATTGGCACTTCAGCCACATTTTCATTCAAAATAATGGTAGTAAAAAACATAAAACAATAAATAAAATAGTATGGCTGAGTTCCTAAATGCTGTAATATAAAAGTATCAGCATTTTGTGAAGAATATGTAAAAGAAGAGTTCGAATTCCCATAAAATCGTGAAATTTTCCCTCGGTTGACAGCCCTGTATGTAGTTACTTTGAGTTTGGAATTTCATGTTGCAGAGCGGTTCTCTGAGAGGATGAGTGCCGGAGAGTAAAAAGCTCAAAATTTGAGTGAACGGCGGGTCAGGATCTAGACCCGCGGTGCAAAATTTTTGCAGCCAAAATTTTATATGAGATGCGCACTCTATTATATTAACATACTCTTTGATTCAACCAAAAGAAACAACGAAGAGTAACCATCAGATAACTTCTTTGCTTGGCAGCTCGTACAGTTCTGTCCGCTTTTGCTACAGCCGCTCCTTATATACAGCAGTGCTTTTTCTTCCCTGTTCTGCTCTGATTGGTTGTTGCACTATTTAATTCAATTTAATTTAATAGGAGTACTTTTCCTTGCCCGTCTGTCCTTTTCTTGATTTTCTTTGTTTTCGGTTGAATAGCAGCGCCCCTTCTTGCCCGTCTGTCCCAGGAACATTAGTTGATGTATTTTATGTGATTTAATGATATATCTATTAATATTTTTTGTACGGGCCTAAATCAGGCATAAATCTAGGTCATTACACATTTCATATACTATAAATACGGCAAAATTATATAAAATGTGATTAAACAGCTCCTGACCCATCTGTCCCTACGTGCTTCTTCTTCTGTCTGTGCTCTGATTGGCTATTGCAGTTTCGCTATTAATTTTGTCTAAAGTCAAAATTTTAATATTTTTATGATTGAATCATGTATTGTCTTGGTGTTTACGCATACGTGCAAAGTTTCAGATCTCTAAGTAGTCGGGAAGTGGGTGAAAAATTGATTACTAGATTTGACTACAAATAAACTAACTAACAAACCTGAAGTGAAGTTAATAAAAATCGTATAATAAAATGGACATTTTTTGTAGCAAAGCCTTAATTTTATTGTAAAAATTATTGCATTTTTAATAAGTTTGAAATTATTAATTTCTTAAATTAATTTTGCAAATAAAAAGCAAATTTGCCTTTAATAATTTATAATGAGAGAGATTTAAGAGATTTTAGCTCTTGACCGAAAACGACTAGAACGTATGCTTGTGCCACGAAAAATGGTAAATCGATCTGTTTAGACTTGTAACTGATGCCGCTTCAGGATATTTAAATCTTGTATTATTTGGAACTTAAATCGTCACCTTCGTCAGGTAAAAGAACCAATTGGTGCTTTGGTTTTATGGTTCTCTCCAAAGCATTGGCGACGAAACCGGAAAATTAATTCATTTGAATACGTAAATAATTTAAATCCCACAACGAAGTTAATGGGATAACTATGGAGCAAGAGAATTCAGGTAACTACGGTATTAACGTGCCACTTACAGCGAATCAGAATGTGCATTCGCATGTACGCATTCTCCATCGAATCGGTAATTTCCTTAACATAAAAAATTTATTTGGACCTCTCGATATAAAACCGGAAAAATTTCTTTATGAACTAAAACGAACAAGGCATTATCGCGAGTAATCAGTCGCTGCGATAACGCAATGGTACCAACATGTGAATTTCAGAAATTTTATCCGATAACGGAAAATAAGTAGCAGATTTAAATTCGACGTGCGAAAGTACGCAAAAAACTCTATTAGTCAACATTTGGGCCCGGGGTGAGAAGAGATTTGTAAACCTGTATATTTAGTGCATTCAAATCAAAAATATTAGAATTAATTTTTTAAGTTGCATTTTAAGTTTTACTTAACTTACGAAATTCCTGGTAAATTTACCAGTGTTCAGTTTTTTTGCATTTTTCATGACTTCTGAACATATTACGATATTTTCAAAATATAAAATCACTATTTTAACAAAATCATTCAATTATAAGCCCGAAAAGAAATGGGATATTGAGCGTAAGTACGCCCGAGAATAATTACATATACATATGTATTATAAATTTGAAAATTTTGGGGTTTCGAAAACCTCAAACGTTGGGATAAATATAACTTCTTAACGACTATAACTAATAACAGACGAAATTCTCATAGCGTAGATATGCTTTGGAGTCTAAAACTAATTGCAATGCAGGTTTTTTTATTTTAAACAAAATCTGTAATGCGGCTCTTACACGGTTAATCATTTGATGTCAATCATGAGCATGTTTGAGCATGAGAAAATTTGTATGTCACACGTATCTGTGTGACGATACATAAAAATTTCTCTTAGTCCGCTTTTACACGATGCGACTCGGCCCCGGCGATTTTTTCGCATTCCGCTTTGAAATCGCGCATAGCTTTTACACGATGCGACTCGCTCCACTCCACATATTGACACTAGAGTCTGCAGCTGGTTTTATTTCTGTAATTTGTAAACATTTAAAGCACTTATTCCACTCTTTGCTCATTTTCTTCTTTATATTTACTTTTATGCGTAAAGTTCTGTAAATTTTTCAGTTTATTTGCAATACGTATTCACTCGATTTCAAGTTTTAATTTACAGTCGACAGCGCGAAGCGCGAAAACGAATAAAGAGGAACGTCAGAAAATCAGAAAATCGCAGCACAATCGCTGCCCGAGCGATTTTGCGCGTTCCCCTGTCGTTTCACCCCTCTTTCCTACATTCTTCCGTGTCTCCGGGGCCGAGTCGCATCGTGTAAAAGCGGACTTATACATGCTCATGATTGACATAATATGATTAACCGTGTAAGGGCCGCATAAGAATAGCTCAAGCCCTGGGCGTGAGTATCAAAGCAAATGTATCTGGCGGTAAAGCTACGCAGGCTGGGTACGTTTTGATGCTTGACACATTACTAGAAGTAACATCGTATTTATGCATTATGTTGGCTAACATTATAAAACCGAATCCCTTAACCAAATTCTGTCCAATGCAGGTACGCTTGCCGATACTGAAAGGCAAAAAATGGGGGATATTACTTTTAAACTGCAAATTTTGAATATTTTCAGTAATTTCAATGTTGCCTTTATCCATTAACTTGGTGAGTACTTTTTTTTCTAAGAATCTCTCAGGGTTGAACTCTTGTGGATTATCCCAATATTTGGAACTAGTATTCAAATTGTAGTTGTTAATGAAGACAATGGTTCCTTTTGTTACACCGTAGCCGGCAATAGCAACATCCTCAGTGGCTACGTGGGGTACAATTGGGGATGAAGAATAACGGAGAACCTCGTATATGGTGGCCAAAATATACGGCATTTTGTTTGAATCCATGAGTCCCACATAACGATTAGAGTTTCCAATGACAATATCAATTTCCGCTTGAATTCTTTTGCCGGTCTCTGGATTGCGAACGATGTACGCCAGCGCTAACATAACCAGGTTTCCAATTGCTGAGTGACCGCCAATAAAATCTTCCAGCATATAAATTATAGTTTCGCGAGATACTTCTTCGTCCTCGGCGAGACTTTTGAGTAGAGCATCAGTAAAATCATTTTCTGGTCCCTCCAGATCAGTGTGACACTCTCTGACATTGATTATGCGTTCTAATATGAATTTCCTGATTGCCTCGGACCAACGAACTATCTTTTTCATGTGATTAATATAGAAAGGAATAAGCCAAGGCAGGAAATCCACTGCGTATCCTTGATTTATTTCCCAAAAAATTTCGTCAAAACAGCGTACAATATTTTGAAATTCGTTGTCATCGTAATCAAAACGTATGGAGCACATATACTGGCTGAACATATTTGCGCAGGTCTGCTGTACAATTGGCTTAAGTGGAAACTCTTGTCCGTTCAAAACCATTTTCTCCAAACGCTCCATAAACAATTCCATTTCAAAGCAACCAACATCCGACATTTTTTGGAAGAACGATGAGGCGTCTCTGGGTGAACAGTGCTTGCGCGCCAGATTCCGTCTCTTTTGCTGCAGTTGCGACCAGTCACAAAGTGCCAAAGCTGAAAAGATGAAAAGATGAAAAATTCTGTTCATCTTTGCTAAGGACAAATAATACAGGGTTGCAACAAATTTTTCAAGATGCTGTCATGACTCTAATTGCAATTTTTTAACATTATAGATTTTTAATTTTGAGAATTGAAGCGCGAATAAAAGAAAACTGTATAACAATCCTATTCTGCCAATGCAGTGTGTATCGGCAACCCGATTTTGACAAGAAAAAAGCTTTGTTCATTTCCCCACAATGAGGTTTCAAGTTATTGCTGGCAAAACAACTATTGATGCTTCCTCTTCTTAAAATAATATTATATAAAAAAAACTTTTTAAAAATAAGCTTTTATTCATTAAATGTACTAAAAAGTAGAAAATAAATTGTTCCTAAGTCACCTGTATCTTACTATCCATAAAAGTTTGGGGCGCTCATGTGTTCAAAATTTGTCAACCAGTTAGTACAATATGTATTTTATTAAAATTGTTTTTTGCAATTAGATTCTAGAAATGAAAGATAAGTGTGATTATATATTTTGAGCGCCCAAGCTTTTATGAATAGTAAGATACAGGTGACTTGGAAACAATTTATTTTCTACTTTTTAGTATATTTAGGGCCGTTCTCTCAATGTCTGGTTAGTTTCACCCTTAACCAGCAGATACCTAACCGACGGAAAGCAGTTTACCTGGCGGTTAAGAATTTTCGTTTCCACCATGTGCTGGTTAACATTCTCTCGGTTAGAGGAAAAATGTAAAAGATTTGACGTTTATTCTAGTACATTTGTTGTCAATATGAAACGCAAAATAAATTTCAAAATAATTTTCTGTGAAATAATGTTAAGCAAAGAAGAAAAGAGATGTTGGACAAACGGGTAGCGCCCAGTGGAAAAAGAGCACTGATCCAATAGTGGAGAAGCTTGGCATACTCATAGGTTCCTTCTCTTTTCCATTTCCTCTCTTATGATCATTGCTTTTTTCACTTGTAAAATGCGTAAGAAATGCAGTTTTCTCTATTTTCTGAATTAAAAATATAGCAATATTAGACGTCAGTTGGAAACTTTACTGTTATCATAGTGTAATAATATCAAGTGAACCAGATAGCAATGACATTCTATTCTCGTACCCTTACTTGTCAGTTGCGATGTCAAAAATATTAACCCGTTTTCAGTTTGAGTTTGCGTTTGAAGAAAAAAGTAAAAAGAAAAAACATCAATGGCCAACTCTTGTGGTAATAACGAATACCTCCATAAATTTGCTGTATAAATATCTGCAAGAAAAGTTTGGAATGTCCTAAGATTTGACTAGTAGACTAAATCAAGACGTATTAGAAAATTTCTTTGGGACAATGCGAAGTTCAGGAGGTCTTAACGAGATAAAAAAAGATTAACAATTGGTTTATAAACGCTATTTGTTATAAAAAATGTAACACACGTGCTGGTTCATTACTGAAAATAAAAATTGTTTGGCACGTAAAAATGTTGAGTAACTTTTTTGTACTAATGTCTCGGATGGGTTAAGACATATAACGAAGAAGGAGAAAAGAAAAATCAAAAAATGTTTTGACAAGCTAGGGTACTTAATCGAACTGGAAGACGAACTCATCCCTATCCTACAAAATTTTTATCTCAAGGTACGAAATTTATGGAAAAGGTACGTTTTTTTAAAAAATGGGGTACATTTTTATTTTGGCCCAGTCCAACTCTGGCTAGACTACTTTAAAAAGAGCTCTAGAAAAAGGCTAGATATTTTTAAATTGTATTTTTATTATAAAAGTCTCTGTGAGTGTACATACGTTTATATACTTTATGAACATAACACAACAATTACAACAAAGTACGATTACAGCAAAAAAAACCATGGAATTCAGTCTTTACACTCTTAAGATATAATAAGCATATAAATAACATACATGTATACACTGCATTTGGACTTTTGCCCTTTTATCAGTTGAAGAAAAGCACCAACAAAAAGCATTTTTAAAAAACGATTAACAAACTATATTGCAATCTCACTTTAAATGTTTATATCTCAAAAAATATTTCCTCCTCATCTGAAGAATCAGAATTTGTATATAAATCACGATTGTTTGCAAATCTTATAGTATCATCCGTGATTTCGAAATCATGGCAGAATTTTTTTGAGCATATCGAACAGTTAAAAGAGAAATCAGCATGCCAGCTTAACGAAATTCAGTGTTAGTTAAGGGCAAATAATCAATTCTCAGAATTAAAAATTCAAGCTTCAAGCTATCTGGTTCACTTGATATTATTACACTATGACTGTTATTAGCTGTCAAACGGTGAGCCGGTTAAGTTAACAGACAGAAGCGGCGCCGCGGCGCGCCACTGGCTCGTTTGGCCGAATCACGTGGCAAAAATGGCAAAAATAAATTTTTTTTTAGAAATATTTAGCAAAACTATTATATGTGTTGGATAGGGAATTGATTGTACTTTAAGAAAGTGAAAATTTCAACTTATTTGCATAAGTAGTTTGGTCTGTAGTTGACTGATTTTTCAAACACAGCAAAAAAACGAAATTTAGGAAAAAATGTCCATGTTTGAGGTAAAAGAACTGTGATACGACTGCACTAAAATTAGATTTTTAAAATAGAATTAAATAAATTCATCAATTTCAAAAAATACAAAATATCCGCAAACATTTTTTTTTTTTTTTTAAATAAATGGCATTTTTAATAACCTCTTTTTTACCATTGATTTTAAACTTTGTGTTGAGTTAAATAAATTCATCAATTTCAAAAAATACAAAATATCCGCAAAATTTTTTTTTTTTTTTTTTTTAAATAAATGGCATTTTTAATAACCTCTTTTTTACCATTGATTTTAAACTTTGTGTTGAGTTTTAAAAAAAACTTCAAATTTCTTCAGAGTATGCTTACCAGTAGACTAATTACTGATTATTTCTAAGAATATATCCAAAAAATTGGCTGCTTGTTTTTGCATGTTTTCGTGTTATAGCGATTTTTATCGAGAGGTCTATAGATCAGCCATGTCCGTCCGACAGCATTTCACAACTGTTGAACCTTAAATTTTGAGCTAGAAAGTTGAAATTTGGTATACGACTTCCATTCATGCCGATATAGTTAAAAAATCAAACTTTTTGGAACCAGCCTCCTGCCACGCCCACTTTTATTAAAACTACATTTGTTCGGGTTTTTATATGAAAATTTGAAAAAAACGATCTTATTCAAATATGAATGTAATCCAATTAACAAAAATGCTTTCATGTTAATCTTAGACCACGCCCACTTTCTTGATTTTCTTTAAAAAATTGATTTTTCGGATTTTTCGCTGCTGGAGCGTCACGAATATTTGTATTTTGCTAAAAAAAAATTTTAAGAATGTAATTATTAAGAAAAAAGGAAGGTTTATAACAAATAAATTATTAAAATTTTTATTAAAATATTTAAAAAAATTTTCAAACTAATTTACCCCTATTGAATTTTTTGACATCTCGTAAATAATCAAGATTTTCTACGATCTTAAAAACTTCACTTTTCCACATTATATGTAAGCTATATGACACCCTGTATATATTTTTGCCATTATAAATGCAAAATCTATCTAAATTTTAAATATTCCCGCATAATTTTTTGTATTAAATGTGCCATTTATTCTACCTGCAGAAAGGCGCACTTTAACAAGAGATTCCGTCGCACCCTGTATATCCACACAAACAAATTTTAGTGTCATTAAAGCTATGATAATTTTCTGTAGAAAGCTTAAAAAATTATTCCGATATCTTTATCCGTTCAAAAGTTATGATTTTTGCAACGTGAGAAGACAAATCGAGCCACTGATCAATTTTGATCAAATACTGTGAAATCGGAAACTTCAAAAGTCCAAATAACCGAAAGCATTAAGCCTCGTTCACATTCGACTTTCCTCGCTTTGCTTGACAGTTCGAGATTCAACAACAAAGCGTGAAAAGTAGAAGGTTTGCTACAATGAACGCTTTAACTTTGGATTTTACTGATATAATTGCAGTAGTAGTAGTTATGCTACTAATGTTTGAAATTCGCGAGTGTCTTAATTGAAAACGCAAACGCACGAGAAAATGAAATCAACTGCAAGCGCACGAGAAAATGAAAAATATCACAAAAAATTTCAACAACTTATTGTCAAAGCGCAAAAAAGTTGAGAGTTGCCCAACATTTTGCTTCGCATTGCTTCGCTTCGCTTTCCTCGCGTTCTATTTAGCAAGCCAAAAGTCGAATGTGAACGAAGCTTTAGCGCAAAGCGTGCTTCTGTGCAGTGTTGCCAGAAAGACTCAGGGTAGGAAATCCCCGTACTTTCGTACTGATTTGGGTACATTTTTATTTTTTGGTACGCTTTTCATTTCTCAAGGTACGTTGAGATATCAACACTGTGGGGCGAATGCGAAGAGGAAACGAATCTTGTAAAATGAGAACGCGAACAACGAGACATAAGCAGCTAGTGAGGAATACGAAGTGGCGGGTACGAAAATTTTTTGGTACCTTCGTACTCGATTTCCCATACAAAACTCCATAGAAAATATGATACAAGAGTACCAAAATTTTGGTACCCGTACTGTTATTGTTTACATTTCAGAATGAGTCAAATATCATTTTTATATGAAAATGAAAGATTTTTATGGAATTTGAAAAGCATTTGCATTTAGATGAATAAAACTAATAAAACTGCATAAAGTGTTGCAGATGTCAACTTCTGCCCTTACATTTCTATCCAATTAAAACCAAAAGGAATTTCAAAGTTAAATCTTTATTGATAAAAATATTTAATACACATATCTTTAGTTATGCATTTATAGTGACCACATTTGGCGTTATAAATAGGCAAAAAGGTGTGCATGACATTACTTTAATAACAAATTATATGCGCTTGAAGTAATTGCGCCAAAAAGAGCACAACTTTGCGTAATTATTTACTGCACATTGCAGAATTTGCACATAAAATAAAAGGCACACACATAAAATATAGGTATATAACTTCACTTCCCCGGAATTTCATCGCATGACACTTTCGGATTGTTTAATTATTTGGAAACGTACCATTTCGTACCAGATAGAAAAATTTTTGCTGCGCGCGGCACGAGATTTTGTTCTTCGACTGCAAGATTCTGCATGGAAACACTAGTTGTTTCTGTTTAGCATATGAATAGTCATGCCTCCAAATATCTTCTCTTTTCCTCTCACGTGAACATGGTACCCATTTACAATTTTGACAAATTCCAGCTTCTGGAAGGGCTGTAATTCAAGGTACTGCCAGCAAAGAAGAATGTGGAAAAGTGGTTGATTGAAAGTGCAGGGTTGTATTGAGCGGGTAAAAACTGTGGTAGTAACTTAAACATGAATAATGGGCAGAAAATTGTATTATTTATAACTTAAATAAATTAGATTATTGACAATGTTTGAAAATGTTGTAATTTTGTGCTAGTTTCGTGTAGGTTATAAGAAGTAAGGGGAATCTTTTTTTTGCTCACCGAAGGAGGGAAGAATTGACCGGTAAGAGGTTTTATGCACAGGGACCTTTTTTTTTTTTGCTCATCAAACCGAACTGGAAGACGAACTCATCCCTATCCTAAAAAATTTTTATCTTAAGGTACGAAATTTATGGAAAAGGTACGTTTTAAAAAATGGGGCACGTTTTTATTTTGGCCCAGTCCAACTCTGGCTAGACTACTTTAAAAAGAGCTCTAGAAAAAGGCTAGATATTTTTAAATTGTATTTTTATTATAAAAGTCTCTGTGAGTGTACATACGTTTATATACTTTATGAACATAACACAACAATTACAACAAAGTACGATTACAGCAAAAAAAAACATGGAATTCAGTCTTTACACTCTTAAGATATAATAAGCATATAAATAACATACATGTATACACTGCATTTGGACTTTTGCCCTTTTATCAGTTGAAGAAAAGCACCAACAAAAAGCATTTTTAAAAAACGATTAACAAACTATATTGCAATCTCACTTTAAATGTTTATATCTCAAAAAATATTTCCTCCTCATCTGAAGAATCAGAATTTGTATATAAATCACGATTATTTGCAAATCTTAGGGCCAGTTTCTCAGTGGATGTTTAAATCTAATTTGCGAATTGAGTTTAAATCTAGTTTAACTTTTCTTGAGTTTCACAGTGCATTTATTTAAATACGGAATAATGAATGGCAACTTCGAATATTTGACAATTGAACACAGCACAACTTGCCAAAAACATATGTTCAATTGTTCAATTATGGAGGCAGCGCGAGCTAAAAATTTTTCGTCGGCCGAAAGAAGTGAATTATTGGATATTCTTCAAAGAATCCACAGTTTATATTATTTATAATACTACGGGATCATTTATATGTGCTACACCATGCAGTTGTATGTTTAATTTGGCCGCTTATAAATTGCAATATTGTCGACGCAGCTTGCTTGCACATCCGAAATCAGCTGTTTATTTGTTTTCGATTGCAACTCTGTGCCGTACTTAAATGCCCACAACCGGGCATTTAAATTGTATTTAACTTCCCACTGTGAAACTGAAATTCCCTATTTAAACTGCAATCAGAGTTTAAACATCCACTGTGAAACTGGCCCTTATAGTATCATCCGTGATTTCGAAATCATGGCAGAATTTTTTTGAGCATATCGAACAGTTAAAAGAGAAATCAGCATGCCTGCTTAACGAAATTCAGTGTTAGTTAAGGACAAATAATCAATTCTCAGAATTAAAAATTCGAAAAGACAATCGATGACCAAATTTAGCTACAATTTCACACACTGCAATGACGCTTCATTTTTGACGTTTTTTCTTAAAGCACAAGGTTACATTATTTACATTTTGGATGGAATAATTTTTTATTCGGACTGACTTCCCAAAGAGAAATGACAATAGCTGTATATTTCTGTTCTGAAACAAAGCGATTTTAAGTGTACAACAGCAAATAATTAGAATTATTGCTCAAACGGGCAGGTCACATAGCTACTTTGGTTGGCAGAAAACCTCATAAGTGACTTTTAGGGCCAGTTTCTCAGTGGATGTTTAAATCTAATTTGCGAATTGAGTTTAAATCTAGTTTAACTTTTCTTGAGTTTCACAGTGCATTTATTTAAATACGGAATAATGAATGGCAACTTCGAATATTTGACAATTGAACACAGCACAACTTGCCAAAAACATATGTTCAATTGTTCAATTATGGAGGCAGCGCGAGCTAAAAATTTTTCGTCGGCCGAAAGAAGTGAATTATTGGATATTCTTCAAAGAATCCACAGTTTATATTATTTATAATACTACGGGATCATTTATATGTGCTACACCATGCAGTTGTATGTTTAATTTGGCCGCTTATAAATTGCAATATTGTCGACGCAGCTTGCCTGCACATCCGAAATCAGCTGTTTATTTGTTTTCGATTGCAACTCTGTGCCGTACTTAAATGCCCACAACCGGGCATTTAAATTGTATTTAACTTCCCACTGTGAAACTGAAATTCCCTATTTAAACTGCAATCAGAGTTTAAACATCCACTGTGAAACTGGCCCTTATAGTATCATCCGTGATTTCGAAATCATGGCAGAATTTTTTTGAGCATATCGAACAGTTAAAAGAGAAATCAGCATGCCTGCTTAACGAAATTCAGTGTTAGTTAAGGGCAAATAATCAATTCTCAGAATTAAAAATTCGAAAAGACAATCGATGACCAAATTTAGCTACAATTTCACACACTGCAATGACGCTTCATTTTTGACGTTTTTTCTTAAAGCACAAGGTTACATTATTTACATTTTGGATGGAATAATTTTTTATTCGGACTGACTTCCCAAAGAGAAATGACAATAGCTGTATATTTCTGTTCTGAAACAAAGCGATTTTAAGTGTACAACAGCAAATAATTAGAATTATTGCTCAAACGGGCAGGTCACATAGCTACTTTGGTTGCCAGAAAACCTCATAAGTGACTTTTAGGGCCAGTTTCTCAGTGGATGTTTAAATCTAATTTGCGAATTGAGTTTAAATCTAGTTTAACTTTTCTTGAGTTTCACAGTGCATTTATTTAAATACGGAATAATGAATGGCAACTTCGAATATTTGACAATTGAACACAGCACAACTTGCCAAAAACATATGTTCAATTGTTCAATTATGGAGGCAGCGCGAGCTAAAAATTTTTCGTCGGCCGAAAGAAGTGAATTATTGGATATTTTTCAAAGAATCCACAGTTTATATTATTTATAATACTACGGGATCATTTATATGTGCTACACCATGCAGTTGTATGTTTAATTTGGCCGCTTATAAATTGCAATATTGTCGACGCAGCTTGCCTGCACATCCGAAATCAGCTGTTTATTTGTTTTCGATTGCAACTCTGTGCCGTACTTAAATGCCCACAACCGGGCATTTAAATTGTATTTAACTTCCCACTGTGAAACTGAAATTCCCTATTTAAACTGCAATCAGAGTTTAAATATCCACTGTGAATGGCCCTTAATGTGAATTCTAATAATTTTTTAAACGACTAATTTTTCGAAGTAGAGTTTTGTTGGTTAAAAATTAAAAAATACATCATATTAAAAAAGGCTAGAAGAGGCTAAGGCAAAAAATAAAAAGGCTACTAAAAGGCTAGATGGAAATTTTCGAGGCTAGACGACAAAGAAAACGGCTAGATCTAGCCTCAAAAAGGCTAAACTGGCAACACTGCTTCTGTGCTGCTTATATACAGCAGTGCTTCTTCTTCCCTGCTTGACTCTGATTTGCTGTTGCTTAATTTAATTCTATTTAATTTAATAAGAGTGCTTTTCTTTGCAGTCTGCCCTTTTCGTTGTTTTCGGTTGAATAGCAGCGCTTCTCCTTGCCCGTCTGTCCCGGAACATTTGTGATTTAATGACATATCTATATAATATTATTTGTTCTTCTTCTGTCTGTGCTCTGATTGGCTATTGCAGTTTCGCTAATAACTTTGTTTAAAGTAAAAAATTTAATATTTTTATTGATTGATTCATGTGTTGTCAGCGTGTTTACGCATGTATGCAAATTTTCAGATCTCTAAGTAGTCGGGAAGTGGGTGAACAATTGATTACTAGATTTGACTACATACATACATACACCCAACTCTCTTTTTACACGGTGGATACGTTCCTTAGAAAACCGTGCAAATATTTTCCCAGAAAACAGTGCATAAAAAGAAATAATGAAATCCAGAACAAAACAGAAAACAATTCATTTTTATTGCAAAACAATTACTATGCAGTGATAAGTTCAAGTAAGGAAACATCAATCGGGTTTCACCGACAGAGTAATATCCTACACGAAGTAACTGAGTGGACGGATCACGTCGATTTTGGGAGCGTTTAAAGGTATTATTACCAGCAGTGAAGTGACCAAATATGGACTGACTGGTGTATATATTATGGAAGTTATAAGGATTTTCCGCTTATATAGTGGGCGGACCACGCCCATTTTTTGGGTTGGCGTAGAGGGCCCACACCTTACCTTAAATACCAACTACCACTCCTTTTAACGAGTAATAAAACAATTTAAAGCACTTTTACTGAAAATATGCTAGTGGGTTTTACTGACCCGTTGTGGGCGTGTCCTTCGGCCAATTTGCTAATCTTGGAACTTGAAGTAGTGGAAGGTTCACTGCGACTGTGTGTCAAATTTGGTCCAAATCGGACAACTCCTTCTTTCTCTCCTGTGGCCACGGACATCAAGACAGACAGACGGACAATCGGAAATCTACACAGAAAGTGATTCTCAGCATTTCTATATACTTATGTCTATACCTAGGACGGCTTCTTTAATGTGTTACAATTTTCGCTCAAAGTTATTATATCCTATTACCATAGGTGTAGGGTATAAAAATATCAATGCCTATACGCCAGAGCGAACGTAGCAAAGGCAGCTACTTACGTAAATTTTTGCAACTGAGCGAGTGTAAATATGGGAGTAGTAGCGCGAGAGAGTAACAATGAGAACGAGTCGCTGGCGGGTTGTATCTTTGTAGCCAGCCAAAGAAAAGATTTGCTTATATGACCGATTTTGCTAATCTCGGAACTTGAAGTAGTGGAAGGTTCACTGCGACTGTGTGCCAAATTTGGTCCAAATCGGACAACTCCTTCTTTCTCTCCTGTGGCCACGGACAACAAGACAGACAGACAGACGGACAACCGGAAATCAACACAGAAAGTAATTCTAAGCATTTCTATATACTTATGTCTATACCTAGGACGGCTCCTTTAATGTGTTACAATTTTCGCACAAAGTTATTATACCCTATTACAATAGGTGTAGGGCATAATTAGAAAAGAAAATCGATTTCGCAGCTATTCATCGCTACTTGATAACAAGCGTGCACGTTTATTACATGCTGGACCAAAATTACTTTCATCAGTAGATATGTATATCAGATTCTTGCACAACTGTCGGGTTTCGTTATTAAAGGCCGTTGTTTTTCTTTTTTGTTGTTATAAAGTTTGTTACACTAAGGGCCAGTTTCACAGTGGATGTTTAAATCTAATTTGCGAATTGAGTTTAAATCTAGTTTAACTTTTCTTGAGTTTCACAGTGCATTTATTTAAATACGGAATAATGAATGGCAACTTCGAATATTTGACAATTGAAGGTTGACACAACTTGCCAAAAACATATGTTCAATTGTTCAATTATGGAGGCAGCGCGAGCTATAAATTTTTCGTCGGCCGAAAGAAGTGAATTATTGGATATTGTGCAAAGAATCCACAGTTTATATTATTTATAATACTACGGGATCATTTATATGTGCTATACCATGCAGTTTTATGTTTAATTTGATCTCTTATAAATTGCAATATTGTCGACGCAGCTTGCTTGCACATCCGAAATCAGCTGTTTATTTGTTTTCGATTGCAACTCTGTGCCGTACTTAAATATCCACAATCGGCTATTTAAATCGTATTTAACTTCCAACTGTGAAACTGAAATTCCCTATTTAAACTGGAATCAGGGTTTAAACATCCACTGTGAAACTGGCCCTAAGAGAAAAATCGCGATCTAAAATTAAGTACAGTCGTACTTATTTTGAAATTGTCCCATTCTTAAGCGGGAGATTTCAAAATAAAATCGCTCAGGGTTAAATCAAGAATAAATATCTTAAAAGAAAATTTAAAATCTTAAATTGAGAGTAAAACTCTTAGGGCAAGTTTCACAGTGGATGTTTAAACTCTGATTGCAGTTTAAATAGGGAATTTCAGTTTCACAGTTGGAAGTTAAACACGATTTAAATAGCCGATTGTGGATATTTAAGTACGGCACAGAGTTGCAATCGAAAACAAATAAACAGCTGATTTCGGATGTGCAAGCAAGCTGCGTCGACAATATTGCAATTTATAAGAGATCAAATTAAACATAAAACTGCATGGTATAGCACATATAAATGATCCCGTAGTATTATAAATAATATAAACTGTGGATTCTTTGCACAATATCCAATAATTCACTTCTTTCGGCCGACGAAAAATTTATAGCTCGCGCTGCCTCCATAATTGAACAATTGAACATATGTTTTTGGCAAGTTGTGTCAACCTTCAATTGTCAAATATTCGAAGTTGCCATTCATTATTCCGTATTTAAATAAATGCACTGTGAAACTCAAGAAAAGTTAAACTAGATTTAAACTCAATTCGCAAATTAGATTTAAACATCCACTGTGAAACTGGCCCTTAAAATAAGAATTGAAAATCTTATTTTAAAATTCTACAGTTTTGTATTAAAATTACATTCTTATATTGAGATTGAAGTAAACTTAAAACAAGATTGTAATTTCATAACAAGCCGAAGCGATTTTAAATCAGATTTACTCTTTCTATTTATTCTTCACGATTTTGCAAAAAGTTTAAGTGTTAAAGTGTTAAAAGAATAAAATAATTCACGTACTGGACGTACTGGAAGATGTTCAAATTGAAAGAAACGGTAGGTACAGTGTTATCGTGATTAGATGGAGTTCAAGTAAATAAATTAAAATTTGTTTTCTTTTTTCGGAATTTACTCGGATCGAGGACTCGCTGAAAAATATCAGACCCCACCAAGAACATCTCTCGGCTTGTCATTCTGTCTATTTGTGGAGAGTTTATAGACAAGGTAAGAATTTCCTAAATTTAGAACTAAGTATTAAAAGAATATTATAATTATACGAGTTTTATGTTTATTCGGCAGCTTGAATGTTAGAAAGAATAGTTTTTTTTATTCGGACTGACTTGCCAAAGAGAAATGACAATACTTAATTGTCTATTTCTGTTCTGAAACAAAGCAATTTTAAGTGTACAACAACAAAGAATTAGAATTATTGCTCACATGGGCAGGTCATATAGCTATTTCGGTTTTTGCCAGAAAACCTCATCAGTGTCTTTTAATGTGAATTCTAATAATTTCTAAACGACTAATTACTCGAAATAGAAGCATTAATGGTAAAGTCTGTGAAACGTAGGAGAGTCGTCCAGTCCGATGGTGTGATGGTTAGCGCATTCGCTTACTACGTCATAGGTTCATGGTTCAACTCCTACGTTTCACAGACTTTACCATTAATGCTTCTATTTCGAGTAATTAGTCGTTTAGAAATTATTAGAATTCACATTAAAAGTCACTCATGAGGTTTTCTGGCAAAAACCGAAATAGCTATATGACCTGCCCATGTGAGCAATAATTCTAATTCTTTGTTGTTGTACACTTAAAATTGCTTTGTTTCAGAACAGAAATAGACAACTAAGTATTGTCATTTCTCTTTGGCAAGTCAGTCCGAATAAAAAAAAAATAGAATATTATAATAATTTATTGTAATATTTATTGTTTAATTTGTTTAAAAATTGCAGATAATAATCTCTCGGAGAAGCATTTGATTTTTACAACAGCTGTTTTCAAACGCGAAATCGCCGACAAGCAAAGGTATAAATAGAATTAGATTTTTAATTAACTATTTTATAATTATTTAATATTCATTTATTTTCAGACGCCCAGGGTTATATATTAACCATAGTATTGCTGTTTTACCATCTTCAACAAGATTTAAAAATTATGCAGGGAAACTCAACAAAAATACAACAATAGTGGATGCGCAAGAAATCTTCGTTCCAGTTCAAGGAAATGGTAATACATACCTCAAAAACTCAGAAGTATTATCTGAAGTTTCCTTTAAAGGTACTCTTTATAAAAGTAACTCTTCATTTACCTATTACCACAAATACGTTTGAACTGTATAAAATAAAAAAATTTTTTTAGTATTTATGTACTATGCTTCCCAGTTTATATAAACAACTTTAGTCACCATTTCCAATCTTACGAAGTTGGCAATAAAAGTGCCTATATTAACATAAACGAGATTCTGTTTTTCTTAGTGATCGAATTTTTACATTTATACTGTATAAATAATGGTAAAACATACATATGATAGACTTAAGTATATTTAACTATGTAGGTACCCTATAAGCAATTCAGTAGTCGACTACGAAAATAACGCACTTATAGTTGACTTTTCAGTAGTCGACTACGAAAATAGCACACTTATAGCTAACTTTTATGACCTAACTATAAGTTAACTACAATGTAGTGCAGAGCTGCCCCAAAATCAAAACGAGCTGTTGCTTTCTTCTTTTTTGCTATTTGCTTTTTTTGAATTTTTTGAATTTATTTATGTGCA
This sequence comes from Neria commutata, assembly GCA_963457695.1. NCBI lineage: Eukaryota > Metazoa > Arthropoda > Insecta > Diptera > Micropezidae > Neria > Neria commutata. The sequence continues at coordinate 34,677,384 of OY735245.1, forward strand.
TTGTGAAATTGAAATTGAAAAATCAAAGCAGGCCGTTTTTGTTTTCTTTCTTTTTTGTTTTATATAATTGTCAAAAATCGGCTCAGAAAGAAATGAAAAGATTTATCGTGAAATATATATGGAAATATGATGATATATTATGTTAATCAGGCAACGATTTTACACCATATTTTAATAAAGCGTATTATTAGCTTATCAACTAATAGTTTAGTTGAATAGCTTCATATGAAATTAGTTAGCTATAGCTAAAAAATTAGCTAACTTCTTAATAACTAACTTTTAGCTAACTTCAAAGTAACCGACTTTAAGTTAGTTGAAAAGTCATCGAAGGGTAATCGGGACTGACTACTGCCTAGGACATCGCAATGTTAAAAAAGTCAGTCATTTCCACTGAAAGTAGTCGAAGAATAGTCAGCTATGGTTGCGAAGTAGTTAGCTTATAGTGCACTAAAAGTTAGTTGAGTTGCCGGTAGGGTACTTATATACATACATATATAACACATTTTATTAATAAAATTGAAAAATAATATAATTTGATATTTCTTTCATTTTTCCTTGGGGGTAACATAATTTCGATATTCGAATTTCGAAATTAGGAATGCAGGTAGGTAGGTATGTTAAGTGGTCGTCTCGAGGACATCACTTAGGCCAAAAGGCCCATTGTGTTACCACGTGGGGATTTTCACCTATACACTTCCCTTGTATGGGAGCCACTTTGTAGCTCTGGTATATTTGTCGATATGTCCTGGTGGCGTTTTTTCCAAGTTTGCCAGACAGCTCAGGAAGAAATGTCCCAGGAATTGGAAGCGCGTTCTTGCTAGCGCTGGGTATTTGCAGAGGAGGTGTTCAACAGATTCCTCACAGTCTTCGTCTCTGCAGCTTCTGCAGAAGTCGTTGTACAGCAGTCCCAGTCTGTTGGCATGTTGACCAATGAGGCAGTGTCCGGTTATGATTCCTACGACAATCCCTATGGAGGGTTTCCTTAGTAGGATCAATTCTCTGGATCTGCTCTGGTTGATCGTAGGCCAGATCTGCCTTGCTGTGTGACATGTCTGTTCGTGGAGCCATCTCGTGTTTGCTCTGTTTATGTGGTTGGTTTTTAGCATTAGTTTGCATGTGGAGAGTGGTATCCCAACTTCTTCAGTTATGTTGATTCTTTGTAGCTCTGTGCCTGCTCTTGCGAGCTCGTCAGCTATGCAGTTTCCCTCTATGTCTTTGTGCCCAGGCACCCAGCAAAGGTGCACATTGTACTGCGCGGATATCTCGTTTAGAGATGTTCGGCAGTGAGAAGCTGTTTTAGAGCGGGGATGTGCGCTGAGTAGAGCTTGTATTGCAGCCTGGCTGTCGATGTAAATGGTAATGTCCCTGAGGGAGATCGCATTTGCTTTGAGCCAAGCGACTGCCTGTCTTATAGCTGTAAGTTCAGCCTGAAAGACGCTGCAGTGGTCCGGTAGTCTATATGACGATCGTAGGTTCAGATTCCTTCAGTATACACCGCTGCGGACTTTGTTGTTCATCTTTGAACCGTCCGTGTAGAAGGTTGCCATATTGCTGGACTCCTCCGGTAGTTCGTGTTTGTCCCAATTGTCCCTTGATAGGATTTTCGCACTGAATAGTGCTTTGGGGAGTGGTTTAGGGATTGTGTAGTTAATCTCCGAAGAACGGAATGGTAGTTTGTTTACGATTCTGGCATGTCCTATGTCGATCCTGCTCCATGGGAGGATCGCATTGAGTCTTGCTGCCGTACAGCTCGCCACTAGTTCCCCGTAGATGTCTATGGGGAGTAAGTGAAGTAGAGTTTCCAGGGCCTTAGTGGGCGTTGTCCTGATGGCGCCTGAGATCAGAATGGCCGCCATTCTTTGCACCTTGGTTAACAGATTTACGTAGGTGGATTTGCTCAGGGCTGTCCACCACATTGTGACTCCGTACATAAGAATCGGTCTGACGACTGCCGTGTACCGCCAGTAAATGACTGATGGTTTCAGCCCCCAGCTTCTGCTGATAGCTCTTTTGCAGGTATATAGGGCGGTGGTGGCTTTCTGGATGCGATTTTTAATATTGTCCTTCCAGGTTAGCTTCCGGTCTAGGATGATTCCTAGGTATTTTACTTTTTCTGTTAGGTGTAAGTGAGTGCCGTTCAAAGTGGGTGGGCTGAACCTCGGTATCCTATGTTTCTTCGTGAAAAGCATAAGTTCCGCCTTGGCAGCGTTAACTCACAGACCGCACTCCCTTGTCCATGACGATAGTGTTGTAAGAGCGCCTTGTAGGAGGTCTCTGAGAGTCTCTGGGTACCTGCCTGATGCTAGTAAGACGATGTCATCTGCATAGGCGATCACATGGCAACTCGAGGTTGCTAGTTTAGTGATGAGGGGGTTTACCGTGAGATTCCAGAGTAGAGGCGATAGGACCCCCCCCGTGAGGGGTGCCCCTTGTGACAATCCTGGTGATTTTGGTTTCGCCCAACTCAGTGATTATTACCCTCCTTTGAAGAAGGTTCTTTATAAGCTGGATTAGCCGACTGTTTAGGTTCAGGTCGGTTAGAGCTGCAATTGTGGACTCTGGTTGGATGTTGTTGAAGGCTCCTTCGATATCGAGGAAGGCCGCCAGAGTGTTTTCCTTGTGTGAGAGTGATGTTTCTACTCTTTGAACCAGGTCGTGAAGGGCAGTTTCTGTGGACTTGCCCTTAGTGTATGCGTGTTGGAACGCTGATACCCTGTTGGGGTCGATGGTGTGGCGCATGTATGCGTCCAATAATTTCTGTAGTATTTTTAGGAGAAATGATGTGAGGCTTATAGGTCGAAAGTCCTTTGCCGTAACGTGGCTGCTCTTCCCTCCTTTGGGAATGAAGACTACTTTCGCCCTGTTCCATTGGCGTGGGACATGGGCAAATCTGATGCACGCTTTGTAGATCAGGATAAGCCAAGGGGCTAATTGGGTCCTGGCCTGTTTTATTTCCTCTGGCGCTATGCCGTCAGGGCCTGGAGATTTGTTCGATTTTAGGCTGTCAACGGCCCAGTTCAGGTTCTCGCCGCTTATCGCAGCGTCGCTGACGTCGGGGCCTGTTGGCAGATCCGAGTCCGCACAGTCCATTGGTGTGTTAGAATTCCCTGGGAAGTGTGCGTTAATTAGGAGCTCGAGGGTCTCTGAGCTTGAATTAGGAATGCAAGTATAAAGAAATTTTAAATCAAGATTTTTAGTTCTTGAATCTATCACGAAACAGTTTTAAAATGAGTCTGTTTCGATCTTATATTAAAAATGCGCCATCTTGAATCAAGATTTTATGTTCTTAAAATTAGCTTAAAACAATCTTATTACAAGAATTTTCTGCTTATTCAAGTTTAGTACCAATTTAAGATTTTCGCGCTTGGTTTAAAAATTTTCGAGCTTAACAGACTTTCGTTAACGTTTCGGCTTGATTTTGAACGGTTTTTCTTGAATTTAGAACGTTTTTTCCCTGAGTGTATTAGCTGCTGTTTTTTGAAGTTTCTTATATAACTCTTGATCTGCGGCTACACAAAAATGAAAATTACGTTGAAATTTTAATGCACGCTCCATGTCATGATCATGATTAAGAAAATGTTGTTCCATTCTTGTAGCAAATTTTAAGCCTTCGCTAATTAAATAATAACTAAAGTTAATAACTGAACTTCACCGTCGATTTCGTCATTATTGACTTCTTTATTATCATAAACTCTCATAACCTCAAGCAAATCGTCCTCAAGGGCTTTCTCGAACTATGTGTAATACAATCCAGAATCGTAAACTTTTCCCATGCTTCCACAACTGTCAAATTTTTTTCTTCGACTGAATCTAAAATATATTTCTAGTTTTCCACTAATTATATTTTGTTTTTTTTATACATTCACGAATTTACTGTGACACTGCAAAAAAGAGTTTTAAAATTTCTTTCTTTAATTCGTTCAACATAAAAAAATTCGCGTAAAAAAATTTTATTACTCTGACTAGCTCGACCCGGCAAAACTCCGTTTTGCCCGCGACATTGAGCTCATCTGCAGCAGTCCCACGGGGAATCACTGACAATGTTTGTCTGAAGTAACGATACTCAACCTGCGGCCCGCCAAGCTTTTATGTGCGGCCCTAAATACATTTAATATTGTAATTTTGAAAATCTCAAAAATCTAAAAAAACTCCAAACACAGCCATCTCACTTTGCACAAATATTTAACAACGAACTCGTTTCCGATCTCAATCTCTCGACTCGTGACGATGAAATGTCACATTCACTACGATTGTCCGGCCATTATTGTCCTTTGAATGTCGTCGATGAACTGAATATCCATCTGACCCCGTTACTGTTTCAGCTACTAATGACCATAGGACCATGGGTATTTTTGTGCATTTTCCATCAACCATGCATGGTGATTTTGGATTCAATGCACCACACGGTTCAAGCACCATCTGCGTTCTGACAATCTCTCATATGATCTATGCGTTTCGGATACTTTGCAAACGGTTCTTCGCTGAAGGACAATGTCTCGGCTGTGTGCTTGATCCCCAACAACCAATGCACAAATGTCTGAAGAAGTTGGAGCATTATATCGTCGTGCATGTTCTCCGGCTGGAGCGCCATCAGGTTTGAAGCCAAATCTACGATCGCCTGAGTTTATTTTCTCCATCGCCGTTTTAAACATCGTAATCAAAGCGTTGTTTGCATTCAAGAATTGTTGCAATTGTCTAATGACGTTTTTTGCCACTCCTGTTTGACCTCTGTGCCGCCTATCGACTTGATCATTATCCGATGAAATAAAGTACAGCTGCAGATATTGATGTGCGCCTTCGTTTACTGGCAATAATGCACCCATCCGATGGTAAATTTGACCTTGAATCTGTGAACCCGAATTGTGGAGTGAAGAATCCCGTGTCAATGTTAGAACAGGTCTGTTTCAATGATGTGTTAATATTTTTTCTTTTACCTTGCAAGTCGACATGAAACCAGTTTCTTGAATGATTTTTATTCCGAACGAAGTCATACGAAAACAGTTGTACCTACTGTCGAATGTTCTTGAGAAAATCATCCGATTCAAACAACGGTTTCAATGGCTCCAGAGCTGCATCTAAGGGAACCATTTTCATTTTGGCACTCGCACAGCAAAGGACGTGAGTTTCGCCTTTGAATTTGAGCCCATTGCAACGTTGGTACACAATTGTCATCGCTCCAATACCGCCACCTATCGTAAAATGCGAAAAAATCGATTTATCAGATTTCCTGACTTTCCCGTCAGATTTTCCGGAATTTTTTTTTTTCATAAACCTAAAATACAGCAATTCGAACAAAACAAAAACAGAATCTTGAAAATCGGCCTAGCGGTTATCGAGTGAGAAGGCTAAAGAGCTTCACCACTTTTTTTTATATATTAGATTTGTAAACCGTGTTATTTCAAAATCGTGTAAAAAAGACCGTGTAAAAAGAAAGTTGGGTGTACAAACATACAAACCTGAAGTGAAGTTAATAAAAAACTTATAAAATAAATGAAAAATGGAAGAAAAAATCCGAAATACATATTTTTACAAACTTTACTAGCTGTAACAGTTCGTTCATTTCCTTCTGCAAGCAGAATCTCGGGAATACAAACCGCAGCCGCAAGTAGTGCAAAATGTGTGTGGCGCTTCTCAGAAGCCTTGTCCTCTGTGGATGGATTTTCATGCACTAAAAAATCGAAAATATGCGCTTAAAATATGCAGATAAAATTTAAACATATGCACTTAAAACCATAAAAATATGCCACTAAAACTCAATATATAATTTTCATTTTAATTAAGAAAAAACTAAAACAAAAATGTACAAATTTTACATGTGGTTTTTTTTACATAATAAGGGTATTCATTTAAGCGTATAAGTTTAAACATTGCGCAAATTTATCAATTTATCAAGTGTGTTAAATGAACGCACTTGGCAAAGTGTTTTTGCAAATGGTGTTTGGCTGTCAAAAAGAAAAAACTAAAATGCCGAGAAGCAGTGAAAAAGTAAAAATTAATGTTGGAGCTGTTTGGAAAAAATTACTGTAACCCTTTTGCGTTTATTTTGATTGTTCAATAATACATTTTTATCATAATGTTATAGATCATAGCTAAGCAGGGTTGCATTCGTTGCCGTATAAGTTTACAAACATCGTTTGCACAGCGAAATCACATTTTTTTTATCACATTTGTGCAAATGAACTTTCATATAAAATTTTACATTTCGTTTATCAGGTGATAAATTTGTCAAGTTTGTCACGTTTGTCAGGCTTTTGCGCGTTTAAATGAATACCCCTAATAACAATTTTTTTCAAAGTTTGTACATATTTGAATTTTTGCCAATACATATCAAGTTAGCAACGCTAAGGGCCAGTTTCTCAGTGGATGTTTAAATCTAATTTGCGAATTGAGTTTAAATCTAGTTTAACTTTTCTTGAGTTTCACAGTGCATTTATTTAAATACGGAATAATGAATGGCAACTTCGAATATTTGACAATTGAACACAGCACAACTTGCCAAAAACATATGTTCAATTGTTCAATTATGGAGGCAGCGCGAGCTAAAAATTTTTCGTCGGCCGAAAGAAGTGAATTATTGGATATTCTTCAAAGAATCCACAGTTTATATTATTTATAATACTACGGGATCATTTATATGTGCTACACCATGCAGTTGTATGTTTAATTTGGCCGCTTATAAATTGCAATATTGTCGACGCAGCTTGCTTGCTCATCCGAAATCAGCTGTTTATTTGTTTTCGATTGCAACTCTGTGCCGTACTTAAATGCCCACAACCGGGCATTTAAATTGTATTTAACTTCCCACTGTGAAACTGAAATTCCCTATTTAAACTGCAATCAGAGTTTAAACATCCACTGTGAAACTGGCCCTAAAAGGCGCCGCGGTGGCTCAGTGGCCTAAGTGCTTGGTCGCTGATGCTGGAAGGCATGGATTCAACTCCCAGCTCGAGTAACATCTAATAAAAAGAAAATTAGTTTTAAAATTGTTTCTTTCGTGAGAATTTTCAGTTCTTTGACATTATTCTTTGGAATGAAAAGCTTCTTAATCCGTTCGAAATAAACTATTTGTAGGTCCCTTTAATTGGTGTTAAAATACTACAAGCACACATGATGCGAGAACTCTTAAGGTGCCGTCAGACGGTGCAATGCAAGTGCTTGCAGCAATCGTTTTAATTGCAGCAAGTAGAATTGCATCGTCTGACCACCCGAAAAGTGGTTGCGTGCAAGCGCTTGCTGCAATTGATTTGATTGCACGGAAATGCTTGCATTGCACCGTCTGACTAGTTCATGCAATCGTTGCATGCAATCAAATCAGTTGCAGCAAGCGCTTGCAGATTGCAGGACTGGTCACTGCAATATTTGTGATTGCAGGAAAGCGAACGAATGTTTTTCAATGGTTTTTCGATCGAAAAACATGTGTGTGTGTGCCGGATATGAAAATTCTTCTTTAACCGGTTTGAGAGTTTGCTTCAATCTTATCTACACCCTATATTATAACTATATATTACGAGTAAGTTTTACATTTTTCTTGTAATAAGTTAATAGAACACACAAAAATTTTATAAAAAACGAATATTGCATTTTACAGATTTCGTAAAGAATACTTCTGGTTTTTTTGTTGTGTAACCACATTAATGTTTTATGTTTATGTTTGGTTAAAAAGATTTCTTAAAGAAATTATTAATTTAAAAAAAAATCAAAAGTACACTTTATAAAGTCTGTAAAGTGTAATCTCTGTTTTAACATATAGTTATGACATGGGGTATATTTTGTCATGCCGAGTGTTGCTGTAAAAACTTATGGAAATAGCAATGGAGGCGCCGCGGTGGCTCAGTAGACAAGTACATACTTGGTCGCTGATGCGGGAGGCCTAGGTCCAAATCTAGTCCAACCTCATAACCACCTGATAAGAAGAGAATTAATATCAACAGACCTCATAAAATCGAATACAAAGATTTTCGTCGGCAACACTATCACATTGTCGACGACACTACATTCTGTGGCTGATTTTTCAAAATCGACAAGAGATTATTTGTTTCGGTAATGGGTGTTGCACACAATTTTCTCCGTCGACCGGTATAGATATGGGGCCACTAATTGGGTATGCTCTGGCGTAAAGCCTTTGAGTCGCATACACCGTTCTACGAAAACGAAATCCCATACATTAGCTACGAAAAATTTGAAAAAAACTGAAAATTTTTCGTAGCTAATGTATGGGATTCCGTTTTCGTCGACGAAAACGGTGTATGCGACTCAAATGCTTAAGGCGTACCAATTTTCGGTACCTCGAAAAGACGAGAAAATTCTCCATAAAAAAACGTTCAAAAAAACTGCAATCAATAAAATATAATAAAAAGTTTTTGCCGCCGGTAGGATTAGAACCCGTACCCCACAGCACCACAGCGCTCAAATAATTGCAGCAAGCGATTGCAGATTGCATCGTCTGACCACCCGAAAAGTAATTGCATGCAATTCTACTTGCTGCAATCAAAAAATCGCTTTCTGCAAGCACTTGCATTGCACCGTCTGACTGCTCACTGCAATCACTTTCCGAAATCAAAATTATTCCAATGCAAGTGCTTGCAGCAATCGTTTTAATTGCAGCAAGTAGAATTGCATCGTCTGACCACCCGAAAAGTGGTTGCGTGCAAGCGCTTGCTGCAATTGATTTGATTGCACGGAAATGCTTGCATTGCACCGTCTGACTAGTTCATGCAATTGTTGCATGCAATCAAATCAGTTGCAGCAAGCGCTTGCAGATTGCATGTCTGGTCACTGCAATATTTGTGATTGCAGGAAAGCGAACGAATGTTTTTCAATGGTTTTTCGATCGAAAAACATGTGTGTGTGTGCCGGATATGAAAATTCTTCCTTAACCGGTTTGAGAGTTTGCTTCAATCTTATCTACACCCCATATTATAACTATATATAACGAGTAAAAGTTTTACATTTTTCTTGTTATAAGTTAATAGAACACACAAAAATTTATTTAAAAACGAATATTGCATTCTACAGATTTCGTAAAGAATACTTCTGGTTTTTTTGTTGTGTAACCACATTAATGTTTTATGTTTTGGTTAAAAAGATTTCTTAAAGAAATTATTAATTTCAAAAAAAAATCAAAAGTATACTGTATAAAGTCTGTAAAGTGTAATCTCGGTTTTTAAATAAATTTTTGCTAGTTGTATGAAATGATACATACATATACATAGTTATGACATGGGGTATATTTTGTCATGCCGAGTGTTGCTGTAAAAACTTATGGAAATAGCAATGGAGGCGCCACTGTGGCTCAGTAGACAAGTATATACTTGGTCTCTGATGCGGGAGGCCTAGGTTCAAATCTAGGCCAACCTCATAACCACCTGATAAGAAGAGAATTAATATCAAGAGACCTCATAAAATCGAATACAAAGATTTTCGTCGGCAACACTATCACACTGTCGATGACACTACATTCTGTGGCTGATTTTTCAAAATCGACAAGAGATTAATTGGTTCGGCAATGGGTGTTGCACACAATTTTCTCCGTCGGCCGGTATAGATATGGGGCCACTGATTGGGTATGCTCTGGCGTAAAGCCTTTGAGTCGCATACACCGTTTTCGTCTACGAAAACGAAATCCCATACATTAGCTACGAAAAATTTTCAGTTTTTTTCAAATTTTTCGTAGGTAATGTATGGGATTCCGTTTTCGTCGACGAAAACGGTGTATGCGACTCAAATGCTTAAGGCGTACCAATTTTCGGTACCTCGAAAAGACGAGAAAATTCTCCATAAAAAAACGTTCAAAAAAACTGAAATCAATAAAATATAATAAAAAGTTTTTGCCGCCGGTAGGATTAGAACCCGTGCCCCACAGCACCAAAGCGCTCAAATAATTGCAGCAAGCGATTGCAGATTGCATCGTCTGACCACCCGAAAAGTGATTGCATGCAATTCTACTTGCTGCAATCAAAAAATCGCTTTCTGCAAGCACTTGCATTGCACCGTCTGACTGCTCACTGCAATCACTTTCCGAAATCAAAATTATTCCATGGCAACTCGAGGTTGCTAGTTTAGTGATGAGGGGGTTTACCGTGAGATTCCAGAGTAGAGGCGATAGGACCCCCCCCGTGAGGGGTGCCCCTTGTGACAATCCTGGTGATTTTGGTTTCGCCCAACTCAGTGATTATTACCCTCCTTTGAAGAAGGTTCTTTATAAGCTGGATTAGCCGACTGTTTAGGTTCAGGTCGGTTAGAGCTGCAATTGTGGACTCTGGTTGGATGTTGTTGAAGGCTCCTTCGATATCGAGGAAGGCCGCCAGAGTGTTTTCCTTGTGTGAGAGCGATGTTTCTACTCTTTGAACCAGGTCGTGAAGGGCAGTTTCTGTGGACTTGCCCTTAGTGTATGCGTGTTGGAACGCTGATACCCTGTTGGGGTCGATGGTGTGGCGCATGTATGCGTCCAATAATTTCTGTAGTATTTTTAGGAGAAATGATGTGAGGCTTATAGGTCGAAAGTCCTTTGCCGTAACGTGGCTGCTCTTCCCTCCTTTGGGAATGAAGACTACTTTCGCCCTGTTCCATTGGCGTGGGACATGGGCAAATCTGATGCACGCTTTGTAGATCAGGATAAGCCAAGGGGCTAATTGGGTCCTGGCCTGTTTTATTTCCTCTGGCGCTATGCCGTCAGGGCCTGGAGATTTGTTCGATTTTAGGCTGTCAACGGCCCAGTTCAGGTTCTCGCCGCTTATCGCAGCGTCGCTGACGTCGGGGCCTGTTGGCAGATCCGAGTCCGCACAGTCCATTGGTGTGTTAGAATTCCCTGGGAAGTGTGCGTTAATTAGGAGCTCGAGGGTCTCTGAGCTTGAATTAGGAATGCAAGTATAAAGAAATTTTAAATCAAGATTTTTAGTTCTTGAATCTATCACGAAACAGTTTTAAAATGAGTCTGTTTCGATCTTATATTAAAAATGCGCCATCTTGAATCAAGATTTTATGTTCTTAAAATTAGCTTAAAACAATCTTATTACAAGAATTTTCTGCTTATTCAAGTTTAGTACCAATTTAAGATTTTCGCGCTTGGTTTAAAAATTTTCGAGCTTAACAGACTTTCGTTAACGTTTCGGCTTGATTTTGAACGGTTTTTCTTGAATTTAGAACGTTTTTTCCCTGAGTGTATTAGCTGCTGTTTTTTGAAGTTTCTTATATAACTCTTGATCTGCGGCTACACAAAAATGAAAATTACGTTGAAATTTTAATGCACGCTCCATGTCATGATCATGATTAAGAAAATGTTGTTCCATTCTTGTAGCAAATTTTAAGCCTTCGCTAATTAAATAATAACTAAAGTTAATAACTGAACTTCACCGTCGATTTCGTCATTATTGACTTCTTTATTATCATAAACTCTCATAACCTCAAGCAAATCGTCCTCAAGGGCTTTCTCGAACTATGTGTAATACAATCCAGAATCGTAAACTTTTCCCATGCTTCCACAACTGTCAAATTTTTTTCTTCGACTGAATCTAAAATATATTTCTAGTTTTCCACTAATTATATTTTGTTTTTTTTATACATTCACGAATTTACTGTGACACTGCAAAAAAGAGTTTTAAAATTTCTTTCTTTAATTCGTTCAACATAAAAAAATTCGCGTAAAAAAATTTTATTACTCTGACTAGCTCGACCCGGCAAAACTCCGTTTTGCCCGCGACATTGAGCTCATCTGCAGCAGTCCCACGGGGAATCACTGACAATGTTTGTCTGAAGTAACGATACTCAACCTGCGGCCCGCCAAGCTTTTATGTGCGGCCCTAAATACATTTAATATTGTAATTTTGAAAATCTCAAAAATCTAAAAAAACTCCAAACACAGCCATCTCACTTTGCACAAATATTTAACAACGAACTCGTTTCCGATCTCAATCTCTCGACTCGTGACGATGAAATGTCACATTCACTACGATTGTCCGGCCATTATTGTCCTTTGAATGTCGTCGATGAACTGAATATCCATCTGACCCCGTTACTGTTTCAGCTACTAATGACCATAGGACCATGGGTATTTTTGTGCATTTTCCATCAACCATGCATGGTGATTTTGGATTCAATGCACCACACGGTTCAAGCACCATCTGCGTTCTGACAATCTCTCATATGATCTATGCGTTTCGGATACTTTGCAAACGGTTCTTCGCTGAAGGACAATGTCTCGGCTGTGTGCTTGATCCCCAACAACCAATGCACAAATGTCTGAAGAAGTTGGAGCATTATATCGTCGTGCATGTTCTCCGGCTGGAGCGCCATCAGGTTTGAAGCCAAATCTACGATCGCCTGAGTTTATTTTCTCCATCGCCGTTTTAAACATCGTAATCAAAGCGTTGTTTGCATTCAAGAATTGTTGCAATTGTCTAATGACGTTTTTTGCCACTCCTGTTTGACCTCTGTGCCGCCTATCGACTTGATCATTATCCGATGAAATAAAGTACAGCTGCAGATATTGATGTGCGCCTTCGTTTACTGGCAATAATGCACCCATCCGATGGTAAATTTGACCTTGAATCTGTGAACCCGAATTGTGGAGTGAAGAATCCCGTGTCAATGTTAGAACAGGTCTGTTTCAATGATGTGTTAATATTTTTTCTTTTACCTTGCAAGTCGACATGAAACCAGTTTCTTGAATGATTTTTATTCCGAACGAAGTCATACGAAAACAGTTGTACCTACTGTCGAATGTTCTTGAGAAAATCATCCGATTCAAACAACGGTTTCAATGGCTCCAGAGCTGCATCTAAGGGAACCATTTTCATTTTGGCACTCGCACAGCAAAGGACGTGAGTTTCGCCTTTGAATTTGAGCCCATTGCAACGTTGGTACACAATTGTCATCGCTCCAATACCGCCACCTATCGTAAAATGCGAAAAAATCGATTTATCAGATTTCCTGACTTTCCCGTCAGATTTTCCGGAATTTTTTTTTTTCATAAACCTAAAATACAGCAATTCGAACAAAACAAAAACAGAATCTTGAAAATCGGCCTAGCGGTTATCGAGTGAGAAGGCTAAAGAGCTTCACCACTTTTTTTTATATATTAGATTTGTAAACCGTGTTATTTCAAAATCGTGTAAAAAAGACCGTGTAAAAAGAAAGTTGGGTGTACAAACATACAAACCTGAAGTGAAGTTAATAAAAAACTTATAAAATAAATGAAAAATGGAAGAAAAAATCCGAAATACATATTTTTACAAACTTTACTAGCTGTAACAGTTCGTTCATTTCCTTCTGCAAGCAGAATCTCGGGAATACAAACCGCAGCCGCAAGTAGTGCAAAATGTGTGTGGCGCTTCTCAGAAGCCTTGTCCTCTGTGGATGGATTTTCATGCACTAAAAAATCGAAAATATGCGCTTAAAATATGCAGATAAAATTTAAACATATGCACTTAAAACCATAAAAATATGCCACTAAAACTCAATATATAATTTTCATTTTAATTAAGAAAAAACTAAAACAAAAATGTACAAATTTTACATGTGGTTTTTTTTACATAATAAGGGTATTCATTTAAGCGTATAAGTTTAAACATTGCGCAAATTTATCAATTTATCAAGTGTGTTAAATGAACGCACTTGGCAAAGTGTTTTTGCAAATGGTGTTTGGCTGTCAAAAAGAAAAAACTAAAATGCCGAGAAGCAGTGAAAAAGTAAAAATTAATGTTGGAGCTGTTTGGAAAAAATTACTGTAACCCTTTTGCGTTTATTTTGATTGTTCAATAATACATTTTTATCATAATGTTATAGATCATAGCTAAGCAGGGTTGCATTCGTTGCCGTATAAGTTTACAAACATCGTTTACACAGCGAAATCACATTTTTTTTATCACATTTGTGCAAATGAACTTTCATATAAAATTTTACATTTCGTTTATCAGGTGATAAATTTGTCAAGTTTGTCACGTTTGTCAGGCTTTTGCGCGTTTAAATGAATACCCCTAATAACAATTTTTTTCAAAGTTTGTACATATTTGAATTTTTGCCAATACATATCAAGTTAGCAACGCTAAGGGCCAGTTTCTCAGTGGATGTTTAAATCTAATTTGCGAATTGAGTTTAAATCTAGTTTAACTTTTCTTGAGTTTCACAGTGCATTTATTTAAATACGGAATAATGAATGGCAACTTCGAATATTTGACAATTGAACACAGCACAACTTGCCAAAAACATATGTTCAATTGTTCAATTATGGAGGCAGCGCGAGCTAAAAATTTTTCGTCGGCCGAAAGAAGTGAATTATTGGATATTCTTCAAAGAATCCACAGTTTATATTATTTATAATACTACGGGATCATTTATATGTGCTACACCATGCAGTTGTATGTTTAATTTGGCCGCTTATAAATTGCAATATTGTCGACGCAGCTTGCTTGCTCATCCGAAATCAGCTGTTTATTTGTTTTCGATTGCAACTCTGTGCCGTACTTAAATGCCCACAACCGGGCATTTAAATTGTATTTAACTTCCCACTGTGAAACTGAAATTCCCTATTTAAACTGCAATCAGAGTTTAAACATCCACTGTGAAACTGGCCCTAAAAGGCGCCGCGGTGGCTCAGTGGCCTAAGTGCTTGGTCGCTGATGCTGGAAGGCATGGATTCAACTCCCAGCTCGAGTAACATCTAATAAAAAGAAAATTTGTTTTAAAATTGTTTCTTTCGTGAGAATTTTCAGTTCTTTGACATTATTCTTTGGAATGAAAAGCTTCTTAATCCGTTCGAAATAAACTATTTGTAGGTCCCTTTAATTGGTGTTAAAATACTACAAGCACACATGATGCGAGAACTCTTAAGGTGCCGTCAGACGGTGCAATGCAAGTGCTTGCAGCAATCGTTTTAATTGCAGCAAGTAGAATTGCATCGTCTGACCACCCGAAAAGTGGTTGCGTGCAAGCGCTTGCTGCAATTGATTTGATTGCACGGAAATGCTTGCATTGCACCGTCTGACTAGTTCATGCAATCGTTGCATGCAATCAAATCAGTTGCAGCAAGCGCTTGCAGATTGCAGGACTGGTCACTGCAATATTTGTGATTGCAGGAAAGCGAACGAATGTTTTTCAATGGTTTTTCGATCGAAAAACATGTGTGTGTGTGCCGGATATGAAAATTCTTCTTTAACCGGTTTGAGAGTTTGCTTCAATCTTATCTACACCCTATATTATAACTATATATTACGAGTAAGTTTTACATTTTTCTTGTAATAAGTTAATAGAACACACAAAAAATTTATAAAAAACGAATATTGCATTTTACAGATTTCGTAAAGAATACTTCTGGTTTTTTTGTTGTGTAACCACATTAATGTTTTATGTTTATGTTTGGTTAAAAAGATTTCTTAAAGAAATTATTAATTTAAAAAAAAATCAAAAGTACACTTTATAAAGTCTGTAAAGTGTAATCTCTGTTTTAACATATAGTTATGACATGGGGTATATTTTGTCATGCCGAGTGTTGCTGTAAAAACTTATGGAAATAGCAATGGAGGCGCCGCGGTGGCTCAGTAGACAAGTACATACTTGGTCGCTGATGCGGGAGGCCTAGGTCCAAATCTAGTCCAACCTCATAACCACCTGATAAGAAGAGAATTAATATCAACAGACCTCATAAAATCGAATACAAAGATTTTCGTCGGCAACACTATCACATTGTCGACGACACTACATTCTGTGGCTGATTTTTCAAAATCGACAAGAGATTATTTGTTTCGGTAATGGGTGTTGCACACAATTTTCTCCGTCGACCGGTATAGATATGGGGCCACTAATTGGGTATGCTCTGGCGTAAAGCCTTTGAGTCGCATACACCGTTCTACGAAAACGAAATCCCATACATTAGCTACGAAAAATTTGAAAAAAACTGAAAATTTTTCGTAGCTAATGTATGGGATTCCGTTTTCGTCGACGAAAACGGTGTATGCGACTCAAATGCTTAAGGCGTACCAATTTTCGGTACCTCGAAAAGACGAGAAAATTCTCCATAAAAAAACGTTCAAAAAAACTGAAATCAATAAAATATAATAAAAAGTTTTTGCCGCCGGTAGGATTAGAACCCGTACCCCACAGCACCACAGCGCTCAAATAATTGCAGCAAGCGATTGCAGATTGCATCGTCTGACCACCCGAAAAGTAATTGCATGCAATTCTACTTGCTGCAATCAAAAAATCGCTTTCTGCAAGCACTTGCATTGCACCGTCTGACTGCTCACTGCAATCACTTTCCGAAATCAAAATTATTCCAATGCAAGTGCTTGCAGCAATCGTTTTAATTGCAGCAAGTAGAATTGCATCGTCTGACCACCCGAAAAGTGGTTGCGTGCAAGCGCTTGCTGCAATTGATTTGATTGCACGGAAATGCTTGCATTGCACCGTCTGACTAGTTCATGCAATTGTTGCATGCAATCAAATCAGTTGCAGCAAGCGCTTGCAGATTGCATGT
This sequence comes from Neria commutata, assembly GCA_963457695.1. Lineage (NCBI taxonomy): Eukaryota > Metazoa > Arthropoda > Insecta > Diptera > Micropezidae > Neria > Neria commutata. Next base: position 34,693,852 of record OY735245.1, read on the forward strand.
CTGGTCACTGCAATATTTGTGATTGCAGGAAAGCGAACGAATGTTTTTCAATGGTTTTTCGATCGAAAAACATGTGTGTGTGTGCCGGATATGAAAATTCTTCCTTAACCGGTTTGAGAGTTTGCTTCAATCTTATCTACACCCCATATTATAACTATATATAACGAGTAAAAGTTTTACATTTTTCTTGTTATAAGTTAATAGAACACACAAAAATTTATTTAAAAACGAATATTGCATTCTACAGATTTCGTAAAGAATACTTCTGGTTTTTTTGTTGTGTAACCACATTAATGTTTTATGTTTTGGTTAAAAAGATTTCTTAAAGAAATTATTAATTTCAAAAAAAAATCAAAAGTATACTGTATAAAGTCTGTAAAGTGTAATCTCGGTTTTTAAATAAATTTTTGCTAGTTGTATGAAATGATACATACATATACATAGTTATGACATGGGGTATATTTTGTCATGCCGAGTGTTGCTGTAAAAACTTATGGAAATAGCAATGGAGGCGCCACTGTGGCTCAGTAGACAAGTATATACTTGGTCTCTGATGCGGGAGGCCTAGGTTCAAATCTAGGCCAACCTCATAACCACCTGATAAGAAGAGAATTAATATCAAGAGACCTCATAAAATCGAATACAAAGATTTTCGTCGGCAACACTATCACACTGTCGATGACACTACATTCTGTGGCTGATTTTTCAAAATCGACAAGAGATTAATTGGTTCGGCAATGGGTGTTGCACACAATTTTCTCCGTCGGCCGGTATAGATATGGGGCCACTGATTGGGTATGCTCTGGCGTAAAGCCTTTGAGTCGCATACACCGTTTCCGTCTACGAAAACGAAATCCCATACATTAGCTACGAAAAATTTTCAGTTTTTTTCAAATTTTTCGTAGGTAATGTATGGGATTCCGTTTTCGTCGACGAAAACGGTGTATGCGACTCAAATGCTTAAGGCGTACCAATTTTCGGTACCTCGAAAAGACGAGAAAATTCTCCATAAAAAAACGTTCAAAAAAACTGAAATCAATAAAATATAATAAAAAGTTTTTGCCGCCGGTAGGATTAGAACCCGTGCCCCACAGCACCAAAGCGCTCAAATAATTGCAGCAAGCGATTGCAGATTGCATCGTCTGACCACCCGAAAAGTGATTGCATGCAATTCTACTTGCTGCAATCAAAAAATCGCTTTCTGCAAGCACTTGCATTGCACCGTCTGACTGCTCACTGCAATCACTTTCCGAAATCAAAATTATTCCAATGCAATCTGCAATCTTAAAGGTGCCGTCAGACGGTGCAATGCAAGTGCTTGCAGATTGCATTGGAATAATTTTGATTTCGGAAAGTGATTGCAGTGAGCAGTCAGACGGTGCAATGCAAGTGCTTGCAGAAAGCGATTTTTTGATTGCAGCAAGTAGAATTGCATGCAATCACTTTTCGGGTGGTCAGACGATGCAATCTGCAATCGCTTGCTGCAATTATTTGAGCGCTTTGGTGCTGTGGGGCACGGGTTCTAATCCTACCGGCGGCAAAAACTTTTTATTATATTTTATTGATTTCAGTTTTTTTGAACGTTTTTTTATGGAGAATTTTCTCGTCTTTTCGAGGTACCGAAAATTGGTACGCCTTAAGCATTTGAGTCGCATACACCGTTTTCGTCGACGAAAACGGAATCCCATACATTACCTACGAAAAATTTGAAAAAAACTGAAAATTTTTCGTAGCTAATGTATGGGATTTCGTTTTCGTAGACGAAAACGGTGTATGCGACTCAAAGGCTTTACGCCAGAGCATACCCAATCAGTGGCCCCATATCTATACCGGCCGACGGAGAAAATTGTGTGCAACACCCATTGCCGAACCAATTAATCTCTTGTCGATTTTGAAAAATCAGCCACAGAATGTAGTGTCATCGACAGTGTGATAGTGTTGCCGACGAAAATCTTTGTATTCGATTTTATGAGGTCTCTTGATATTAATTCTCTTCTTATCAGGTGGTTATGAGGTTGGCCTAGATTTGAACCTAGGCCTCCCGCATCAGAGACCAAGTATATACTTGTCTACTGAGCCACAGTGGCGCCTCCATTGCTATTTCCATAAGTTTTTACAGCAACACTCGGCATGACAAAATATACCCCATGTCATAACTATGTATATGTATGTATCATTTCATACAACTAGCAAAAATTTATTTAAAAACCGAGATTACACTTTACAGACTTTATACAGTATACTTTTGATTTTTTTTTGAAATTAATAATTTCTTTAAGAAATCTTTTTAACCAAAACATAAAACATTAATGTGGTTACACAACAAAAAAACCAGAAGTATTCTTTACGAAATCTGTAGAATGCAATATTCGTTTTTAAATAAATTTTTGTGTGTTCTATTAACTTATAACAAGAAAAATGTAAAACTTTTACTCGTTATATATAGTTATAATATGGGGTGTAGATAAGATTGAAGCAAACTCTCAAACCGGTTAAGGAAGAATTTTCATATCCGGCACACACACACATGTTTTTCGATCGAAAAACCATTGAAAAACATTCGTTCGCTTTCCTGCAATCACAAATATTGCAGTGACCAGACATGCAATCTGCAAGCGCTTGCTGCAACTGATTTGATTGCATGCAACAATTGCATGAACTAGTCAGACGGTGCAATGCAAGCATTTCCGTGCAATCAAATCAATTGCAGCAAGCGCTTGCACGCAACCACTTTTCGGGTGGTCAGACGATGCAATTCTACTTGCTGCAATTAAAACGATTGCTGCAAGCACTTGCATTGCACCGTCTGACGGCACCTTAAGCCTAAGCCCACACGGGCTGCTGCGCCAGTTATTAATTTATTTTTCGCTTCTGGAATTTGATTTAAAACAACATTTCGAATTTCACCTAAAAACATATGCTAAGGACCAATGTCTAGTGATAGTCAGCACTTTTACCAAGGGCTTATGAAGTATTCGGTTTCGCAATATTTGGTTAAATTTGCTGTTTGTAAATATGCTGGTGAAGACAACGAACAGAAAAGGTGTCGGTTAGTCTAACCCATAGTGTAATTATATCAAGTGTGCCAGATAATTCGACATACCCATAATTGTCAAAAAATATTTTGATTTTTCTTTTCTCCTTCTTCGTTATATGTCTTAACCCATCCGAGACATTAGTACAAAACAGTTACTCAACATTTTTACGAACCATGCAATTTTTATTTTCAGTAATGAATGAAAATATTAATAACCAGCCCGTGTGTTACGTTTTTTATAAGAAATAGTGTTTATAAAACAATAGGGGTATTCCCGATCCGGAGCGAATGCAAAACCAAAAGCAAAATTTTGCAGTTGCATTATTATAATCGGGAACGACCGATTGCGAAATCGATGCAAATGCTTTTGTCAAACAGCTGTTTTATTTAAGAGTTTAATAAAATGACAGGAAACAGCAGAAAACAGAAATTTTGCGTCTTCTTTATCGAAAACGCAGCAAATGAAATCACAGGTAAATATTTAGGACACAATTTTTTTAAATAAGAAGTGAAATAAAACTCGAAATGATCGTTGTTGCCAGCTAAGTTGACCGATGAGTGCGACTTTTCAAGCTGGCAACTATGCTCATATTTTGCATAAAATATTTTCCACTAAACGCAATGGATTTTGGTCTAGGAAACTTGTGACTTTAATGCAAAAGCAAACCAGTGTGTTTTGTTGTTTTGTATGCAAAAGGTGGAAAAATATTTTGCATTTGCTCTTTTGCAGGACCAATTACACCGGATCGGGAATACCCCTATTTTTAAATATTTTTTTTTATCACGTTTAAGTTTCTTATTAAGTTAATTTTGCTTGTGAATTATGTTCATATGTTTTATCCGAAAGTGTATACGGCATGTAAAAAAAAGTTGTCTGACTTTGTTTGGTAATGCAATATCATCACACTGAGAAATTAAATTATCACACAAATTTTGAATACCATACATTTCGTCCCCATTTTTTCCATAAAAACTTTTTCTAATTTTTAAATTTTCTCTAAAAAGCTACTACTTACTTGGCTTTTTTAAACCAGATCCTCCCACTTGATCAAACCAAGTCCATGTATTATCGCCTAGTATTTCTTCAGTTAAATGTAACTTATTTATAACAAGTGGGGCCACCTGTCGTGTGTGCCTGTATACACGACAGCTAGTATATAATACAAAACAATTAACAACAATAATAGGCAAAGCAAAGTAAAAAATAAAAAAATCTTATAAAAAAGTTAAAAAAGAAAAATTTTAAAACCTGCGGAGCTGGGATTCGAACCCATGTACTTTCGGTTTCTGCGCCAGCGCCTTACTCGCTGCGCTATCATCGCTCTTGCTACCTTATGTTCTAAACTTTTATAAGAAGCCATTCGCTGCCTCTGCCGCCGCGCTGCCAAGGGGACAAACGCTTTTTAGTCAGTCCGCGTTTTATATATAAAGATAAAGATGTGCAGTATAAAAACACATTTCCATAAAATATGGTTAAAGAAATGTTTACAGTACAAATCTATTGAAAATTTTGTTAAAAATTTAATTAACATTTCAAATACTGATTTTTTCTTTCCTCTTCAAATTGTTGATGGTATTCAAAGTGATGGAATTCCTTGGAAATTTTTCGAACATGCTTCACGATTCAAAATTTCGGCGGAAGGGAAAAATTCCAAGGAAATATTTGTTCGCGATTGGGCTGATTAATTAATACCGGAAAAAAAGTCGAAAAACCTGCTCTATGTGGGGGATCGAACCCATGTACCTTCGGTTTCTGCGCCAGCGCCTTACTCGCGGCGCTATCAATCATCGCTCTTGCTACCTTATGTGCTAAACTTTTATAAGAAGCCATTCGCTGCCTCTGCCGTCGCGCTGCCAAGGGGACAAACGCTTTTTAGTCAGTCCGCGTTTTATATATAAAGATGTCAAAAACTGAAAACGGGTTACTATTTGTAACAACTCCAGGGTAGGAAAATAGAATGTCATTGCTATGTGGCACACTTGATATTCAGACCTATTCCTGCGACCGTCACAATACTCACCGCAGTAACAATAGAGCATTTCGTCTCAATTGATACTTTTCCTTATTCGGAACAGAAATCAAAAGCTCGAAATGTATCAATTGTGACAAACATTGTGACGGTCGCATTAGGAGGTAACAAGCGAAAACAGCTGTTGCAAAACGTAAATTTTGAAGCAAAAAGTGAAATTTTTTTATTGCAGTAATTTAAAGGAAGTTACACAATATTAAAAACACAACACATGTATGGCCTGCTGCTCAAACTCCGTTATATCGGGAGTTCGAGGTCCTCTGCCACTGCTCCCACAAATTTTGCACTGCTCGCAGCGCTATAGGGCTGTTTTTCCCGGCTTGCAGCTCTAAGTGCTGATTGCAATATTGAATGAAATGCTGCAGCTGCTCCTACGTCCTCCTGTCAAATTTACGATGTCTAGAAATTAAAAGAAATAAGATAAAACACCAAATTATTGAAAATTTCCAAAAAATACTCACTTTCCGTTTTTTTTGTTTCCATTTTTCGTTTATTTTTGAAGAAGAAGAAGCACAAACAGCTGTTTTCACAGCAAAGAACTTCACCCCTCGCTGTGTTGAAATGCCAAAGCTTTTTTCGTGATACGGTTGGTTAGGAATAGGGTTGTAGAAAGCCCGGCACAAGAAAGCGGATCAATTGATTGTCTCAATCAATTGTGCCGGGAGCGAGCGAATAGGGCTGATTATTACACTATGGCCTAATGGCGTGCGCTACATTGCGCCAGTGCGTAAGCGAAAAATTTTGAAGCGCACTTGAGCTGTTCTAATGCACGGAATGCGTGCGCTCCAAAAAGAGTCACCCCATTTCGGCAATTTACAACTTGAGCAGTAAACATCCTTAAATAGTTTACAGAACATATTTCGTCCCAAGTTTATAGCTATATTAACTTTTAATATTGTGTATATATCGTCTAAACCTAATATTGATTGAAATAAGTATAACATAAAAATATATTCAGCTACCGCACTTTTATTTCACACTGATGGCAACCACAAAGTGTGTATGAGAGCTGTAGATTAGCTGTCAGCGCAAAATGTCTGCAGCAAAAGTTGAAAGTTGGTCAACTTTCTGCGCTCTGCGCTCAGCGCGCCGCTCATTGGCACTCTCTTCATATGTTTGCACTAGTTCAACTTAGCTGTCAAAAATTTTCAGCGCAATGTACCGCACGCACGCACCATTAGAACTCGGCCATAAGGGCGGTGCTACGTAGGCGGTCTGGTCACGGTCACGAGTTGTTGTTGTTTCCCATGTAAAATGGAAAAATGAGAGCGACACCGAAAGAGCGTAATTTTACCATTTGGGATCATGAGAGACTCGGCTGTCGATGCCAAATCACCAAATCAAAAAAGGGTTGCGTTGTAAAATTTCACTAATTTTCGGCCTTTAGTAGTAAAATAATAGTACAATTCAACAGAAAGTGTATGAAATGGTGAAATAAAATGCTTACCAGCAGCACTGGCTGGAATTTAGTTCATTTGCGTTGCTTTTTCATGCTGCGTGCTTTTTGTCCTGTGTGCGTGTATTAATTTCAGAAATGTAAGTATATTTTTCACTAATAACCTCGATTTTTTAATTTACATACATGTTATATTGATTAGATTTAATTAATTGACTGGCACAACAGCCCGTGTGGGCTTAGGCTTAGCTTTATCATATTGATTAGATTGCAATGTCAATATGTACAATGGGCAGGGCAGAGCAATGGAAATACAGAGCAATTAATATCCCTGCTCCATCAACACGAGTGGATTTGGAACATCAAAAATGCCACAAATCAGGAATTTTCCAAACTCTTATTGCCGAAATAAAATGTTCAAGCAAAAATAACAGAGATGCAAAAAAATTCTAACAGAAATAGTATCAAAAAAGTAAGAGATCAAAAGACCGTCTACGAAACATAGTTTGGCCAAATAGTGAAATCATGAGAGGGAAGAGCATTTTTTTGATCCTCTGCGTAACACCGTCCTAACCGACTCGCTGTTTGACAGCTAACAAAATGTGAAGTTTTTAACTGATGCTTGATATTGCTATATTTTTAAAGCAGAAAATAGGGGAATATATACTACGTTTTTTCGCATTTTATAAGTGAAAAAAAAACAGTCAAGTGCGAGTCGGGCTCGCTCACTGAGGGTTCCGTACCAAAAATATCCTTTTTAGCCTTCGAATTTAGTTTCTCTTTGCCCACATCTTCGAAACCAATTCACCTAAAAATATGAAAAAAACATTTTAGGAATCCACGGACGTAGCCTTTTCTAACGATACCCCACAATATGTAAACAACAAAAATTTTTCGCTAAGGAAATTTTTTACTATGGTAATCTTAAATAAAATTTAAAAAAATAGAAAAAAAAATAAATCGAAAAAAGCTGCAGTTTTCCAGTAATCTATGACTAAAGACCTACGAACTCTGATTTTATCAAAATTTTAGCTTAAGAAATGTAGAAACACAGGGGGATGGTAATTTTTTCGACATTTTGTGCTATATCTTCGAAACCACTTCACAGAAAATTATAAAAAAATATCTTTGGAATCCATGGACGTAGCCCTTTCCCCATGATACCCCACTCGATATAAACAACAAAAATTTTTTTCTGAGGGGGTCATCTTAAATTTAAAAAAAAATCAATAAATTAAAAATTCGAAAAAACCGGCAGCCATTCAGTCATGCGTGATCAAATACCTAGTAATCCTGATTTTATCAAAATTTTTGGTTCAGAAATGGTGTGTGCAGATGGGATCATGTGGGGACAGGTCTGTTTTTATCACATTTTTAACTATATCTTTCTAACCCGTTTACATAAAATTTAAAAAAATACATTTTGTAATCTATGGATGTAGCCCTTTCTGACGATACCACACACGATAGGTTTTAAAAATATTTTAATTTTTTTTTGTCCGACCCGAAAACTTTTAAAAATTATAAAAAAATATTTCTAAAAATATTTCTCTACTTTTTATAGTGAAAATGTGTTTAGGTTATTAAGACCTAACATCGTGCCAAATTTCAGGTTTCTACGATTAAAAAAAGGTCGTTTTATATACACACTCCCAAAACAAAAGTGACCTTATAAGTGTTCCCGTTTCTTCCCTTTTAGGGGAACGGAACCCTAAAAACAACGATTATTCGAGAGGAAATGGAAAAAAGAAATAGCCCATGCGCAAGCCTAGCCTCTCCACTATTGGGTCAGTGATCTTTTTGCACTGGCCGATACTGGCTTTAAATTTGATATAACCACTCCATATAATAATTAATAAATCATTAATAATAATTGATTGTCGCAACAGCCCGTGTGGGCTTAGGCCTAGCTTTCTCGCATTAACTTGTGTGTGCTTGTTATATTTTGCACAAGTTAACGGGACCTACATTAACCGAATCCGAACGGGCTTGAGAAGCTTTTCATGCCAATTCATCGCGAGAAGTGGAGCCGGCGCAAAGAAACAATTTGAAAACAAATTTTCTTTGTATAAGATGTTACCGGACCGGGAGTTGAACCCAGGTCCTCCGCGTCAGCGACCAAGCACTTAGTCCACTGAGCCACCGCGACGCCTATCCATATAGGTGAAAAAAGCGGGAGAACTGCCAAAGTGCCGTGATACTGCTGGTATATTATATGTAAAATCCCAAGTACCTACTATTATACATACAAAATTTATAAATCGTGTATACGAAAACGAGTAATGAGTTGGATTGTTGTAGGAAAACTATGTACAAGAGCTATTGAGACATGAAGAGGTTGTGGAATCTTTACAATGACACGACATCGATTACAGGAACACTATCAGCTTTCGAAATCTTTCCATGGGAAGTTGACCCAATAGCCAAAAACTTCGAACTCACATATTAGAAAAATATATGTAAAGAAAATCCGACTTACTAATTTATACATTTCATATTAACCCGTTTTTGCCGACTGGTCGGGCCGTCACACAGTGTCAATTTTGGCTAAAATGAAAAAAGGAAGGTATAGTTTGAACGGACGGATAATACTTCATTTAAAAGAAATTTAATACTTTGTTTCAATATTCCGTTCCGTTTCTATTCTATGCAACTTTAGAAGTAAGCTTGAAAGCTTTGAGTTAATTTCACCTAACTTATAGAAGCTTTCTTTGTGCCTAGTATTTTCTTTATTCCTAGTAGTAAATATATTTCTGAATGTAATTTATAAAGGAATATGGGCATGGTATATTTTAAACGAAGTTTTAAAATTTTTCCCATCTGATAACGTCACTTCTTTTGTAAGATTTGGAGCATGGTTGAGTAAGCATTCATCCCTCAATACAAAAACTTTAATGGACAAATAAAAATATAGGTAAAAACGGTCTCTCCAGTTTTTCTCTTAAATATCAGGTAAAAGTATAAAAATTTCGGCGTTTAAAAATTTTCTTTACTTTGGCAGTCTACGGTCACGCCTACTGTTTAAGTCGTTTTAGGAGGAAAACAAACACCGGTGTTTCCGAATTTGTTTGCGCTGAATTGCGCGTTTAATTATAAAAAAAGTTTGAGTTTAAAACAAAGTTTGTCACAAAATTGAATTTTGTATAGTGCCCGACCGATACCCGTTTTTTGGCCGAAGCCCATACCGATGCCGATGGATCAGCTTCTTCAGGTTCGGCCGAACCCTTAAACAGCCGATGCCGATACCGATACCAAAGGAAATAATTTCTTTTCGTTTTTTTTAAATGATATACATACATATATATTTATTTGAAAAAAAAATATATGTATGTATATCATATATATGTATGTATGTACATAGTATATAAAGTAGAGACCACGAAATTAGAAAACTAAAAAAACAAGTAAGGAAGCATCAGTCGGGTTTCACCGACAGAGTAATACCCTACACCAAGTAACCGAGTGGGCGGACCATGCCCATTATTTTAAAATTTAAAGGTACGCTTACCAGCAATGAAGTGACCAAATATGGACGTTCTTGTATATATAGTATGGAAGTTATGAGGATTTTTAGCTTACCGCCTATATAGTGGGCGGACAACGCCCATTTATTTATGTGGCATGTAGATCCGATATCTGAACTTAAGAACCAATTTTCATTCGATTCAATTCATAAATAGTTAATTAAGAGCCATTTTACCGGAAAATTTTGTCCTTCTATATAGTGGGTGGACCACGCCCATGTCGTAGAGGGCCCACACCTCAGCTTAAATACCAAATATTCTTTTAAATGATTAATTAAAGCAATTTTACTGAAAAAATTACGAGGTAGTGGGACTCATAGGCCCATTGGGGGCGTGTCCTTCAACCGATTTGAACAATTTTAACACTACCTATCCCGAGGTTCACTGTGATAGTGTAACAAATTTGGTGTAAATCGGACAACTCCTTCTTTACTGTTTTCCGAACACGCAGACGGACAGACAGACAAAGAGGAAATCAAAAGAGAAAGTGTTTCTGATCATTTCTATACACTTACGTCTACACCTAGGAAGACTCCTTTAATGCGTTACAATTTTCGCACAAAGTTATTATACCCTATTACCATTGGTGTAGGGTATAAAAAAGATCAATTCGTCGATTGTGTACCATATACTTATTAAGTAAAGAGCAATTGCATTCCCGTCACATACTACATATGTACATACAATATTGTGGTAGATTTTTTAGTTTAAGACATATTAATTTTTCGTTTAGAAACGACTCACATTTGGTTTAACATTTCAGTTCAGCCTACTTAATCACCTGCTTAGAATACAATTTGGAAGTTGATTCTCTTTTTTTTTTATCGATATCAGTAACGATGAATGTATCTTTATACATGTACATATGTGTTTAATTTAATATTCAAAGATGAATAGTTTTATGTTGTAGTGCAAAAACAACAACTTATTTGCATTTTCCCCGTGTAAGCTATTCCTTCTGTCAGTATAAAGCTGACCAGCAGCGCTAAAATGTTGCTCGCTCACAACGCTCGATGGGGGAGCAGACAAGTATTTCCTAGCTACTTTTTTAGTAACGAATGGGGACTTTGATTCCAATATTCAAAAATGTTTGAGTCCCTAAGCATAAGGGGCTCAGAAAAGAATGATTCGAATTGAGTAAAATAACTTTACGTCGACACGATCCTTCTATGAAGTGAGCTGTAAAGCTCAAAAGATCAGCACTGCGAAGGATTTGTCCATATATCGGTAGTAAAACTGATCCAGTCAGCGTTTTAAATCATATTTTTTCCTTTTTCTTTCTCGTTGGTACGTTGCCGACATTAATGTGCTGCGAAAGTATTTTTCATATATCTGTCGATACTTTGCTTGCACATTCGGATCGCCAATGTTAAGTTTCTCAAATGCTTTTCCTTCGCGCCGAATTGTACGAACCGTTAATGATGTGGGGGGTGTATAACACATTGCGTGTGTCGGTTTTTTAATGAAAATAGAGAACACACCCACCAACATACCTTTTTTTTGCTAAAAATTTAAAAATGGCAAATCTCCGTTTTAAAAAAGCAGTCAAGTGCGAGTCGGGCTCGCTCACTGAGGGTTCCGTACAAGAAATACCCTTTTTAGCGTTCGAATTTAGTTTCTCTTTGCCCGTCTGGCCATAAAATTTTGGATATTTTGACCTACATCTTCGAAACCAATTCACCTAAAATTATAAAAAAAACATTTTTGGAATCCACGGACGTAGCCCTTTCTAACGATACCCCACAATATGTAAACAACAAAAATTTTTCGCTGAGGAAATTTTTTATTATGGTAAACTTAAATAAAATTTTTAAAAAATAGAAAAACAAATTTGTCGAAAAAGGTTGCAGTTTTCCAGTAATCTATGACTAAAGACCTACTAACTCTGATTTTATCAAAATTTTAGCTAAAGAAATGTAGAAAGGCTAGGGGGGTATGGTCATTTTTTCGACATTTTATGCTATATCTTTGAAACCACAAACTAAAAAAATATGTTTGGAATCCATGGACGTAGCCCTTTCTAATGATACCCCACTCGATATAAACAACAAAAAATTTTTTCTGAGGGGGTCATCTTAAATTTAAAAAAAAATTAAAAAATTCAAAATTCAAAAAAGCCGCAGCCATTCAGTCATGCGTGATCAAATACCTAGTAAGCCTGATTTTATCAAAATTTTCGGCTAAGAAATGGTGTGTGCAGATGGGATGATTTCTAACCCGTTTACATAATAATTTAAAAAAAATATATTTGGAATACATGGATGTAACCCTTTCTAATTATACCCCACTCGATATAAACAAAAAAAATTTTTTCTGAGGGGGGTCATCTTAAATAAAAAAAAAATAGAAAAAAAAAATCGAAAAAAGCTGCACCCCTACCTACGGTAATTCGTGATAAAATACCTAGTTACTCCGATTTTATCAAAATTTTAGTTTGAGAAATGTTCTGAGCGTGTTGGATCATGTGGGGACAGGTCTGTTTTTGTCACAATTTTTAACTACATATATCTTTCTAACCCGTTTACATAAAATTTAAAAAGAATACATTTTGTGATCTATGGATGTAGCCCTTTCTAACGATACCCCACACGATACGATTTAAAAAAATTTATATTTTTTTTTGTCCGACCCGAAAACCTTTAAAAATTATAAAAAAATATTTCTAAAAATATTTCTTAACTTTTTATAGTGAAAATGTGCTTAGGTTATTATGACCTAACACGGTGCCAAATTTCAGGTTTCTACGATTAAAAAAAGGTCGTTTTATATACACACTCCCAAAACAAAAGTGACCTTATAAGTGTACCCGTTTTTTCCCTTTAGGGGAACGGAACCCTAAAAAACCATTTAATGGTAATGGGTAATGGTAATGGGTTAAAAATGGACCCTATATTAAGGCAAGCTTTTTTCATGGTTTGAACCAAGGAACCATCAGATCAGCATCCTTAATGACAACCACCCAGTATAACATAGATTCTTAACATAATATACGTTTTAGCTCTAATTGCTTTGATATTTTTCTGTGGAATGAAATTTTTTTTATCAAATTGTGGTTTTCCTCTAAGTACTCCTTAAATTCCAAGCAAGAAAGTTCATAATGGCATTTTGTAATTAAAATGGATATAATTGTGTTAATTTGCATTTGCGATTTTTCCGCAGTCTAAATATTGTTCATAAGAGAGAAAACCCTTTTTGTAAGAGCATTTAACCCTGGTAAGCAAAGACTGAATTCCACAATTTTTACATGGTATACTTTTTTGTCACCGTAATTAAAAATTTCAGTTTACATGAGCTTGTAGTTCATGTTTGGTATTTATTTTTTTTATACAATATTAATTCGCTTTGTATCAAATATAGAACAAATATAGAACACATTTTAAAATAGAGAACATTTCCATGTTTTTAATAACGAAATATATCATATAGAACATCGGCATAAAATAGAGTACTGTCCTATATAATAAGGGTATTCATTTAAGCAGATAAATCTGCACATTGCTCAAATTTATCAATTTATCAAGTGTGTTAAATAAACGCACTTGGAAAAATGTTTGTGCAAATGGTGTTTGGCTGTCAAAAAGAAAAAACTAAAATGCCGAGAATCAGTGAAAAAGTAAAGATTAATGTTGGAGCTGTTTGGAAAAAATTACTGTATCCTTTTTGCGTATATTTTGATTGTTCAATACTAAACTTTTATCATAATGTTAAAGATCATAGCTAACAGGGTTGCATTCGTTGCCGCCTAAGTTTACAAACATCGTTTGCACAGCGAAATCATTGGACAAATTTATCACATTTGTGCAAATGAGCTTTCATACAAAATTTGACAGTTCGTTTATCAGGTGAAAAAATTTGTCACGTTATCAGGCATTTGCTCGTTTAAATGAATACCCCTAATATAGTACGGTTGGTCACCGTAGATATATAGTCAAAATCTATGGAGCCATGCTAAAGAGGATTATTCAAACATTTTTATGACTGACAAAATTTCAGAGCTATTAAATAGAATTAATAGGAGACTATAAAGTAAAAAATAATATATAAAAAAACTTTTTAAAAATAAGCTTTTATTCATTTAATTTACTAAAAAGTAGAAAATAATTTGTTTCCAATTCACCTGTATCTTACTATCAATAAAAGCTTAGGCGCTCAAAACATGCACAGAACATACATATATACACACTTATCTTATCGTTACATTAACAATATTAACCATAGTGTGAATTTAAATGATTACAGGAGATTACGGAAAAATGTTAATATAGATGATAAAGTTGAATATCGTATCAAATGTTTGAAAAATTTTGAACACATTAGCGCCCCAAGCTTTTATGGATAGAAAGATACAGGTGACTTGGAAACAATTTATTTTCTACTTTTTCGTACATTAAGGGCCGTTCTCTCAATGTCTGGTTAAGCGATAACCAGCACTTTTACCGGAGACTTTTGAAGTTTCCGGTTTCACAGTATTTGGCCAAAATTGCTCTGACGGTTAAGCTAACCGGCGCCGCTTTTGTCGGTTAATTTAACCGGCCCACCTTCTTCTTTGCTTAACATTATTTCACAGAAAATTATTTTGAAATTTATTTTGCGTTTCATATTGACAACAAATGTACTAGAATAAGCGTCAAATCTTTTACATTTTTCCTTTAACCGAGAGAATGTTAACCAGCACATGGTGGAAACGAAAATTCTTAACCGCCAGGTAAACTGCTTTCCGTCGGTTAGGTATCTGCTGGTTAAGAGTGAAACTAACCAGACATTTAGAGAACGGCCCTTAATTAATAAAAGCTTATTTAAAAAAAGTTTTTTTATATAATATTTTTCATTCAACATTGGCTGATTTATGCATACTGTATATTTTTGGAAGAATTTCCCGAATCATTCGTCACGAATTTACAACGCACAATTAAATTGATGAGACCTGGCTGTGACGATGGTGACATTGGTAGCATTGGTAGCGCTGCTGTCAGTGGAATAGGTGCTGTTAAAAGTGGCAAAACGGAGCAACTAACAAAAATGTTCCCCGGCCTGGCCTTACCTAATGATAAGTTCAGTAAGAAGGATGGCAGAGGTGATGAAGAGGAGGAAAAGGGCACAAAAACGCCGGAGGACAAGGGAAAAGAAATAAACGCTGTCGATGAGGCCATGATGGCGTTCATCGACTCAATGTTGTTTCCACTCAAGAACAGCTCATTCAGAGAAATGGGAATTTGTAATATCTTCTCCAAGTGGTTGTTATGCAAGTACAACGAACGCATGCTAGTGAGCTTGGCCAAACCGCCACGCGCGATTGATGAGATTTCATTGTGGCCCAGATCCAATTCAAGCAGAGTCGGTAACGTGCCGAACACGGAGGATTTAATCTCCGTGAAGTGAAGGCCGCTTAATGTTATTAGTGCGGCATTTCTCGAAGCTCACAAGGCCATATGTTTCATTTCTGTATGGCCTTGTGAACATTTTTGTTCACAGGGCCATATGTTTCATTTCTGTATGGCCCTGTGAACATTTTTGTTCATAGGGCCATAGTTTCATTTCTGTATGTCCCTGTGAACATTTTTGTTCGCAGGGCCATAGTTTCATTTCTGTATGGCCCTGTGAACACTGTCCGTCGCGGTTACTTATTGTTTTTTGAGTGTTGATTAGTGATGGCGCAATTTTGCGCGAGAGCGGAGAAAATGATAAAAAAGTGACAGCTGGAAGGAATGGAAACGGTACGGGAAAGATAAATGTATTGTAAATCAAAAACAAATGGAGGTGTTTATACTGGAAGAAAGAAAAGGGAAAGGAATCGCTCACTGGCGCTTAGCTATTCCGGCCGTGTTTAATCCCGGTTTGGTGGAGTCTATGCTGTGCGCGGATTTGGCGCCTTGGCTGCTTAATGGCGGTATCCCACAGTGGACGCGTGCAGCAGGCTGCGCGATTGGTGCGGGTATCGACCGTTTTGGATGTGCAACAGGGCGTGCAATTTTCACCACGCGTCGTGGACGCGCAAGCGGGGCCGGCAACCACCAGAGATGTTCTTCTCGCAAATATTGGGATCGGGTCGCTGATGAGCATTGAGGCGCGAATCGCCAAAGTAAGTGCAGCAATGTATTGTGGTCCAGCCTGTATTCCATGCACCGACGAAATGAGTCACAGTCGCGTGTGGAGTGCGACCAGGCAATTGAGGCAATATCGGTGGGCTCTCGCCGCAGCCTTCCGTTGCTCAGAAGTCAGTGCCAGGTATCCGCGGTAGGAGCAGATGGAACGAAATCGCTGATAAATGCACCAGCGAGAACGCTGTTTGCCGCTTGGGCAAAGGCCTTTCGGCAAGTAAATAGGCTTCTTTAAGTGCGGACGTTGGCGACTCGGATGTGGCCGTCAGCTTTTTTGATTTTGTTGAAATTTACACAAATTCATATTATCACAAAAAACAACCGTGTGCAAAATATTGTCCCGATATAATAACGTCTGGCAGTGAACCAGGGCAAATAAAGTGTATGCTGTCATCTAATAAAAGTGCCAGTGTCTTGGATACCACGATACTGCTGGCCACTACACCTTCGTAGTCAAGGATTTCGTCCACCTTGGTCATCCACAACACCAACAACGTCAGCAAAGTTAGGTTCATGTGCAATTAATTCAAGCTCAACTAATTGATTTCAAACAAGTAAGGAAGAATCAGCGAAATTAAATTAAAAAAATTTTAACGGTCAGACGGGCAAGGAGAAGCGCTGTTGTTTTCAACAGAAAACAACCAAAAACATGTAAAAAGGATAGACGGGCAAGGAAAAGCACCGCTATTAAATTAAATAAAAAATGGTTATCGCGTGGTAAAATTCTTGTGCGAATATTTGCATTGCGTTTATTTTATTTGTATTATCAGACAGATTAAATAATATGACTTGGCTATCTATGTACACTTGCATACCTTGCTGATATATCTAGAAAATTTAACGAGTTATGTTTGGCTCTGCAACGAAAACAACTCAACATATTGCAAACAAAAGATAAATTTATCGCCTTTTCAAGAAAAATACAACATTGGATTTCAGCTGTGGAACAAATTAACTCCGAGTGTTTCCAGACGCTTAGTGATTTTCTCGAAGAATCTGAAGTAGATTTAGATATGGAAATCCGTGATGATATAAAACACATCTGTCCAGTTTATAGCAATCACTCAGTGATTACTTTCCAAACCTGGAGAATCAAGATAATTACTGGGTACAAAATCCTTTCAAAATAAAAGAAAATCCAAAAGGATTTCATTCCATGGATTATGAAAATTTGATTGAATTGTGTTCGGATACACAATTAATAGCCAAATTTAGAACAGTTTCATTAACAATTTTCTGGTCAGATGTATTCGATGAATATCCAAATTTATCATTATTTATCATTTATTATTATTCGAATTCTATGTCCGTTTGCAACCACTTCGAGTTGTTATTTATTTTGTACTTTCTTTGGGCTCTAAAGAGATGTTATACTCTGATTTGCCAACATTATAAATCTAATAAATTGAATTATTTGTGTGAAGCTGGGTTTTCAAAATATGTTGCAACAAAAACCAAATATCGTAACAGTTTTGATGCTGCACCAGATATGCGAGTTCAGTTATCAAACATAACGCCAAATTTTAATCAAATCATGGAATCAAAGTAGTAGATGCATTTTACACATTAAAGTTTTTTCAAATATTTTAGTTTATGTTTTGTTGTTTTTTTACTTTCGGGTTCCACGACCAAAATAGTTTGGGCAGCCCTGGTGTAGGGTATAGGAATAATGGCGCAACAGCCCGCGAACGAGGCTTAGGCCTAGCTTTCGTGCATTATCCTTGTGTGCCTATTCCATTTTAAGTACAAATTAACAAATTGACCTGCTCGTTTTTATGTATCAATAGGATCTAGTGTTGCGTAAATTTTCAGACATTAAGAACTTTTTAGTAATTTTCAATTTCAATTTATTTATTATAAGGTGTTAACATTTAAGACATTCGCCTTTTGCATGCCGCATAGATACAATAGATAATCAACTAATTATCTAAACTTAAATTAATAATTTTTTTATAATACAATAAATAATCAACCAATTATACTTAAATTATAAGAGATCCTCTCTTAGGGCCAGTTTCACAGTGGATATTTAAACTCTGATTGCAGTTTAAATAGGGAATTTCAGTTTCACAGTTGGAAGTTAAATACGATTTAAATAGCCGACTGTGGATATTTAAGTACGGCACAGAGTTGCAATCGAAAACAAATAAACAGCTGATTTCGGATGTGCAAGCAAGCTGCGTCGACAATATTGCAATTTATAAGAGATCAAATTAAACATAAAACTGCATGGTATAGCACATATAAATGATCCCGTAGTATTATAAATAATATAAACTGTGGATTCTTTGCACAATATCCAATAATTCACTTCTTTCGGCCGACGAAAAATTTTTAGCTCGCGCTGCCTCCATAATTGAACAATTGAACATATGTTTTTGGCAAGTTGTGTCAACCTTCAATTGTCAAATATTCGGAGTTGCCATTCATTATTCCGTATTTAAATAAATGCACTGTGAAACTCAAGAAAAGTTAAACTAGATTTAAACTCAATTCGCAAATTAGATTTAAACATCCACTGTGAAACTGGCCCTTAGAGATAAGAGAAAATAGAGATCAAAGAATAGAGCTAGGAGAAATAGGTAAAAATAAGACGCTTAAAGTGCTCAGCGTTTTAAATTATTCTAAGACAGTTGAAAGTGAATTCCATAGTCGTATAGCACTGACAAAAAACAACCGGCTAGAGTTTTGGAAGTTATGCTTCGGAATAGCCAGGGTCATGCTTCTATTTGACGTAAAGAACTTTATTTTTATTATTATAAGCTTTATATTAACTTGCCTTCCGGTATGTCAGCGGTATGTCGTCAAAACTAGTAATCAATTTTTCACCCACTTCCCGACTACTTAGAGATCTGAAACTTTGCATACATGCCTAAACACGAGCCCAATAGATGAATCAATAAATTTTATGGGCGTAGGATAAGGGGCGTGGTACTTCTTTATCAACTCCAGATTTGTGTATAACTTTAGAACTACACATCACACATCAATGAAACTCGGTAGGAACTTACTACATATCCATATCCTTCTACTGAGAAAATAAGGGGGGCACTGGATAAGGGGGCGTGGCACCCCCCATACAAACAAAATTTTTGATCTCGATTAGCTTTGGAACTAAAGGTCGTGCACCATTGAAATTTCGTATGCAGTCGCCTCTTGGAGGTGTCGTCCCACTGGTAAAATTTAATGGGCGTAGGATAAGGGAGCGTGGCACCCCCATACAAACAAAATTTTTGATCTCGATTAGCTTTAGAACTAAAGGTCGTGCAGCATTGAAATTTCGTATGCAGTCGCCTCTTCGATGTGTCGTCCCACTGGTAAAATTGTATGGGCGTAGGATAAGGGGGCGTGGCACCCCCCATACAAACAAAATTTTTGATCTCGATTAGCTTTGGAACTAAAGGTCGTGCAGCATTGAAATTTCGTATGCAGTCGCCTCTTGGATGTGTCGTCCCACTGGTAAAATTTAATGGGCGTAGGATAAGGGAGCGTGGCACCCCCATACAAACAAAATTTTTGATCTCGATTAGCTTTAGAACTAAAGGTCGTGCAGCATTGAAATTTCGTATGCAGTCGCCTCTTCGATGTGTCGTCCCACTGGTAAAATTGTATGGGCGTAGGATAAGGGGGCGTGGCACCCCCCATACAAACAAAATTTTTGATCTCGATTAGCTTTGGAACTAAAGGTCGTGCAGCATTGAAATTTCGTATGCAGTCGCCTCTTGGATGTGTCGTCCCACTGGTAAAATTTAATGGGCGTAGGATAAGGGAGCGTGGCACCCCCCATACAAACAAAATTTTTGATCTCGATTAGCTTTGGAACTAAAGGTCGTGCAGCATTGAAATTTCGTATGCAGTCGCCTCTTGGATGTGTCGTCCCACTGGTAAAATGTTACATTACTTACTACATATCCATATCCTTCTACTGAGAAAATAAGGGGGCACTGGATAAGGGGGCGTGGCACCCCCATACAAACAAAATTTTTGATCTCGATTAGCTTTGGAACTAAAGGTCGTGCAGCATTGAAATTTCGTATGCAGTCGCCTCTTGGATGTGTCGTCCCACTGGTAAAATTTAATGGGCGTAGGATAAGGGAGCGTGGCACCCCCCATACAAAAAAAATTTTTGATCTCGATTAGCTTTAGAACTAAAGGTCGTGCAGCATTGAAATTTCGTATGCAGTCGCCTCTTGGATGTGTCGTCCCACTGGTAAAATTTTATGGGCGTAGGATAAGGGGCGTGGCACTTTTTACCAACTCCAGATTTGTGTATAACTTTAGAACTATACATCACACATCAATGAAACTCGGTAGGAACTTACTACATATCCATATCCTTCTACTGAGAGATTAAGGGGGGAACTGGATAAGGGGCGTGGCACCCCATACAAACAAAATTTTTTATCTCAGTCGCGTCTTGGATGTGTCGTCCCACTGGTAAAATTTTATGGGCGTAGGATAAGGGGCGTGGCACTTTTTTTTATCAACTCCAGATTTGTGTATAACTTTAGAACTATACATCACACATCAATGAAACTCGGTAGGAACTTACTACATATCCATAACCTTCTACTGAGAAAATAAGGCGGACACTGGATAAGGGGGCGTAGCACCGCCCATACAAACAAAATTTTTGATCTCGATTAGCTTTGGAACTAAAGATCGTGCAGCATTGAAATTTCGTATTCAGGCCCCTCTTGGATGTGTCGTCCCACTGGTAAAATTTTATGGGCGTAGGATAAGGGGGCGTGGCACCCCCATACAAACAAAATTTTTGATCTCGATTAGCTTTGGAACTTAAGGTCGTGCAGCATTGAAATTTTGTATGCAGTCGCCTCTTGGATGTGTCGTCCCACTGGTAAAATTTTATGGGCGTCGGATAAGGGGCGTGGCACTTTTTTATCAACTCCAGATTTGTGTATATCTTTAGAACTACACATCACACATCACATCAATGAAACTCGGTAGGAACTTACTACATATCCATATCATTCTACTGAGAAATTAAGGGGGGAACTGGATAAGGGGCGTGGCCCCCCATACAAACAAAATTTTTGATCTCGATTAGCTTTGGAACTAAAGGTCGTGCAGCATTGAAATTTCGTATGCAGTCGCGTCTTGGATGTGTCGTCCCACTGGTAAAATTTTATGGGCGTAGGATAAGGGGCGTAGCACTTTTTTTATTCAACTCCAGATTTGTGTATAACTTTAGAACTATACATCACACATCAATGAAACTAGGTAGGAACTTACTACATATCCATATCCTTCTACTGAGAAAATAAGGCGGACACTGGATAAGGGGGCGTAGCACCGCCCATACAAACAAAATTTTTGATCTCGATTAGCTTTGGAACTAAAGGTCGTGCAGCATTGAAATTTCGTATGCAGTCGCCTCTTGGAGGTGTCGTCCCACTGGTAAAATTGTATGGGCGTAGGATAAGGGGGCGTGGCACCCCCCATACAAACAAAATTTTTGATCTCGATTAGCTTTGGAACTAAAGGTCGTGCACCATTGAAATTTCGTATGCAGTCGCCTCTTGGAGGTGTCGTCCCACTGGTAAAATTGTATGGGCGTAGGATAAGGGGGCGTGGCACCCCCCATACAAACAAAATTTTTGATCTCGATTAGCTTTGGAACTAAAGGTCGTGCAGCATTGAAATTTCGTATGCAGTCGCCTCTTGGATGTGTCGTCCCACTGGTAAAATTTAATGGGCGTAGGATAAGGGAGCGTGGCACCCCCACACAAACAAAATTTTTGATCTCGATTAGCTTTAGAACTAAAGGTCGTGCAGCATTGAAATTTCGTATGCAGTCGCCTCTTCGATGTGTCGTCCCACTGGTAAAATTGTATGGGCGTAGGATAAGGGGGCGTGGCACCCCCCATACAAACAAAATTTTTGATCTCGATTAGCTTTGGAACTAAAGGTCGTGCAGCATTGAAATTTCGTATGCAGTCGCCTCTTGGATGTGTCGTCCCACTGGTAAAATTTAATGGGCGTAGGATAAGGGAGCGTGGCACCCCCAATACAAACAAAATTTTTGATCTCGATTAGCTTTGGAACTAAAGGTCGTGCAGCATTGAAATTTCGTATGCAGTCGCCTCTTGGATGTGTCGCCCCACTGGTAAAATTTAATGGGCGTAGGATAAGGGAGCGTGGCACCCCCCATACAAAAAAAATTTTTGATCTCGATTAGCTTTAGAACTAAAGGTCGTGCAGCATTGAAATTTCGTATGCAGTCGCCTCTTGGATGTGTCGTCCCACTGGTAAAATTTTATGGGCGTAGGATAAGGGGCGTGGCACTTTTTACCAACTCCAGATTTGTGTATAACTTTAGAACTATACATCACACATCAATGAAACTCGGTAGGAACTTACTACATATCCATATCCTTCTACTGAAAAATTAAGGGGGGAACTGGATAAGGGGCGTGGCACCCCATACAAACAAAATTTTTTATCTCGATTAGCTTTGGAACTAAAGGTCGTGCAGCATTGAAATTTCGTATGCAGTCGCGTCTTGGATGTGTCGTCCCACTGGTAAAATTTTATGGGCGTAGGATAAGGGGCGTGGCACTTTTTTTTATCAACTCCAGATTTGTGTATAACTTTAGAACTATACATCACACATCAATGAAACTCGGTAGGAACTTACTACATATCCATAACCTTCTACTGAGAAAATAAGGCGGACACTGGATAAGGGGGCGTAGCACCGCCCATACAAACAAAATTTTTGATCTCGATTAGCTTTGGAACTAAAGATCGTGCAGCATTGAAATTTCGTATTCAGGCCCCTCTTGGATGTGTCGTCCCACTGGTAAAATTTTATGGGCGTAGGATAAGGGGGCGTGGCACCCCCATACAAACAAAATTTTTGATCTCGATTAGCTTTGGAACTTAAGGTCGTGCAGCATTGAAATTTTGTATGCAGTCGCCTCTTGGATGTGTCGTCCCACTGGTAAAATTTTATGGGCGTCGGATAAGGGGCGTGGCACTTTTTTATCAACTCCAGATTTGTGTATATCTTTAGAACTACACATCACACATCACATCAATGAAACTCGGTAGGAACTTACTACATATCCATATCATTCTACTGAGAAATTAAGGGGGGAACTGGATAAGGGGCGTGGCCCCCCATACAAACAAAATTTTTGATCTCGATTAGCTTTGGAACTAAAGGTCGTGCAGCATTGAAATTTCGTATGCAGTCGCGTCTTGGATGTGTCGTCCCACTGGTAAAATTTTATGGGCGTAGGATAAGGGGCGTAGCACTTTTTTTATTCAACTCCAGATTTGTGTATAACTTTAGAACTATACATCACACATCAATGAAACTAGGTAGGAACTTACTACATATCCATATCCTTCTACTGAGAAAATAAGGCGGACACTGGATAAGGGGGCGTAGCACCGCCCATACAAACAAAATTTTTGATCTCGATTAGCTTTGGAACTAAAGGTCGTGCAGCATTGAAATTTCGTATACAGGCCCCTCTTGGATGCTTCGTCCCACTGGTAAAATTTTATGGGCGTAGGACAGGGGCGTGGCACTTTTCAAGCAACTACACACTTGGGCTTCAGTTTATAATTATAGGTACACCACACATCAATGAAAAACAATAGAAACTTACTCGCCGCGCCTTGCAAGCAAAACAACCACAACTCATCGCGCCACAAATATGCCACGAATATTAGGGTCGATCACAGCCGTATTATTTGTTAAATTGAGGATATGACGATAGGTGACACTGTGAATACCCTAAATATTGTGTACTGCTCTGCAAGTTTTAAATTCTTTTTCTGAAAAATTTCACAGCTCTAAAATTGAATTTATGGAAGACTAAAAAGTAGAAAATAAAATTTTATAAAAAAACTTTTTAAAAATAAGCTTTAATTTATTTAATGTACTAAAAAGTAGAAAAGAAATTGTTTCCAAGTCACCTGTATCTTACTATTAATAAAAGCTTGTGCGCTCAATATCCATATTCAGAATATCTTTCATTACTAGAATCTATTTGCAAAAAAATTATTTAAATAAAATATTGTGGTAACTGGTTGACAAATATTGAACACATGAGCGCCCCAAGCTTTTATTAATAGTAAGATACAGGTGACTTGGAAACAATTTATTTTCTACTTTTTAGTACATTAAATAAATTAAAGCTTATTTTTAAAAAGTTTTTTTTTATAAAATTTTATTTCAAAAAGATATCTTGGGCAACGCGAATGGAGGATCGTATGCAGGAAAATGAAATTTCTGGCTTCAAGGTGGCGGAACAAGTTACGACCTAATAACTGTTATATGATCGTACCTCCGAAGACCGTACACATGGCGGGTACAATTATTGAACGCAACTTGCAGTTTGTGTGTAGAACTCGAGTCAAGCTTGCTATAGACGACTTCCGCATAAGAAAGGATTGGCAGAACCAGTTGTAAAACAACTTCTTTCTGGTCTCTACCGGTACGAAGGCTGCAGTCATCCGAAGATTTCTGAGAACATAGTATGTTTTACTAACGCAGGAGTTTACATGATCCTCGCAGGACAAGGACGAATTTATTTGGTAGCCGCGATTAGTCTCGATAGTAAATCCCGTTGACAATCTTTACAGATTTTTAAAAAAGTTTCACGCTTCAAAATTGTATGTGATGTGGAAAAAATATCATTTTACCCGTTTATACGCATTTCCGAATCGACTCGAAAATTTAAAACTCATTTGAAAAGCGCTTTGACTCGATACGATTAAAATTTTCAACGCGATTTGAAATTGCGTTTATACGACTGTTTTGAGTCAATGCGTATTGACTTAAACCGATTTGAAGTGTCGTATAAACGAAGTACTTGACAATGTTTTCAAACTCTTTCTAATGATACCCAAATCCATAAAATACTTAAGAAAATATATGAGAATTAAAAAATAGCTTTTAATAATTTTGCTGTGTTGTGGATATTAAAAACAACAAAGTGATTGATTCAATTTTCACACAGAATGAATTAATTTATTTTCCGTATGCATATATTTACATACATATGTACAAGCGATTTAAAAAAACTACGGTATATTTTAGTAAACTCGGTAGGAACAAATTGTTGAGATGGCAATTTCTCCTCACAACTCGAAACTTTTTTTCAAATACAACTAAAACTTTATTTGAAGAAAATGTTGTTAATTTCTTATATTTTTAAGGAAAAAGATTATAAAGCCGTTATTCTCGATCATATCACATTGAATTCTTTGAAGACGCTGTATTCGAGGTCATCTATTAGAATGAGCAAAAAGGGATACTCACAGTTATTCCTATCACCACCGAAAAGAACATGAAATCTCCGAAAGTCAGGACGTCCGCCAAAGTATTTGCCATTCTGGTTGAGAACCTCACGAATCAGGTCCAAGTTGTTGACAATGAGACAGCGTGTACTGCCAAGTGTTAGCGTATAAACATCACCGAATTGTTTCGCCAGCTCAGTAAATCCTTGAAATGGCACCGCGTATCGTCCCAAGAGGTCTAAATTTCCCAATATTGGCCAAGGCAAGGGCCCCGGAGCTTGTTTATATTCTTCTATTCGCATGCGCGCTTCAGCTTGAACCGTCTCGGACACGCGTATGAGAGAGTTATCTGCGTTTGCGCGTTTTTTTGATATATTTTCTGCTTTGATTATTCGCACTTTTCGCAAACACTTATATACCACCTTTAAATATCCAAAAAGCAACAGCAGGCCAATGGTGGCCAGAAGAGTGCCTAGAAGCTGTGCCATCCCGACAAATTCACATTAAAAAATGCACACTAATTTCTGAGATTATTGGTTAATGGAGTATTCAATTAAATCATTAATATATCTCAACATTTGCCTCATTTGAAAAGTTCTAGTACTACAATCCCATTTATTGCACTACAATCCCGAGCAAGCAGTAGCGTACTTGAACTTGAGCTCCCACACGCGATCGTGGTAGGACTCGAATATGAACTAAACTGATTTTCGCGTTGTCATTGCTTTTATATTTCAACTGAAGTACTTCTACCTTTGCGTCTGTATCTATGTCTGCGACTGTGTTTGCATCTGCTTTTCTATCTTTGCTTCTGTTTTCCGTCTGTCTGCTAAAAGAAGAGATGGAAGCCAAAATTATGTATAACATATCCATATGCACAAGGAGTATGCTTATAAATACCCAGTGGGAAAGAGAATGCTGAACTAATGGTGTACCGTAGGCTTGTTTATCATCCCCGATTCTTTTCCCCCAACGAATTCCCATTAACTACTTTTAATAAGAAATGTCTGCCCTTCGTAAGCACGATTTCATAGAGATTAAATGCATCATTACGCTTACACTCTCACTTACTACAGTGAAAGAAAGCAAGGAAAGTGCTCGGGATGCTTTGTACTTCTATTCCTAATGCTGATCACCCTTTAGTATATAGGTAATGAAATATTTTGGCTTTATGAAACTATACAGATATGTACTAAATAAGCTATACATATTGCAGAAATAGTAAGCATTGCTCGGAACGCATACTTACACAGCTTACAATGTAAGTTAAACGGAATGATTGAAATTTAATTCTTGCTTCTTGAACCTAATTTTTTAATTATTTTTTCAAGAATTGCTGTTATTTGTCAAGCTAGAATATTTATTTTTCAGTTAAAATAACAATTTATATTTCATTATTATAATTCTATATATATGTAGGTACCTACATATATTTATTAAATATTAATTCAAAGTAATAATGGTAGTAATTACATATGTATGTAAGAAGTCATTAATAATGTTCGGGAAAACATTTATGGAATAAAATTTATGTTTTTAAAGTTTGTACTTCTTGCGATGAATTGGCAATTCTCCCTCCGAAGGTATTCTTTGCTTATATATTTTTATTCATAAAAGTTAAGTTTCATTTACTTGTCTATTTTTGCGATTAACACACTCATTTTACATACAAACAATTATTTTTATAGTAAATCATTCATTAATTTTGAATTATTTTACCGAATTTCCGACTGGGTATATATGTATGTATTTGTATGCGTGCTGATTTTATTGGTGTGGGATGTGTGCAAGAGCATGAATACGTAGGAAGTCCACGCCATGCATAAAGTGGAGTTGTTTGGCGTTGTTGCTGCTATCACTGGCAATGAGTACAAGTTCAATCCACTCCACCCCAGTTCACTTACCATCGGTTTGTTTATATCCGTAATTAAGTTTCACTGCATTTGAATGCATTTGCAATTAGGGTAACCAGATGTAAAAATATAAGAAAGGGAAAATTTATTATGAGGCTAAAAATTTGTCATATTTCAAAGAGTATTGTGAAAAGGGAAATCAATATATTTAAATGCAGTTTAAGGGTTTTATTGGGGCTCATTTGAGCAATTAAAATGTCCCTTAATGTGCAGAGAGTTCTTGAAACGATAAGTTGGCAAAATGAAGCATCGCCGGAAGGTCCTAAAAATGTGGATCCACGGTCGATTTTATTTGTGCTTGTAAAATATAGTGCCACTTATGTATGTTATAAACAACTTGACAAAATTTATTTGGTATTTATATAGTATATCAAATAGTTTTGCAAATTGCTTGTATATATTTAATGCAGTTTCTGCTGGTAGTACTTTAAGAATCAATATCGGCACCATTCTGTTTGTGCACTAATTTAGACGAAATTGTTCTTATGTTAGTTTTACATAATCAGCCCAATCGCGAACAAATATTTCCTTGGAATTTTTCCCTTCATCCGAAATTTGGTATCGTGAAGTCGTGAAGCATGTTCGAAAAATTTCTAAGGAAAACTTGCTATCGTGAATGTAATTCCGATAGAAAAATTCAAACTTTATTTCGCTTTGAATTCCATCAACAATTTGAAGAGGAAAAGATCAGTAATTTGAAGTGTAAATTATATTTGTAACAAAATTTTCAATAAATTTTTTCTGCAAACATTTCTTTAATCATATTTGATGGAAATGTGTGTTTACACTGCATATTTTCTAGAATATGCTAAAAATTATAACACTCCAATAAATTGTTGGTGCTGCTGCACGAGAGTCAGAAGTGGCACAGGGGGCGGTCGAAACCGACAGCACATGGAGTTATATACCTAACTGTTCTGGAAAACGTACTGCAGAATTATGGCCGCATTATTTGTTCTATTTTCATTGAGTGTTGGCTTCGAAAATGAAATGGATTTGGCAGCACTTTTTCGAGCGGAAATATTTTTCGATGGAAACTCACGATAGTAGGATTCCCTTCGTGGGAAGAGAAATATTTCCTTGGAAAAAATTTTCCCCCGGAATTGCCGATTGGGCTGAATATCTTATGCAAATTTTTTCTTCCGGATATTGACCAAAATTTTTTGGGAAATCAAATTCAGTCTAATAAAAGATTTTTTTAAACCGAAAGCCTAATCTCTTTGTAATTTGTAATTGGTTTTTGCACCGATCGAGTAGAAACATATTGATCTCTTTCTGTTAATTTTTTGATCTTTTTTGATGAAGTCATTAAAGTATGTTTAATTTATTTGTTTTAAAGAAATAAAATGTTAACGTAATTACATTAACTAAATAAAAAACCTGCAGTTTCTATTATTTATACATATGCATAAAACTTTACTCTGCAGAAATTATTCCGCTTTATTGAGTACACTGTTTAATTAAACAGGTTTCTTTTAATTGAGTCATT
Organism: Neria commutata; assembly: GCA_963457695.1. Classification (NCBI taxonomy): domain Eukaryota; kingdom Metazoa; phylum Arthropoda; class Insecta; order Diptera; family Micropezidae; genus Neria; species Neria commutata. The sequence goes on from OY735245.1 coordinate 34,722,615, forward strand.
GGACCAATTAACCGAAAATCGGTTAATTGATTTTTTCAGTTAATTGTAGCGAAACCTCAAATTTTTTGCCGACGCAATTAAGCGGGAAATACTCTAGATATTTTGAAGTTTAAGCGGCGTTCGTGTCCTATAAAGAAACTACTGGTAAGTTTTCTGGAGTTAAAATAATGTAAGTCGTGCTGATTAAGAAGTAGATACAGGTCCTTTTCATAACAAGCTTTTCAAGAAAATTTTTTGAAATATGACTAGATTGGAGTCCTGCTATTGGTTCTGTGCGATGCGCGATCACTAACTGGCGCTTAAGACTAGACAAATATGTAAGGCATGAAAAAAACGGAAAGATGCAATTTTTATTTATGTACCTACTTCTGCAAATTCGTAAATTTTATTAAATGAAATTCTTAATTTCATGAATGCGTGTAAGAATTACAAACGAGGCACACGAACAAGCCGCAAGCAAAAAATATTTCTTTGTGAAAATTGCTAACTTAGTAAGTGCGATCCTATTTCGTTTTACTTAAATGTGTCAACATTAAATTACAATGCGAGAAATTAATTTATCAGATATTAGTATTGATTTTGAAATCAAAGTTGCTTGGTTAACAAAATTATTACTTTCACGGTGGTTGTCTCGTATTTTAACGCTGGGCTTATAATATTTATGTATGTATGTGACGCACATACATATGTACGGATTAAAATGAAAAATACGCGTTTTTTTAAGTATCAAATCGCTAAACAATTATTAATAGAAGTGGGGTAATGCCACTAGTGATCGGCCACTGGATATTTTTTTCGACTTTGCATTCGTACATAATCTAAAATTTTCACTATATTCAAATACAAAATGAATATGTGCAATAGTAAATAAATTTCAAATCGACTTACCAGAAACGATTTCCGAAGTCGTTTCTAGTTAGCTTATTCAGGTTGTTTAAAATATACCATTTTGCACTAATGACCGATCAGCCACATATTTAAGTTATCGGCAGTATAAATTTCAGTTACCTGCCTATTTAATATATTATTCATTTTTATATTAAAGCTTATGAAATGTACATTCATATATCAGTGCCGCGTCGTGATGATTTCTCGATGAAGTTCACTCGTTGATATTAAAAACAATTTTCTATAAAATAAAATCGTACATTAGAGAAAGAAATTACCTGAAATGAATCCGTAAAAATATATTGATTTTCTTAAAAAGATTGCAATCTATTAAAATAAATGTTTAATTAGCTTGTAAATACGCTGGCAGAGATGGCCTTAATATATGAAAGATGAGTCAATATACACCTCTTCCCTTTTTCACGATAGATACGTTCCCAATAAAATCGTGTTAAAAAAATTCGTGTAAAAAAGATATTAGGCTAACTGGAAAAATAGGGTTCCAAATCTAAAAAGCAAAGAGAAAATAGGCATATAATCGACATACTAGGTTTTTTTGATATCGAAAATTTTTGTTACATTTCGATCCTATTTCAATATGTTCTTATATTTTTAAATAAAAAAATTTATACGAAAACCAAAGAGGCCAAATTTAACTGCCACTTGTTGCTTCACGTGCGATGTCCATAACGGTCTGGATCGCGTTACCGTGGATCTTGCCTTGCGGAACCCGAACTGTTACTTTAAGAGTTGTCGTGGCCTTTTCAGTTGCTGCGGTCGCATATGATGCGCCCATATTGTAGACCGGACTGCCTTCCAGTTAAATCCACGTATTGTCGCAGATCGGCAATGCCATTTTGCTTTGGGGGGTTGCGTCATTCATCGCCCATATTGTACTATTTCTCGTCCGTCGACTAGTTGTGTGTGTCCAGTAGCTCTATGTCTTGTGCAGCCTCGAAGTGGTTTGGACAGTTGGCCGCAATTTGTTCGGCCTTTCCGCACTTAAGACAGAGTCCCGTCCTGTCTCCCTACTTGCAACTTTATGCTATGTGGCCGTAACCCCAGCACTGTAGCCACGTTTTGGTTATACCGCCGTCAGCCGACACGGAATCGCTTCAACGTAAGTGCTTTTTTCGCATCTTCTGCTGCAAGACTTATATACGGCGCTTGTGTACCTCCGTATGCCGGTCTAAAGCTCCTGATGGCCGTCTCTTTCCGGCGCGCGACGCCTGTTTGTTGGTGAAGCGCGTCGCATATTTCGTTCTTAGTGGTGACGTCTGCGGCAAGTCCCCTGCATTGAATCGTCATCATACGTTTACTCATTCGTACTGAAGCCGCTTCTTTCAGTACGCCTTATATAGCTGCCTGGAACGTCGCTACGCATGTGTCCGTGGTCCTCTTTAGCTCAATCAGTAGCTCCTTCATTATCTTGCGAATTATTTTAACTTGGCGCTTGTTTTCGCTGTGAGCCTTAAGACAGTTGAAATTGCCTGTACATAACTCGGTTTAAGCAGTTTGTACCTTTTCCCGCTTTGCGGCATCTTGTACCGTTGTGCATGGCAGAGAACGTGTAATTACAGAGCATATCCAGAAGGGACTGTCAAAATTGGCAGCGCCAGGCCCGGTCTTTAGCTTCTCCTAAGTAGTGTTAGCATCAGGTTTCAGCATCCGCTCCTCCTCCGATAAAAATTGAATGGTAGTATCCGTGTCTATTGGGTGCCCAACCAAGGCCGCTTTCTCCGATCGTTGCTTATAGTCACCTTCGTGATCCCATGGTTGTATATGCAAAGCATGGAGACCATGCAATCGGTTGACACAAGCCTTCATTGGGTTTTGTATTCAGAGCCAGGTTGGTGTTAATCGGGTATGCTACATCCGAACATACACCATTGACCTAACGTAAACCTGGAAGCCATATCAGCAGGATGTCACTTCCTTGTACTCAGGTAGCAAAATACTGCAACTGTCAGCTCGAAGCGGTCAATATCGTCTCATTTATCCCAAGTAATGGCCGAGTTCTAATGGTGCGTGCGTGCGCTACATTGCGCGAGTGCGTGAGCGAAAAAATTTTAAGCACACTTGAGCTGTTCCAATACACGGAATGCGTGCGCTCCAAAAAGAGTCACCCCATTTCGGTAATTTACAACTTGAGCAGTAAACATTCTTAAGGTATGTGGATAGTAAGATACAGGTGACTTGAAAACAAATTATTTTCTACTTTTTAGTACATTAAATGAATAAAAGCTTATTTTTAAAAAGTTTTTTTTTATATAATACTAGCGGACCCGGGGAACTTCTTTCCGCCCAAAATTGATTTTTCTATTGAATTGAATGAAACGCTTTTCGGTTTCAATTGAATTCAATATCCTTTATTTAATGTAAAGAGGTTGAAGGAACAAAATTTCAGGTCAATTCATTGATAACCTTTATTGAAGCATGTTGTCATATACGACATTTTTTGTTGTGTTGTCAGGTCAGAGATCGTACAAATCGGAAGGTACGTGAACGTAGTACGTACAACTGACCGTGAGAGAAACATTAATTTTCTAGACTTATGGTAGAATTACTCTAGCGGTAAGGTTAGAAATCGTGTCAGCTGACACAATCTATCATACCCGAACACAATGTTCGCTATTACTCTGACCGGATTGAGTAGTAGAAATTTCTGCGTCGATTAGAAAACTACTGCAAAAGTCGTGTCAGCTGTGAAAAGAATGTTGCCACCCAAAAAATTCATTGAAAATTTAAATATAATTAATGCTTTTCCTATGCAAGAGGTAATATGGCAACACTGATTAAAACAAGCGAATATTTATTGGAAATACAGTCCACCTGCGCTTTCGTTTGCTTTTAATTTGTACACATCGTACATTTTACACAACACTCAACAAATTGAGTCAATTATTTCGTCGTTTGAATTCATTTTTCACGATATATTTTGTTTGTGAACTCTGTTGCAGAAAAGTGTTGCCAGTGACCTTCGATTTTAGTTCAACAAAAGAAGGGATTGTTTTTGCCGAAATTAGTTAAAAAAAGTAGTACACAATATAGAGATATAACAATTATGATAATTATGTGCCATAAATTTAATAAAGAATGTAAAATTTCATCTCAGAAGAAAATAAACAGTGTGTTTCTTTTGTGCACAAAACTATACGGCAGCACTAGCATAAAGAATAGACTGACAGCTGCAATCCGTTTAGCTGTTAGAGTAACTGGGCAAATTGCTATCCGACACGATTGAATCCGACACCGCTGGACTAATTAGACCATTAGGCCACAAACACTAAAGAATTGGCCTTGTGATTTCTTGACAGTTATAGCTACGGTGACCAACCGTACTATATTATATAGGACAGTACCAGGGTTGGGCTGGGGGAAAATAAAAACGTACCCCTTTTTAAAAAAAACGTACCTTTTCCATAAATTTCGTACCTTCAAAATAAAAAAATTTTTGGATTCCAATCGGTTCGTCCGTTTGAAAAGCAAAAAAAAAAAAGGTCATCTGAGAATAAAAAAAAGGGCTCGAGAATAAAAAGCTTCCCACACGTAGAACTAGTTTTATACTAGTCCCAAAAATATGTCCCATTTTGAAGTTGTTAAGAAGCCAGTCTTTTCAAAAAACCACAAAAAAAGGTATATTTTTTAAAAACTTTTTAATCTTCAGATATGGAAAAATTTAATTTCAATGTTTAGATTAAGCTTTTATCCAATATTTCTTTGTTTATTTTAAACAAATCGCCGTTCTAATCATTTACTCTTCAAAAGAATGTATTTAATGTAAGAAAATATTAAATGAAAGTATTATTATAAATTGTGTACAGATCTAGCTTGAGATAGTTATTTCAATAAAAGCATGCAACTGTCCGATATATTAAGTATTTTCAATTATTTCCAACGATTGTTAGCATAAGAATATCATTCTTCTTTGCTGGCAATACCTTGTATTGCAGCCCTTCCAGAAGCTGGAATTTGTCAAAAATGCAAATGGGTACCATGTTCACGTGAGAGAAAAAGAAATAAGATGTTTAGAGGCATGACTATGCATATGCTAAACAGAAACAACTAGTGTTTCATGCAGATCTTGGAGTCAAAGAACAAAATCTCGGGCCGCGCGCAGCTAAAATTTTTCTATCGGGTACGAAGTGGTACGTTTTCGAATAATTAAACAATCCGAAAGTGTCATGTCATCAAATTCCGGGGAAGTGAAGTTATATATCTATATTTTATGTGTGTGCTTTTTATTTTATGTGAAAATTCTGCAATATGCAGTAAATATTAACGCAAAGTTATGCTCTTTTTGGCGCAATTTTTTCAAGCGCATATAATTTGTTATTTAAGTAATGTCATGCACAGTTTTCTGCTTATTTTTAATGTCAAATGTGGTCACTACAAATGCATAACTAAAGATATGTGTATTTAATATTTTTATCAATAAATATTTAACTTTAAAATTCTTTTTGGTTTTAATTGGATGGAAATTCAAGGGCAGAAGTTGACATCTGCAACACTTTATGCAGTTTTATTAGTTTTATTCATCTAAATGCAAATGCATTTCAAGTTGCACAAAATCGTTCGTTTTCATATAAAAATGATATTTGACTCATCTGAAATGTAAACAATAACAGTACGGGTACCAAAATTTTCGTACTCTTGTATCATATTTTCTATGGAGTTTCGTATTGCAAATCGAGTACCAAGGTACCAAAAATTTTTCGTACCTCCCACTTCGTATTTCTTACTAGCTTCTTATGTCTCGTCGTTCGCGTGCTCATTTTACAAGATTCGTTTGCTCCTGGCATTCGCCCAACAGTGTTGATATCTCAACGTACCCTGAAAAAGGAAAAGCATACCCAAAAAATTAAACGTACTCTGGGATATAAAACGCGTACCCAAATAATAAAAATGTACCCAAATCAGTACGAAAATACGGGGATTTCCTACCCTGGACAGTACTCTATTTTAAGCCGATGTTCTATATGATATATTTTGTTATTAAAAACATGGAAATGTTCTATATTTTAAAATGTGTTCTATATTTGTTCTATACAAAGCGAATTAATATCGTATACAAAAATAAATACCAAACATGAAATACGAGCTCATGTAAACTGAGATTTTAAATCACTTTGACAAAAAAGTATACCTTGTAAAAATTGTGGAATTCAGTCTTTGCTTACCAGGGTTAAATGCTCTTACAAAAAGGGTTTTCTCTCTTATGAACAATATTTAGACTGCGGAAAAATCGCAAATGCAAATTAACACAATTATATCCATTTTAATTACAAAATGCCATTATGAACTTTCTTGCTTGGAATTTAAGGAGTACTTAGAGGAAAACCACAATTAGATAAAAAAAATCATTCTACAGAAAAATATCAAATCAATTAGAGCTAAAACGTCTTGTATGTTATGTTAAGAATTTATGTTATACAGGGTGGTTTTTTTTTGTTATAAATTTAAGTTATTTTGCAACACGATCTCATATGTTTGAATAAAAAATACATTTTTAAAACGGACATTTGCCATTTTTAAATTTTTAGCAAAAAAAGGTATGTTGGTGGGTGTGTTCTCTATTTTCATTAAAAAAATATGGTCACCGTAGTTATAGCGAATGCAAGACGAATTGGAAATTCAATTTGTTTAAACTCGGATGGCATATCGTTTGGGATCATCGGAATTCTCGGAATGAGAAGTTCATCACCTTTGAACTTTCCTTTGAGTATCGTCGTGTTAATCATATTGCCTATGAGTTTTTTTTACCACCAAACGCGTAACGTCGTTATGTAATTGTTTTGCTTAGTTCAGATTTCCAAGCATGATGACTACCGAGCCAACCTTCAGTTGAAATTGTGCATCTTTGTTCTTTGCTGCCAGAATTGCTCCTTCACTCAACCAATTGTGATTTTTGGGGTTAGCAATGATGTTTGGGAACACTGGTGATTCGGCAGAAACGAAATCAATAGGGGTATTGCCTATCCGGTGCAATTGGTCCTGCAAAAGAGCAAATGCAAAATATTTTTCCACCTTTTGCATACACAACAACAAAAAACACTGGTTTGCTTTTGCATTAAAGTCACAATTTTCCTAGACCAAAATCCATTGTGTTTAGTGGAAAATATTTGATGCAGAATATGAGCATAGTTTCCAGCTTGAAAAGTCGCACTTCTCGGTGATCTAAGCTGCCAACAAGGAGTATTAACAGCGACCAGCTGATCATTTTGATTTTGAATTCACTTTTTATTTCAAAAAATGGTGCCTTAAATATTTACTCGTTATTTCATTTGCTGAAATTTTAATTAAGAAGTCGCAAAATTGTTGTTTTCTGATGTTTCGTGTCATTTTATTAAACTATCAAAAAAAACAGCTATTTGACAAAAGCATTTGCTTGGATTTCGCAATCGGTCGTTCCCGATTATAAAAATGCAAATTCAAAATTTTGTTTTTGCATTCGCTCCGGATAAGGAATACCCCTAATCTGTTCGATTTGTCGACAAAAACACGGTCATTACCGATAGTCAGCGATTGCTTGGTGAAAATTTAACAATGCAGCTCGTATGTCGTCAGCTGAAGTTTCTTCACATACCGCCATAGAATCGATGATTTGAGGCAGGAGTTTATTTCATCGGCCGCGGAGGATCTTTGAATGACTTGTAGGGTTTGGCGGAAATCTCCAGGTAGTAGAATAATTACGCCACCAAAACATCTTGAGTAATTGCGTAAATCTTTCATAGCTCGATTGAGTGCTTCCAATGGGCGTTTGTGAGCCATTGTGCATACATCCCATATGATGATTTTACTTGCTACCAAGACTTTGGCCATTGCTGAGTGTTTCGCAATATTGCATGTCGGTTTTCAGGTCGTTTGAAGGTTTAACGGCAATTTCAACGCTGAATAGACCGTTCGGCGTCCTTCTAGCAACACGGCCGCTATCCCAGAAGAAGTAACTGCTACAGCAATTTCGAATCTCGCACGAACAGTGGCCAAAATCAATGACATGAGGAATCTTTTCCCAGTTCCACCGGGCGCATCGAGGAAAAATAAACCACAATTTCCATCATCAATTGCCTTCATTAACGTATCGTACACTGGCTAAGCGCCAATGAGTAAGAACACAGCCATGCGCAAGAACACAGCCATACGCAAGAACACAGCCATACACATCACGGCAGCCAACCTCTCTATCTTTTGCGATCGATCGTTTAAGGCCTCGTCACATAGAATCCGTTGCGTCCGTGAGAGCGATTTTTTAACTGACAGCAAAGTTGAAATGTATGAAATCATATGAAGCATGGCACATAAGCAACGGATGCGATGCCGCAACGCAAAAAGCTGAACAATTTTCAACTTTTGCCGTCCGGCAGAACGTTGACAGATATCAGCAGATTGTTTTTATTGTTTTGCCGACTTGAAATTTTCTGTGGAATTTTTTCTATTTCATTGAAACTTTCTGTATTTGCAATTGTTTCGAAGAACAATTAATAGAAGCAGTACAACAGTATATTTTCCTTTATGACAAATGGGCTCAGGTGTACCGCAAGAAGCTTCTGAAGGAAAATGCTTGGGTTTCTGCTGCTGGCGGCACAATATAAATGTTTTAATACAGAAGACGAAGCAGCTGATTTTCTATGCGCTGCCAGCGTATTCATTGTGCCGACCCTCTTCGGCAGTCAGTCGCCGTCAGTTGAAAACGACGCTCTCACGGACGCAACGGATTCTATGTGACGGGGCCTTTAGGCGCAGCCAACTTACTACCGGCTACCTCCCTTCCTTCTACAACCGCAGCCAATGGTGGACGTGTTTCGTTTTCAATAAAATATAATCAGCTTTCATCGCAGTTTCATATCGATATGAAATATTATAAAAATCTGACTTGTACAAAAAGGGAATCGCCCTCTGCGACCTCTCAAAACCCTGTTTTCAGTTATAAATTTTAAAATCAATAAAACTCTAAGAGGAGAAACGGGCTAAGCCCAAATCTATTCCAACGTGTGCGTTTTAATTCAGCTACTTTAAGGAGCGCTAACAGCCTCCTAAACATGGTCCTTCGAGCCGGATTTTCCCATCTCCAGTAATGAAGAAGACAGCTTCCCCGCGCCAGAAAGAGCACGACAAGAACGGGCTTTTCTCTCTATCCCATTCGTGCACACACAGTCCTAATAAATCAACATACCAAGGACGAACGAAGGAAGTCGCTATCTGTGAACAAGCAGACAAAAAATTGTTAATTGGTTTTTGCCTCCGGTTCACAAATAGCGCACACAATCGAACGATTTTCCCATCTCCAGTAAGGAAGAAGACAGCTTCCACGCGCCAGAAAGAGCACGATATATATAATTCACACATATTTTTTGCCCATATTACACATTTTTCCATATAAATACATCTCTACATACATATAATTCTCAATATTCATACATACATTATTAAAATATATTCATCGCACAAACATATATCTACCCCTCTATATAGATATATATAAAGCCCAGAAAGAGGATGGTAACCCTAAACGAAAAGAGTCATAAGAAAAGTGCGCTATCGACAGAAAAGCTTAATTCGGTGGTAAAAGAGAGAGATTAATACCAAAACTCATCGCATCAGCATTTCCGGCGCTCCTGATCAAGGAAAGATTGAAATCCTGCGTTCCTGTGTCGTTTTCTGGGGTGAGTGGAAGCAGAGTGAATATAATAGAGAGAATGCAATCTTGTTCTTCTTCACTGTTTTGTGAAATTGCAACAGGAAGTTCAATGCGCTAGCAACAAATATACAAAGCCTCCATCCACAAAATCCAACTAAGCAACCGTCGGATTCGTCAGTATCGCTGCTGATGCCGAGCAGAACAGACCGAAGTGCGGATGTTCTGCTTGTTCTCATATATGTTCCACCACGTGGAAAAACTGGTTTTGGGAAATTTCATTGGTGTATGTGTGCTGTGAAATTAGCCCAGCATTTCTTAATTTCTTGATTCTTTGCCGTCTTGTCGAATTTTCGTCTTGCCGACCGCAAATTGACAATTTGACAAATAATATATTTCCTTGCCTTTAAATTTTATCAAATCTATTTAAGCGCAGTGAATTTTTTAAAAATTTTACTTTATTTACCAATTTTTCACATATTTTATTTCCATTGATATATCTTGATAAAGCACTTTTTCAGATTTTGCAGATACTTTTCGTCAAATATTTTTTCAGATCACATTTTTTTAAAGATCACATTAAATATACACTAATTAATCACATTAATCCAATATATATCCCTATCAACCCTTATTTCTGTCCTTAAGCAGCACGCCCGACGGCAGCATTATTTGAGCTGCGCGCCCGTTTGTTTACATTTTTTATACATACTTGCCTGAGATGCTGTTTTGATTTGTGTGCGTGCGTATTTTTCGCCTTTTTGAACGCATTCTACCTACATAATAAGTATCTTTTATGTCGCGACCACTGCGGACGGCTAGGCTTGCAGGTGTTTGTGCGCGGTTGTCTATGATAGGAGGTCGCTTGCAGAATTTGTAATAAAGAAACGTCATCATGTTGTGGGAGAAACTGGCCTTTGTGATCTTTAAGAAATAGTTTACAAAATAAATCAATTCGAAATTGAGGGAGGCTTTTATGAGAGAACGTACTTTTTCAATTTTCAACCGATTTAGCAATTTAAAATCAAAGCCAAAACTCTGATGGCAATGTCAACAAGATCACTTGCTCACTCGCTCATTAAAACAACGTTCGCAATATTTTTCAACAAATTTATTTGGGATAAATATTTCGGATTAAATTATCAATTATAAATGAACTATTTTGTGTATTTATGATCAAATCGATGAGGCTGGTAAAAACTTACAATTCAGTGTGATGCAATTGCATTTCTTTTTTTATTTTTAGGACTGGTCATGTAATATCAAATTAAGATCAAAAGCAAAAATTTTTCAATGTAATTTTTCAATATCACAATGCTTATAAATGTTCAGTTGCCCGAATTTCTGTAGGAGCATAGAATGTCTCATCGATTTGATTATAAATACACAAAATAGTTAATTTATAATTGATAATTTAATCCGAAATATTTATCCCAAATAAATTTGTTGAAAAATATTGCGACCGTTGTTTTAATGAGCGAGTGAGCAAGTGATCTTATTGACATTGCCATCAGAGTTTTGGCTTTGATTTAAAATTGCTAAATCGGTTGAAAATTGAAAAAGTACGTTCTCTCATAAAAGCCTCCCTCAATTTCGAATTTATTTATTTTGTAAACTATTTCTTAAAGATCACAAAGGCCAGTTTCTCCCACAACATGATGACGTTTCTTTATTACAAAATCTGCAAGCGACCTCCTATCATAGACAACCGCGCACAAACACCTGCAAGCCTAGCCGTCCGCAGTGGTCGCGACCAGAGATCTGCAGCGAGTCACTCAGACGCAAATCGCACTGCAGTCTGAGTGAGTTTTTGCTTGCACTGCAATCCATCCGCACCTTCCAAAGTTTGAGTGGGACTGTAAAATTTTTTCCAATCAACAGATTTTAAGACTCCGTCCGACTGTGACTCGTCATCATATTTAACTTGACTCACACGACATTGACGGTAGTCCCATGCTCCTGAGCCAAATCTCTGCGGAAATATTTTGTGTGTATGCCGCGCAACACCAGATGTTAAAAACCCAAGAGCAGTGATGCCAGTCTGTAAATATAACACCTCTGAAAGCCGAAGTTGAAAGAGGAATGCGAGGGAATTTCCGAATTGTTTAGTTAACAGCGGAATTCTGAACAGCGATTCATTCGCGCGGTTGCAAAAATGCGATACCAAGAGTTTTGCCCATATTGAATATCCTAAATATAATTTAAGTTTCCTTGTATTTTGTCATTTTGTCAGTACCTGCTCGCATTCGTGACACAACAAGAAAAATTGCATAGAAAATTCACTCGCTTATTGCTAAATTACACAGTCCTAATTTGAACACGAAAATATATTATGCCGGATAGTCGGGTTCATAGGCAGAATGGGAAAACCAACAGCGGACGAGTACTGAATCTTGCGTGCTGGAAATTCTATTTTTACCCTTTTTGGTCTCAAACCTGTTAGCAGGTACAGAAAGAGCAAAAGAAAAAGGAAATATTTCTGCTGTACTTACTACAATTATTTACCTTCTTATGACTAGCACTATCATTTATAAGGTTTAAAATCTTGTTAAGCTAGGAAACTATATATTGATAAACAATAATAATAAATTGGAAATTAACTTAAACAAAGCCATGCGAAAGGCTGCATGATCTGTTCCATTTAGTTTCGTTTCCAAATTTTAAATTGATTAAATTGGTACCAAATTTGGTATTTTCGTGCATACCTGTATTGAAAAGATGGCATCACTGTGAGCAAAACCAAAAGCAACGTTATCTGTCTTTGTCTCACAACAAAAATTTTCCGTGAAAGGCAAGGGATTGTTCGGTTTGTTTCAAGATTTACTTCGTTCACTGTTCAACAACCGTCGTTAAGATTTACAGTGTGTGAGACTGGGCAGACGAGTCATGTTTTGGATGTGTATATTTGCTGCTCTTGACTTGAAAATGAAACCAGTCACAGTTATAGCAGTCCCAGTGCGTATCAGCACTGGGACTTTGTTTGGCATGCCTCAGCACAAGTCGCAAAAAAGCGACTGGTTGCAGATCTCTGGTCGCGACATAAAAGATACTTATTATGTAGGTAGAATGCGTTCAAAAAGGCGAAAAATACGCACGCACACAAATCAAAACAGCATCTCAGGCAAGTATGTATAAAAAATGTAAACAAACGGGCGCGCAGCTCAAATAATGCTGCCGTCGGGCGTGCTGCTTAAGGACAGAAATAAGGGTTGAAAGGGATATATATTGGATTAATGTGATTAATTAGTGTATATTTAATGTGATCTTTAAAAAAATGTGATCTGAAAAAATATTTGACGAAAAGTATCTGCAAAATCTGAAAAAGTGCTTTATCAAGATAGACAACCGCGCACAAACACCTGCAAGCCTAGCCGTCCGCAGTGGTCGCGACCAGAGATCTGCAGCGAGTCACTCAGACGCAAATCGCACTGCAGTCTGAGTGAGTTTTTGCTTGCACTGCAATCCATCCGCACCTTCCAAAGTTTGAGTGGGACTGTAAAATTTTTTCCAATCAACAGATTTTAAGACTCCGTCCGACTGTGACTCGTCATCATATTTAACTTGACTCACACGACATTGACGGTAGTCCCATGCTCCTGAGCCAAATCTCTGCGGAAATATTTTGTGTGTATGCCGCGCAACACCAGATGTTAAAAACCCAAGAGCAGTGATGCCAGTCTGTAAATATAACACCTCTGAAAGCCGAAGTTGAAAGAGGAATGCGAGGGAATTTCCGAATTGTTTAGTTAACAGCGGAATTCTGAACAGCGATTCATTCGCGCGGTTGCAAAAATGCGATACCAAGAGTTTTGCCCATATTGAATATCCTAAATATAATTTAAGTTTCCTTGTATTTTGTCATTTTGTCAGTACCTGCTCGCATTCGTGACACAACAAGAAAAATTGCATAGAAAATTCACTCGCTTATTGCTAAATTACACAGTCCTAATTTGAACACGAAAATATATTATGCCGGATAGTCGGGTTCATAGGCAGAATGGGAAAACCAACAGCGGACGAGTACTGAATCTTGCGTGCTGGAAATTCTATTTTTACCCTTTTTGGTCTCAAACCTGTTAGCAGGTACAGAAAGAGCAAAAGAAAAAGGAAATATTTCTGCTGTACTTACTACAATTATTTACCTTCTTATGACTAGCACTATCATTTATAAGGTTTAAAATCTTGTTAAGCTAGGAAACTATATATTGATAAACAATAATAATAAATTGGAAATTAACTTAAACAAAGCCATGCGAAAGGCTGCATGATCTGTTCCATTTAGTTTCGTTTCCAAATTTTAAATTGATTAAATTGGTACCAAATTTGGTATTTTCGTGCATACCTGTATTGAAAAGATGGCATCACTGTGAGCAAAACCAAAAGCAACGTTATCTGTCTTTGTCTCACAACAAAAATTTTCCGGGAAAGGCAAGGGATTGTTCGGTTTGTTTCAAGATTTACTTCGTTCACTGTTCAACAACCGTCGTTAAGATTTACAGTGTGTGAGACTGGGCAGACGAGTCATGTTTTGGATGTGTATATTTGCTGCTCTTGACTTGAAAATGAAACCAGTCACAGTTATAGCAGTCCCAGTGCGTATCAGCACTGGGACTTTGTTTGGCATGCCTCAGCACAAGTCGCAAAAAAGCGACTGGTTGCAGATCTCTGGTCGCGACATAAAAGATACTTATTATGTAGGTAGAATGCGTTCAAAAAGGCGAAAAATACGCACGCACACAAATCAAAACAGCATCTCAGGCAAGTATGTATAAAAAATGTAAACAAACGGGCGCGCAGCTCAAATAATGCTGCCGTCGGGCGTGCTGCTTAAGGACAGAAATAAGGGTTGAAAGGGATATATATTGGATTAATGTGATTAATTAGTGTATATTTAATGTGATCTTTAAAAAAATGTGATCTGAAAAAATATTTGACGAAAAGTATCTGCAAAATCTGAAAAAGTGCTTTATCAAGATAGACAACCGCGCACAAACACCTGCAAGCCTAGCCGTCCGCAGTGGTCGCGACCAGAGATCTGCAGCGAGTCACTCAGACGCAAATCGCACTGCAGTCTGAGTGAGTTTTTGCTTGCACTGCAATCCATCCGCACCTTCCAAAGTTTGAGTGGGACTGTAAAATTTTTTCCAATCAACAGATTTTAAGACTCCGTCCGACTGTGACTCGTCATCATATTTAACTTGACTCACACGACATTGACGGTAGTCCCATGCTCCTGAGCCAAATCTCTGCGGAAATATTTTGTGTGTATGCCGCGCAACACCAGATGTTAAAAACCCAAGAGCAGTGATGCCAGTCTGTAAATATAACACCTCTGAAAGCCGAAGTTGAAAGAGGAATGCGAGGGAATTTCCGAATTGTTTAGTTAACAGCGGAATTCTGAACAGCGATTCATTCGCGCGGTTGCAAAAATGCGATACCAAGAGTTTTGCCCATATTGAATATCCTAAATATAATTTAAGTTTCCTTGTATTTTGTCATTTTGTCAGTACCTGCTCGCATTCGTGACACAACAAGAAAAATTGCATAGAAAATTCACTCGCTTATTGCTAAATTACACAGTCCTAATTTGAACACGAAAATATATTATGCCGGATAGTCGGGTTCATAGGCAGAATGGGAAAACCAACAGCGGACGAGTACTGAATCTTGCGTGCTGGAAATTCTATTTTTACCCTTTTTGGTCTCAAACCTGTTAGCAGGTACAGAAAGAGCAAAAGAAAAAGGAAATATTTCTGCTGTACTTACTACAATTATTTACCTTCTTATGACTAGCACTATCATTTATAAGGTTTAAAATCTTGTTAAGCTAGGAAACTATATATTGATAAACAATAATAATAAATTGGAAATTAACTTAAACAAAGCCATGCGAAAGGCTGCATGATCTGTTCCATTTAGTTTCGTTTCCAAATTTTAAATTGATTAAATTGGTACCAAATTTGGTATTTTCGTGCATACCTGTATTGAAAAGATGGCATCACTGTGAGCAAAACCAAAAGCAACGTTATCTGTCTTTGTCTCACAACAAAAATTTTCCGTGAAAGGCAAGGGATTGTTCGGTTTGTTTCAAGATTTACTTCGTTCACTGTTCAACAACCGTCGTTAAGATTTACAGTGTGTGAGACTGGGCAGACGAGTCATGTTTTGGATGTGTATATTTGCTGCTCTTGACTTGAAAATGAAACCAGTCACAGTTATAGCAGTCCCAGTGCGTATCAGCACTGGGACTTTGTTTGGCATGCCTCAGCACAAGTCGCAAAAAAGCGACTGGTTGCAGATCTCTGGTCGCGACATAAAAGATACTTATTATGTAGGTAGAATGCGTTCAAAAAGGCGAAAAATACGCACGCACACAAATCAAAACAGCATCTCAGGCAAGTATGTATAAAAAATGTAAACAAACGGGCGCGCAGCTCAAATAATGCTGCCGTCGGGCGTGCTGCTTAAGGACAGAAATAAGGGTTGAAAGGGATATATATTGGATTAATGTGATTAATTAGTGTATATTTAATGTGATCTTTAAAAAAATGTGATCTGAAAAAATATTTGACGAAAAGTATCTGCAAAATCTGAAAAAGTGCTTTATCAAGATAGACAACCGCGCACAAACACCTGCAAGCCTAGCCGTCCGCAGTGGTCGCGACCAGAGATCTGCAGCGAGTCACTCAGACGCAAATCGCACTGCAGTCTGAGTGAGTTTTTGCTTGCACTGCAATCCATCCGCACCTTCCAAAGTTTGAGTGGGACTGTAAAATTTTTTCCAATCAACAGATTTTAAGACTCCGTCCGACTGTGACTCGTCATCATATTTAACTTGACTCACACGACATTGACGGTAGTCCCATGCTCCTGAGCCAAATCTCTGCGGAAATATTTTGTGTGTATGCCGCGCAACACCAGATGTTAAAAACCCAAGAGCAGTGATGCCAGTCTGTAAATATAACACCTCTGAAAGCCGAAGTTGAAAGAGGAATGCGAGGGAATTTCCGAATTGTTTAGTTAACAGCGGAATTCTGAACAGCGATTCATTCGCGCGGTTGCAAAAATGCGATACCAAGAGTTTTGCCCATATTGAATATCCTAAATATAATTTAAGTTTCCTTGTATTTTGTCATTTTGTCAGTACCTGCTCGCATTCGTGACACAACAAGAAAAATTGCATAGAAAATTCACTCGCTTATTGCTAAATTACACAGTCCTAATTTGAACACGAAAATATATTATGCCGGATAGTCGGGTTCATAGGCAGAATGGGAAAACCAACAGCGGACGAGTACTGAATCTTGCGTGCTGGAAATTCTATTTTTACCCTTTTTGGTCTCAAACCTGTTAGCAGGTACAGAAAGAGCAAAAGAAAAAGGAAATATTTCTGCTGTACTTACTACAATTATTTACCTTCTTATGACTAGCACTATCATTTATAAGGTTTAAAATCTTGTTAAGCTAGGAAACTATATATTGATAAACAATAATAATAAATTGGAAATTAACTTAAACAAAGCCATGCGAAAGGCTGCATGATCTGTTCCATTTAGTTTCGTTTCCAAATTTTAAATTGATTAAATTGGTACCAAATTTGGTATTTTCGTGCATACCTGTATTGAAAAGATGGCATCACTGTGAGCAAAACCAAAAGCAACGTTATCTGTCTTTGTCTCACAACAAAAATTTTCCGTGAAAGGCAAGGGATTGTTCGGTTTGTTTCAAGATTTACTTCGTTCACTGTTCAACAACCGTCGTTAAGATTTACAGTGTGTGAGACTGGGCAGACGAGTCATGTTTTGGATGTGTATATTTGCTGCTCTTGACTTGAAAATGAAACCAGTCACAGTTATAGCAGTCCCAGTGCGTATCAGCACTGGGACTTTGTTTGGCATGCCTCAGCACAAGTCGCAAAAAAGCGACTGGTTGCAGATCTCTGGTCGCGACATAAAAGATACTTATTATGTAGGTAGAATGCGTTCAAAAAGGCGAAAAATACGCACGCACACAAATCAAAACAGCATCTCAGGCAAGTATGTATAAAAAATGTAAACAAACGGGCGCGCAGCTCAAATAATGCTGCCGTCGGGCGTGCTGCTTAAGGACAGAAATAAGGGTTGAAAGGGATATATATTGGATTAATGTGATTAATTAGTGTATATTTAATGTGATCTTTAAAAAAATGTGATCTGAAAAAATATTTGACGAAAAGTATCTGCAAAATCTGAAAAAGTGCTTTATCAAGATATATCAATGGAAATAAAATATGTGAAAAATTGGTAAATAAAGCAAAATTTTTAAAAACTTCACTGCGCTTAAATAGATTTGATAAAATTTAAAGGCAAGGAAACATATTATTTGCCAAATTGTCAATTTGCGGTCGGCAAGACGAAAATTCGACAAGACGGCAAAGAATCAAGAAATTAAGAAATGCTGGGCTAATTTCACAGCACACATACACCAATGCAATTTCCCAAAACCAGGTTTTCCACGTGGTGGAACATATATGAGAACAAGCAGAACATCCGCACTTCGGTCTGTTCTGCTCGGCATCAGCAGCGATACTGACGAATCCGACGGTTGCTTAGTTGGATTTTGTGGATGGAGGCTTTGTAGTTTTGTTGCTAGCGCATTGAACTTCCTGTTGCAATTTCACAAAACAGTGAAGAAGAACAAGATTGCATTCTCTCTCTATTATATTCTCTCTGATTTAACTGTGGTCGTACCTGTCAAAAAGAGTGAGAAATCACCGCAGAAAGCTCAAGCAAGGTCTCCAACCATATAAAATCTTGTTCACCTGCAAGTAGCGTAAAGCTCCAATTGTACTGCATTACCGACATTAATTTAAGCGATTTAGTTTGAAAGACCCTGAAAGTATACTACAAAATGTCACTACAGCATTCTCCAGCAAAGCAGGCAGGCCGTATGAATAGCGCCGCAGTTACACCTACGCCAAAACGGCACCGTGCAGTATCTTCACCAGAATTATGCCAGTTGCAAGTGGGAAATATGGCTATTGGCGATTTGAAAGCACTTATAGAAAATTCGATGGCTAACCTCTTGGATGTCAAACTGCAGAATATGGCGTCAAAAAAGGATGTCGAGGAAATTTCGCACAAAATGGATGTACTGCAACAGAACAACACAACGATGGAAGAAAAATTTACTGAGATGGAAAAGCGTTGTCATGACTTAGAAAAGCAGGTGGCTCAACTCTCAATGAAAGCAAATGAAAAAAATGTCATTATGCACCTAACGATTCAAGAAGGAGAGGTAGTCGCTGACAAGGCCAAGTCAATATGTCTTGAAGCTCTGAAAAATGATTTAGTTGCAATTGAGGAGGTGAGGGAGTTGCGATCCACCAATCCTGGTAAAGCCAATGTTAACATTGTGATGAGAAGCAAGAGCGATGCGGAAAAGTTATTAAAATCCTACGAAGTTTTCCGGAAGAAGGAGTGTCCGTATACAAAGACTATCCCTTTAAAGCTAGAGAGAGAAGGAGACAGCTGATAAAAGTAAAAATTGATCTGTCGAAGAACTATCCAAACACAGAAGTAAGGATTAAAGGCGATAAAGTGGTGATGGGTGACAAGGCGTTCTATATTGGTAACAATGGCAAACTCCAATGTAATGTGCAGGCAGGAGATCCGATTTTGGAGCAACTTATGCAAATTAACGCAAAGGGTACCGCAGAGCAAGCTGCAAGCTCCGCTTCCACGCACTACGCTGCATCAAAAAATAATTTTTAACGAAAACGCCGTCAGCCAATTAGATATAAATTGTAATATAGCTATAAGTAACCATTCTTTATCGATAATAGCATATAATGTTGCAGGTCTTAAAAATAAAATTTTGTTTAAAGCCTTTTTTGATTTCATTAACCGCTACGATGTTTTTATGCTGTTCGAAACATTTGTAGAGGAAAACGCAGAAATTTATCACGACTTATTTAAAAACTTTGAGCTTCATTGGATACCAGCAGTACGCGTGCATAGCAGCGATAGAGCCAGCGGAGGGTGTGTTTATGGTTTCAAAAAGGATTTGAAAAATAGCATCAACTGTCAATTCACGACTAAGTCAAGCCGAACCATAATCCAGCTACGGACACAGCGGGAAAACCTGTATATTATTCCTGTTTATCTTAACTGCAATAACTGGATGCACGATTTCTCAACCTTGTACGACTTTTTAATGGAATTTGGCTATAATGATTTAATGGCTATTGGTGATTTCAACGCAAGAATTGGCAACGCGCAAGTACTCAACACCAGCTTAATGAAGCATGCGCACCTACTACACACTCTTAGACGATCTAAAGACCAAAAATTAGATGGAAATGGTGGCAAGCTTCTTGAGATGAGCGAAACAATGGGGTTAACTGTGTTAAACGGATGCACAGTCTCAGACGTTTTGGGTGAACTAACGTTTACGAGAGGAGATACTGGAACGACGATAGACTATTGTTTTGTGCGTGGAGCCTGGCGAGATTATATCACGGACATGGAAGTGTGCAACACGAATTACTCGGACCATTTCCCGATTGCAGTCCAAGTTAAGCCGGATGTGACAGTAGAACCGAACACAATCGAATTACGTCTGCTGCCTAAGTTAAAATGGAACGCAAAACATGCCGAAATATTCAAATCGAAACTGGAATCAAATCTAAAACCCGTTTCTGCAGAGAAGTTAAACTCGATCCAGGGAATCAAAGCATTAACAACTTGCATAAAGGAATCAGCGGTACAACAGCAAAACTCGATAAAGATAGTTTGGAAGCAAGACTGGTATGATAATGATTGTGAAGCGGCAAGAAAAAACTCTTTTAAGCAGCTGCAGGCAATGCGGAAAGTCAACACTACGGAGTCATACAAGCAGTACACCAATGCTAACCAAATATATAAGAAGCTATGCAAAGAGAAGCAAAGAGCGCACGCAAACAATCTCGCAATGGCCTTGGCTAAAAGCAGGGATAGTCGCGAATTTTGGGGCAACGTGAAGAAACTAACCGGCGGAACATTTGTAAGAAGTTTGCAATTGCAAGCACCAGTGCTAGCTGCCCATTTTGAAAGTCTGCTTAATGCTGATTGTAGCAAAAGCGCTATAGCTTATGCACTACCACATGTGGAAAATGCATTGCTGGACCGTGTAATCTCGGTAGAGGAAGTAACCGTGATACTACAAAGATGCAAAGCAAATAAGGCTCCAGGAGAAGACCGTATTCCCTCAGAATTTTTCCAAAATGCAACCCTTTGTCAATCGTCACGGCCTACTAAGCGAGTTTCAAGCGGGCTTCAGTAAAGAGTACTCTACGGCCGATAACATCTTCGTTTTAACTAATATCGCAAAATCTTATGTGGATAACAGCAAAAAACTTTACCTGTTTTTCGTCGACTTTAAAGCAGCGTTCAATTCCATCGACAGAAATGCACTAGTGTATAAACTTAGCAACCTAGGGCTCTCCACTAAGATGCTAAAAATTATAGAAAGCTTATACGCGAATAATAAAACAACAGTATGAGATGGAAGTACAGTATCCGAGTGGTTCGATACAATAATGGGAGTAAAGCAAGGCTGTCTCCTTAGCCCACTTCTCTTTGCACTGTTCCTAGATGACATCAATGACGAATTACCCGGAGGAATATCGTTTGAAGGAACTTTAATCAAATCACTGATGTACGCAGACGATATTGTGATTATGGCGGAATCCCCGGGGATGCTACAAGATATGATAAATAGTCTACAATGTTACTGCGCTAACTGGAACCTAAAAGTAAACACCAGCAAATGGTAGAATTACTCTAGTAGTAAAGTAAGAAATAGTGTCAGCTGACACAATCTATCTTACCCGAACACAATGTACGCTATTACCAAAGAGAATATAAGGAGAAGAGGGCTCAACCCGTTCCAGTCCTAAAAATACGTGACTTTAGTACAGAAAAACTAGTGGAAAACTAACTCATTCTACCCAGAAACCTGCTCATTTTTCTCGAGCGATTCCGGCCATTATGCTGCCGCTTGTGTGGCGGATATTGAGTAAATTCGAGAACCGGTTTGTTCGGCGCAGGATAGATTGAGTTTCTTTCGCATTCCACATGCAGTCGAATTCGACAGTATCGCTGCTGATGTCAAGCAGAACGGACCAAAGTGTGGATGTTCTGCTTGTTCTCATGTATGTTCCAACACGTGACAAAAACCGGTTTTGGGAAATTGGTTTGGCGTGAGTGCCGTACATTTCTCAATTTCTTGATTCTTTGCCGTCTTGTCGAATTTTCGTTTTGCCGACTGCAAACTGACAAATGGCAATTTCCTATTAGGCAAATAATATATTTGCTTGCCTTTAAATTTTATCAAATTAAGCGCAGTGCATTTTTCAAAAATTTTGCTTTATTTAATATTTTTTCATCTATTTTATTTGCATTGATATACATATCTTGATAAAGCGCTTTTCTCAGATTTTGCAGTTACTTTTCGTCAAATATTTTTTAAGGTCATATTTTTTTTAAGAGCACATTAAATATACATTAATTAATCACATTTATCCAATATACATACTTACATCCCTTTCAACTCTTATTTCTGTCCTTAAGCAGCACACCCGACGACAGCATTATTTGAGCTGTCCGTCCGTTTGTTTCATTTTTTATACACACTTGCCTGGGATGCTGTTTTGATTTGTGTGTGTGTTGCCTGTGAATTTTTCGCCTTTTTGAACGCATTCTACCTAATAAGTATTTTTTATGTCGCGACCACTGCGGACGGCTAGGTGTTTGGTGCGGTTGTCTATGATAAGAGGTCGCTTGCAGATATTTTAATAAAGAAACATCATCATGTTGTGGAAGAAACTGGCCTTTGTGATTTTTAAGAAGCAGTTTACAAAATAAATAAATTCGGAATTTAGGGAGGCTTTTATGAGAGAACGTACTTTTTCAATATGCAACCAATTTAGCAATTTTAAATCAAAACAAAAATTCTGAAGCCAATGTCGACGCTATCACTTGCTAACTCACTCATTAAAATGACGTCGCAATAATGTTCAACAAATTTATTTGTAATTCATCGGGATAATTCTATTCTATTACATAAATCATCGATTTTCATTCATTATACAGCAATTAGGATTACTTATTTTTTTAATTTTTGTTGCATTTCATTGATAAAGTTTTTTAGAGTTCATATGAGAGTTTTCCTGATGGAGGTAATTTTAGGAAAAATATTTAAGAATAAACCATAACATATAATTTTAAGCGGTTTTCTGCATGTTGTTGATTTGAAAGAAAATGTGGAATGTAGCGTGCACCTTTTCACTGATGCAACGGAAGTAGTTTCGTTTTTATGATGGCAATGTCAACATTCTATGCTCCTACAAAGACTCGTGCAACAAAACATTTATAAGCATTGTAAAATTGAAAAATTGCGCTGAACAATTTTTGCTTTTGATCTTAATTTGATATTATAGGACCAGCACTAAAAATTTTCGAAAATAGAAAGAAATGCAATTGCATCAAACTGAATTTTCAGCTTTTACCAGCCTCATCTATTTGATCATAAATACACACAAAATAGTTAATTTATACCATAAAATAGAATTATCCCGATGAATTACAAATAAATTTGTTGAACATTATTGCGACGTTGTTTTAATGAGTGAATTAGCAAGTGATAGTGTCGACATTGGCTTCAGAATTTTTGTTTTGATTTAAAATTGCTAAATTGGTTGCATATTGAAAAAGTACGTTCTCTCATAAAAGCCTCCCTAAATTCCGAATTTATTTATTTTGTAAACTGCTTCTTAAAGATCGCAAAGGCCAGTTTCTTCCACAACAAAATGACGTTTCTTTATTACAAAATCTGCAAGCGACCTCATATCATAGACAACCGCGCCAAACACCTGCACGCCTAGCCGTCCGCAGTGGTCGCGACATAAAAAATACTTATTAGGTAGAATGTGTTCAAAAAGGCGAAAAATTCACAGGCAACACACACACAAATCAAAACAGCATCCCAGGCAAGTGTGTATAAAAAATGTAAACAAACGGACGGACAGCTCAAATAATGCTGCCTTCGGGTGTGCTGCTTAAGGACAGAAATAAGAGTTGAAAGGGATATAAGTATGTATATTGGATAAATGTGATTAATTAATGTATATTTAATGTGCTCTTAAAAAAAATATGACCTTAAAAAATATTTGACGAAAAGTAACTGCAAAATCTGAGAAAAGCGCTTTATCAAGATATGTAATATGTCCACACTTTGGTCTGTTCTGCTTGACATCAGCAGCGATACAGTCGAATTTGACGTCATGCGGAATGCGAAAGAAACTCAATCTATCCTGCGCCGAACAAACCGGTTCTCGAATTTACTCAATATCCGCCACACAAGCGGCAGCATAATGGCCGGAATCGCTCGAGAAAAATGAGCAGGTTTCTGGGTAGAATGAGTGAGTTTTCTACTAGTTTTTCTGTACTAAAGTCACGCATTTTTAGGACTGGAACGGGTTGAGCCCTCTTCTCCTTATATTCTCTTTGGCTATTACTCTGACCGGATTGAGTAGTAGAAATTTCTGCGTCGATTAGAAAACTACTGCAAAAGTCGTGTCAGCTGTGAAAAGAATGTTGCCACCCAAAAAATTCATTGAAAATTTAAATAGAATTAATGCTTTTCCTATGCAAGAGGTAATATGGCAACACTGATTAAAACAAGCGAATATTTATTGGAAATACAGTCCACCTGCGCTTTCGTTTGCTTTTAATTTGTACACATCGTACATTTTACACAACACTCAACAAATTGAGTCAATTATTTCGTCGTTTGAATTCATTTTTATAAGCTTTATATTAACTTCAAATCAGGTATGTATGTCGTCAAATCTAGTAATCAATTTTTCACCCACTTCCCGACTACTTAGAGATCTGAAACTTTGCATACATGCCTAATCTAGAGCCCAATACATGAATCAATAAATTTTATGGGCGTAGGATAAGGGGCGTGGCACTTTTTTATAAACTCCAGATTTGTGTATAACTTTAGAACTACACATCACACATCAATGAAACTCGGTAGGAACTTACTACATATCCATATCCTTCTACTGAGAAAATAAGGCGGGCACTGGATAAGGGGGCGTGGCACCCCCCATACAAACAAAATTTTTGATCTCGATTAGCTTTGGAACTAAAGGTCGTGCAGCATTGAAATTTCGTATGCAGTCGCCTCTTGGATGTGTCGTCCCATTGGTAAAATTTTATGGGCGTAGGATAAGGGGGCGTGGCACCCCCCATACAAACAAAATTTTTGATCTCGATTTGCTTTGGAACTAAAGGTCGTGCAGCATTGAAATTTCGTATGCAGTCGCCTCTTGGATGTGTCGTCCCACTGGTAAAATTGTATGGGCGTAGGATAAGGGGCGTGGCACTTTTTTATCAACTCCAGATTCGTGTATAACTTTAGAACTACACATCACACATCAATGAAACTCGGTAGGAACTTACTACATATCCATATCCTTCTACTGAGAAAATAAGGCGGGCACTGGATAAGGGGGCGTGGCACCCCCATACAAACAAAATTTTTGATCTCGATTAGCTTTGGAACTAAAGGTCGTGCAGCATTGAAATTTCGTATGCAGTCGCCTCTTGGACGTGTCGTCCCACTGGTAAAATTGTATGGGCGTAGGATAAGGGGCGTGGCACTTTTTTATAAACTCCAGATTTGTGTATAACTTTAGAACTACAAATCACACATCAATGAAATTTGGTAGGAACTTACTACATAACCATATCCTTCTACTGGGAAAATAAGACGGGCAGTGGACAAGTGGGCGTGGCACCGCCCATACAAACCAAATCGTTTATATAGAATAGCTTTGGAACTAAAGGTCGTGCAGCATTGAAGTTCCGTATACAGGCCCCTCTTGGATGCTTCGTCCCACTGGTAAAATTTTATGGGCGTAGGACAAGGGGCGTGTCACTTTTCAAGCAACTACACACTTGGGCTTCAGTTTATAATTATAGGTACACCACACATCAATGAAACACGATAGGAACTTACTTGCCGCGCCCTGCTGGCAAAATAGCAACAACTCAACGCGTCACAAATATGCCACGAATATTAGGGTCGATCACTGCCGTATTATTTGTTAAATTGAGGATATGACATATGACGATAGGAAACACTGTGAATACCCTAAATATTGTGTACTGCTCTGCAAGTTTTAAATTCTTTTTGTGAAAAATTTCAGAGCTCTAAAATTGAATTTATGGAAGATTAAAAAGTAGAAAATAAAATTATATAAAAAAAAACTTTTTAAAAATAAGCTTTAATTTATTTAATGTACTAAAAAGTAGAAAATAAATTGTTTTTAAGTCACCTGTATCTTACTATCAATAAAAGCTTGTGCGCTCAATATCCATATTCAAAATATCTTTCATTACTAGAATCTATTTGCAAAAAATTATTTAAATAAAATATTGTGGTAACTGTTTGACAAATATTGAACACATGAGCGCCCCAAGCTTTTAGGGATAGTAAGATACAGGTGACTTGGAAACAATTTATTTTCTACTTTTTAGTACATTAAATAAATTAAAGCTTATTTTTAAAAAGTTTTTTTTTATATAATTTTATTCACGATATATTTTGTTTGTGAACTCTCTTGCAGAAAAGTGTTGCCAGTGACCTTCGATTTTAGTTCAACAAAAGAAGTGATTGTTTTTGCAGAAATTAGTTAAAAAAAGTAGTACACAATATAGAGATATAACAATTATGATAATTATGTGCCATAAATTTAATAAAGAATGTAAAATTTCATCTCAGAAGAAAATAAACAGTGTGTTTCTTTTGTGCACAAAACTATACGGCAGCACTAGCAAAACGAATAGACTGACAGCTGCAATCCGTTTAGCTGTTAAGAGTAACTGGGCAAATTGCTATCCGACACGATTGAATCCGACACCGCTGGACTAATTAGACCATAACTGGGGAAATTGCTATCCGACACGATTGAATCCGACACGGCTGGACCAAAAACATAAAAGGGAAAAGACTATGTATGCATGCATGTATCATTCAAAAAAGAATACATATGTACATATTCAAATGAAATCCAAGCCAACCAGCCAGACAGGCAGACTGAAATATGAAAAAAAATTCTTTGCTGTCTCATAGCAACAACAAAAACGCATAAAGGCGAGCAATAGGCTTCGCACAACCTTACGCTGCGGCATTCTCTGCACAGATTACTACCAGATATCCAACTCTCACACTAGCGCTAAAAAATCACCACTACATTCACAAAAATAAGATAGAGTTTATCCATATTTGGTTAAGGGTAGCCAGGTATTCGGTTTTTTTGATATAAGTATTCCATCAGTATTCGTCCAAACTTATATAATTGTAACAATTTGATTCTTATTTCAGTTAGAATATTTGTGCTGATATTTTGCGTGTACATCAATTATTTTATTTTGTTGCTTTTGTCGCGTGGGAACCGAGTACTCGAAGGTGTCAGTAGTCGATAGCCGTGTCGTGCAATTTATTTGTATCCCCATAAAATGCCGATCAGCTGTAAAGTAAGCGCTATCCGCTGTGTCGAATTCCCAACCCACTGCGAAAAATTTTTTGAGGTTTGACAGTTGTTGGTCCGAAATGTAAACAAAGGAATTTTTGTGAATGCAACTCTGTTAGGAATTACAAAAACAAAATGCATTGCGAAACACACGTACGCTATTTGTGTAAGGATTTAAAAAAAAAAATGGAAATTTTTGTTCCCTGGACGGACAGTTGGACGTCTGGATATAGTCTGTGATTCTCTGACCGAATGTTAGCATTTCGCTCGTTGCTTTTCGGCTTGCCGTTCTCAAGCTCTTGCTTACGCATACATGCAGGCTCACACGTATAATACGTGACGTATTATGGGACGACAATTGCCAGTCTCTGCGCGGCGAAAAAAGGCAACACAGGTCTGGCGTATCTCTATTATTAAATATCTCTGGAAATTCATTACATCGTATCCTCAAGTGGAGCAAATTTACAATCTCGTGAAATAAATTGCACACGATACGAAAATTTCTCTCTCTCAATCTCAAGAATTTATTTTCTTCCTACGCTACCCTTAGCGGGAAATAAATTTCTCTCCCATTCTCAAGAATTTATTTTTTTCCATACGCTACCCTTAGCGGAAAATACATTTCTCTCCCATTCTCAAGAATTTATTTTTTTCCATACGCTACCCTTAGCGGAAAATAAATTTCTCTCCCATTCTCAAGAATTTATTTTTTTCCATACGCTACCCTTAGCGGAAAATAAATTTCTCTCCCATTCTCAAGAATTTATTTTCTTCCATACGCTACCCTTAGCGGGAAATAAATTTCTCTACCATTCTCAAGAAATTTCCTCAACGGAAAATAAATTTCTCTTCCATTCTCAAGAAATTTATTTTATATCTACGCTACCTTTAGCGGGAAATAAATTTCTCTCCCATTCTCAACAAATTTAATTTTAATTTAGCGGAAATAAATTTCTCTCCCATTCTTAAGAAACGCTACTCCCTGCGCACACCATTTCCCACTACCGTGATAATTTCCATTGGAATTTTTTTTCTTTGTCAAAACTCTTTCGAACACCACTTCCAGCGTGCAACAACTTTCTCTCTCATACGCTATTCCCAGCGTAAAAAGTTATTGCTTTCGCACGATATTCCCAAATAAATTTCACTCCTTCGAGAAATTATCCTCTAGTTTCACTCACTACTCCCTACGAGAAATAAATTTCACACTTTCGTGAAATAATTTTCTTATTTCTACGCTACTCTGCGTAAATCAATTTCACACGGTCCGGCCGGAACAAATTTCACTCTCTCCAAAAAGGGTATGTTCCATTGCAAAATGTCTCGTATCTCAGAGGCGGCAAACGAGGCGATCCCAAAAGCCTCCACTCCAAATAATTCCCCTACCGGAATCTTCGCGGATTAGGCTTCTTTCCGTGACAATTTCACGGAAAAATACATAAAAAATTGCAAACTATCCCCCACTCTACTACCTCCGGTGGAGTACCCAAGGCAGAGCCAGAGCAATCGTAAACCGATACCCGCTCAACAAACAGGAAAACTTTGCTCTCGCCTGGGAAGCCCTTAGAGCGCGCTTTGATAACAAACAAAACAAGACTGAAACCTGGAAATTTCCTCCTATACCCACAATTAGTAGTGAGGCGATCCCCAAAGCTCCCACTACTAGAATAAATTCACCCCCGAATTTATCCACTCAAAACAAGGACCCCAACCCAGTTTGTGTCTGTTCTCCGGAAATCCTTATGACGAGCAGACACGGGGGCATAGAATATAAAAATTCGATCCGCCCTAAGCCCCAACCAAATTCACCTCCGAATTTCGGCCCAAATGTAGTAGGAAAATCCCCAAATATTTCCAGTACCAACTCTTCCAGTTTTGTTGCCCCGGCAGGATGGCTATCGCCAAAATGGGTTATGTCTCCATGGTGGGTCAATCCCGAACCCAACCAAACAAATGGAAAAATATCCAGCGTCTCTTGCTCGGTCTCGCGCTCATATGTGCGCCGTTCCAGGCGAAAAGGTGGTCGCATTGCATCGCCAAATCGTCCGACGGCCAACATAGTAGATTCAATGCCACCGAATGTATCTTCAAGCTCAAATGCCACCTTTCCAAGTGGTGTGTCCATACCCGCCGCAGATGCGGCTTCAGCCTCCATCTTTTCAATTGCTAACCCACTGAGCTCAACTTCCTCTTCTTTGGCTTCCCTTTCCACCGCCATCAACCCCTCATCTCCGACAACCGCTGTTGTTACGAATGCGACACAGTCGGACGCAGGTGTTACCACAGCCGGTTGCTTGGTTTCGACCTCTGCTTCGGAACGGCATAACGCCTCGTCCGGTATCAGCTCAGATTCTCAGTCCGTGGGCAATGTGAAACCATCGTGTCCCTACGATACCACTTCTAATTCATCATCCCGCAGTGGGATTGTTGAATGATATCTAACGTGTCCAAGCTGCCTGCAGCTGCATCGCTAAATTCGATCTCGGAATTTTTTCGGCCCCTAGCCTTTTTCGGACATAGATCTTGTTCAATCACCCTGAATAACGCAGAAGTTCTGACGACCACACTATCCATTCTCAGCACTACATCATCATCCTTAACGTCAACAGCTCCAAGCAGCTTCTGATCTGCGGCGCAAACGCCACGCCAGCAGTCACGAGCAATGGGGCAGCGTAGGTCCTCCAACGTCAGCAATAGCATCCTCTGCTTGTTCGTTTCTCTCACTTTCCACTCTGGCTACCAACTCCAGCATGCTAAACGCATCTGCCAGCTCCACATCTTCTTCTTCCGGCACTTCCCCGTCGCGTCCCGATAGCACCTCAACACGTTAGCGCATTGCTGACAGGAGCTGCTACTACTACGGATGACAACATCCTCATGCGACCACCGCGCAAACGTTCTCGGCGCTGGTACGCTCAAACAGCTGATACCGAACTCATTGGAATGCGCAGCACGGGCACCACCCAGACGGGGCCCACCGCTGCCCGATACCTACAGTATAATATGCCAGACCACGTGCTGCTGGCCATTCCCTCGTGTCTAGGTGAGCAGGATTCATGCCGCCTAGCCATAGTCTTCAAGCGTTTCCATACGGTTCCGCAAGACATGGAACTCTGGAAGCGTTCGGTCTTCGGTCTTCGAGTATGACTTGCCCCTATTCAACCCGGAGCCACGCAAGCTCCCTTTTGCTTTACTCTTAAGTTGTCCCTTCGCATATGTCACTCTTTGTTCTGCAATCCAGCGTCAACGCATACTTCTATCTCGTACTAAAGTCCTCTTCGCTTACAGAATTGACATGCGTCGAACGGCGGACCTGCGTCAATGCCAATTGTGCCAGCAAAGGCACGCGATTCCTGTCGCGGATTTTTGGCCCTGAGCTATGGACAACGAGTCACGGCAGCAAGCGCTCACGGATATTGTCGGAACTGCTTGGCCCGGTCTCACACGTCGATGAACTGCAATTCGCCACTGCGCTGTCAGAAGTGTGGAAGGGCGCATCACACGCTACTGCATCCGCCCACCAGCTCACAACCACCACGCGTACCGGCGTCACGCGGTCTGAGGAATCGGCATGGCAGCCCACGCGCGCCCCCCGTTAGGCGGCTAACTATGCGTCGAACTGCGCCTCCTAAACATGGGTCGCCTCGGCCCCTGCGCGGTGATGCTTCTCGACGACCAGGGCCCCGCCCCGTATCCGCTGCTCAACGCGTCTCACGCAAAGCGCCGACTCCCAAAGCCATCGGCATCCGTCTCCCACAGCTCCGCGGACGGCGGGCTCGAAGGCTGCTTGGTGATGCGATCCAGGCCCTGGAGCGGCTGCAGGAATCCCTCTAACATTGCAGCGGCGTAGCAAGGCGGCCGGGATGGCTAAGTCGCCAATGAGTAAGAACACAGCCATGCGCAAGAACACAGCCATACGCAAGAACACAGCCATACACATCACGGCAGCCAACCTCTCTATCTTTAGCTTTAAACACAATCAACTCGCGAGACGAATTTTACGCGGCGAACAATGGCGTCTTGACGGCAGTCGTCATGGAATTTCGCCCAGTGAAACAGAATCAGAGCGAAATTCGCACCAGTTGATTCGGGAAAAATCATTCCCACAACAAGCACAGAATTTAAAAAAATCCACGGAAACCACGAATTCACGAATTTTCCGAGTTGATAAACTATAAAAATAGTTTCCGCACAAAAATTTACAATTTCCTTACTTCAATTTATTTATTTTTCACCACTGACAGTTGAACAGTTGATTTTTCGCAGGGCGGCAGCGACCAAATTAGAAATTGTTCTATCGCGAGACGAATCGTTGGGAGGCGAACTACGCTAGCGTTGTCATTGTGGGCAATCACATGCACTGCCGTGTGTTTTAGGTGCTTAATTTGTAAATCCCAACGCCTCACTTCACCCTGCGTTCACTAATTTGGTATTGTGTAAAACGCATCACCTCACTCAGTGACCGCTCGCGTTGTCTTACGTAGTTTCATATGAAAATCGGTATTGCATAAAACGCAACGCTGCGCATTTACTCACATGAACTGTCAAATCGTTCACTTGGGTTTGTGCTCGCGTTCGGTAATTTAGGCGCAAAATTATTGGAAATTTCGAGTGAAAATTGATTTGTGGCAATCTGTAGAAGCAAATAATAAGTATTGTAATACTTTTTAAAGACAAATACTAAAGAAAAAAGTGCAAAAATAGGAAAATACTAGCACTGCGGTTGAGGGTCGAAATCACAAAAAAAAAGAAATGCACCGCGGTTGAGGATCGAACTCACAACCTCTCGCATGCTAGTCGAACGCTCTAACCACTAGGCTATGGGAGGTATGCAATCGAAGCGGCAAATTTTGTGTGTTTTGTATTTGGCTGATAAATTGAGAAAAATACAACTCTGTTTCGTAAGAACTTGACAGCTCATGTGATGCCGTAAGACGACGAACGCAATTACGCACTGATCTATAAAATGCCGTTTTTTTTATCCCGGCGTTGGCTTCGTGTTCGCGTTGCGTTCGATCACGGGGATTTATAAAATGAGCACCTTAATTTTGACAGCGCGCGTTCGCCGCGTAAAATTCGCCTCGCGAGTTGATTGTGTTTAAAGCTTTTTGCGAGCGATCGCTTAAGCCTCGTTCACATTCGACTTTCCTCGCTTTGCTTGACAGTTCGAGATTCAACAACAAAGCGTGAAAAGTAGAAGGTTTGCTACAATGAACGCTTTAACTTTGGATTTTACTGATATAATTGCAGTAGTAGTAGTTATGCTACTAATGTTTGAAAATCGCGAGTGTCAATTGAAAACGCAAACGCACGAGAAAATGAAACCAACTGCAAGCACACGAGAAAATGAAAAATATCACAACAAATTTCAACAACTGATTGTCAAAGCGGAAAAAAGTTGAGAGTTGCCCAACATTTTGCTTCGCATTGCTTCGCTTCGCTTTCCTCGCGTTCTATTTAGCAAACCTCATATAAAAGCATGTATTGAACTTATCTGCCAAAGCGAAATTCTGAAGCAAAGCGAAGCAAAAGTCGAATGTGAACGAAGCTTTAGGCGCAACCAACTTACTACCGGCTACCTCCCTTCCTTCAACAACCGCAACCAATGGTGGACGTGTTTCGTTTTCAATAAAATATAATCAGCTTTCATGGCGGTTTCATATCGAAAATATTATAAAAATCTGACTTGTACAAAAAGGGAATCGCCCTCTGCGACCTCTCAAAACCCTATTTTCAGTTATAAATTTTAAAATCAATAAAACTCTAAGAAGAGAAACGGGCTAAGCCCAAACCTATTCCAACGTGTGCGTTTTAATTCAGCTACTTAAAGGAGCGCTAACAGCCTGTTCTTCTGTTGGGGGTTCAGCTGTGGTCAGAGTTGGGTAAATGTAATTCCATTACAATTACAATTACATTCCTCAATAATTGCAATTAGTAATGAATTCCTTCAGTTCACAGCAAAGGAATTGATTACTTTTTCAATTCCTTTGAAAAATTCCAAAAGTAATTTGCTTTTTTATAAGCTTTACTAGCTGTCCCGGCAAACGTTGTTCTGCCTAAAATAATTATTTTATTCCAAGTTTATTTTGAAATGTATTTCAATTATGGTAGGAATTTTTTTAATAATATGAAAATTATGTACGGGAAGAATACGTTTTCGTGAATATTTCCACTTCGACAAAAGCTATCGGGTTCAAATTTTGTCAACGACTTTCTGTCACCTATAATATTATATGGTGTGAATCTGAGCCTAATCGGTCCATAAATAAGAATTTTCGAAAAAACGCCACCGTGGCAACACTTAGGAAGGTCTAACATGAAAAAAAACCATTCACAGCACCTCACGAACATATGTTGTGAGTATAAGGTCGATCGCTTCTGTGGTTCAGCCGTGATGCTGCGACATACATACGCACAAACGTTCTTATATATTAAGATATGAAAATGAAAATTATGCACAGGAAGAATACGTTTTCGTGAATATTTCCACTTCGATAAATAAGAAATTTCGAAAAAACGCCACCGTGGCAACACGTGGGAAGGTCTAACATGAACAAAAACCATTCAGAGCACCACACGAACATATGTTGTGAGTATAAGGTCGATCGCTTCTGTGGTTTAGCCGTGATGCTGCGACATACATACGCACAAACATTTTTATATATTAAGATATGAAAATGAAAATTATGTACGGGAAGAATACGTTTTCGTGAATATTTCCACTTCGACAACAGTTATCGGGTTCAAATTTTGTCAACGACTTTCTGTCAACTTTAATATTATATGGTGTGAATCTGAGCCGAATCGGTCCATAAATAAGAATTTTCGAAAAAACGCCACCGTGGCAACACTTAGGAAGGTCTAACATGAAAAAAAACCATTCACAGCACCTCACGAACATATGTTGTGAGTATAAGGTCGATCGCTTCTGTGGTTCAGCCGTGATGCTGCGACATACATACGCACAAACGTTCTTATATATTAAGATATGAAAATGAAAATTATGCACAGGAAGAATACGTTTTCGTGAATATTTCCACTTCGATAAATAAGAAATTTCGAAAAAACGCCACCGTGGCAACACGTGGGAAGGTCTAACATGAACAAAAACCATTCAGAGCACCACACGAACATATGTTGTGAGTATAAGGTCGATCGCTTCTGTGGTTTAGCCGTGATGCTGCGACATACATACGCACAAACATTTTTATATATTAAGATATGAAAATGAAAATTATGTACGGGAAGAATACGTTTTCGTGAATATTTCCACTTCGACAACAGTTATCGGGTTCAAATTTTGTCAACGACTTTCTGTCAACTTTAATATTATATGGTGTGAATCTGAGCCAAATCGGTTCATAAATAAGAATTTTCGAAAAAACGCCACCGTGGCAACACTTAGGAAGGTCTAACATGAAAACAAACCATTCAGAGCACCACACGAACGTATGTTGTGAGTATAAGGTCGATCGCTTCTGTGGTTCAGCCGTGATGCTGCGACATACATACGCACAAACGTTCTTATATATTAAGATATGAAAATGAAAATTATGCACAGGAAGAATACGTTTTCGTGAATATTTCCACTTCGATAAATAAGAAATTTCGAAAAAACGCCACCGTGGCAACACGTGGGAAGGTCTAACATGAACAAAAACCATTCAGAGCACCACACGAACATATGTTGTGAGTATAAGGTCGATCGCTTCTGTGGTTTAGCCGTGATGCTGCGACATACATACGCACAAACATTTTTATATATTAAGATATGAAAATGAAAATTATGTACGGGAAGAATACGTTTTCGTGAATATTTCCACTTCGACAACAGTTATCGGGTTCAAATTTTGTCAACGACTTTCTGTCAACTTTAATATTATATGGTGTGAATCTGAGCCAAATCGGTTCATAAATAAGAATTTTCGAAAAAACGCCACCGTGGCAACACTTAGGAAGGTCTAACATGAAAACAAACCATTCAGAGCACCACACGAACATATGTTGTGAGTATAAGGTCGATCGCTTCTGTGGTTTAGCCGTGATGCTGCGACATACATACGCACAAACATTTTTATATATTAAGATATGAAAATGAAAATTATGTACGGGAAGAATACGTTTTCGTGAATATTTCCACTTCGACAACAGTTATCGGGTTCAAATTTTGTCAACGACTTTCTGTCAACTTTAATATTATATGGTGTGAATCTGAGCCAAATCGGTTCATAAATAAGAATTTTCGAAAAAACGCCACCGTGGCAACACTTAGGAAGGTCTAACATGAAAACAAACCATTCAGAGCACCACACGAACATATGTTGTGAGTATAAGGTCGATCGCTTCTGTGGTTCAGCCGTGATACAGCGACATACATACGCACAAACGTTTTTATATATTAAGATATGAAAATGAAAATTATGTACGGGAAGAATACGTTTTCGTGAATATTTCCACTTCGACAACAGATATCGGGCTCAAATTTTGTCGACCACTTTCTGTCAACCTTAGTATTATATGGTGTGAATCTGAGCCAAATCGGTCCATAAATAAGAAGAAAACAACAACAACTCATCGCGCCACAAATATGCCACGAATATTAGGGTCGATCACAGCCGTATTATTTGTTAAATTGAGGATATGACATATGACGATAGGAAACACTGTGAATACCCTAAATATTGTGTACTGCTCTGCAAGTTTAAAATTCTTTTTGCGAAAAATTTCAGAGCTCTGAAATTGAATTTATGGAAGACTAATAAGTAGAAAATAAACTTATATAAAAAAAAACTTTTTAAAAATAAGCTTTAATGTTAGAAAGAATAGTTTTTATTCGGACTGACTTGCCAAAGAGAAATGACAATACTTAGTTGTCTATTTCTGTTCTGAAACAAAGCAATTTTAAGTGTACAACAACAAAGAATTAGAATTATTGCTCACATAGGCAGGTCATATAGCTATTTCGGTTTTTGCCAGAAAACCTCATCAGTGACTTTTAATGTGAATTCTAATAATTTCTAAACGACTAATTACTCGAAATAGAAGCATTAATGGTAAAGTCTGTGAAACGTAGGAGTTGAACCATGAACCTATGACGCAGTAAGCGAATGCGCTAACCATCACACCATCGGACTGGACGACTCTGCGCTGGCAAACATCCCAGTTACCTGCTGTCTATATCAAACGCATAGTGTTTGTTGCTATTGTACACTGTCTAATGCAATTGTTTTTGCCTTACTTGAGAGCTCCATCGGAGCACATACTTGAGGCAAATGAATGTATCAGTTTTGGTTTCTGTAAGAACATTTCTTCGTTTTTACATTATGTTTACTTTCTGATTTGGGTGTGTCCTCCCTATCATATTATACGAGTTTATGTTTATTCGGCAGCTTGAATGTTAGAAAGAATAGTTTTTATTCGGACTGACTTGCCAAAGAGAAATGACAATACTTAGTTGTCTATTTCTGTTCTGAAACAAAGCAATTTTAAGTGTACAACAACAAAGAATTAGAATTATTGCTCACATAGGCAGGTCATATAGCTATTTCGGTTTTTGCCAGAAAACCTCATCAGTGACTTTTAATGTGAATTCTAATAATTTCTAAACGACTAATTACTCGAAATAGAAGCATTAATGGTAAAGTCTGTGAAACGTAGGAGAGTCGTCCAGTCCGATGGTGTGATGGTTAGCGCATTCGCTTACTACGTCATAGGTTCATGGTTCAACTCCTACGTTTCACAGACTTTACCATTAATGCTTCTATTTCGAGTAATTAGTCGTTTAGAAATTATTAGAATTCACATTAAAAGTCACTCATGAGGTTTTCTGGCAAAAACCGAAATAGCTATATGACCTGCCTATGTGAGCAATAATTCTAATTCTTTGTTGTTGTACACTTAAAATTGCTTTGTTTCAGAACAGAAATAGACAACTAAGTATTGTCATTTCTCTTTGGCAAGTCAGTCCGAATAAAAACTATTCTTTCTAACATTCAAGCTGCCGATTAAACATAAACTCGTATAATATGATAGGGAGGACACACCCAAATCAGAAAGTAAACATAATGTAAAAACGAAGAAATGTTCTTACAGAAACCAAAACTGATACATTCATTTGCCTCAAGTATGTGCTCCGATGGAGCTCTCAAGTAAGGCAAAAACAATTGCATTAGACAGTGTACAATAGCAACAAACACTATGCGTTTGATATAGACAGCAGGTAACTGGGATGTTTGCCAGCGCAGAGTCGTCCAGTCCGATGGTGTGATGGTTAGCGCATTCGCTTACTGCGTCATAGGTTCATGGTTCAACTCCTACGTTTCACAGACTTTACCATTAATGCTTCTATTTCGAGTAATTAGTCGTTTAGAAATTATTAGAATTCACATTAAAAGTCACTGATGAGGTTTTCTGGCAAAAACCGAAATAGCTATATGACCTGCCTATGTGAGCAATAATTCTAATTCTTTGTTGTTGTACACTTAAAATTGCTTTGTTTCAGAACAGAAATAGACAACTAAGTATTGTCATTTCTCTTTGGCAAGTCAGTCCGAATAAAAACTATTCTTTCAAATAAGCTTTAATTTATTTAATGTACTAAAAATTAGAAAATAAATTGTTTCCAAGTCACCTGTATCTTACTATTAATAAAAGCTTGTGCGCTCAATATCCATATTCAAAATATCTTTCATTACTAGAATCTATTTGCAAAAAATAATTTAAATAAAATATTGTGGTAACTGGTTGACAAATATTAAACACATGAGCGCCCCAAGCTTTTATTAATATTAAGACAGGTGACTTGGAAACAATTTATTTTCTACTTTTTAGTACATTAAATAAATTAAAGCTTATTTTTAAAAAGTTTTTTTAATATAATTTTATTTCAATTCCAATTCCAAGGAATTTTTTTTTTTGGAATTGAAACGAATTTCTTTGTAAGAATGTAATTGACTTTTCCAATTCCATTCCATGGAATTGAAAATGTAATTGATTTTTTTCGATTCCATTCCTCAAAGTAATTTAAAAAGAAATGCTGTTTGATCTTAAAATTTTTGGCACTTGTGCATATAAAAATTATTGTCAACATAAAAATGTCCAATGCTTGTTTCGATTCTAATCTTTGACCATAAAAAAATTTTCCATATTTCACATTTATGAATAAAATTTCAGTGTCTCAATTACTTTCACAATTCCTCTGAGGAATTGGAAAAAATCAATTACATTCCTACAAACGAATTCATTTCAATTCCAAAAAAAAAATTCCTTGGAATTGGAATTGAAAAAAGCAAATTACTTTTGGAATTATTCAAAGGAATTGAAAAAGTATTCAATTCCTTTGCTGTGAACCAGAGAACTGCAATGAGTACTCATTGCACTAAGTATACTCTGTCGAAACTCTGTTTTCTCCCCTTACTCATACTTACTCATACTTAGTTGAAAAGACTGAGTAAACCGACCTACTTACTCTGTTTGAAATCCCAAATAATAAGTTTTTAGGCCTACTCATAGTATGACGTCAGCAAACTCATTGATACTCATTCCTGCATTCCTTCCGTTTCTAAGCCAGGGTTGCGCTGATTCACAAAAATGTACTTTATTAATACTATTTGACTTTCAATGTCAGCGCACTTTTTTCAAAACATGTAACACAAATTGCTATATACAATAGTTGGTTAATAATATCTTAACACGGAAGGGTTGAACTTGTATGCGTGTTTGACATTACAATGATACAATTAAATTAATTTTTGTTCAGCTTATAAAACTTAAAATATTGCTGTAAATTGTTAATTAGATAACAGATTAAGTACCCATTGGCATCCTGGTATGCTAGACTAGGAAAATTTTTATTATAAACGGGAAGTGAAAAATAGTGTTTTTTGAAAAAGTGCACTGAAACAATTTTTAACAAAAAAAAGTTAAGTTACAGTGAAACAGGAGAAACTGGACCGAAGTAATAAAAAACAGAATCGGAATGTTTGTTTTATGATCCTACTAAAATTGTTCCTTGAAATCAAAGTGTTTTGTCGAAAAGCGTAGTGTTCTAGTGTTGGCTGGAAAAGTGGAGTGATATACATTCATTAAAATGCAAACGGCAGCACCGTCATTTTTCCACGCAGATGTGTGTTCTCTCTTCCTGCTCTTCTTCGCTCATTTCAAGAGAAAAGGGGCGTGCTATTGAAAAATTACATGAAGTAGAGATGTAAGCTTTGATCCTTAAATGAAACCGTGACCTGCGTATGCGATCGTACGAATTAACCATATACAAATTTCGTTATGATTATTTGGCTTCCTGTGTATAGTAGCGCATAGTGCAGTAATAGAGTTGTCTATTCGATTTCCATTGTAATGGGCAATGTTAAAAGCAATGGGGCAACTAAAATAAATTGACTCTAGGCACTTTTCAAACGTCATTCTAGAGCAGGCATAAGTTTACCACAAGCTAGGTATATGTAATGATAATACCCAGAGTATAGAACCGGTATTGACTAACGACGAAATATTAATAGTAAAATAAGAATAACCGTTAAATCGAATTTGCTATTGCAACAAGTACTCGAGTAACGCATTGCAAGACTCTACATGTTCAACATCAACAACACGCAGGATCTGAGAGCGGTATTTCACATTCTGAAGTAGGTATCGCTTAGAAGAGCGCAACTGCGAGCAGGTAGGAGCACACGCTTTAAAAGCAGTGATGTCAACTTGCTCATTTTGCAGCAGATTTAACGCATTTTTAAAACTGAAATGAATTGAAAGAATATACTGCTTAAAAATTCGTCCATAAAAAAGGTCGAATAGCACTTGGAATCTCAGGGTCATATTAATGAATTGAAAGTATGTGGAAACTGGCGCGCCGGCTCCTTTTGCATATACCTGGATATGAAAATTCAACCATATTGTTATCTTGAAAGAAATTTTTCTAGAACAGGTACTTAATCCCGTAAAGACTAACGGGTTTCTGTGGCCTTTTTTATTATGCGAAATATTTATATGACATGTTGTGTATTTTCATTCATATCTTTATTTTTACGAATTTTTAATTGCTGGTTTATGTAAGAAAAAAACCGCATTTCGCGAATCCAGGCCAGGGCATGTGGAAATTTGAGAGTATGCATCACTGCTGTAAAGAGATCGGCGCCACTGCACTCCTTTAACACATGCGAATGTAGGTAGAGCATGAACTAGAATCCGTTATTGTTGTACAGTAGGCTAATATGTCCTTTTTGCTTTAAAATACAATGAAGTATATTCAAAAATATGTGAAGACGCGTTAGCTTTTATTCAGTCACAACTTTTTCATGCAAAAAAGAAATTTAGAACATATATGAATATCTTCATAAACTGTGTTTTGCAGTTAAAACTTTATTTATTTTTTTTATTTGATATTACACCTAATTCTCTTTTTACACGAAATTTGATTTAAGACTATTTTTCATTCCAACTATGTCCCAGAATGATGAACAAAATAATTCTAGGTATTGCAGTCTTAAACTTTTTTCTACGTATTAATGAGTTTTTGATATAATTTCCTTTTACCCAAATCATAATTTATTCATGCTTTTTAAAGCAAAAAGGACATACATATGTAGTATGTTGTCACATTTTTGATAATATTAAGGTTTCCTTTCTTTGAATATACTTCACTGCATTGATGCTTTTTAAAGCAAAAAAGAACATATATGCCTACTGTACAACAATAACGGAAAGAAGTTCATGCTCTACCTACATTCGCATGTGTTAAAGAAGAGCAGCTGCGCCGATCTCTTTTCAGCAGTGATGCATACTCTCAAATTTCCACATGCCCTGGCCTGGATTCGCGAAATGCGGTTTTTTTCTTACATAAACCAGCAATTAAAAATTCGTAAAAATAAAGATATGAATGAAAATACACAACATGTCATATAAATATTTCGCATAATAAAAAAGGCCACAGAAACCCGTTAGTCTTTACGGGATTAAGTACCTGTTCTAGAAAAATTTCTTTCAAGATAACAATATGGTTGAATTTTCATATCCAGGTATATGCAAAAGGAGCCGGCGCGCCAGTTTTCACATACTTTCAATTAATTAATATGACCGTAATATATACATATATAAGATTCCAAGTGCTATTCGACCTTTTTATGGACGAATTTTTAAGCAGTATATTCTTTAAATTCATTTCAGTTTTAAAAATGCGTAAATTCTGCTGAAAAATAAGGAAGTTGACATCACTGCTTTTACTGCATGTGCTCCTACCTGCTCGCAGTTGCGCTCTTCTAAGCGATACCTACTTCAGAATGGGAAACGCGGCTGTCGCCAGGAACCGAACAAGTATTACCATAAGTACTCTGAGTTTTACTTACTTACTTATTGATACTCATACTTGGTATACTTAGTTTACTTACTCTACTTACTTTATAAGTTTGAGCAAACTGAGTGTCACTTGCGTTTAAGTATAGGTAAAAACGGCACGCGTTTTCTTTAGAGTTACTTAGAGTAACGAAAATGGCACTCGTTGCAGTTCTCTGCTGTGAACTGATGGAATTGATTACTAATTGCAATTACTGAGGAATGTAATTGTAATTGTAATGGAATTGCATTTACCCAGCTCTGACCAGAAGTATATCTAACCAATACTGTCACAAATTCTAGCACTAACACAATTAACTTTTAACATCAAACAGCTGGACCTTTGCCCCCACGAACAGTGTACGTGTGAGGCAAAAAAGTGCAATATTTTCGATCAGATGATTCAGTTACACTTCTGTTGGCTATTCTGCGACGTCTTATGCCATGTCATTGTCCAATGCCCGTCCCATTTTCCGAGTTGAAGGATACGGATATGTAGTACGTTCCTACAGAGATTCAATAATGTGTGGTGTATAGTTCTAAAGTTTTACCCAAATATGTAATTGCTTGAAATGAGCCCCTTATCCTACGCCCCTAAAATTTTATCATAATAGGAATAAGCTGGCTTACTCTTATGTCAAAATCTGACGAAAAGACCACTCAAGTTCTGTCAAACGATTAAGGAAACCATAATAAACTTGAGTGAGCGTTTCTGAAACAGCTGTTTTCATAGCATATTGTAATTGAAGACACATTAAACAGAAACCTGAACATTAGTGGCTTTAGCTTTCTGAGCCGAGATTTGGACAGGCCTGATTGGTTGACGGCTGGTGCCGCCTTGGTCCCAGGTGGAACGTCCGGCTGCAGACCAGCTTCATCCGCGATCACGGCCTCCGCCATCGGCTGATCAGTATGCGTAGTCTGCATTGCTGCTTTTCCGGCATCCAGTTCAGTCGATTGCGATTTGGGGATGGGAAGGTAGCTAGATAGCGACTGACAGATTTGTGAGGCAGCTAATTCGCTGCCGTCTGAATCACCAATCGCTACCTGGACTCTTTCGAAAAAGTCCGAAAGTAATTGGCTCGAGGAGCTATCCTCAGCCGTGTAAATCATGGAAGTTGAGGCCCCCAGAATCCTTGCCTCAGCCGCGTTCAACGCGGGTGGGTTGCCACAGTCGTGGGTACCACCTGGGGTAGTCAAATGCATAGGTTGACTTTCCATGAAAATTGGGATTGCATTGTAACCCTGCTGCGAGGGGGGTTGGTTCGCGAAGAGGCTTGTGGCGTACCCCTATCCACCACCTGAGGACGCGCTCGATGGGCACCCAACCACACGAGTACCCTTTTGAATACCCTTAATATAATATAAGTTTCCTTGTATTTTGTCATTTTGTCAGTACCTGCTCACATCCGTGACACAACAAGAAAAATTGTATAGAAAATGCACTCACTTATTACTAAATTACAGTCCTAATTTACATCCGAAAATATATTAAGGGTATTCATTTAAACGCGCAAATGCCTGATAACGTGACAAATGTATCACCTGATAAACGAACTGTCAAATTTTGTATGAAAGCTCATTTGCACAAATGTGATAAATTTGCCCGATGATTTCGCTGTGCAAACGATGTTTGTAAAAATAGACGGCAACGAATGCAACCCTGCTTAGCTATGATCTTTAACATTATGATAAAAGTTTAGTATTGAACAATCAAAATAAACGCAAAAGGGTTACAGTAATTAAAGACGCGACGCGCCGGGGTTTGCAGGATATTTCCGCAAACGAGCAAAATGGGGCGAGTCCGTGGCCCGGCGTCGCAGCAGCGGTTTGTCGTGCACAGAAAAATAGATAAATAAATATGTAAGAAAAAGGCAGCGCAAGTTTTCGTCTAAACGTTATAAAACTTAGGTTTTTATTATTCTATAATTAATAGTTAGTGGACTGTATATGTTTTTTGTGTTATATGTAAGAATCCTCATATGGAGGAGAGCTAGCTTACCTTTCGGGTAGGAGGTTGGATCGCAAGTGCCCAAGCGCAGTTTGCCGCCACCGGCTCACAGCACTCGGGTGCAAGCGAAACTTGGCATCAACTTGCCACCTCGCTACAACCGAAACGGTGTACTCTACGTTGGCTTAAACAGTAATTTTTCCCA
Organism: Neria commutata; assembly: GCA_963457695.1. Lineage (NCBI taxonomy): Eukaryota > Metazoa > Arthropoda > Insecta > Diptera > Micropezidae > Neria > Neria commutata. The sequence continues at coordinate 34,766,197 of OY735245.1, forward strand.
AACAGCTCCAACATTAATCTTTACCTTTTCACTGATTCTCGGCATTTTAGTTTTTTCTTTTTGACAGCCAAACACCATTTGCACAAACACTTTGCCAAGTGCGTTCATTTAACACACTTGATAAATTGATAAATTTGAGCAATGTGCAGATTTATCTGCTTAAATGAATACCCTTATTATGCCGAAAAGTCGGGTTTATAGGCAGAGTGGGAAAACCAAAAACAGACGAGTACCTACTGAAATTCTGTTTTTACCCTTTTTGGTCTCAAACCTGTTAGCAGGTACAGAAAGAGCAAAAGAAAAAGGAAATATTTCTGCCTGTACTACAATTATTTACCCTGCTTATGACTAGCAGTATCATTTAAAAGGTTTAAAATCTTGTTATGCTAGAAAACGATATACGTAGACTACGGATAAGTGCAACACGGATAAATGCAAAAGCCGCATAAATGCACCGCGTCTTGAAGCCGTAAGCCTTTTTTGTATTTTCACATAGAAAAATACACGGTTAAGTGCAACACGCATAAATGCAAAAACCGCGTATCTGCACAATTTTTCCCAACCTATAAGTAATTTTTTAATACAACATTGTAGGCATAATTGCAAAACCCTGATACATATGTACTTTTTGAATTCAATTCTATTGAGCAAAAACAGAGAAATGTCAAAAACAAATCAGCTGATGTCATTTGCGTTTGGTTCGTTGGTTGAAGAAAATTTTGTTTTTAAGGTTCCTTTCCCCTAAAAGGGAAAAAACGGGAACACTTATAAGGTCACTTTTGTTTTCGGAGTGTGTATATAAAACGACCTTTTTTTCATCGTAGAATCCTGAAATTTGGCACGATGTTATGTGTTAATAATCTTATCACATTTTCAGTATAAAAAAATTTGAAATATTTTTAGAAATATTTTTTTATAATTTTTAAAAGTTTTCGGGTCGGACAAATAAAAAATCAAAAATATTTTTATAAATATCGTGTGTGGTATCGTTAGAAAGGGCTACATCAATAGATTACAAAATGTATTTTTTAAATTTTATCTAAACGGGTTAGAAAGATATAAGAGAAAAACCGATTTGTTCCCACATGATCCAATATGCACAGCACATTTCTCAAGCTAAAATTTTGATAAAATCGGAGTAACTAGGTATTTTATCACGCATTACCGTAAGGGTGCAGCTTTTTCCGATTTTTTTTTTATTTAAGATGACCCCTTTCAGAAAAATATTTTTGTTGTTTATATCGAGTGGGCTATCATTAGAAAGGAATACGTCCATAGATTCCAAACATATTTTTTTTATAATTTTCGGTGAAGAGGTTTCGAAGATATAGGACAAAATGTCTAAAAAATTACCCTACCCCCCTTGCCTTTCTACATTTCTTAAGCTAAAATTTTGATAAAATCAGGGTTCGTAGGTCTTTAGTCATAGATTACTGAAAAACTGCAACCTTTTTCGACATATTTGTTTTTCTATTTTTTTTAAATTTTAGTTAAGACCAACTTATAAAAAAATTTCCTCTGCAAAAAATTTGTATTGTTTATATCTTGTGGGTTATTGTTAGAAAGGGCTACGTCCGTGGATTCCAAAAACGTTTTTTTTCATAATTTTAGTTAAATTGGTTTCGAAGATGTAGGTCAAAACGTCAAAATTTGTATGGCCAGACGGGCAAGGGGAAACTAAATTCGAACGCTAAAAATGGTATTTCCCACTCGCACTTGACTGCTTTTTTTGTGAGTAAGCTACATTTTACAATTAGTTTTGAACGGAAAATATTCTATACCGTATGAGATTCAATGTATTTCATACAGGCAACCATGAGCTCCAAGCACACATTGAGTGAAAGAAAAGCTGAAATTTATTGAGTCCTTTAAAGCTGGCTGCAGTCGGAAGGCCCTGGCTGAACTGTTTATTTTATGAATACATACATATGTATATAAATCGAATAAAAACAAACATAAAACACTTTGCAATTGTTTTAGTTTTTCTTTCAAATTTCACTGGTTTTATTCAATGTTTTTATATATGCAATCCGTGGTTTTCATAAATGCAAAAATCGTATAAGTGCACACGAACTCGGAAAAAAAACCATGTGCACTTATCCGTAGTCTACTGTATAAGTAAACAATAATAATAAATTGGAAAATAACTTAAACAAAACCATGCGAAAGACTGCATGATCTGTTCCATTTAGTTTCGTTTCCAAATTTTAAATTGATTAAATTGGTACCAAATTTGGTATTTTCGTGCATCCCTGTATTGAAAAGATGGCATCACTGTGAGCACCACCAAAGCAACGTTATCTGTCTTTGTCGCGCAACAAACATTTTCCGTGCAAGGCAAGGGATTTTTCGGGTTGCTTCAAGATTTACCTCGTTCACTGTTCACCAACCTTCGTTAATATTGCAGTATGTGAGACTGAGCATGAGAGTCATGTTTTGGATGTGAAGATTTGCTGCTCTTGACTCGAAAATGCTCCTAGTCACAGTCATAGCAGTCTAAAGCGCTGATCAGTCACCGCGTATCGTATTTAATCGGAGCGCAGACAAAACCTACCCTACCCGAGCTCATACATGCGTTCGCTCATTTCGTATTTAATCGGCGCGTAACGCAGAAATTATAATCCAAATTGGTTTTTCTCACACGTTTACGTCTGCTCTGATGCTTTGAGAGGATGAGAGAATGGCATTGCTTTGTACTAAAAACAGCGCTGCCACTGCTCTTCGATTTTAATTTAGAACTAAAACTGGATTATTATTGCTATAATAAATTCTTAAAAGTAGACCACAATAAATATATCTAAAAATTTGGATAATTCTGTGTCATAGATTTTATAAAGAATGTAAAATTTAACCTCAAAAGCAAAATGAACAGCGTGCTTACTTTGTGCACGAAACTATTTTGCAGCACGGCAGCAATAGCCAAAACAGAAACGTGCAAAAGAGCCACAGCTGCGATACGATTTTCACTGAACGGCCCAAATTTTGCCGTTACGATTAATTCCGCTCACAAAAGATACGCGGTGACTGATCAGCGCTTAACTTCGTATCAGGACTAAGACTTTGTTTGGCGTGACTCAGCAAAAAAGCGACTCGCGGCAGCGATCTCTGGTCTGTAGAGCTCGTCAAAGTTACTGATTTTTCAACCACAGCAAGCGAAATTTGGGAAAAAAATTTCATGTTTCAGTTAAAAAAACTGTAATACGGCTGCACAAAAATTAAATTTTTAAAATAGATTTAAATATCTTCTTCAATTCCAACAAAACCAAATAAAAAAAATTAGATTTGTGTTTTTTTATAAATGGCATAATTTTAAAAACCTTCTTTTTACCATGGATTTTAAACTTAGCTGTTGCCTGTTAAACCAACTTTTAAGAGCGGATCCGCCCTACACACCTATCGCCTTGAAATTAAACTCTTTGCCTTTATAGATGTATAAGTAATCGCTTGTTATTTGTACACTTGTTGTGCGTATAATAAGTTGCTTTTTAGATCTTAGGATCGCTTTAAAAAATTTTGTGTTTCTTCTTGCGATGCTGACGAATTCTGATTTCCTTTCTCCTTTTCCTTCTTCATCCTGTGTCCCCACCTAAATCGCCTAGAGTGCTGGTATCGATAACGAGCGAAGTCGTAACTTTAAATTTCTTTGAAATATGCTTACCAGGAGACTTATGACTGATTATTTCAGAATATATCCAAAAAATTGGCTGCCACTATTTGCAACTCTTCGAGCTAGCGCGATTTTTATCGAGAGGTCTACAGATCAGCCATGTCCGTCCGCCTGCATTTTACAACTATTGAACCTTAAATTATGAGCTAGAAAGTTGAAATTTGGTGTACGACTTCCATTCATGTCGTTATAGTTAAAAATTAAAAATTTTTTGAATCAGGCTCCTGTCACGCCAACTTTTTTTTAAATTACATATCATCGGATTAAAATAGAGTACTGTCCTATATAATATAGTACGGTTGGTCACCGTAACTATAGGTTAAATGACCTCTTTTGCTGTGCGAAATTCAAATTTTAGAAATCTACCTTCCATACAACATAAATAACTGATTTGGCATATCTTTAAAACTACAATTTTGCTGCCTTCACAATTGAGCAATTGAACATAAGTTTTTAGCAAGTTGTGCCAACCTTCAATTTTCAAATATTCGAAGTTGTCATTCATTATTCCGTATTTAAATAAATGTATGTACTGTGAAACCCAAGGAAAGTTAAACTAGATTTACGGCCTTACCGTATAAATCCCCGTGATCGAACGCAACGCGAACACGAAGCCAACGCCGGGATCAAAAAACGGCAATTTATAAATCACTGCGTAATTGCGTTCGTCGTCTTACGGCATCTCATGAGCTTTCAAGTTTTTATGAAACAGAGTTGTATTTTTCTAAATTTATCAGCCAAATACAAAACACACAACATTTGCAGCTTCCATTGCATACCTCCCATAGCCTAGTGGTTAGAGCGTTCAACTAGCACGCGAAAAGTTGTGAGTTCAATCCTCAACCGCGATACTTTTCTTTTTTTTGTGATTTCGATCCTCAACCGCAGTGCTAGTATTTTAATTTTTTTGTACTTTCTTCTTTAGTATTTGTCTTTAAAAAGTATTACAATACTTATTATTTGCTTCTACAGATTACCACAAATCAATTTTCAGTCGAAATTACCAAAAATTTTGCGTTTAAAAAACTGAACGCGAGCTCAAACCCAAGTGAACGATTTGACAGTTCATGTGAGTGAATGCGCCGCGTTGCGTTTTATGCAATACCGATTTTCATATGAAACTACGTAAGACAACGCGAGCGGTCACTGAGTGAGGTGTTGCGCTTTACACAATACCAAATTAGTGAACGCAGGGTGAAGTGAGGCGTTGGGATTTACAAAATAAGCACCTAAAATGCCGAGAATCAGTGAAAAAGTAAAGATTAATGTTGGAGCTGTTTGGAAAAAATTACTGTAACCCTTTTGCGTTTATTTTGATTGTTCAATACTAAACTTTTATCATAATTTTAAAGATCAAAGCTAAGCAGGGTTGCATTCGTTGCCGTCTAAGTTTACAAACATCGTTTGCACCGCGAAATCATCGGGCAAATTTATCACATTTGTGCAAATGAACTTTCATACAAAATTTGACAGTTCGTTTGTCAGGTGATAAATTTGTCACGTTATCAGGCAATTGCGCGTTTAAATGAACACCCCTATTAAAAATGCAAATCTGTCTAAATTTGAAATATTTCCGCATAATTTTTTATATTCAATGTGCGATTTTTTATAAGATTTGGGCCTTACCGTATAAATCCCCGTGATCAAACGCAACGCGAACACGAAGCCAACGCCGGGATCAAAAAACGGCATTTTATAAACCACGGCGTAATTGCGTTCGTCGTCTTACGGCATCACATGAGCTGTCACGTTCTTACGAAAGAGAATTGTATTTTTCTAAATTTATCAGCCAAATACAAAACACACAAAATTGGCAGCGTCCATTGCTTACTTTCCATAGCGTAGTGGTTAAAGCATGTGACTAGCACCCAAGAGGTTGTCAGTTCAATCCTCAACCGCGATACTTTTCTTTTTTTTTGTGATTTCGACCCTCAACCGCAGTGCTAGTATTTTCATTTTTTGTACTTTTTTCTTTAGTATTTGTCTTTAAAAAGTATTACAATACTTATTATTTGCTTCTACAGATTACCACAAATCAATTTTCAGTCGAAATTACCAAAAATTTTGCGTTTAAAAAACTGAACGCGAGCCCAAACCCATGTGAACGATTTGACAGTTCATGTGAGTAAATGCGCCGCGTTGCGTTTTATGCAATACCGATTTTCATATGAAACTACGTAAGACAACGCGAGCGGTCACTGAGTGAGGTGATGCGTTTTACACAATACCAAATTAATGAACGCAGGGTGAAGTGAGGCGTTGGGATTTACAAAATAAGCATGTTTATATTAACTTCACTTCAGGTATCTATGTCAGCGGTATGTCGTCAAATCTAGTAATCAATTTTTCACCCACTTCCCGACTACTTAGGGCCAGTTTCACAGTGGATGTTTAAATCTAATTTGCGAATTGAGTTTAAATCTAGTTTAACTTTTCTTGAGTTTCACAGTGCATTTATTTAAAAGCGGAATAATGAATGGCGACTTCGAATATTTGACAATTGAAGGTTGATACAACTTGCCAAAAACATATGTTCAATTGTTCAATTATGGAGGCAGCGCGAGCTAAAAATTTTTCGTCGGCCGAAAGAAGTGAATTATTGGATATTGTGCAAAGAATCCACAGTTTATATTATTTATAAAACTACGGGATCATTTATATGTGCTATACCATGCAGTTTTATGTTTAATTTGATCTCTTATAAATTGCAATATTGTCGACGCAGCTTGCTTGCACATCCGAAATCAGCTGTTTATTTGTTTTCGATTGCAACTCTGTGCCGTACTTAAATATCCACAGTCGGCTATTTAAATCGTATTTAACTTCCAACTGTGAAACTGAAATTCCCTATTTAAACTGCAATCAGAGTTTAAATATCCACTGTGAAACTGGCCTTTAGAGAACTGAAACTTTGCATACATGCGTAAACAGGAGCACAATACATGAATCAATCAATTTTATAGGCGTAGGATAAGGGGCGTGGCAATTTTTTATCAACTCCAGATTTGTGTATAACTTTAGAACTACACATCACACATCAATGAAACTCGGTAGGAACTTACTACATATCCATATCCTTCTGCTGGGAAAATAAGACGGGCAGTGGACAAGGGGGCGTGGCACCGCCCATACGAACAAAATCGTTTATATAGAATAGCTTTGGAACTAAAAGTCGTGCAGCATTGAAATTTCGTATTCAGTCGCCTCTTGGATGCGTCGTCCCACTGGTAAAATTTTATGGGCGTAGGATAAGGGGCGTGGCACTTTTTTATCAACTCAAGATTTGTGTATAACTTTAGAACTACACATCACACATCAATGAAACTCGGTAGAAACTTACTACACATCCATATCCATCTACTGAGAAAATAAGGCGGGCACTGGATAAGGGGGCGTGGTACCGCCCATACAAACCAAATTGCTTATATCAATTAGCTTTGGAACTAAAAGCCGTGCAGCATTGAAATTCCTTATGCAGTCGCCTCTTGGATGCGTCGTCCCACTGGTAAAATTTTATGGGCGTAGGATAAGGGGCGTGGCGCTTTTCAAACACCTGATACTCATTGGGACATGCTGTCATTATGCAAATATGCATGCTTCCCATCGAATCAATGTGAACTGTGGTACAAGACTGACAAATCGAACACAGGTCAGTTAAGGAATCCCGGTTTCGAGGTGAATGAGGAGATAGATAATCAGGCTTTGTTTTTGCTCGAAGATATGTGTTACCTCATGTGCACCAGTAATCAAGTTAGGAATGCCAACGCCATGTCGTGGAATGAACGGCGGTTTCAAACGAGAATTGAAACGTGAGCGTGAATACGATAGAGATGCATTGAACCAGTTAGTTTTAACGAATGTACCACTGCTGAACCCCCAACAGAAGGAAGTGAATGCAATTGCTGATGGAAATGGTGCCTTCTTTTTCATTTGAGAATTTTGATTTGATTTAAGATTTCAGAGCTCTAAATTTGAATTTATGGGAGACTAAAAAGTAGAAAATAATATTATATAAAAAAAAACTTTTTAAAAATAAGCTTTAATTCATTTAATGTACTAAAAAGTAGAAAATAAATTGTTTCGAAGTCACCAGTATCTTACTATCAATAAAAGCTTGTGCGCTCAATATCCATATTCAAAATATCTTTCTTTACTAGAATCTATTTGCAAAAAATAATTTAAATAAAATATTGTGGTAACTGGTTGACAAATATTGAACACATGAGCGCCCCAAGCTTTTATTGATAGTAAGATACTTGTGACTTCGAAACAATTTATTTTCTACTTTTTAGTACATTAAATGAATTAAAGCTTATTTTTAAAAAGTTTTTTTTTATATAATATTATTTCGACCTGCACTTCAACAACATATTTCGTCGCAACCTGTATATGCACACAAACAAATTTATACAAAAATTATTACAATATCTCCATCCGTTCAAAAGTATAATTTTTGAAACATTTTCGACCAAACGAGCCATTGTGCGCTGTTTTGCTCGGGAGTACGTGGAATAGTGAGCCTTCGCTGAATCCTCTGTTCTGAGAGAAATAAATCAAATTCATTATTACAATACTCACGCCCATTATCTGACTGCTGATTCTTTATTTTTCTACCAGTTTGCCTCTCAATGTGAGCTTGATATTTCTTAAGCCACTAGCACAATCTGCGCCGATTTTTATCGTGCCAGATCGGTACACAATTCCAAAGTTTTGGCAATTACATTTTGAGCGGTCCCACTATCGGCGCATATTGGCCAAAACAAAATTGTGACGATAATCGATGCAATACTGTCCCACTATCGTGCTTTATCGGTGCATTAAATCATATGTTCTCGTTGTTTTGTTAATTTCACTCAGTCTAAATGGATTACATACTTGCGAAAACAGAAAATTGCTGTGGCCGTGTATATTATTGCGTCAATAGTTAAAAAAAAAAGCAAAAACGAATATCTAAAATACGGAGCATTTGGATCAGAGATTGGTTACAAAAAAGGTGTACAGGTGGTGCATATGAGAGCACTTTGCGTGAATTTCGTGAAGTCGATAACCAACATTTTCTTTTTAAAAATTTTGTGCGAATGAATGAACGCACTTTCAATGAATTAGTTGAACTAACATCGCCACTCATTAAAAAACAAGACACTTCTTTTCGAAAAGCTATTCCGGTATGTGAGCGTTTAGCTTGTACCTTTCGCTATTTGGCTACTAACGATAGCTACAAAAGCATAGGTACGTTCAAATGACAAATTTATGCAGTTTTCGCAGTCATTATCCTACTGTTGCCGTTTGCAAAACACGAAATGGAAACGTAGAAAATTTATTATAAATGGATCGAAATTTGTTTGTCTGGGTAAACTGAGGTAGGATTGCTATCATTATACGCTTCATTCCTTTCTGCCCTTCACTGTAATCTCTGGCCACCTTTGACGTTTAGCTGGCCAGACACTTGCTTGCCAGACACTTGCTTGCCAGCTCTTGCAGCTTCTGCAGCGCGAGTGTTTTATTGATTTCCACCAGGTCGCAACTGTACTTTGCCGCATGCAATTGCACTTCGAGTATTTTCATGCGTATTAAATGCTCTTTGCTCTGCATTTCCATGAAGGCGCGCAATTCCGCTGAGCTACCACTGGTGGCGGACGTGGCCACATTGCCACAGAGCGGCACGGCATCGTGCAGCAGGTCTTCGTCGCCGTTGCCATTTGCGCTGCTGGTGCGCTGCCGCTTGGCCGGCGGAGATTGTTCTTCGTTTTGTGGCAGCAAATGTTGCTGTCGCTGCTGCTGGTGATGCTGCTGCTGAGCAGCGAAGTTGTTCTGGAATATAGAATATATAGATCTATAAAATCCGTGAACAACGACTAACCTGTTTGGCTGCTTCTCAGCACTTGGCAAAGTGAACATTCTCCCGCCGCCGGAGCATTCCATTATGCATTTCCTTTCTTTGGGGATCTTGATAACCTCTTAAATGGATTCTTACTTGAATTAGTATAAAAGTTATATTTGTTGAAAATATTGCCAAAATGTCTGCAACGTACCGCCTTTTTTGAAATGTTTATTTGAATTCACAAGGGAAATTCGTCTGTGGGCAAAGCTAAATTTGGTGGGCAAAGCTCCAGCTGTGGGGGCAAAGCTACAGCTGTTCTGTAAATGTATTGGTGCAAATTCTGTGACAGTAGTCGTTTGATACATTTCTGTGCTTATTCTGTGGTTCACACTATCGGTACATGATTTGCGCCGAGAATCGGTATATTGCGCCGATAGTGGGATCCCAGCTTAAAAAGCTTCTATAATGCCTGATTTTTGCCGCAAGAAGAAAACTTCGCACCATCGAGTGCAGTCATCAATAAAGGTGACAAAGAACCTAGCACGACCTGTGCCTTCTCTAAATGGACCAACCATATCTGAATGTACCACCTTCAGTGGTTCCGCAGTCAGTGAATTTACCCTTTTAAAAGGCAACGCTGTCATCTTAGCCTTCAGACAAACGTGCAAGTTGGTCAACATCACGACAATCGACGGTAGGTAAAACGCCATCACGAACCAGTCTCATCAAATCCTCCGCGTTAAGATGACCAAAACGACAGTGGCACTTCAACAGTTCGGAGCACTTCGCTTCAACAACAGCCCAGTCCATGCTTTCCCGAACGTAATATAAATCGCCCACACGATCGGCAGCAAATGACTTATTTCCTTTAGCATCCACAACATAGGCAGCAGTCTGTGAAAAGACCACATCATAGCCTCGATTAGTTATCTTGGAAACGGACATGAGATTTAATCTCAAATCTGGGACAAACAGGGCCTTTTCCAATGCTATTTTCTTTTTCTGACCTACGTCACTTGACACTGATAGCTCCACAGTGCCCTTGCTTTGCACATCTTTACTAGCCTGATATGCTAAATTTAACTTCGATATTGGCGGTTTGCACAAGTTTGTAAAAACATCTCTGTCGCCACACAAATGGGCAGTGCACCCACTATCGAGAATCCAAGCACGAGTCTTCTCCTCCGTATGTATGGCTCATGCACGGCTCTGTGACTCCTCCGTAGCATGGAACACTCCAAAGTTTTCATCGCCTCCTTGGGTCGACAACTTTGAGGTCATGCCACTACCGCTCTTCTTACCCTTACGACACTCACTTGCTTTGTGACCATGAGTACCGCATTTAAAACATTTAAAAACAGGCTTTTGATTCGTACGTTTGAAGTTTCGGCCAGCTGAATAACATTTGTACTAGTCCCGGACATCTGTTTTCGATCTTCGCTTTCTTCGAGGATCTTCATTTTAAGCACTTCAGCCGTCGGCAACTCATCACGCGACTCGATCGCGCTGCGAAAATTATCGTATGCGGCTGGGAGATAATATAGCAGCATAATGGTGAGAAGATCGCCATTAATTTGTACGTTCATGTCCCCAAGTTTATTTACAGCATCGAAAAATTTTGCCATATGCTCCCGCACATCATCACCATCGTCAAGCTTCTGCAGCATCAGTTGCTTTAATAGCGTAGCCTTGCGAGCTGGTCCTCGCGACGCATAAATAGACTCCAGCTTTAGCCATACTTCACGCGAAGTTTCGCACATGCGAATCTGCTTCACTTCTGAGGGATGAATAGACAGTATTAGGTCTGCTTTAGCTTTCCTATCCATTTTTAACCAAAACGCCTTGACTGCGGCATCTGCCGGCTGTACACATGTGCCATTCACATAGTCCCATAGATTGCTTTTAACAAGCAGAGCTTCTACTTGGACACTCCATCGAAATTGTCTTTCGACAAACGCTCAATATGTGAAAAAGATGTGCTGCTTGTCGACATTTCACGTGTGCTGTTTCCTGCGCCTCGACAAAATGTTCGCTCTCGTCGTCCGAGATTGTGCTTCCTTTCATTAATTTCCGACTTCGATATTAAATTGGCAATATTAAACAGGCCGCAAAGGTGCCTGGGCCCATAACCTGTGCGCGAGCTATGTTTTAATGATTATACGCCGATTTAATATCAAGGAATGAAAAGTTTAGTTTTATTAAAAAACGATTTGACGCAGTAAAATCTGGAAATTCTAAGAGCAAGTGAACAGAAATTTGTCAAAGTAACTTCACACATCAGTAGTGATGTCAGATATGCATATTGCTATCATTTAGGCTCAACATCCCGGCTAATAGTCTTCCTGCGGAGGTTTTGCCATGCCATTACAATACTCGCAGATTCAAAACAAATGTCCACCGCCACTTTACCCCTCCCACTTTCCTATAATCCTTTCCAAACCACCAAGTTCTTTGCAAGTATAAGGGGCATTCCCTGAGTGTTGGTTTAGATATAAAAAACTGTCGATTGTAATTTCGTTGCTAGCCGCAGACCAGTCTAATAAAATTCAATAAGAAGTGTGCAGTAATTCAGATTGAGCCTTCTCGATCATGTACGCTCTCTGCTAAAAACAATTCAGTGGAAATCGGAGATAGCCCAGACTATGTGCGAATGGTTTTTTCCTTTGTGCCGCGAATCCTCCTCATGATCCACTCTCTGGGCGATCTGCAGCAATGTTTAGCAGAAATGTATGATCTTCATCAAAACTGTTCCCGAAATTCTGATTTCATAAATTGCTCCATCTTCGCTAGTATCTTTGGTACTATGCCTTTGTAACAGTGCATTTATTGGTCCCCTGGCTGCACTTATGATTTTTGCTGCAGAAAAAAATACCTCAAAGTTGTTTGTTGTGCTAGTTTATTCAACTTAATATTATTAATATTAATATAATGATATACTGTATTTTGAAATTTGTTAATTTTAATTGTTAACAATATTATATTAATAGGTATGTGTCTTTGAATACTTTGAGAAGAATGCATAGCGCATTAATTGTAATTGCTTCCGCGTTGTTTTATTCCACTACCTTTCTTTCTACGTGTTAAGTAGCTTTTAAACAGCATCTGCTGGGCTCTGGAACTCGGAAAGCGCATGTATTGGATTCTGTACTTTCTTTTGAGAGCCCTTACGAACCTTAGCACGAACTTCCTCCGGTTTCTCGGGTCGAACTAAAGGCTTTTTTTCTGGAGCTTTCATTTTCCAAACAACAATTGGCGACTGTAATTTAAAAATTATATATTGCATTTTAGTGTTTTAAAAATAGGTTTTACAGTTTTCCGATCATGATTATATAATAAAAAAGCAGCCAAGACCGAATAAGACTTGCGCAATCAGTGTTCCGAAATAAAATTAGCATCAGTCGGGCTAGCCCGACAGAATAGTTCCCTACACCTAGTAAAGCCTTTGTAAGCTTAAGTAAGGCATGAGACGGTTGGAACACTGAAAGAAATCAAATTGTGGGTGTAACGCCTACATAGTGGGGGAAACACGCTATTTTTTACAAACTACATACAATATAATTCCTAAATTCCGAAATATATGCCAAATATTAAAACTCTGAAGGGTGAACAACAGAAATGATCGGTATATTTAATTTGCCGATTTCAAGGTGGGCGGACCACGCCCATTTTTATAAGCTTTATATTAACTTCAAATCAGGTATGTATGTCGTCAAATCTAGTAATCAATTTTTCACCCACTTCCCGACTACTTAGAGATCTGAAACTTTGCATACATGCCTAATCTAGAGCCCAATACATGAATCAATTAATTTTATGGGCGTAGGATAAGGGGCGTGGCACTTTTTTATAAACTCCAGATTTGTGTATAACTTTAGAACTACACACCACACATCAATGAAACTCGGTAGGAACTTACTACATATCAATATCCTTCTACTGAGAAAATAAGGGGGGCACTGGATAAGGGAGCGTGGCACCCCCCATACAAACAAAATTTTTGATCTCGATTAGCTTTGGAACTAAAGGTCGTGCAGCATTGAAATTTCGTACGCAGGCGCCTCTTGGATGTGTCGTCCCACTGGTAAAATTTTATGGGCGTAGGATAAGGGGCGTGGCACTTTTTTATCAACTCCAGATTTGTGTATAACTTTAGAACTACACATCACACATCAATGAAACTCGCTAGGAACTTACTACATATCAATATCCTTCTACTGAGAAAATAAGGGGCACTGGATAAGGGGGCGTGGCACCCCCCATACAAACAAAATTTTTGATCTAGATTAGCTTTGGAACTAAAGGTCGTGCAGCATTGAAATTTCGTACGCAGGCGCCTCTTGGATGTGTCGTCCCACTGGTAAAATTTTATGGGCGTAGGATAAGGGGCGTGGCACTTTTTTATCAACTCCAGATTTGTGTATAACTTTAGAACTACACATCACACATCAATGAAACTCGGTAGGAACTTACTACATATCCATATCCTTCTACTGAGAAAATAAGGCGTGCACTGGATAAGGGGGCGTGGCACCGCCCATACAAACCAAATTTTTGATCTCGATTAGCTTTGGAACTAAAGGTCGTGCAGCATTGAAATTTCGTATGCAGTCGCCTCTTGGATGTGTCGTCCCACTGGTAAAATTTTATGGGCGTAGGACAAGGGGCGTGGCACTTTTCAAGCAACTACACACTTGGGCTTCAGTTTATAATTATAGGTACACCACACATGAATGAAAAACGATAGGAACTTACTTGCCGCGCCCTGCTGGCAAAATAGCAACAACTCACCGCGTCACAAATATGCCACGAATATTAGGGTCGATCACTGCCGTATTATTTGTTAAATTGAGGATATGACATATGACGATAGGAAACACTGTGAATACCCTAAATATTGTGTACTGCTGTGCAAGTTTAAAATTCTTTTTGCGAAAAATTTCAGAGCCCTAAAATTGAATTTATGGAAGACTAAAAAGTAGAAAATAAAATTATATAAAAAAAAACTTTTTAAAAATAAGCTTTAATGTACTAAAAAGTAGAAAATAAGTTGTTTCCAAGTCACCTGTATCTTACTATTAATAAAAGCTTGTGCGCTCAATATCCATATTCAAAATATCTTTCATTACTAGAATCTATTTGCAAAAAATTATTTAAATAAAATATTGTGGTAACTGTTTGACAAATATTGAACACATGAGCGCCCCAAGCTTTTATGGATAGTAAGATACAGGTGACTTGAAAACAACTTATTTTCTACTTTTTAGTACATTAAAGCTTATTTTTAAAAAGTTTTTTTTTATATAATTTTATTTTAAAATTGAAAGGTATTTGTAACAGAAATTAAGTGACTAAATATGGACGCTCTGATGCATATATTATGGAAGCTGCTGTCAACAGAAAAAAACAAAAACTAAGAAAATGTTAGACGAGAATGGAAAAGTACTCCTATTAAATTATATACAGCAACAGCCAGTCAGAGCACAGATAGGGAAGAACAAGCTCCCGGCGCATAAATAAAAATACATACAACTATCCCCTTAGGGATATGATCAATTCACGGCAGATGTTGAAATAACAACTCTGTTGCGTAATTTCCCTAAATTTCTTGATTGCGAGGTGGTCTTTTGGCATTAATCTTCGCCCACTAACTGACTCTGCTGTTTTGTTTTGCTCGTTGCTGGCACAGTTAATTTGTTAGCGCGTGTACGCATGTCTGCTTTTGTTTGGAACTGGAATCCACACCTATAAAAATTTTAACTAAACTCAGAACCTCCTTATGGGCCCGCAGAGGTTTTGTGGGTAAAAATTGGGAACTAAATCCCAATATTTCAGATTCTGCCGAGGAAATGGAAGGTAACAGACCGACTAAAAAATTAGTGTCAGAAGCTTCTCAAAAGATAAAAAACAAGCTAGTAACACTAAGCAGAAACAGCATCCGAATGGTAATGAAACACGTGTCTACCATGATTATAGTATAAGATAGCATGCATGTGTAGAATCTATAACGAAAATTAAGAAACAGAACACATCTTGTGTCACTAAAATGGACTAGTAAGGACCAGAATTCATTACAATCGTCCGTTGCAATCTTATATAATAGAATGTGTAGATTTTTATGTCGCCGACCGACACTCCCTTAATTAATTAATATTATATTGGTGGTAATTCAAGTCAAATGAACTTTAAATTAAGTACTTACTGCAACAGTGCCTTGCCGTGTGTATTTTGTAGATGCGACGTAAGAATATTTTACTGTGAGAACAACCGCATTCATAAGGTTCTTGGCTGCCTGAATCAAAGAGGTGGCACTATCCAGCTGACAAAAAATAAATCAATGTACATACTAAAATGGGTAGTTAGTTAAATTTACTTACTCCAGATACAATTAATTCCCCACTAATATTTTGCACATCGGCTTTAACTTTCGAAGTGATTTGTATTTGATGACAATACAGAGCAATACGTTGCAAGTAGGCAAGCAAATCCTTTTTGGTGCTGCTTTCAGGACACTGTTCAGCGATCTCACGGGTCAGTTTATCAAGTTTGGTTCCTGCTTCAGAAATCTTTTTAGCCGCATTTATGACGTCCATCGTCGTTTTCAAAGGACCGCGGCCCCTGAAATGTTATGCTTGATCAAATCAATTTATTCTAAAAACAGCTTATTTACCGTGTGAAATCTGTCATTTCCATCATAATCATACACATGTGCTTAGCTAAAAATATGATATCATTACCAGTGTCATCCCATTTGGCAACCTCAGAGTCAAACGTAAGCTTTTCGCGACGGAAAAGTTCCACTTGCTGTGCAATCTTTTGCTTGTCCTCTTCTGTCATTTTACGCATAGCTTCCTACATCGAAAATAAATACAGTACTAGAGAAAATCATGCCACTGAAAGAGCTTACCCTGGCAGTGCAAATACCACTTATATCAGGATATTCGTCCACGGTTTGGTCCCCAGTGTGAGCGCTCGCTAAAAAATTAAGTAGAAAAATATATTATAAATTTGTTCGGCATATACATAATCCAAATGCAGCAAAACTAAAATTTTTTTTATAAAAGTTTCTTTGTTGTAATAGCTTAGTAGGAACGTTAACTACGTTTGTATTCATTCAGACATAAAATCTCTTATCGGGCATTACATGCCGTCTGTTCTCGAAACAAAGATAGTATGATATCATCTTTCCCTGTTTCATTTCTGAGCCATTTTTCATTTCGTTAGAAGCGTAGTGACATAAAACAGAAACTAAATTTATTTCGGGCTATTTTTAGTTGTCACATTGAAGTGAAACATTGTGCCTCGAAATTCAATAATGGAATATTATAGTGCTGAAGCAAAACAAATGAAATTCCCTGTCATAATATGTAATTTCATTATTGTAACTCCGAAATAAACCTACTTGAAGTTGTTTTCGTTTTGTCGTCAAATGCCGATTTTTTCGTTGCTCAACGGATCGGTCTCGTTTCTGAATTTTGTTGCTAAATTCTGGAGCAGACAATTTTTTCGGAGCTAATATATGAGATTTCGTTTTGGTCGCCGAAAACACTGTATGCGAATCCCCGGCTTTTGAGCTTTAGTTAAGTTTTTGAAGTAAAACTTCTTTGCGGACGGGGTAAACGAAAATTTTGCGCTACGGAAGTGGTGAATATATATGTGGTGAATATTTGAAGTGCCACCCTGTTCACAACCAAAGATAACACCTGAAGCGCAAATAGCTTACATAATATGTACATATCAGAGAACTGCAATGAGTACTCATTACACTAAGTATACTCTGTCGAAACTCTGTTTTCTACCCTTACTCATACTTACTCATACTTAGTTGAAAAAACTGAGTAAACCGACCTACTTACTCTGTTTGAAATCCCAAATAATAAGTTTTTAAGCCTACTCATAGTATGACGTCAGCAAACTCATGATACTCAGTCCTGCATTCCGTCCGTTTCTAAGCCAGGGTTGCCCTGATTCACAAAGATGTACTTTTTCAATACTATTTGACTTTCAATTTCAGCGCACTTTTTTCAAAACATGTAACACAAATTGCTATATACAATAGGTGGTTAATAATATCTTAACACGGAAGGGTTGAACTTGTATGCGTGTTTGACATTATAATGATACAATTAAATTAATTTTTGTTCATCTGATAAAACTTAAAAATATTGTTGTAAATATTTAATTAAATAACAGACTAAGTACACATTTGTATCCTGGCATGCTAGACTAGGAACATTTTTATTATAAACGTGAAGTGAAATATGTATAGTGTTTTTTGAAACGGTGGACTCAAACAATTGTTAACAAAAAAAAGTTAAGTTACAGTGAAACAGGATCGAAGTATTAAAAAACAGAATCGGAGTTTGTTTTATGATCCTACTAAAATTGCTCCTTGAAATCAAAGTGTTTTGTCGAAAAGCGTAGTGTTCTAGTGTTGGCTGGAAAAGTGGAGTGATATATATTCATTGAAATGCAAACGGCAGCACCGTCACTTTTCCACGCAGATGTGTGTTCTCTCTTCCTGCTCTTCTTTACTCATTTCAAGAGTAAAGGGGCGTGCTATTGAAAAATGACATGATGTAGAGATGTAAGCTTTGATCCTTAAAAGAAACCGTAACCTGCTTTTGCGATCGTACGAATTAACCATATACAACTTTCGTTACGATTATTTGGCTTCCTGTATATAGTAGCGCATATTTCAGTAATCGAGATACATACATATGTACATACTCGATTTGCCAATGTGAAAAGCAATGGGGCAACTAAACTAAATTGACTCTAGGCATTTTTCAAACGTCATTCTAGAGCAGGCATAAGTTTACCAAGCTAGGTATATGTAATAATAATACCCAAAATATAAAACCGGTATTGGCAAACGACGTAATATTAATAGTAAAATAAGAATAACCGTTAATTCGAATATTCTATAGCAACAAGTACTCGAGTAACGCATTGCAAGACTCTACTTGTTCAACATCAACAACACGCAGGATCTGAGAGCGGCATTTCACATTCTGAAGTAGGTAGCGGTTAGAAGAGCGCAACTGCGAGCAGATAGGAGCACACGCTTTAAAAGCAGTGATGTCAACTTCCTTACTTTTCAGCAGAATTTACGCATTTTTAAAACTGAAATGAATTGAAAGAATATACTGCTTAAAAATTCGTCCATAAAAAAGGTCGAATAGCACTTGGAATCTTATATATATCTTACGGTCATATTAATGAATTGAAAGTATGTGGAAACTGGCGCGCCGGCTCCTTTTGTATATACCTGGATATGAAAATTCAACCATATTGTTATCTTGAAAGAAATTTTTCTAGAGCAGGTACTTAATCCCGTAAAGACTAACGGGTTTCTGTGGCCTTTTTTATTATGCGAAATATTTATATGACATGTTGTGTATTTTCATTCATATCTTTATTTTTACGAATTTTTAATTGCTGTTTTACATATGAAAAAACCGCATTTCGCGAATTCAGGCCAGGGCATGTGGAAATTTGAGAGTTTGCATCACTGCTGAAAAGAGATCGGCGCCACTGCACACTTTTAACACATGCAAATGTAGGTAGAGCATGAACTAGGATCCGTTATTGTTGTACAGTAGGCATATATATTCTTTTTTGCTTTAAAAAGTAGCAATGCAATGAAGGATATTCAAAGAAAGAAAGAAACCTCAATATTAACAAAAATGTGACAACATACTACATATGTATGTCCTTTTTGCTTTAAAAAGCATGAATAAATTAGGATTTGGGTAAAAGGAAATAATATCAGAAATTCATTAATACGTAGAAAAAAGTTTAAGATTGCAATATCTAGAATTATATTGTTCATCTTTTTGGGACAAAATGGAATGAAAAATAGTCTTAAATCAAACTTCGTGTAAAAAGAGAATTAGGTGTAATATCAAATAAAATAAATAAATAAAGTTTTAACTGCAAAACACAGTTTATGGAGATATTCATATATGTTCTAAATTTCTTCTTTGCATGAAAAAGTTGTGACTGAATAAAAGCTAACGCGTCTTCACATATATTTGAATATACTTCATTGCATTTTAAAGCAAAAAGGACATTTTAGCCTACTGTACAACAATAACGGATCCTAGTTCTAGCTCTACCTACATTTGCATGTGTTAAAGGAGTGCAGTGGCGCCGATCTCTTTTCAGCAGTGATGCAAACTCTCAAATTTCCACATGCCCTGGCCTGAATTCGCGAAATGCGGTTTTTTTCATATGTAAACCAGCAATTAAAAATTCGTAAAAATAAAGATATGAATGAAAATACACAACATGTCATATAAATATTTCGCATAATGAAAAAGGCCACAGAAACCCGTTAGCCTTTACGGGATTAAGTACCTTTTCTAGAAAAATTTCTTTCAAGATAACAATATGGTTGAATTTTCATATCCAGGTATATGCAAAAAGAGCCGGCGCGCCAGTTTCCACATACATTCAATTCATTAATATGACCGTAAGATATATATAAGATTCCAAGTGCTATTCGACCTTTTTTATGGACGAATTTTTAAACAGTGTATTCTTTCAATCCATTTCAGTTTTAAGAATGCGTTAAATCTGCTGAAAATAAGTAAGTTGACATCACTGCTTTTACTGCATGTGCTCCTACCTGCTCGCAGTTGCGCTCTTCTAAGCGCAACCTACTTCAGAATGCGAAATGCCGCTGTCGCCAAGAACCGAACAAGTATTACTATAAGTACTCTGAGTTTTACTTATATACATGTGACACTAATGGTAGAATTACTCTAGCGGTAAGGTTAGAAATCGTGTCAGCTGACACAATCTATCTTACCCGAACACAATGTTCGCTATTACTCTGACCGGATTGAGTAGTAGAAATTTCTGCGTCGATTAGAAAACTACTACAAAAGTCGTGTCAGCTGTGAAAAGAATGTTGCCACACAAAAAATTCACTTGAAAATTAAATAGCAATAATGCTTTTCCTATGCAAGAATTTAAACGGCAACACTGGTCAAAACAAGCGAATATTTATTGGAAATATAGTCCACCTGCGCTTTCGTTTGCTTAAAATTTGTACACATCGTACATTTTACACAACACTAAGCACATTGAGTCAATTATTTCGTCGTTTGAATTCATTTTTCACGATATATTTTGTTTGTGAACTCTTTGCAGAAAAGTGTTGCCAGTGACCTTCGATTTTAGTTCAACAAAAGAAGTGGATTATTATTGCCGAAATAAGTTAAAGAAGTAGTACTCAATATAGAGATGTAACAATTATGATAATTCAGTGCCATAAATTTAATAAAGAATGTAAAATTTCATCTCAGAAGAAAATAAACAGTGTGTTTCTTTTGTGCACAAAACTATACGGCAGCACTAGCAAAAAGAATAGACTGACAGCTGCAATCCGTTTAGATGTTAGAGTAACTGGGCAAATTGCTATCCGGCACGATTGAATTCGGCACCGCTGGACTAATTACACCATAACACATGTTTGCATGCATGCTCGGTTGTACCGGAGCTCGGAGCAACCGTCGGATTTGTCAGTATCGCAGCTGATGCCAAGCAGAACAGGCCAAGGGTGGGTTCTGCTCTGCTTGTTCACATGTATGTCACGTGGTAAAATCCGGTTTTGAGAAATTGCTATGCTACCAACGAAAATTTCTTGATGCTTTGCCGTCTTGTCGAATTTTCGTTTTGCAGACTGTAAATCAAAAATTACAATTTCCTATTAGCAAAAAAAAATGTTTGCTTGCCTTTAAATTTTATCAAATTCATTTATGTACATAAATTGGTCAATTGTTCCCTCGTTCAAATGACGGTTGCAAATTTATTTGTTATTCATCGGGATGATTCTATTTTATTGTATAAATTAACTATTTGGTGTGAATTTATGATAAAAGCGATTAGGGTGGTAAAAAGTGAAAATTCAGTTTGATGCAATTGCATTTCTTTCTATTCTCGAAAAAATGTTTATGCCATTCATGTAATGTCAAATTAAGGTCAGAAGCAAAAATTGTTCAATGCAATTAGAATTCAATTCAATGCATAGAATGTCGACATTGCCATCATAAAAGCAAAACTACTTCCGTTTCATCAGTGAGAAGGTGCACGCTACATTCGACTTTTTTCTTTCAGTTCAGCGACATGCAGAAAGAAAACCGCTTAAAAATTATTGCGACCAGCATTTTACTGAGCGAACAATTGACCAGCCTGCAAGTGACCATGTTGATCTTTTCCATTAAAATATTGCTTTGATTTAAAATTGAAAAATCGGTTTCATATTTAAAATAGTACGTTCTCTCATTAAAGGTGAATTTCGAATTTATTTATTTTGTTAACTGTTTCTTAAAGATCACAAAGACCGATTTCTCCCACAAGATGTTCACGTTTTATTCTTACAAAATCTTCGAGCGACCTTTTCTCATAGAGAACCCCGCCAAACACCTGCAAGTCTAGCCGTCCGCAGTCAAAAGATAGAATGCCTTCAAATAGGTGAAAAATTCGCGGGAAAAACGCACACAAAGCAAAGCAGGATCTCAGGCAAGTTTGTATAAAAAATCTAAACAAACGGACGGACAGCTTAAGTAATGCTGTTGCCGGGTGTGCTGCTTAGAGACTGAAAGACAGCGGCAAATTAGATGCAGAATAAGGATATGAAAGGACTATACATATATTGCAAAAACGTCATCAGTTTATATTTGTATTTAAAGTGATCTTTAAAAAATGTGATCTGAAAAAATATTTGACGAAAAGTATCTGCAAAATCTGAAAAAAGTGCGTTATAAAAATATAGCAATGCAAATAAATGAACAAATATTAAATAAAGCGAAATTTCCGAAAAATGTACATATTGCGTTTAAATGAATTTGATAAAATTTAAAGGCAAGCAAACATTTTTTTTTTGCTAATAGGAAATTGTCATTTGTCGATTTACAGTCTGCAAAACGAAAATTCGACAAGACGGCAAAGCATCAAGAAATTTTCGTTGGCAGCATAGCAATTTCTCAAAACCGGATTTTACCACGTGACATACATGTGAACAAGCAGAACAAACCCACCCTTGGTCTGTTCTGCTTGGCATCAGCTGCGGTACTGACGAATCCGACGGTTGCTCCGAGCTCCGGTACAACCGTGCATACATGCAAACATGTGTTAGTGTCACATGTAAGCTGTGTAATTTTTTGAAGCGTTTTTGCTCTGTGAAATTTTATAAGTCGTTTTTGCTCTAGGCGCGTCATATATCAACACCATCTGTTTGAAACTTGTTTCTTATTGGATTCAACTATCATCATCGAGAAACAGGTTTCCACGCTCTTATTGGATTCTACTTGCATCATCGAGAGGAGTGCGACCGAGAAGCTCTCGAAATTTGATAGCTGTTGGCAAGAAGCAGTAAGAGCTATAAAAGTCCGTTGCTGGCACCGGGTGACAATCCATTTTCGAAAAACAAGTGAACGTGAAGTATCGAAACGGAAGCGAAGATAATTCAATTGCAAGATGCTAAATAGTACAAACAATTGTAAAAATAGGCTAGGACTCATGCGTATGGACAAAGGAGCTCGAGAGCATAAGATTTAGAATACAGTAGGAAGTGGAGACGGCGCGAGAAGTCGATCTTTAATGAGCCTGAACAGGTATATTGCCTTAGGCTTCATATAGAATGAATATGGCATATTAGGCAAAGCAGCGCTCACAAAAGAAAACTCTGTAGAATCATTTATAGAAGAAAGCATGTAAGAAAGAGAGCAGGGCTCAGCGCAGAGCGTACTAAAAAGATTGTTTCAAACAATCTACGAACCAGTTATAGATACTGAAAGAAAATGTTCGCCACCGAAGTAAATTAACTTTGACTTGTCTTTCCCTATTTTTGCAATGGATTTGTCCTTTGCAGTCAAAACATCAAGAACCAAAGTTATCCTCGCCACTCGAACCCATTTTCATATTCGCCAAGATAAATACCACATTTATTCCTTGCATTACTATCGCTCCAACCAGCTCCGCATTACACTCGGCTCAGCTTGTAAAATTTTATCGCATTCACTCTGTACGCAGCCTAACTGTTTCTACTGCAAATACTAACTTCATTGTTTAAATTAACATTAAATAAAAACAAAATATTATATTTACATCTACTACGGGTTTCCAACGTCATGTCTTCAACGGGCTCAAATTCAGTATCAGTATCTAGATCTTCTGAGCTCTGAAACAAGAAATGTAATAAGCTTCTATGATTAAAAAAAACGAAAATCAATGAAGAAAGAATCAATAGGAAAATTTAGCAATAAGTTTTTAGTATTTTGTTATAGCTTAGTCATAATAAAAATTAGATAGGCATATTTTGAATAGAGGACGGACCAGATGACGATAATCATAGTTTAATATAAAAAGCAGTCAAGTGCGAGTCGGGCTCGCGCAAACAGGGTTCCGTACCAAAACAACATTCTTTAACATTTGAATTTAATTTCTCCTTGCCTGTCTGTCCATGAAACAAGGATAGCGTCATCTAATATGCAAACCCTTAATTCGAGACAGCAACCACACAAATAAAGCAGAAAACGTATATGACATAGTCCGCTTTTACACGATGCGACTCGGCCCCGGCGATTTTTTCGCATTCCGCTTTGAAATCGCGCATAGCTTTTACACGATGCGACTCGCTCCACTTCACATATTGACACAGAGTTTGCAGCTGGTTTTATTTGTGTAATTTGTAAACATTTAAAGCACTTATTCCACTCTTTGCTCATTTTCTTCTTTATATTTACTTTTTTGCGTAAAATTCTGTTCTGTTTCAGTTTATTTGCAATACGTATTCACTCGATTTCAAGTTTTAATTTACAGTCGACAGCGCGAAGCGCGAAAACGAATAAAGAGGAACGTCAGAAAATCAGAAAATCGCAGCACAATCGCTGCCCGAGCGATTTTGCGCGTTCCCCTGTCGTTTCACCCCTCTTTCCTACATTCTTCCGTGTCTCCGGGGCCGAGTCGCATCGTGTAAAAGCGGACATATAGGTTCTCTGTTCAAACGAGTAACCTAAAGCCGGTGGCACATAGAACACGTTACGTCCGTGAGAGCGATTTTTCAACTGACAGCGAAGTTGAAATGTATGCAATCGTAAGCAATGGATGCGTTGAAGCAACGCAAAAAGTTGAACAACTTTCAACTTTTGCCGGCCGGCAGAACTTTGACAGATATCAGCTGTTTTTATTGTTTTGCCGGCTTGTGATTTAGTGCGAAATGTTTTCTATTTCATTGTTTTCTTGTGATTTAGTGCGAAATGTTTTCTATTTCATTGTTTTGAAGAACAATTAATAGAAGCGGTGCAATATAAATGTTTTAATACAGAACATGAAGCAGCTATTTTCTATGCGAAACTATGAAAACTTCGCTCTCACGGACGCAACGAATTCTATGTGCCACCTTCTTAAGAATGCTGAGGGGTTTGGGGGAAGGATAAATTTTCGATATTTTGAGCTTTATCTTCGTAGCCAATAACCTGAAATTATGGTAAAATTATTTTTGGAATCTGTAGACGTAGCCCTTCTAACGATACCCCACAAGATATTGTGTCAAATAAAAAGTATCCGCGGTTTTATGGTACAATTAAAATAAAAATTGTATCTATTGAAAATCAATTTTAATCAAGTATCCATATTTTGGCCATCCATATGACCTTCGGTGTAGAATTTCATTTGTTTATCGGCGAAAAACTTGGTCAAATGATTTTCAGCGGCTCCGCGGTCGGTCAATTCTTTACCATTAAGAGAGTATGTATTGCAGAGACCGAAACAAATGATAGTCAGATGGTGCAAGGTCCGGGCACTAGTGTTGCCACATTTGTCGATAACAACATCATCTTGTAACGAAAAACCGTGGATACTTTTTATTTTACACAATATCTTGTGGGGTATCGTTAAAAGGGCTACGTCTACAGATTTTAATTCCGACGCATCATCCCACTCGGTTACTTGGTATAGGGTATTATTCTGTAGGGCTAACCCGACTGATGCTTCATTAGGGTTAGCCGGACAGAATAGTACCCTACACCTTATAAGGCGTGGGACGGAAGGTCCACTGAAAGAAATTAATTTGTAGGTGTAATAAATTTACCGCCTACATGGTGGGCGGACCACTCCCATTCTTGACAAACTACTAGATATTCCTAATAGGACTATATATGCCAAATATTGACACTGTGGAGGGTCTTCAACAGAAATTATCGGTGTATTTAAATTACCGCCTACATGGTGGGCGGACCACGCCCATTTTTGGAAAATTTAAAGGTATATGTAACAGAAATGAAGTGACTAAATATGGACGCTCTGATGCATATATTATGGATGTTGTGAAGATTTTACGTTTAGCGCCTATATAGTGGGCTGACCACGCCCATTTTCTTGTATGGCCTATAAGGCCGATATATCAATTCGCCAACTAAATGTCATTCGTTTGAATTCATAAATAGCCAATTGCGAGCCATTTTAACGGAAAACAAGTAAGGAGGCATCAGTCGGGTTTCACCGACAGAGTAATACCCTACACCAAGTAACCGAGTGGGTGGACCACGCCCATTTTTGACAAACTAATTGATATTCCTAATAGGATTGTAAATAGCAAATATTGACACTCTGCTCTGGGGGTCTATATCGTTATATAATATAATTTATGTATAATTTACCGCCTTAATGGTGGGTGGACCACGCCCATTTTTTTGTATGTTCTAGAGGGCCTACACCTCACCAAAAATCATTGCAATAAATGAGTAATTAAACAAATTAAAGCCATTTTACTGGAAAAATTCCGGGGTAGTGGGACTTACAGGCCCGTTGTAGGCGTGTCATTCAACCGATTTGAATAATTTTAACACTTTACCTAACCCGAGGTCCACTGTGACTGTGTAACAAATTTGGTTTAAATCAGACATTTGAAGGTTGGCACAACTTGCCAAAAACATATGTTCAATTATGGAGGCAGCGCGAACTAATAATTTTTCGTCGGCCGAAAGAAGTGAATTATTGGATATTGTGCAAAGAATCCACAGTTTATATTATTTGTGATACTACGGGATCATTTATATGTGCTATACCATGCAGTTTTATGTTTAATTTGATCTCTAACAAATTGAAATATATTCCACGCAGCTTGCTTGCACATCCGAAATCAGCTGTTTATTTGTTTGCGATTGCAACTCTGTGGCGTACTTAAATATCCACAATCGGCTATTTACATAAATCGTATTTAACTTCCAACTGTGAAGCTGAAATTCCCTCTTTAAACTGCAATCGGAGTTTAAATATCTACTGTGAAACTGGCCCTAAGTAGTCGGGAAGTGGGTGAAAACTTGATTACTAGATTTGACTACAAACCTGAAGTGAAGTTAATAAAAAGCTTATAAAAAGGAGCGGCCCGAGAACGGAACCTTGAGGCACAACACTGCAGACAGACTTGTATTGAGAGCACTTATGGCAACATTAACTACGTATACACGACATTTCAAATCGGATTGAGTCAATTCGCATCGACTTAAAACAGTCGTAAACGTATCGAGTCAAAGCGCTTTTCAAATGAGTTTAAAATTTTCGAGTCGATTCGAAAATGCGTATAAACGATTAAACATTTTCAAAGTGGTTTGAAAATCAGCTTTTCTGTGAATTTTAAGTAAAAAGCAAGCTGATCTTCATTAGACGCCAAAAATATATTGAAAAAGAAAGCTTCAGAACGCGAACAAAAGTGGAAAGTGCAAAGAAATGAGATTTCTGTGTTTAATAATTTTTGACAAGTGTCACAATTTTCAAGCCGTCTTCAGTCGATTCGCTTCAAAAGTCAATGTATAAACCTCTGGATCGAAAGCGTATCGAGTCAAAGCGAATCGACTGGGACTGTCGTATAAACATGGTAATTTACTTTCTGCACTCTGTTCGATAAATAGCTACGGATTAGATTAACAGAATTATCGCAAAACCCATAATAGTTTTTGGCAAAGTAAAGAATGATTTACAGTGTCAAATGCTTTAGAGAAATCAAGCAACGTGTTGCAGCTCATTTATACATTTTTGGCGCCCAACGTGGGGCTAACTCATCATTGGCTATTGGAAAATTGGAGGAATTTGGAAGCGGAAGCTTAGATTACATGCAATCAACTTAGTTGAAGCTTACTTTAAGCAACTTTTATCCATACAAACCGATATTTAAATTCTGAATGACAAGGATAATGCACGGCCTCAGTTGGAGGACTTGTGCATAACTACAAAAACAAAGATCATTGAGTTGTTAGGCGACAATTACAAACGCACATCGTTGGAAAACTCATTCGCAATTCCTGTAAGCACTACCAGCAAATTACCCAGTTTGCAACTCCCTAAATTTGATTGGAAATATTCAGCTTACAACAATTTTATAGATTATTTCAAGCAATTGGTCGACAATGACGTTGCGTTATCGAAAATAGAAAAGTTCAATCATTTATTGCGTTGCTTATCGGGATCGGCGTTGGATACCGTCAGAGGGTTTCAAGTTACGGCGGACAATTATTGGGACCAATCGGTTTGCCCTGCTAGCCGAAAACCCTCATAAAATACGGAAAACTCCGGCAAGTAGACTCTGCAACATATTTCCCGACCTACCCCCTACTAAAAAATCTGACCCCAAATTTATAACTCTCCTCGTGCAACGAAAACAAGCCTCTATCTCACTATTCGTGTTTCTCAGTGCAAAAATCACTTAATTTAATCAGCAAAGACATATTATCCATCTCTGAATTACTTGACGGCAATATTCTCTTATTAGCCAAAGATAAACGCACTGCAGAAAAATTTATTGCCGCTAAAGAGCTCGTCGGCATTTGCGCCATACAATCGAAGTACCACGATAACCTGAACCACACAAAAGGTACTGTTTATGCCCCATGTCTAAACTATGTGTCAGACAGCGAAATAGTTCAGGAACTAAGTTCACAAGGTGTCGTCTCGATATACAAATTTCAAAAAAACTTCAATGGCATTATGAAACCAAGTGGCGTGGTTTCGTTAACGTTTGATTTGTATCATCTTCCCGAAAAGGTTGATATTGCTTGGCACAATGTTAGGGTTAGGAAGTACATCCCTAATCCAATGCTCTGCAAAAACTGCCAGCTGTTTGGACACACAGCAAAATATTGCAAACGGCCTCCTTCATGCGAACAATGCAACTTGCCACCTCACACCCCTGTCGGATGTTCCCGCACATACTGCGCTAACTGTCATGACGAACACTCCTCTTCGTCCAGAGATTGTCCAAAATACCAACAAGCGCGAGAGATTCTAAAAATAAAAATCAACAACAAATGCTCAATGAGCGAAGACACGAAAAAGTACACAGCACAAATCCCCATTCGAACCGACTCTTCCCCCTCTTACTCATCAATACTCACAGCAAGTAACAATGTCCCACAACTCAACAATAAAATTCCACCAACAACTCTCACGTCAAACACAAACCCAGCAGAACACCAAGCAATATCAATAGTAAACAGCCAAACCACCAACTCAACCTCTACTCCAAATCAGGGACCGAAAATAACGATTATTTTTCAAAATTCAATGAAAAAAATCAACATGTTCTTGAGCATTACTCATAAAAATCAAAAATAATCGTTATGTGTTGAGTTTTATTTTTCTGCTCACGAATAAAAATAATTTTCTGATTTTTATTTTTCTGCTCAAGAATAAAAATTATTTTCTGATTTTTATTTTTCTGCTCAAGAATAAAAATCAACTTTTGATTTTTATTTTTCTGCTCAAGAATAAAAATTATTTTCTGATTTTTATTTTTCTGCTCAAGAATAACAGTTATTTTTGATTTATATTTTTCTGCTCAGGAATAAAAATCATTGCTTGAAATGAAAAACTCAAAACGGCTTTGAAATGGAAGCGGAATGCAAAGCTGCAAGCTGCTAAATAGCGCGAATAATTGTAACAAAGTGATTATAATAAATCTGTTTATTTGATAAATAGTTTTATTTTACGTTACATGCATTGGGCTTTTTGTGCATTTCTCTTGACTTGACCCAATCCATTAGTTTGAACGACTTGAGCTAGTGAGATATATATGAGATATGGATATATATGACGTTTGTCGTTCCAATAATCCATTATTTGAACTTTTAAGTCGACCGGTTTTGGTGCATAGCTCTTAATTTCGATTATAGCTTTTTGCAATTCCTCATCTTGGGACTCGCCGCCGGACACTTCATCTGACATACAGACCTCAATCGAGTTTAAAAGACACCCAAGTAAGGAAGTTGAGCTTTGGGATTGGGTATCGGATGCGGAAATTGTCGCCAACGCAGATCGGGCCGAAGATCTTGCGGAGCACTTTCCTCACGAACATTCCAAGTGAAGCTGCATTAGTCTGCGATATCACCCATGCTTCAGTGCCATAAAGCAATACGGGGATAATGAGCGTCTTATAGAGTATCAGTTTTGTCGGTCGAGAGAGGACTCTAGTTCTCAATTGTTTACCGAGGTCATAGTAGCACCACCATTAACGGATGTCAAGCATATGACCCAGCAGGCACCACGTGGAGGCTGTGTGTCAACTAGGCTATGAAGTAACAAGGATCGCTCTGGCTAACCCCAATCGGAAAGCGATCAGAAGCTTTACCCTGCACTTCCAAAACCCATGCCGTGCCGTAAACACAAAGTGGAAAATGCATGTAGTGTTGAAGCAAAGAGTATGTTAATATAATAGAGTGCGCATCTCATATAAAATTTTGGCTGCAAAACTTTTGTACTGCGGGTCTAGATCCTGACCCGCCGTTCACTCAAATTTTGAGCTTTTTACTCTCCATCACTCATCCTCTCAGAGAACCGCTCTGCAGCATGAAATTCCAAACTCAAAATAACTACAATCAGGGCAGCCAACTGGGGAAAATTCTCCGATTTCATGGGAATTTGAACTTTTCTTTTACATATTCTTAACAAAATGCTGATGTTTTGTATCACAGCATTTAGGAACTCAGCCATGCTGTATTATTTATTGTTTTATGTTTTTTATTACTATCACTTTTATTGAAAATGTGACTGAAGTGTCAATTCCCATGGGAGAATTTTTAAAGCATTTGAGAGAATTGGCTTTGACTGAGTTTGCACCCCTGATCGCACGACTCAATGGCTGTGTTCGTTCGTTTTTCGTACTCAAATGAGGCGAACGAGCATTTTTTGCTTTTTTTGATAGTCGTGTGCATGTGCTCTTCTGCGTTTCGGCAGCTCAGCCAACAAAATATACGAAGAATCAGAGCAGCGCTCGTCGATATTCCCGACAGCGCTGCTGTTTGATTCTGTGTTGTTGTTGTTTTTCACATGAAAGCCAAAAATTTCATATGTGGCGAACGAACATTTTTTGAAAATTGAAAATTGCGCGGCATTATTTCATACGCATTCAGCATACGCCCCATTCTACCATTTCGCTAGTACGAGTACGCATGTACATATATGTATGTAGGTGTGCTCTTGTGTGTTGCTGCCTGTGCGTTAAATATGCGCGATTTGTTGTTAGTTTTTTTATTTCGTTGCCTGATTATTGCAACAAAATATTCAGCTCGTATGTATGTACATATGTGTGTGTTATTGTAAAAAATTCAGCTATGAAATCCCTATAAGCAATTCAGTAGTCAAATTCGAAAATTTTCTTCTTGTTTGCTATTTGCTTTTTTTGAGTATTTTTAATTTATTTAGGTGCATTGTGAAATTGAAATTGAAAAATCAAAGCAAGCGGTTTTTTTTCTTTTTTGTTTTATATAATTGTCAAAAATCTTTTGCATTGGAAAATTTAAATCAGTTGCTCAGAAGGAAATGAAAAAATTTATCTAAAATGAAATATTTTTGCTTTTATATTTGCTCTTTTGTGCGCTCAGTAGCAGACGAGCACACACGAAATGCTAAATCAACGACTGTCAACGAAATTCTCTGAGCGGTTGAGTAGTTTTTGTGTCTCCCTTTGCCGCGACCGAAATATGGAAAATGGCCCTCACTTCGATTTGCCGAAAATTTGAGTGATGCGCACTCTATTATATTAACATACTCTTTGGTTGAAGCTTGCAGTTGAACTGCATTCCGCTTCCATTTCAAAGCCGTTTTGAGTTTTTCATTTCAAGCAATGATTTTTATTCCTGAGCAGAAAAATATAAATCAAAAATAACTGTTATTCTTGAGCAGAAAAATAAAAATCAGAAAATAATTTTTATTCTTGAGCAGAAAAATAAAAATCAATAGTTGATTTTTATTCTTGAGCAGAAAAATAAAAATCAGAAAATAATTTTTATTCTTGAGCAGAAAAATAATAAAATTATATAAAAAAAAACTTTTTAAAAATAAGCTTTAATTTATTTAATGTACTAAAAAGTAGAAAATAAATTGTTTCCAAGTCACCTCTATCTTACTATCAATAAAAGCTTGGGGCGCTCATGTGTTCAATATTTGTCAACCAGTTACCACAATATTTTATTTAAATAATTTTTTGCAAATAGATTCTAGTAATGAATGATATTTTGAATATGGATATTGAGCGCACAAGCTTTTATTAATAGTAAGATAGAGGTGACTTGGAAACAATTTATTTTCTACTTTTTAGTACATTAAATAAATTAAAGCTTATTTTTAAAAAGTTTTTTTTTTATATAATTTTATTTTCTACTTTTTAGTCTTCCATAGATTCAATTTTAGAGCTCTGAAATTTTTCGCAAAAAGAATTTAAAACTTGCAGAGCAGTACACAATATTTAGGGTATTAACAGTGTTTCCTATCGTCATATGTCATATCCTCAATTTAACAAATAATACGGCTGTGATCGACCCTAATATTCGTGGCGCGATAAGTTGTTGTTGTTTTGCTTGCAAGGCGCGGCGAGCTCGGTCCATGCATGGAAATTTCCAATGAAATTGAATATGACTTTTGAAATACATTGGCTGCCGTATTGTATTTGTCGTATTTGATTTTTGTATAAGAAAAGCAAACTTATTTTTATGACTGTTGTATATTCTTATTTCAAATAACATATACGACAAATATGAGACACTGTGAAAACCCTAATTATATTGGTATTCACAAAAAGGTACTGAAGGTAGGTGGTACCGCGGTAATTTTCAAACTAAAATAGTACTGAATTTTGCATGTTGTTCCTATACGTTTCTATAATTTAACCGCGCAGGGACTAATGAGAGCAGGAGTCCTAACGCCATGGGAAAAAGTCGCTCATAGAAACAAAAAAAGAAAAGCATCCAAGAGGCGACTGCATACGAAATTTCAATGCTGCACGACCTTTAGTTCCAAAGCTAATAGAGATAAAAAATTTGTTTGTATGGGGGTGCCACGCCCCCTTATCCAGTGCCCGCCTTATTTTCTCAGTAGAAGGATATGGATATGTAGTAAGTTCCTACCGAGTTTCATTGATGTGTGATGTGTAGTTCTAAAGTTATACACAAATCTGGAGTTGGTAAAAAAGTGCCACGCCCCTTATCCTACGCCCATAAAATTTATTGATTCATGTATTGGGCTCGTGTTTAGGCATGTATGCAAAGTTTCATATCTCTAAGTAGTCGGGAAGTGGGTGAAAAATTGATTACTAGATTTGACGACCCACACACATACCGGATGTGAGCCTAATAGAAAGCTTATAAAAAAGTGCCACGCCCTTTTTTTTAAATTTTACCAGTGGGACGACACACCCAAGAGGCGATTGCATACGAACTTTCAGTGCTGCACGACCTTTAGTTCCAAAGCTAATCGAGATCAAAAATTTTGTTTGTATGGGCGGTGCCACGCCCCCTTATCCAGTGCCCGCCTTATTTTCTCAGTAGAAGGATATGGATATGTAGTAAGTTCCTACCGAGTTTCATTGATGTGTGATTTGTAGTTCTAAAGTTATACACAAATCTGTAGTTGATAAAAAAGTGCCACGGCCCTTATCCTACGCCCATAAAATTTTACCAGTGGGACGACACATCCAAGAGGCGACTGCATACGAAATTTCAATGCTGCACGACCTTTAGTTCCAAAGCTAATCGAGATTAAAAATTTTGTTTTTATGGGCGGTGTCACGCCCCCTTATCCAGTGCCCGCCTTATTTTCTCAGTAGAAGGATATGGATATGTAGTAAATTCCTACCGAGTTTCATTAATGTGTGATGTGTAGTTCTAAAGTTATACACAAATCTGGAGTTGGTAAAAAAGTGTCATGCCCCTTATCCTACGCCCATAAAATTTTACCAGTGGGACGACACATCCAAGAGGCGACTGCATACGAAATTTCAATGCTGCACGACCTTTAGTTTCAAAGCTAATCGAGATCAAAAATTTTGTTTGTATGGGGGGTGCCACGCCCCCTAATCCTACGCCCATAAAATTTTACCAGTGGGACGACACATCCAAGAGGCGACAGCATACGAAATTTCAATGCTGCACGGCCTTTACTTCCAAAGCTAATCGAGATCAAAAATTTTTTTTGTATGGGGGTGCCACGCCCCCTTATCCAGTGCCCCCTTATTTTCTCAGTAGAAGGATATGGATATGTAGTAAGTTCCTACCGAGTTTCATTGATGTGTGATGTGCAGTTCTAAAGTTATACACAAATCTGGAGTTTATAAAAAAGTGCCACGCCCCTTATCCTACGCCCATAAAATTTATTGATTCATGTATTGGGCTCGTGTTTAGGCATGTATGCAAAGTTTCAGATCTCTAAGTAGTCGGGAAGTGGGTGAAAAATTGATTACTAGATTTGACGACCCACACACATACCGGATGTGAACCTAATAGAAAGCTTATAAAAATCAGAAGTTGATTTTTTCGATTGAGTAGAAAAATAAAAATCAGAAAATAATTTGTATTCGTGAGCAGAAAAATAAAACTCAAAATAATTCTTATTCTTGAACAGAAAAGTAAAAATCAGAAAATAACTTTTAAATTTTGATTTTTATTATTTTGCTTATAACGATTACGGTCCCTGCTCCAAATACTCAAACACACCATTCGACACTGAATCCAAACAATATTACTTCCAACAACAATCACTCATTAAACAACATAACCAATTCTCCCAATACTCTCTCCCCCGCCAAACCGTTAGAATTAAATAACAACAAGAACTCAACTACTGCCGCACTCTCCACTCCCTACACCGACATTATATCCGACGATGACTCTTAAATAAAACAACTCTCTTACCTCACATACACTCAACTCTCTTCCTATCTACTCTCTCTCATGATCTCTTTACTACAATGGAACGTTAACGGCTACTGGAACAACTACCACGAAATTGAAATTCTGATAAAAAAAAACATAAACCATCTATAATATCGCTACAAGAAAAACACATTGCTTTCAATAAAACTACTTTTTTACCCAAAAACTATTCGGGATATTTTCATAATCTCCCACAGAATACAACAAACAAGCAGAGCATCTGCGTTTTAATTAAAAACGAAATCCCACACAAAATATTACCAATAATTTCAAACATCTCCACACTCGCCATAGAATTCAACATAGGCATTACAATAACAATAATCTCGGTGTACATTCCACCAAACCAGAACTTCAACCCAATAGACATATTTTCTCCACTCCAAACTATCTCCACTCCATACATACTGTTAGGCGACTTTAATTCATGGAGTACCCTCTGGGGCTCCAACACCACCAACGCAAGGGGCAAAGCTATCGAAGACGTCATACTTAGCTCCAACATGATCATACTAAACGACGGCTCTCCTACCCATTTTTCCACTTACCAAACTTTTTCCCATGTCGATCTCACACTCAGTTCCGCCAATCTTGCTCCAAAATGCTCAACATCAACTCTTCCCGACTTAAATGGAAGTGACCATTTTCCCATCTTGACAACAATAGACTCACCTTTAAATACAAATATACCCGCTTTTACTCCAAAATTCATTTGCTGTAGAGCAGACTGGGTCAAATTTCACACCCACTGCTCGAACATATCCCCCAATAGCTCAATCTCCAATAACATCAACCAAGAGGCCGCTAAAATCCACAAAATCATCCGGACAGCAGCCCACCACCACATCCCGCAGTCTAAACCATTCCGCTCCAACAAAGTGGTACCCTGGTGGGATCCTAACCTAGCTAAACTCCGCTCGGACAAGCAAAAAACATGGGCCGAATTCAAACTTCTCCGTTCCACTGAAAACCTCATTAAATACAAAAAAGCCAATGCGTCTTTCAGATTCCATGCAAAGAAGGCAAAAAGAACTAGCTTGGAAAACCTAACTGAAACCGTCAACCCTTCTTCCAGTCCAAAAAAATCTGGTCTGAAATTAAAAAACTAGTTGGCTCCTACAAACCACTGAAAATAGCTGTTCTTAATTCACCAAACGGGTACCTAACATCCCCAAACGATATCGCCAACCATTTCTGCACTTCCTGGTCCGAATACGCAACAGACTCGAATTTTTCAGCTAATTTCTCTGCCTCTAAATACTCCACATTAAATACACCAAATACCATCTCCTACCCTTTATCAAAGAGCGCAACAGCACTCGAGCAGGATATTTCAATATTCGTATTCGATGTCGCAGTCGCCAATGCCAAAGGCAAGACACCTGGCTTCGACAAGATATTATACCCAATGCTGAAAAATATTCCCCGGCATCTCAAAAACAGAATCATCAAGTTATATAATAACATTCTCAACTCCGGAGTTTACCCTCAAGCGTGGAAATGCGCTGACGTAGTCCCTATCTTGAAGCCCAGCAAATGTCCCACAGAACTGTCAAGCTACCGCCCAATATCATTACTTCCTTGCTTAGGAAAAATTTGCGAAAAAATAGTTGTATCTCGCCTCATGTGGTTCGCGCTGAAAAACAAATTAATAAACCCAAACCAAGTAGCTTTTAAACCAGGACAATGGACATGCTCTTCTACACTTCGAGCATTTCACTTCCACCGCAATTTCACACAAAAACCACGTTACTGCACTAAGTTTAGACTTTGAAAAGGCTTTTGACCGTATCGGCATCCACGTTGTCTTACGACAACTACAAAAGTGGAAAGTTGGAAAAAAGACTTAACTTCATAAAAGCCTTTCTTTCTAACCGGAAGTTTAGAGTCAAGTGCAATAACGTACTCTCACAATACCGACCCTTACAAAATGGCATCCCCCAGGGATCACCAATAGCTGTGTTAATCTTCGTCATCGCATTTGACGAAATAAGCCACATCATCGATAAGTACAACGTTAAGTACTCTTTATACGAAGATGATGTCATAATTTTCTCTAAAACTCACGCTCAAGCCGCGGTAATGAAGATATTCACAGATATTCTCAACGACATATCAGAATGGCCACTTGACTCTGGTGCAAGTATATCGTTTCAGAAGTGTAATTCTTTACACATATGTCGAAAAAAGAATTGCAACGGCTTCAACTTAGTTTATAATAACATTAACATACAAGATGTAGAATTCCTTAAAATTCTAGGTATAACATTTGATAAAAACTTAAGTTTTAAGCAACACTGTATTAGCCTTAAGACAAAATTGAATTCAAGACTAAATATTATCAAATACCTGGCTTCGAAGCATAGCTATGTACATACTTCATCTCTTATTAACGCTACCAACTCCTTGCTACTATCGGTGATCGACTACGGCCTGGCGGTTTATGGTCATTGTGCTAAGAGCACAATTAGACAACTGTTTGCGCCCTACCACAACGCAGTTCGGAGGAGTCTTCGTGCTTTCCCCACATCGTCAGTTAAATCCATGCTTGCTGAATCCGGCCTCCCGGAGATAAAAGACCGTCTACAACAATGCTGCCTCCGCCTTATACCAAAACTATACATCTCAAACAACAAAATACTTCTCTCTGACGTCAACAACACAATCAAACGTAAACATAAGCTTAAACGTCCTTCAGTAATCTGCAGAATCGTGGAGCTAGCCTACAGCACCGATATCCCGATCAAAACTACACTCACCTGCCCTATATCCAGCGCCCCGTGGCTGTTACCAAACTCATCCATAATCACCGAACTTTACAACTACCCCAAATCCAAAACTAGCGCAATAAAATACAAGGCATTGTTCTCCGAACTGAAACACAAATTAACCCACACTGGGTGGAATTTCATCTACACGGACGGATCGCAAAACCAACACAATACATCTTACGCTGTCGTCACCGACAACTTCTCCACAGTACAAAATGGGCTACTGCTCCCACACTGCTCTATTTTTACTGCCGATCTATTTGCTGTTCATATCGCCGTCCACTTTGCCGCAACATCCAAAGGCAAATTTGTCGTATGCACCGACAGTAAATCAATAATCACTGCTGTGCAACACCTCACAAACAACTCCCAACTCGTCAAAAAACAAACTCATTCAGCACACAAATAAAATTAAACTGATGTGGGTACCAAGTCATTGTGGCATTACAGGGAATGAACACGCCGATACAGTTGCCAAAGCCACCATCAACTCCCCAGCATTATTCTCGCCAATATTTGAAAAACACGATATTTTACGAACCTTAAACAAGTATCATAAGCAGCAACTTAAGCGCCAATCAGTCACCGCGTATCGTATTTAATCATATCGCAGACAAAACCTGTTTTACCCGAGCTCTATACATGCGTTCGCTCCTGACGTATTTACTCGGATCGTAACGCAGAAATGCTCATAGAAATAGGTCTCTCTCAGACATTTACGATACGCGTTGACTGATTGGCGCTTTAGCGAAGAATGGCAACAATACCAACACCACTACAAATCCATCAACCCCGACAAAAGCAAAGCTATTTACCCTACCTCCAACGGACACACAAAACTCACTCACGGACAACTGCTAACTGGAAACGGCGCCAGCGGTTGTCAATTCTGCAACTTTCATACAATGACCATAAGCCACATACTAAATGACTGTCCATCGTTTGCCAACGAAAGAACAAATATCTTTGGAAACACACCACCAACAGACACATTAAACACAATAAGCAACTCAAATATACAGAACATGTAAGCCGAAAGCCCCTGTAGCTAGTGCTGCTTCCGTAGTTTTATAATTATTTATAATTGTAATTCTCTTTTAAATAAATAAATATACAAAGGCGCTTGAACGACTTACTGAACGCTACGACAATAAAACTTTAATCTTTCTCGAACACATTTCGGAGCTCTACAGTTTATCAGAAGTTAAGGGACCCTCAGCGACACAGTTTCGAGGCTTGGTAGATAGCGCGTCAGCAATTTTCAGATCATTGAAAACGTTAGGCTCGTCTGATGATATTTGCAATGTTATGGTCATACACCTTATGTCAGAAGGTCGATGCGGATACTCAGTTGAAATGGAAGGAGCATTTGAATTTCGACAAATTGCCTTCTTGGGAAGCATTCTCTAAACACTTGGAACGTAGATGCCAACATGCGTCATCGGTTCGTCCACATGAGAGTAGTGGTAAACGTCTACCTTTCCGCTCCCACCAACGCAATCGCACTCTTTTCTACACAGCGCAAAAGGCCTGTGTGCTTTGCAAGGGCAATGATCATTGGCTAAGTGGTTGTTAGTAGTATGAATATGCCGGTTCTGGCGCAAGGGAAGGAGCGGGTTGAGTAGGGTTCAGTGAAAAATTTGTATGTGTGGAGCAGAAAATTTGCTCCACCATATGTAGGGGTGAAACGATGACGTCATCAGTGAAAATGACGTCATCAGTGATAATGTAAACAATATGATAAAATTAGAATTTCGCAATTCGAATTTCACAATTAGATGTAATTTGAAATCGTTTATGTATGTATGTATGTATGTGTGCATGTGTATGTATATATGTATGTATGTATGTATATATATATGTATGTATGTATGCATATATATATATGTGTGTATGTATATATATATGTGTATATGTGTGTATGTATGTATGTATACATGTATGTATATGGGATCGAGAACCTAAGCGCGGGGGCAAGCGCGAGAGCGGCTCTATCGTTGTTCATAACAATATGTTTGTTTTGTGATAACGCAGGAGCACAGCTAAGAATGAACAGCATATTGATTCTTGCTAACCAGCCATAGAGCGATAATGTGTGCTGTATGATGCATATGACTTAGAATTTTTAAGAGGAAGATCAATTTTGTTTGTTTACATTAAAGATTCGTTGGCGATAGTAGTATATGAGGCATTAGCGTGTGAATATTGTTTGTTTACATTAAAGATTCGTTGGCGATAGTAGTATATGACGCATTAGCGTGTGAATATAACTAATGATTTTTATGAGCAGGAACACAGCTAAGAATTAACAACAAGTTGGATATAGCTTATTTCAATCTTGAACTTTTATAAACAAATATTATGAAAATGAAGAAAGAAATGAAGGATACAAATACAATCCTATATATTTCATATTTAAGCTTGCAGCAGATAAAGTGTAAATTTGAAATATTTTAACTGAAACTTGTCTCAGGCTTCTCCAAAGCATTGAATATAGAAAATGGATAGTCAACATTTGCTATCTGGTACGCTATTCTTCCACATAATGCGTTCACCATATCAATCTACAGGAATTTATACTAACAATATTTTATTTAAATAAAATAACAAAAGATTAATAAAAATGTTTATTTATTCATTTCAGTATGCTGATTTACAAATCTTATAGACTATAACAAACGGAAAAAGCTTAACCTAAAGCAATTAGCATTTACATCTTAATCTAGACATTGTTGTAAAAACTTATGGATACACAATTTGAACAACATGTTAATTATTTTTCAATTAATTTGATAATGTCCCCACGCTAATGTGTTAACACCATCTTCTTGAATACATCTCTTATCATCTGAACAACTTAATATTAATTTTTTGAGCTCTTGTGTATACAATTGATGAACTCTTGATCTAAATATATACATATTACCATAGAATTGTTTCTTCCTCAACAAACAATCTTTATAATCTTCTATACTAAGGTTTTTTAATAAAGCTTTTTTAACGCCTTTTGCTTTTTTTACTTGTTTACAATTGATCGTATCAATAGAATACATTTTTGATCGAAGGCCGACGAATTCCCTCATTATATTTCCGTTGTTTTCATCTTTCATCATGCCGAGAACTTTTTTGTTTTTCAAAGGCAAATTGAAGGCATTGTCATTTGAATATCCTGAAGTATCGAAATACAAATCTATATCATCTCTAATGTCTTTATAAAAATCTTCAGTCTGAATATTGTAAATGAATGAGTCTGTATCCATGTAATTTAAAGTTAAATTTACACCAAATTTCGGTTTCATATAATTATAATGGAAATCATACATTTTTAATTTGGATAATTCAAGTACCGTAAAACCTAAATATATAGGTTTATTATACAACGAATGAACCCTATTCAATTGGATTGCAACCATGTCATCTGTAAACAATGTAGAGCTATGATAATTGGGTTTTGCAATTAGAGCGCGAGCACCTAAATGTTTTCTATAACTTTCCCATTCAGTTACAATTTTAACATCTTTTCTCTTATCGACATTTTCCATTGTTTTGCCGTATACGGCATTATTTAAGAGTTTAAAGAAATTTTTTTCAAACTCGTTTTTAGCTAATGTTCTATGATGAGTATTCAAATCTATATATTGCTTCAACCAACTCGACTGTTTAAATTTCAAAATTGTGTGTATTTTTTTCAACTTTAATCCATTTGCTAGACATTGCTTAAGATTTCTATGATGAATAATGTAATTAGTTTTATTATTTAAATCTGCTATTAATTTTTTACATTGGGTTATGGGGCTGTTTTTATTTTCTACACAAAATGGCAAGTCATTATGTAGAATATGGTAATTTTCTGGATACTCTAAATCTACTTCAAGTATATAACCAAAAGAAGAATTTTCTTCAATTGATTCTATCTCAAAGTCATCGAAATTTTGCATCCATTCAAATCCACCATATGGAAGCTTTTCCGACATTGCCCAACCATACAGATTATTTGCATCTAAATACATTAAATATTCTGATGGTTGGGTAATGTCGTAATCACTCATATATTTATTGTTTGCCTTGGAATGTCTCTTGCAGCATTGAACAAGTCCACCTCGTATTCCCTTTTGTACAAAATTGTACATATCTATATCGGTAAGGAGCTCAAGTTCAATATTAGTTGTTTTAAGCATTGCATCCCAAGATAAGCCTGGAGCAGTATAATATTGACAGGGATCTAGCCCATAAATATTTTTGCAAACCTTTCTAAAATTTTCAAAAATATCTGTCAATAGTAAAACATCTGTTTTCAAATACAACATCATATAACTAAGCAATGTCGAACAATTGAAAACATCCCAAACTTTTTCAGCATGTTCATAATCCTCAATTGAACATTCTATATTACACAATTTGTTGAAAAATTCATGTCGAGTTGGAAGTTTTTTCTCATTAAGGCGATCTACAGAATTTATATAATCATAGGGAAAGACACCCTTTCTTCTGACTAAATTAAACTCAGCTTCAATTGGATACATCTCTCTTGTAATATGTAAATCATTAACTGCTAAATTATTAGCTAAACTATCTAAGCTTGATGCCATAAACCGAAATGAATCTAAAAATCGCAATTCAATTGTATTTTTCTCATCCACAAATATGCGTTTCGAAAGAGATACATACAATTCCTTATTTAAAGGGATTACATGTATATCTCCTGGAAATAATGTGAGTTCTTTGATAAAAAGATGACAATCATAACCGGAAAAGTTATGGAAAAATATAGGAATAAATTTTGCAATCTGATATCTCAAATTGCATTCATTATGGGCTGGTCCTCTATATTTTCCAGTTAAATGGCAATGATCAGCCACTCTATCATTTCCCAGCTCTTTATTACAGATATGACATAATATGCTATCAAATTGTTTTCGAATTTCCTCAGATGTGAGGAAATTCATCGGCCTTACTATAGCTAAATATTTATAATAAATATCTTTTAAATCTCTAACTAAATACTCTACAAATTTTTTTGGTGAATCTACACCTGAATATTGAACTAATTTACTATAACTATTATTAGAACATTTTATATAATAACTAAATGCAAAAGGTACATGCTTTTGAATACTCTTAACTTGTGCTGAGTTTTGAAAATTTTCACTTTGTAAAATACACTCAAAATCAGCATATACTACAACGGGTACATCTAACTCCCGTTCATAATTTTTATATCGTAGAACTACATTCTTACCTCTTGGCATTTCACAAACAATTTTGTTACAGCCAAGTTTGTGAAATGCCAACGCTTCTGCACTATGCCTATACTGCAGGCAGTTGTTGCATATAAATATTCGATGTTCATGCTGAGTAGATTGTTTACATAGCAATCTATTGAAAAAATAGAAAACCAAAATATATCAAAATTTTAAATATATAAATCGTATAATATATATAAATATTGTATATAAATTGTTGTTATTCTTATTATTGAATATATGTACCTTGAAATATGTTTTATCCACACGTAGTGGAACTGCTGTTCTTTCTGGATTAGCATCAGGTTGATATGGTGCTCCTTTTCGACAGCAGTGCTATAGTAGGGACCAACTACTTTATGGAGCTCTTCATCGAATCCGAAAATATTAATGCTGATGCTGCTGTTTTGGTCCTCAAACTTTTTTGCGTCTTTAATTAGTAAAGGGAATGTCAGATCCTTGAAATTTAGCTCTATATTGTTGCGCAAGGTTATTAAATCAGCCTTAATGTCTGCTATTTGATAGTTGCAACATCTCTGAGGATCACGTTCCACTGGACACAGCGCTGATATTATCGCCCACTTGAAACAGAATTCATCACTATTTCGTATATTTAAACAGGCTTTCTTCTTGTACACTTCATATGGTAGTGGTAGATACCGCGATCCTTTTATTGGTCTATATTGATTGATGTTAATTTCCAGATGAGAGAGTCTTATTAATGTCCAGCCGCTATCTCTTTCTTGAAATTCAGCTAGTTTTGTGCAGAGTTGCGTACACATGTCCTCATAGCTAGAAATCACTTGTGGTTCAATTTGAGCTACACTCATTTTAGTTTGAAATGATTTCAAGTCAATAACTATTTCATCATCACTGGACATTTTTATGAATTCAGCAAACAGTTCTATATTATATTTAAATGCTGAATGTTTTTCAAGCATATCGTTTAACATTTTTATTATAATTGATTGAGC
Organism: Neria commutata; assembly: GCA_963457695.1. Classification (NCBI taxonomy): domain Eukaryota; kingdom Metazoa; phylum Arthropoda; class Insecta; order Diptera; family Micropezidae; genus Neria; species Neria commutata. The sequence goes on from OY735245.1 coordinate 34,809,878, forward strand.
ATTTTTCAAAAATTGATCAGGTATTAGTTGACCTTCATCTTTATTTTCAAATACAACTGTTTCAATGCGCTCATTAAACGCCGATTTAACACTTTTAAAGTTTTCATCTTTTGTAATCGCACAATTTCTCTTATGTTTATTTGTGCGTACGTGATAGTTCCAGGATTTGAATATAACATTTTCACCGCAACTGTTGCAAAGCACTTCTCTGTTGAAATCAATCAACTGATTTACATTATTGTTATTATTATTATTATTATTATTGCTGCACGATGGCAGACAATCTTGTGGCTGATGATAGACTTTAGTATGTCGTGCTAACTTATCAGCTCTCGAAAATGTTTGTTTGCATATTTCACATGCAATATCGACTTTATTATGTTTATTTAAAATATGTCGATTTAGCGTATATTTATAACTAAATCCGCATCCGCACACTTCACAATTGAATCCTTTCATTTTGATTTTTTTTAAATTACAATAGTTTTGAGCTTTTATCCTTGTTGCTGTTCAGATGAAAGTTGAAACAGTACTATTAAAGCTTCACGTTCATTCGTCCTTTATATTTGAAGCGACAATGAGCCGAACGATAATTTTTGCGCTCGGTTTCTGTGTTGTTGTTTATATATGCTGACTGAGCATTTTTGTGTTCGGTTTCTGTATTGTTGTTGTTTATATATGCTAACTGAGCATTTTTGTGTTCGGTTTCTGTATTGTTGTTGTTTATATATGCTGACTGAGCATTTTTGTGTTCGGTTTCTGTGTTGTTGTTGTTTATATATGCTGACTGAGCATTTTTGTGTTCGGTTTCTGTATTGTTGTTGTTTATATATGCTGACTGAGCATTTTTGCGCTCGGTTTCTATGTTGTTGTTGTTTATATATATATGCTGACTGAGCATTTTTGTGTTCGGGTTCTGTGTTGTTGTTGTTTATAATGAAGCTTCGCTCTCGGAAGCACCCGCTGTGTCCGTTGTTGCTGCTGTCTATAATGAAGCTTCGCTCTCGGAAGCACCCGCTGTGTCCGTTGTTGCTGCTGTCTATAATGAAGCTTCGCTCTCGGAAGCACCCACTGTGTCCTTTGTTACTGCTGTCTATAATAAAACTTCGCTCTCGGAAGCACCCGCTATGCCCGTCGTTGCTGCTGTTTGTTTCTGCGTAAGCAATGTCGTGTTCTCTACAAGCTGAATCCAAGGGATTAATTCCTCTATCGCCTCTTGCTAAACGTTTTTTCAATTTCGTCCCGGCCCACAAAACTGATAGCCTGGTAAATGAAGTTCCACTGGCAACGAATTTATTAGAACCTTAGCAAATTTTAAACACAGGCATTCAACGCTATAACAAATTACTAATACAATATTGGATACGGACTTCGCCTTGTGTGGGAATATTTTTGATAGAGTTTAATCAAAATGTTCTTTTAAAAATAGGTCATGTCAAATCATATAATCAACTAGGTATTATATATATATATTAAACAATGAAAGTCATTTTTTGTCATTCATTTTATGATTTCCGATTTTAAAAGTGTATCAGCTTATCCGCTATCAGCTTATCCGCTATCTGCTTATCTGCTATCAGCTTATCTGATATCAGCTTATCTGCTATCAGCTTATCTGCTATCAGCTTATCTGCTATCTGCTTATCTGATATCAGCTTATCTGCTATCAGATATCAGCTTATCAGCTCTATACCAGCTCTATACCAGCTTATCTGCTATCAGATATCAGGTATCAGATGTCAGGTATCAGATATCAGGTATCAGATATCAGGTATCAGGTTATCAGCTATCTGCTCTCAAGCTATTACAACTGATTCATCATCTTGATTTACTTGATAGCAGATAGTTGGTAACATACTAAACATTTAGTTACAGCATCTAACATTTTATTGTTTAATAAAAATATTGAACCCCTTTCTATAGCGTTCAGAATCAATATCGTCATCTTTGTTTATACCAAGGAATCCATATTTATCCTTCCAACATTCTGTGTACATTTAACAAAACGTTTTAAATGATATATCCCTACCAACATGATCATGATATATATGCTTCATATTCAGTTCATCTTGCTTAAACAAGGAATCCATATTTATCCTTACAACATTCTGTGTACATTTAACAAAACGTTTTAATGACATATCCCTACCAACATGATCCTGATATATATGCTTCATATTCAGTTCATCTTGCTTAAACAAGGAATCCATATTTGTCCTTCCAACATTCTGTGTACATTTAACAAAACGTTTTAAATGACATATCCCTACCAACATGATCATGATATATATGCTTCATATTCAGTTCATCTTGCTTAAACATAATTATCATGTTAGCATTGTCGCGTATTAAATGCTTTGGTATACGTGTATATGTTTGACACAGATAGAAGCTATCAACATTTTTATACCGACCCATGCAGAAATATGCATGAATATTATTTTGTTTCTCGCAGGCAACATCATCAAAAATCATGATGGAATTTCTTTTGGCCTTGTCCGGTGGTAAAACGTGTTCGTTTTCAGAAAATGTATAGAACCCCATACCTTTAATTGGTGTTATCAATTGTCTTAAATATTCATATTTAGGCTGATGTAAAGATTTTGAATACAAATATATATTTTCAAATTTTAGCCCATTAGGACTTTCTATTAGACCTATCATAACATTGGTCTTTCCGCAATTTGATGGTCCAACAATAAGGGCTCTTATGGTGTTAGGAAGTAGTGAACTGTGTCTTAGTTTTTGATGATTATTTGAAGAAATATAGACATTTCTATCAATTATGTTTTGGTGTTGTTTTATTAGAAGCATCTTAGCAACTGATGACAATCTATTTGAAACATATACATTTGTTGATTTACATTAGTCTTTAATGGACCGTGTGAAAGGTTAAAACATTATTCATTATAATATGGTAGTAAACTATAAAAATCAAATCACTCCTAATCGATTTGTTGTTGGAGGAAGTCTACTTAATAATATAATAAATTCGTTTCCAGTGGAACTGATATATACCTGATACCTGATAACCTGATACCTGATATCTGATACCTGACATCTGATACCTGATATCTGATAGCAGATAAGCTGGTATAGAGCTGGTATAGAGCTGATAAGCTGATATCTGATAGCAGATAAGCTGATATCAGATAAGCAGATAGCAGATAAGCTGATAGCAGATAAGCTGATAGCAGATAAGCTGATATCAGATAAGCTGATAGCAGATAAGCAGATAGCGGATAAGCTGATAGCGGATAAGCTGATACACTTTTAAAATCGGAAATCATAAAATGAATGACAAAAAATGACTTTCATTGTTTAATATATATATATAATACCTAGTTGATTATATGATTTGACATGACCTATTTTTAAAAGAACATTTTGATTAAACTCTATCAAAAATATTCCCACACAAGGCGAAGTCCGTATCCAATATTGTATTAGTAATTTGTTATAGCGTTGAATGCCTGTGTTTAAAATTTGCTAAGGTTCTAATAAATTCGTTGCCAGTGGAACTTCATTTACCAGGCTATCAGTTTTGTGGGCCGGGACGAAATTGAAAAAACGTTTAGCAAGAGGCGATAGAGGAATTAATCCCTTGGATTCAGCTTGTAGAGAACACGACATTGCTTACGCAGAAACAAACAGCAGCAACGACGGGCATAGCGGGTGCTTCCGAGAGCGAAGTTTTATTATAGACAGCAGTAACAAAGGACACAGTGGGTGCTTCCGAGAGCGAAGCTTCATTATAGACAGCAGCAACAACGGACACAGCGGGTGCTTCCGAGAGCGAAGCTTCATTATAGACAGCAGCAACAACGGACACAGCGGGTGCTTCCGAGAGCGAAGCTTCATTATAAACAACAACAACACAGAACCCGAACACAAAAATGCTCAGTCAGCATATATATATAAACAACAACAACATAGAAACCGAGCGCAAAAATGCTCAGTCAGCATATATAAACAACAACAATACAGAAACCGAACACAAAAATGCTCAGTCAGCATATATAAACAACAACAACACAGAAACCGAACACAAAAATGCTCAGTCAGCATATATAAACAACAACAATACAGAAACCGAACACAAAAATGCTCAGTTAGCATATATAAACAACAACAATACAGAAACCGAACACAAAAATGCTCAGTCAGCATATATAAACAACAACACAGAAACCGAGCGCAAAAATTATCGTTCGGCTCATTGTCGCTTCTTATATAAAGGACGAATGAACGTGAAGCTTTAATAGTACTGTTTCAACTTTCATCTGAACAGCAACAAGGATAAAAGCTCAAAACTATTGTAATTTAAAAAAAATCAAAATGAAAGGATTCAATTGTGAAGTGTGCGGATGCGGATTTAGTTATAAATATACGCTAAATCGACATATTTTAAATAAACATAATAAAGTCGATATTGCATGTGAAATATGCAAACAAACATTTTCGAGAGCTGATAAGTTAGCACGACATACTAAAGTCTATCATCAGCCACAAGATTGTCTGCCATCGTGCAGCAATAATAATAATAATAATAATAACAATAATGTAAATCAGTTGATTGATTTCAACAGAGAAGTGCTTTGCAACAGTTGCGGTGAAAATGTTATATTCAAATCCTGGAACTATCACGTACGCACAAATAAACATAAGAGAAATTGTGCGATTACAAAAGATGAAAACTTTAAAAGTGTTAAATCGGCGTTTAATGAGCGCATTGAAACAGTTGTATTTGAAAATAAAGATGAAGGTCAACTAATACCTGATCAATTTTTGAAAAATGCTCAATCAATTATAATAAAAATGTTAAACGATATGCTTGAAAAACATTCAGCATTTAAATATAATATAGAACTGTTTGCTGAATTCATAAAAATGTCCAGTGATGATGAAATAGTTATTGACTTGAAATCATTTCAAACTAAAATGAGTGTAGCTCAAATTGAACCACAAGTGATTTCTAGCTATGAGGACATGTGTACGCAACTCTGCACAAAACTAGCTGAATTTCAAGAAAGAGATAGCGGCTGGACATTAATAAGACTCTCTCATCTGGAAATTAACATCAATCAATATAGACCAATAAAAGGATCGCGGTATCTACCACTACCATATGAAGTGTACAAGAAGAAAGCCTGTTTAAATATACGAAATAGTGATGAATTCTGTTTCAAGTGGGCGATAATATCAGCGCTGTGTCCAGTGGAACGTGATCCTCAGAGATGTTGCAACTATCAAATAGCAGACATTAAGGCTGATTTAATAACCTTGCGCAACAATATAGAGCTAAATTTCAAGGATCTGACATTCCCTTTACTAATTAAAGACGCAAAAAAGTTTGAGGACCAAAACAGCAGCATCAGCATTAATATTTTCGGATTCGATGAAGAGCTCCATAAAGTAGTTGGTCCCTACTATAGCACTGCTGTCGAAAAGGAGCACCATATCAACCTGATGCTAATCCAGAAAGAACAGCAGTTCCACTACGTGTGGATAAAACATATTTCAAGGTACATATATTCAATAATAAGAATAACAACAATTTATATACAATATTTATATATATTATACGATTTATATATTTAAAATTTTGATATATTTTGGTTTTCTATTTTTTCAATAGATTGCTATGTAAACAATCTACTCAGCATGAACATCGAATATTTATATGCAACAACTGCCTGCAGTATAGGCATAGTGCAGAAGCGTTGGCATTTCACAAACTTGGCTGTAACAAAATTGTTTGTGAAATGCCAAGAGGTAAGAATGTAGTTCTACGATATAAAAATTATGAACGGGAGTTAGATGTACCCGTTGTAGTATATGCTGATTTTGAGTGTATTTTACAAAGTGAAAATTTTCAAAACTCAGCACAAGTTAAGAGTATTCAAAAGCATGTACCTTTTGCATTTAGTTATTATATAAAATGTTCTAATAATAGTTATAGTAAATTAGTTCAATATTCAGGTGTAGATTCACCAAAAAAATTTGTAGAGTATTTAGTTAGAGATTTAAAAGATATTTATTATAAATATTTAGCTATAGTAAGGCCGATGAATTTCCTCACATCTGAGGAAATTCGAAAACAATTTGATAGCATATTATGTCATATCTGTAATAAAGAGCTGGGAAATGATAGAGTGGCTGATCATTGCCATTTAACTGGAAAATATAGAGGACCAGCCCATAATGAATGCAATTTGAGATATCAGATTGCAAAATTTATTCCTATATTTTTCCATAACTTTTCCGGTTATGATTGTCATCTTTTTATCAAAGAACTCACATTATTTCCAGGAGATATACATGTAATCCCTTTAAATAAGGAATTGTATGTATCTCTTTCGAAACGCATATTTGTGGATGAGAAAAATACAATTGAATTGCGATTTTTAGATTCATTTCGGTTTATGGCATCAAGCTTAGATAGTTTAGCTAATAATTTAGCAGTTAATGATTTACATATTACAAGAGAGATGTATCCAATTGAAGCTGAGTTTAATTTAGTCAGAAGAAAGGGTGTCTTTCCCTATGATTATATAAATTCTGTAGATCGCCTTAATGAGAAAAAACTTCCAACTCGACATGAATTTTTCAACAAATTGTGTAATATAGAATGTTCAATTGAGGATTATGAACATGCTGAAAAAGTTTGGGATGTTTTCAATTGTTCGACATTGCTTAGTTATATGATGTTGTATTTGAAAACAGATGTTTTACTATTGACAGATATTTTTGAAAATTTTAGAAAGGTTTGCAAAAATATTTATGGGCTAGATCCCTGTCAATATTATACTGCTCCAGGCTTATCTTGGGATGCAATGCTTAAAACAACTAATATTGAACTTGAGCTCCTTACCGATATAGATATGTACAATTTTGTACAAAAGGGAATACGAGGTGGACTTGTTCAATGCTGCAAGAGACATTCCAAGGCAAACAATAAATATATGAGTGATTACGACATTACCCAACCATCAGAATATTTAATGTATTTAGATGCAAATAATCTGTATGGTTGGGCAATGTCGGAAAAGCTTCCATATGGTGGATTTGAATGGATGCAAAATTTCGATGACTTTGAGATAGAATCAATTGAAGAAAATTCTTCTTTTGGTTATATACTTGAAGTAGATTTAGAGTATCCAGAAAATTACCATATTCTACATAATGACTTGCCATTTTGTGTAGAAAATAAAAACAGCCCCATAACCCAATGTAAAAAATTAATAGCAGATTTAAATAATAAAACTAATTACATTATTCATCATAGAAATCTTAAGCAATGTCTAGCAAATGGATTAAAGTTGAAAAAAATACACACAATTTTGAAATTTAAACAGTCGAGTTGGTTGAAGCAATATATAGATTTGAATACTCATCATAGAACATTAGCTAAAAACGAGTTTGAAAAAAATTTCTTTAAACTCTTAAATAATGCCGTATACGGCAAAACAATGGAAAATGTCGATAAGAGAAAAGATGTTAAAATTGTAACTGAATGGGAAAGTTATAGAAAACATTTAGGTGCTCGCGCTCTAATTGCAAAACCCAATTATCATAGCTCTACATTGTTTACAGATGACATGGTTGCAATCCAATTGAATAGGGTTCATTCGTTGTATAATAAACCTATATATTTAGGTTTTACGGTACTTGAATTATCCAAATTAAAAATGTATGATTTCCATTATAATTATATGAAACCGAAATTTGGTGTAAATTTAACTTTAAATTACATGGATACAGACTCATTCATTTACAATATTCAGACTGAAGATTTTTATAAAGACATTAGAGATGATATAGATTTGTATTTCGATACTTCAGGATATTCAAATGACAATGCCTTCAATTTGCCTTTGAAAAACAAAAAAGTTCTCGGCATGATGAAAGATGAAAACAACGGAAATATAATGAGGGAATTCGTCGGCCTTCGATCAAAAATGTATTCTATTGATACGATCAATTGTAAACAAGTAAAAAAAGCAAAAGGCGTTAAAAAAGCTTTATTAAAAAACCTTAGTATAGAAGATTATAAAGATTGTTTGTTGAGGAAGAAACAATTCTATGGTAATATGTATATATTTAGATCAAGAGTTCATCAATTGTATACACAAGAGCTCAAAAAATTAATATTAAGTTGTTCAGATGATAAGAGATGTATTCAAGAAGATGGTGTTAACACATTAGCGTGGGGACATTATCAAATTAATTGAAAAATAATTAACATGTTGTTCAAATTGTGTATCCATAAGTTTTTACAACAATGTCTAGATTAAGATGTAAATGCTAATTGCTTTAGGTTAAGCTTTTTCCGTTTGTTATAGTCTATAAGATTTGTAAATCAGCATACTGAAATGAATAAATAAACATTTTTATTAATCTTTTGTTATTTTATTTAAATAAAATATTGTTAGTATAAATTCCTGTAGATTGATATGGTGAACGCATTATGTGGAAGAATAGCGTACCAGATAGCAAATGTTGACTATCCATTTTCTATATTCAATGCTTTGGAGAAGCCTGAGACAAGTTTCAGTTAAAATATTTCAAATTTACACTTTATCTGCTGCAAGCTTAAATATGAAATATATAGGATTGTATTTGTATCCTTCATTTCTTTCTTCATTTTCATAATATTTGTTTATAAAAGTTCAAGATTGAAATAAGCTATATCCAACTTGTTGTTAATTCTTAGCTGTGTTCCTGCTCATAAAAATCATTAGTTATATTCACACGCTAATGCGTCATATACTACTATCGCCAACGAATCTTTAATGTAAACAAACAATATTCACACGCTAATGCCTCATATACTACTATCGCCAACGAATCTTTAATGTAAACAAACAAAATTGATCTTCCTCTTAAAAATTCTAAGTCATATGCATCATACAGCACACATTATCGCTCTATGGCTGGTTAGCAAGAATCAATATGCTGTTCATTCTTAGCTGTGCTCCTGCGTTATCACAAAACAAACATATTGTTATGAACAACGATAGAGCCGCTCTCGCGCTTGCCCCCGCGCTTAGGTTCTCGATCCCATATACATACATGTATACATACATACATACACACATATACACATATATATATACATACACACATATATATATATGCATACATACATACATATATATATACATACATACATACATATATACATACACATGCACACATACATACATACATACATAAACGATTTCAAATTACATCTAATTGTGAAATTCGAATTGCGAAATTCTAATTTTATCATATTGTTTACATTATCACTGATGACGTCATTTTCACTGATGACGTCATCGTTTCACCCCTACATATGGTGGAGCAAATTTTCTGCTCCACACATACAAATTTTTCACTGAACCCTACTCAACCCGCTCCTTCCCTTGCGCCAGAACCGGCATATTCATACTACTGTTGTTCGAGCTTTAATACCTGTATCACACAGCTTCCGATTTTTGTCGGCGACACATTGCTTCCGATTGTCGTCGTCAAATAGTCGGCGACTACAGTCGGAAACACTAGCACACTGCTTCCGATTTTTGGCTGCCGACACATGCTGCCGACACTGTCAACTGTCGGTCGCCGACATGTCGGAAACCCTATCGCTCTAGAGACAAATTTGTCGCCGATTTTTGGCAGTCGACTGCCTTTTGTCGGCAACACTATCACACTGCTGCTGACAAGACATTCTGTGACTGAATGGATATTGTATGAATTTAATTAAAATAGTGCGAAAATGGACGAAAGATTGATGGTGTCGGGAATGGGAGTTGCAAAAAATTTTCTCTCGCTGGCAACTGCAGCGGAAGAAGTTTTGTTTGAGCCGAAAAACAAAAAGAGAGCTCTTGTTGGGTCGTGCCACACATGTGACAATTATTCAGGTAGAAATAGCAATGGCAGCACGGAATTATTTAAGTTGATAATTTGTAGCAGATTAATTTGTGTTTAATTCTTTTCATAATTAATAAATAGATAAATGAATAAATTTTAACTGTTTTACTGATTCTGCAACTATTCTTATTGCCCGTTGCTAGAATCTGCTTGGATAGTTTGTGACGGCCTCGCCGCCGATCTGCCGCATACATATACTGTCCCTCGTAGTTAAACACCTTGACGCAGTGCGCGCGGTTGTCGCTGATAAAGATCTCCTGCTTGTGGTTGACGACTCGCACTCGCTGAAATAGAACTTGAAGCGGCCCTTCTTGTCGAAGATCTGCATGTGATGATTGATCGTGTCCGCCACGATGATGTCGTTCTGTGCGTTCACCGCGACGCCCACTCGGCTCCGTGAAATGGCCTTCCATGACGCCAAACTTGCAGTGGTAGATCATGCCGCTTTTTCTGTGACTTCGGCGGGTAGATCGGAGCAGAGAGCAGCTTCGACGTCAGGTCCATCATAGAATCGGTTGCGTTAACACCGTTACTCCCATTCACGTTCAGTACATTCAGTGCGTTGTTGTTGCCTCCGGCACCCTACGGATTGACACCCTATTGCAAGACGTTCTGCATTTTAATTTTTTGCGGTCGTGAATTCGCTTTTGTGTCTGCCGCTCGAATAATTATTAAATTAAAAATTAAAATTTTTGTATTAAAATGTCACAAAAAATAGTTTCCGACACTCGCCGACACAAAAAATCGGCAGCAACGCTACCGTATGTAGCTTACGACCTGCCGACAGCTACCTACCCGACAAAGTGCCGGCATCCGACAGTGTGTTTTGTCGGCAATGCTGCCGACACTTTGTTTCCGACACTGCTGACAAGTCGGTTGCCGACAGTCGGTAGCACTATCACACTGTTGACGACAGTCGGCGAGAGTCGGAAGCGTGTCGCCGACAAAAATCGGAAGCAGTGTGATACAGGCATAAGGCGTTGGATGCTGAAGGTAGATACGATACTGTGAAAAAACATGGACTCTGTCTCAATTGTTTCGCTTCTAGCCATGGTGTAGCTAGGTGTTCATCGAAATATAAATGCAAAACATGCAATAAATTACATCACACCTTGCTCCACACAGAGCTGGGTAAATGCAATTCCATTACAATTACAATTACATTCCTCAGTAATTGCAATAAGTAATCAATTCCTTCAGTTCACAGCAAAGGAATTGATTACTTTTCAATTCCTTTGAAAAATTCCAAAAGTAATTTGCGTCTTTTCAATTCCAATTCCAAGGAATTTTTTTTTTTTTGAATTGAAATGAATTCCTTTGTAGGAATGGAATTGAAAAAAATCAATTCCATTCTATGGAATTGAAAATGTAATTGACTTTTTCCTGAAATGAATTGATATTTTTCGATTTCTCAGAGGAATTGTGAAAGTAATTGAGAAACTGAAATTTTATTCATAAATGTGAAATGTGGAAAATTTTTTTATGGTCAAAGATTACAATCGAAACAAGCATTGGACATTTTTATGTTGACAATAACTTTTATATGCACAAGTGCCAAAAATTTTAAGTTCAAACAGCATTCCTCTTTAAATTACTTTGAGAAATGGAATCGAAAAAAATCAATTACATTTTCAATTCCATGGAATAGAATTGGAAAAAGTCAAATACATTTTAAATTCCATGGAATGGAATTGAAAAAAATCAATTACATTCCTACAAAGGAATTCATTTCAATTCCAAAAAAAAATTCCTTGGAATTGGAATTGAAAATAAAATTATATAAAAAAAACTTTTTAAAAATAAGCTTTAATGTACTAAAAAGTAGAAAATAAGTTGTTTCCAAGTCACCTGTATCTTACTATCCCTAAAAGCTTGGGGCGCTCATGTGTTCAATATTTGTCAAACAGTTACCACAATATTTTATTTAAATAATTTTTTGCAAATAGATTCTAGTAATGAAAGATATTTTGAATATGGATATTGAGCGCACAAGCTTTTATTAATAGTAAGATACAGGTGACTTGGAAACAACTTATTTTCTACTTTTTAGTACATTAAAGCTTATTTTTAAAAAGTTTTTTTTATATAATTTTATTTTCTACTTTTTAGTCTTCCATAAATTCAATTTTAGAGCTCTGAAATTTTTCGCAAAAAGAATTTTAAACTTGCAGAGCAGTACACAATATTTAGGGTATTCACAGTGTTTCCTATCATCATATGTCATATCCTCAATTTAACAAATAATACGGCAGTGATCGACCCTAATATTCGTGGCATATTTGTGACGCGGTGAGTTGTTGCTATTTTGCCAGCAGGGCGCGGCAAGTAAGTTCCTATCGTTTTTCATTCATGTGTGGTGTACCTATAATTATAAACTGAAGCCCAAGTGTGTAGTTGCTTGAAAAGTGCCACGCCCCTTGTCCTACGCCCATAAAATTTTACCAGTGGGACGACACATCCAAGAGGCGACTGCATACGAAATTTCAATGCTGCACGACCTTTAGTTCCAAAGCTAATCGAGATCAAAAATTTTGTTTGTATGGGGGGTGCCACGCCCCCTTATCCAGTGCCCGCCTTATTTTCTCAGTAGAAGGATATGGACATGTAGTAAGTTCCTACCGAGTTTCATTGATGTGTGATGTGTAGTTCTAAAGTTATACACGAATCTAGAGTTGATAAAAAAGTGCCACGCCCCTTATCCTACGCCCATAAAATTTTACCAGTAGGACGACACATCCAAGAGGCGACTGCATACGAAATTTCAATGCTGCACGACCTTTAGTTCCAAAGCAAATCGAGATCAAAAATTTTGTTTGTATGGGGGGTGCCACGTCCCCTTATCCTACGCCCATAAAATTTTACCAATGGGACGACACATCCAAGAGGCGACTGCATACGAAATTTCAATGCTGCACGACCTTTAGTTCCAAAGCTAATCGAGATCAAAAATTTTGTTTGTATGGGGGGTGCCACGCCCCCTTATCCAGCGCCCCCCTTATTTTCTCAGTAGAAGGATATGGATATGTAGTAAGTTCCTACCGAGTTTCATTGATGTGTGATGTGTAGTTCTAAAGTTATACACAAATCTAGAGTTGATAAAAAAGTGCCACGCCCCTTATCCTACGCCCATAAAATTTATTGATTCATGCATTGTCATGGTGGTTACGCATGTATGCAAAGTTTCAGATCTCTAAGTAGTCGGGAAGTGGGTGAAAAATTGATTACTAGATTCCACTACATACCGGATGTGAAGTTAATATAAAGCTTATAAAAAGCAAATTACTTTTGGAATTTTTCAAAGGAATTGAAAAAGTAATCAATTCCTTTGCTGTGAACTGAAGGAATTGATTACTAATTGCAATTCCTTGTAATTTGTAATTGAGAGTAATTGATTCCCTAAAGGAATCATTACGACACAGCTCTGGCTCCACAGCGCAGCAACAACACAAAAAAGCGATAATGCTGTCGCATCAGTGCATGCGTATATGGGAGTTTCAACTAATCAGGTCATTCTCGCTACAGCAGTTCTACTCATCGCCGATGGTTCAGGAGAGCTGCATTGGGTGCGCGCGCTTTTAGACTCGTGCTCACAAGTCAACTTAATGACAGATAATTTTTGTAATATTTTGCATCTGCACAAAAGGAAGACAGCTGTCAATCTTGTTGGTGTAGGCAAGTCGTCGTTTATGAACAAACATGCGACAAACACAACGGTACGCTCTCGTTATAACAATTCTGAATTCGAAACAGAATTTTTCATTGCATCTCGTCTCTCAGGGTACCAATCAGAAGCTGAAGTTGATATAACTGAGTGGAGACTGCCGTCCAATATCGAACTTGCGGACGAAAATTTCAATAAATCACAATAGATTGACTTACTTCTAGGAGCCGAAAGTTTTTTTAATATTTTGAGAGCAGGACACATTAAGCTTGGGGACAATTTTCCTATTTTGCAAGAAACTCTCTTCGGCTGGATAGTGCCAGGACGCTTCAAGTCAGCCGACGTAAAAGGGTTGAGATGTACGTCATATGTTGTAAATACTGCTGACAATAATTTTAATGAACAACTAGAATATCTATGGGATTTAGAGAAAATAGATAAACCTAAACCGCTGTGGACTGAAGAGCAGCGTACTTGTGAAGACTTCTTTCTAAATAATACTCAGTTCGATGCTAGTGGTCGAATAGTTGTCAAATTGCCATTCAAAGCACCTCCATCAACTCTCGGCAAGTCATACAATTGCGCGTTGAATCGATTATTGTCGTTAGAGAAGCGCTTAAGTCTAGATCCCGAGCTCAAGGCACAATATGTCCACTTCATGAGAGAGTATGAGGAAATGGGCCACATTACGATAGCGGAAGAAGCAAATGCCGATGAGCCTCATTACGTGATTCCTCATCAATACGTACTGAAGCCGAATAGTACAAGCACAAAATTACGTGTTGTTTTTGACGCTTCTGCGAAAACGTCGTCTCAAAGGTCATTAAATGACATTCTTCTTACTGGTCCCACTGTTCAAGACGACCTAGTTACGCTCATTTTACGATTCCGAGTAAACCGCTTTGCATTAACCGGAGATATTGTTAAAATGTACCGTATGGTCTGGGTTCAACCTTCGGATAGGAAATTCCAGCAGATTCTTTGGCGCGAAACCGAAGATCAACCTATTAAAACTTACGAGTTAAATACAATTACATATGGAATGTCGGCTTCACCATTTTTAGCGATTCGTAGCCTTAGCTTTCTAGCCGACAAATACAAAGATGAATTCAACATTGGAGCGGAGAACGTAAAATCTCAATTTTATGTCGACGATTTATTAAGTGGCGTCGAAAAACTAGCATAAATTTTTAATGAAACAACTGCGCTTCTAAGGAAATGTGGATTCGAGTTATCGAAAATTCAATCCAACCATCCAGCATTTATAAATGAAACCTTGCGATGTAAAAATATGCAACTGACAGAATCAACTATAACTAATACACTTGGAATCACATGGGACTCAAGCCAAGATTTTTTTCTATTTTCATTCGAGCCAATACATCAGTACTCACACTGCACTAAGCGCTCTATTTTGTCGATTGCATCCTCCATCTTCGATCCGCTTAATTTCCCTATTGTGCTGCAACCAAGAATGTTATTGCAAGACTTGTGGATTTCGAAAATTGAATGGGACGAGGAAGTTCCTCAAGCTACAAAAACCATATTTGGAAACTTTATCGATGACCTCAGCAAAATATCAAAGCTGCAAATTCCTCGTTGCGATCGTCAGCAGCCCTGAGCTTGCAGCTGCATGGATTTAGCGATGCATCTTTAAGAGCAAATGGATTCTATTTCTATATGAGAGTATGCGATAGTCAAGGAAACGTTCATGTCAATTTACTGACGGCAAGGTCTCGTGTATCTCCGACAAAAAGAAAATCTCTTCCGCAATTAGAACTTTGCGGCGCACACTTGCTTTCTAAATTATATACCAAAATATTGGCAATTTTCGTTGCGTTCGACGTAGATGTTTTCTTATGGTCTGACTTGAAAGTAGTTCTTCAGTGGCTTCAACTTCATTCATCTACTTTAACAACTTTTGTTGGAAACCGAATCTCCGATATACAAGAAGTGACAACAGGCTGCCAGTGGAGGCACGTGCCAACTAGCAGCAATCCAGCCGATTTAGAATCCCGAGGATGTTCTGTTTCGCAGTTGCAGCAATCCATCTGGTTTTCAGGACCTGATTTTCTGAAACAAGAACCAGAAAACTGGCCAAAGGCTAATATATCCATGGATAGAAATGCCAACGCTGAATCTGCAATACAGAAAACAGTGTTGAAGTGCAACATCACTGAAAACGCAATCCTAGCCCTTATCGAGCGTAGAAGCTCTTTTATGAAAATTCTTCGGGTAGTATAGTATGCTCTCTTTCTTGCGTTATTTGGAACATACAGACACATAATTTTTCAAATGATACGCGCGCAATAAATTGCAATACATACTACAATTACAAGCTCGCTAAAATTTTTGAAACCTTTCCTGGAAGAAGTTGATGGCTACTTACTCTTACGCGTTGGCGGTCGGCTGAAACACGCCAACATTCCACAAAATCAGAAGTTCCCGTTTTTATTGCCAGGCAACAACACGTTCAGTACTTGCTTGTCATCTTCATTTAACAAATTTTCACGCTGGTCCAAAGGCAATGGTAGCTTTCTTACGGCAATCGTTTTGGATCATCAATGCTAGAACTTTGTCGAGGAAAATCGTAAGATCATGTACCAGCTGCATTCGCTATCGACCGAAGCTTATGCAACAAGTAATGGGTGATTTGCCACGAGAGCGCGTGCATCCGTCTCGACCGTTCGAACGTTGTGGTGTAGATTTTTATGGACCCATCAACACATATCTAAAAGTTCGTGGGAAGCAGCCATACAAATGTTATGTTGCGATATTCATTTGTTTTTCAACAAAAGCTGTCCATATCGAACTTGTCTCAGATTTATCTGCAGATGCGTTTATCGCTGCATTAAAGCGGTTAATAGGACGCCGTGGCATACCAACACACATATTTTACGATAACGCCACAAATTTTGTGGGTGCTAATACTAAACTTGCTGACCTTCGGAAATCCTTTGAAAATGCAAGTTATCAAAACAATATTATAGATTTTCGTACTTCCAGACAAATTTAATTTCGCTTTATTCCGCCCAGGGCGCCCACCTCTACCGTACCTTGGCAAACGCTAAATTGACATTCGAAGAGCTGGCTACCGCCTTAATAGAAATTGAGGCAATCTTAAATTCCCCGCCGATTACGCCCTTATCAACAGGCCCAACGGATTGCGGAGCCATTTCACCGGGGCACTTCCTGGTTCGATGCTCATTGAACTCGATCCAGGAACCACCAATTATTTGCGCTGACATAAGCTACTTAGACAGATGGAAGCGCATCGCCGCAGCGAAACAACAGTTCTGGAAAAAGTGGTCTGTCGATTATCTCAACGAAATGCTACAACGCCACTGGTGATGAACCGAACGCTCAAATCGGCGATCTTGTACTGATCCATGAGGACAACATGCCGCCTCAAAGGTGGCTGACTGGTCGCCTAATAAAGATATTTCCTGGCGCGGACGGCAAAGCTCGAGTGGCGGAAGTACAAACAAGCAAGGGTATTATTCGCCGTCCTATACGAAAGTTAGCATTGCTGCTGAATCCTTGAAAGCTGAGGCTTTCAACCCCCCCGGAATGTTGGAGCACTCCATCATTATTTACATTTCAATCAATTTCTTATTGCTTAACATTTTGTATTGCCCATTGTGACTTGCCATTAATATTTGTACGTCCCATTGGAACTTAGGCTTAAACAAACCGCTGTGAATGTAATACAATTTGAGTAACTCTGAAATAGCCTTAAAAACACAACCCTGCATTGTAGTCAAGAACTTAATAAAATGACACTTGGGAAAAAACCATCGAAGAACAAAAACGTGTTGCAGCTCATTTTTAACCTCTTTGGTACATATCAATTAACGAGCACTAACCCCACACCTAGAACGGCTACTTTAATGCGTTACAATTTTCGCACAAAGTTATTATACCCTATTACCATAGGTGTAGGGTATATAAATAGTACATACATATATCTAATTAGTGGTAATTCGAATAAGCAACAACCTGAATTACATCCAATCGCTTACCCTATTCATAAGAACTGCCCGGCGAATTTCACGCACTCCATCGTAGACTAGACGCGATGCGTCAATGAAATCATTTTCATCTACGTCTTTGTTTGAATTAGATGACAGAGCATCCACAGCAGCATCGACACGTTCATCAAATTTCGACATGACTAAAAGAGTGCCTTTAGTCAAGTCATAAGGAAATTATTTTCGAAGCTCACCTTGCTCTCGCAATACTTTGACAGCCTCCAATACGCGTTTTGTATATATACACGGCTCGTAATTATCCATTTCTGCCTCAACTACATTGCAAACGCGTACAGATCGCCCTTGAATTGCGCCAGCAGTGGAACGTAAATCTTGAGCGTCGCCTACTTGCAAAGCCATTACACACTTATTAACATCCTCTAGAATATGATTTTCCGATACGGCTAGAAAATCGTCAATAGTAGTAATGTCATCAACAGCCTCCGTTAAAATTCGGACTTGAACCTCCCACGCCTGACGGTACGCTGTCATATTCTCCTGTGCAACTTTTGAATTGGGGCGCACAGTTAAAATCGAAGCAGCGTTGATAACCTGCGGGCACAGACTCTCGATCTGAGCGGCCGCGTACCGCACCATTTTAACACCGTCCTCGTTGTTTGACATACTACACACAAGGTTAGCCACTTCTACCAGTTTTTCGGCGTGTTTAGTAAATATATCAGCCTTCTCTCTAACTTTTTTCTCGTTTCCTGTTTTGGCCGCTTCTATTAAATCGATAAGCGGTGTAGTCGTCTCCAAAAATGAATCTGACACATGGTCCACAACAGCTTTACGAAGCTGTCGACGTAAATCGCGTGTTTTGCGGCACATCTGATCGATGGCACGGTCAAGTCCTGGGCTATTATCCTTCTGGCCCATCTGGAATGAAACAATGCAAATATATAGCGACAATATTATATGGAAAACACTTCAGGACTCAGATTTATAAAACGTTCAACTCACATTCGACAAATATTCCGAGAGCAGATCCTGCAATGCTTGACGCACAGCATTGCATTCGGCAACAATGCGCTCACGACGTTCATCGCGTGTGCAGTCGGCATCAGCCATCAATGCAGCCGCGCTAATTATACTTTCTAAGCGTTCTTCTAACAGTTGACGCGATCGCTTTTCGCTATAGGTCATGGGATCCATAATTATACCCTCCTAAGACAGTGTGTATTAAAATATATAAAAATTAAATTTGCATACTAATATAACCATACATCAAAATCGTCAAGAGCCGCTGCCAATTCTCCGGCTCCACTGTAAATGTCAGTCGGCTGTGAGGATTTTCCTTGGGCCACATCGCTGATAGTGTTAACCGCGTCACAAACTTGTTTCAGAATAAAATCACGATTTACTTTTGCAAGATCTAGCTCGGGATGGCGCACATACACCTTGGAAGCTGTTAGTAGCATGGTCGAATGTTTCTTTAGCATGGCACGAGCAGCGGCCAAGTCATCGCGAAGTTGTGGGTCTTTAAGCTCTTGCTGTCGCTTTGCTGCTTGTCTGATTAATTCCCCCGCATTTCTACCAAATTGCTATAAAAAAAAATAATTGGCCACAGATAAACCTATTTAGATTAGCTTACTTACCTGCATGTTATTCATTAGCTCATCTTGGCTTGAGGCATTTTTAAGCTTGTTCAAGTCGTCTTCGACTACATGCAAAGACTTCAGTAGTAAATGTACATCAACCATGTCGGCGAGTATAAGCAGCCGGGTGACGGCTGAAAGTAGATTGCGTGCCGCGCGTACCATATTCCCCCTCTTAAGGGAGCTACAGGGATCTTCAGAAAATTCTCGAGCTGCTACACTCATGGCATCTCCTGTCTTTCGGACCTCATCAACAGCTGTCAACATCTCCTGAGTTATGTCTGGATTCTCATAGGCAATCTGCTCTCCCTTCTGAATAAAGTTTTCGGTGGCCTTTTCTACAGCGGCTACTAAAGCACTAGCCCGCTTCGATTTACCTGTATTGGATTGATTTTTTTTAGTTAATAGTTAAAAATTAACATTTATTTACAGTCGAACCCGCTAATTGATAAATCTCTTATTACAAACTATAAATTGATTCGCATTCCATATTTAAATATAGCGGTATAAATAATAATTAATAATTGAATGACACAACAGCCAATATGGGCTTAGGCCTAGCTTTCGCGCTGATGCTTGGATTCGGTTTATCAAACCCTAGCTCATAACATCTTAGAAAAAAAAGTAACTTCGGTGCTTTGCACGCGGCGCCGTTCTCGCGAGCTAGTTGGCAACTCTCCGAGAGTATACTTTGCTATGTAAATAAAAGCTTCTCGATTTCCGCTCGGTCACTGATGCAGAATAAATGAGTAGGTCCCGTTATTTCGTGCTAAATATTACGAGCACACACAAGATAATGCGAGGAAGCATCAACATATTTAAAGCCAATACGGGCTGTTACGCCAAATAAAAATTTGGTTTATTGCAATCTGGGGGTAGCTCCGTCTTTTTTTTTTATGGTCTATATTTCAGAAAATAATCAACATATTTAAAGACCGATTAGATTATTACAATACCACATTATTTAATAACTAGTTTTTGAAAGGCGCCGCCCACTGACTCACTTTTGGAAAATTTTTATTTTTAGGGATATTGGGGTATTGTTTGGTCTCACTCCATAGACTTGGGATCACTCCAATTCCCGTCTCATTTTCCGAGTTGAAGGATACGGATATGTAGTATGTTCCCATCGGGTTTCATTTATGTATGATGCATAGTTCTAAAGTTATAACCAAATGTGTAGTTGGTTGAATAGTGCCACGCCCCTTGTCATATGACCATACAATTTTGTCAATGGGACGACGCATCCAAGAGGCGACTGCATACGGAATTTTAATGCTGCACGACTTTTAATTCCAAAGCTATTCGATATAAACATTTTGGTTTGTATGGGCGGTGCCACGCCCTCTTGTCCACTGCCCGTCTTATTTTCCCAGTAGAAGGGTATGGATGTGTAGTAAGTTCCTACCGAGTTTCATTGATGTGTGATGTGTAGTTCTAAAGTTATACACAAATCTGGAGTTGATAAAAAAGTGCCACGCCCCTTATCCTACGCCCATAAAATTTTGCCAATGGGACGACACATCCATGAGGCGACTGCATACGGAATTTCAATGCTGCACGACTTTTAGTTCCTAAGCTGTAGATCAAAATTTCTCTTTAGTTCCGAGTGGCGCCATCTTGTGGTCAACTCAGAAACTAAAAACTACTGTGGCCTTTCCAGTAATTAATTGATACCGAAAAAAAAAAATAAGAATACCCTGTCAGGGATCGAACTCACGCACTTTCCTTTTCTGCGCCGGCGCCTTACTCACTGTGCTATCACAGCGCTTGCCTCCTCATGTTCTAATAGAGTTTTATAGAAGCCGTTCGTGTGACTGAACAAATTTAATACTGAAAAAAAAAAAAGAATTGCCAGGGATCGAACTTACGCACTTTCGGTTTCTGTGCCAGCGCCTTACTCCCTGTGCTATCACAGCTCTTGCCTCCTCATGTTCTAATAGAGTTTTATAGAAGCCGTTCGTGTGACTAAACAAATTTAATACCGAAAAAAAAAATAAGAATACCCTGTCAGGGATCGAACTCACGCACTTTCCTTTTCTGCGCCGGCGCCTTACTCACTGTGCTATCACAGCGCTTGCCTCCTCATGTTCTAATAGAGTTTTATAGAAGCCGTTCGTGTGACTGAACAAATTTAATACTGAAAAAAAAATAAGAATTGCCAGGGATCGAACTTACGCACTTTCGGTTTCTGTGCCAGCGCCTTACTCCCTGTGCTATCACAGCTCTTGCCTCCTCATGTTCTAATAGAGTTTTATAGAAGCCGTTCGTGTGACTGAACAAATTTAATACCGAAAAAAAAATAAGAATTGCTAGGGATCGAACTTACGCACTTTCGGTTTCTGTGCCAGCGCCTTACTCACTGTGCTATCACAGCTCTTGCTTGCTTATTTTCTAAACTTTTATATGAAGCGTTTGAGTTAATGACAATCAGTGAGGCAATGAGGCAATGACGAGGGCTTTTATTATATAGATAAAGTGTTGTGCCGAAGTTTCTTTAAAAAGTTCTGTTTGTATTATTTTTTCCATGATTAGTAGAAAAAGTAATTTTCACTGAATAGCGCCATGCCAGGGTAGCTTCGGTATAATAAATACCATAGAGTGATGAACAATCTTATTTAGACTATATTAACATGTTTTTAGTTACATTACTCGTTTTTATTATATTTTGCACCCAAAAATTTAAAATCCATATTCACGAACTTCAAAAACAAAGAGGTAGGTATAGCCCAAGATGCACAACGATCTATTTTAGAAATTATTTCATGTTCAAAGTACTGAGATCGACCCTTAAATTTTGTACGGTTACGA
Source organism: Neria commutata (assembly GCA_963457695.1). Taxonomy (NCBI): domain Eukaryota; kingdom Metazoa; phylum Arthropoda; class Insecta; order Diptera; family Micropezidae; genus Neria; species Neria commutata. The sequence continues at coordinate 34,831,897 of OY735245.1, forward strand.
GAAGTTGAGCCGAGTTTGAATGACTTGGGAACTGTAATTCTATTTCTTAACACCAGGGAAGTCATGTTGACGAATGTGTACCAAAGACGAGGATACCCCGGTCTCCCCTACATTCAACAATACGTATTTAAAAAATTGTATACCCTAGATCGGAGGACTGAATATACGCATCTAGAGAAAACTTGGTATCAAACAACGCCATCGGCGCTAACGAAATACACATTAAAATGGAGGTTGGTACAGCCGCTGGAGTTTTCTCCGAATCTCTGGATATTAACAAATCATAAAGACTTCCCGACTATTCCAGCGTTTTTCAGGAAGAAATTTATGCGGTCAACCAAGCTGCAGATCATCCAAAAAAGAAATCTTCCACCTTCCGTGATACAGATCTGTGTCGATAGTCACACCGCCATAAAAACATTAGACTCGAAACTTATCAAGTCTAAATGTGTGAACGAGTGCCGTATTTCACTCAAACTCATCGACCAACATGCCATCAAGCTCTGCTGGGTACCTGGACACAGCGGACTAGAAGGGAATGAGAGGGCAAATGAACTACCTAGGAATGAATCTGAAATGCACTTACAATACTCCAAAAACAGCATCCACACTCCCATTTGCGAAGCATATCGACTCATAGACTCTAAATCCGAAACCAGGGCCTATTACCGGTGGTTAAACGCTACAAATTATGCTATATCTCGGACTTTATGGCCTAACCTAGACGCAAAATTAACTAAGAGCATACTTGCTGTGAACAGACATTCCATCCGCATAGTTACAGGGGTACTCAATTGACATTGCATCATAGGCGTCATGGCTGACTGTTTGCAAATCACACGGAGTGGCTTCTGTAATAGTTGTGGAGACGAAAAAGAAATATAATCTATTGAGCATCTTCTATGTAACTGTCCAGCACTATAAAAACGTCCCATACGATTCATGGGATAACGGTTCCTCGATAACTTATCAGAAATACTAGTACGTGTTCTTCTAAAAGATATTTCAAGATTCGTTAGGATATCAGGATGGATCACCCGCACCCTAAGGGCTTAAGCTTTCTTCATCTACTGGGTTTTATATATACATAAGCAAACAAATTTGCATGGATTATTAAATAAAATTATATAAAAAAAAACTTTTTAAAAATAAGCTTTAATTTATTTAATGTACTAAAAAGTAGAAAATAAATGGTTTTTAAGTCACCTGTATCTTACTATCCATAAAAGCTTGGGGCGCTCGTGTGTTCAATATTTGTCAAACAGTTACCACAATATTTTATTTAAATAATTTTTTGCAAATAGATTCTAGTAATGAAAGATATTTTGAATATGGATATTGAGCGCACAAGCTTTTATTGATAGTAAGATACAGGTGACTTAAAAACCATTTATTTTCTACTTTTTAGTACATTAAATAAATTAAAGCTTATTTTTAAAAAGTTTTTTTTTATATAATTTTATTTTCTACTTTTTAGTCTTCCATAAATTCAATTTTAGAGCTCTGAAATTTTTCACAAAAAGAATTTAAAACTTGCAGAGCAGTACACAATATTTAGGGTATTCACAGTGTTTCCTATCGTCATATGTCATATCCTCAATTTAACAAATAATACGGCAGTGATCGACCCTAATATTCGTGGCATATTTGTGACGCGGTGAGTTGTTGCTATTTTGCCAGCAGGGCGCGGCAAGTAAGTTCCTATCGTTTTTCATTGATGTGTGGTGTACCTATAATTATAAACTGAAGCCCAAGTGTGTAGTTGATTGAAAAGTGTCACGCCCCTTGTCCTACGCCCATAAAATTTTACCAGTGGGGCGAAGCATCCAAGAGGGGCCTGTATACGGAACTTCAATGCTGCACGACCTTTAGTTCCAAAGCTATTCTATATAAACGGGCGGTGCCACGCCCACTTGTCCACTGCCCGTCTTATTTTCCCAGTAGAAGGATATGGATATGTAGTAAGTTCCTACCAAATTTCATTGATGTGTGATTTGTAGTTCTAAAGCTATACACAAATCTGGAGTTGATAAAAAAGTGCCACGCCCCTTATCCTACGCCCATACAATTTTACCAGTGGGACGACACATCCAAGAGGCGACTGCATACGAAACTTCAATGCTGCACGACCTTTAGTTCCAAAGCTATTCTATTTAAACGATTTTGTTTGTATGGGCGGTGCCACGCCCCCTTATCCAGTGCCCGCCTTATTTTCTCAGTAGAAGGATATGGATATGTAGGAAGTTCCTACCGAGTTTCATTGATGTGTGATGTGTAGTTCTAAAGTTATACACAAGTCTGGAGTTGATAAAAAGTGCCACGCCCCTTATCCTACGCCCATAAAATTTTACCAGTGGGACGACACATCCAAGAGGCGACTGCATACGAAATTTCAATGCTGCACGACCTTTAGTTCCAAAGCTAATCGAGATCAAAAATTCGGTTTGTATGGGGGGTGCCACGCCCCCTTATCCAGTGCCCGCCTTATTTTCCCAGTAGAAGGATATGGATATGTAGTAAGTTCCTACCGAGTTTCATTGATGTGTGATGTGTAGTTCTAAAGTTATTCACAAATCTGGAGTTTATAAAAAAGTGCCACGCCCCTTATCCTACGCCCATAAAATTTATTGATTCATGTATTGGGCTCTAGATTAGGCATGTATGCAAAGTTTCAGATCTCTAAGTAGTCGGGAAGTGGGTGAAAAATTGATTACTAGATTTGACGACATACATACCTGATTTTTGAAGTTGATATAAAGCTTATAATATAAAAAAAAAGCTCGTACTTTTGAAATTGGTTGGTTTTAGGCGAAAGTTCGTTTTAAACGGGTTCGTTATAAGCGAAAAGTACATACAGTACCATTTTTTCGTCAACGGTTCGGCTAAATATTAGGCCTTTTAGGAGCCAAGACCGAGCCCGAACCTTTTGGCCGAATTGTTCGGTAACCGAAACCGAGCGTTCGGTCGGGCTCTAAACATAAATTATCGATGCATTAAATTTTCCGCCTCCATGGTGGGCGGCCCACGCCCATTTTTGGAAAATTAAAATATATTTTTACCAGCAATGAAGTGACCAAATATAGACGCTCTGCTGTATAAATTATGGAGGTTATTATGAATTTCCGTTTATCGCCTATATAGTGGGTGGACCATGTCCAGTTTTCCGTAGAGCATGTTAGGCCGTAATTACTCAATTGGGAGCCATTTTCCCGAAAAGAAATTGTCGCTATATTTTCGTATGACGTAGAGGGCCCATACATTACCTTTAATACCAAATATCATTCCTGTAAACGACTAATTATACAAATTATAGCCATTTTACCGAAAAAACCCGAGATAGTGGGACTTACAGGCTCGTTGTGGGCGTGTCCTTCGACTGTGTACCAAAATTGGTTCAGATCGGACAACCGCTTCTTTCTCTCCTGCGAACACGGACATACGGACGAACACCCGGAAATCTGATCATTTCTATATCTTAATATATAAAAACGTCTGTGCGTATGTATGTCGCAGCATCACGGCTGAACCACAGGAGCGATCGACCTTATACTCACAACATATGTTCGTGTGGTGCTCTGAATGGTTTGTTTTCATGTTAGACCTTCTTAAGTGTTGCCACGGTGGCGTTTTTTCGAAAATTCTTATTTATGGACCGATTTGGCTCAGATTCACACCATATAATACTAAAGTTGACAGAAAGTCGTTGACAGAAAGTCGTTGACAAAATTTGAACCCGATAGCTGTTGTCGAAGTGGAAATATTCACGAAAACGTATTCTTCGTATGCATAATTTTAATTTTCATATCTTAATATATAAAAACGTTTGTGCGTATGTATGTCGCAGCATCACGGCTGAACCACAGAAGCGATCGACCTTATACTCACAACATATGTTCGTGTGGTGCTCTGAATGGTTTGTTTTCATGTTAGACCTTCCTAAGTGTTGCCACGGTGGCGGACCACGCCCATTTTTGTCAAACTAAAAGGTATTCCGTATAGAACTGTATATAGCAACTATTGACACTCTGGAGGGACTACAACATAAATTATCGATACCGCCTATATAGTGGGCGGACCACGCCCATTTTAGAATATGGCATGTAGGGCCGATATTTGAACTTAAGAACCAAATTTTAGTCATTTAAATTCATAAATACTTAATTGAGAGCCATTTTAACTGAAAATTATTTTCGGCTATATAGTGGGCGGGCCACGCCCATTTTTTCTTGAGACATAGAAGACCTACCTCTTAACTTGAATACCAAGTATAATTCTTTTTCATGAGTAATTAAACAAATTATAGCCATTTTAGCGAAAAAAATCCGAGGTAGTGGGACTTATAGGCCCGTTGTGGGCGTGTCCTTTGACCGATTTTGATAATCTTGGAACTTGAAGTAGTGGAAGGTTCACTACGACTGTGTGCCAAATTTAGTCCAAATCGGACCACTCCTTCTTTCTCTCCTGCGCCAACGGACAGCCAGACAGACAGACGGACAGCCGGACAGACGGACAGCCGGAAATCAAGACAGAAAGTGATTCTAAGCATTTCCATATACTTATGTCTATACCTAGGACGTCTCCTTTAATGCGTTACAATTTTCGCACAAAGTTATTATACCCTATTACCACAGGTGTAGGGTATAAAAACGTCTGTGCGTATGTATGTCGCTGCATCACGGCTGAACCACAGAAGCGATCGACCTTATACTCACAATATATGTTCGTGTGGTGCTCTGAATGGTTTGTTTTCATGTTAGACCTTCCTAAGTGTTGCGACGGTGGCGTTTTTTAGAAAATTCTTATTTATGGACCGATTTGGCTCAGATTCATACCATATAATGCTAAGGTTGACAGAAAGTGGTCGACAAAATATGAGCCCGATAGCTTTTGTCGAAGTGGAAATATTCACGAAAACGTATTCTTCCTGTACATAATTTTCATTTTCATATCTTCTTAATATATAAAAACGTTTGTGCGTATGTATGTCGCAGCATCACGGCTGAACCACAGAAGCGATCGACCTTATACTCACAACATATGTTCGTGTGGTGCTCTGAATGGTTTGTTTTCATGTTAGACCTTCCTAAGTGTTGCCACGGTGGCGTTTTTTCGAAAATTCTTATTTATGGACCGATTTGGCTCAGATTCACACCATATAATAATAAAGTTGCCAGAAAGTCGTTGACAAAATTTGAACCCGATAGCCGTTGTCGAAGTAGAAATATTCACGAAAACGTATTATTCCCGTACATAATTTTCATTTTCATATCTTCTTAATATATAAAAACGTTTGTATGTCGCAGCATCACGGCTGAACCACAGAAGCGATCGACCTTATATCGACCATACCATATAATGCTAAGGTTGACAGAAAGTGGTCGACAAAATATGAGCCCGATAGCTTTTGTCGAAGTGGAAATATTCACGAAAACGTATTCTTCCTGTACATAATTTTCATTTTCATATCTTCTTAATATATTGTGACGAATATGGGGGTTATACTACGGCAGCTAAGGAAAAGGACACCCTGTGCACGGTTACAGTTGAACAAGCATACGCAAAACAAAAGCTTTAGCAAATATCAGCACCTCTGATTCGAAAGTGTTTTGAAGTTCTGACAAATATTGTGTATTGGAATTTTCTCGTACAATCCAGAAACAGGGCGAGCGAGAAGTTGTAGAATGTTCGACAGTAGCTGGCGAGAAACAGTAACAGGTATAAAAAGCGGCCGCCGGCAGTGTCGAGAGTCAGTCTTTGAATAATAATTGAACGTGCAACATCGAGTCAGTTACCGAGTATCAAGTGAACGTGCAACATCGATTCCGAACGAGTGAACGTGAAGCATCGCAATCACAACCGAGGACAATTCAACTGCAAAATAGTGCAAATCTTTGTAACAAAAGGATTGGAATAGTCAATCTGTTATTGGAATCAATAAAACCGTTACAAGCATTGAGCTTTTTGTGCATTATTCTTGACGATTACACAATCCAGTGATCCGAACCGAAGTAGCGGAGTACTTCAGCGGAATTACGTAACAATTGGTGTCAGAAGTGGGATTGTGCTAATCCAGAATAATGGTGAAGTTCGACCAGTTGAAAGTAGAGCAACTTAAGAAGGAGCTGGCCAAGCTAGGATTGCTGACAACAGGCTTGAAGTCCGAATTGCAGCACCGACTACGAGGGCCATTGGAGGCGAGAGGCTTTGATCTGGCAGAGCATGAGTTTGAGTGCGACTCAAAAGTGGCTGAGGTATCAGAGAAAGACATCGCTCCAATGAGTAGGGACATGAGCCAGTTGCTCGCTGCTATGCAAGGCATGATGGCCGAGAATTCTGAAATAATGAAGCGAGAATTTATGGAAAATTCGGAAAGAGTCGAGCAGAAGATGGAAGAAAATTCTGCGAACATGGAGCAGAAACTTCTAGAAAATTCTGAGAGCATGGGGCAGAAACTACAAGAAAATTCTACACGAGTCGAGAAAAAGATGGAAGAAAACTCTGTGATCATAAAGAAAGAACTCCAAGAAAATTCTACACAACTACGAGAGATTTCTGAGACTTTGACTGGAAAGGTGGACGAGCTCCAGGGAAAATTCAACGCGCTAGACGAGAGAGTGATGAAGATTGAATCAGGCAGAGACTGTACACTAGATGAAAAAGTGGCAAAAATACAAGCAGATCTGGAAAAGCAGCTGCAAGAGCAACTGCAAGAACAATTGCAAGAGCAACTGCAAGAGCTGCAATTGCAAAGCCCACTGCCGCAAATAAGAGAATTCAGTGGTACGAAACTCAAAGCACCTACCTACGATGGGACAACGGCGTTTAACATCTTCCAACTGCAGTTTGAAACGACGGCCGCCCAGAATCGGTGGGGCGACGCAGAAAAGGCAGCGGCTCTGATAGTGGCATTGAAAGGAGCAGCAGCCGAGGTGTTACAGACGATTCCACCAATACTAAGATGCAGCTATGAGGCCATAATAAGTGCGGTAGGAAGGAAGTACGGTAGCGAGCACATGAAGCAGCTGTACTACATCGAGCTGAAGAATCGCAGGCAAAGGAGCGGTGAGAGCTTGCAGGTCTACGCAGCGGACATTGAGCGGCTGGCGCATTTAGCTCACTCTGACCTGGGCAGTGAACACTTGGAAAAGATGAAGATACAAGCATTCATCGAAGGAATTCGCGATCCAGAAATAAGACGCAGCGCAATAATGATGAGCAAAGCGACATTTACCGAGACGGTTACCAGTGCACTTACATACGAGGCAGCGTGGACCAGCACTATGCAATATTCTGCACCCAAAGTTCGCAGGGTTGAGGCTGAAGACGACGTTCTGTGTCAAGCAATCAAAACAGAACACCCGCCAGCGGACCGAACGATGAGGAAATTCACAGGAAGGTGTTTCAATTGCGACAAACCAGGTCACATGGCGCGGGAGTGCCGCCTTCGTCGGAAGCGATCCAGATCGCGTACACCAGAACGGGGCTATGGCGAACGGAAAGAGCAGAGCGGTAGCGGCAGCAAGGCGTCGTTAAACTAAAACGAGCCAGCTTCGAGGGGCGCGAACTGGCTCACACAACAAGCAGTCCCCAAATCTCCATTTCACAACTGCGACGGGAAAACAACAGCCTAACGATAGATGGCCAAATCGATGACCAATGGTTTACGGTGACCCTGGACACAGGGGCATCACATTCCATCATCAGAAGCGACTTGGTAAAGAAAGCAGAACCACTAGTTGGAATCAAATTACGCACAGCGACAGGAGAGGATGCACCAATACGTGGAAAAGTCACAAAAGAAATCACTATTGGTACAACGTCAGTTCAACACGAATTCATAGTAGCGGATATCGTAGATGAACTCATTCTGGGAATGGACTTCATGATGCGGAATGGATTCACGTTGGACTTGCGGGAAAGAGTGCTGCGATACGGAAATACGGAAATGCCACTAAAGATCGGAGAAAACCAAGCGTTCGTGCATCAAGTGGTAATGACAGAGCAAGCAACTATTCCAGCTAACTCAGACGCTGTGATTTGGGCTCAAGTAAATGGAGGAGGTGGGAGCAACTCGTTGTGGATGATTGAAGCCGACACCAAGACACCGATAAATAACATCATAGTCGGAAAGACCCTCGTGAACGCGCAAACCAACAATCTAATACCAGTCCGAATTCTAAATTTGGCCAATTCGGCGAAACTAATCAAAACGGGAACCATTATTGGACAATGCCACCAAGTTACAACCATTGTCAATTGTGAAGCGGAACGTGCAACCAAGCAAAATCCGACACGCGAAAAAGAAAACCAGCTACGAAGCTTAATCAACGCCTGGACTTCGGACCTTTCTACCGAACACAACGTAAAAGCGCAGCAACTGCTGGAAAAACATCGGGACATATTTCCATCAGCGGCAAACGAAGGGAGAACGGCGATGGTGAAACACAAAATCAACACTGGCGATGCGAAACCCCTCCGTCAACCTCCGCGACGAGTACCACTTGCTAAAAGGGAGGAAGTTAATGCGCTGGTGGAGGAAATGCAACGCAACAAAGTCATTGAGCCATCCTCTAGTCCTTGGAGTTCTCCCGTAGTGCTAGTGAAGAAGAAGGATGGCAGCACACGATTTTGTGTGGACTACCGTAAGCTGAACGATGCCACCAAAAAGGACAGCTATCCATTGCCAAGAATTGACGACACCTTGGACACGCTCTCAGGATCCAAATGGTTTTCCACACTTGATTTACAAAGTGGATATTGGCAAGTTGAAATGGATAAGAGCGACAAAGAAAAGACAGCTTTCAGTTATGGAGATGGACTGTGGCAATTTTTGGTGATGCCTTTCGGACTGTGCAACGCACCGGCCACGTTCGAACGCTTAATGGAACGTGTGCTGAAAGGTTTAAATTGGAAGACTTGCTTGGTTTATTTGGACGACATCATTGTAATGGGCAAGGACTTCGATGACCACCTAAAGAACTTGGGAGAAGTATTTCAAAGAATCAACGAGGCTGGATTAAGACTTAGTCCGAAGAAATGCTCGCTGTTTAAGCAAGAAGTTAAATACCTCGGACATCGCGTAACTGCGGAAGGAATACACACGGAGGAAGACAAAATCGCTGTTGTGAAGGAGTGGCCCACTCCAAAGAATTTACATGAATTGCGCAGCTTCCTAGGGCTATGCACGTATTACAGGCGATTTGTTCCAGCATTCGCGTCTATTGCAAGCAGCCTACATGAACTGACGAAGAAGAATCATCCATTCGAATGGAGGAACGAGCAGGAAGAGGCCTTCCAAAAGCTAAAGGAACGACTTTACACAGCGCCTATACTAGCATACCCGATTCCTGGCGAAAAATTTATATTGGACACGGATGCAAGTGCTACCGGAATTGGAGGAGTCCTCTCACAAGTCATCGAAGGCGAGGAACGGGTAATCGCTTACTACAGCACGACTCTAGCAAAACCGGAAAGAAATTACTGCGTCACTAGAAGAGAGCTGCTAGCCGTGGTGGACAGCGTTAAACATTTCCACAAGTATCTCTTCGGGCAGCCGTTCCTGTTAAGAACGGATCATGCGGCACTCAGGTGGTTGCTGCAGTTCAAGGACCCTGAAGGCCAAATTGCTCGATGGATCGAACGGTTGCAAAGTTACGATTTTGAAATTGAGCATCGCAAGGGAAGACTGCATGGAAACGCCGATGCACTATCTAGACGTCCCTGCAATACAGAATGCAGGCATTGTTCCAGAGCAGAGGAAAAAGAAGGACGACTCGATATTCGTTTGCTCAGAGTCTTGCCGGAAGAACAATGGACAGCAGAGCGAATAAGAACCGAGCAAAGAAATGATCCAGATCTGGCGAAAATAATGGACTACAAGGAAAGAGATGTACGGCCAACATTCGAAGAAATAGCATGTGAAAGCGCCATCACCAAAGCATACTGGGCACAGTGGCAGAGTTTACAACTACGCGATGGGTGCTTGCATCGAATATGGGAAAGCGAAGACGGAAAAGCACATAGAAACTTAATTGTTGTTCCTAAAGTGCGAGTAACGGACATTGTGTCATCATATCACAATGGTTCGAGTGGCGGTCATTTGGGTATCACCAAGACGGTGGAGAAGATAAAGAAGCGGTTCTACTGGGTAGGATGTCAGCAATCTGTTGCGGAATGGATTGGGACATGCGACGAATGCGTCACCGCTAAAGGACCCAAAACACGCAGCCGTGGCAGAATGATCCAATACAACGTGGGAGCACCTTTTGAGCGAGTTGCGATGGACGTTGCCGGACCGTTTCCCATAAGTGAGAGTGGCAACAGGTATGTTCTGGTGGTGATCGACTACTTCAGCAAATGGCCAGAGGTTTACCCGATACCAAATCAAGAGGCTAAAACATGTGCAGATGCTTTCATCAGAGATTGGGTGTGTCGCTTTGGAGTCCCGCTGGAACTTCACTCAGATCAAGGACGAAACTTTGAATCGGGCATCTTCAAAGAAATGTGCGCCACGCTTGGTATACGAAAGACAAGAACCACACCGTTGCACCCCCAATCTGATGGCATGGTAGAAAGATTTAATCGCACTCTGGAAGAGCATCTGAGAAAAGTTGTAAGCGACCACCAAAAGGACTGGGATGAGCACATACCGCTATTCTTGATGGCCTATAGATCAGCAATTCATGACACGACAGCAACGACACCCGCCAAGGCAATATTTGGCGAAGACTTACGACTGCCCGCTGATTTAAAGTTTGGGGTATGCGAGCCCATTGACGATGGCGATAACGACTTTGCGAACAACAAGCGAAAGGAATTGGATGGGATACACCAATATATGCGGACACGCACGCAGTTGATGAGTGACAAGATGAAAGCCAGATATGATTTGAGGGCAAATTCCGAAGGATTTGAAGAAGGACAACTGGTGATGCTTTACAACCCACAGCGCAAGAAGGGGCTGTGTCCGAAGTTACAAACGCACTGGGAAGGGCCATACTGTGTGATCAAGCGCCTGAATGACGTTGTATATCGAATACAGCTGAGCGGCAGTAGGAGAGCTAAACTTAAAGTAGTCCATTTGGAGAGACTGGCACCCTATAAGGCTAAAGAAGCTATCCTTGTTCGGGACGAACAAGTTTAAGAGGAGGGCAGTGTGACGAATATGGGGGTTATACTACGGCAGCTAAGGAAAAGGACACCCTGTGCACGGTTACAGTTGAACAAGCATACGCAAAACAAAAGCTTTAGCAAATATCAGCACCTCTGATTCGAAAGTGTTTTGAAGTTCTGACAAATATTGTGTATTGGAATTTTCTCGTACAATCCAGAAACAGGGCGAGCGAGAAGTTGTAGAATGTTCGACAGTAGCTGGCGAGAAACAGTAACAGGTATAAAAAGCGGCCGCCGGCAGTGTCGAGAGTCAGTCTTTGAATAATAATTGAACGTGCAACATCGAGTCAGTTACCGAGTATCAAGTGAACGTGCAACATCGATTCCGAACGAGTGAACGTGAAGCATCGCAATCACAACCGAGGACAATTCAACTGCAAAATAGTGCAAATCTTTGTAACAAAAGGATTGGAATAGTCAATCTGTTATTGGAATCAATAAAACCGTTACAAGCATTGAGCTTTTTGTGCATTATTCTTGACGATTACACAATCCAGTGATCCGAACCGAAGTAGCGGAGTACTTCAGCGGAATTACGTAACAATATAAAAACGTTTGTGCGTATGTATGTCGCAGCATCACGGCTGAACCACAGAAGCGATCGACCTTATACTCACAACATATGTTCGTGTGGTGCTCTGAATGGTTTGTTTTCATGTTAAACCTTCCTAAGTGTTGCCACGGTGGCGTTTTTTCGAAAATTCTTATTTATGAACCGATTTGGCTCAGATTCACACCATATACTAAAGTTGCCAGAAAGTCGTTGACAAAATTTGAACCCGATAGCTGTTGTCGAAGTAGAAATATTCACGAAAACGTATTATTCCCGTACATAATTTTCATTTTCATATCTTAATATATAAAAACGTTTGTGCGTATGTATGTCGCAGCATCACGGCTGAACCACAGAAGCGATCGACCTTATACTCACAACATATGTTCGTGTGGTGCTCTGAATGGTTTGTTTTCATGTTAGACCTTCCTAAGTGTTGCCACGGTGGCGTTTTTTAGAAAATTCTTATTTATGGACCGATTTGGCTCAGATTCATACCATATAATGCTAAGGTTGACAGAAAGTGGTCGACAAAATATGAGCCCGATAGCTTTTGTCGAAGTGGAAATATTCACGAAAACGTATTCTTCCTGTACATAATTTTCATTTTCATATCTTCTTAATATATAAAAACGTTTGTGCGTATGTATGTCGCAGCATCACGGCTGAACCACAGAAGCGATCGACCTTATACTCACAACATATGTTCGTGTGGTGCTCTGAATGGTTTGTTTTCATGTTAAACCTTCCTAAGTGTTGCCATGGTGGCGTTTTTCGAAAATTCTTATTTATGAACCGATTTGGCTCAGATTCACACCATATAATACTAAAGTTGCCAGAAAGTCGTTGACAAAATTTGAACCCGATAGCAGTTGTCGAAGTAGAAATATTCACGAAAACGTATTATTCCCGTACATAATTTTCATTTTCATATCTTCTTAATATATAAAAACGTTTGTGCGTATGTATGTCGCAGCATCACGGCTGAACCACAGAAGCGATCGACCTTATACTCACAACATATGTTCGTGTGGTGCTCTGAATGGTTTGTTTTCATGTTAAACCTTCCTAAGTGTTGCCACGGTGGCGTTTTTTCGAAAATTCTTATTTATGAACCGATTTGGCTCAGATTCACACCATATAATACTAAAGTTGCCAGAAAGTCGTTGACAAAATTTGAACCCGATAGCTGTTGTCGAAGTAGAAATATTCACGAAAACGTATTATTCCCGTACATAATTTTCATTTTCATATCTTCTTAATATATAAAAACGTTTGTGCGTATGTATGTCGCAGCATCACGGCTGAACCACAGAAGCGATCGACCTTATACTCACAACATATGTTCGTGTGGTGCTCTGAATGGTTTGTTTTCATGTTAGACCTTCCTAAGTGTTGCCACGGTGGCGTTTTTTCGAAAATTCTTATTTATGGACCGATTTGGCTCAGATTCACACCATATAATAATAAAGTTGCCAGAAAGTTGTTGACAAAATTTGAACCCGATAGCTGTTGTCGAAGTAGAAATATTCACGAAAACGTATTATTCCCGTACATAATTTTCATTTTCATATCTTCTTAATATATAAAAACGTTTGTGCGTATGTATGTCGCAGCATCACGGCTGAACCACAGAAGCGATCGACCTTATACTCACAACATATGTTCGTGTGGTGCTTTGAATGGTTTGTTTTCATGTTAGACCTTCCTAAGTGTTGCCACGGTGGCGTTTTTTCGAAAATTCTTATTTATGGACTGATTTGGCTCAGATTCACACCATATAATACTAAAGTTGACAGAAAGTCGTTGACAAAATTTGAACCCGATAGCTGTTGTCGAAGTGGAAATATTCACGAAAACGTATTCTTCGTGTGCATAATTTTAATTTTCATATCTTAATATATAAAAACGTTTGTGCGTATGTATGTCGCTGCATCACGGCTGAACCACAGAAGCGATCGACCTTATACTCACAACATATGTTCGTGTGGTGCTCTGAATGGTTTGTTTTCATGTTAGACCTTCCTAAGTGTTGCCACGGTGGCGTTTTTTCGAAAATTCTTATTTATGGACCGATTTGGCTCAGATTCACACCATATAATACTAAAGTTGACAGAAAGTCGTTGACAAAATTTTTCCCGTACATAATTTTCATTTTCATATCTTAATATATAACAAGTAAGGAAGCATCAGTCGGGTTTCCCCGATAGAGTAATACCCTACACCAAGTAACTGAGTGGGCGGACCACGCCCATTTTTGTCAAACTAAAAGGTATTCCGTATAGAACTGTATATAGCAACTATTGACACTCTGGAGGGACTACAACATAAATTATCGATATACAGTGCACGCTCGATAACGTGAACTAATTAAAACCAAGGGAGTTCACGTTAACAAAAGTGTTCACGTTATCGAATGCCAAAATGACTCATCCGCATTATAAAGCTGATCGTTGCACAACTCCAATTCGGCCATTTTAGCTTTAAGTTTTTCTTTAAAAGGATCCACTAGCTGAGGCTGCGAAGAAAGTTTTTCGCCTGATATTTTAAGAAGTCGAACGCCGTATCTTTTTTTGAATCCTTGAAGCCATCCGTCACTAGCGTGGAAGCCACCTTCGTGTTCTTTCAACTTTGAATGCAGTGTTTTTGCTTTTTCCTTCAGCATTAAAGCACTTACTGGCCAATTCTTATTTCGCATACGAATAAACCAACGATAAAGTGCTTTTTCCATTTTGGGCAGCTCTGTAGTACGCAAAGTTTTTCTTTTTCCAGGCCCAGAAAAAGTGTTGTTCACGCTTTTTAAAATAATTTTTTCTTTCTTTTTAATGCCACAAATTGTTGATTTAGCAACATTGTATTTTTTCGCTAAGCACGTCACACTCGATCCTTTTTTTTAAAAAATCGAGAATTTCAGCTTTTTCTTTCAACGTCAAGCACACAGGTTTCTTACAACTCATTTCTACTCTGCATAGATAAAAAGTAAGTCAAAACGCTCTATGCTATGCCAAAATTGTCAACTAAAAAGCACAACTCACTATTAGGGGAATCCCAAAATTCAGAATTATTTGTGCTCAATGCAAATCACATGCAAACATTGAATCTTTTATTGTTCATGTTATAGAGCTTTTTCGCCTTGTTCACGTTTTGGAGTAGTCAATACAGAAAAAAATTTGTTCACGTTTTGGGGTGTTCACGCTTTGGAGTGTTCACGTTATCGAGCGTGCACTGTATATTATTTACCGCCTATATAGTGGGCGGACCACGCCCATTTTAGAATATGGCATGTAGGGCCGATATTTGAACTTAAGAACCGAATTTTAGTCATTTAAATTCATAAATAGTTAATTGAGAGCCATTTTAACTGAAATTTTTTTTCGGCTATATAGTGGGCGGGCCACGCCCATTTTTTCTTGAGACATAGAAGACCTACATACCTCTTAACTTGAATACCAAGTATAATTCTTTTTCATGAGTAATTAGGCAAATTATAGCCATTTTAGTGAAAAAAATCCGAGGTAGTGGGACTTATAGGCCCGTTGTGGGCGCGTCCTTTGACCGATTTTGCTAATCTTGGAACTTGAAGTAGTGGAAGGTTCACTGCGACTGTGTGCCAAATTTAGTCCAAATCGGACCACTCCTTCTTTCTCTCCTGCGCCAACGGACAGCCAGACAGACAGACGGACAGCCGGACAGACGGACAGCCGGAAATCAAGACAGAAAGTGATTCTAAGCATTTCCATATGGTTATGTCTATACCTAGGACGTCTCCTTCAATGCGTTACAATTTTCGCACAAAGTTATTATACCCTATTACCACAGGTGTAGGGTATAAAAACGTCTGTGCGTATGTATGTCGCTGAATCACGGCTGAACCACAGAAGCGATCGACCTTATACTCACAATATATGTTCGTGAGGTGCTCTGAATGGTTTTTTTTTCATGTTAGACCTTCCTAAGTGTTGCCACGGTGGCGTTTTTTCGAAAATTCTTATTTAGTGACCGATTTGGCTCAGATTCACACCATATAATACTAAAGTTGACAGAAAGTCGTTGACAAAATTTGAACCCGATAGCTGTTGTCGAAGTGGAAATATTCACGAAAACGTATTCTTCGTGTGCATAATTTTCATTTTCATATCTTAATATATAACAAGTAAGGAAGCATCAGTCGGGTTTCACCGACAGAGTAATACCCTACACCAAGTTCCCAAGTGGGGTGGTAATTCACTGAAATTGTGGGTGCATTTGGTTTACAGCCTACATAGTGGGCGGACCACGCCCATTTTTGGCAGACTACAAGATATACCTAATAGGACTATATATGCCAAATATTGATGCTCTGACAGGTGTACTACAGATGTTATCGGCATATTTATTTTACTGCCCCCATGGTGGGCGGACCATGCCCATTTCTGGGGAATTGAAAGGTATTCGTACCAGGAAAGAAGTAACCAAATCTGGACGCTCTGGTGTATATATTATGGAAGTTAAGAGGATTTTTCGTTTATCGCCTATATAGTGGGCGGACCACGCCCATTTTCTTGTATGGCATCTAGGACCTATATATCAACTTGGGAACCGAATTTCATTCATTTATATTCGTAACTAGTCAATTGGGAGCCATTTTACCCGAAAAATTTTTCCGCCTATATAGTGGGCGGGCCACGCCCATTTTTTCATATGACATAGATGACCGACCCCTTAACCGGAATACCAAGTTTTATTCTTTTCAATGAGTAATTAGATAAATTACAGCAATTTGATAGCAAAAAACCCGAGGTAGTGGGACTTACAGGCCCATAATGGGCGTGTCCTTCGACCGATTTGGCTAATCTTGGAACTTGAAGTAGTGGAAGGTTCACTGCGACTGTGTGCCAAATTTGGTCCAAATCGGACAACTCATTCTTTCTCTCCTGCGCCAACGGACAGCCAGACAGACGGACAGACGGACAACCGGAAATCAACACAGAAAGTGATTCTAAGCATTTCTATATACTTATGTCTATACCTAGGACGGCTCCTTTAATGCGTTACAATTTTCGCACAAAGTTATTATACCCTATTACCATAGGTGTAGGGTATAAAAACGTTTGTGCGTATGTATGTCGCATATACTCACAACATATGTTCGTGTGGTGCTCTGAATGGTTGGTTTTCTTGTTAGACCTTCCTAAGTGTTGCCACGGTGGCGTTTTTTCGAAAATTCTTATTTATGGACCGATTTGGCTCAGATTCACACCATATAATACTAAAGTTGACAGAAAGTCGTTGACAAAATTTGAACCCGATAGCTGTTGTCGAAGTGGAAATATTCACGAAAACGTATTCTTCGTGTGCATAATTTTCATTTTCATATCTTAATATATAACAAGTAAGGAAGCATCAGTCGGGTTTCACCGACAGAGTAATACCCTACACCAAGTTCCCAAGTGGGGTGGTAATTCACTGAAATTGTGGGTGCATTTGGTTTACAGCCTACATAGTGGGCGGACCACGCCCATTTTTGGCAGACTACAAGATATACCTAATAGGACTATATATGCCAAATATTGATGCTCTGACAGGTGTACTACAGATGTTATCGGCATATTTATTTTACTGCCCCCATGGTGGGCGGACCATGCCCATTTCTGGGGAATTGAAAGGTATTCGTACCAGGAAAGAAGTAACCAAATCTGGACGCTCTGGTGTATATATTATGGAAGTTAAGAGGATTTTTCGTTTATCGCCTATATAGTGGGCGGACCACGCCCATTTTCTTGTATGGCATCTAGGACCTATATATCAACTTGGGAACCGAATTTCATTCATTTATATTCGTAACTAGTCAACTGGGAGCCATTTTACCCGAAAAATTTTTCCGCCTATATAGTGGGCGGGCCACGCCCATTTTTTCATATGACATAGATGACCGACCCCTTAACCGGAATACCAAGTTTTATTCTTTTCAATGAGTAATTAGATAAATTACAGCAATTTGATAGCAAAAAACCCGAGGTAGTGGGACTTACAGGCCCATAATGGGCGTGTCCTTCGACCGATTTGGCTAATCTTGGAACTTGAAGTAGTGGAAGGTTCACTGCGACTGTGTGCCAAATTTGGTCCAAATCGGACAACTCATTCTTTCTCTCCTGCGCCAACGGACAGCCAGACAGACGGACAGACGGACAACCGGAAATCAACACAGAAAGTGATTCTAAGCATTTCTATATACTTATGTCTATACCTAGGACGGCTCCTTTAATGCGTTACAATTTTCGCACAAAGTTATTATACCCTATTACCATAGGTGTAGGGTATAAAAACGTTTGTGCGTATGTATGTCGCATATACTCACAACATATGTTCGTGTGGTGCTCTGAATGGTTGGTTTTCTTGTTAGACCTTCCTAAGTGTTGCCACGGTGGCGATTTTTCGAAAATTCTTATTTATGGACCGATTTGGCTCAGATTCACACCATATAATACTAAAGTTGACAGAAAGTCGTTGACAAAATTTGAACCCGATAGCTGTTGTCGAGGTGGAAATATTCACGAAAACGTTTTCTTCCTGTGCATAATTTTCATTTTCATATCTTCTTAATATATAAAAACGTTTGTGCGTATGTATGTCGCAGCATCACGGCTGAACCACAGAAGCGATCGACCTTATAGGTACTCACAACATATGTTCGTGTGGTGCTCTGAATGGTTTGTTTTCATGTTAGACCTTCCTAAGTGTTGCCACGGTGGCGTTTTTTCGAAAATTCTTATTCATGGACCGATTTGGCTCTTTTATACTTCTTTTGTTTATTTATTAATAACTGTAAATATATTATTTTTTGCACTGAATTTGAGTGTAATCTTCAGCGTTGTGCTTTAAACAAAAATTGTTTGGTTCTTTAGGTTTGTTTAAAAAAATATACATATGTATGTATATTTATTTAATAATTTTTATCGAAAAACACGTTTTTTAATTAATATTTGTAAATGGAATTTTTTCCGGGATTTTAGATTTTTTAAATGGGATAAAGAGTGCGTTTTGCATAAGTGAATGGGATTTTTGGAGCTAGATCTGGCAACACTGCTTCCATTTGGATGGAATATTGCTTTTTGCGAGAGTAATAAATCCTTAATAATAGCTTTAGAAAACACTTGTAATGCGATTGTGGCAAATTAAGAATGGTCGACGAAACAGGGGCGCTCACAGTTTTATTTTACTATCGTGCCGAAGTTGCCAGTTGGGAAATATAGAAGGAAACTGTGAATACCCTAATTATGTATACCCTATTACCATAGGTGTAGGGTATATAAAATCATGCATTTGTGTTCTAAGCATAAATAATACTCAAATAACTATGTATTTATAAAAAAGTTTGGTATATGTATACAATTTTGTGTTTATCTTTTTGGTGCGCGAAGAAGATATGATGGTAACAAAAACTGCGTCTTCGTCTTTTGACGTTTTGAAAGAAATTAATGTTGAGGGAAAAAATTGTAGTGTGTGCCGCAACGTCAATATAATTAAAGGTATATGGGGTGCTTTAAAATGTTGATGGCCCCAGTAATTTAAGGATACTGGTGTAAGAAGCCAATCTAATTTAATAATACATATTAACAAACTCCAAGAAAACTCATAGTTGGCGTTTTAGGCAATAGCTACGAATTGTCTCGTAGATAGTTGGCAGTCAATGTGTTAAAGATACTGATTTGTTAAATATACAGTTGTGCTCATAAAAATAGTAGTGCGGTACCTCAAAACATTAAAAATACTTTTTTGGACATCTTTAGCCTTAAAAATTGATCACTTGCCCACATATTTTGTAGAATACAATGTTCAGAATAGAAAATCGAAAAAATCCCGTTACTCTTGTGCCTTTTTTGTTTGTTTTTGATGACTTTTGATAACAACTATAAAAATCGGCTGTTCATTAAAATAGTAGTGCTAGATGGAAGTTCTTGAAAAAATTAAGATAATAATAAAAGACGCCATGTGTAAATGCAGTTTAATAGTTGAATACATTAGTGATAAATATCTATTGTGATTTCTACACTTTTTTCTTTTTAGTGGGTAGAGGAAAGCCTTGCTCGGTCGAGAAGAGAGACCTAATAGTTAGCTTGAAAAATAAAGGCAATACTCATAAAATGATGGAACATATTGTTAGATGTACTGCCACTATGGTATTTAATGCTATAAATTTAGGGAAGGAACCCGAAAATTGTGGTAGTAAGCGTAGAACTACGTTCTTTGCAATATAGCAAGATTTAGTCTCAGCATCCTCAAAAAAGCAATCAAGTGCGAGTCGGGCTCGCTCACTGAGGGTTCCGTACCAGAAATACCCCTTATAGCGTTCGAATTTAGTTCCTTTTTGCCCGCCTGTCCTTTGCGTGTTTTCTTTTGAACAGCAGCGCTTCCTCTTGCCCGTCCGGCCATAGAATTTTCGACATTTTGACCTATATCTTCGAAACAAATTCACCTAAAATAAAAAATAAAACATTTTTGGAATCCGCGGACGTATGTAGCCCTTTCTAACGATATCCCACAAGACATAAACAACAAACATTTTTTGCTGAGGCAATCTTTTCCTAAGGTGGTCTTAAATTAAATTTGAAAAAATAGAAAAACAAATAAATCGAAAAAAGCTGCAGTTTTCCAGTAATCTATGACTAAAGTCCTACTAACTCTGATTTTATCAAAATTTTAGCTTGAGAAATGTAGGAAGGCAAGGGGGTATGGTAATTTTTTCGACATTTTGTGGTATATCTTCGAAACCACTTCACCGAAAATTATAAAAAAAATATGTTTGGAATCCATGGACGTAGCTCTTTCTAATGATACCCCACTCGATATAAACAACAAAAACTTTTTTCTGAGGGGGTCATCTTAATAAAAAAAATAAAAAAACAAATCGAAAAAAGCTGCACCTACAATGTAGGTCCTACATATACGGTAATGCGTGATAAAATACCTAGCAACTCCGATTTTATCAAAATTTTAGCTTGAGAAATGTGCTGAGCACATTGGACCATGTGGGGAAAGGTCTGTTTTTTATAAGCTTAATATTAAGTTCACATCCGGTATGTTTGTATGTCGTCAAATCTAGTAATCAATTTTTCACCCACTTCCCGACTACTTAGAGATCTGAAACTTTGCATACATGCCCAAACACGAGCCCAATACATGAATCAATAAATTTTATGGGCGTAGGATAAGGGGCGTGGCACTTTTTTATCAACTCCAGATTTGTGTATAACTTTAGAACCACACATCACACATCAATGAAACTCGGTAGGAACTTACTACATATCCATATCCTTCTACTGAGAAAATAAGGGGCACTGGATAAGGGGGCGTGGCCCCCCATAAAAACAAAATTTTTGATCTCGATTAGCTTTGGAACTAAAGGTCGTGCAGCATTGAAATTTCGTATGCAGTCGCCTCTTGGATGTGTCGTCCCACTGGTAAAATTTTATGGGCGTTGAATGAGGGGGCATGGCACCCCCCATACAAACAAAATTTTTGATCTCGATTAGCTTTGGAACTAAAGGTCGTGCAGCATTGAAATTTCGTATGCAGTCGCCTCTTGGATGTGTCGTCCCACTGGTAAAATTTTATGGGCGTAGGATAAGGGGCGTGGCACCCCCATACAAACAAAATTTTTGATATCGATTAGCTTTGGAACTAAAGGTCGTGCAGCATTGAAATTTCGTATGCAGTCGCCTCTTGGATGTGTCGTCCCACTGGTAAAATTTTATGGGCGTTGAATGAGGGGGCGTGGCACCCCCCATACAAACAAAATTCTTGATCTCGATTAGCTTTGGAACTAAAGGTCGTGCAGCATTGAAATTTCGTATGCAGTCGCCTATTGGATGTGTCGTCCCACTGGTAAAATTGTATGGACGTAGGATAAGGGGCGTGGCACCCCCACACAAACAAAATTTTTGATATCGATTAGCTTTGGAACTAAAGGTCGTGCAGCATTGAAATTTCGTATGCAGTCGCCTCTTGGATGTGTCGTCCCACTGGTAAAATTTTATGGGCGTAGGATAAGGGGCGTGGCACCCCCATACAAACAAAATTTTTGATATCGATTAGCTTTGGAACTAAAGGTCGTGCAGCATTGAAATTTCGTATGCAGTCGCCTCTTGGATGTGTCGTCCCACTGGTAAAATTTTATGGGCGTTGAATGAGGGGGCATGGCACCCCCCATACAAACAAAATTTTTGATCTCGATTAGCTTTGGAACTAAAGGTCGTGCAGCATTGAAATTTCGTATGCAGTCGCCTCTTGGATGTGTCGTCCCACTGGTAAAATTTTATGGGCGTAGGATAAGGGGCGTGGCACCCCCATACAAACAAAATTTTTGATATCGATTAGCTTTGGAACTAAAGGTCGTGCAGCATTGAAATTTCGTATGCAGTCGCCTCTTGGATGTGTCGTCCCACTGGTAAAATTTTATGGGCGTTGAATGAGGGGGCGTGGCACCCCCCATACAAACAAAATTCTTGATCTTGATTAGCTTTGGAACTAAAGGCCGTGCAGCATTGAAATTTCGTATGCAGTCGCCTATTGGATGTGTCGTCCCACTGGTAAAATTGTATGGACGTAGGATAAGGGGCGCGGCACCCCCACACAAACAAAATTTTTGATATCGATTAGCTTTGGAACTAAAGGTCGTGCAGCATTGAAATTTCGTATGCAGTCGCCTCTTGGATGTGTCGTCCCACTGGTAAAATTTTATGGGCGTTGAATGAGGGGGCATGGCACCCCCCATACAAACAAAATTTTTGATCTCGATTAGCTTTGGAACTAAAGGTCGTGCAGCATTGAAATTTCGTATGCAGTCGCCTCTTGGATGTGTCGTCCCACTGGTAAAATTTTATGGGCGTAGGATAAGGGGCGTGGCACCCCCATACAAACAAAATTTTTGATATCGATTAGCTTTGGAACTAAAGGTCGTGCAGCATTGAAATTTCGTATGCAGTCGCCTCTTGGATGTGTCGTCCCACTGGTAAAATTTTATGGGCGTTGAATGAGGGGGCGTGGCACCCCCCATACAAACAAAATTCTTGATCTCGATTAGCTTTGGAACTAAAGGTCGTGCAGCATTGAAATTTCGTATGCAGTCGCCTCTTGGATGTGTCGTCCCACTGGTAAAATTTTATGGGCGTAGGATAAGGGGCGTGGCACCCCCATACAAACAAAATTTTTGATATCGATTAGCTTTGGAACTAAAGGTCGTGCAGCATTGAAATTTCGTATGCAGTCGCCTCTTGGATGTGTCGTCCCACTGGTAAAATTTTATGGGCGTTGAATGAGGGGGCGTGGCACCCCCCATACAAACAAAATTCTTGATCTCGATTAGCTTTGGAACTAAAGGTCGTGCAGCATTGAAATTTCGTATGCAGTCGCCTATTGGATGTGTCGTCCCACTGGTAAAATTGTATGGACGTAGGATAAGGGGCGTGGCACCCCCACACAAACAAAATTTTTGATATCGATTAGCTTTGGAACTAAAGGTCGTGCAGCATTGAAATTTCGTATGCAGTCGCCTCTTGGATGTGTCGTCCCACTGGTAAAATTTTATGGGCGTAGGATAAGGGGCGTGGCACCCCCATACAAACAAAATTTTTGATATCGATTAGCTTTGGAACTAAAGGTCGTGCAGCATTGAAATTTCGTATGCAGTCGCCTCTTGGATGTGTCGTCCCACTGGTAAAATTTTATGGGCGTTGAATGAGGGGGCATGGCACCCCCCATACAAACAAAATTTTTGATCTCGATTAGCTTTGGAACTAAAGGTCGTGCAGCATTGAAATTTCGTATGCAGTCGCCTCTTGGATGTGTCGTCCCACTGGTAAAATTTTATGGGCGTAGGATAAGGGGCGTGGCACCCCCATACAAACAAAATTTTTGATATCGATTAGCTTTGGAACTAAAGGTCGTGCAGCATTGAAATTTCGTATGCAGTCGCCTCTTGGATGTGTCGTCCCACTGGTAAAATTTTATGGGCGTTGAATGAGGGGGCGTGGCACCCCCCATACAAACAAAATTCTTGATCTTGATTAGCTTTGGAACTAAAGGTCGTGCAGCATTGAAATTTCGTATGCAGTCGCCTATTGGATGTGTCGTCCCACTGGTAAAATTGTATGGACGTAGGATAAGGGGCGCGGCACCCCCACACAAACAAAATTTTTGATATCGATTAGCTTTGGAACTAAAGGTCGTGCAGCATTGAAATTTCGTATGCAGTCGCCTCTTGGATGTGTCGTCCCACTGGTAAAATTTTATGGGCGTTGAATGAGGGGGCATGGCACCCCCCATACAAACAAAATTTTTGATCTCGATTAGCTTTGGAACTAAAGGTCGTGCAGCATTGAAATTTCGTATGCAGTCGCCTCTTGGATGTGTCGTCCCACTGGTAAAATTTTATGGGCGTAGGATAAGGGGCGTGGCACCCCCATACAAACAAAATTTTTGATATCGATTAGCTTTGGAACTAAAGGTCGTGCAGCATTGAAATTTCGTATGCAGTCGCCTCTTGGATGTGTCGTCCCACTGGTAAAATTTTATGGGCGTTGAATGAGGGGGCGTGGCACCCCCCATACAAACAAAATTCTTGATCTCGATTAGCTTTGGAACTAAAGGTCGTGCAGCATTGAAATTTCGTATGCAGTCGCCTATTGGATGTGTCGTCCCACTGGTAAAATTGTATGGACGTAGGATAAGGGGCGTGGCACCCCCACACAAACAAAATTTTTGATATCGATTAGCTTTGGAACTAAAGGTCGTGCAGCATTGAAATTTCGTATGCAGTCGCCTCTTGGATGTGTCTTCCCACTGGTAAAATTTTATGGGCGTTGAATGAGGGGGCGTGGCAACCCCCATACAAACAAAATTTTTAATATCGATTAGATTTGGAACTAAAGGTCGTGCAGCATTGAAATTTCGTATGCAGTCGCCCATTGGATGTGTCGTCCCACTGGTAAAATTGTATGGGCGTAGGATAAGGGGCGTGGCACCCCCCATACAAACAAAATTTTGATATAGATTAGCTTTGGAACTAAAGGTCGTGCAGCATTGAAATTTCGTATGCAGTCCTCTTGGATGTGTCGTCCCACTGGTAAAATTTTATGGGCGTAGGATAAGGGACGTGGCACCCCCATACAAACAAAATTTTTGATATCGATTAGCTTTGGAACTAAAGGTCGTGCAGCATTGAAATTTCGTATGCAGTCGCCTCTTGGATGTGTCGTCCCACTGGTAAAATTTTATGGGCGTTGAATGAGGGGGCGTGGCACCCCCCATACAAACAAAATTTTTGATATCGATTAGCTTTGGAACTAAAGGTCGTGCAGCATTGAAATTTCGTATGCAGTCGCCCATTGGATGTGTCGTCCCACTGGTAAAATTGTATGGGCGTAGGATAAGGGGCGTGGCACCCCCCATACAAACAAAAATTTTGATATAGATTAGCTTTGGAACTAAAGGTCGTGCAGCATTGAAATTTCGTATGCAGTCGCCTCTTGGATGTGTCGTCCCACTGGTAAAATTTTATGGGCGTTGAATGAGGGGGCGTGGCACCCCCCATACAAACAAAATTTTTTATCTCGATTAGCTTTGGAACTAAAGGTCGTGCAGCATTGAAATTTCGTATGCAGTCGCCTATTGGATGTGTCGTCCCACTGGTAAAATTGTATGGGCGTAGGATAAGGGGCGTGGCACCCCCATACAAACAAAATTTTTGATATCGATTAGCTTTGGAACTAAAGGTCGTGCAGCATTGAAATTTCGTATGCAGTCGCCTCTTGGATGTGTCGTCCCACTGGTAAAATTTTATGGGCGTTGAATGAGGAGGCCTGGCACGCCCATACAAACAAAATTTTCGATCTCGATTATCTTTGGAACTAAAGGTCGTGCAGCATTGAAATTTCGTATGCAGTCGCCTCTTGGATGTGTCGTCCCACTGGTAAAATTTTATGGGCGTAGGATAAGGGGGCGTGGCACTTTTTTTTATCAACTCCAGATTTGTGTATAACTTTAGAACTACACATCACACATCAATGAAACTCGGTAGGAACTTACTACATATCCATATCCTTCTACTGAGAAAATAAGGCGGGCACTGGATAAGGGGGCGTGGCACCCCCATACAAACAAAAATTTTTGATCTCGATTATTTTTTTTTTTTATTATTATTTATTTAAAAAGGTAATATAATTACAATTTTAAAAACTAGTTTTGTAGCACTGGCTGCTAAGGCCTTCGGCTAGACTATTGATCTCGATTAGCTTTGGAACTAAAGGTCGTGCAGCATTGAAATTTCGTATGCAGTCGCCTCTTGGATGTGTCGTCCCACTGGTAAAATTTTATGGGCGTAGGATAAGGAGCGTGGCACCCCCATACAAACAAAATTTTTGATATCGATTAGCTTTGGAAGTAAAGGTGGTGCAGCATTGAATTTTCGTATGCAGTCGCCTCTTGGATGTGTCGTCCCACTGGTAAAATTTTATGGGCGTAGAATAAGGGGCCGTGGCACCCCCCATACAAACCAATTTTTGATCTCGATTAGCTTTGGAACTAAAGCTCGTGCAGCATTGAAATTTTGTATGCAGTCGCCTCTTGGATGTGTCGTCCCACTGGTAAAATTTTATGGGCGTAGGATAAGGGGCGTGGCACTTTTTTTATCAACTCCAGATTTGTGTATAACTTTAGAACTACACATCACACATCAATGAAACTCGGTAGGAACTTACTACATATCCAAATCCTTCTACTGAGAAAATAAGGCGGGCACTGGATAAGGGGGCGTGGCACCCCCATACAAACAAAAATTTTTGATCTCGATTATTTTTTTTTTTTATTATTATTTATTTAAAAAGGTAATATAATTACAATTTTAAAAACTAGTTTTGTAGCACTGGCTGCTAAGGCCTTCGGCTAGACTATTGATCTCGATTAGCTTTGGAACTAAAGGTCGTGCAGCATTGAAATTTCGTATGCGGTCGCCTCTTGGATGTGTCGTCCCACTGGTAAAATTTTATGGGCGTTGAATGAGGGGGCGTGGCACCCCCCATACAAACAAAATTTTTTATCTCGATTAGCTTTGGAACTAAAGGTTGTGCAGCATTGAAATTTCGTATGCAGTCGCCTCTTGGATGTGTCGTCCCACTGGTAAAATTGTATGGGCGTAGGATAAGGGGCGTGGCACCCCCATACAAACAAAATTTTTGATATCGATTAGCTTTGGAACTAAAGGTCGTGCAGCATTGAAATTTCGTATGCAGTCGCCTCTTGGATGTGTCGTCCCACTGGTAAAATTTTATGGGCGTAGGATAAGGGGCGTGGCACTTTTTTTATCAACTCCAGATTTGTGTATAACTTTAGAACTACACATCACACATCAATGAAACTCGGTAGGAACTTACTACATATCCATATCCTTCTACTGAGAAAATAAGGCGGGCATTGGATAAGGGGGCGTGGCACCCCCATACAAACAAAAATTTTTGATCTCGATTATTTTTTTTTTTTTATTATTATTTATTTAAAAAGGTAATATAATTACAATTTTAAAAACTAGTTTTGTAGCACTGGCTGCTAAGGCCTTCGGCTAGACTATTGATCTCGATTAGCTTTGGAACTAAAGGTCGTGCAGCATTGAAATTTCGTATGCAGTCGCCTCTTGGATGTGTCGTCCCACTGGTAAAATTTTATGGGCGTAGGATAAGGGGCGTGGCACCCCCATACAAACAAAAATTTTGATCTCGATTAGCTTTGGAACTAAAGGTCGTGCAGCATTGAAATTTCGTATGCAGTCGCCTCTTGGATGTGTCGTCCCACTGGTAAAATTTTATGGGCGTAGGATAAGGGGCGTGGCACCCCCATACAAACAAAAATTTTGATCTCGATTAGCTTTGGAACTAAAGCTCGTGCAGCATTGAAATTTTGTATGCAGTCGCCTCTTGGATGTGTCGTCCCACTGGTAAAATTTTATGGGCGTAGGATAAGGGGCGTGGCACTTTTTTTATCAACTCCAGATTTGTGTATAACTTTAGAACTACACATCACACATCAATGAAACTCGGTAGGAACTTACTACATATCCATATCCTTCTACTGAGAAAATAAGGCGGGCACTGGATAAGGGGGCGTGGCACCCCCCATACAAACAAAATGTTTGATCTCGATTAGCTTTGGAACTAAAGGTCGTGCAGCATTGAAATTTCGTATGCAGTCGCCTCTTGGATGTGTCGTCCCACTGGTAAAATTTTATGGGCGTAGGATAAGGGGGGTGGCACCCCCATACAAACAAAATTTTTGATATCGATTAGCTTTGGAACTAAAGGTCGTGCAGCATTGAAATTTCGTATGCAGTCGCCTCTTGGATGTGTCGTCCCACTGGTAAAATTTTATGGGCGTTGAATGAGGGGGCGTGGCACCACCCATACAAACAAAATTTTTTATCTCGATTAGCTTTGGAACTAAAGGTCGTGCAGCATTGAAATTTCGTATGCAGTCGCCTATTGGATGTGTCGTCCCACTGGTAAAATTGTATGGGCGTAGGATAAGGGGCGTGGCACCCCCATACAAACAAAATTTTTGATATCGATTAGCTTTGGAACTAAAGGTCGTGCAGCATTGAAATTTCGTATGCAGTCGCCTCTTGGATGTGTCGTCCCACTGGTAAAATTTTATGGGCGTTGAATGAGGGGGCGTGGCACCCCCATACAAACAAAATTTTCGATCTCGATTAGCTTTGGAACTAAAGGTCGTGCAGCATTGAAATTTCGTATGCAGTCGCCTCTTGGATGTGTCGTCCCACTGGTAAAATTTTATGGGCGTAGGATAAGGGGGCGTGGCACTTTTTTTTATCAACTCCAGATTTGTGTATAACTTTAGAACTACACATCACACATCAATGAAACTCGGTAGGAACTTACTACATATCCATATCCTTCTACTGAGAAAATAAGGCGGGCACTGGATAAGGGGGCGTGGCACCCCCATACAAACAAAAATTTTTGATCTCGATTATTTTTTTTTTTATTATTATTTATTTAAAAAGGTAATATAATTACAATTTTAAAAACTAGTTTTGTAGCACTGGCTGCTAAGGCCTTCGGCTAGACTATTGATCTCGATTAGCTTTGGAACTAAAGGTCGTGCAGCATTGAAATTTCGTATGCAGTCGCCTCTTGGATGTGTCGTCCCACTGGTAAAATTTTATGGGCGTAGGATAAGGAGCGTGGCACCCCCATACAAACAAAATTTTTGATATCGATTAGCTTTGGAAGTAAAGGTGGTGCAGCATTGAATTTTCGTATGCAGTCGCCTCTTGGATGTGTCGTCCCACTGGTAAAATTTTATGGGCGTAGAATAAGGGGCCGTGGCACCCCCCATACAAACCAATTTTTGATCTCGATTAGCTTTGGAACTAAAGCTCGTGCAGCATTGAAATTTTGTATGCAGTCGCCTCTTGGATGTGTCGTCCCACTGGTAAAATTTTATGGGCGTAGGATAAGGGGCGTGGCACTTTTTTTATCAACTCCAGATTTGTGTATAACTTTAGAACTACACATCACACATCAATGAAACTCGGTAGGAACTTACTACATATCCAAATCCTTCTACTGAGAAAATAAGGCGGGCACTGGATAAGGGGGCGTGGCACCCCCATACAAACAAAAATTTTTGATCTCGATTATTTTTTTTTTTTTATTATTATTTATTTAAAAAGGTAATATAATTACAATTTTAAAAACTAGTTTTGTAGCACTGGCTGCTAAGGCCTTCGGCTAGACTATTGATCTCGATTAGCTTTGAAACTAAAGGTCGTGCAGCATTGAAATTTCGTATGCGGTCGCCTCTTGGATGTGTCGTCCCACTGGTAAAATTTTATGGGCGTTGAATGAGGGGGCGTGGCACCCCCCATACAAACAAAATTTTTTATCTCGATTAGCTTTGGAACTAAAGGTTGTGCAGCATTGAAATTTCGTATGCAGTCGCCTCTTGGATGTGTCGTCCCACTGGTAAAATTGTATGGGCGTAGGATAAGGGGCGTGGCACCCCCATACAAACAAAATTTTTGATATCGATTAGCTTTGGAACTAAAGGTCGTGCAGCATTGAAATTTCGTATGCAGTCGCCTCTTGGATGTGTCGTCCCACTGGTAAAATTTTATGGGCGTAGGATAAGGGGCGTGGCACTTTTTTTATCAACTCCAGATTTGTGTATAACTTTAGAACTACACATCACACATCAATGAAACTCGGTAGGAACTTACTACATATCCATATCCTTCTACTGAGAAAATAAGGCGGGCATTGGATAAGGGGGCGTGGCACCCCCATACAAACAAAAATTTTTGATCTCGATTATTTTTTTTTTTTATTATTATTTATTTAAAAAGGTAATATAATTACAATTTTAAAAACTAGTTTTGTAGCACTGGCTGCTAAGGCCTTCGGCTAGACTATTGATCTCGATTAGCTTTGGAACTAAAGGTCGTGCAGCATTGAAATTTCGTATGCAGTCGCCTCTTGGATGTGTCGTCCCACTGGTATAATTTTATGGGCGTAGGATAAGGGGCGTGGCACCCCCATACAAACAAAAATTTTGATATCGATTAGCTTTGGAACTAAAGGTGGTGCAGCATTGAATTTTCGTATGCAGTCGCCTCTTGGATGTGTCGTCCCACTGGTAAAATTTTATGGGCGTAGAATAAGGGGCCGTGGCACCCCCCATACAAACCAATTTTTGATCTCGATTAGCTTTGGAACTAAAGCTCGTGCAGCATTGAAATTTTGTATGCAGTCGCCTCTTGGATGTGTCGTCCCACTGGTAAAATTTTATGGGCGTAGGATAAGGGGCGTGGCACTTTTTTTATCAACTCCAGATTTGTGTATAACTTTAGAACTACACATCACACATCAATGAAACTCGGTAGGAACTTACTACATATCCATATCCTTCTACTGAGAAAATAAGGCGGGCACTGGATAAGGGGGCGTGGCACCCCCCATACAAACAAAATGTTTGATCTCGATTAGCTTTGGAACTAAAGGTCGTGCAGCATTGAAATTTCGTATGCAGTCGCCTCTTGGATGTGTCGTCCCACTGGTAAAATTTTATGGGCGTAGGATAAGGGGGGTTGCACCCCCATACAAACAAAATTTTTGATATCGATTAGCTTTGGAACTAAAGGTCGTGCAGCATTGAAATTTCGTATGCAGTCGCCTCTTGGATGTGTCGTCCCACTGGTAAAATTTTATGGGCGTTGAATGAGGGGGCGTGGCACCACCCATACAAACAAAATTTTTTATCTCGATTAGCTTTGGAACTAAAGGTCGTGCAGCATTGAAATTTCGTATGCAGTCGCCTATTGGATGTGTCGTCCCACTGGTAAAATTGTATGGGCGTAGGATAAGGGGCGTGGCACCCCCATACAAACAAAATTTTTGATATCGATTAGCTTTGGAACTAAAGGTCGTGCAGCATTGAAATTTCGTATGCAGTCGCCTCTTGGATGTGTCGTCCCACTGGTAAAATTTTATGGGCGTTGAATGAGGGGGCGTGGCACCCCCATACAAACAAAATTTTCGATCTCGATTAGCTTTGGAACTAAAGGTCGTGCAGCATTGAAATTTCGTATGCAGTCGCCTCTTGGATGTGTCGTCCCACTGGTAAAATTTTATGGGCGTAGGATAAGGGGGCCTGGCACTTTTTTTATCAACTCCAGATTTGTGTATAACTTTAGAACTACACATCACACATCAATGAAACTCGGTAGGAACTTACTACATATCCATATCCTTCTACTGAGAAAATAAGGCGGGCACTGGATAAGGGGGCGTGGCACCCCCATACAAACAAAAATTTTTGATCTCGATTATTTTTTTTTTTTTATTATTATTTATTTAAAAAGGTAATATAATAACAATTTTAAAAACTAGTTTTGTAGCACTGGCTGCTAAGGCCTTCGGCTAGACTATTGATCTCGATTAGCTTTGGAACTAAAGGTCGTGCAGCATTGAAATTTCGTATGCAGTCGCCTCTTGGATGTGTCGTCCCACTGGTAAAATTTTATGGGCGTAGGATAAGGGGCGTGGCACCCCCATACAAACAAAATTTTTGATATCGATTAGCTTTGGAACTAAAGGTGGTGCAGCATTGAATTTTCGTATGCAGTCGCCTCTTGGATGTGTCGGCCCACTGGTAAAATTTTATGGGCGTAGAATAAGGGGCCGTGGCACCCCCCATACAAACCAATTTTTGATCTCGATTAGCTTTGGAACTAAAGCTCGTGCAGCATTGAAATTTTGTATGCAGTCGCCTCTTGGATGTGTCGTCCCACTGGTAAAATCTTATGGGCGTAGGATAAGGGGCGTGGCACTTTTTTTATCAACTCCAGATTTGTGTATAACTTTAGAACTACACATCACACATCAATGAAACTCGGAAGGAACTTACTACATATCCATATCCTTCTACTGAGAAAATAAGGCGGGCACTGGATAAGGGGGCGTGGCACCCCCCATACAAACAAAATGTTTGATCTCGATTAGCTTTGGAACTAAAGGTCGTGCAGCATTGAAATTTCGTATGCAGTCGCCTCTTGGATGTGTCGTCCCACTGATAAAATTTTATGGGCGTAGGATAAGGGGCGTGGCACCCCATACAAACAAAATTTTTGATATCGATTAGCTTTGGAACTAAAGGTCGTGCAGCATTGAATTTTCGTATGCAGTCGCCTCTTGGATGTGTCGTCCCACTGGTAAAATTTTATGGGCGTAGGACAGGGAGCGTGGCACTTTTCAAGCAACTACACACTTGGGCTTCAGTTTATAATTATAGGTACACCACACATCAATGAAAAACGATAGGAACTTACTCGCTGCGCCTTGCAGGCAAAACAACAACTCATCGCGCCACAAATATGCCACGAATATTAGGGTCGATCACAGTCGTATTATTTGTTAAATTGAGGATATGACATATGACGCGCCCAGAGCAAAAACGACTCTTATAATTTCACAGAGCAAAAACGCTTCAAAAAATTACACACCGTACATGTGACACTAACACATATTTGCATGCATGCTCGGTTGCAGAGCTCGGAGCAACCGTCGGTTTCGTCAGTATCGCTGCTAATGCCAAGCAGAACAGACCAAAGGTGGGTTCTGTTCTGCTTGTTCACATGTATGTTCCAACACGTGGCAAAAACCGGTTTTGGGAAATTGCTATGCTACCAACGAAAATTTCTTGATGCTTTGCCGTCTTGTCGAATTTTCGTTTTGCGGACTGTAAATTGACAAATGACAATTTCCTATTCGCCAAAAAAATATGTTTGCGTCCTTTTAAATTTTATCAAATTTATTTAAACGCAATATGTACATTTTTCGGAAATTTCGATTTATTTAATATTTGTTCATTTATTTTATTTGCATTGATATATTTTGATAAATCACTTTTTTTAGAATTTGCAGATACTTTTCGTCAAATATTTTTTTAGATCACATTAAATACACATAAATTAATGAAATTTTTGCGATATATCTATAGCCCTTTCATCTCCTAATTCTGCATCTAATTTGCCGCTGCCTTTCAGTCTTGAAGTTGCACACCCGACAGCAGCATTATTTAAGCTGTCCGTCCGTTTGTTTACATTTTTTATACGAACTTGCCTGAGATCCTGCTTTGCTTTCTGTGCGTGTTTTCCGCGAATTTTTCACCTGTTTGAAGGCATTCTATCTTTTGACTGCGGACGGCTAGACTTGCAGGTGTTTTGCAGGGTTCTTTATGATAAAAAGTCACTTGTAGATTTTGTAAGAATAAAACGTGAACATCTTGTGGGAGAAATTGGTCTTTGTGTTCTTTAAAAAACAGTTTACAAAATAAATAAATTCGAAATTGAGGAAGCCTTTTATGAGAGAACGTACTATTTTCAATATGCAACCGATTTTTCTATTTTAAATCAAAGCAATATTCTAATGGCAAAGATCAACGGTCGCAAATTTATTTGTAACTCATCGGGATGATTCTATTTCATTGTATAAATTAACTATTTGGTGTGAATTCATGATAAAAGCGATCAACGGGGTCACTTGCAGGCGTGTTATGGCTGGTCATTTGTTCGCTCGTTCAAATGACGGTCGCAATAATTTCTAAGCGGTTTTCTTTCTGTATGCTGCTGAACTGAAAGGAAGAAGTGGAATGTAGCGTTCACCTTTTCACTGATGAAACGGAAGTTGTGTCGATTTTATGATGGCAATGTCGACATTCTATGCTCCAAAGAGGCAACTAAACATTTATAAGCATTGTAAAATTGAAGAATTTCGTTGAACAATTTTTTCTTCTGACCTTAATTTGATATTACATGAATGGCATAAAAAAATTTGCGAAAATAGAAAGAAATGCAATTGCATCAAACTGAATTTTCACTTTTTACCACCCTCATCGCTTTTATCATGAATTCACACCAAATAGTTAACTTATACAATGAAATAGAATCATCCCGATGAGTTACAAATAAATTTGCGACCGTTGATCTTTGCCATTAGAATATTGCATTGATTTAAAATAGAAAAATCGGTTGCATATTGAAAATAGTACGTTCTCTCATAAAAGGCTTCCTCAATTTCGAATTTATTTATTTTGTAAACTGTTTTTTAAAGAACACAAAGACCAATTTCTCCCACAAGATGTTCACGTTTTATTCTTACAAAATCTACAAGTGACTTTTTATCATAAAGAACCCTGCCAAACCCCTGCAAGTCTAGCCGTCCGCAGTCAAAAGATAGAATGCCTTCAAACAGGTGAAAAATTCGCGGAAAACACGCACAGAAAGCAAAGCAGGATCTCAGGCAAGTTTGTATAAAAAACTTACACAAACGGACGAACAGCTCAAATAATGCTGTTGCCGGGTGTGCTGCTTAGAAACTGAAAGACAGCGGCAAATTAGATGCAGAATTAGGAGATGAAAGGGCTATACATACATATATTGCAGAAACGTCATCAGTTTATATTTGTATTTAATGTGATCTTTAAATAATTTGATCTGAAAAAAGATTTGACGAAAAGTATCTGTAAAATCTAAAAAAAAGTGATTTATCAAAATATATCAACGCAAATAAAATAAATGAACAAATATTAAATAAAGCGAAATTTCCAAAAAATTTACATATTGCGTTTAGAAGTGATAAAATTTAAAGGCAAGCAAACATATTTTTTTGGCTAATAGGAAATTGTCATTTTTCAATTTACAGCCTGCAAAACGTAAATTCGACCAGACGGCAAAGCATCAAGAATTTTTCGTTGGTAGCATAGATATTTCTCAAAACCGGATTTTACCACGTGGTAGCGACATACATGTGAACAAGCAGAACAAAACCCACCCTCGGTCTGTTCTGCTTGGCATCAGCAGCGACACTGACGAAACCGACGGTTGCTCCGAGCTCTGCAACCGAGCATGCATGCAAATATGTGTTAGTGTCACATGTACGGTGTGTAATTTTTTGAAGCGTTTTTGCTCTGTGAAATTATAAGAGTCGTTTTTGCTCTGGGCGCGTCATATGACGATAGAAAACACTGTGAATACCCTAAATATTGTGTACTGCTCTGCAAGTTTTAAATTCTTTTTGCGAAAAATTTCAGAGCTCTAAAATTGAATTTATGGAAGACTAAAAAGTAGAAAATAAAATTATATAAAAAAAAACTTTTTAAAAATAAGCTTTAATTTATTTAATGTACTAAAAAGTAGAAAATAAATTGTTTCAAAGTCACCTGTATCTTACTATTAATAAAAGCTTGTGCGCTCAATATCCATATTCAAAATATCTTTCATTACTAGAATCTATTTGCACAAAAATTATTTAAATAAAATATTGTGGTAACTGGTTGACAAATATTGAACACATGAGCGCCCCAAGCTTTTATTAATAGTAAGATACAGGTGACTTAAAAACAATTTATTTTCTACTTTTTAGTATTAAATAAATTAAAGCTTATTTTTAAAAAGTTTTTTTTTATATAATTTTTTAACTACACTTGATCCTCTTTTTACACGGGTTTTTTTTAAATCAATATTTTTTACACGGTGTTTTTTTACATCCCCCAGTTGCTTTTTATGCACGGTTTTATTTTTTTTGCACGACTTTTTCGTACCCTTTTTCTTCGTTTTAATTAGATTTACTACATGTAACAGAACCATGCATAAGAAAGCAACTCTGTTGTCAATATAAAACAAACTAATAAAACGAAATATCAAAATAAGTGGTCGCAATGGCGCCAAAACGTGTTAAAATAAATTTGCCCAAAAAATTCGAATTTTGGACGAATTAAAAGCTGGCGAAAAATTTGCGACAGTTCCAAAAAGAAAAACGAAGTAACTGTTCGCACAATAAAAAGAAATGAAAATATGGTGGTGCAAACGGAGCGCGCACTTGTATGGTGTAGTGTATATTTTTAATGGAACGAGTTAGGACACATGCATACAAAAACGTGTTTTTATTGCACGATTATATTTATTTGCACGGTTTTCTTTCGAAATTGGAACGATTAGGCACTTTTATAGGAAAATTTATCTTTGTTTACACGGTTTTCTTTTGCACGAAATTTTCTTGGCCCGACCAACCGTGTAAAAAGAGGATCAAGTGTATATATTTCTAACCCGTTTACATAATATAAAAAAAAAATACATTTTGTAATCTATGGATGTTGCCCTTTCTAATGATACCCCACTCAATAAAAACAACAAACAAATTTTTCTGAGGGGGTAATCTTAAATAAAAAAAAATTTTTAAATAAAAAAATCGAAAAAAGCTGCACCCTTACGGTAATGCGTGATAAAATACGTAGTAACTCCGATTTTATCAAAATTTTAGCTTGAGAAATGTGCTGAGCACATTGAACCATGTGGGGACAGGTCTGTTTTTTTCACCTTTTTAACTATATCTTTCTAACCTGTTTACATAAAATAAAAAAAAATACATTTTGTAATCTATGGACGTAGCCCTTTCTAACCATACCCCACACGATACGAATTAAAAATATTTTTGTTTTTTTTTGTCCGACCCGAAAAACTTTAAAAATTATAAAAAAATATGTATTTCTAAAAATATTTTTTAACTTTTTACAGTGAAAATAGGTTAAGATTATTAAGACCAAAGCCCGATGCGGCGCCGCTGAACATATAACTGCAACTAATTCGGACAATCGTTCAACCAAGGCTTTAAGAATCTATTTCCAAAATGTATCTGGGCTAAGAACTAAATCGAAAGCGCTCTTCACAACAAGCTCTCATACGGACTACGACATTTATGTCCTTATTGAGACCTGGCTGAATTCAGACTTCTTCGACAATGAATTCTTCGACTCCAACCTTTTTAATGTTTTTCGCAAAGACAGAGATGCAGCAAAAACTGGACTTTCGAGAGGTGGTGGGGTTATCATTGCTGTGCATCGTAAAATTCGCTCATCTCTCGTTGCTCTGGATAATAATGACTCTCTCCTGGACCAAATCTGCGTTCTGGTGCATGGTACATCTAAACTTTACATCTGCGCTTCCTATATCCCGCCTACTAGTGTCGACAGCTTATATCAGGCTCACGTTGATAACATCGTTGCGTTAGCATTAAAATATAACAACGAACATTTCTGTATACTTGGTGATTTTAATCTACCTAATATTGAATGGTCATCTCTGGATGATAGCCCTACTATTTTCCCTAATAATGTAAAAAGTTTTTCTGAAAGCTATCTTATTGATAATTTGTTAAGTATTGAGCTAATCCAGATAAATAGCTTTGTAAATAGTCTAAATAGAATCCTAGATCTTGCCTTCATTTCTGAGAATATGAATTTTTCTTTAGTCGAATGTCTTGATCCTTTCTCTGCTTCGGGTCTTCATCATATTCCTCTAATTCTCAAACTATCATTCTACGATTTTAAAAAACTAAGCTTTAATGTCGAAAATACTAGCTTCAATTTCAAACATTGTGAGTATTCTTTAGTGAATAATCTTTTACTTTCCGTAGACTGGGATACCCTGTTTTTAGGGCAAGATGTTGCCTCTTGCTACAACACTTTCAAAGATATTGTTTTAGATATTTGTTCTCGCACCATTCCCATTATAAAAAAGAAATGTTATAAAATACCTTGGTATACTGAAGAATTGAAAAAGCTAAAGAATTTGAGGAACAAATTTCATAAAAAATGTACGTCTTCTGATAATCCGCAATTTAAATCTAGATACTTGCATTATTCGAAGGAATTTAATACTCTGAGTAAACAGCTTCATAGGAAATATAATCTTAAGTTTGAAACTGAGATCAAATCGAATCCAAAAGCTTTTTGGCGCTTTGTGAAATCGAAGAAATCGTGTGCCAGTATTCCATCTGAGGTTTTCTATAACGATAAAATTGCTAATTGTCCAACCGACGCAGCTAACCTTTTTTGCAGATTTTTTTCATTCAAATTTTGTACTTGATTCTGATGCTCCACCTGATGACACGCAGAACGTAGCGACCTCCATTAACTTTGGATCACTATCCTTGTCGCTCGTAGATGTGATTGAGGGTATTCAAAATATAAAATTCTCTACGCATACGGACAGTGATGGATTATCTTCCTGTTTACTTACGAACTGTGCATCTTTTGTTTATCCACTTCTTAAAATTTTCAATAAGTCGCTCGAATCTGGGGTCTTTATTGATGCCTGGAAAAGTACCTCAATTACACCTATTTTCAAAAGTGGTAACAAAAATAATATAGCTAACTACAGACCTATTTCTAAGCTATCCACTGTTTCAAAGTTGTTCGAGTGCATAGTTAAAAAGAAATTATATTTTTCAATCAAAAGTCTAATTTCTCCTAACCAGCATGGCTTTATCTCTGGTAGATCAACTGTTACGAACCTTGCCGTTTTTTCAGAATATTGTATCTCTGCCTTAATGCAGGGTCTCCAAGTTGACACTGTATATACTGATCTTTCTAAAGCCTTTGACAAAGTTAGTCACAAAATTCTAGTTTCCAAATTGGCAAACCTGGGGTTTCATTCAACCTTTTTGGTCTGGATAAAATCGTATCTCTCCAATCGTAATTGTGTTGTGGTTGTTGATAATACTTCGTCCGTGCCGTTTAAAGCTTCCTCGGGTGTTCCCCAAGGCAGTATTCTTGGTCCGTTACTTTTCGTTATTTTTATTAACGATATATCAAGTTGTTTTACCACCTCTAATTTCCTACTTTATGCCGATGACTTAAAAATATACACCACTATAAAAAGCCCCTTAGATGCAGTCAATCTGCAATCTGACCTCAATAATGTTATTGAGTGGTGCCACAAGAATCAGTTAGCTTTAAATACCTCAAAATGCTTCCAACTTTCCTTCTCTAAATCGCGCACTCAGTTCTGTTCTTCTTACCAAATCAGCGGCTCTCCTTTAACATCTGTAACTGAATTCTCTGATCTTGGTGTCATCTTTGACTCAAAATTTTTATTCAATAGCCATTTAAACTACTCCATAGCTAAAGCTTATTCAACCCTGGCCTTTATTCGCAGATTTAGTTCAGACTTTTCCGATCCGTATACTTTAAAACTTCTATTTACTTCCCTTGTTCGCCCCAAAGTGGAATATGCAGCTTTCATTTGGAGGCCTTATTATGATTGCCACATTAAAAGACTAGAGCGCATACAAAAAGTTTTCATTCGGTTTGCTCTTCGGTCGTTAAATTTCCATGATCCCATTCCGTCGTATAGTGCAAGGTGTCAGTTAATTGACTTGAAGTCTCTTCATAGTAGAAGAACTATTCTCTCTCTCACTTTTGTGTTTGATATAATTCGCGGTGCTTTAGACTGTCCATTCCTACTTCAACGAATACCTTTTTCCATTCCGGTCAGGACTCTTCGAAGTCATGACGTTTTCTTCTTAGGCCGTTCCAAAACTAACTATGCCTTGAATGCACCTATGAAGAGAGCACTTAACGAGCTTAACCTGTACTCAAATTCTCTAGATTTTTCATTCCCTAAAACTAGATTTAAGGAAATACTTAATTCAATTGCTTTGTAATGTATTGTTTACTTTCTTTGAATTTTCATAGTTTCATTTAGTCTGTAAGAACATACTGTTCCTAGACTACTTATAGTAAATAAATAAATAAATAAATAAAAGACCTAACATCGTGCCAAATTTCAGGTTTCTACGATGAAAAAAGGGTCGTTTTAAATTCTTTTTGCGAAAAATTTCAGAGCTCTAAAATTGAATTTATGGAAGACTAAAAAGTAGAAAATAAAATTATATAAAAACAAACTTTTTTAAAATAAGCTTTAATTTATTTAATGTACTAAAAAGTAGAAAATAAATTGTTTCCAAGTCACCTGTATCTTACTATTAATAAAAGCTTGTGCGCTCAATATCCATATTCAAAATATCTTTCATTACTTGAATCTATTTGCACAAAAATTATTTAAATAAAATATTGTGGTAACTGGTTGACAAATATTGAACACATGAGCGCCCCAAGCTTTTATTAATAGTAAGATACAGGTGACTTAAAAACAATTTATTTTCTACTTTTTAGCACATTAAATAAATTAAAGCTTATTTTTAAAAAGTTTTTTTTTATATAATTTTTTAACTATATCTTTCTAACCTGTTTACATAATATAAAAAACAATACATTTTGTAATCTATGGATGTTGCCCTTTCTAATGATACCCCACTCAATAAAAACAACAACAAAATTTTTCTGAGGGGGTAATCTTAAATATAAAAAAAAATTTTAATAAAAAAATCTAAAAAAGCTGCACCCTTACGGTAATGCGTGATAAAATACGTAATAACTCCGATTTTATCAAAATTTTAGCTTGAGAAATGTGCTGAGCACATTGGACCATGTGGGGACAGGTCTGTTTTTTTCACCTTTTTAACTATATCTTTCTAACCTGTTTACATAAAATAAAAAAAAATACA
Organism: Neria commutata; assembly: GCA_963457695.1. Lineage (NCBI taxonomy): Eukaryota > Metazoa > Arthropoda > Insecta > Diptera > Micropezidae > Neria > Neria commutata. The sequence goes on from OY735245.1 coordinate 34,872,571, forward strand.
TTTTGTAATCTATGGACGCAGCCCTTTCTAACCATACCCCACACGATAAGAATTAAAAATATTTTTGTTTTTTTTTCCGACCCGAAAAACTTTAAAAATTATAAAAAAATATGTATTTCTAAAAATATTTTTTAACTTTTTACAGTGAAAATAGGTTAAGATTATTAAGACCTAACATCGTGCCAAATTTCAGGTTTCTACGATGAAAAAAGGGTCGTTTTATATACACACTCCCAAAACAAAAGTGACCTTTTAAGTGTTCGCGTTTTTTCCCATTTAGGGGAACGGAACCCTAAATATGAGATAAACTTGCCGGTCAGTGGCGTGAAAGTTCGTCGTCGATTGATTGAACAAGGTCTAAGAGCCAGAAGTCCTAGAAAAGTACCCCTTTGGACGCAAAAGTATGTGGAAACAAAACTTATGTTTGGCAAAACCCATATGGACTGGCCAGTTGAAAAGTGGCGACACATATTGTGGACGGATGAGAGGCAAAACAGTTTTATTTGGTGGAGCAGGCTCCAGATAATATGTTCATCGTCTAACAAATACAGAATACAGCCCAACTTACACCACGAAGACATTTAAGTATGGTGGGTTAACCATCATGGTATGGGCATGTTTTTCGTATAATGGTGTTGGTGCAATCCACATGATTAATCTTATGATGGACAAAACTGTATACGTGGAAATGTTAAAAAATATATTTCTATATGCCAATTGGAATTGGATCTGGAATGAACGTTTTAACAGGGTAATGGATCCCAAACATTCAAGCGAACTCGCTAAAGACTGGTTTGCATCTGAAAAGATTGACTTGATTGCATGCCCTACTCCATCTCCGGATCTTAACCCAATAGAAAATTAATGGGGAGATTTCAAACGAATAGTAACAACAGCAAAACCTTCGAGCGGAGCTCATCTTTGGCAAGTGGTTTAAGAGGCACGGACTAAAATTCCTTTGAAGCGCTCTCGGGGCCTTATTGATTCTATGCCACCTGGTGCAAGGCCCAAATAAATAAGAAAGGAGTTTCAACTAAATATTAGACCTAACCTAACATGAAAAATATGTAAAATGAAGTTAAACTTAGTTAAACTTGTTTTTTTAAGCCTTTGTAATTACCACTACTATTTTAATGAACAGCAATTTTTTGTGACCTTAATTTGATTAAACCGAAGTAAAGAAAATTATAAGAGTTTATAACTAAAAATAACTCCATATATTCTTAAAAATATATGAAAATTGTTATTTAAATATCTTTTTATGCGAAAATTGTGTTTATCATTTAGTTTTGCAGTTTAATACCAAAAACTCATCTTCACTACTATTTTAATGAGCACAGCTGTACATACATACATATTTCAATTCAGATTTACAGCCCTATTCGCTCGCTCCCGGCACAATTGATTGAGACAATCAATTGATCCGCTTTCTTGTGCCGGGCTTTCTACAACCCTATTCCTAACCAACCGTATCACGAAAAAAGCTTTGGCATTTCAACACAGCGAGGGGTGAAGTTCTTTGCTGTGAAAACAGCTGTTTGTGCTTCTTCTTCTTCAAAAATAAACGAAAAATGAAAACAAAAAAAACGGAAAGTGAGTATTTTTTGGAAATTTTCAATAATTTGGTGTTTTATCTTATTTCTTTTAATTTCTAGACATCGTAAATTTGACAGGAGGACGTAGGAGCAGCTGCAGCATTTCATTCAATATTGCAATCAGCACCCAGAGCTGCAAGCCGGGAAAAACAGCCCTATAACGCTGCGAGCAGTGCAAAATTTGTGGGAGCAGTGGCAGAGGACCTCGAACTCCCGATATAACGGAGTTTGAGCAGCAGGCCATACATGTGTTGTGTTTTTAATATTGTGTAACTTCCTTTAAATTACAGCAATAAAAAAATTTCACTTTTTGCTTCAAAATTTACGTTTTGCAACAGCTGTTTTCGCTTGTTACCTCCTAATGCGACCGTCACAATGTTTGTCACAATTGATACATTTCGAGCTTTTGATTTCTGTTCCGAATAAGGAAAAGTATCAATTGAGACGAAATGCTCTATTGTTACTGCGGTGAGTATTGTGACGGTCGCAGGAATAGGTCTGTTAATTAAAAGCGTTTTCACCAAAAAAACAAATAGGAATGGCAAAGTTCCACTATGAATTTACATAAGTTTGTCTTTTCGGCCAATAGATTACACACAAAAAACATTGTTTTATATGAAAATGGTAAAGGAGGTTCTGTCCCCATATACAATTAATGCCAATATCTATATGGGGGAGTGTACTTTAAATGTATTTTATTTCTGTAATTTAACCATATATACTACTCACCTTTCTTTTTTTTACTTGGTCCCTTAGTGTTGACCAATGTTGTGACCTGCAATACCAACGGCTCCAACGTCTTTTCTACCGACATCGTACGGATTTCTAGATTCTTGGGATCCCATTTCATTGCGATTTGGCCAAAATCAGTAAGAGTACCCATCTCAATTCACTTTAAAAACTGATATATGGTGCAATTGCAGTACTAAAATCTAGCTAGGATTCACTACGAATTACAAAAAAGTAGAATCGTCAGTAATGTTTCTTTCGAATTCGAGAGCTAAGGTGACCCAGCTGCTATTTTGACCTTTAGTTTTCGGGATTCTTGAATTTTATTCAGAGCTAATTAATTGGAATAGCAATAATGTATACACCAACGGGCGCGGACATAGCAACGATTCTTTGGTCTATCGATACCAATGATAAAAAATATCGATATTTTACGCAATACTTTCGCTTAAGTCTTCTGTACACGGAGCGAAATCACATACCTCCTTATTTTATAAATTCCAACGCCTCACTTCACCCTGCGATAAAGAATTTGGTATTGTGTAAAACGCATCACCTCACTTAAGGCCTCGTCACATAGAATCCTTTGCGTCCGTGAGAGCGATTTTTCAACTGACAGCAAAGTTGAAATGTATGAAATCATATGAAGCATGGCACATAAGCAACGGATGCGATGGCGCAACGCAAAAAGTTGAACAACTTTAAACTTTTGCCGTCCGGCAGAACGTTAACAGATATAAGCTGATTGTTTTTATTGTTTTGCCGACTTGAAATATTCTGTGAAATTTTTTCTATTTGATTGAAATTTTCTGTATTTGCAATTGTTTCGAAGAACAGTTAATAGAAACAGTACAACATTTGCCTTTATGACAAATCGGCTCAGGTGTACCGCAAGAAGCTTCTGAAGGAAAATGTTGGGGTTTCTGCTGCTGGCGCAACAATATAAATGTTTTAATATAGAAGACGAAGCAGCTGATTTTTTATGCGCTGCCAGCGTATTCATTGTGCCGACCCTCTCCGGCAGTCCGTCGCAGTCAGTTGAAAACTTCACTCTCACGGACGCAACGGATTCTATGTGACGAGCCCTTTAGTGACTGTGCGCGCTGTCTTATGCGGCCTCTACACGATCAATCAATTGAAGCCAAATGTGAGCATGTGTTAGAGAATATTTGTATGTATGGTAACACAGACACGAAGGGGAAATGACTGACCAAATATCAAAGTTGTTTAGATATTTTTCGATGCACGGCAAGTGTCAAAGCAAATTGACATTTCGTTTTGTTCGTCGCGCCGTAAACATCGTGAAAATGTCGGCAAAAAAGCAAGCGTGGCGGAAAAAGAATTTTTGTCAGAATTTAATGATAAATATCGCGAGTTTTCCAGCTTGTGGGATATTAAATCAACCGAATACAGTGACAGGAATAAAAAGGCGCTAGCATACGAAATCTTGCTGGAAAAATATCCAAATAAATAAACCAAACACAAGCAAGTGAAAGAAATTAATTTTATTTATTTGTTTGAAACATTATAGTGTAATTTACTGTGTAAATAAAGGAATAGCTTCACCCATAAATATGTCCATTTTTCTATCAAAGGCGAAATTAACGCAAGTAGTTCCTGATAAGTTGAATTATCCATGCGCTTGAAGTTCTGAAAATCGCTCTGCGCTAGTGCAAAATATGCGATACAATCGTCCGTGTCACTCATCGTATGTGTGCACATCACAAAGAGTCTGAAATTATGAAGAATAAATGGCAATGAGTGTTGTGTGTAAGGGCTAGGCATCAGTTTACACGTACATATGCCTGACATAGAATTACTGACCGTGTAGAGGCCGCATAACGTAGTTTCGTATGAAAACCGGTATCGCATAAAACGCAACGCTGCGCTTTCACTCACATGAACTGTCAAACCGTTCAATTGGGTTTGAGCTCGCGTTCGATTTTTTAAACGCAAAATTTTTGGTAATTTCTAGTGAAAATTGATTTGTGGTAATCTGTAGAAGGAAATAATAAGTATTGTAATACTTTTTAAATAATAAGTATTGTAATACTTTTTAAAGCCAAATAGTAAACAAAAAAGTACAAAAAAAGGAAAATACTAGCACAGCGGTTGAGGATTGAACTCACAACTTCTCGCCTGCGAACGCTCTAACCAGAGACAATATATGACAGAGATAGAGCAGTCTTAAAATGGAGACTTGGAGACTATTCGGCTGAAAAACATTAGGTACCTTACTCGCTTGAAGCAACTCGCTGATTGTTCCGTGAGCGGCAGAGCGCAGATATAGGCGAGCCCGCTCAGCACAGAAAAACCGAAAGAGGATAAATTTGAATCGAATCGCTCGCTCGTTGCTTGGGTCGGCCGTTACGGCTGAATAGAAATTCTATTTATAGTTTTGAATTGTCACAACAAATGAGACAATTCGGCTTTTTCCATATGAAAGTATGTACATGCATACATACATATGCATGTATTTTTCTTTTTCTTCAAGTTTTTCAGAATTTTATCTTTTGATAATTTTTGTATGCCCTGCAATTGGAATTAAAAAAAAGCAAATTACTTTTGGAATTTTTCAAAGGAATTGAAAAAGTAACAAATTCCATTGCTGTGAACTGAAGGAATTGATTACTAATTGCAATTCCTTGTAATTGAGAGTAATTGAATCCCGAAAGGAATCATTACGACCCAGCTCTGCTTGTAATATTAAAAATTTTTCCATTATATTTGCCAATTTAAAAGAATGAAAAAAATTGAAAAACCAGTTCCCGGGCTCAGGGTTCGAAATCACTTACCTCGATTATAAACTATCGCCTTTACCAACTCATCCACACACCTTTTATTTTTTCCTGAGATAGGAAAGCTCTTGAATGGATTTGAGTGTAATTTGCTATGCTGTATTGCATAGATTTAAAATCGAAGGTCTCTGATGTGTGTGTATATTTTTTGTTATTTTCATTCGCTTTCATTCATGCTGCAAGTTTTCAGTGCTGCATGTCTGTCCACATATCTTCAGCAAGACAGGCAGACAGCGCGCCTGGCATGGATTTCCTTAAAATTTCTATTTAAAGGCAATCGATGCGAAGTTCATAAAGCGTAGAAATGCTTTATGCATACATACATATGTGACGACGTTGCCTTTGCATATGTAAAATATGATCATGACAGGTTAGCAGGTTATTAAATTGAATATGTATTTTACCTTTTCTATTATTTTTTTTCGAAATTTCTCTATATTTATATTTTATCTGATTAATCTATCTATCAATAATTCAATTAAAATTTTCTTTTACTAATTTTTAAGCATATAGCGTTATGAGGGATGAGCTAGGATTTAGACTGCCACACAAAAGCTCTCTCCTGCGCTGGCGTCCAATAAGGTTGGTTCAACCCGGGCTTGACCCAAAAGTAATTATAAACATTAAATCAATGATTGCGCAGCTATCACCCGAACTAAGAAAATGCTCTCTGATATTCGATGAAATATCAATAAAAAAAACAATTGGCGTACAACAAAGCAACGGACATGATTGACGGTTTCGTGGATTTGGGGGATGATAAACGCGAAGGAAAAATAGCTGGGAAATGTCTCTTTTTTATGGCGAAAAGCCTTAGGGGAAATTGGAAGTGTATTCTCAGCTATTACCTTGCAAGAGAAGGCTGCCAAGGCCAAGAACTAATTCAAATCGTAAAAAAAAACATACAAGTTGCCGAAGAAATGCAACTAGATATAAGGGCAATCATAGGCGATCAAGGAGCAAGTAATCGCAAATTATTTAGTTTGCTCGGTGTAACCGAACAAAAGCCGTACTTCGAAATGAATGGCAAGCCAATAAACTGTATGTATGACTATTCCCACCTTATAAAATCAATGAGGAATACATTGATGAACAGCGATTTGAAAACCCCAGACGGAGTGGCCAGTTTCAAGGTAATTAAAAAGCTTTATGATACTGACAAAGCTAGCCCGAGTTTAAAGTTCTGCCCGAAACTGACAGACTCGCACGTAGAGCCGTCAAGCTTTGAAAAGATGTCAGTGTCCCTAGCCACGCAAGTCCTAAGCAATTCTGTTTCTGCAGGTATTGATATGGCAATTAAATCAAATTTACTAGGAAATGATGAATATATAAATAAATGCGCTCGGCCAACACAAATATTTGTCAAAACGATGAACGACCTATTTGACGAGCTAAACTGTAAAACGTGCGTTTCGAGAAATCCATTTAATAAGCCAATGTATAGGAATTCATCAGAAAAAACGGAGCGATTGGAACAGCATATAAAATATCTAAAATCATTGGTTCTGCCCACTGGGAAAAATGTGTTTTACATAGAGGGATTTTGTCTTACCATCAGGTCAATGCAAAATCTCTGTGACTTATTTTCCCTCGATGACGGCACGGACTTTGTTTTGTTGGGTAAATTAAACCAAGACGCGTTAGAAAACTTTTTTTCTAAAATAAGATCGTCACTGGGAGCAAATACACATCCTTCCCACCACGAAATACAATACATCGTCGCCCGTCTTATCTCGATGAAAATCATTAGGCTAAAATATATGAAAACGTCAGGGAACTGCGAAGAAGACAATGATGAAATGCTCGATTGGAACTGCGAGCTGGACCCAAATGAGACGGAACCAAGGGAAAAAGAGAACGAAGCAGCCCTGGAAAATAGCGAACCGTCGTATGAGGAATATGAAGCCGACGGCCTAGATATTCAACCGGGAGAACTGCAAGCGGCACGGTATTTTACAGGATATGCGATTTTCCAAAAAATCCTTAGGCGCATAAAATGCCAGTCGTGCATCGAAAAGATGTCCAAAACGTTTAATGCACTTGATGATATTTCCGAGGCATCAATAAGATCGAAGAACTATACGGGCGATGAGGATTTGAGACTAGTCAATCCCAGCAACGAAGTTTTCGAAATTTGCAAACTGCAGCTGATGTTGTTTAAACATGCATTTAGGAATAAACCGCATGCAAGGGGAATTAAGGAAAAAATTTATTCAATCATCGTCAGGAAAACAAATGACCGATTCAAGGAGTGGTTCACGGATGGACCATGCAAACTTCACCGCGAGCAGTTACTGGATTTTCTGATAACCGTGCTGCTATTTAAAAATGCAAAGTGGCTTGCACATGAAATAGCTTCCGAAGCGGCTAGAAAAGCAAATACCAACAAAATCAGGAAGCAGGAAAAGAAATTTAAGAAGCTGACTACATAGATTAAATTTTACTATTAATATGATTCTCTTATATTTGATCAATTTCACTATTACATATTCATTTCAAAATGCACACATACATTTTTGATAAATATTAGCATGTGACATACTAACAAGTCTTTTGTTGTAGTCTGTAGCCTTCTGATAAAGAATGTATTACTAATGCGTCTATTATTTTAGTATAAATGGTATTATAATACAAATAAAGCAGATTTGTTTACTAATGTGTTTTTATTCTAATCATACTGCTCTTTGTTCTTTTATCTAAATTCAAAATTCATTTATGGTAAATACAAAAAGTTACTGCTTAAAAATTAGCAAAAGAAAATTTTAATTGAATTATTGATAGATAGATTAATCAGATAAAATATAAATATAGAGAAATTTCGAAAAAAAAATAATAGAAAAGGTAAAATACATATTCAATTTAATAACCTGCTAACCTGTCATGATCATATTTTACATATGCAAAGGCAACGTCGTCACATATGTATGTATGCATAAAGCATTTCTACGCTTTATGAACTTCGCATCGATTGCCTTTAAATAGAAATTTTAAGGAAATCCATGCCAGGCGCGCTGTCTGCCTGTCTTGCTGAAGATATGTGGACAGACATGCAGCACTGAAAACTTGCAGCATGAATGAAAGCGAATGAAAATAACAAAAAATATACACACACATCAGAGACCTTCGATTTTAAATCTATGCAATACAGCATAGCAAATTACACTCAAATCCATTCAAGAGCTTTCCTATCTCAGGAAAAAATAAAAGGTGTGTGGATGAGTTGGTAAAGGCGATAGTTTATAATCGAGGTAAGTGATTTCGAACCCTGAGCCCGGGAACTGGTTTTTCAATTTTTTTCATTCTTTTAAATTGGCAAATATAATGGACAATTTTTTAATATTACAAGCAGAGCTGGGTCGTAATGATTCCTTTCGGGATTCAATTACTCTCAATTACAAGGAATTGCAATTAGTAATCAATTCCTTCAGTTCACAGCAATGGAATTTGTTACTTTTTCAATTCCTTTGAAAAATTCCAAAAGTAATTTGCTTTTTTTTAAATTCCAATTGCAGGGCATACAAAAATTATCAAAAGATAAAATTCTGAAAAACTTGAAGAAAAAGAAAAATACATGCATATGTATGTATGCATGTACATACTTTCATATGGAAAAAGCCGAATTGTCTCATTTGTTGTGACAATTCAAAACTATAAATAGAATTTCTATTCAGCCGTAACGGCCGACCCAAGCAACGAGCGAGCGATTCGATTCAAATTTATCCTCTTTCGGTTTTTCTGTGCTGAGCGGGCTCGCCTATATCTGCGCTCTGCCGCTCACGGAACAATCAGCGAGTTGCTTCAAGCGAGTAAGGTACCTAATGTTTTTCAGCCGAATAGTCTCCATTTTAAGACTGCTCTATCTCTGTCATATATTGTCTCTGCTCTAACCACTAGGCTATGGGAGGTATGCAATAAAAGCTGAAAATTTTGTGTGTTTTGTATATGGCTGGTAAATTTAGAAAAATATAACTCTGTTTCATTAGAACTTGAAGGCTCATGTGATGCCGTAAAACGACGAGCGCAATTACGCAGTGATTTATAAATTGCCGTTTTTTGATCCCGGCGTTGGCTTCGTTTTCGCGTTGCTTTCGATCACGAGGATTTATACGGTAAGGCCGATAGTCAAAAGATTACCATTGCTCTTTGGTCCTATTCCTTTCGATATCACACACCTATCGCAGTGACAATGGAGCATTCCGTGATAGTTGATAGTTGTTTGTATTCTAAAAAAATTCAACTGCTTGATATAGAAATATAAATTGTTGTTGTCGCATTAGGAGGAAGCAAACGAAATCAACAGTTGCAAAACAAAAATTTTTCGCAAAAAAAGTAATATGCAAAATAGTATTTAATTTTTGTGGGCCTTGGTCGCCATTATGCCATGATATGGCCATTAAGCATAGCAGGTCAGAAACGAAAAGATTATAACGGCGCCAAATAAGACCCAAAAAATTGAAATTCAACAAAAGATTTTTCCATTCCTCTCCCTCTCTCTGAAATTTACGTCATTTTAACATGAAATTTCAAATTTTTGCTAGTCGAGACGTAGGGGGGCGTCTCCATTGGACATTGATGTGAAGGAAAATTTGTGAAAAGTTGTGCGAATAGGCGTGATTTTAAGAGGATTGCGTTAAAAACCATTTTAGAATATCTTTAGAGGATAGTAAAGTGAAATATGGAGTCATTGCAGAAGCATTTGCCCAAAATACGCGTTACAATAACAGATTCGAATTTCTAAGCTGCGCACGCACCATAATGGAAAGCACAGAACAAATAGCTCGCTCAGTGAATAGTGGGATTGGGTACAATTCGTTTCCAATGACTAAGTGCGTTGTATATTGTTTTTAATGCTCGGTTTTCTGGTTCGTTTGGAGTTGATAACGAAATGAAAGAGCAATTTTGTCCTATAATGTCGTATTTTGTGCGGAAGAGCTCGTTTCCCCGTCTTGTTTTTGTTTTGTTATTTCATCTTTTTGTCAGTATTGTCAACTTTTTTTTTTTTTTTTGTTTTTTTCAGCTTAATTATTTATTGAATCTTCATTTATATGAACTAACAATAAGTTGGATAAATCTTAAAACTAATAAAAATTTGTAATTCTCACCATTGTGGGAATTAATAGATTACAGTAAAGCAATATTTGAAGAAATTATATAAAAGGATTCAGTTCAAATGGAATGCAAGTCTCGCCTTTTTAATCGAGAGTAGTTTGCAGAGCATAGCAGATTTTTTGCCAGTTCGTTGGGATGTCGTGACAGTCGATCGTTGTATTTAAGGCATAACCCAGATAGTTCACTTTTTACCAGTGGGATGCTGAGGTCTCTGTGGATGTCGTCGTTGCGCACGAACCATGGAGCACCGGTGATAGTACGTAAAATTTTGGATTGTGATCGCTGGATGATTTCAACATTGGATGCGCTTGCTTTGCCCCATAGCTGTGCTCCATATGCCCAAATTGGTTTAATGGTTGCCTTATACAGAAGCACCTTATGTGGAAGTCGAAGTCTTGACTTTTTATTGAGCAGCCAGTTTATTTTTTGTGCTTTTAATTTAATTTGAGTCCTTTTTGACTCTATATGCTTTCGCCAGGTCAATCTCCGATCAAGGTGGATACCCAAGTAGGTTACCTCGTTTGTCTGGGGTATAATAACTTTATTTAGTGTTAGCGGAGGGCAAGTTTCTTTCCGCAGAGTAAAAGTAACGTGAGCGCACTTATTTTCGTTTACCCTCACTCTCCAGTTTGATAGCCAAGTTTCGACCATTTCTAGGTGTTCGTTTAAAACTCGCGTAACTGTTTTTGGGTTGTGATGTGAGTAGAGTATTGCGGTATCATCGTCGAATGTTGACGTTGTCACATTGGCCGCTGTTGGTAGGTCCGCTGTAAAAATTAGGTATAAAAGCGGGCCAAGCACGCTACCTTGGGGAACGCCAGCAAGGATTTCGAAGTCTTCAGTTATGAACTCTTTGACTTTTACTCTAAATTTACGGTCTCTGAGGTACGATTCCAACAAAGTATGGGCGTTGGCAGGAAGCGATTGCTTTATTTTATACAATAAGCCTGAGTGCCAAACCTTGTCGAAGGCTTGGGCTATGTCCAGAAATATAGCCGAGCAATACTTCTTTTCCTCGAAAGCTTTTCTTATTTCGTTGGTTATCCGATGCACTTGCTCAATGGTGCCGTGATTTTTACGGAATCCGAATTGGTGTTCTGGGATGATGCCCGCATGTTGTATGTCTGGCTGCATTTTTCCTAGCAGATTCTTTTCGAATAGTTTTGACAGCGTTGGAAGCAAGCTTATGGGTCTATATGAGGATGGACTTGTTGGGTCTTTACCCGGTTTCGGTAACATAATAATTTGAGAAATCTTCCAGCATTGTGGGAAGTAACCTGTTCGAACTTCGAAGTATTGCATTAAATATGTATAGTAATATTTTGGCGGCGATCATAGGCAACTCTTTTAGCATTTTCGTTGTGATTAAGTCATAACCTGGCGCCTTTTTTGGATTGAGGTTTTTTATGGCAAGCGATATGTCTTTTTCTTTGAATGACGATATGTTCGCCGCCATTTTGTTTTGACTGGCAGGAATCTCATAGTTGTTTGTTGGCTGGTTTGGTTTGAAGACGGTTTGTAAGTGTCTAGCAAATGCTTCAGCTTTTTCGTCTTCGCTCCTGGCCCACCTGCCATTTTCAATGCGCAAGGGTACGTCGCATTCTTTAGGGGCCTTAATGTTTTTGTTTGTCCTCCAAAGGGAGTAATTTGTTGCCTCTGTTGGAGTTAATCTCTGCGTGTAGATTTCCAGGTTTTTTTCTAGCTCGTGATTCAGTGCCTCCTTGAGTCGAGTGGTGGCCAGTGAAAGCTTTTGCTTTGCTGTCGGCGAGCGGTTTTTTTGCCATTCTCTCCGTAACCTTCTTTTTTCTTTTACTAGTGCTTCTATTCCACTAGGGGTTTTCTTTGTCACTCTTTTCGGGAGGGACGTGGGAACTGGAGTTGCATGTACTGCTGCAGAGATAAGAACGTCATTAAAATCTTGCAACGCTTGGTATATGTCGCTAGTATGCTTTAGGGAGGGGGAAGTATCTAAGTGACTGCCTATATATTTTCGATATCTGAGCCAGTCGGTTTTTGTTGTTGTAAGAATATTTCTGCTTTTTGTGATTTGTGGCATATCGTGCAAAGTAATTATGACTGGAGAGTGGTCAGACGACAAATCATAGCATGACTCTGCAGATGCTGCGAGACGGTCGATGCTTTTGGAAATGGCAAAGTCTATGAGGTCTGGTTTTTTTCTTGAATCAGTGGGCCAGTATGTCGGCTGCCCTGATGTAATGAAGTCAAGATTTAGGCACCGACTCATTAGCGTCGAGAACAGTTGCCTTCCTTTAGGATTTGTCAGTCGTGAACCCCAGTGCATGTGCTTCGCGTTATAGTCGCCTGCAGCTATAAACTTTTTGCCAAGTGTTTTAAAGAATTCTGTGAACTGGCTATCAAATATAGAAAATCTAGGTGGGCAATATACTGCGCTTAGAGTAATACTCTCCCGCCAGCATTGCAGCGAGATAGATGTTGCTTGCAGATAGTTTCTGCAATATTCTTCTGATGCGCAATGCTTAAGGCGATTTCTAATTAGAACACCTGTACCTCCGCGTGCTTTCCCGTCTGGATGATTTGTACTGTAAAAGGTATAGCTTGGAATTTTGAAATTGTTTTTGTTCGTTAAGTGCGTCTCAGATATAAGCATTATATCGATTTCTTTATTTGCTAAAAATTTTGAATTTCAAGCTTGTGTTTGCTGATGCCGTTCGCATTCCAATGACATATTCTAATGCTGTTCATTTTCGTGAAATAAGAACTTGCATTAATTGGTTTTGCGATTTTATTAGTTCTTGCAGCATACCCTGCATGGATGACATGAACTGGGTCATACAGTTTGCTAGGCTGGAGATCATTGCTTCCAAGTTTGATGGTGGAGTGGCCTCTTGTGGGCCAACTGAAGGCAGAGACTTGACGGCATCCGCATATGTAAATGTATGTGCTTGATTAGCTGCTTGGGCACCGTTTAGGAGACTTTGCACTGTGGTAGGTGGTTGCTTGGGAGTGATTGTTTGTCGCTGGTGAGATTTGTTTCTCAATTCGACGTAAACAGGGCAGCCTCTGTAGTTCGCGGTATGGTTACCGCTGCAGTTACTACATTTTCTGGCTTCAGGGTTCGTTTGGAACAAACTGCAAGATGCTGATGGGTGGGGGTCGCCGCAAGCTGCACAAACAGCGCGCAAAGTGCAATATGCCTTTGTGTGGCCATATTCCTGGCAATTTGAGCAGTGAACAGGGCCTTTGCGTTTATGCGGCTCTTCGACAATTATTTTTCGATGTAGCAAGTATCTGAGGCTATATATCGGGTGAGTTTCGTTTTTCTTCAGTTTAGTAGTGTCATGTTCGAGTTCGACTTTGAATAGTGGTTGCGGAGTTTTTTCTCTGTTTTTTATGTTGAATACGCTTTTGGGCTCGAAGCCTGCGTCCTTTAGCGCTTCTTTTATCTCATCAGTATCTACAGAAGATTCGATACCTTTTATTACGACAACTAAACCCTTGCTACTTTTTAGCTGTTAAGTATAGTAGTTTTTTTTATTTTCATTTAAGTACTGGGTTATTTGTCGGTAATTGTTTTCAGAATAAGCCTGAATTTTTGTTTCTTTGATGTTTCCATTTTTAATTGGAATTACATGGAAGTTATTGCTGCCAGTTAGACGAGTTATATTTGCAACTAGTGCACTTGAGCACTGTTCACGCAAGTATATTGGAGGGGGCCTGGCATTTTTACTTGGTGCAGTTGCTTCGCTGTTGGAAGGCCTATCATTTACAGTTGCGAGGATAGCGAACCTGTTTTGACTCGATATAATACTATCATTACCACTTTCTACCCGTTTTTGGATTTTGGGCGCTTGTTTTGCTGAATTTTTTTGAGGACTTAATTTGCGTTTAATATTAATGTAGCGGTCCATGCCAGTCTGCAATGCCGCCCCTTTTTTCTTAGTAGCAGGAGAGCTATTTGTTGTGATAGTAATTGTGGAGTTACTGAGAGAGCTTTTGAGAGAGGCGCTCTGAGCGGAAAAGCTTTTCGGATTTGACATTTGATCCGCTATCTCCGAAGTGCAAGACTTAGTTGAGTTAGTTACTCTACTTTGTAATAAGGGCTCTGGAGTCGTGCATTCAGCACTCCAAGATAATTGTGGCAGCAAGTCGATTTGCTTATTATCCGTGTTTTTTGTGTTCGGGTTTTGATAAATTATTGTACTTGCCGGTGCTCCGTTCGTTTTCAGTGCAGTGCTTGTTTTTTCGTGGGCTTTATTTGTTGGTTGGGCTGCTGGTTGAGCAGTGGAGCAGGCTGGTGGTGAGGGTGCGGAGCGGGCTGCTTTCGCGGAGCGGGCTGCCACCTTATTCGAGTCCAAATAGAGAACGATTTAAGTCATTTCATTACACTTTAAATACAGCACTGTGTCAACAAAAATCCAACTGTCAAATTAAATTGAATTTGTTTTCGACTGTCCCATTATTTTGTTATTTTAAATTTGAAGAATTTTTTCACAACAAAATAAAATCATGCGCGCGGGGGCACTATGGTTAAGACCAAATTGAATTGAAGTGTGTATCTGTTCGTTGAACTCTCTGAAAGAAATGGACGAAGTATATAGGAGCTTGCTACAGCCTTTTCACGGATAAGGTCAAATTTTCAAAAAACATCAGAAATAAAAGTTTACAAATTAGTTTACAATATGATCAGAGTCGCTTCGGAGACTGCCTTTCCAACTGCTTCAAACAACCCAGACCTCCCCAAACAGCTGACTTTGACAGCACATCGCCTGCATGTCGAAACCAAGAATAGCAGGAAGGCAATAACAAATATAAGCGGGGTTCATGGTACAAAATAACACATGTTGTACAAGCCTTGATGATTTATGGCAATACATACCTACATATTAAATAAGTTTCAAAATTTTCAAACCATGTTTGTCGTATATCTTTATTTACTCTGGATAAAGAATGGAAGTAGGAGAATCGTCACGCGTTTATCCAGAAGGGAATGGTTACAGAAATCTGCTGCTTGTGATAGTCCGCTTTTACACGAGGCGAGTCGACCCTAGCGACACGGAAAAATTTAGGAAAGAGGGGAGAAACGTCAGGGGAACAGGCAAAATCGCTCGGTCAGCGATTGTGGTGCGATTTTCTGATTTTCTGACGTTCCTCTTAATTCGCTTTCGCGCTGTCGACTGTAAATTAAAACTTGAAATGGAGTGAATACATATTGCAAACAAACTGAAAAATTTACAGAATTTTACGCATAAAAGTAAATATAAAGAAAAAGAGTGGTATAAGTGCTTTAAATGTTTACAAATTACACAAATAAAACCAGCTGCAAACTCTAGTGTCAAAATGTGGAGTGGGGCGAGTCGACTCGTGTAAAAGCTATGCGCGATTTCAAAGCGGAATGTAAAAAAATCGGTAGAGCCGAGTCGCCTCGTGTAAAAGCGGACATACCGACCAAAAAAAAATTTTTCTGCAATATAATAATAATAATTGATTGGCACAACATCCTGTGTAGGCTTATGCCTGTATCACAGTGCTTCCGATTTTTGTCGGCGACACGTTTCTGACTCTCGCCAACTTTCGTCGACAGTGTGATAGTGCTACCGACTTGTCAGCAGTGTCGGCAACACTTGTCGGAAACAAAATGTCGGCAGCAGTGTGAGCATTGCCGACAAAACATACTGTCGGTTGGGTACTTTGTCGGGTAGGTAGCTGTCGGCAGTTCGGAAGCTACATACGGTAGCGTTGCTGCCGATTTTTTGTGTCGGCGAGTGTCAGAAACTATTTTTTGTGACATTTCAATACAAAAATTTTAATTTAAATTTAAAAATTATTCGAGCGGCAGATACAAAAGCGAATTCACTACCGCAAAATATTAGAATGCAAGACGTCTTGCAATCGGGCGACAATCCGTCGAGCGCCGGAGGCAACAACGCACTGAATGTGCTGAACATGAATGGGGGTAACGGTGTTAACGCAGCCGATTCTGACGTCGAAGCTGCTTCAATCTACCCGCCAAAGTCACAGATCAAGCGGCATGATTTACCACTGCAAGTTTGGCGTCATGGAAGGCCATTTCACGGAGCCGAGTGGCGTCGTGGTGAACGCACAGAACGACATCATCGTGGCGGACACGAACAATCATCGCATACAGATCATCGACAAGATGAGCCGCTTTAAGTTCCAGTTCAGCGAGTGCGAGTCGTCAACCACAAGCAGGAGATCTTTATCAGCGACAACCGCGCGCACTGCGTCAATGTGTTCAACTACGAGGGACAGTATATGTATGCGGCAGATCGGCGGCGAGGGCGTCACAAACTATCCAAACAGATTCTATCAACGGGCAATAAGAATAGTTGCAGAATCAGTCAGTTAAAATTTATTCATTTATCAATTTATTAATTATGAAAAAAATTAAACACAATTTCATCTGCAATAAATTATCAACTTAAATAATTCCTTGTTGTCATTGCTATTTCTAGTCAGTCGGCGACTGACAATTGAGAGTGTCAGCAGCATGTGTCGGTAGTCAAAAATCGGAAGCAGTGTGATAGTGTTTCCGACTGTAGTCGCCGACTGTTAGTCGACGACAGTCGGCAACAAAAATCGGAAACAGTGACATAGGCATAAGGCCTAGCTTTCTAGCATTATCTTGTGTGTGCTTTTTATATTTTAGCACAATTATTACGAATAGCCGAGTCCGAACGAATTGAGAAGCTTTTCACGGCAAAGAATACTGTCGGCGAATTGCCAATTCATCGCGAGAAGTGGAGCTGCGTAAAGAAACAATTTGAAAAACATATTAAGGGTATTCATTTAAGCAGATAAATCTGCACATTGCCCAAATTTATCAATTTATCAAGTGTGTTAAATGAACACACTTGGCAACGTGTTTGTGCAAATGGCGTTTGGCTGTCAAAAAGAAAAAACTAAAATGCCGAGAATCAGTGAAAAAGTAAAGATTAATGTTGGAGCTGTTTGGAAAAAATTACTGTAACCCTTTTGCGTTTATTTTGATTGTTCAATACTAAATTTTTATCATAATGATAAAGATCATAGCTAAGCAGGGTTGCATTCGTTGCCGTCTAATGGTAGAATTACTCTAGCGGTAAGGTTAGAAATCGTGTCAGCTGACACAATCTATCTTACCCGAACACAATGTTCGCTATTACTCTGACCGGATTCAGTAGTAGAAATTTCTGCGTCGATTAGAAAACTACTGCAAAAGTCGTGTCAGCTGTGAAAAGAATGTTGCCACACAAAAAATTCACTTGAAAATGAAATAGCAATAATGCTTTTCCTATGCAAGAATTTAAACGGCAACACTGGTCAAAACAAGCGAATATTTATTGGAAATATAGTCCACCTGCGCTTTCGTTTGCTTTAAATTTGTACACATCGTACATTTTACACAACACTAAGCACATTGAGTCAATTATTTCGTCGTTTGAATTCATTTTTCACGATATTTTTTGTTTGTGAACTCTTTGCAGAAAAGTGTTGCCAGTGACCTTCGATTTTAGTTCAACAAAAGAAGTGGATTATTATTGCCGAAATAAGTTAAAAATGTAGTACACAATATAGAGATGTAACAATTATGATAATTCAGTGCCATAAATTTAATAAAGAATGTAAAATTTCATCTCAGAAGAAAATAAACAGTGTGTTTCTTTTGTGCACAAAACTATACGGCAGCACTAGCAAAAAGAATAGACTGACAGCTGCAATCCGTTTAGCTGTTAGAGTAACTGGGCAAATTGCTATCCGGCACGATTAAATTCGACACCGCTGGACTAATTAGACCATAAGTTTACAAAAATCGTTTGCACAGCGAAATCATCGGGCAAATTTATCACATTTGTGCAAATGAGCTTTCATACAAAATTTGACAGTTCGTTTATCAGGTGATACATTTGTCACGTTATCAGGCATTTGCGCGTTTAAATGAATACCCTTATTATTTTTATTAGATGATGTTGAGGCCGGTCTCGAACCCAGACCCTTTCGCATCAGCGACCAAGAACTTGTCCACTGAGCCACCACCGCTGTTGCGGCGGTAAATGCAATGTGAATTAATCGGCGATACGCGATTTTTGCAGTATTGAATACAATAATGTTGGAGGTTTTAATATCTAAAAAATTCATAGAATTGAATTACAAGGAACAAATGAAATTTAGAGCTCGTGGAAAGTGAAATCGAAGGATGCTCGAGAAAGTAATGCAACCTTATCGAGGCTTTCGTTCAATTTCACACCAGAGTCGTAATCAATAAAATATTTCAATTGATTACTCAGCATAAACCGCCATTTTATGGAAAATGCTCGTTTTGAATACCTAATATGTACCTTGATCAATTTCAGAGAGAGTGAAAAACCAGCCTCCCTTTTCATTAAGTTATTATATACGGATTTGTTATTTTAGGCTTTTTTGTAAAAGCTGGCATCATCTGTGAATTATAAATACATGTCAAAAGTTAATTGCGCTAAATGGATAATTTTATAAAATTGCCTAAATCCACAGAATGTAAAAAATTCAAAAAGTATTATTTTCTGTGTTTAGCATGATCGAGTACATCCAATGATTTCACAATCGTCTTTCGGGTTGGTATTTCCAAAATAATTGGGATTGTTTTCTTGGTCCGAGACATGACTGGGTACAAGTTTTTTAAAATGTCCGATCCTATGAGAATTACACCCACACCCTTAAGTGTGTAGAGGGCAAGAAAGAATTGCTCGATCTGATGAAAGGGAGTATCTGTAGGAAACTCTTTTTTACAAGTACTTCAATGAACTTGTTCAATATCTAAAGCAGTGTCAGTAAAGGCTCAGTTACTCTAGATCAGTGGCCTTCAACCTTATTGTCGCCGCGGACCGGTCAACGGGCTTTTCCTTGCCCGTCTGTCCTTGTAATTGGTTTTCCATTAGCTGCGTTGAAGACCACTGCTCTAGATGCATCGTATCTTTTCGTGTGACCTAAAACAACCTGCTTTACCGAGCTATATACATGCGTTCACTCTATTTTTACGGTACGTGTGCGTAAAAACGTGTTAGAAGATGGCTTTCTTGCAGAAAAGTGCGACTGCTCTTCGATTTAAAATTAAATAAATAATTGATGCTGCAGCCTACATATGTAGGCATAGACCTTGCTTTCTCGCATAACTAGTGTATGCATGTTAAAGAATATAAAAGTAGTGATGACAATTCAAAGTTTGCAACAGAGTTGCATTTTTGTGTTGGTATGCCCCCGGTATGACGACCCGTGGGAGTAATACCCTCATCTAGGCAACAGTGTCGGTACTGCTTCGTCTTTTGTCTAGGACTGCTATCTTCGCAGCTGGACGGTGGTATTCGCCGGTCGATGTGCGGACGGCAGCGCTTCTGACTTGTCCGTCTTTGGCAACGTGTATGCTGCTCACAACACCCTTTGGCCAGGTGTATCGGGGAATATTAGGGTCTACGATGATCACCACATCGCCCTTTCGATTGGTTTCGTGTGGTCGAACCATTTCGACCATCTGGTTAGAGTTGGCAGCACTTCGGCCACCCATCGTTTCCAAAACATGTCAGCTAGGAATTGTGAGTGACTCCAGGAACTCTTGACGTATTCATCTGTTGAGATAAATTTGCCGGGTGGCTTGCTTCCAAAGGAGCTGCCCAGCAAGAAATGATTGGGCGTTAAAGCCTCGTGGTCGCCAGCATCCATATGTAAGTAATCGGACGGCTGTTGACAATGCCTTCCACTTCCACGAACAGGTTGTGTAATTTCTCGTCGGTTAACTTTGTGTCGGATGTAACGATACTGTACATTACGTTTTTAAGTGAGCGTATCATGCGCTCCCAGGCGCCGCCCATGTGCGGACGCGCTGTCGGGATGAAACTCCATTTGCATTCAGCGCTTGTAAACTGCACCTGTAGAGCATCAAAATTCAAATTAGAGTGAGCTTCACGTAGCTCCTTCTCAGCTGCAACCAGGTTGGTGCTGTTGTCGCTGAATATTTCAATAGTGAGTGAGTGTGCCACCTCGATGTGAACAGTGCGGCAGGTCATACAAGGGAATAATACGCCGTATCTTTTTTCCGTGCGCCTTCCAATGGTCACTAAGAACGGGCCGAAGAAATCGATTCCCACGTAAGAAAATTGTCTCATATAAGCCGCCACACGTTCTTCAGAAAGTGGACCATTTCGGGCGGATGCGGGTTCACGTCGCGCAGCTTGGAAGGCATACAGTTTGAGCGTACAGATCGCAGAGCTCTTCGCAGGCTCGGGATGTAAAATCGTCGAAATATTTCGTTGGTAACCGTGTTATGATGTACATGCCGGTACTTGCGGTGATACCAATCAATTACCAGCTGCGTGATTTTGTGAGATTTTGGCAGAATGATTGGGTTTTTTGCTGCAACCCCTATTGGCGCTTTCTCCAAGCGGCCGCGCATACGAACGATTTCGTTGTCATCGAAAAGGTGATAGCTTTCTAAGCGGGCTAGACTTCGGCAATACGCATCGTGGGTCATTTCGTAGACTAGCCCGCTTAGAAAGCTGTCACGTTGCTGTCACGTCGATTTCGTTGCGGTAGGCATCGGCTTGGGCAAGGTGGTAGAGGAAATGCCGACTCCAGAGAAGCTCATCGGCGGATGGATTTGCTGGCTTGGCAGTCTGGCTGAATTGTTGACGTTGTACTTTCTTGCAGTTTTCGATGAGACCACAGAATACCCAACAGAAGTGTAACTGAATCAGCTGATCGAAAATATTACACTTTTTTTGCCTCACACGTACACTGTCCGTGGGGGCAAAGGTCCAGCTGGGTGGGCAAAGGTCCAGCTGTTTGATGTTCAAAGTTAATTGTGATAGTGCTAGAATTTGTGACAGTATTGGTTAGATACACTTCTGGTCTCTTCTGTGGATGAGACGTTTCACATAGGCTACGCATCTCTCAAGACGTTCCAACTTGGAAAATCGGCTAACATCGATAATTGCTTGCACCTCAACTTGTACTGCACACTGCGACAGCAACTTGTCTTCTTCTTCCGCAGGTTTAAGTTCGTTCGCATATAGCTCGTATTTTAGCCATTCTTCCTTTGGTAGGCGCAAGAAGTCAGGACCGGAAAACCAAGAATTCGTTGCTGCAAAATCGGTGATGTTTTTCCATTTTGTGGCCCATCAGCTACGTTTTGCTTTGAGCTCACGTAACGCCATATTGGTATGTCGGTGTTTTCTTGTATTTCCGCTACTCTGAACATTACAAATTGTTTATATTTACGCGGATTAGAACACAGCCATGTCAGAATTGTTTTCCTGTCCGTGTAGAAATGTGTGTCAGAAATTTTGAAGTCGTGCCCCTTAAAAATAGCGCTAGCTAGACGGGAGCCCAAAGCCGCTGCGGTCAATTTCATTCGCGGTATTGATATTGGGCGCAACCTTGGCCTTTCCGCTGACAAGAGCGACATGAATTCCTTCTTCGCGCACAATCCTGAAGCATGCTACCGCAGCACTTGCAGACTCTCTTGCGTTGACAAAAACATGTAGTTCGACTCGGCAAACGTCTTTTCTGTAGTCGCCAAAATAACATCTTGGAATCTTCACTTCGCAAACATGCTTAAAGAGTGAGAGCCAGTGTTTCCATGGGCTAGCAAATTCTTCAGGAATGATGTCATCCCAGTTAATGCCACTTCGCCAAATGTCTTGTAGCAATATCCTTATGCGAATTGTATAAAACGACAGAAATCCTTGTGGTTCAAATATTGCCATCAGCAGCCGGAGAAGTTCTCTTTTTGTCGGTAGTCTTTCGGCACTTAAAATTTCGTTGCTTGCCTTGGTAAACTTCCTTGTTTGCCACCACAGCTCAATATTTGGTTTTCTGGTTCTACCACTTGGTCGATTGTTTTTCCAGCCTTGCAGAAGTCGTTCATACGTTCCGTCTCTCCGCGTGCGTCAATCACTTGTGTGCAGTTTGACACCCAACCTCTGATGTGAAAATTTCCGCGTTTATGCACCTCCTTTACATTTTTGGCCAGTTGAATGGCTTCTTGTGGGCTGTCAGCGCAGTCCAACAGGTCATCTACGTTGTGCCTCTCTATTATAGACTTGGCAGCCCTCGGAAACTCATCGAAAAATTCTTCAGCGTTCCTGTCTCTTACGTACTGGGCGATCGATGGAGAGCAGCTGGCTCCGAATGACATTACTTTCAAGACATAAACATCCGGCGCTTGAGAGGCATCGCAATCGCGCCAAAGGAACCTTTGTGAGTGCTGGTCCTCGTCGTCTACACTGACTCTATGCAACATCTCACAGATGTCGGCACAAATGCCAATCTTGCCAATTCGAAAGTTGTACATACAAGACGCTCGTGAGCGGACGCAACAAATCTGGGCCTTTATCGAGGCACCCGTTAAGGAAAAATCCTTTATATATCGCAGCAGCGTCCCATACCAGTCTTGTCTTCTTTGGCTTGTTGGGGTTGCTAACCAAAAATATCAGTAAATACCACTTTCGTTTGAAGTTCGCATTGATATCTTTTCCATCGAGCTTACGAATGCATTGCTTTTCTTCCATACTATGGTTGTGCGCGGTTACTTTTTCTTTTAAGCCCGAATCCTAGTTAAGCTTTTTCTCAAAGCATTCAAGTCTACGCCTTGCCAACTCGTAATTGTCTGGCAGTGCTGTATTGTCTGAACGCCAAAGTAGCTTAGCCGTGAAATGGTCGCCAGTTCGCTTGACGTACTTTGAAAGTTGATTTTTATCGCAAACGTCGTGTAAATCGCGTAGTGGCGCTTGCGTTTCTGTGCTTTCAAGCTTCATGTTTTCAATTATGTATAAGTATTTGGAGCGCCATGTCATCGTCGCATTCGCATATATGTAACTGCAAATCGTCGCGAGGATTTCGTTTATCTTGCTTCAAAACACCGTAGATTGTCCAGCCTAGACGAGTTTTTGTTGCAGCTGGCTCGTCGATCTTACCCTCTCTGAATTTCATGGGCATTGCTACGTGCTTGTTATTTAAGCCGATTATCATTTGAGGTACCACATCTTCGTACGACTGTACCGGCAAACCTCTGAGGTGCTTATACCTTTGCGCGAGCTCTTGGAATATCAGAGACTGAGAAGGTAAATCAAGCTTATTGACTGTGCGGACGTCACGCAATGTGTGCATATTGTTTTTACCATGTACAGATACTTGCCGGTTGACAAGCGCGGAATTTTCCTCAGTACGAATGAAACCACCAGTCCAACGCAAACGGAGTTCGGATTCTTCTCCTTCCAACTGTAATTGCTTCAGAATATCGCGTTCGATGATTGTAGGCCCTGAGCCATCATAAAGAAGTGCGTAAATATCTGCAGTAGCATGTCGAGTATGAATTGTAATAGGTAAAATTCTATACAAAACATACGATCTTTGTATTGCTGAGAGTTGTCACTTTGAGCTTCCGGTTTGTCCATCAAAATATGATGTTTTGCCGCATTCTTTATTTATTTATTTACTCTATGAATAAACAATATTCTTATAGACTAATAAGTAAAATAAAAAGAAATCTTACATCTAGCAGTTAATTCAGAACAGATTAATTTAGATTACCTTTAAGCAAATTCAAAAAATTATTTTTGGAAGTAGAAAAATCAATTTCCATACGATGCGAAATATCATTAACCCTCAAATGCCTTATTTTTCTATTGAGCTCATAAAATCATTTTAAACTAATTTTTGGTCAAAATGAACGAATTTGAAGTCGGTTTTTTAATTAGACCCTTACTTTACCCGGTACAGGTGAAAATACCCACCCCGCCTTTTGGCAGGATTGGGCATTCCCGCTTAAATTTTTTGTAATGAATTATTTCTTGTTTTGGATATTGATTCATATTTTCTTCTTTATTTTTGATTGTGATACTCTTAAGAAACAACTTTTTGTACTTAAATGACATAAATGAATGTTACATTTTGAACAAAATGCCGAGTTTCAGATTTGCATCCGCTCATTTTGCATGTTTTTTTTGCCATATCGGTCCACCAAAGACCAATCTGATCGTGGCGAACATCATAAGTTGAAAAATAGGATGTCTTCGGCAGTGATGAGTGGTCTCACTTTGAATAATCGATCATAACCAGGCTGATCTTTGTGATCTTCATCGTCATCTTCAGAATCACTTTTTTGTTCACCTGCTATATCTTTGTTATCAGTTGGAATTTTTTTCATCATTGCTAAAATCTCTTCCTCAGACAGATTTTTAATTTTTCCACGCGATATTTCTATGAAAAACGAAAAAACGCCGAAAAAACACAAAAACTTAAAAGCACACAATGATCAAAAATTTTGAGCGGAATACCCAGTCCCGCCTTTAGGCGGTTTCACTTTCGGAGCGATTTTAATATATTTAATTCATTAAATGCCAGTATATTCTTACATCACTTAATAAATATTTAAATTACCTACTCACCAGTATTTTTTTTAACTCTGTACGATGAAATTAACTATATTTTTTCTTTTTTTGAAAATCACTGTTTGAACGAATATATTTATTTACGTCCGAGCACTGCCAAATTTGACTTTGAAATTAATTTTCTGCGAATCGAAATAAGCTATACCCATGCGCTACAAACAAACACATGCTAGTATATA
Organism: Neria commutata; assembly: GCA_963457695.1. Classification (NCBI taxonomy): domain Eukaryota; kingdom Metazoa; phylum Arthropoda; class Insecta; order Diptera; family Micropezidae; genus Neria; species Neria commutata. The sequence goes on from OY735245.1 coordinate 34,897,383, forward strand.
TTACTTAAGTTTTGGGAATCCCCTTATTCTGAATTTTTTATTTATGTTGTTTTTAGGGAACTTTTCGTTAAGCCCGCCTAAAGGCAGGCCTGGGAATTACAGGGTTAAATTCAATCAAAGCTCTTATAATCGGTGCATTTAGAGCATAGTTAGAATTAATGAAGCCAACATAAAAAAACCAAAATGTCGAAGAAATCTCACAGGAGCATTGAAGTAAATCCTCTCGAGCAGAGAAGGACAATCAACTTTGCCATTAATGATATCACAGACGAAGGATAAAGATAAGATAGATCTCCTAATTTGAAGAGATTTAAGGTTTATGAGCAAGCAACGAGAAGTATAGGAAGGTAAGGGGTCGTGAAAGTGCAACGATCGAAGTGCGAAAGGAATGAAAACTTTTTGGATACGTTCAATGCGATTAATATGACACGTGTGGGAAGGTCTCCAAATAAAAGTAGCATCGTGGAACGGACAAATGAGGTGTAAAGCAACTTGAGGGTATATGGATTAGTTAATTCTGAGCTATTACGTCTTACAAAGGCTAGCATCGCATATGACTTAGAAATAGTGGAGTTAATGTGGCTAGAGAAGGTAAACCTGGAGTCAAAAATTACCCCCAGATCTTTGATTTCAGTAACCGACTTTAAATAACAGTTGGCAATATGGTAGGAGGACTGGAAGACAGTTTAGCACTTGGAGAATGTAACGTGAAAGCATTTACTAATGTGAAAACCGCTAGGTTTGACACAGTCGATCTACCGGGAACAAATCCGTGTTGATTTTGGCAAATTAAGCTTTTAGTTGCAAAATACACTTTTTCCTTGATAATACATTCGAAAAGCTTAGAAACGGTTGAAAGTTTGGAAATAGGTTTGTAATTACAAACATCATTTTTATTGCCACTCTTGAAAGTAGGAGTAATAAATGCTGTTTTCCAAGCATAAATAAAAATACCAGAAGATAGTGATTTATTAAAGATTGTCTTCAAAGGGAGAACAAGAGCATCACACTTTTTGAACAAAACGGCGGAGAGTCCATCTACGTCTGTTTGAGACGAAGGTTTAAGTCGTGCTATACCATTAAGTATATCGAGAGATGACAAAAAAAAGGAACCAAAATCCAGAGATGATTCCAAATCAGGAGAAAAATCAGTATCGGTATCCGAAATAAAATTTGATTTAAAAAATTCAGCAAAAAGGTTTGCTGCATCCGATGCAGAATTTGCAGATTTATCTTTAAAAAATAATGCCGAGGGAATACTAGAGCTCGATTTCTTCGACTTAATAAAGTGTCAGAAAGCTTTGGGATTAGAATTTATATTGGCTTCAAACTTTAGTATGTGATTTCTATATAAAAACTTATCTAAGCAGATAAAATCTTTTGAGTACTGTTTGTATTTGTTGAGATGGAAAATATCATCGGTTTTTTTGAATTTGCGATAAAATTTGTTTCTTTGGTTTTTTAATCTTTTAAGACTTTTAGTATGCCATGGCAATTTATACTGCCTTTTAACGGCGAGTGGAATATTGCAGAGGCATATTTCAACAACTTTTGATCTAAAGATTTCAAAACAAGATGTGGTATCTAGGTCTTGAAACAAAGAATTCCAGTCCAAATTTATAAAGAAGCTATTCAAATTATCAAAGTTACACGAGCTATAGTTAAAGGATAGAGTTTGATTATTATCTTTAATAGAAGAAAATTCATAAAATTCAAGTTCAAGAATTAAAGGAACATGATGCCTGTCTGATGTAGATAGGGGAAAGAAACATTCAAGCAAATTAAAGTTAATGTTATTACTTATAAATATCAGGTCCAAAATTTTGCCAAGCTTGTTAAAAAAACTATTAATTTGAACGAGTTCAATACTTAAAAAGCTATCAACCAAGTAAATTTCAAAGGCACTATTAATATTACTAGGAATTAAAGCAGTGTTATTAGTATTATGAGACCAGCTGACATTTCTTAAATTAAATTCACCAAGCACACATAGGTGATTATCACCAAGTTGGTTTAAGGCTAGAGTAATAATATTATCTATATGAGCTTTATAAAGGCTTTCAGAACTATTCGGAGGTATATAAGAAGCACAAACAAAGAGCGACTCAGTGGAGCCTTGAACGCACACACAGAGCTGGTCTAGCAGAGAGTCATGATTTTCCAGAATTCGGACGGACGCATGGTGTTTACGTTGTACCGCAATAAGCACACCTCCACCCCTGATAAGATCGGCCGATCTCTGCAAAACTAGGGGGTGTGTGCTTTAAGGCACGAGCGGCACAGCTGCATGCGGTTAACCAAGTTCCATTTGCCTTAAATTTATTACAATTTGCGATGAAATGATTTTCCGTGCACGCCGAGCACTTTCGCGTATCTTGCTGACGCTGCTCTTTTTCCGTTTCACGGTTTTCCTCATGGAAACCAATACGATGTGCCTTACGCTTTTCTTCTTGTTGGCCGCCACCTACGGGTATTGTTATAACGATGCTAGAAGAATTTCAAATTTACATTAAGGCAACTTTCTGAAGCCATAGCCCAGTCCAAACGCGTTTGTGCGGGAAGTTTTTGAATCAAATCTCAGAAGTATCGGATTATTCAGATGGAACGTAAGTCCTGCTGCAGCCATTGTTGCCGTAAAATTTTTCACCTCGAGTGAGAATGTTACGAGCGTTTCGAGTTGGTTCGCATTTACATCTGTTGATGAACGAACCTTTTATAGCAAGCTGTTGATTATATGCTCAGGTCTGCCAAAAATCGTACGTGGCGTTGAAATTACGTCAGGTACCAATGCTGGGATTAGAAGTAGGTTTCGACGGTAGTCGATTGCCTTTCAAAGCGCACTGCAATCGGAGTAGATTTCATTTTAAGAGTAGCCGCATAGACGAGTTTAATTTTCGTAGCTGCTGATAAATATCGGCCACTCGTTTGGTTTGCCACTAAAGCATGGAAACTCTTTTGACGAGGCCTGTCTTGCTTGAATATGCGCAGCTGTCAAGTTGAAATTCGTTTGCTGTTTCCCTGCCTCATAATCGTATTCGGTGGACAAGGAACAAGATAAATTGCTTTGGGTGCCTGTCACCAGCGGTTAGACGTAGCTGTGCGTGCGCGTTGCTGAGAAGCTGATGTAGTTTCAAATGTACGCAGTGCATTTTTATTATTTAAGTTTAAAGCGCACATCAATTTATGCTTATACTTTGACTTATAAGTTTATGCCCTTCCGCTAAGTATTGCTTTGTAACAATTTTGTATGCTTTTCCATAACAACCGCCGCTATTCTCTTGTCTGCAAAAGTCGTTTTTGAAAAGATTATTTTCGCCAATATAGGCGCCTGTGTTATATGCGTTTGATTGACATTGTGCTCCAGCCCTGCATACTTTTGTTTCACCTTGCTCGCCAGCCCTGAATGCGCACGCACCCGTGTACATATGTGTATGTATTCTGCGCACATGTGTCTCCTTGGGTTGAGAAGGGTTCTGGGTCCGTATTAGACTCCAATGGATTGCCTCGAAACGAAATGTTCTTCATGCCGTGCTTTGCAGAAAGAAACTGCTTTGCGCGCTTACGTCTGTGTACTGCGCGTTTGCGTTACCGTGTGTGCCCGTTTTTGGAGCGCACTGAATGTATCATGCACGCTCGTGGTTGGCACTATGGTAACCTCGGTTGCTTTTGTACTCGACGTATTTTGGCGACTTTGCAAAATGTCGTTTTCCATGCATGGAGCACTTGCGTTTGCAACTCTTTTACTATGCGTTGCAATTCAGATTCCACTTCTGTTTTTTGAGCCACTGTACTTGCTTGCATTCGCGTTCATCGCAGTAGCTGCACCAGAAGCTTCACATTTGTCTTGCGCATTTACCACCGTCTTGTTCGTGGCACACTCACTGCACACCCAGTCGATGGTTTCGATTCCAGCAGAAACGTTGGAGCAGACAAAGTGGAACCACTTGTCGCAGTCGTCGCATTGAAACATACTATCCCCCTCGGGCTTCTTGCAGATAGCGCAGTCGACTTCAGCTTCGGAATGTGAGCTCATGTTGACCAATTCTTGCAGCAGACTTTTTTTTCCAGGGAAAAGCGCCAAGCTTGTTATGTTAAATATAACCAATTTTAAGAGCACTCCTGCTCAATACAAATAAAACTTCTGAATTTTGAAATATATTCAGCTATCAGAGAGCTTTAAAAAACTTGGTCTTATTTCAGCTTTTACAAAGATGGAAGTTAATTTTACGTTATGGTGAAATGATTTTAAAGAATATAAAAATAGTGATGAGAATTCAAAGTTTGCAACAGAGTTCCATTTTTGTGTTGGTACCCTCCTTTGAGACGGTGTTGCCACAATGCCTATTATATTGCATGTTTTATGTATGTAAGTTTACGTAGAACTACGAAAAGATACGATCCGTCTGGAGTTACTGTTCCTTAACTTCATAGTTGTTGTGCCAAAATTTTCTCTTGTGATTTCACACCTAATCGTGCACAGCGACATTAGCGGTCGTTCATAACAAAAGCAATAGAGAGCTCTCTCACAAGCGCCATATTTACCAAAATGTATTGTGTTCGATTTCGCTCACTGCCCAGCAGGACCGATCAGTCTGCGATGTGATCGGCAATATGTTTCATACATAATGCCTGAAACAGAATACCGACGACGGTTGCAGACCGATGCGATTTTTTGGCCTGCCGCAGTAAACAAACTGCAACCAACGGTCGTCGACAGTTCAATTTCAATACAATTTAACGCCTCTGCAAACAAAATTCGACAATCGGCCGTTGACAGCTTATTTTATACAAAAATCTTAAAAAACTAAATTTCCCAGTTGAAAAAGCTCTCCTGTATGCCTGCCGGCAGCATGCCTTCAAAGGTCAGCAGGCATACTCGCTCCATTCCCGCTTGTATCTTTTTTCTATTGGCATGTCCTAGGACGGCATGTCGGCCAAATGAGCAGCAATGCTGATGTGGCAGGTCTGGTATCCAAAAAATAATAATTTAAAAAAAAATAATTGTACACTATTCTATTAGATGTTATGTGCCTCGCCTGAGATTTGAACTCTGGTCTTCCGTTTCAGCAACCAAGCATTTGCCCACTCGACCAACGTATCGCGTTGCCTTTGGTCGTTAAAATTAACCAGAACGAGGACGTTTTTCAAATTTCTAAAAATAGAAAACTTATAAGCAGCTGTAAAGAAATGTAATGAAATCATTACTGCGGCTGTTAGGAAAATGCAACCCTAAATTTGTCGCAGCGTAAAATTAGAACCAGTTCTATCGTCGGTCGTTGCAATTTGCGGTCGTCGTCGACCGTTCTGTTCAATTCCTGACGTTCTCATAAACCTACTCGTTTCAAAATTAGTAGTTTGTCCGTTGAGGTGACAACACCTCTGCGCGGTCGGCGTTTTGTCGTTTTTGTTGTCCGCGTCTCTCTGTTTAAGCCAGTTCCAATTGTTCAAATGTACCCGCGCCGCCCGCAGCTTCCTATCCCGTCGCCGCAAAACAACCGCAGCAATCACCAAGCGCACCGCACCGCTGTCCGCAGACGACCATACAAAGGGCTTTTCTATGCCTTCTTCCGATAGCTAAGTACTTTGTTGTTGTTTTTCTTTCCTTTCCATCGTCTTCTCCCAACCCTAACGGTGCTTTAGCTGGGAACAAAGCCGCGTGAATAAATGCACTGTGACAAAGGCATAACACTTGTTGCAGTGCATTACATATTTTCGCAGCATTTTTTCTCGCTTCAGCGCCAATTAACCCTATCTTGCCTTTGGGTCAGCGAATATTGCAAATGTCAAGAAGCTTCCGCATTGACTTCCGCATTGTATTTGCGTATGTTAACCCCCATAGGCCCCACATTATGGCATTAGGCGAGACTCAGGTCGGTGGGGATGCAGATCCACTGGATTTCCATCTTCCCGGGTATTGCCTTTTGCCATTATTTTCCCCTCACAGGGATCTCGCTATTTTTATTCGCAGTGATGTTGCGTACCAGCGTCAGCAACATTTAAGTGCGTCGGATGCTGAATTTAGCTCCCTGTGGATTAAGTTCAAAATCCAATCGCACATCCTGCATTTCTGCTTCATCTACTGAAACCTAAATTCGAAAAGAGAGGCCACCTTTAACAAGTTGGACTCACTTTCCGACTCCATCTCCAATATTTTGGGAACCTACCCGGACAGCGAAATCGTAGTTGCTGGTGATTTCAATGTCCACAACTCCAAGTTTCTGGCACACTCTAGCCACACAACTCCCGAGGGATTGTACGTCGAGCTTTTTGCCGAGTCTAACAACCTGACTCAACTAGTGAAGGAACCAACGCATATCCCCTGCGTTGATGGGCATAGGCTTAATACTCTAGACCTCTTTCTAACATCGCACCCTGAAAAGTATGATGTGAAAGTCCTTGCACCTCTTGGCAATTCGGACCACTGTACCATTTCCGCTGCCTTTTCGTATTCTAGCTCCACTCCTGCTTCTCCTCCAGCCCCGAAGCGATTAAAGTGGCTTTACGATAAGGCAAATTGGATCAAACTGAACGACTTCTTTAATCGCTTCAATTGGATATTGTGTTTCGCCGACAGAAACATAAATGCTGCGGCAAAAATGGTCGAAGAAATAATTTTACTGGGCATGCGGTCTTTCATCCCCAGTAAACTAATCTCCATTAAACCTAAAGACCGCTCCTGGTTTAATGCGGCGTGCAAAGAAGCCGTCAGGTCCAAAGAGGAAGCGTTCAAAAATTGGCGTTCTGATAAGAATGCCACCTCTGAACTCGTACGCAAACAGGCTAGAAACATCTGCAATGCGACATTGAGGCGCGAAAAGTTTCTGCACGAACAGCGCCAACGGAAAAATGTCTTGCAGCTCCAAAAGGGCAGTAAAAGCTTTTGGTCGTTTGTCAAACGAGTAAAGAACAAGACCTCATCGTCTGTTCCATCGCTCTTTGCGAACGATCAAATCTTCACTCACTCGGTTGATAAGGCTAACCTACTGGCAGCGGCCTTCGCTGAAAATTCTACACTTCCGGTTACCGATCAACCACTGCCCGCGATCGAGGGGGTACCTTGTGCTATGCCCGAGATACACTTTCGAACGCGTGCCGTCAAAAGAGTGCTTGCAAATCTTGACGTCAACAAAACCTCTGGCCCCGATGGCATCCCAGCCCTCGTGCTGCGCAAGTGTGCCACATCTCTGGCGCGACCGTTGCGCAACCTCTTCAACATCTCGTACACCACTGGCGTTTTTCCCGCTTGCTGGAAGCTTGCCAACGTCCAGCCAGTTCCCAAAAAAGGCGAGGCTTCGGATTCTGCCAATTACCGTCCCATAGCAATATGCTCTACTCTGTCCAAAGTTATGGAGTGTGTAGTTAACTACAATCTAATGAACTACGTTGAGGACAATCTATTGCTTAACGACAGGCAATATGGTTTCCGTAGAGGTCGCTCTATGGGCGACCTTATGGCCTTCCTCTGGCAAAAGCGACAGAAACATAGGCAAGTGCAAGTGCTTAGGCTTTCTAAAGCGCTGTAAAAAATACTTTACACCGGCTGATCTCTGCACTATCTACACCACCTATATTATGCCGAAAATGGAGTATAATTCGCATTTATGGGCAGGAGCTTCACGAACCCAACTGGAGCTCCTAGACCATATCCAACGTCGCGCGATAAGGCTAATAGGAAACGATAGGGTTGCCAGCTCTATTGATTCCTTGGAGCACCGTCGGAACGTGGGATGTTTAAGCCTTTTCTATCGTTATTTTAACGGTAGATGCTCTGCTGAGATAAGAGATCTTATCCCAGCTGCCCGCGTGTTTTCTCGCAACACGCGTATGGCGAGCGGGGCACATCGATACCACGTTTCGACAAAGCTCCAACGCACCACGCATTACAGGGAGAATTCGTTCTCTGTATGTGTAGGGGGCATCCCCTGAGTGTCGGTTTATTTAAAAAAAAAAAAAAAATCTACTACAGTTGCCATGCAGAGATGCGCGAGTTTAGATGAGGATTCTTGTCTCCCGGTTCCCTTTTGAACGGACAGAAGAGAAGGACGAAGCGACCAAGGATGCGTACGAGTGTCACTGGGGATTCAAACGGAAAGGTACGGCAAGAGTTAGTTTTTGGTTCAACAGTCGAACAGTTCAGCACCAAGACATCACCTCTAACAACGGTCTGCGCCGGATCAACTAAGTAGCACCAGATTCCAGCATCCCGATATTTATAAGCACACATGGCTGGCCCTCTGTTAACGAAACCAGATCGAGCATTCTTTTTTTTACCACGCAAGGGATGCCCCCTATACATACATATATTTAACTTGTTGGTTTTGAAAGGATTATGGGTTAGAGGTTGGAGTGAAAGTGCAGTAGTGGCTGCAGACATTTGCATAGAACCCGCGAATATTGTAGTGAAGTGGGAAATCTACCGCAGGAAAATTATTTCACAGCCTGGACGTACGGCCGAAGAGCGAATTCTCTCTAAAATGCGTTGTGCATTGTAGCTGTGTCGAAACATGAATTTATGAACCTTCCCACCACACGCATGTTGGGAAAAAAACGCAAATTCTCTGGCGTTCATAGTAAATCTTCTTAACACAATTAAAAATAAGATCAACATTGAGTCATTGGAATTATTGCTTCAAACGCAATTGGTGGGTTTGAAAGCCAAACCAAAGAGTATGTTAATATAATAGAGTGCGCATCACTCAATTTTTCGGCAAATCGAAGTGAGGGCCACTTTTCAAAAATCGGTCGCGGCAAGGGGGGATACAAATTCAACTCAACCGCTCATAGTGTTTCGTTGGCCGCCGTTGGTTTGGCTTTTCGTGCGTGCTCAAAGCATGAAAAAACTTGTTCACAATGCGAGTATTTTTTGTGTAATTGTAAATTGCTCAGCCATCAACAAACACAAAAACTTTCAATATAAGCGTATGTTGATATTCCGGACTTTTGCGTGTGCTGTGTTATGAATGAAATCTGCTTGTAGCTTCCAACTTGTTTTGAAATTTCAAATCGAAGTTAGACTTTTTTCGAAATGCGCGACAGTTGCATAGATAAAACTAGACTTAAATAGACTCTTTATGAAACATTTTGACAAAGCTCGTAAAGAAATTTGTAAATCCGTAGGTCGGTAACACGAGCAGTTGCGCCAATTATAAATATATATTAAATATTTTCTTGCGTATGAATATTTTCTAAGATTTGCCGAAAACAAATCCAAAATATTTGGCCAATACAGACCGAAGCCGATGTCGAAAAGCGGCCAAAAATTAGTTAATTAGACACCGACTTTTATTTGGATGAAAAATAATCAAAAATTAACCAGTTAGAAATACATATAGAGGTGTCAATTGACTTCGGCTTAGGTCAAATACAGCTATTTGTAAGTAAAGAAGACCCCCAACAGCCCGTTACAGTTGGTAGTGTTTTTAAAAAATCTATTTGAAATTTGGCTTAGGTTCGCTACTATTCTTGCTGGGTGCTTCCCAAATTTTGCGCCTGTGTGAAGATAGAGCTAATAACTATAGTCCCTTTGCTATGAACGATCACTAGCCACAGTGTGAAAGCGTGAGAGTTATTGTCGTGTACGTGTGAAAACACGAGAGAAGATTTTGGGACGCGTGCCTATGAAGTGGCTGATACTAATCTAAGGTAATAAATACCTTCGGTGACTATCATGAAATTTTGTCTCTTTCTGCCGGGACCATACGCTTCACCGACTCCTGCTAGCAAAAATCCGATTGTAGTTTCCTATGTAAGAGCTGTCATAACATATTGCACTTGTATGAGATGTTAAGGAAATTAACTTACTGCATCGGCAATAATTCCAATTAAGATTCGAGTATCAATATTTGACGTTGACTGGCGAGATAGCCGGCTTGAAGCCATATTCAGTGTTTAAATCAAATACCAAAAACACAAAATTTTTTTGTATGTTGCTGATCGTTGAAAATTAGAATACAAGACATTAAACACAATTGTTGTTAATGTTTTTCAAACTGACAGCCACAGTGAAATTTTTAATTCCCTACACCAGTGCTTCCCAAACTATTTTGGTCGTGGAACCCCAAAGTTGTTGCCAATGATCGCGGAACCCTGAATTAAAAAAAAATACAAAACATAAACTAAAATAAATGAAAAAACTTTAATGTCAAGAATGCACCTACTTCTTTGATTCCATGCTTCTCTTAAAGTTGGGCGTTATGTTTGATAATTGAACTCGCATATCTGGTGCAGCATCAAGACTGTTACGATATTTGGTTTTTGACGCAACATATTTTAAAATCCCAGCTTCACACAAATAAGTGGTTGCAAACGGCAATAGAATTCTAATATCCTATTTTGATAAATTTGAATATTCATCGAATACATCTGACTAGAATATATATTGTCAATGAAACTGTTCTAAATTTGGCTTCTATCCTATCTTTTCCCACTTTTTCTAACCTATACTATATCTCTCTATATTAGATAAAACTTTATTAGAAAGAATAGTTTTTATTCGGACTGACTTGCCAAAGAGAAATGACAATACTTAATTGTCTATTTCTGTTCTGAAACAAAGCAATTTTAAGTGTACAACAACAAAGAATTAGAATTATTGCTCACATGGGCAGGTCATATAGCTATTTCGGTTTTTGCCAGAAAACCTCATCAGTGACTTTTAATGTGAATTCTAATAATTTCTAAACGACTAATTACTCGAAATAGAAGCATTAATGGTAAAGTCTGTGAAACGTAGGAGTTGAACCATGAACCTATGACGTAGTAAGCGAATGCGCTAACCATCACACCATCGGACTGGACGACTCTGCGCTGGCAAACATCACAGTTACCTGCTGTCTATATCAAACGCATAGTGTTTGTTGTTATTGTACACTGTCTAATGCAATTGTTTTTGCCTTACTTGAGAGCTCCATCGGAGCACATACTTGAGGCAAATGAATGTATCAGTTTTTGTTTCTGTAAGAACATTTCTTCGTTTTTACATTATGTTTACTTTCTGATTTGGGTGTGTCCTCCCTATCATATTATACGAGTTTATGTTTATTCGGCAGCTTGAATGTTAGAAAGAATAGTTTTTATTCGGACTGACTTGCCAAAGAGAAATGACAATACTTAATTGTCTATTTCTGTTCTGAAACAAAGCAATTTTAAGTGTACAACAACAAAGAATTAGAATTATTGCTCAAATGGGCAGGTCATATAGCTATTTCGGTTTTTGCCAGAAAACCTCATCAGTGACTTTTAATGTGAATTCTAATAATTTCTAAACGACTAATTACTCGAAATAGAAGCATTAATGGTAAAGTCTGTGAAACGTAGGAGTTGAACCATGAACCTATGACGTAGTAAGCAAATGCGCTAACCATCACACCATCGGACTGGACGACTCTGCGCTGGCAAACATCACAGTTACCTGCTGTCTATATCAAACGCATAGTGTTTGTTGTTATTGTACACTGTCTAATGCAATTGTTTTTGCCTTACTTGAGAGCTCCATCGGAGCACATACTTGAGGCAAATGAATGTATCAGTTTTTGTTTCTGTAAGAACATTTCTTCGTTTTTACATTATGTTTACTTTCTGATTTGGGTGTGTCCTCCCTATCATATTATACGAGTTTATGTTTATTCGGCAGCTTGAATGTTAGAAAGAATAGTTTTTATTCGGACTGACTTGCCAAAGAGAAATGACAATACTTAATTGTCTATTTCTGTTCTGAAACAAAGCAATTTTAAGTGTACAACAACAAAGAATTAGAATTATTGCTCACATGGGCAGGTCATATAGCTATTTCGGTTTTTGCCAGAAAACCTCATCAGTGACTTTTAATGTGAATTCTAATAATTTCTAAACGACTAATTACTCGAAATAGAAGCATTAATGGTAAAGTCTGTGAAACGTAGGAGTTGAACCATGAACCTATGACGTAGTAAGCGAATGCGCTAACCATCACACCATAGGGCTGGACGACTCTGCGCTGAGTTACCTGCTGTCTATATCAAACGCATAGTGTTTGTTGTTATTGTACACTGTCTAATGCAATTGTTTTTGCCTTACTTGAGAGCTCCATCGGAGCACATACTTGAGGCAAATGAATGTATCAGTTTTTGTTTCTGTAAGAACATTTCTTCGTTTTTACATTATGTTTACTTTCTGATTTGGGTGTGTCCTCCCTATCATATTATACGAGTTTATGTTTATTCGGCAGCTTGAATGTTAGAAAGAATAGTTTTTATTCGGACTGACTTGCCAAAGAGAAATGACAATACTTAATTGTCTATTTCTGTTCTGAAACAAAGCAATTTTAAGTGTACAACAACAAAGAATTAGAATTATTGCTCACATGGGCAGGTCATATAGCTATTTCGGGTTTTGCCAGAAAACCTCATCAGTGACTTTTAATGTGAATTCTAATAATTTCTAAACGACTAATTACTCGAAATAGAAGCATTAATGGTAAAGTCTATGAAACGTAGGAGTTGAACCATGAACCTATGACGTAGTAAGCGAATGCGCTAACCATCACACCATCGGACTGGACGACTCTGCGCTGGCAAACATCACAGTTACCTGCTGTCTATATCAAACGCATAGTGTTTGTTGTTATTGTACACTGTCTAATGCAATTGTTTTTGCCTTACTTGAGAGCTCCATCGGAGCACATACTTGAGGCAAATGAATGTATCAGTTTTTGTTTCTGTAAGAACATTTCTTCGTTTTTACATTATGTTTACTTTCTGATTTGGGTGTGTCCTCCCTATCATATTATACGAGTTTATGTTTATTCGGCAGCTTGAATGTTAGAAAGAATAGTTTTTATTCGGACTGACTTGCCAAAGAGAAATGACAATACTTAATTGTCTATTTCTGTTCTGAAACAAAGCAATTTTAAGTGCACAACAACAAAGAATTAGAATTATTGCTCAAATGGGCAGGTCATATAGCTATTTCGGTTTTTGCCAGAAAACCTCATCAGTGACTTTTAATGTGAATTCTAATAATTTCTAAACGACTAATTACTCGAAATAGAAGCATTAATGGTAAAGTCTGTGAAACGTAGGAGTTGAACCATGAACCTATGACGTAGTAAGCGAATGCGCTAACCATCACACCATCGGACTGGACGACTCTGCGCTGGCAAACATCACAGTTACCTGCTGTCTATATCAAACGCATAGTGTTTGTTGTTATTGTACACTGTCTAATGCAATTGTTTTTGCCTTACTTGAGAGCTCCATCGGAGCACATACTTGAGGCAAATGAATGTATCAGTTTTTGTTTCTGTAAGAACATTTCTTCGTTTTTACATTATGTTTACTTTCTGATTTGGGTGTGTCCTCCCTATCATATTATACGAGTTTATGTTTATTCGGCAGCTTGAATGTTAGAAAGAATAGTTTTTATTCGGACTGACTTGCCAAAGAGAAATGACAATACTTAATTGTCTATTTCTGTTCTGAAACAAAGCAATTTTAAGTGTACAACAACAAAGAATTAGAATTATTGCTCACATGGGCAGGTCATATAGCTATTTCGGTTTTTGCCAGAAAACCTCATCAGTGACTTTTAATGTGAATTCTAATAATTTCTAAACGACTAATTACTCGAAATAGAAGCATTAATGGTAAAGTCTGTGAAACGTAGGAGTTGAACCATGAACTTATGACGTAGTAAGCGAATGCGCTAACCATCACACCATAGGACTGGACGACTCTGCGCTGGCAAACATCACAGTTACCTGCTGTCTATATCAAACGCATAGTGTTTGTTGTTATTGTACACTGTCTAATGCAATTGTTTTTGCCTTACTTGAGAGCTCCATCGGAGCACATACTTGAGGCAAATGAATGTATCAGTTTTTGTTTCTGTAAGAACATATCTTCGTTTTTACATTATGTTTACTTTCTGATTTGGGTGTGTCCTCCCTATCATATTATACGAGTTTATGTTTATTCGGCAGCTTGAATGTTAGAAAGAATAGTTTTTATTCGGACTGACTTGCCAAAGAGAAATGACAATACTTAATTGTCTATTTCTGTTCTGAAACAAAGCAATTTTAAGTGTACAACAACAAAGAATTAGAATTATTGCTCACATGGGCAGGTCATATAGCTATTTCGGTTTTTGCCAGAAAACCTCATCAGTGACTTTTAATGTGAATTCTAATAATTTCTAAACGACTAATTACTCGAAATAGAAGCATTAATGGTAAAGTCTGTGAAACGTAGGAGTTGAACCATGAACCTATGACGTAGTAAGCGAATGCGCTAACCATCACACCATCGGACTGGACGACTCTGCGCTGGCAAACATCACAGTTACCTGCTGTCTATATCAAACGCATAGTGTTTGTTGTTATTGTACACTGTCTAATGCAATTGTTTTTGCCTTACTTGAGAGCTCCATCGGAGCACATACTTGAGGCAAATGGATGTATCAGTTTTTGTTTCTGTAAGAACATTTCTTCGTTTTTACATTATGTTTACTTTCTGATTTGGGTGTGTCCTCCCTATCATATTATACGAGTTTATGTTTATTCGGCAGCTTGAATGTTAGAAAGAATAGTTTTTATTCGGACTGACTTGCCAAAGAGAAATGACAATACTTAATTGTCTATTTCTGTTCTGAAACAAAGCAATTTTAAGTGTACAACAACAAAGAATTAGAATTATTGCTCACATGGGCAGGTCATATAGCTATTTCGGTTTTTGCCAGAAAACCTCATCAGTGACTTTTAATGTGAATTCTAATAATTTCTAAACGACTAATTACTCGAAATAAATTTGCCAGCGCAGAGTCGTCCAGTCCGATGGTGTGATGGTTAGCGCATTCGCTTACTACGTCATAGGTTCATGGTTCAACTCCTACGTTTCACAGACTTTACCATTAATGCTTCTATTTCGAGTAATTAGTCGTTTAGAAATTATTAGAATTCACATTAAAAGTCACTGATGAGGTTTTCTGGCAAAAACCGAAATAGCTATATGACCTGCCCATGTGAGCAATAATTCTAATTCTTTGTTGTTGTACACTTAAAATTGCTTTGTTTCAGAACAGAAATAGACAATTAAGTATTTTCATTTCTCTTTGGCAAGTCAGTCCGAATAAAAACTATTCTTTCTAACATTCAAGCTGCCGAATAAACATAAACTCGTATAATATGATAGGGAGGACACACCCAAATCAGAAAGTAAACATAATGTAAAAACGAAGAAATGTTCTTACAGAAACAAAAACTGATACATTCATTTGCCTCAAGTATGTGCTCCGATGGAGCTCTCAAGTAAGGCAAAAACAATTGCATTAGACAGTGTACAATAACAACAAACACTATGCGTTTGATATAGACAGCAGGTAACTGTGATGTTTGCCAGCGCAGAGTCGTCCAGTCCGATGGTGTGATGGTTAGCGCATTCGCTTACTACGTCATAGGTTCATGGTTCAACTCCTACGTTTCACAGACTTTACCATTAATGCTTCTATTTCGAGTAATTAGTCGTTTAGAAATTATTAGAATTCACATTAAAAGTCACTGATGAGGTTTTCTGGCAAAAACCGAAATAGCTATATGACCTGCCCATGTGAGCAATAATTCTAATTCTTTGTTGTTGTACACTTAAAATTGCTTTGTTTCAGAACAGAAATAGACAATTAAGTATTGTCATTTCTCTTTGGCAAGTCAGTCCGAATAAAAACTATTCTTTCTAACATTCAAGCTGCCGAATAAACATAAACTCGTATAATATGATAGGGAGGACACACCCAAATCAGAAAGTAAACATAATGTAAAAACGAAGAAATGTTCTTACAGAAACAAAAACTGATACATTCATTTGCCTCAAGTATGTGCTCCGATGGAGCTCTCAAGTAAGGCAAAAACAATTGCATTAGACAGTGTACAATAACAACAAACAATATGCGTTTGATATAGACAGCAGGTAACTGTGATGTTTGCCAGCGCAGAGTCGTCCAGTCCGATGGTGTGATGGTTAGCACATTCGCTTACTACGTCATAGGTTCATGGTTCAACTCCTACGTTTCACAGACTTTACCATTAATGCTTCTATTTCGAGTAATTAGTCGTTTAGAAATTATTAGAATTCACATTAAAAGTCACTGATGAGGTTTTCTGGCAAAAATCGAAATAGCTATATGACCTGCCCATGTGAGCAATAATTCTAATTCTTTGTTGTTGTACACTTAAAATTGCTTTGTTTCAGAACAGAAATAGACAATTAAGTATTGTCATTTCTCTTTGGCAAGTCAGTCCGAATAAAAACTATTCTTTCTAACATTCAAGCTGCCGAATAAACATAAACTCGTATAATATTAGGGAGGACACACCCAAATCAGAAAGTAAACATAATGTAAAAACGAAGAAATGTTCTTACAGAAACAAAAACTGATACATTCATTTGCCTCAAGTATGTGCTCCGATGGAGCTCTCAAGTAAGGCAAAAACAATTGCATTAGACAGTGTACAATAACAACAAACACTATGCGTTTGATATAGACAGCAGGTAACTGTGATGTTTGCCAGCGCAGAGTCGTCCAGTCCGATGGTGTGATGGTTAGCGCATTCGCTTACTACGTCATAGGTTCATGGTTCAACTCCTACGTTTCACAGACTTTACCATTAATGCTTCTATTTCGAGTAATTAGTCGTTTAGAAATTATTAGAATTCACATTAAAAGTCACTGATGAGGTTTTCTGGCAAAAACCGAAATAGCTATATGACCTGTCCATGTGAGCAATAATTCTAATTCTTTGTTGTTGTACACTTAAAATTGCTTTGTTTCAGAACAGAAATAGACAATTAAGTATTGTCATTTCTCTTTGGCAAGTCAGTCCGAATAAAAACTATTCTTTCTAACATTCAAGCTGCCGAATAAACATAAACTCGTATAATATGATAGGGAGGACACACCCAAATCAGAAAGTAAACATAATGTAAAAACGAAGAAATGTTCTTACAGAAACAAAAACTGATACATTCATTTGCCTCAAGTATGTGCTCCGATGGAGCTCTCAAGTAAGGCAAAAACAATTGCATTAGACAGTGTACAATAACAACAAACACTATGCGTTTGATATAGACAGCAGGTAACTGTGATGTTTGCCAGCGCAGAGTCGTCCAGTCCGATGGTGTGATGGTTAGCGCATTCGCTTACTACGTCATAGGTTCATGGTTCAACTCCTACGTTTCACAGACTTTACCATTAATGCTTCTATTTCGAGTAATTAGTCGTTTAGAAATTATTAGAATTCACATTAAAAGTCACTGATGAGGTTTTCTGGCAAAAACCGAAATAGCTATATGACCTGCCCATGTGAGCAATAATTCTAATTCTTTGTTGTTGTACACTTAAAATTGCTTTGTTTCAGAACAGAAATAGACAATTAAGTATTTTCATTTCTCTTTGGCAAGTCAGTCCGAATAAAAACTATTCTTTCTAACATTCAAGCTGCCGAATAAACATAAACTCGTATAATATGATAGGGAGGACACACCCAAATCAGAAAGTAAACATAATGTAAAAACGAAGAAATGTTCTTACAGAAACAAAAACTGATACATTCATTTGCCTCAAGTATGTGCTCCGATGGAGCTCTCAAGTAAGGCAAAAACAATTGCATTAGACAGTGTACAATAACAACAAACACTATGCGTTTGATATAGACAGCAGGTAACTGTGATGTTTGCCAGCGCAGAGTCGTCCAGTCCGATGGTGTGATGGTTAGCGCATTCGCTTACTACGTCATAGGTTCATGGTTCAACTCCTACGTTTCACAGACTTTACCATTAATGCTTCTATTTCGAGTAATTAGTCGTTTAGAAATTATTAGAATTCACATTAAAAGTCACTGATAAGGTTTTCTGGCAAAAACCGAAATAGCTATATGACCTGCCCATGTGAGCAATAATTCTAATTCTTTGTTGTTGTACACTTAAAATTGCTTTGTTTCAGAACAGAAATAGACAATTAAGTATTGTCATTTCTCTTTGGCAAGTCAGTCCGAATAAAAACTATTCTTTCTAACATTCAAGCTGCCGAATAAACATAAACTCGTATAAAACTTTATTGATAAAAATTGTTAGATCTTTTATTTATCTAAAAAATTTGTAATTAATGTCTAAGTTATTTTTAATTATCCCTTATATTTTCTGTGTTGATTATTACTCGTTGTTATTTATGATATACTTACTGCATGGAAAAGACTCTGTCTTATATGTGAACAGAATTAGGTTAAATAAATAATCGGATACACAATTCATTCAAATTTTCATAATCCATCGTGTCTACTTCTGGCCACCTTGACTGGCAAGCCGCTGCCCAGTGGGGCCAAGAGCTTTTGCCGCAGCTCAAAGCTGCCAACCTACTGATATGTAGTATTTTAGGAACAAAGTGGAAAGTGGAACAGGGGATCGGATTAAGATCGTCCTCCATTTCCTTTTTACTGATTGCGCAATCCCCGAAGCCAACAGTGGTGTTTTTTTCCAAAGGTGACCCCTCAAAGTGACAGTACAAATTGTGAATAATCAAACATTCCCGCATTTACTGAAGGACGACCTCAAATCCGACCCCCGGTTCCACCAACGCATAATCCGTCCACGATATCCATTGTAGAAAGTGAGTTAATTGCGAAAATATAATTAAATTGCCATTAAATTGCACATAGTGCGGCCAAAAATTGGTGTTTTTCTTCAAACGGATATCCTACCACCAGCGATTCAAATCGCCGCCCCTCTCCGCTAGTAATAGACTCCACAGCCTCACCGGTATCCCCGACAGGCGTCCAACTTGGCACCCCGGCCAGTTAAGCCCCTCTTTATGGTCCTTCGAGCCGGATTGAGGCTCTGGAGTAACTAGCGGCGGAGCACCCCGACCCCAAACCAGTTGCAGATACGCGACGCTCGCGCCCATATATCTCGACCGCTGCCGATCGGAACCTTGCAGCCCGTCGCTACGTTGCCCCCTACCGCGATGGTGAGAATCATGGCCCGCGGCCGTATATATATGGCGCGTGCTCGGTTGAGCCAAGGTACGACCCAGTCGGCAATCTCTTCAGCGCTAGTCTCACTATTGGGACTCGCCACCATCCAGATGGGCCCTGGAGTGGCCTGTCTACTTACTTACTGAAGAGCTGTCCGTCATGGCGAATGTTCGCCAGAGGATGCGCGACATTTCGCCAGCGCGGTCAATTGATCCCCGGATCTTGGACCCGTTCCGGCATGTGATGCTGGCGGATCCGCAGTGTTGCGTGTCCCGGAGCGTTGAGATCGTGCTGGGCGCGGACACATACGCGCGGGTGATGTTACCCGGCACCCCGCCCATTGTCGCTGGCCAACTGTTCGCCCAAGGCACCATATTCGGCTGGGTAATCTCGGGCCAATGCCTAAACTAGGCGGGACCGCACCAAAATCCACTACCCCCACTATTTGAACAATTTTACCTTTTTGAATATAATGAATTTTATGAATTGCACTGAATATGAATTGAATAAAAAATGCAACTTTTTATAATGTACCTACCTATATTGAATATTTTTCATCATCCCCCGTTTGCGTTGTTGGTTGCAGTGATGCTGCAAGGTGGGCGGGATGTCTACGTCTGGCCACCTTGACTGGCAAGCCGCTGCCCAGTGGGGCCAAGAGCTTTTGCCGCAGCTCAAAGCTGCCAACCTACTGATATGTAGTATTTTAGGAACAAAGTGGAAAGTGGAACAGGGGATCGGATTAAGATCGTCCTCCATTTCCTTTTTACTGATTGCGCAATCCCCGAAGCCAACAGTAGTGTTTTTTTCCAAAGGTGACTCCTCAAAGTGACAGTACAAATTGTGAATAATCAAACATTCCCGCATTTACTGAAGGACGACCTCAAATCCGACCCCCGGTTCCACCAACGCATAATCCATCCACGATATCCATTGTAGAAAGTGAGTTAATTGCGAAAATATAATAAAATTGCCATTTAATTGCACATAGTGCGGCCAAAAATTGGTGTTTTTCTTCAAACGGATATCCTACCACCAGCGATTCAAATCGCCGCCCCTCTCCGCTAGTAATAGACTCCACAGCCTCACCGGTATCCCCGACAGGCGTCCAACTTGGCACCCCGGCCAGTTAAGCCCCTCTTTACATCGAATGAAATCCTTTTGGTTTTTATTTTATTTTGAAAAGATTTTGTACTCTGTAATTATCTCGATTCTCCAGATTTGGAAAGTAATCACTGAGTAATTGCTGCAAACTGGACAGATGTGTTTTATACCATAACGGATTTCAATATCTAAATCCACTTAGATTCTTCGAGGAAATCACTAAGCGTCTGGAAACACTCGGAGTTAACTTGCTCCACAGCTGAAATCCAATGTTGTATTTTCCTTGAAAAGGCAACCAATTTATCTTTTGTTTGCAATATGCTGACTTGTTTTCGTTGCAGAACCAAACATAACTCGTTCAATTTTCCAGATATATCAGCAAGGTATGCAAGTGTACATAGATAGCCAAGTCATATTATTTAATCTGTCTGATAATTCGAATTTTTATCACTGAGATCCTTTTTGTCACTAATGCATATCTGTGAAGAAGCAGAGATTCCCTGTTGTGCTCTGATCGGCTGTTGCTTTTTTTAATTTGATTTAATTTAATAGCAGTGCTTCTCCTTGCCCGTCTGACCGTTAAAAATTTTAAATTGGTCGATTGTAAACTTCCCGAGGAAAATGTGAATATATTTAACACCATTCTTATTCTTTTTTTAATGAAATTAAGTTTGTGACGCGGAACCCCTAAATTTTTTCGTGGAACCTCAGGGTTCCGTGTAACACATTTTGGGAAGCAATGCAACTGAGTATAGGTAAGTCATATATCAGTGGCCACAAACCATAACGGCCTAACTCGAGTTAGGACAAAATTGAGCTTATAGTGCCATCGTGCTCAGCGTGTCTAAATCTATTTGCTATAAAATGTTCAGATCTTGTTGAGGGAGTTGGCTTGTTGCATCTCCCGAATCGCGAATTGCAGCGAGCTTTTCGATAAAGAAGCATTCTCTGTAAAAAATTTTCTATTGCGACATTTTTTCATGTATTTACAAGTCCTTAGCTTCAAAATATATTAGGCAATTTCTTTTGGGATCCGTCCGCAATATACTGCGGTTGTAAATAAGTATATACATACATACAAATTATTTAACGAAGCCTGGCCATTACAAGCCCATCACTATGGGTTAATCGTAGTTTCTCCGGAAGTAGAAGTGTATATTTTTATCCATCTAACATTTTATAGCTCAATTAATCTAAATCAAGTGTATGCTATGCGGATAAATGTTATTCAAATCACAGCATATGTATGAATAATTTTCCAACCTGTTACAGTATACGCAAAAACATTTATTTACATACATTCGAATATGTTACTCAATTAATGCTATATCCAACTTGAACATACTATAACCAACCTATTACGAATTAAAATATTCGAATTCGATAGTGTGTACATAAATTGACCAGGTATTTCCTTTCGCGTACATGGACAGATTGTGCCAGCAGCTGATTTGATTGACGTTGACGATACCATTAAATCGACATACGAAATACTCCCTGCGAATTGCGAAACCTGCTAATATGTTTGCAGCAGAAGCAGCTATTCAAGCTTCATTGCTCTTACAGACTTATGTACATATGAAAGTGAAGGAACTTAACTAAAATTGATTCCAATTTGAACAGCGCAAATCGAGGCACTGTTTGCTGGATGCGAAAGAAGAATGAATCCAATGAAATCAACTCAGCTTCCCGATCGTTAGTGACATATGTACTGGATAAATATGTGCATATGTATATATGTATGTGAGCCGAATGGCGCTCTGAAAGTACGGCAACGGATGCTGTCACAACCGCCGCCTTCCGTTTTCTATAAAAGCCAGTGCAGGCAACTAAAGAGCTCAGTTTAGAATATTTTGGAAATCGAATAGGTGCAAAATCGCAGATACGCAGAACTCCGCTTTGTAACATCGACGCTACTTGTTCAATATTCGTCAATAATAGTTAGCAATAGTACCAATTTCTTTCGAAGAAGAGAAGTGAACTATATTTCGTACGTAAAAAATTGATTACCGGTCGGTGGTCTCGCTACTCTCACCTGTCACAATGTTCACAATAGTTTTGGGGAGTTGTATAGTAATATTGGGTTTAATATCCTATGTTCACTTGCTCTACAATTGCTTGCGTAAAGCTCGAGTTGTAACAGTATCAGCAAATAATACGGCTCAAACAGAGGCGGAATATTCGCAGGCCCCAGGTCCTTTGCCCTGGCCAATTGTTGGAAACCTTGCTCTTCTTGGACGATTTGACGTTCCTTTCGTAGGCTTTACGGAATTGTCTAAGAAATACGGAGATGCCTATTCCCTTACATTAGGCAGCACACGCTGCCTTATTGTTAACAATTTGGAACTTATTCGTGAAGTTCTCAATCAAAATGGAAAGTTTTTCGGTGGTCGTCCCGACTTTTTGCGCTATAATAAATTGTTTGGTGGAGATCGGAATAACTGTAAGTGTATAAATTTTGTTTTTAATAGAAAACTGTAAATAATTTTTTATTTATTGTCTCAATGAACTGTTTCGATGCAAGCGCTAAAGCTTTTCTTAAATTTGTTCTCTATTCAGCACTTGCTCTTTGCGATTGGTCGCACCTACAACAGAAACGTCGAAATCTTGCCCGGCGTCACTGTTCGCCGCGTGACAGTTCATCTTACTTTTCAAAAATGTCGAACATTGGTTGCATGGAGTCCAACGAGTTAATGGACAGACTCAAAGTGGAGATAGTACCCGGAGAACCTTTTGAAATTAAGCCACTAATTCAACAAGCATGCGCCAATATGTTCAGCCAGTATATGTGTACAGTTAGATTTGATTATAAAGATAAGGAATTCTGCACAATTGTTAAATACTTTGATGAAATCTTCTGGGAGATTAATCAAGGATATGCCGTCGATTTTTTGCCATGGCTAGCGCCATTCTATAAGAAACACACTGACACACTTATACGTTGGTCTACCACTATTCGCAAATTTATTCTGGAACGCGTCGTCGTCAATAAGGAGCAGAGTCTTGATTTGGATGCGCCAGAGAAAGATTTTACTGACGCTCTGCTCAAAAGCCTCGCCGAAGACAAAAATGTACCTCGAGATACTATTATATTCATGTTGGAAGACTTTATTGGTGGTCACTCGGCTGTTGGTAATTTGGTAATGCTAGCTCTGGCTTATGTTGCTAAATACCCGCATATTGGTTCCAAGATTCAGAAGGAGACCGACAAAATAACGGAACAAGGCAATCGCCAAATCAATTTATATGACATGGAAGGCATGCCCTACACTTTGGCAACTATCTTTGAAGTACTGCGTTATTCGTCCTCGCCTATCGTACCGCATGTAGCAACAGAAGATACTGTTATATCGGGATATGGTGTTACATCAGGCACAGTTGTCTTTATAAATAACTATAAACTTAATACTAGTGAGAAATATTGGATTAATCCTGGACTTTTTAACCCCGAAAGATTTTTGGAAAAAATCCATGTTTCGAAACGAAATTTCGGTGCAACTAAGCTCCTAGTCAAAAGGCGCAATTCAGAAGGATCCGACTCCGGCGTAGAGTTTGAGAGAGATATTTCTTCCAGCGCTCCCTCTTTAGCGACAGTTTTATGTGATAAAAATAGTGTAGCAGTGGTTGTCCCGCTCCACCAACGATTTCAAATTAAGAAGAATATACCTCATTTTCTGCCATTCAGCATTGGCAAACGAACATGTATTGGGCAGAACTTAGTACGAGGATTTGGTTTCATTTTACTGGCCAACATATTACACCGCTACAACGTGAGTTGTAAGGATCATGCGTCAATCAAAATTAATCCAGCCTGCGTAGCTCTTCCAGCCAAAACATTCCCGTTAGTGTTCACGAAGCGACTGCTGAAATAATGTTCACGGAGCGACTGCTGAAATAATGAGAGATTATGAAGCCAATTACATAAGAGATGGTAATTTTCATGGACTGCAGTTCAAGGAATTTTTATATACAACTTGCATCCATACATTAATGGCACTTACCTGAAATTAGTTTTATTATGCAACTCAACAAATTAATGTCTGACGATCGGGAAATTTTTTGTACTGGCTTATCTTTAGAACATATTTACTGCAAATTAAGTTTGTTAGGGGCTTTTTCTATAAATTACTACGTTTAAATAAATTATTTAACAATTTTATACTAAGGTAAGAGAGAACTACTGTAATATAACCCCGATGCTAAATTAATAATAGCTCCTTAAACAGAAATCATTTTAGTAGAAAATATAGTTTCATTGCAATATTCTTTTAAAAGACTGAACTCGTATAAAATAAAATATTTATTGCAACACTTGTAACTGAAAATTTCTATTTTGAATCGAAAATTATTATGCCCTACACATATGGTAATTGGTCCTTCTCCTCTATATGGAATCACTTTCTGTCTTGATTTCCGGGTGTCCGTCTTTCCGTCTGCGGCCGCAGGAGAGAAAGAACCAGTTATCGGGTTTGAACAAAATTTGGTACACAGTGACACTGAACCCAGGGCCGGATTTAAGATTGTGCCACCCATAGTCCAAAGCCGATTTGCTGCCCCCTCGAACTGGGTTTCGAACTTTACTTGGTTCTTGGTGATCACTATTTTAAACATATTTTTATATTTTAATGCCAATGACTATCTTTTGCGTAATTGAAGAACTGTGTTCTATTTGAATTAAGTTGTCCATGTAGTGAAATAAAATTGTACAAAACGTAGTCGATTACTGGTTTATTTGTTGAAAAATATACAAACTACTATGAAATAACTCACCATTCAAATTTTCCTAGTTTTCTTCCGAGATTTTTTAATGGCAAACTCGCTAATAGCGTCCTCCTATGAATGGGTTTTTGGTGTATTTGCCTTTACAAAGTAATGAAAGTGAGTTCAACCATATTTCAGAAATACTAGTTCGCATATAGTTCTCTTTTAAAGCTGAAACAAACTGCGTTCTCTCGCGCAATAGCAGGTATGCACAAACTTATCTTAACAGCAATGTCCAAATTGAATTGAATCAGAAATTTCGAAATTCCTTCCAACGATTTACCAGATGGGTCAGACCTGTAAAAGATTCAATCTAAAATCGATTTACCAATCAACTGATTTAAATTTCTGATTTTAAAATCAACTCCACCAATCGATTTAAATTTCAGATTTTCCAATCAGGCAAAAGCAATCATATTGATTTGAAACAAAAAACTCCAATCAGTGATTTGCCCTTGCCTGATTCAAATCACCAATCAAAAAAATTGATTTTGATTTAAAATCAAAAAGCACCAATCGATTGGCCGCTGAGCTGATTCTAATCAATTTTGGTGCAATCACCACATTGAACAAACTATACAGAGCTGCATTTTTCTGTATTAGAAAGAAAGTTGTGGATTTGAGTTGCAGGTATAAGATGCTACAAAATAGTATGCACAAGGAAAAAAAAACAATTTATGTTTTTTTATTTCAAAATATATGAATGTATAGGAGGAGTGTCTGTATATAAATACATTACTTTGTTCTTTTGCTGAAACCATCAAATTTTAACTAATGCATATGTATATATTTTACATATTATATGTATATTATACTTAACATGTTACGTTTCCTGGGACAGCAGGTAGAAATTCATTACACTTTTGTGGCGGCAGTGGTTGCACAAAAGCCTACCTCTTTTGTCCGGGTGCTAAGATCGGATGCGAGACAGTGATGCCTATTTTTGTTCCAAACCTCTAAAAGTAATGCGATTCACTCAGGTTAATTTCACAGAACGCAAACTGCTTCGAAAATGTTACGAACTAATAATAGTGTCTTCAAAATAAACAAACAATGACACTAAAATAGATATCAAACGATAAATGCATTTCCATAAACTTATCAGCTTTAAAAATGCACGATATCTGGTACGAATTTCACAACGTTGACATCACTGATGGAAGTGTCATATGAAACAGGATTGCTTTTTTCCTCCCAAATAAATACTTTTCTTGCAATTTTCGGTGAAGAAATATGAACGAATAATTACATATTTCACTATCATTTCAATAAAATAAATGTATTACTTTAAGTTGTTTGTATTTACATATGATTTGTTCACGATTTCAAGTAATAATTCTTATTTTTAAGGAACGAATTTATCTTTGATATTTTTGGTACTATTTCGAAGTATACATTTTATTACTGCTCTGTCATCCTTTTGCGCACTTGATTTGAAGACTTGGGTGCTTATTTTGTAAATCCCAACGCCTCACTTCACCCTGCGTTCACTAATTTGGTATTTTGTAAAACGCATCACCTCACTCGGTGACTGCTCGCGTTGTCTTACGTAGTTTCATATGAAAATCGGTACCGCGTAAAACGCAACGCGGCGCATTCACTCACTTGAACTGTCAAATCGTTCACTTGGGTTTGTGCTCGCGTTCAGTTTTTTAAACGCAAAATTTTTGGTAATTTCGAGTGAAAATTGATTTGTGGTAATCTGCAGAAGCAAATAATAAGTATTGCAGTACTTCTTAAAGACAAATACTAAAGAAAAAAGTACAAAAAAAAGAAAATACTAGCACTGCAGTTGAGGATCGAAATCACAAAAAAAAAAGAAATGCATCGCGGTTGAGGGTTGAACTCGCAACTTCTCGCGTGCTAGTCGAACGCTCTAACCACTAGGCTATGGGAGGTATGCAATGGATGCAGCAAATTTTGTGTGTTTTGTATTTGGCTGATAAATTAAGAAAAATACAACTCTTTTTCGTAAGAACTTGACAGCTCAAGTGATGCCGTAAGACAACGAACGCAATTACGCCGTGATTTACAAAATGCCGTTTTTTGATCCCGGCGTTGGCTTCGTGTTCGCGTTGCGTTCGATCACGGTGATTTATACGGTAAGGCCGTTGATTTACAATCAAAATCAAGATTGGCAAATCAGATTGGTAAATTGCTGATTTAAATCAAGTGATTGGTAAATCAGATTGTCACTTTTGATTGGTGCCTTTTGATTTTAAATCACAATCAACTTTTTTGATTGGTGATTTGAATCAGAAAAAGATAAATCGATTGGCTATGCTTGATTGGAAAATCAGCTTTTTAAATCAAATAGGGTAAAATCACTGATTCAAATCAAATCTGATTCAACTCTTCCCAACTCTGAGATGGGTGATTAATACCTACTGTTGGAGCATGAAGGTTCATAGTATGGCCATGCATCCTATCACTTTTCGCTCATTCCCTATGCGCTCGCCAGATCTTCTAATCTTATTGAGCTCTCATGGCAATATTTTCGCCACCCCCATTCTTCGTTGTCTTTCGTCACCGCTCACTTCATGTCGTCTGATCAAAGTACACTCCACACAGTCCATTTTCAATAAACTTAACGTAAGCTACTATAACTTTAATACTATTCATCTCAATAAATCATAATCAAAAACAAAGCTTAATTAATAATTTAATTGCATTAAGTTGATGCAAAAACGCAAAATCCGCCCACAGCACAGTGCTTTTGAAAGTGGATGCACTCTTCAGTGAAATCTGAATCCATAGCATTTGTGTAGACATGGTAAAGGGTGGTGCCCTTTATCCTCAGTTCCTCTTCCACTTCTGTATTGTATTATTTTAAGGTCATCCCTGCCAGTAAAGTTATCTTCTCCACTTCGGTTTTCGTTAGGCCAAAGTTTTCTTTTTGGTTGTCTTTTACTGTCTTTTTCATAAGATGTATGTAGGTTGTTTTGGATGGATGGATGTACCATGGCCAAATGGCCGATTCCTCAAAGTAATCAAAGCTGTTTCTCTGATCCGTAAAATATTCTTCAAGAGAGCCTACAAATATCTGACCAACAAAACATCCACAGTTCCACTTTGCATGGCTTTGCTATCTTTATGGATTCTGTGAAGTACGGTGCTCCAGAAACACACCATAAACGCCGTCTCAAAACGTTCTTATCTTCGAGGTATTCCTCGGGACGCACATCTAGTCGTTGCTTCTTCTGTAGTGTCATTTGAAATTCTTGTCAGAGCAATGTACACTTCTCACAAGACTCTCTGAAACTTTGGCACGCGTCATCTCTTACTTACCCTCGAGTAGGACACACGTTTTTGATTGTCTTCTTATTCTGATAAGATTCTTTCATAACGCTTGTTAGGCATTCCCATCGCTTTGTAGAGCACGTAAAAAATAGCATTTTTAAAATACATATATTTCTCGGAGCAGCATGAAAAATGTGCACGCTTCTTCACAATATTCTACAGCAGATAACCCAACAACATTTAGGGAGTGTACTGGATCCGATATTATTTGACTAAAGCGCAAAAAGATGCTCGTGTCCGTTGGTGCAAACTAACGCTGAAGAAATTCAATTGCAGTGGTTCAAAAGTCATGTATAAAATCGCAACAGGTGACGAATTAAGAATATATGCGAATCAGCCTGAAACGAAAAAGCAGTCAACTGTGTGAATGTTTCAAGAGGAACCAAATCCAACAAAAGTGTTGCCAAGCAAATGGTGTCTTGTTTTTCAGAAAAATTGGGCATATGACAACGATACCACTTAATCAAAGTAGAACAGTCAATTCTGAATAATGCACAACCAAGCATACAGTCCTGGATTGGCACCCAATTACTTCTTTTTGTTTTCGCACATCAAGGATTAACTGCGTGGACAACAATTTGCGACCGCCGAAGCCGTTGATTCGTTCAAAAATCATGTTTTGGAGGTGTTTCAAGCGGAATTGAAAAATGTTTTAACAAATGCACTATAGGTACGGTGACCGAGAACACACCCCCCAACATACCTTTTTTTTGCTAAAAATTTTTAAATGGCAAATGTCCGTTTTAAAAATTTATTTTTTATTCAAACATATGAGATCGTGTTGCAAAATAACTTAAATTACTAATAAAAAAAACACAGTTTACCCAGTATACTGTATACAGGGTGGTAATGGTAATGGGTTCAAAATGGACCCTATATAAAGGCAACCTTTTTCATGGGTTAAACCAAGGAACCACCAGATCAGCATCCTTAAAGGCAACCATTCTGTATAACATAATTTTTTAACATAACATAAAAGACGTTTTAGCTCTAATTGCTTTGATATTTTTCGTTTTCCTCTAAGTACTCCTTAAATTCCAAACAAGAAAGTTCATAATTGCAGTTTGTAATTAAAATGGATTTAATTGTGTTAATTTTCATTTGCGATTTTTCCGCAGTCTAAATGTTGTTCATAAGAGAGAAAACCCTTTTTGTAGGAGCATTTGACCCTGGTAAGAAAATACTGAATTCCACAATTTTTACAAGGTATATTATTTTTTGTCAGAGTGATTAAAAATCTCAGTTTACGTGAGCTCGTAATTAATGCATGTTTGGTATTTATTTTTTTATACTATATTAATTCGCTTTGTATCAAATATAGAACAAATATAGAACACATTTTAAAATAGAGAACATTTCCATGTTTTTTATAACAAAATATATCATATAGAACATCGGGTTAAAATAGAGTACTGTCCTATATAATATAGTACGGTTGGTCACCGTAACTATAGGTCAAATGACCTCTTTTGCTGTGCGAAATTCAAATTTTAGAAATCTACCTCCCATACAACTTAAATAACTGATTTGGCATATCTTTAAAACTACAATTTTGTTGCCTTCACAATTGAGCAATTGAACATATGTTTTTAGCAAGTTGTGCCAACCTTCAATTGTCAAATATTCGAAGTTGTCATTCATTATTCCATATTTAAATAAATGTATGTACCTACTGTGAAACCCAAGGAAAGTTAAACTAGATTTACGGCCTTACCGTATAAATCCCCGTGATCGAACGCAACGCGAACACGAAGCCAACGCCGGGATCAAAAAACGGCAATTTATAAATCACTACGTAATTGCGTTCGTCGTCTTACGGCATCTCATGAGCTTTCAAGTTCTTGTGAAACAGAGTTGTATTTTTCTAAATTTATCAGCCAAATACAAAACACACAAAATTTGCAGCTTCCATTGCATACCTCCCATAGCCTAGTGGTTAGAGCGTTCAACTAGCACGCGAGAAGTTGTGAGTTAAATCCTCAACCGCGATACTTTTCTTTTTTTTTGTGATTTCGATCCTCAACCGCAGTGCTAGTATTCTAATTTTTTTGTACTTTCTTCTTTAATATTTGTCTTTAAAAAGTATTACAATACTTATTATTTGCTTCTGCAGATTACCACAAATCAATTTTCACTCAAAATTACCAAAAATTTTCCGTTTAAAAAACTGAACGCGAGCTCAAACCCAAGTGAACGATTTGGCAGTTCATGTGAGTGAAAGCGCAGCGTTGCGTTTTATGCGATACCGATTTTCATATGAAACTACGTAAGACAACGCGCGCGGTCACTGAGTGAGGTGATGCGTTTTACACAATACCAAATTCTTGAACGCAGGGTGAAGTGAGGCGTAGGGATTTACAAAATAAGCATGTTAAACTTAATTTGAAAATTAGATTTAAATAGCCACTTTGAAACCCGCCCTTATTGATGGAAAAGCTTTGAGTATTATGACTGGGACTAGGTCAACTCAAGCTTGCCCTATTCGCGGTGCACATCTAAGGACTTCATGAATCTATCTGACTTCTGAGAAATTTCATGGTAAAGAGTTTAACTTTAAATTCGGTCCAAGTCTTCTTTACTGCTGAATTCGATTTTTTGAGTTTATTTTACATTTAGGCTACATGTGCAAAGTACAAAAATGGGAGATACAAACGGAAGTGGACAAATTAGCAGTTTGAAAATGAAGACTGATTATTTCGTTGTACACAAGTTCCAATGAAATGAACATCGACTGCTGCTGATGTGGTTGCATTATACTGCTTTCGTGATGTTGTTGTTGTTGTGGCTGCTGTTCTCGGCTTATAGTCCCATTAGTTACGATTTAGGAATAACTTAACATAGTTAAGTTTCCGTAGAAACTTAGGAGCTGTTACTCATGACTTTGAAATCAGTTGTTTTTTTGTTGATAGTTGAATTAATTTTTGAAAGTGCAGAACAAAATTCTTTCATTTAATTGAAATGCTGTCTAAATTAAAATTGTGCGCAATGTTCTTGAGCTTTCTCAAGATGTATAAAATATATTAAACACGACAACAGCAGCTAATTCGCTATTTGAATGTAGCAAAAATTTTAAGCTGCTCGTCGTCCATATTCACACGTTTTGAGATTTTGTTTCCGAATGAAAGTAAGGTTGCCATAGCGGTCCACTCAGTTGAAAACGCAAGAAATATATTTGGTTTTGTGGTGGGAATATGACTTTATGGAATTGGCGAAAAATTACTTTAAGTTTTAAAAGTTATTTCGTCTGATACAGCGTTATTTTTCACGTTTTATATCAAAGTTTTCAATCGAAATTATTTCAAGTCTGAAAAATATTGCACTGGCAATGCTGCTTCTGTAGAGCAATCCGCTCACGCTCTCTTTTGACTTAACGACTTATGGTAGAATTACTCTAGCGGTAAGGTTAGAAATCGTGTCAGCTGACAAAATCTATCTTACCCGAACACAATGTTCGCTATTACTCTGACCGGATTGAGTAGTAGAAATTTCTGCGTCGATTAGAAAACTACTGCAAAAGTCTTGAAAATGAAATAGCAATAATGCTTTTCCTATGCAAGAATTTAAACGGCAACACTGGTCAAAACAAGCGAATATTTATTGGAAATATAGTCCACCTGCGCTTTCGTTTGCTTAAAATTTGTACACATCGTACATTTTACACAACACTAAGCACATTGAGTCAATTATTTCGTCGTTTGAATTCATTTTTCACGATATATTTTGTTTGTGAACTCTTTGCAGAAAAGTGTTGCCAGTGACCTTCGATTTTAGTTCAACAAAAGAAGTGGATTATTATTGCCGAAATAAGTTAAAAAAGTAGTACACAATATAGAGATGTAACAATTATGATAATTCAGTGCCATAAATTTAATAAAGAATGTAAAATTTCATCTCAGAAGAAAATAAACAGTGTGTTTCTTTTGTGCACAAAACTATACGGCAGCACTAGCAAAAAGAATAGACTGACAGCTGCAATCCGTTTAGATGTTAGAGTAACTGGGAAAATTGCTATCCGGCACGATTGAATTCGACACCGCTGGACTAATTAGACCATTAACATAGAAACCCGAAACCTGCTGTTCTCTATTTCCTATTTCATGAGTAACAGCATGTACAGAGTTTCCGTATGGCAGGTTGGCTTAATAGTCCCATTAGTTATGATTTAGGAATAACTTAACTTGACTTAAGCCAACCTGCCATACGGAAACTGTGTATATGCTGTTACTCATGAAATAGGAAATAGAAATAGAGAACAGCAGGTTTCAGGTTTCTATGTTAAGTCGTTAAGTCAAAAGAGAGCGTGAGCGGATTGCTCTACAGAAGCAGCATTGCCAGTGCAATATTTTTCAGACTTGAAATAATTTCGATTGAAAACTTGGATATAAAACATAAAAAATATCGCTGTATCAGACAAAATAACTTTTAAAATTTAAAGTAATTTTTCGCCAATTCCACAAAGTCATATTTTCATCACAAAACCAAATATAATTCTTGCGTTTTCAATTGAGTGGGCCGCAATGGCAACCTTAATTTCATTCGTAAACAAAATGTCAAACTGGTGAAAACGGACAACGAAAGCTTATATATTTAGTGCAATCAAATATTTGATAAATTCAAACGAAATTATAAGCTGTGTGAGCGAAAGAAGCCAGCAAATTCAACAAAAGTTATTGTGATGAGGACACTCTGTTCTGCAAAGCAGCAGAAATGTGTAATGAGGCTGCGCAAAAAATGCAGCTGTCCACGCATTTCGGCAAATTTTTTATTTTTTTTTTTTTCCAGCTTAATTATTTATTGAATCTTCATTATGTATATGAACTAACAATAAGTGGGGCAAATCTTAAAAACTAATACAAATTTGTAGTTCTCACCATTGTGGGAACTAACGGATTAAAGTTAAGCAAAAGTAATAAATAGTGTAACAAGCAATAATAATAATAAATAGTGTAACATGACAGTTCAATTGGAGTGAAAGTCTCGCCTTTTTAGTCGAGAGTAGTTTGCAGAGCGGAGCAGATTTTGTGCCAGAACATTGGGATGACGTGACAGTCGGTCGTTGTATTTGAGGCATAGCGCAGTTAGTTCGCTTTTTACAAGTGGGATACTGAGGTCTCTGTGGATGTCATCGTTGCGCACGAACCATGGAGCACCGGTAATAGTACGCAAGATTTTGGATTGTGATCGCTGTATGATTTCGACGTTGGACGAGCTCGCTTTGCCCCATAGCTGCGCTCCATATGCCCAAATTGGTTTAATAGTCGCTTTATACAGGAGTACTTTATGTACGAGTCGAAGTCTTGACTTTTTGTTGAGCAGCCAGTTTATTTTTTGTGCTTTTAGTTTAATTTGGGTCCTTTTTGACTCTATATGCTTTCGCCAGGTCAATCTCCGATCAAGGTGGATACCCAAGTAGGTTACCTCATTTGCCTGGGGTATAATAACTTTATTTAGTGTTAGCGGAGGGCAAGTTTCTTTCCGCAGAGTAAAAGTAACGTGAGCGCACTTATTTTCGTTTACCCTCACTCTCCAGTTTGATAGCCAAGTTTCGACCATTTCTAGGTGTTCGTTTAAAACTCGCGAAGCTGTTTTTGGGTTGTGATGTGAGTAGAGTATCGCGGTATCATCGGCGAATGTTGACGTTGTCAAATTGGTAGCTGTTGGAAGGTCCGCTGTAAAAATTAGGTATAAAAGCGGGCCAAGCACGCTACCTTGGGGAACGCCAGCAAGGATTTCGAAGTCATCAGTTATGAACTCTTTGACTTTTACTCTAAATTTACGGTCGCTGAGGTACGATTCCAACAAAGTATGGGTGTTGGCAGGAAGCGATTGCTTTATTTTATACAACAAGCCTGAGTGCCAAACCTTGTCGAAGGCTTGGGCTATGTCTAGAAATATAGCCGAGCAATACTTCTTTTCCTCGAAAGCTTTTCTTATTTCGTTGGTTATCCGATGCACTTGCTCAATGGTGCCGTGTTTTTTACGGAATCCGAATTGGTGTTCTGGGATGATGCCCGCATGTTGTATGTGTGGCTGCATTTTTTCCAGCAGATTCTTTTCAAATAATTTTGACAAAGTTGGAAGCAAGCTTATGGGTCTATATGAGGATGGAATTGTTAGGTCTTTTCCCGGTTTCGGCAACATAATAATCTGAGAGATCTTCCAGCATTGTGGGAAGTAACCTGTTCGGAGTATTGCATTAAATATGTAAAGTAGTATTTTGGCGGCGATTAGAGGCAACTCTTTTAGCATTTTCGTTGTGATTAAGTCATAACCTGGCGCCTTTTTTGGATTGAGGTTTTTTATGGCAAGCGATATATCTTTTTCTTTGAATGCCGATATGTTCGCCGACATTTGGTTTTGACTGGCAGGAATCTCATAGTTGTTTGTTGGCTGGTTTGGTTTGAAGACAGTTTGTAAGTGTCTAGAAAATGCTTCAGCTTTTTCGGCTTCGCTCCTGGCCCACCTGCCATTTTCAATGCGCAAGGGTACGTCGCATTCTTTAGGGGCCTTAATGTTTTTGTTTGTCCTCCAAAGGGAGTAATTTGTTGCCTCTGTTGGAGTTAATCTCTGCGTGTAGATTTCCAGGTTTTTTTCTAGCTCGTGATTCAGTGCCTCCTTGAGTCGAGCGGTGGCCAGGGAAAGCTTTTGCTTTGCTGTCGGCGAGCGGTTTTTTTGCCATTCTCTCCGTAACCTTCTTTTTTCTTTTACTAGTGCTTCTATTCCACTAGGGGTCTTCTTTGTCACTCGTTTCTGGAGTGACGTGGGAACTGGAGTTGCATGTACTGCTGCAGAGATAAGAACGTCATTAAAATCTTGCAACGCTTGGTCTATGTCGCTAGTATGCTTAAGGAAGGGGGAAGTATCTAAGTGACTGCCAATATATTTTCGATATCTGAGCCAGTCGGTTTTTGTTGTTGTAAGAATATTTCTGCTTTGTGTGATTTGTGGCATATCGTGCAAAGTAATTATGACTGGAGAGTGGTCAGACGACAAATCGTAGCATGACTCTGCAGATGCTGCGAGACGGTCGATGCTTTTGGAAATGGCAAAGTCTATGAGGTCTGGTTTTTTTCTTGAATCAGTGGGCCAGTATGTCGGCTGCCCTGATGAAATGAAGTCAAGATTTAGGCACCGACTCATTAGCGTCGAGAACAGTTGCCTTCCTTTAGGATTTGTCAGTCGTGAACCCCAGTGCATGTGCTTCGCGTTATAGTCGCCTGCAGCTATAAACTTTTTGCCAAGAGTTTTAAAGAATTCTGTGAACTGGCTATCAGATATAGAAAATCTAGGTGGGCAGTATACTGCGCTTAAAGTAATACTCCCCCGCCAGCATTGCAGCGAGATAGATGTTGCTTGCAGATAGTTTCTGCAGTATTCTTCTAATGCATAATGCTTAAGGCGATTTCTAATTAAAACACCTGTACCTCCGTGTGCTTTCCCGTCTGGATGATTTGTACTGTAGAAGGTATAGCTTGGAATTTTGAAATTGTTTTTGTTCGTTAAGTGCGTCTCAGATATAAGCAATATATCGATTTCTTTATTTGCTAAAAAATGTTGAATTTCAAGCTTGTGTTTGCTGATGCCGTTCGCATTCCAATGACATATTCTAATGCTGTTCATTTCCGTGAAATAAGGACTTGCATTAATTGGTTTTGCGATTTGATAAGTTCTTGCAGCATCCCCTGCATAGATGACATGAACTGAGTCATACAGTTTGCTAGGCTGGAAATCATTGCTTCCAAGTTTGATGGTGGAGTGGCCTCTTGGAGACTAGCTGAAGGCAGAGACTTGACGGCATCAGCATATGTAAATGTTTGGGCTTGATTAGCGGCTTGGGCACTGTTTAGAAAACTTGGCACTGTGGTAGGAGGTTGCTTGGGAGTGATTTTTTGTCGCTGGTGAGATTTGTTTCTCAATTCCATGTAAACTGGACAGCCTCTGTAGTTCGCGGTATGGTTGCCGCTGCAGTTACTGCATTTTCTGGCTTCGGGGTTCGTTTGGAACAAACTGCAAGAAGCTGATGGGTGGGGGTCGCCGCAAGCTGCACATACAGCGCGCAAAGTGCAATATGCCTTTGTGTGGCCATATTCCTGGCAATTTGAGCATTGAACAGGGCCTTTACGTTTATGCGGCTCTTCGACAGATATTTTCCGATGTAGCAAGTATCTGAGGCTATATATTGGGTGAGTTTCATTTTTCCTCAGTTTAGTAGTGTCATGTTCGAGTTCGACTTTGAATAGTGGCTGCGGAATTTTTTCTCTGTTTTTTATGTTGAACACGCTTTTGGGCTCGAAGCCAGCGTCCTTTAATGCTTCTTTTATTTCCTCGGTATCTACTGAGGATTCGATACCTTTTATTACAACAACTAAACCCTTGCTGCTTTTTAACTGATAAGTATAATAGTTCTTTTTATTTTCGTTTAAATACTGGGTTATTTGACGGTAATTGTTTTCCGAATAAGCCTGTATTTTTGTTTCGTTGATATTTCCATTTTTAAGTGGAATTACATGAAAATTATTGCTACCGGTTAGGCGCGTTATGTTTGCAACTAATGCGCTTGAACACTGCTCACGCAAGTATATTGGAGGGGGCCTGGCATTTTTTTTTGGTTCGGTTGCTTCGCTGTTGGAGGGCTTATCATCGACAGTTGCAAGAATAGCAAACCTGTTTTGATCCGATATAATATTATCTTTACTGCCTTCTACACGTTTTTGGATCTTGGGTGCTTGTTTTGCTGAAGTTTTCTGCGGACTTAGCTTACGCTTTATATTAATGTAGCGGTCCATGCCAGTCTGCAATGCCGCCCCTTTTTGCTTATTAGCAGGAGAGCTATTTGATATGACAGATCTTGTAGAGCTATTGAGAGAGCTTTTGAGAGAGGCGCTCTGAGCGGAAAAGCTTTTGGGATTTGACATTTGATCCATCTCCGAAGAGCAAGGCTTGGTTGTGTTAGTTTCTCTATTTTCTAATACAGGCTCGGGAGTTGTGCATTCAGCACTCCAAAATAAATTTGGTAGCAAATCTATTTGCTTTTTAGACGCGGTTTCTATATTCAGGTTTTGGTGAATTTTTGTACTTGCCGGTGCTCCGTTCGTTTTCAGCGCAGTGCTTGTTTTTTCGTGTGATGGTGCTAAGTTCCCTTTGTTCGTTGGCTGGGCTGTTGGTGGGGGCGTGGGGCGGGCTGCTTGCGCGGAAGAGTGTGTTGCGTGCTTGATTTTATCCGCGCTCTTTCCACACGATGTTGTTGCAGCGCTTAATTGGATTGTTGGAGCGGCAGAGGGAGATGCCAATATGCCATAGCTTGGAGAGCCGGTACTTGGTGTAAGTTGTTTTCCTTGTGGAGGGGAGCGCTGGACGCTCATTCTCCGTCTGTTTTTCGCCTTAAAAAAACAATTATTTTGTAAACAATGGCACAATAACAACAAAATACACTGGCCTGTATATCACTTTCGAGGCAGCCGCCTCTATTCTCGCTTTTGTGCTAATTTTTGGATATCCAGATGTAGATATCAAAATATTCAACGCGGAAGGATTGGGAGCCGAGGAAAACACGTCCGCTCTCAACTCGCCGGCAAATGATAGCCGAAAAGCATTTGCACAATTTTGTATTTTTTTTAGCATTATTACCAGATGAATGTGTTCATGAAGAGTCTAAATAAATTTGAGTTTGAAAAAAAAAGAAATGTTCTGAATGGGGTTTTAGTTTAGACAGCATTTCAATGATATCAAATAATTTTGTTCTGCACTTTCAAAAATAATTTTAGCTGTCAACACAAAAACAGCTGATTTGAAAGTCATGAGTAACACCTCCTAAGTTTCTACGGAAACTTAACTAAGTTAAGTTATTCCTAAGTCATAACTAATGGGACTATAAGTTAAGTTAAGTTATTCCTAAATCATAACTAATGGGACTATTAACATAGAAACCTGAAACCTGCTGTTCTCTATTTCTATTTCCTATTTCATGAGTAACAGCATGTACAGAGTTTCCGTATGGCAGGTTGGCTTAAGTCAAGTTAAGTTATTCCTAAATCATAACTAATGGGACAATTACATGATGTTTTTGTAGCGGCAGCAGATTTTGGCTTTCATGCTGTTGTTGTTGATTGCACTTGTCGCCTCATTTGGTTAGATTCACTACCATTAGAGACTGGCAATGCTGGCTATGAGAGCGATTGGAAAGCAGATGCTCGTGCCGGCAAGGGCTGGTGCGGGCAGGGCTGCACAGGAACAGATTGAGCGGCAATGGAAACTGGAGAAGAATGAAGAGACGCGAGTCGGGCACTCAAGCAAGCTTCACATTTGAACGAAGTGTTATTTTTTTTGCATATATTCAAAGTCACTTGATTCGATTTTTACGCACTGACTGCAGATTGCACATTTTACTTTTGCCTAATTGCATTCAACTTTTTTTCTACATATGCAAGGCATTTTATTAGTGAAAATGATTTTTAAGCAGAGAACAATTCGCAGCACGTACAGACCCCACGACGATACGACGACGATTCCACCGCAGTAACTTTATTGGTTCCTGAGACGGGAGCATTTTGTAAAAAATGACAGACAGACAGAGAGACGTACATATATGACAAAATCGATTCAGATTTCATTCCTTATCAATTCCATATACATACTTATCATTATTTCTACCACAACTCCTTCTGGACGTTACAAACATTTGTATATAGGTACTTACCTAATATGCACTCACGTGGCGTACTGGTTTGCGTTTGGTTCAGCAGGCTTTCTCGCCAATGCGTCATTGCTTCGCTGGGGCGACTACAAAGAACAGTGTGTCTTGGCTGTACGGGAGCTTTCCCGACCACCCCTGGCCCTGCTCTAGACGTGATACTCAACATTCCACCCCTGGACATTTTCATCCGAGGTGAAGCCGCCAAGGCCTGCTTAAGATTGAAACAAGTAGGGATGTGGTTTGAATAGCATCGGGGCGTGCATAACTCTACGCAGACCTCTCTACCATTCTTGGATGGAATCAGCATGCCGTCTGATGTATTAGTTCCACACCTCGAAGTTTCCTTTCCTGAACGCGACAGCTGGCTTTCGTCAGCCGAGCCAGGCAGGGGGTGTTGTAGAGTCTTTACAGACGGGTCCAGAACTGATGAAGGTTCAGGAGCTGGTGTGTATTTTGAGGAAAACGACACAAAACTTCACTATCCATTGGGAAAGCATGCATCCGTCTTTCAGGTGGAGGTCTTTGCAATCCTAAAGGCTATGGACTTCGTCAGGGAAAGTGGATGGTCTGGCAAGAGTATTTGCGTCTGTAGTGACAGTCAGGCTGCACTTATGGCCTTGCTCAACCCAATCACCACCTCCAAGACAGTCAAAGAGTGTAAGGCCAAGCTTAACAGCGTAGGCTTTCACAACTCACTCGCCCTCTTTTGGGTACCGGGGCACTTCGGCGTGTACGGAAATGAAGTGTCCGATGAACTTGCAAGATCAGCTTCTGAAGACCACTTTCTGGGCCCTGAACCTGCCGGGAAGATTTCAGTAAAAGGAATTAGCTTACCAGTAATGGACAAATACTTGTCTGCGTGCTGGTAGGTTTTTCATATTCCGACAAAAAAAAAAAAAAAAAACTGCATAATTAATCAAATTTCTCTATAAAAAGTTTTATACATTTCTTCATTAAAAATTAAGTATTTATTCATTTCTTCACTTGATTCTGAACAGTCTCTAATTGACACCAGAAATTAGGATGACGAAATGAACATAGGCTGAGGGTTAATTGTACTTCTTTTGCGTGGAATGAAATAAGAAGCTACGAATTGTATAAAACGGCCTAAAGTCGTTGCTCCAGTGCTGTTATGTGAGTCAGATTGTTACCGTGCTATCCCAAATATTACTCATGTCTGAATTATGATAACGCGATCGAAATGGCTTTAACACCTACAGAACTCTTCGTTCTGACTAATCAGCATTGATAAGGGTGTTCCATCCACTAATGAGTAAGTAAAATTTGTTTTATTGTTGTTTATGTAATTTAGGTACATATGCACCCACTCCACAACACCCTAAGAGCAACAGTTAATGTGAACATAATTTAATGAACATTTGTATCAAAGGTGAAAGAGTCAGGGAGGAGTATCTCCTCCAGACAAACACAAAATGTCACCCCAAAAAACGTATAGATAACAATGTTTTAATAAAAATTTGGGTGAAGAGTCAAAAGCATAAATCGTTAAAAACTGTTATCAAAATATTTTATATAAATTTATTACAAAAAAATTTGCAGTTTCATACAAGAGGAAAGTGTATTTAGAATAAAATTATATAAAAAAAAACTTTTTAAAAATAAGCTTTAATTTATTTAATGTACTAAAAAGTAGAAAATAAATTGTTTCCAAGTCATCTGTATCTTACTATCAATAAAAGCTTGGGGCGCTCATGTGTTCAATATTTGTCAACCAGTTACCACAATATTTTATTTAAATAATTTTTTGCAAATAGATTCTAGTAATGAAAGATATTTTTAATATGGATATTGAGCGCACAAGCTTTTATTGATAGTAAGATACAGGTGACTTGGAAACAATTTATTTTCTACTTTTTAGTACATTAAATAAATTAAAGCTTATTTTTAAAAAGTTTTTTTTTATATAATTTTATTTTCTACTTTTTAGTCTTCCATAAGGGTTCGAGGGTCTTGGAAGCTTCAACTCGATTTGGATTTTTAGTACCTGTGAAGTTATATTGACGAATGTGCCCCCTGGTGTCACTTGTTTTTCTTTTTATTATTTTACTTCTAATTTCAGTGCTTTATTTTCACTTTATTTACAAAATATATAGTATTAAAGTAATACTAATACAATTTTGTTCGAAATAATGGTATAAATACGGCACAAACTTCTTACGTTACCGACCTGAAAATTCGGCAACGAAGCGCGAAAACACAAAATCAAACGTAACTTTGTCAGCTGTTCAGATAGAGATGGCAAACTTTGTAAAGGGTATTTATGCTAGTGATGGGTTAGTTTTTACTAATAAACAGTGATGTTCGGTGACTCCTTCATATCGAAATCGCCTTTGACGAATGTCTCCCAAGGACGAAGGTACCCCCCTCTCCCCTACATATTTTTTAAGCTCTTAAACATGGTTTTTATTAAATTTTTCAATGCAAAATATAATAAATACGTGTTGTGTAACCAAAAACATGTCTTATTTAGTCTAAACAAGATTTTGTATCACCTTATGGTACTTTAAAGTGTGAATGCCGAAAGTGCCCCGCCAAATGCCGAAGCTACCCTGGCATGGGGGCACATTCAGCGAAATGACTTTTTTTACTAATCATGAAAAAAATAATACAAACGGAACTTTTTAAAGAAATTTTAGTGTAACATTTTATTGTTAAATAATGAGGTATTGTAACAGTCTAATCGGTTTTTAAATATATTGATTACCTTCTGAAATATAGGCCTTAAAAAAAAAAGAGACGAAGGTAC
The DNA here is from genome assembly GCA_963457695.1 of Neria commutata. Taxonomy (NCBI): domain Eukaryota; kingdom Metazoa; phylum Arthropoda; class Insecta; order Diptera; family Micropezidae; genus Neria; species Neria commutata. The sequence goes on from OY735245.1 coordinate 34,939,002, forward strand.
CCCCATCTCCCCTACACAATATTTAGGGTTTTTAGAGTGTTTCCTATCGTCATATGTCATATCCTCAATTTAACAAATAATACGGCTGTGATTGACTCTAATATTCGTGGCATATTTGTGGCGCCATGAGTTGTTGTTGTTTTGCTTGCAAGGCGCGGCGAGCTCGGTCCATGCTCAAAACTCCCGTTGCTTTGGCGCGGTGAGTTGTTGCTATTTTGCCTGCAAGGCGCGGCGAGTAAGTTCCTATCGTTTTTCATTGATGTGTGGTGTACCTATAATTATAAACTGAAGCCCAAGTGTGTAGTTGCTTGAAAAGTGCCATGCCCCTTGTCCTACGCCCATAAAATTTTACCAGTGGGACGAAGCATCCAAGAGGGGCCTGTATACGGAACTTCAATGCTGCACGACCTTTAGTTCCAAAGCTATTCTATATAAACGATTTTGTTTGTATGGGCGGTGCCACGCCCACTTGTCCACTGCCCGTCTGATTTTCCCAGTAGAAGGATATGGATATGTAGTAAGTTCCTACCAAATTTCATTGAAGTGTGATGTGTAGTTCTAAAGTTATACACAAATCTGGAGTTGAAAAAGTGCCACGTCCCTTATCCTACGCCCATAAAATTTTACCAGTGGGACGACACATCCAAGAGGCGACTGCATACGAAATTTCAATGCTGCACGACCTTTAGTTCCAAAGCTAATCGAGATCAAAAATTTGGTTTGTATGGGCGGTGCCACGCCCCCTTATCCATTGCCCGCCTTATTTTCTCAGTAGAAGGATATGGATATGTAGTAAGTTCCTGCCGAGTTTCATTGATGTATGATGTGTAGTTCTAAAGTTATACACAAATCTGGAGTTGATAAAAAAGTGCCACGCCCCTTATCCTACGCCCATAAAATTAATTGATTCATGTATCGTGCTCGTGTTTAGGCATGTATGCAAAGTTTCAGATCTCTAAGTAGTCGGGAAGTAGGTGAAAAATTGATTACTAGATTTGACGACATATGTACAAACATACATACTTACCTGATGTGAACCTAATAAAAAGCTTATAAAAATGCATCTATAATTTGCCGGATTTATAGATTTTTTATATAGACTTACTTATCTACTTTATTTTGTGAGCGATAACACTGTTACTTGAATCGCTTCCATGAATTCTGCTACTCCGGTTCAAATAACTGGAATGTCAAGAAAAATGCAAAAATATCTTTCGATGTCTGTAGCAACATCTTTTGTTGTACCAATTCTGCCAAGTTTGTATTCCTTATAGTTGGAAATATAATACTTCTGTTGCCCACAGTTGAAAGATTTCCAGTTCACATTACACTTTAGAGCAGTGATGCTCAAAAGTTCCTTATGGAAGAGTGAACACCAATACATACAAACATTGTTATGATAAAAAAGAAGAAAAAAAATTTGCTCAATATCTACACTGTAAAAAAAAGGAATTTCATATTTTGCTTAGTTATATGTAATGAAAAACAAATCAAATTAATAACTCAAAAGTCATATAAATCTCCCATGATCCTATCAATAAATGATCCAAATCATTTTCCCAGTCAAAAAAATCAATTTCCCACTACTCTTCTAAAGAGATATGATCTTCATTTTCCGAAGTTGGAAGAATTTAAATATCAAACTTAATATGAGCAAAAATTTTTTCAAGTGCTTCTCATTCCACAGCTGCACACTTTTTTGCTCGAAATCGTGCGCAAGACAACAACAACGTCTGTGTTGAAGATAACTGTCGCAAAAGTGTACCAACAAAGCATATGCGCGCGAGCTGGCAGACGAAACGAAAATAACATTGTTGTTTGTGTTTTTCGTACTGCTTAGCGCGAAGAGCTGTGTCTGTGTGAAGAAATCTCGGCCCATGCCAATAGTTTTTACAAAAACGAAGGAGCATCGAGAGTATAGGGCTTGAGCACCACTGCTTTAGAGCTTGTCAACAGACTAGCATTCCGTGAAATAGATAAGATTCTAAGTTGACTCTCGGATTCGCTTTCTGCTATGTATTACTTGCTCGTTTGTTCTCTTCTAGGAAGCCTCTGGCATTCATGTTTTCGCCTGTTTTCACCTAATGTTACCTTACGTTTCCTTCCAGTAATGTGTAGCTTTCCCTTTTTGCCAGAGTTTTAGGCTGTGCCAAATGGAGCTCCATGGCTGACCACAGAATGGATTCAGTCCGATAAAAATCTCGGATGCTCCTTTTCTGGCGAGTTGATCTGCCATTTCGTTTGCAGTAAAGCAACTACATATGACCTGGAACACAGATGGGGTAAACTCGGATATATTTGGTCAGATTCATACGTAAAAAAAAATAAATAAATAACTGACACAACCGCCCGCGAACGAGGCTTAGGGGCCTAGCTTTCTCGCATTAACTTGTGTGTGCTTGTTATATTTTTGCACAAGTTAACGGGACCTACTTTACCGAATCCGAACGGGTTTGAGAAGCTTTTCATGGCAAAGATTATTCTCGGAGAATTGCCAATTCACCGCGAGAAGTGGCGCCGCGAAAAGAAACAATTTGAAAACAAATTTTCTTTGTGTTAGATGTTATGATGCCTCGGCTGAGATTCGAACCGAGACGATTTTCGCATCAGCGACCAAGCACTTAGCCCACTGAGCCACAGCGGCCACATAAGATTCATACATAAGTAGCTGTAGTTAATACCATACTAGTTTTCAAGCGATTTTACATGAATTGAATGCAAGTAGTACAACCCTGACGTCAGAGTGTTTTAGATATTTCTGTGGTCATATGCAATAACGACTTAAGTCGAAAACAACTGTTTCGAGAAAATGCAATTCGAAATTTGAAATGCACATAACCACATCAACATAAATGCATGTGTTTTTTTTAAATAACTTTTTTTCTGAGATGGGTACAGATACCGGGGTTTGAACAAAATATGCTCATCAACGTCAGGAATACAGTGGTAACGTCAACTCAATTTCGTCTTAAGTCGACTTAAGTCGTTATTGCTTTTGACCACAGATATGTTCGTGTGGTGCTCTGAGTGGTTTTTTTTCATGTTAGACCTTCTTAAGTGGCGCTGCGGCGGCGGATTTTCGAAAATTCTTATTTATGGACCGATTTGGCTCAAATTCACACCATATAATACTAAAGTTGACAGAAAGTGGTCGACAAAATTGGAACCCGATAGCTGTTGTCGGGGTGGAAATATTCACGAGAACGTATTCTTCCTGTACATAATTTTCACATTATTAAAAAAATGCTTACCATAATTGAAATACATTTCAAAACAAATCTTGGAATAAAATAATTATTTTAGGCAGAACAACGTTTGCCGGGACAGCTAGTTGTTAATAAAATTTCTTGTATATACATATACAATTTTCAAATCAAACGCTCCCGAACAAATGTCTTAAACAGGTAATATTTCGCCAAACAAACGATTTCTACATATGTATGTATGTATGTGGTACTGATCACGAATCATACAATTCCAGCTCCATGCATTTAATTTTTTCATTATTTGTGCTACTAGGAAATTGAGTTGATTATGTTGAGTAGTCATGTTGCCTAACGAACCTCACCTCGTGTTCCTTGTTGTTTGAAAGAGATAAAGTTCAGCAAGCACGGAAACAAATTCGAAGTGATAATAATGTATCGACAATAGGGCTTATACATACATACATACATATGTACTTGATAAATGGGAATCGTTAGATTTAGCATTGTACACAATTTAACCGTGAATTCTACGAGTAATTTGAGGTAGTGTATCAGTAGCTTCTAACAGAAAAGGCTACATTGGTGTTTTGCGGAAATTAATAAAGCAACTAAATTCAGTGAAATATTTGTGAACGACTTGACTGAAACTTTGTAGTTCGTTAGTCCCGTTTCATCTAACACTTCGCTAAACCCCACCGTAAGTTCATTATGCTGTCTTCACAATGGGTCGAAATCACCTTACTTCGGCCCTCTTAGTGATTTCGATCAATACGAGTATTAAGCTGAAAAGGAATGATTTTCACTTACAATGAGCTACTCTGAAATCACGACAAATTTTTGTATGCAAAGCCAGCAGAAGGAGCATTTAAAATCTATAGATTTTTTACGCAATAAATTCCGGATTTCCTGGTGTTATTAACATTTTCTAAAATCTGTTCGTACTTGAGAAATATTGTAAATAAATATTCGCAAGCGATTGCGAATGCGGTTGTAATAAAAAAAAATTATATAAAAAAAAACTTTTTAAAAATAAGCTTTAATTTATTTAATGTACTAAAAAGTAGAAAAAAATTTTTTCCAAGTCACCTGTATCTTACTATTAATAAAAGCTTGGGGCGCTCATGTGTTCAATATTTGTCAACCAGTTACCACAATATTTTATTTAATTTATTTTTTGTATTAGATTCTAGTAATGAAAGATAAGTGTGAATATAGGTTTTGTGGTGTACCTATAATTATAAACTGAAGCCCAAGTGTGTAGTTGCTTGAAAAGTGCCACGCCACCTGTCCTACGCCCATAAAATTTTACAAGTGGGACGAAGCATCCAAGAGGGGCCTGTATACGGAATTTCAATGCTGCACGACCTTTAGTTCCAAAGCTATTCTATATAAACGATTTTGTTTGTATGGGGGGTGCCACGTCCCCTTATCCAGTGCCCGTCTTATTTTCTCAGTAGAAGGATATGGATATGTAGTAAGTTCCTACCGAGTTTCATTGATGTGTGATGTGTAGTTCTAAAGTTATACACAAATCTGGAGTTGATAAAAAAGTGCCACGCCCCTTTTCCTACGCCCATAAAATTTTACCAGTGGGACGACACATCCAATAGGCGACTGCATACGAAATTTCAATGCTGCACGGCCTTTAGTTCCAAAGCTAATCGAGATAAAAAATTTTGTTTGTATGGGGGGTGCCACGCCCCCTTATCCAGTGCCCGTCTGATTTTCTCAGTAGAAGGATGTGGATATGTAGTAAGTTCCTACCGAGTTTAATTGATGTGTGATGTATAGTTCTAAAGTTATACACAAATCTGGAGTTGATAAAAAAGTGCCACGCCCCTTATCCTACGCCCATAAAATTTATTGATTCATGTATTGTCAGCGTGTTTACGCATGTATGCAAAGTTTCAGATCTCTAAGTAGTCGGGAAGTGGGTGAAAAATTGATTACTAGATTTGACGACCCACATACATACATACCGCTGACAGAAAGTGAACATAATATAAAGCTTATAAAAACACGTGCGCTTAGACCACACGGCTGAAGTAAAACTTTTTTTGGACAATTAAATTAAATTCGTGCTTTGCTTGATTGATAATCATTATATATGTTATATTGTTTAGGTTTCTTAAATGAATTTAACACTTCTAATGGTAGAAATTTTATTTACTTAATTCAGTAAAATAATTTTCATCAGTTGCATCAGAAGTTGTGATATTTGATTCTAAAGTAGAAACAATAGGCTTATGGTTTGAAAATTATGAAACATATGTATTTTTTTATCGCATAAAATCGTAATTGTCATTGACAATAGAATTCTTCGAAAGTGGTTGATTGTTGCTATTTTTATTGATCGCAGCATTTATTTGAGCTTGAAACACATCAACCGGCTGAACGTTACTGAGAAAATTTAATAAAATATATACATACATATATTTAACTAAATAAATAAATGGCCCTACAGCGCGAGTGAATTAAGAGATTTACAATTCAAATCACTGCTACAATTATTTGCAGACTGCAAGTTGCAGTTGAATTGTCTTCCATTTCGATATTTCACGAAGTTCACTTGATATTTGAAACTGATTGATTCTGCAGTGCCGCCGGCGGCCTTTTATAGCTCTTACTTCTCGCAATCAGCTGCCGAACTTCTAGAGCTTCTCGCTCACTTTCATTTCGATGATTCTAGTCGAACATTGTTCGAAAGCTCATTTCATTTATTCATATTCTTCACAATTTTGGCGGAGTTTCATATTTCAGTCTGTCTGCGAACGGACAAACAGTCTGTCTGGCTGGCTTCGATTTCCTTTGAATTGGCTTTGCATATTCGAAGAGAATCGAAGCTGCGCCGCTGCTGCTGCGTAGAAATATCCTTTTTCGAACATTTTCACACATTTGCAGGTTCTTAGCTTGTAGCAAATTTGCTTTTCATTTGACAATTTTTCCCTTGTTTTTCAGGAATTACTATTTATTGCTTCTTTACACCTATCAAGTTTTCTGTCAATTTTCATTTGCTTATTTCCTACCAAAATTTATAATAGTTTTTTCATACATTCTTAATTTGAATGAAAAGTCGACGTTAACTTTGTCATGACGACAATATCTTTATACGAGTCGTATGCGGAGTAGGTAGTTATTAATTTTTGAATTATTTTTGATTACCTTCAGTTCATTTTTGCTATTACGGAAAAATATGCTTGTCTTTGAACTTTATCATCTAACCCAATACAATTTTCCTGAATTATGGTTTGTTCAATAATTTTTCATACATGTTTACTTGATTGATTAAACATAATTTTCGGATTCCAATAACAACCAAACTTCGAACAGATGGTGTTGATATAAGCTATTTGGTTGGTTGGTTAGTACACAGGATGGCATTTATACTATATTAACTACAATATGCCGGCAGAGGCGCTGTTTCGCGATGAATCCATATAGAATCCGATACGAAAGTTAGTACATACTTCCGTTTGACAAAATTTTGGCTTACTCCTCCGCAAAGAAGTTTAATAAAAAAAAAAACACGTGCGCTTAGACCACACGGCTAAAGTAAAACTTTTTTTTGATGTTTTTATTTTATTTTTGCTTGATAGATAATCATTATCTATGTTATATTGTTTAGATTTCTTAAATGAATTCAACACTTTTAATGCATCGATTGTAGTGCCATATCGTGTTGTAGACTCATTGGGATTGTTGCTCATTCGTAGTTGTAATCATGCCATCATGCAGGAATTGGATAAAATGTTGGGATTCTTCCTACGCGAAATTAAGGTAAAAATCTCCAGTTAAAATAATGGCATTGTGTGATAGTTCTTTCCCAATTCTTGTGAGCCTACTGAGCCATATACGAGGAGTCTTCTGTGTAAGAAGCTGATAATATTTTACACAGTATTATTGGGAGAAATGTAAACTGCAACCATTATTATATTTGTTCCATCTTCTAAAACGCAGTTTGCAGCACAGATATATCCAATTTCATTTACATTGCGTAAAAATATTGTTGTTATTGATATTAGCATAGATTGCAACACCTCCACCTCGAACGTTGCTGCGTTTAAATTTAGCAACGATTACGATTCAATTGCCATTCCATTCTTGACTTTTGAATTTCGGTCGGCAACAGAAATCGAACAAATCAAAACAAATGGAATTTTGCCTTTGTTTGGCTTTTTCTGTGCTAAGCGGCAACACGCTCTCTCATATGTGCGCTCTCTCGATTACAAAATAATTGACGTTACCAACTGTTCGAAACTTGTTTCTTTCGCAAAGTGCAATCCTGTGCTTTTTATAAGCTCTAGTCATATTCTATGATTCAAATTTCCTGCTTGTTGCTATGTCGAAAAAATACCAGTCCTAAAAGTATGCCATAATTTAGTTTGGAAAGACAGAAAAGATAAACAGGCATGTGATGGAAATCGTACGAATTCAAAACGAAAATGAAATTTCAAATCGTACGAATTCGTTTTAAGTGTGATGGAAATCGAACGATTTCATTTCAAATTTCGGCATTCATGTATATTCAACATGAGCAATTCGAAACAATACAATGGCCTGTGATGAAATTCAGTTTTTACGATTTCATTTCGATTTGAAATCGCTCCGAACGACTTGCTCGATTTTGAAAATGAAACATATCACAAGGCAAATCGATTTAACTCTCCTTTTCGTAAGATTTCGATTTCCAACCATATTCTATGATTCACTTTTCCTGCTTGTTGCTATGTCGAAAAATTTATCCGTACCCAGAATTTTGGGCTCTAAAAGTATGCCATAATTTAATTTGGCAAGACAGAAAGATAGCTTTTTATAAGCTCAAGTCCTATTCTATTAGGGTGTTCACAGTGTCTCATATTTGTCTTATATGTTATCTATCTATATACAGTGGAACCTCGCTTAACGAGCACCTCTTATAACGAGTAATTCGCATAACGAGTAAAATAAATTGTAAAAAAATGACTCGCTTAACGAGCGATGTTTCGCATAACGCGGGAAAGTCCCGGATTGTAAAAAAAAATTAAATATTTGCAGCATTCTCGTTATTCATTATTCATGTTTTTTCGCTTAACGAGTGTTTCGCTTTACGAGAAACATTCTGGAAAGAATTATGCTCGTTATGCGAGGTTCCACTGTATATAAAATTCAAATTATGTATGTACGTATGTTCGGAGTTGCGTCCTAAACCGCTTAATAGATCATAACCAAATTTGGCACATAGACTATAGATATTCCAAGGATGGTCATAGGCTATAAAAAATTTTGATACATCAAGACGGCGGGGCACCTCCCATACAACTTAAATAATTGATTTGGCATATCTTTAAAACTACAAGGTGTACAACATTAAAACTTTGTATTATGTTAGTGTTTAGTCGTGTCTTCCTGCTGGAAAAAATTTAAGGGCGTGGGATAATGGGGCGTGGCACCCCTCATATAACTTAACTCTATGATATGGCATATCTTTTAAACCACAAACCGCGCAGCATTGCAATTCCGTACGCAGGCATCTCTTGGATTAGTCGTCCCACTGGTAAAATTTTATGGCCGTAGGACAGGGGGGTGGCACTTCAATCAAATCCTATACGGGTAAAACTTTAGAAATATACTTCATACATCAATGAAACTCGGTAGAAACATATTACATATCCGTATCATTGAACTGGGAAAATGGGACGGGAATTGGACAAGGGGCGTGCCACCGCTCATACAAACGAAATCATTGATATCGAATTGAATAGCTTTGGAACTAAAAGTCGCGCAATATTGGAATTCCGTGTGCAAACACCTCTTGGATGAGTCGTCCCACTGGTACAATTTTATTGGCGTAGGACAGGGTCGTGGCACTTTTCAATCAGCTTCACATTTGGGTATTACTTTAGAACTATACAGCATACATCAATGAAAGTCGGTAAGAACTGACTACATATCCGTATCCTTGAGCTGGGAAAATGGGACGGGCATTGGATAAGGGGCGTGGCACCACCCGTGCAAACCAAATCATTGATACCGAATAGCTTTGGAACTAAAAGTCGCGCAGTATTGAAATGCAAGCACCTCTTGGACGACTCGTCCCACTGGTACAATTTTATGGGCGTAGGACAAGGGGCATGGCATCCCTCATACAACTTAAATCTTTTATTTGGTATATCTTCAAAACTACAAGTCGTTCTGTTTTGGTAGAATTTAGTCGTGCCCTTTTGCTAATTTGCTAAACCAAATTTAGGGCCATGGGACAACGGGGCGTGGCACCACTCATACAACTTAAATCTTTGATTTGGTATGTCTTTAGAACTACAAGTCATTCAACATTAAAACTTTTATTCTGTTAGTATTCAGTCATACATACATGTAAAAAATTTTACATAATTTTGAGTTTTATATATATAGATTTAGGGGCATGGGACAAGGTGGCGTGGCACACCTTAAATGACCGTACCGTAAAAAAGTGGTGGTCCATGAGGAGACTTTAGTTTTTGCCTTCCACCAAAGGAGTAATCTACATACACAGATAGTTCTGTAAGTGCCTACATTCATGACTTCCCCTACAAATATATAGACATCACAAGCATCAGCAAGAAGAAGCCCTGCTGTTCAACGGAAAACAACAGAAACCAAGAAAAAGATAGGCTGGCAAACACTGCTTCAATACAGCAACATCCAATCAGAGCATAATTCTCATCGCGTATTTTTATAAAAACCGCGGGTAACAGCTAGTGTGAAATAAAAATATACAACAGTCATAAAAATAAGTTTGCATTTCCAAAATTCAAATACGACTAATACAACACGGCAGCCTATGTATTTCAAAAGTCATATTCAATTTCATTGGCTTTTGGCATTTTTATTTTTAAACATTTTCAGAGAAATATTTTGGTGCGCTCAAAGCCGTCATATTTGAAAAATTGAGGAATACGACATATGACGATATGAGACACTGTGAATCTATATATATAAAAATGGAGCGTGGTTTGTTCGGATGCTTTAAACTCCAGAACGGCTGAACCGATTTTGATGAAATTTAGTGTATGTGCTTCAGTGGTGTCTGGGATGGTTTTGATCTATAATTGGACCCGATTGGACAAGGGGGCGTGGCACCGCCCATACAAACCAAATTGTTTACATCGAATAGCTTTGGAACTAAAAGTCGTGTAGCATTGAAATTCCGTATGCAGTCGCCTCTTGGATGTGTCGTCCCACTGATACAATTTTATGGGCGTAGGACAGGGGCGTGGCACTTTTCAATCAACTTCACATTTGGGTATAACTTTAGAACTATACATCATACATCAACGAAGCTCGGCAAGAACTGACACCATATCTGTATCCTTGAAATGGGAAAATAAGACGGGCATTGGATAAGAGGCGTGGCACCACCCGTACAAACCAAATCATTGATATCGAATAGCTTTGGAACTAAAAGTCGCGCAGTATTGAAATTCCGTATTCAGGCCCCTCTTGGATGAGTCGTCTCACTGATACAATTTTATGGGCGTAGGACAGGGGCGTGGCACTTTTCAATCAACTTCACATTTGGGTATAACTTTAGAACTATACATCATACATCAACGAAGCTCGGCAAGAACTGACACCATATCCGTATCCTTGAACTGGGAAAATGGGACGGGCATTGGATAAGAGGCGTAGCACCACCAGTACAAACCAAATCATTGATATCGAATAGCTTTGGAACTAAAAGTCGCGCAGTATTGAAGTTCCGTATGCAAGCACCTCTTGGATGAGTCGTCCCACTGGTACAATTTTATGGTCTTAGGACAAGTGGCGTGGCAACTCCATATTTGGATATTACTTTAGAACTATATATCATACATAAATGAAACTCCGTATTCTTCAACTGGGAAAATGGAATGGGCATTGGACACGAGGCGTGACACCCCTCATACAAACCAAATTTTTGATCTCGATTAGCTTTGGAACTAAAGGTCGCGCAGCATTGAAATTTCGTATGCAGTCGCCTCTTGGATGTGTCGTCCCACTGGTAAAATTTGATGGGCGTAGGATAAGGGGCGTGGCACTTTTTTTTATCAACTCCAGATTTGTGTATAACTTTAGAACTACACATCACACATCAATGAAACTTGGTAGGAACTTACTACATATCCATATCCTTCTACTGAGAAAATAAGGCGGGCACTGGGTAAGGGGGCGTGGCACCCCCATACAAACCAAATTTTTGATCTCGATTAGCTTTGGAACTAAAGGTCCTGCAGCATTGAAATTTCGTATGCAGTCGCCTCTTGGATGTGTCGTCCCACTGGTAAAATTTTATGGGCATAGGATAAGGGGCGTGGCACTATTTTATCAACTCCAGATTCGTGTATAACTTTAGAACTACACATCACACATCAATGAAACTCGGTAAGAACTTACTACATATCCATATCCTTCAATGAGACTCGGTAGAAACATATTACATATCCGTATCACTGAACTGGGAAAATGGGATGGCCATTGGACAAGGGGCGTGGCACCGCTCATACAAACGAAATCATTGATATCGAATAGCTTTGGAACTAAAAGTCGCGCAGTATTGAAATTCCGTATGCAGGCACCTCTTGGATGAGTCGTCCCACTGATACAATTTTATGGGCGTAGGACAAGGGCGTGGCACTTTTCAATCAACTTCACATTTGGGTATTACTTTAGAACTATACATCATACATAAACGAAACTCGGCAAGAACTGACACCATATCCGTATCCTTGAAATGGGAAAATGGGACGGGCATTGGATAAGAGGCGTGGCACCACCCGTACAAACCAAATCATTGATATCGAATAGCTTTGGAACTAAAAGTCGCGCAGTATTGAAATTCCGTATTCAGGCCCCTCTTGGATGAGTCGTCTCACTGATACAATTTTATGGGCGTAGGACAGGGGCGTGGCACTTTTCAATCAACTTCACATTTGGGTATAACTTTAGAACTATACATCATACATCAACGAAACTCGGCAAGAACTGACACCATATCCGTATCCTTGAACTGGGAAAATGGGACGGGCATTGGATAAGAGGCGTAGCACCACCCGTACAAACCAAATCATTGATATCGAATAGCTTTGGAACTAAAAGTCGCGCAGTATTGAAGTTCCGTATGCAAGCACCTCTTGGATGAGTCGTCCCACTGGTACAATTTTATGGTCTTAGGACAAGTGGCGTGGCAACTCCATATTTGGATATTACTTTAGAACTATATATCATACATAAATGAAACTCCGTATTCTTCAACTGGGAAAATAGAATGGGCATTGGACACGAGGCGTGACACCCCTCATACAACTTAAATCTTTTATTTGGTATATATTTAAAACTACAAGTCATTCAACATTGAAATTCTGTTTTGTTATTATTTAGTCATACATACTTGTAAACATTTTTACATAATTTTGAGTTTTATATATATAGATTTAGGGTCATGGGACAAGGTGGCGTGGCACACCTTCAATGTATGTACCGTAAAAAAGTGGTGGTCCATGAGTCACTTTAATTTTGGCCTTCCACCAAAGGAGTAATTTACATACACAGATAGTTTTGTAAGGACCTACATTTATGACTTCCCCTACAAGTATATAGACATCACAAGCATCAGCAAGGAGAAGCGCTGCTGTTCAACAGAAAACAACAAAAACCAAGAAAAAGACAGACTGGCAAGCACTTCTATTAAATTAAATACAATTAAATACAGCAACATCCAATCAGAGCATCATTCACATTACGTATTTTTATAAAAGCGCGGGGTGGAACCCGCGGGTAACGGCTAGTACCCTATATGATTCACATTGCCTGCTTGTTGCTATGTCGAAAAATGTATCCGTAGTACGGATTCCGTACCCAGAATTTTGGGTCCTAAAAGTATGCCATAATTTAATTTGGCAAGACAGAACAGATATAAGCTTTTTATAAGCTTTATATTAACTTCACTTTCTGTCCGCGGTATGTCCGCGGTATGTCGTCAAATCTAGTAATCAATTTTTCACCCACTTTCCGACTACTTAGAGATCTGAAAATTTGCATACATGCCTAATCTAGAGCCCAATACACGAATCAATAAATTTTATGGGCGTAGGATAAGGGGCGTGGCACTTTTTTATAAACTCCAGATTTGTGTATAACTTTAGAACTACACATCACACATCAATGAAACTCGGTACGAACTTACTACATATCCATATCCTTCTACTGAGAAAATAAGGGGGCACTGGATAAGGGGGCGTGGCACCCCCATACAAACAAAATTTTTGATCTCGATTAGCTTTGGAACTAAAGGTCGTGCAGCATTGAAATTTCGTATGCAGTCGGCTCTTGGATGTGTCGTCCCACTGGTAAAATTTTATGGGCGTAGGATAAGGGGCGTGGCACTTTTTTTTATCAACTCCAGATTCGTGTATAACTTTAGAACTACACATCACAGATCAATGAAACTCGGTAGGAACTTACTACATATCCATATCCTTCTACTGAGAAAATAAGGCGTGCACTGAATAAGAGGGCGTGGCACCGCCCATACAAACAAAATTTTTGATCTCGATTAGCTTTGGAACTAAAGGTCGTGCAGCATTGAAATTTCGTATGCAGTCGCCTTTTGGATGTGCCGTCCCACTGGTAAAATTTTATGGGCGTAGGATAAGGTGCGTGGCACTTTTTCAACTCCAGATTTGTGTATAACTTTAGAACTACACATCACACATCAATGAAACTCGGTAGGAACTTACTACATATCCATATCCTTCTACTGGGAAAATAAGACGGGCAGTGGACAAGTGGGCTTGGCACCGCCCATACAAACAAAATCGTTTATATAGAATAGCTTTGGAACTAAAGGTCGTGCAGCATTGAAGTTCCGTATACAGGTCCCCTCTTGGATGCTTCGTCCCACTGTTAAAATTTTATGGGCGTAGGACAAGGGGCGTGGCACTTTTCAAGCAACTACACACTTGGGCTTCAGTTTATAATTATAGGTACACCACACATCAATGAAAAACGATAGGAACTTAATTGCCGCGCCCTGCTGGCAAAATAGCAACAACTCACCGCGTCACAAATATGCCACGAATATTAGGGTCGATCACTGCCGTATTATTTGTTAAATTGAGGATATGACATATGACGATAGGAAACACTGTGAATACCCTAAATATTGTGTACTGCTCTGCAAGTTTAAAATTCTTTTTGCGAAAAATTTCAGAGCTCTAAAATTGAATTTATGGAAGACTAAAAAGTAGAAAATAAAATTATATAAAAAAAAACTTTTTAAAAATAAGCTTTAATGTACTAAAAAGTAGAAAATAAATTGTTTCCAAGTCACATGTATCTTACTATTAATAAAAGCTTGTGCGCTCAATATCCATATTCAAAATATCTTTCATTACTAGAATCTATTTGCAAAAAATTATTTAAATAAAATATTGTGGTAACTGTTTGACAAATATTGAACACATGAGCGCCCCAAGCATTTATGGATAGTAAGATACAGGTGACTTAAAAACAACTTATTTTCTACTTTTTAGTACATTAAAGCTTATTTTTAAAAAGTTTTTTTTGTATATAATTTTATTATAAGCTCTAGTCATATTCTATGATTCACATTGCCTGCTTGTTGCTATGTCGAAAAATTTATCCGTACCCACAATTTTGGGTCCTAAAATATGTCTTACTTTAATTTGGCAAGACAGAAAGAACAGATTTAAGCTTTCCTGTTGCTATGTCGAAAAATTTATCCGTAACAAAAATTTTGGGTTAGCCTCCGCAAAGAAGTTTTACTTCAAAAAGTCACGCATGTTACATCCTGGATACATGCATATTAAGGATTACAATTGCGATAACTTTGTGATCATAGGATCTTCCGCTTTGTTAATGGTTGTGCTTCCTCCTCTGCTTATTGCCCATTATTTGATTTTTTGATCAAAGCTGCGTAGGTTCTTTGTAACTTATGTATAATGTGGAGGAAAAATGTTGCTGTATTCGTTGTAGAGTACCACTGATAAAGGCAAACTATTATCAAGAGGAAATTTTTGTAATAGATGTCCATGAACTCTGATCGTAATATGCCTGTTGGTAAGAAAGGACAAGATAATTTTCGGCAGTGCTTTTGGTAAACACGATTCATGTAGCTCTTTTATGACAAAGGTAGCAACCACCCTATCAAAAACTTTCTCTAGATCTGCAGATAAAACCATGCTATGAGACCTTTTGCCAAGATTATCCTTCAGAAGAGATTCCAGCTAATGCCATAAAGTGTATACTCCATGATTTGGTAAAAATGCATGTTGTTCTGGAAGAAACTGATTTTTTGAAGGCATCCATATTCGCTGGGCTATGATTTTCTCCAAAATTTTTTAAAGAACCTGGAGTAGAGAAATGGGACGATACGATTCGGGAAGATTTGGATTTTTGCTAGGTTTAAGGATCGGCAATAAAGTTCCACTTTCCAATCATGGGGATAAATGCCAGTCGTTGTGCTGTAGAGTTTGCAAAGTCGTGTTTTTAACTGGCCGGATGCATTTTTCACCATCGAGTGATTTTATCCGACGATGAACTGGTCCCTTTAGGGCCAGTTTCACAGTGGATATTTAAACTCTGATTTTAGTTTAAATAGGGAATTTCAGTTTCACAGTTGGAAGTTAAATACAATTTAAATGGCCGATTGTGGATATTTAAGTACGGCACAGAGTTGAATTTATGAACAGCTGATTTCGGATGTGCAAGCAAGCTGCGTGGCCAGTATTGGAATTTATAAGATTCAAATTAAGCATAAAACTGCATGGAACAGCATGGAATAGCACATATAAATAATACAGTAGTACATAAATAATATAAACTGTGCATACTTTGCACAATATCCAACAATTCACTTATTTTAGTCAACGAAAATTTTGGTGCCTCCACAATTGAGCAATTAAACATATGTTTTTAGCAAGTTGTGCCAACCTTCAATTGTCAAATATTCGAAGTTGCCATTCATTATTCCGTATTTTAATAAATGCACTGTGAAACTCAAGGAAAGTTAAACTAGATTTAAACTCAATTTGCAAATTAGATTTAATTAGCCACTGTGAAACCCGCCCTTAGCATCTTGAAGAAAACCGTCTAATTCTAGTACCGTTACCTCCCTCGTTGGGTAGTGTTGAATATACCGGTACAACATCAGGCAATGCTTCACATCAATATTCAGTTTTTCGGATATAATTCTGTGGCAATATGAGTTGTTAGCTCCAATGGAGCTCCAAAATGTTGCAAAATTATCAGCAATGTCCTTGGGATGGGTGATTACGTCGTTCGGATAAATAAGGCTGGAAAGTAAGTGGTTTTTGTCATTCTAATTTTATTGACTTTATTCCACAATAGATAGCCTGCTCTCCATCCTGGGGACTAAAGAGTTGAAAAATTTTTTACAAGTGATGCGTTTTGTTTTTCTGCCTTTCCTCTGAACTCTAGCGCAGATTTTCCTGTAGTTGAAGCAGGCAAACTGACTACGATCCCTCTTAAATATTTTCCAAGCTTGATTTTTTTGACAAATTAGAATTATATCTGAATTAAACCATGCTGGACTGCTACGGTCGTGGAGATTTTTGGTTAAAGTTACAGATTCGTTGGCCGATTTTCTAATAATTCGTTTTATTTGGGCAGCATCATTATTTATATTGCTAGTTGATTCGGTGAAAGCATTACACAAAGCTGCAGTTTTCTTACAGCCGTTGAATCTTGGAACAAATATTTTTTTTTATGTCCTACGATTGTAGATCGCATATTTCGGGTTGAGGAAGACAAGTCCATATTAGTGTTACCGCTTGATCGGTAGTTGCCGACGAAATGTCTACTGCTGTTAGAGTATTCCTTGTGCTGAGGAGCGTTGCCGAACCATCGTTTAGAATTACTAAATTTCGGCAAGATTCCCCCAAATAGCCCCGCAACGGGAAGTTGTATTAGAACCCCATAATGTACTTTGGGAGTTTAAGTCACCCAGAATAAGATGGTGTTCTGTGTTAAAAACGTGGAGATCAGTGACTAGCTCAGGGGTTAGATATAGTACATGCCCTTCTTTGTAAACGTTGGTGACATGCAGATCAGTCTTTCCCTTTATGGTTATCGTTTGAAATAGAAGGTTGTTAACAGACGTTTTATGTTGTGTGACGTTTATGTTGTTTTTAACCAACAAAGCAATTCCAGATTTAGCATAGGAATAATCTTTGTTATGGTGAAAAATATTGTAAGATGGTAGGTGCAATAAGTCCATATTTTTGTTCGCAATGTGTGTCTTCTGAATAGAAATTATGTCAGGTTTGTGTCTATAAACAACATTTTCGAGAGCGTATTTGTTGTTTATAAACCCTGTATGCTTACGGTGACCAACCGTACTATATTATATAGACGTACAACCAAATCATTGATATCGAATAGCTTTGGAACTAAAAGTCGCGCAGTATTGAAATTCCGTATTCAGGCCCCTCTTGGATGAGTCGTCTCACTGATACAATTTTATGGGCGTAGGACAGGGGCGTGGCACTTTTCAATCAACTTCACATTTGGGTATAACTTTAGAACTATACATCATACATCAACGAAACTCGGCAAGAACTGACACCATATCCGTATCCTTGAACTGGGAAAATGGGACGGGCATTGGATAAGAGGCGTAGCACCACCCGTACAAACCAAATCATTGATATCGAATAGCTTTGGAACTAAAAGTCGCGCAGTATTGAAGTTCCGTATGCAAGCACCTCTTGGATGAGTCGTCCCACTGGTACAATTTTATGGTCTTAGGACAAGTGGCGTGGCAACTCCATATTTGGATATTACTTTAGAACTATATATCATACATAAATGAAACTCCGTATTCTTCAACTGGGAAAATAGAATGGGCATTGGACACGAGGCGTGACACCCCTCATACAACTTAAATCTTTTATTTGGTATATATTTAAAACTACAAGTCATTCAACATTGAAATTCTGTTTTGTTATTATTTAGTCATACATACTTGTAAACATTTTTACATAATTTTGAGTTTTATATATATAGATTTAGGGTCATGGGACAAGGTGGCGTGGCACACCTTCAATGTATGTACCGTAAAAAAGTGGTGGTCCATGAGTCACTTTAATTTTGGCCTTCCACCAAAGGAGTAATTTACATACACAGATAGTTTTGTAAGGACCTACATTTATGACTTCCCCTACAAGTATATAGACATCACAAGCATCAGCAAGGAGAAGCGCTGCTGTTCAACAGAAAACAACAAAAACCAAGAAAAAGACAGACTGGCAAGCACTTCTATTAAATTAAATACAATTAAATACAGCAACATCAGTAACGGCTAGTACCCTATATGATTCACATTGCCTGCTTGTTGCTATGTCGAAAAATGTATCCGTAGTACGGATTCCGTACCCAGAATTTTGGGTCCTAAAAGTATGCCATAATTTAATTTGGCAAGACAGAACAGATATAAGCTTTTTATAAGCTTTATATTAACTTCACTTTCTGTCCGCGGTATGTCCGCGGTATGTCGTCAAATCTAGTAATCAATTTTTCACCCACTTTCCGACTACTTAGAGATCTGAAACTTTGCATACATGCCTAATCTAGAGCCCAATACACGAATCAATAAATTTTATGGGCGTAGGATAAGGGGCGTGGCACTTTTTTATAAACTCCAGATTTGTGTATAACTTTAGAACTACACATCACACATCAATGAAACTCGGTACGAACTTACTACATATCCATATCCTTCTACTGAGAAAATAAGGGGGCACTGGATAAGGGGGCGTGGCACCCCCATACAAACAAAATTTTTGATCTCGATTAGCTTTGGAACTAAAGGTCGGGCAGCATTGAAATTTCGTATGCAGTCGGCTCTTGGATGTGTCGTCCCACTGGTAAAATTTTATGGGCGTAGGATAAGGGGCGTGGCACTTTTTTTTATCAACTCCAGATTCGTGTATAACTTTAGAACTACACATCACAGATCAATGAAACTCGGTAGGAACTTACTACATATCCATATCCTTCTACTGAGAAAATAAGGCGTGCACTGAATAAGAGGGCGTGGCACCGCCCATACAAACAAAATTTTTGATCTCGATTAGCTTTGGAACTAAAGGTCGTGCAGCATTGAAATTTCGTATGCAGTCGCCTTTTGGATGTGTCGTCCCACTGGTAAAATTTTATGGGCGTAGGATAAGGTGCGTGGCACTTTTTCAACTCCAGATTTGTGTATAACTTTAGAACTACACATCACACATCAATGAAACTCGGTAGGAACTTACTACATATCCATATCCTTCTACTGGGAAAATAAGACGGGCAGTGGACAAGTGGGCTTGGCACCGCCCATACAAACAAAATCGTTTATATAGAATAGCTTTGGAACTAAAGGTCGTGCAGCATTGAAGTTCCGTATACAGGTCCCCTCTTGGATGCTTCGTCCCACTGTTAAAATTTTATGGGCGTAGGACAAGGGGCGTGGCACTTTTCAAGCAACTACACACTTGGGCTTCAGTTTATAATTATAGGTACACCACACATCAATGAAAAACGATAGGAACTTAATTGCCGCGCCCTGCTGGCAAAATAGCAACAACTCACCGCGTCACAAATATGCCACGAATATTAGGGTCGATCACTGCCGTAT
The DNA here is from genome assembly GCA_963457695.1 of Neria commutata. Classification (NCBI taxonomy): domain Eukaryota; kingdom Metazoa; phylum Arthropoda; class Insecta; order Diptera; family Micropezidae; genus Neria; species Neria commutata. Next base: position 34,958,865 of record OY735245.1, read on the forward strand.
TATTTGTTAAATTGAGGATATGACATATGACGATAGGAAACACTGTGAATACCCTAAATATTGTGTACTGCTCTGCAAGTTTAAAATTCTTTTTGCGAAAAATTTCAGAGCTCTAAAATTGAATTTATGGAAGACTAAAAAGTAGAAAATAAAATTATATAAAAAAAAAACTTTTTAAAAATAAGCTTTAATGTACTAAAAAGTAGAAAATAAATTGTTTCCAAGTCACATGTATCTTACTATTAATAAAAGCTTGTGCGCTCAATATCCATATTCAAAATATCTTTCATTACTAGAATCTATTTGCAAAAAATTATTTAAATAAAATATTGTGGTAACTGTTTGACAAATATTGAACACATGAGCGCCCCAAGCATTTATGGATAGTAAGATACAGGTGACTTAAAAACAACTTATTTTCTACTTTTTAGTACATTAAAGCTTATTTTTAAAAAGTTTTTTTTGTATATAATTTTATTATAAGCTCTAGTCATATTCTATGATTCACATTGCCTGCTTGTTGCTATGTCGAAAAATTTATCCGTACCCACAATTTTGGGTCCTAAAATATGTCTTACTTTAATTTGGCAAGACAGAAAGAACAGATTTAAGCTTTCCTGTTGCTATGTCGAAAAATTTATCCGTAACAAAAATTTTGGGTTAGCCTCCGCAAAGAAGTTTTACTTCAAAAAGTCACGCATGTTACATCCTGGATACATGCATATTAAGGATTACAATTGCGATAACTTTGTGATCATAGGATCTTCCGCTTTGTTAATGGTTGTGCTTCCTCCTCTGCTTATTGCCCATTATTTGATTTTTTGATCAAAGCTGCGTAGGTTCTTTGTAACTTATGTATAATGTGGAGGAAAAATGTTGCTGTATTCGTTGTAGAGTACCACTGATAAAGGCAAACTATTATCAAGAGGAAATTTTTGTAATAGATGTCCATGAACTCTGATCGTAATATGCCTGTTGGTAAGAAAGGACAAGATAATTTTCGGCAGTGCTTTTGGTAAACACGATTCATGTAGCTCTTTTATGACAAAGGTAGCAACCACCCTATCAAAAACTTTCTCTAGATCTGCAGATAAAACCATGCTATGAGACCTTTTGCCAAGATTATCCTTCAGAAGAGATTCCAGCTAATGCCATAAAGTGTATACTCCATGATTTGGTAAAAATGCATGTTGTTCTGGAAGAAACTGATTTTTTGAAGGCATCCATATTCGCTGGGCTATGATTTTCTCCAAAATTTTTTAAAGAACCTGGAGTAGAGAAATGGGACGATACGATTCGGGAAGATTTGGATTTTTGCTAGGTTTAAGGATCGGCAATAAAGTTCCACTTTCCAATCATGGGGATAAATGCCAGTCGTTGTGCTGTAGAGTTTGCAAAGTCGTGTTTTTAACTGGCCGGATGCATTTTTCACCATCGAGTGATTTTATCCGACGATGAACTGGTCCCTTTAGGGCCAGTTTCACAGTGGATATTTAAACTCTGATTTTAGTTTAAATAGGGAATTTCAGTTTCACAGTTGGAAGTTAAATACAATTTAAATGGCCGATTGTGGATATTTAAGTACGGCACAGAGTTGAATTTATGAACAGCTGATTTCGGATGTGCAAGCAAGCTGCGTGGCCAGTATTGGAATTTATAAGATTCAAATTAAGCATAAAACTGCATGGAACAGCATGGAATAGCACATATAAATAATACAGTAGTACATAAATAATATAAACTGTGCATACTTTGCACAATATCCAACAATTCACTTATTTTAGTCAACGAAAATTTTGGTGCCTCCACAATTGAGCAATTAAACATATGTTTTTAGCAAGTTGTGCCAACCTTCAATTGTCAAATATTCGAAGTTGCCATTCATTATTCCGTATTTTAATAAATGCACTGTGAAACTCAAGGAAAGTTAAACTAGATTTAAACTCAATTTGCAAATTAGATTTAATTAGCCACTGTGAAACCCGCCCTTAGCATCTTGAAGAAAACCGTCTAATTCTAGTACCGTTACCTCCCTCGTTGGGTAGTGTTGAATATACCGGTACAACATCAGGCAATGCTTCACATCAATATTCAGTTTTTCGGATATAATTCTGTGGCAATATGAGTTGTTAGCTCCAATGGAGCTCCAAAATGTTGCAAAATTATCAGCAATGTCCTTGGGATGGGTGATTACGTCGTTCGGATAAATAAGGCTGGAAAGTAAGTGGTTTTTGTCATTCTAATTTTATTGACTTTATTCCACAATAGATAGCCTGCTCTCCATCCTGGGGACTAAAGAGTTGAAAAATTTTTTACAAGTGATGCGTTTTGTTTTTCTGCCTTTCCTCTGAACTCTAGCGCAGATTTTCCTGTAGTTGAAGCAGGCAAACTGACTACGATCCCTCTTAAATATTTTCCAAGCTTGATTTTTTTGACAAATTAGAATTATATCTGAATTAAACCATGCTGGACTGCTACGGTCGTGGAGATTTTTGGTTAAAGTTACAGATTCGTTGGCCGATTTTCTAATAATTCGTTTTATTTGGGCAGCATCATTATTTATATTGCTAGTTGATTCGGTGAAAGCATTACACAAAGCTGCAGTTTTCTTACAGCCGTTGAATCTTGGAACAAATATTTTTTTTTATGTCCTACGATTGTAGATCGCATATTTCGGGTTGAGGAAGACAAGTCCATATTAGTGTTACCGCTTGATCGGTAGTTGCCGACGAAATGTCTACTGCTGTTAGAGTATTCCTTGTGCTGAGGAGCGTTGCCGAACCATCGTTTAGAATTACTAAATTTCGGCAAGATTCCCCCAAATAGCCCCGCAACGGGAAGTTGTATTAGAACCCCATAATGTACTTTGGGAGTTTAAGTCACCCAGAATAAGATGGTGTTCTGTGTTAAAAACGTGGAGATCAGTGACTAGCTCAGGGGTTAGATATAGTACATGCCCTTCTTTGTAAACGTTGGTGACATGCAGATCAGTCTTTCCCTTTATGGTTATCGTTTGAAATAGAAGGTTGTTAACAGACGTTTTATGTTGTGTGACGTTTATGTTGTTTTTAACCAACAAAGCAATTCCAGATTTAGCATAGGAATAATCTTTGTTATGGTGAAAAATATTGTAAGATGGTAGGTGCAATAAGTCCATATTTTTGTTCGCAATGTGTGTCTTCTGAATAGAAATTATGTCAGGTTTGTGTCTATAAACAACATTTTCGAGAGCGTATTTGTTGTTTATAAACCCTGTATGCTTACGGTGACCAACCGTACTATATTATATAGAACAGTACTCTATTTTAAGCCGATGTTCTATATGATATATTTTGTTATAAAAAACATGGAAATGTTCTCTATTTTAAAATGTGTTCTATATTTCTTACAAAACTTTTAAAATGGAACAGCGATATATCATTGAATATCTTAAAGGCACCACCCTGTATACAGTTTACTGGGTAAACTGTTTTTTTTTTTATTATAATTATAAGTAGAGCTCGACCGAACGCACGGTCTCGGTTTTGGTTACCGAACAGTTTGGCCGAAAGGTTCGGGGTTCGGGTTCGGTCTCGGCTCCTAAAAGGCCTAGTATTTAGCCGAACAGTTGAGAAAAAAATTGTATAGTTTTACACAAAATTTTAATTTTGTAATAAAAATTTTTATTGATTTTTCATAAATCAGATGTTTAATGTAAATATTTATACCTCGAATGAACTAAAAATGTATGCATTTGTTTTCATTTAACACACATTTCATGTATTTCTAAAGGTTCGGTATCAGTCTTGGTCTCGGCCGAACATTAAAAAAGAAGCCGAAGTTTGGTGGCGGTCTCGGCCAAAATTTCGGGTTCGGTCGGGCTCTAATTATAAGTTATTTTGGTGGTGTGTACTCTATTTTCATTAAAAAAATATGGTCACCGTATGTATGCTCCATTGCAACACCATTACATCTAGTCCAATATCCATAGTTATATTATTTTAAATAGAATAATAAAATTATAGGAAGTATGGCTTGAAAGTAATCTTGTACAACAAGAACAATTAATTCTGGCAAATTTTTAAACTTCTGACTGCAAGGTGAAATTTCCTTGTCGCTATCAGCAGAAGATTTTCTAGGTGGCGAAGTTAAAGCGATATCCATTGGGACCATTGTATTTGTTGGCATGTCTCGAGCCTTAAGGCCTTGTCACATAGAATCCGTTGCGTCCGTGAGAGCGTCGTTTTCAACTGACGGCGACGGACTGCCGGAGAGGGTCGGCACAATGAATACGCTGGCAGCGCATCGAAAATCAGCTGCTTCGTCTTCTGTATTAAAACATTTATATTGTTGCGCCAGCAGCAGAAACCCCAGCATTTTCCTTCAGAAGCTTCTTGCGGTACACCTGAGCCCGTTTGTCATAAAGGAAAATGTACTGTTGTACTGTTTCTATCAACTGTTCTTCGAAACAATTGCAAATACAGAAAATTTCAATGAAATAGAAAATATTCCACAGAAAATTTCAAGTCGGCAAAACAATAAAAACAATCAGCTGACATCTGTCAACGTTCTGCCGGACGGCAAAAGTTGAAAGTTGTTCAACTTTTTGCGTTGCGGCATCGCATCCGTAGCTTATGTGCCATGCTTCATATGATTTTTTACATTTCAACTTTGCTGTCAGTTAAAAAATCGCTCTCACGGACGCAACGGATTCTATGTGACGAGGCCTTTAGTGTTTTGTGCTTCTTTAGGCGAAATTCCTGAGTTTTTTAAATTAATTTTTGGTGAGGCTGTGGAGTTAGTTTTTGTGTGTTCTTTTTTATGGTTAATTAGTTTTTGGTTTTGTTATAGCATTATTAAAATGTTGTTGTTTTCTTGTTTTACTGTGCTGATATTTTTGTTGGTGGAGGCAAGCTGGCCAGTTACCTGCTGAGTGGTATACTGATATGCTGTTCTGCAAGAGTGGATGTTGTTGTTGTGTTTGTAGAGTTGGCTACAATTTGCGCCATAGTTGGTGTTGTTGCATTTTTGCGGAAGGGCTCTATCCTATAAGCTGCAGGGTTATTGTTGTAAATTTGCCAGGCCTTACAGCAGTGCATCTTTGTTAAATTTTTACTTTGTTGACTGCTTTGTGTTTTAGAAAGCTGGGGCTGGCTGCATCGTATGATGTGTGTGAATCATTGTCACACCTAACGCAGTGATTTCGAACACATGATTCATGTTGAGGTATCAGGGCGCATGCTTCGCATAGCTCGATGTAACGACACCACTTTTTGGTGTGTCCCAACTTCTGGCAATTGACACAGCGCATGGGGTTCGGAATGTTTTCTTGTACAGTCACTCTTTTCACTCTTTCTTAATTTGAGGTGTTCGGGCGGCGAATAAGGTCAAACGTAATAATTGCGGCACCTGTAGGCACCAGCTTATCATCGCCTTTTTATAAGCTTTATATTAACTTCACTTTCCGCGGTATGTGGTGGAATCTAGTAATCAATTTTTCACCCACTTCCCGACTACTTAGAGATCTGAAACTTTGCATACATGCGTAAACACGATGACAATACATGAATCAATAAATTTTATGGGCGTAGGGTAAGGGGCGTGGCACTTTTTTTTATCAACTACAGATTTGTGTATAACTTTAGAACTACACATCACACATCAATGAAACTCGGTAGGAACTTACTACATATCCATATCCTTCTACTGAGAAAATAAGACGGGCGGTGGACAAGAGGGCGTGGCACCGCCCATACAAACCAAAATGTTTATATCGAATAGCTTTGGAACTAAAAGTCGTGCAGCATTGAAATTCCGTATGCAGTCGCCTCTTGGATGTATCGTCCCACTGGTAAAATTTTATGGGCGTAGGATAAGGGGCGTGGCACTTTTTTATCAACTCCAGATTTGTGTATAACTTTAGAACTACACATCACACATTAATGAAACTCGGTAGGAACTTACTACATATCCATATCCTTCTACTGAGAAAATAAGACGGGCGGTGGACAAGAGGGCGTGGCACCGCCCATACAAACCAAAATGTTTATATCGAATAGCTTTGGAACTAAAAGTCGTGCAGCATTGAAATTCCGTATGCAGTCGCCTCTTGGATGTGTCGTCCCACTGGTAAAATTGTATGGGCGTAGAATAAGGAGCGTGGCACTTTTTTATCAGCTCCAGATTTGTGTATAACTTTAGAACTACACATCACACATCATTGAAACTCGGTAGGAACTTACTACATATTCATATCCTTCTACTGGGAAAATAAGACGGGCGGTGGACAAGAGGGCGTGGCACCGCCCATACAAACCGAAATGTTTATATCGAAAAGCTTTGGAACTAAAAGTCGTGCAGCATTGAAATTCCGTATGCAGTCGCCTCTTGGATGTGTCGTCCCACTGGTAAAATTGTATGGGCGTAGAATAAGGAGCGTGGCACTTTTTTATCAGCTCCAGATTTGTGTATAACTTTAGAACTACACATCACACATCAATGAAACTCGGTAGGAACTTACTACAAATTCATATCCTTCTACTGGGAAAATAAGACGGGCGGTGGACAATTGGGCGTGGCACCGCCCATACAAACAAAATCGTTTATATAGAATAGCTTTGGAACGAAAGGTCGTGCAGCATTGAAATTCCGTATACAGGCCCCTCTTGGATGCCTCGTCCCACTGGTAAAATTGTATGGGCGTAGGATAAGGGGCGTGGCACTTTTCAAGCAACTACACACTTGGGCTTCAGTTTATAATTATAGGTACACCACACATCAATGAAAAACGATAGGAACTTACTCGCCGCGCCTTGCAAGCAAAACAACAACAACTCATCGCGCTACAAATATGCCACGAATATTAGGGTCGAACACAGCCGTATTATTTGTTAAATTGGGGATATAACATACTTATGACGATAGGAAACACTGTGAATACCCTAAATATTGTGTACTGCTCTGCAAGTTTTAAATTCTTTTTATAAAAAATTTCAGAGCTCTAAAATTGAATTTATGGAAGACTAAAAAGTAGAAAATAAAATTATATAAAAAAAAACTTTTTAAAAATAATCTTTAATTTATTTAATGTATTAAAAAGTAGAAAATAAATTGTTTTTAAGTCACCTTTATCTTACTATCAATAAAAGCTTGTGCGCTCAATATCCATATTCAAAATATCTTTCATTACTAGAATCTATTTGCAAAAAATTATTTAAATAAAATATTGTGGTAACTGGTTGACAAATATTGAACACATGAGCGCCCCAAGCTTTTATTGAAAGTAAGATACAGGTGACTTGGAAACAATTTATTTTCTACTCTTTAGTACATTAAATAAATTAAAGCTTATTTTCAAAAAGCTTTCTTAAATATAATTTTTCCTAATTTTTTTGATTCCTATGACTTTTTGGGCGGTTAAAGCCCTGACTAGATCCTCTTCTGGGATGTTAACAATTTTTCTTGAAAAAATCCTGCCTTGTGTTCAAGCTTACATGGGATGTTATTTTAACAGGAACAAAGTCCACGTAATTTACTTTGAGGAATTTCTCAGCAGCTTTCTCATTTAGGGTTTTCAACAGCAGATCACCCGATCTTACCTTGGTAACTTCTGTGTAATCTCGTGAGATATAGTTCAAACCTTTTTGAAGTAAAACTTCTTTGCGGAGGGTAAGCTTAAATTTTGTCAAACGGAAGTACTGATTTTCATATTGGATTCTTATTGGATTCTTATTGTGAAACAGCGCCTCTGCCGGCAAATTGTAGTGATTTTTAGTAAAACTGCCAATCCTGTGCACCAACCAACCAATCAAATATCTTACATCAACACCATCTGTTCGCAGTGAAACAGCGCCTCTGCCGACATATTGCAGTTAATATAGTATTATTCCCATCCTGTGTCCTGCGCACCTACCAACCAACCAAATAGCTTCTATCAACACCATCTGTTTGAAGTTTGGTTATTGTAATCCGAAAATAATGTGTAATCAAGTAAACAAACATGTATGAAAAATGATTGAACAAACCAAAATTCAGGAAAATTGAATTGGTTAAATGATAAAGTTTAAAGACAAGCATATTTTGCAGTAATAGCAAAAAGGACTGAAATTCATCAAAAATAATTCAAAAATTAATAACTACTCCGCACACGACGCGTATAAAGATATTGTCGTCATGACAAATTTAACGTTGACTTTTCATTCAAACTAAGAATGAAGGAACAAGTTACTAAAAATTTTGGTAGGAAATAAGCAAATGAAAAACTACAGAAAAGTTGATAGGTGTAAAGAAGCAATAAATAGTAAATCCGGAAAAACAAGGGGAAAATTGTCAAATGAAAAGCAAATTTGCTACAAGCTAAGAACCTGCAAATGTGTGAAAATGTTCAAAAAAGGATATTTCTACGCAGCAGCCGTGGCGCAGCTTCGATTCTCTTCGAATATGCAAAGGCAATTCAAAGGAAATCGAAGCCAGCCAGACAGACTGTTTGTCTGTTCGCAGACAGACTGAAATATGAAACTCCGCCACATTGTGAAGAATATGAATAAATGAAATGAGCTATCGAACAGATGTTCAACTAGAATCATCGAAATTAAAGTGAGCGAGAAGCTCTAGAGACTAGAAGGTCGGCAGCTGCTTGCGGGAAGGAGTAAGAGCTATGAAAGGCTATCGGCGGCACTACAGAATCAATCGGTTTTCGAATATCAAGTGAACTTCGTGAAATATCGAAATGGAAGACAATTCAACTGCAACTTGCAGTCTGCAAATAATTGTAGCAGTGATTTGAATTGTAAATCTCTAAATTCACTCGCGCTGTAGGGCCATTTATTTATTTATTTAATATATATTTTAATAAATTTTCTCAGTAACGTTCAGCCGGTTTATGTGTTTCATGTTCAAATAAATGCTGCGATCAATAAAAATAGCAACAATCAATCACTTTCGAAAAATTCTATTGTCAACGCCAATTACGATGTTATGCGATAAAATATGTTTCATAATTTTCAAACCATAAGCCTATTGCTACTTTAGAATCAAATATCACAACTTCTAATGCAACTGATGAAAATTATATTACTGAATTAAGTAAATAAAATTTCTACCATTAGAAGTGTTGAATTTATTTACATAAGACACCTAAACAATATAACATATATGTATGTATAATGATTATCAATCAAGGAAAGCACGAATTTAATTGTCCAAAAAAAGTTTTACTTCAGCCGTGTGGTCTAAGCGCACGTGTTTTTTTATTTGAAAATCGTTGTACGACGCAATATGGCGAATACTTTCCTCAGATGAGTTTGATACAGCAGAAATAACGAGATATCTTGGGATATGATCATCATATTGGTGGAGTTCTGGAAGCGGGACAAAGTCTCCAGCTCTAAAACGTTTGGCTTTGGTTTTTGACTGTTGAGGCTGACCAGAACCGTTTAAGTCGTTGAACCTTTTGTGCGAAGGGGGGTAAACCCCGCTCATTTTGGGCAGTTTTGCTACGCCCAGCTAATTTTAATATGCTTGTTCAACGACCAAGTTTCTTTTATTGAAGTAAAACTTCTTTGCGGAGGCTAACCAAAATTTTTGTTACGGATAAATTTTTCGACATAGCAACAAACAGGCAATGCGAATCATAGAATACGACTAGAGCTTATAAAAAGCACAGGATTGCACTTTGCGAAAGAAACAAGTTTCGAACAGGTGGTGATATTACGTAACGTGTCAAGAATAGAATGGCAACTGAATCGTAATCGTTGCTAAATTTAAACGCAGTAATGTTCGAGGTGGAGGTGTTGCAATCTATGCTAATATCAATAACACCTATATTTTTACGCAATGTAAAGGAAATTTGATATATTGGAGATATCTGTTCCAGAGAACGGCAATGGGTGATTGCAAAAACGTTCATAAGCAATCAACACCCTAAAAAACATGCCTTTGCGTTCAAGCGATCTAACTTGCACAAGCACACATGTTCGCTGTTGATTTTTAATCCATCAAAATATGTGCTTCTTGTTGGGTCGTGATTTTAATCATCGTAGCCTTCATACCAATCGTTTCGGGTGTTTCCTCGTTCGGTTCAACAACGATTATTTTGATCAACAATAAAACTCAAAAGGCACAAATGAACGCGTATGATTTTTTGCATGTGCCGGCAGAGAGGGAGAAAGAGAGTGAGACCAACAAAAAACACATAGTTTTATAACAACAAAACAATATTGAGAAACAACGCTCGTTTGCTCATACAAGTGTAATTTACGTTTGTTCAGCAGACTCACCCTCACCCTAGCAACGCGCTCGCCACCATAATGCCTGAAACAGAATACCGACCACAACGCAGACCGCTGCGATATTCCGCATTTTGAAACGAGTAGGCTTATGAGAAAGTCAGGAATGGAACAGAACGGCCGACGACGATCGCAAAACGCAACGACCGACGATAGAACTGGTTCTAATTTCACACTGATTCCAATTTAGGGTTGCATTTTCCCAACAGCCGCAGTAATGATTTCATTGAATTTCATTACAGCTGCTTATAAGTTTTCAATTTTTAGAAATTTGAGAGACTTCCTCGTTCTGGTTAATTTTAAGCGACCAAAGGAAACGCGACACGTTGGTCAAGGGGACAAACGCTTGGCTGCTGAAACGGAAGACCCGAGATCAAATCTCAGGCGAGGCACATAACATCTAATAGAATAGAGCACAATTATTTTTTTTTATTATTTTTTTTGCATAACAGACCTGCCGAATCAGCAGTGCTGCTACGGCCGTCATTTGGCCGACATGCCGTCCTAGGACATGCCTACAGATAAAATATACAAGCGGGTATGGAAGCGAGTATGCCTGCTAACCTTTGATAGAATGCTGCCGGCAGGCATACAGGAGAACTTTTTTTCAACTCGGAAATTTAGTTTTTTAAGTTTTTTGTGTTTATTGTACTTTTATTGAATTTAAAATAAGTCAACGGCCGTGTGAGCGGGCTATGATTTGATAACTATACACCGATTTAATATCAAGGAATGAAAAAGGTTTAGTTTTTATTAATGAAAAGATAGGCTTAATGCATGAAACACAACACCGACCACTTTCGCAGAACTATGCGATTTTTTGGCCTGCCGCAGTAAACAAACTGCAATCAACGGTCGTCGGCAGTTCAATTTCTATACAATTTAACTTCTCTGTAAACAAAATTCGGCAAACGGCCTGTTGAGCCTAAATGATAGCAATATGCATATCTGACATCACTACTGATGTGAGAAATTACTTTGAGAAATTTCTGTTCACTTGCTCTTTGAATTTCCTTTTGTACTGCGTGAAATCTTTTCATTAATAAAAACTAAAACTTTTTCATTCCTTGATATTAAATCGGCGTATAATTATCAAATAATAGCCCGCTCACACGGCCGTTGACTTATTTTAAATTCAATAAAAGTACAATAAACACAAAAAACTTAAAAAACTAAATTTCCGAGTTGAAAAAAAGTTCTCCTGTATGCCTGCCGGCAGCATTCTTTCAAAGGTTAGCAGGCATACTCGCTTGTATCTTTTATCTGTAGGCATGTCCTAGGACGGCATGTCGGCCAAATGACGGCCGTAGCAGCAATGCTGATTCGGCAGGTCTGTTATGCAAAAAATAATAGAAAAAAAATAATTGGACTCTTTTCTATTAGATGTTATGTGCCTCGCCTGAGATTTGAACTCAGGTCTTCCGTTTCAGCAGCCAAGCGTTTGTCCACTTGACCAACGTGTCCCGTTTCCTTTGGTCGCTTAAAATTAACCAGAACGAGGAAGTCTCTCAAATTTCTAATAATAGAAAACTTATAAGCAGCTGTAATGAAATTCAATGAAATCATTACTGCGGCTGTTGGGAAAATGCAACCCTAAATTGGACGCAGCGTGAAATTAGAACCAGTTCTATCGTCGGTCGTTGCGTTTGCGATCGTCGTCGGCCGTTCTGTTCCATTCCTGACTTTCTCATAAGCCTACTCGTTTCAAAATGCGGAATATCGCAGCGGTCTGCGTTGTGGTCGGTATTCTGTTTCAGGCATAATGTTGATTTTATTCAACGCTGAGTTTTGTTGGATGATAAAATGTGAATAGAACATGTTCGATCAGTCGACTCACACTCACTTGAACGACGCGCTCGCTAGCATGATGTTGATTTTATTCAACACTGAGTTTTGCTGAGTGATTAAATGTGAGTAGGAATTTTCGTGCATGATGAAATCGAAACTGCGTTTTAGAAGATGGGACAAATATAATAATGGTTGCAGTTTACATTTCTCCCAATAATACTATGTAAAAAATTATCAGCTTCTTACACAGAAGACTCCTCGTATGTGGTTCAGTAGGCTTTCAAGAATTGGGAAAGAACTATCACACAAGGCCATTAATTTTAGCTGGAGATTTCAACCTTAATTTCGCGTAGGAAGAATCCCAACTTTTATCCAATTCCTGCATGATGGCATGATTACAACTACGAATGAGCAACAATCCCAATGAGTCTACAACACGATATGGCACTACAATCGATGCAGTTTTCCCGCGGTGTTTGTAAATTAGTAAATTAATTTATAGTAATGGGGTTCCTTTGTTGGTTTTAATTTCGATACAAAAGTTTGAGTTTTTACAGTTAAATTTTATACACAATTTCAAGATTTTAAAATGAGTTCTTATAATATAAGGGAAGCATTAAGCTGTACAGTATGAATTATTGATTGTAATTTATTGACTCGACGTTCCTCGCTTTGTACGTTCGTTCCGATGGCTCAAACACGACTCACTCCTCGCTCACAAACGCAACAGCAGGCGATGTGAGGCCATTAGAGAGTTTGACAATTTCGTGGAGAGAGTTTGTGGAGACGCTGAGAAGCTTTTAGTACCGTTGGAGTCAAAATTGTTCACGCGGTATCTTGAAAATTTAAGCCGATTGTTTCTACGCTAGAAACAATTATCGCAATTTCTGTTACTGTTATGATGGTTACTGATGGAAATAATATTACTGAGTTAAATGAATAAAATTTCTCCCACTAAAAGTGTTGAATTCATTTAAGAAACCTAAACAATATAACATAGTAGATCAGCGACGCCCAAAGCTTCCTTATGGAAGGGCAAACACCAATACAAACAAACTTTGTTATGATGAAAAAGGAAAAAAAATTTTGTTCGAAATGTACACTGTACAAAAAATTAATTGCATATTCTTCTTAGTTATATGTAATGAAAAACAAACCAACTTAATAACTCAAAAATCATGAAAATCTCCCATGATCCTTTCAATAAATGAAATAAATCAATTTCCCAGTCAAAAAGATTTATTTCACACTTCTTTTGAAGATAATTCTTCATTTTGCAAAGTTTGCATAATTAAAATTTCAAGCTTAATATGTGTGAGCACAAATTTTTTCAAGTGCTTCCACAGCTGCACACTCTTTTCCTCGAAATCATGCGCAAGACAACAACAGAATCTGCGTTGAAGATAACTGTCGCAAAAATGTACCAACAAAGCTGAAGAAAGTGTTGTTGCTTTGCGCTCGGGCAGTGGCAGACGAACCGAAAATAACATTGTTAGACACCAGAAATATGAGCCACTGCACGACTTCGTTTTAATCCAAGCACCTGCACTGCGTGCTCGGAGATTATGGTGCCCTCAGATCCGTGATCAATAAGCGCACGAACTTCAACTGATTGCTTATTGTCGTCGTTGAGCAATGTGACTAATGCAGTAGCCCAAAGAATGCTTTGTGAAGTTTGTTGAGAATTTCTAGGAGCTGGTGCTGATAGAAGCTGTGTAGAATTCGCAGAGACGGATGCATTGGGTGGTGAATTGCTGAATTGAGAAGTCCTTGGAATAATTGGAAAATGTAAAAGAGTGTGGTGCCGTTGTCCACACTGTAGACAATTCTTTGTGCTGGTGCACTGCGAAATTGTATGGGACTTGCTCAAACAATTGAGACATACTTTGATGCGATCTACAACAGCTTTTCTTTCGAAGCAATCCCTTTTGAGAAATTCAGGGCAACGTCGTAAAATGTGGCTGCTTCCACAAAGAGTACAAGTATCGACGGGCCTAGTGTTTGAAATCTGTGTAGTCGTGTGAAAAATCTTTGCTTCGGGAAATCCCTTTGAAGGCCTTGAATGGTTGCCACGTGCTGACCTTGAGTTGTCAGTGGTTTTTGCCGTTACCTTTGAATGGTAGGTCACGTTACGCTGTTCGATTGCGTCAATTGTAACTAAGCGATTATATAAGAACTGCTCAAACTCAGAAAACGTTGGGATTTCAACTGTGCTGCCCAAACGGTGCTCCCAAGATTCATGAGTCTCTCTTGAGAGTTTAGTGGAGAGATAGTGAGCTATCCAATGATCACATTGTTCAATTGGAATTTTTAGTTTGCTGAACGCATTTCGACAAACATTTGCAACATTAAGCATTTGCTTGAGATCATCCGATCGCTCCCTCATTTGTTGTGGTAAACCATATAAAGTGTTCATGTAGTGCATGAACAAAATAAGAGGATTGTCATAGCGTTTGACTAATAAATCCCATGCGGTATTGTAATTGAGATCAACCAAGGGCATTTGATGAATATCAAGGTCACGATCTTGTGGAAGAGCTTTCTTTAAAAAGTGAAATTTTTGATTTATACTTAGCTCTTGATTTGAGTGAATGAGCTGACGAAATGCGTCGTGAAATCCAGGCCATTCTGTGAGTTTTCCCGAGAACGTCGGCACCGGCAAGTTCGGCAATTGTACAGCACGTGATGAATGCGGCATTTCAGGTGTGGTGTCTGGCTGCTTCGCGCGAGTAGAATCCTCTGTAGGTGGAAACGCCTTTCCATATGCTTCCGTAATGGCGCAAATCACATCCAAATAAGTTTCGTCGAATACATTGGATGAGTTCTTGGCGAAATAAGTATCCTGTGCCTCGATCTTGGAACATACGATTTGTTTGTGCGTTTCCGTGAATTCGCAATGTAATTGTTCGACCCGAGCTAATCGTTTTTCAAAATATATTTTTGTTTTTCGCGACGATGCGTCTTTTTTAAAATTGGTGAAAATTTGCGCTAATGCTTCTTGTCGATCGCACTGAAGTTTTATAAGAACCGCGTGGTCGTCAGACATGATGAATTACGCGGAGCACTAGTACTGAATATAACTGTTCGCGACTGTACAGAGCTTAAGACCGTCCCCCCATGGGCCACCAAAAATTTTTGTAAATTAGTAAATTAATTTATAGTAATGGGGTTCCTTTGTTGGTTTTAATTTCGATACAAAAGTTTGAGTTTTTACAGTTTAATTTTATACACAATTTCAAGATTTTAAAATGAGTTCTTATAATATAAGGGAAGCATTAAGCTGTACAGTATGAATTATTGATTGTAATTTATTGACTCGACGTTCCTCGCTTTGTACGTTCGTTCCGATGGCTCAAACACGACTCACTCCTCGCTCACAAACGCAACAGCATGTCAGGCGATGTGAGGCCATTAGAGAGTTTGACAATTTCGTGGAGAGAGTTTGTGGAGACGCTGAGAAGCTTTTAGTACCGTTGGAGTCAAAATTGTTCATGCCGCCCCCAATGCTGGGAACAGCGTGAGAAACAGCTTCGAATATAGTAACCTGAATGAAGAGAGAGAAGACTTTAATCTTTTATCAATAAGATAATTTACATTCGACAACCTGGATGAGTGTTTTCATTTTTTTGTTGTTGGTAAAAGAAAGACACCAAACAAAACTCCGACGATCAGGATGACACCATGAGCTGCTCATCTGCTTCCTCCGTGAAGACTGGAATTGGCAATCGACAGATTTTCGATACGGATCGCTTGTATGTCCCATTCGATGTGCGTATAGTAGCCACTCGAACAAGATCATCCATACCAGGGTGGAGTTCCACCACACGTCCAAGCGTCCAGCTGTTTGGTGGCATTCGATCGTCTTTGATGATGACTAGGTCGTTCAATTTAAGGTTCGGCTGTTTATGGTGCCATTTTGGCCGCGCTTGAAGGTGAGATAGCCAATCGGATGACCATCGATTCCAAAAGTGACGGGTCATGTTTTGCATGGCAAGATATTGTCGGCTTAGGCAGCATTGATTCGATGGATTTTCCGGAAGTGAAAGTAATGAATCGCCGATTAAAAAATGTCCCGGTGTGAGGACTTCGAGATCATCACAATCTGCTGTGAGAGGGCACAACGGTCTCGAATTCAGACAAGATTCAATCCTGGCAAGTACCGTCGAGAGCTCTTCATACGTTAGCTTCGAGCTTTGAATCGTCCGTTTCAAGTGGTATTTTACTGACTTGACGTTGGCCTCCCAGAGGCCGCCAAAATTTGGAGAGTGTGGTGGATTAAAATGCCACTGAATGCCTTGTGCGGCTAGCTTCGGTACGACTTCAGACTCCACTGCTCTCATAAACTGGTTTTGATTGGTTGTGAGAACCCGATCGGCACCGACAAAATTTGTCCCACAGTCGCTGTATATGTCATGGCAAATTCTTCGTCGACCGATGAAACGCTGCAAAGCCCATAGGAAACACTCTGTTGACATACCTGTGACGGCCTCCAAATGAATTGCTTTGGTTGCCAAGCAAATAAAAATCGCCACATAGCCTTTGTAACCGGTGTTGCCACGATATTTTGACGATTTTAGCTCGATCGAACCAGTGTAATCGACACCGGTGGCCAGGAATGCGCGCTGGGGTGGGTTTACGCGATGGTACGGCAAATTTCCCATAAGTTGTGTTAGCTCCTTGGGGTTCGTTCTAAAGCACGTGACACATTTGGCAATCACTTGTCGCACTGTTTGTCTCGCCCTCAGAATCCAAAATCGCTTGAGAATTGTAGAAGTTGTGAGTTGCACGCCACCGTGTAGCGTATTCTGATGAGCATCATGTATCACTAAGTCCGTAAAATGGTGGACACTTGGCAATATGATAGGATGTTTTCGCTCATATAATAATTTTGCCCTTTGCAAACGGCCTCGCACTCTTAGAATTCCGTGTTCATCAAGGAACGGGGTCAATTTTGTTAATTTGCTTCCGCTTGGAATGGGTTGTTTGGATTTCAATGCGTTGATTTCGCGGCCAAAGCACTCCATTTGTACTTGGACAACGATTTTGAAGAGGCTGCTATTTAGTTCCTCCACCGAGAGGGGGCCCTTTCGACGCTGAGACTTCTCAGTATCGAGAGAGTTATGGTAGAATTACTCTAGCGGTAAGGTTAGAAATCGTGTCAGCTGACACAATCTATCTTACCCGAACACAATGTTCGCTATTACTCTGACCGGATTGAGTAGTAGAAATTTCTGCGTCGATTAGAAAACTACTGCAAAAGTCGTGTCAGCTGTGAAAAGAATGTTGCCACCCAAAAAATTCGTTGAAAATTGAAATAGAATTAATGCTTTTCCTATGCAAGAGGTAATATGGCAACACTGATTAAAACAAGCGAATATTTATTGGAAATACAGTCCACCTGCGCTTTCGTTTGCTTTTAATTTGTACACATCGTACATTTTACACAACACTCAACACATTGAGTCAATTATTTCGTCGTTTGAATTAATTTTTCACGATATATTTTGTTTGTGAACTCTGTTGCAGAAGTGTTGCCAGTGACCTTCGATTTTAGTTCAACAAAAGAAGTGATTGTTTTTGCCAAAATTAGTTAAAAAAAGTAGTACACAATATAGAGATGTAAGAACTATGATAATTCTGTGCCATAAATTTAATAAAGAATGGAAAATTTCATCTCAGAAGAAATAAACAGCGTTCTTCTTTTGTGCACAAAACTATACGGCAGTACTAGCAAAAAGAATAGACTGACAGCTGCAATCCGTTTAGCTGTTAGAGTAACTGGGCAAATTGCTATCCGGCACGATTGAATTCGATACCGCTGGACTAATTAGACCATTATGTCGAAAACGAAGAATATATGCAACTATGCGTAATAATTTGTTGTAGGATGAATATTTAAAAATAATTGAGTTGCTTTGGATTGCAACGTGGACGTCACTCGTGGGCAATGCTATATGTGTTTTGACCCAAGCTGCTAAATTTATCCGTGGAATTGTAAAGGATTTGTTTGGAGTGACTTTGCTTTTAGCAATTAGCAAAGTCGTGTGCACTTCATTATTCGCACACTGAATGCGAAGATAAACTGTTGCCGCGTAGGCAGCAAATGAACCGTCGCAGAAGGCATGAAGTTCGATTGATTTAATTTGATGTGGAAAATATTGAACCCAGCGTGGAATAGAAAGGTGTTCAATCTCGTGTAAATTTTCTGTAAACTGCTGCCACTGCATACAGAGTGATTCAGGAAGAGGTTCATCCCAATCCAAAGCTGTGCTAGACCCATTCTCTCGATCGACTCGGATAGTCCACATAGATTTCAGCAATATTTTTGCGGTGATAATAACCGGAGCAATAAGTCCTAACGGATCGAACAAACGTGCGATGACGGACAGCACACCCCTCTTCGTAGTTGGCGTATTAATTTCATATTGCAACTTGAACCTTAACCCTTTCATGCCCGAATTAAATTGGGCGGAGCTAAAATTTTTTTGAGTAGACATATAAGCTAGAGTTGACTTCAATATCAACTGACAAAAATTTCAATGTCCTAGGTGTCCTGGTTCAAGAGCTACAGGATGTTGCGTATATGCAACATTGGGCAATGGTGTTATATATTTAAAGTCAATTTGATTTTTTTCCAAATGCCGTTTATTTATATTTATGTATGATAGGACACGAAACAATTTTTTTGGGGATTGGAGCACAAGTGCACATTACATTTGCTGCATTTACAGCTTGGAAACCCAGTGCTGCATACTCTACATCTTCCTCTTGTTCCCCATTCCGGCCAATGATTATAACCATCAAGTCGTAGTGATTTTGCTGGGTCTGCAACATAAGCTCTTTTAGAGGGGTTTGAGTCAGAGCCCGTAGAAGGAGCTGGTGATGATGGAGCTGGTGATGATGGGGATGAATTCATTGTCAAAAGGAGTGATGATGGACGACCTCTCTTTTTGGCGACAACTATAGTTTGACTTGCGTTCAAAAGCTCGGAAGCAACATCCAATTGCAAATTTATGAGCGGCATATGCTTCAATTCGCCGTCTGTATGTGTGATGTCTTTGCGACTGTTTACTAAACTTGAATTTATGCACCAGTATACTAGGCGCATGTACCATTTATTTGAGCGGTATCAACTATAAACTTCTTCTCTTTGCGGCACCATCTGTTGCATTCACTCATTGCTGCATAATTCACTTTTCCAAGTGGTATCGCTTTCCATAAACTCTGCACTCCTCCATTTCAAACTCTTCAAATCAATTTTTTCCATCACCTCCTGTACAACGTTTTCATTTTCATTCAAATCTCCATCATTTTCGCTTCTAATAAATTGGTCAATCAAACCAACTTCCACATTTTCAGCTCTGTTATCACAATTTTTCAAAGTTTCTTCTATAATTTCGTCCATATTTCGATCTTCTTCTTCGATATTTTCCTCGTCAGCGGAATCATCCCAATCAAAGTTGGCAAATTTTTCAATCTCAGCTTGAGTCAGACCTTTTGGACGCATCTTAGAATCTGCATACAAAATAAGTTTTATTTTTTGAAAATTACCACAATAGACCAATGTTGCATATACGCAACACGACATTTACAAAATTATTACAAACAAACTAAATAATATTTTCATGCGGGTTTTTTTTTTAAATATTCACTTACCTTTCTTTATTTAGTTGTTGAACTTGTTTTTAGGATGAAGTAATTATTTTAATGTTTTTTAAAACTTTTTTAAAACCACGGTTCTTTGCACAATGAATTTGGCAACTACGCTCTCGGGAGAATAGCTACTAACGGAACCCGTGTGCAGCTGACTACCGAACAACTAGGTGTAAGCTCACTCAACACATGCAGCTATATTTCTGCGAAAGGTTCAAAACAAAAAATGTAAAATAACGGTAGTTAGAGGCTCATAAATACAATGTTGCGTATATGCAACAGCGGGCATGAGAGGGTTAACTGGTCGACATTAGGCTGCCAACACATTCCCAGGGCCTTAACCGTTTCGTCGCTGTCGAACTGCAGCATGGTGCTGCTACACTGATGCTCGATCGGAATTGCCTACAATATTGCGGGAGAATTGCTTGCCCATTTTCTTAGAACCATTCCAGCAGAATTCAATGCAGCAATAGTTTGATTACGTAGTTCTATAGTAGACGAAACTGAATTACTGCCTGTTAGCACATCATCCACATAAATTGCAGATTTTAAAACGTGTTCTGCTAATGGATATGAATGTTTTTCGTCGTTCGCTAATTGATGCATAACCCTTATTGCTGTGTATGGAGCAGATGCAGTGCCGAATGTAACTGTAGTGAGGCAGTACTCCTCAATGTTGCCTGATCCATTTCGCCATAAAATTCTTTGGTACTGCGCATCATCCGGGTGCATGTCGATGCACCGGTACAGTTTTTGTATGTCAGCAGAAAAAACAAATTTGTGTAAACGCCAGTTAAGAAGAACAGCAGTCAAATCATTTTGTAACGGAGGGCCAACGCAAAGCAGGTCATTGAGTGAACGTCCATTCGACGTCTTTGCCGAAGCATCGAATACGATTCTCAACTTCGTCGTAAGACTCTCCTCTTTGACCACAGCGTGATGCGCCAAAACGCAAGATGTGACCGTCGGTTTTTGTGCCGGCGTCAAAGTGACGTGTTGCTCTTCTGTTGTTGTAGCAGGAACGATTTGCTTGAGCTCGAAATATTCATTAATTCCGGTACAGTAGCGCTCTCGCATAATTGTATTCTGATTTAACCTGCGCTCTAAGCGATGAAATCTATTGAGAGCACGTTGTCGTGATTTTCCAAGAGTTTGGTTGTGGTCGAAAGTTGATTTCAATGGCAGGCGAACCAAGTATTTGCCATTTGGTTGACGTGAATGGGTGCGCAGAAAGAAGTCTTCACACCATTGATCTTCTGGAGACAAAACTCTGTTTTCTGGTACCTTCTCTACCTCAAAAAACCTTTCTACTAACTTTTCAAGCTCCAACGAAGAGTGATGACAACGAATTTGTACCATCGCTGTATTTAGAGTTTTAGTTTGACCAAACAGAATCCAACCCAATTGTGTATTCTGCGCAATGGGCTCAGAAGAAGTACCCATACGCATATCCGGGAGGAGAATTTGAGAGAGCAAATCCGCCCCTACAATCAGGTCAATACGATTTGGTTTGTAATAGCACGGGTCTGCAAGATTGAGACCATCGATATGTGGCCATATTTGTGGCAGAATTTGATGGCTTGGCAACGTAGAAGTTAATGTGCTTAATACGTACGCAGTGTCGACATGTAGTGTGAATGTTGGGTTTCGACATGAGCGGAGAGTGAAACTAACCGTAGCCTTGCAATAGTTCACACTGCCATTGCCGACACCAGAAATATGAGCCACTGCACGACTTCGTTTTAATCCAAGCACCTGCACTGCGTGCTCGGAGATTATGGTGCCCTCAGATCCGTGATCAATAAGCGCACGAACTGCAACTGATTGCTTATTGTCGTCGTTGAGCAATGTGACTAATGCAGTAGCCCAAAGAATGCTTTGTGAAGTTTGTTGAGAATTTCTAGGAGCTGGTGCTGATAGAAGCTGTGTAGAATTCGCAGAGACGGATGCATTGGGTGGTGAATTGCTGAATTGAGAAGTCCTTGGAATAATTGGAAAATGTAAAAGAGTGTGGTGCCGTTGTCCACACTGTAGACAATTCTTTGTGCTGGTGCACTGCGAAATTGTATGGGACTTGCTCAAACAATTGAGACATACTTTGATGCGATCTACAACAGCTTTTCTTTCGAAGCAATCCCTTTTGAGAAATTCAGGGCAACGTCGTAAAATGTGGCTGCTTCCACAAAGAGTACAAGTATCGACGGGCCTAGTGTTTGAAATCTGTGTAGTCGTGTGAAAAATCTTTGCTTCGGGAAATCCCTTTGAAGGCCTTGAATGGTTGCCACGTGCTGACCTTGAGTTGTCAGTGGTTTTTGCCGTTACCTTTGAATGGTAGGTCACGTTACGCTGCTCGATTGCGTCAATTGTAACTAAGCGATTATATAAGAACTGCTCAAACTCAGAAAACGTTGGGATTTCAACTGTGCTGCCCAAACGGTGCTCCCAAGATTCATGAGTCTCTCTTGAGAGTTTAGTGGAGAGATAGTGAGCTATCCAATGATCACATTGTTCAATTGGAATTTTTAGTTTGCTGAACGCATTTCGACAAACATTTGCAACATTAAGCATTTGCTTGAGATCATCCGATCGCTCCCTCATTTCTTGTGGTAAACCATATAATGTGTTCATGTAGTGCATGAACAAAATACGAGGATTGTCATAGCGTTTGACTAATAAATCCCATGCGGTATTGTAATTGAGATCAACCAAGGGCATTTGATGAATATCAAGGTCACGATCTTGTGGAAGAGCTTTCTTTAAAAAGTGAAATTTTTGATTTATACTTAGCTCTTGATTTGAGTGAATGAGCTGACGAAATGCGTCGTGAAATCCAGGCCATTCTGTGAGTTTTCCCGAGAATGTCGGCACCGGCAAGTTCGGCAATTGTACAGCACGTGATGAATGCGGCATTTCAGGTGTGGTGTCTGGCTGCTTCGCGCGAGTAGAATCCTCTGTAGGTGGAAACGCCTTTCCATATGCTTCCGTAATGGCGCAAATCACATCCAAATAAGTTTCGTCGAATACATTGGATGAGTTCTTGGCGAAATAAGTATCCTGTGCCTCGATCTTGGAACATACGATTTGTTTGTGCGTTTCCGTGAATTCGCAATGTAATTGTTCGACCCGAGCTAATCGTTTTTCAAAATATATTTTTGTTTTTCGCGACGATGCGTCTTTTTTAAAATTGGTGAAAATTTGCGCTAATGCTTCTTGTCGATCGCACTGAAGTTTTATAAGAACCGCGTGGTCGTCAGACATGATGAATTACGCGGAGCACTAGTACTGAATATAACTGTTCGCGACTGTACAGAGCTTAAGACCGTCCCCCCATGGGCCACCAAAAATTTTTGTAAATTAGTAAATTAATTTATAGTAATGGGGTTCCTTTGTTGGTTTTAATTTCGATACAAAAGTTTGAGTTTTTACAGTTTAATTTTATACACAATTTCAAGATTTTAAAATGAGTTCTTATAATATAAGGGAAGCATTAAGCTGTACAGTATGAATTATTGATTGTAATTTATTGACTCGACGTTCCTCGCTTTGTACGTTCGTTCCGATGGCTCAAACACGACTCACTCCTCGCTCACAAACGCAACAGCAGGCGATGTGAGGCCATTAGAGAGTTTGACAATTTCGTGGAGAGAGTTTGTGGAGACGCTGAGAAGCTTTTAGTACCGTTGGAGTCAAAATTGTTCACGCGGTATCTTGAAAATTTAAGCCGATTGTTTCTACGCTAGAAACAATTATCGCAATTTCTGTTACTGTTATGATGGTTACTGATGGAAATAATATTACTGAGTTAAATGAATAAAATTTCTCCCACTAAAAGTGTTGAATTCATTTAAGAAACCTAAACAATATAACATAGTAGATCAGCGACGCCCAAAGCTTCCTTATGGAAGGGCAAACACCAATACAAACAAACTTTGTTATGATGAAAAAGGAAAAAAAAATTTTGTTCGAAATGTACACTGTACAAAAAATTAATTGCATATTCTTCTTAGTTATATGTAATGAAAAACAAACCAACTTAATAACTCAAAAATCTCCCATGATCCTTTCAATAAATGAAATAAATCAATTTCCCAGTCAAAAAGATTTATTTCACACTTCTTTTGAAGATAATTCTTCATTTTGCAAAGTTTGCATAATTAAAATTTCAAGCTTAATATGTGTGAGCACAAATTTTTTCAAGTGCTTCCACAGCTGCACACTTTTTTCCTCGAAATCATGCGCAAGACAACAACAGAATCTGCGTTGAAGATAACTGTCGCAAAAATGTACCAACAAAGCTGAAGAAAGTGTTGTTGCTTTGCGCTCGGGCAGTGGCAGACGAACCGAAAATAACATTGTTAGACACCAGAAATATGAGCCACTGCACGACTTCGTTTTAATCCAAGCACCTGCACTGCGTGCTCGGAGATTATGGTGCCCTCAGATCCGTGATCAATAAGCGCACGAACTGCAACTGATTGCTTATTGTCGTCGTTGAGCAATGTGACTAATGCAGTAGCCCAAAGAATGCTTTGTGAAGTTTGTTGAGAATTTCTAGGAGCTGGTGCTGATAGAAGCTGTGTAGAATTCGCAGAGACGGATGCATTGGGTGGTGAATTGCTGAATTGAGAAGTCCTTGGAATAATTGGAAAATGTAAAAGAGTGTGGTGCCGTTGTCCACACTGTAGACAATTCTTTGTGCTGGTGCACTGCGAAATTGTATGGGACTTGCTCAAACAATTGAGACATACTTTGATGCGATCTACAACAGCTTTTCTTTCGAAGCAATCCCTTTTGAGAAATTCAGGGCAACGTCGTAAAATGTGGCTGCTTCCACAAAGAGTACAAGTATCGACGGGCCTAGTGTTTGAAATCTGTGTAGTCGTGTGAAAAATCTTTGCTTCGGGAAATCCCTTTGAAGGCCTTGAATGGTTGCCACGTGCTGACCTTGAGTTGTCAGTGGTTTTTGCCGTTACCTTTGAATGGTAGGTCACGTTACGCTGCTCGATTGCGTCAATTGTAACTAAGCGATTATATAAGAACTGCTCAAACTCAGAAAACGTTGGGATTTCAACTGTGCTGCCCAAACGGTGCTCCCAAGATTCATGAGTCTCTCTTGAGAGTTTAGTGGAGAGATAGTGAGCTATCCAATGATCACATTGTTCAATTGGAATTTTTAGTTTGCTGAACGCATTTCGACAAACATTTGCAACATTAAGCATTTGCTTGAGATCATCCGATCGCTCCCTCATTTCTTGTGGTAAACCATATAATGTGTTCATGTAGTGCATGAACAAAATAAGAGGATTGTCATAGCGTTTGACTAATAAATCCCATTCGGTATTGTAATTGAGATCAACCAAGGGCATTTGATGAATATCAAGGTCACGATCTTGTGGAAGAGCTTTCTTTAAAAAGTGAAATTTTTGATTTATACTTAGCTCTTGATTTGAGTGAATGAGCTGACGAAATGCGTCGTGAAATCCAGGCCATTCTGTGAGTTTTCCCGAGAACGTCGGCACCGGCAAGTTCGGCAATTGTACAGCACATGATGAATGCGGCATTTCAGGTGTGGTGTCTGGCTGCTTCGCGCGAGTAGAATCCTCTGTAGGTGGAAACGCCTTTCCATATGCTTCCGTAATGGCGCAAATCACATCCAAATAAGTTTCGTCGAATACATTGGATGAGTTCTTGGCGAAATAAGTATCCTGTGCCTCGATCTTGGAACATACGATTTGTTTGTGCGTTTCCGTGAATTCGCAATGTAATTGTTCGACCCGAGCTAATCGTTTTTCAAAATATATTTTTGTTTTTCGCGACGATGCGTCTTTTTTAAAATTGGTGAAAATTTGCGCTAATGCTTCTTGTCGATCGCACTGAAGTTTTATAAGAACCGCGTGGTCGTCAGACATGATGAATTACGCGGAGCACTAGTACTGAATATAACTGTTCGCGACTGTACAGAGCTTAAGACCGTCCCCCCATGGGCCACCAAAAATTTTTGTAAATTAGTAAATTAATTTATAGTAATGGGGTTCCTTTGTTGGTTTTAATTTCGATACAAAAGTTTGAGTTTTTACAGTTTAATTTTATACACAATTTCAAGATTTTAAAATGAGCTCTTATAATATAAGGGAAGCATTAAGCTGTACAGTATGAATTATTGATTGTAATTTATTGACTCGACGTTCCTCGCTTTGTACGTTCGTTCCGATGGCTCAAACACGACTCACTCCTCGCTCACAAACGCAACAGCAGGCGATGTGAGGCCATTAGAGAGTTTGACAATTTCGTGGAGAGAGTTTGTGGAGACGCTGAGAAGCTTTTAGTACCGTTGGAGTCAAAATTGTTCACGCGGTATCTTGAAAATTTAAGCCGATTGTTTCTACGCTAGAAACAATTATCGCAATTTCTGTTACTGTTATGATGGTTACTGATGGAAATAATATTACTGAGTTAAATGAATAAAATTTCTCCCACTAAAAGTGTTGAATTCATTTAAGAAACCTAAACAATATAACATAGTAGATCAGCGACGCCCAAAGCTTCCTTATGGAAGGGCAAACACCAATACAAACAAACTTTGTTATGATGAAAAAGGAAAAAAAAATTTTGTTCGAAATGTACACTGTACAAAAAATTAATTGCATATTCTTCTTAGTTATATGTAATGAAAAACAAACCAACTTAATAACTCAAAAATCATGAAAATCTCCCATGATCCTTTCAATAAATGAAATAAATCAATTTCCCAGTCAAAAAGATTTATTTCACACTTCTTTTGAAGATAATTCTTCATTTTGCAAAGTTTGCATAATTAAAATTTCAAGCTTAATATGTGTGAGCACAAATTTTTTCAAGTGCTTCCACAGCTGCACACTTTTTTCCTCGAAATCATGCGCAAGACAACAACAGAATCTGCGTTGAAGATAACTGTCGCAAAAATGTACCAACAAAGCTGAAGAAAGTGTTGTTGCTTTGCGCTCGGGCAGTGGCAGACGAACCGAAAATAACATTGTTAGACACCAGAAATATGAGCCACTGCACGACTTCGTTTTAATCCAAGCACCTGCACTGCGTGCTCGGAGATTATGGTGCCCTCAGATCCGTGATCAATAAGCGCACGAACTGCAACTGATTGCTTATTGTCGTCGTTGAGCAATGTGACTAATGCAGTAGCCCAAAGAATGCTTTGTGAAGTTTGTTGAGAATTTCTAGGAGCTGGTGCTGATAGAAGCTGTGTAGAATTCGCAGAGACGGATGCATTGGGTGGTGAATTGCTGAATTGAGAAGTCCTTGGAATAATTGGAAAATGTAAAAGAGTGTGGTGCCGTTGTCCACACTGTAGACAATTCTTTGTGCTGGTGCACTGCGAAATTGTATGGGACTTGCTCAAACAATTGAGACATACTTTGATGCGATCTACAACAGCTTTTCTTTCGAAGCAATCCCTTTTGAGAAATTCAGGGCAACGTCGTAAAATGTGGCTGCTTCCACAAAGAGTACAAGTATCGACGGGCCTAGTGTTTGAAATCTGTGTAGTCGTGTGAAAAATCTTTGCTTCGGGAAATCCCTTTGAAGGCCTTGAATGGTTGCCACGTGCTGACCTTGAGTTGTCAGTGGTTTTTGCCGTTACCTTTGAATGGTAGGTCACGTTACGCTGCTCGATTGCGTCAATTGTAACTAAGCGATTATATAAGAACTGCTCAAACTCAGAAAACGTTGGGATTTCAACTGTGCTGCCCAAACGGTGCTCCCAAGATTCATGAGTCTCTCTTGAGAGTTTAGTGGAGAGATAGTGAGCTATCCAATGATCGCATTGTTCAATTGGAATTTTTAGTTTGCTGAACGCATTTCGACAAACATTTGCAACATTAAGCATTTGCTTGAGATCATCCGATCGCTCCCTCATTTCTTGTGGTAAACCATATAATGTGTTCATGTAGTGCATGAACAAAATGCGAGGATTGTCATAGCGTTTGACTAATAAATCCCATGCGGTATTGTAATTGAGATCAACCAAGGGCATTTGATGAATATTAAGGTCACGATCTTGTGGAAGAGCTTTCTTTAAAAAGTGAAATTTTTGATTTATACTTAGCTCTTGATTTGAGTGAATGAGCTGACGAAATGCGTCGTGAAATCCAGGCCATTCTGTGAGTTTTCCCGAGAACGTCGGCACCGGCAAGTTCGGCAATTGTACAGCACGTGATGAATGCGGCATTTCAGGTGTGGTGTCTGGCTGCTTCGCGCGAGTAGAATCCTCTGTAGGTGGAAACGCCTTTCCATATGCTTCCGTAATGGCGCAAATCACATCCAAATAAGTTTCGTCGAATACATTGGATGAGTTCTTGGCGAAATAAGTATCCTGTGCCTCGATCTTGGAACATACGATTTGTTTGTGCGTTTCCGTGAATTCGCAATGTAATTGTTCGACCCGAGCTAATCGTTTTTCAAAATATATTTTTGTTTTTCGCGACGATGCGTCTTTTTTAAAATTGGTGAAAATTTGCGCTAATGCTTCTTGTCGATCGCACTGAAGTTTTATAAGAACCGCGTGGTCGTCAGACATGATGAATTACGCGGAGCACTAGTACTGAATATAACTGTTCGCGACTGTACAGAGCTTAAGACCGTCCCCCCATGGGCCACCAAAAATTTTTGTAAATTAGTAAATTAATTTATAGTAATGGGGTTCCTTTGTTGGTTTTAATTTCGATACAAAAGTTTGAGTTTTTACAGTTTAATTTTATACACAATTTCAAGATTTTAAAATGAGTTCTTATAATATAAGGGAAGCATTAAGCTGTACAGTATGAATTATTGATTGTAATTTATTGACTCGACGTTCCTCGCTTTGTACGTTCGTTCCGATGGCTCAAACACGACTCACTCCTCGCTCACAAACGCAACAGCAGGCGATGTGAGGCCATTAGAGAGTTTGACAATTTTAATTTTCAATTTTCAATTTATTTATTATAAGGTGTTGACATTTAAGACATTCGCCTTTTGCATGCCGCATTGGTACAATATATAATCAACTAATCCTACTTAAATTAATTAATAATTTTTTTTTTTTTTTTTTTTTTTTATTTTTTTTTTTTTTTTTTTTACTAAGTACAATAAAAATACAAATACAATAAATAATCAACCAATTATGCTTAAAATTTGAAGAGAGGATAAGAGCTAAGAGAAGAAATCAAAGAATAGAGTTAGGAGAAGTAGGTAAAAATAAGGCGCTTAAAGTGCTCAGCGTTTGAAATTACTCTAAGACTTGCTGGAAGTGAATTCCATAGTCGTATGGCACTGACAAAAAACAACCGGCTCGAGTTTTGGAAGTTATGCTTCGGAATAGCCAAGGTCATGCTTCTGTTTGACCTACAGAACTTTACTTTTTCAAAAAGATATCTTGGGCAGCGCGAGTGGATGATCTTATGCAGGAAAATGCAATTTCTGGCTTCAAAGTGGCGGATCAAGTTTCTACCTAATAACTGCTTATTATAAGGTGTTATATGATCGTACCTCCGAAGACCGTAAACATAGCGGGTACAATTATTGAACGCAACTTGCAGCTTGTGCGTAGAGCTCGAGTCGAGCTTGCTATAGACGACTTCTGCATAAGATAGGATTGGCAGAACCAATTGTAAAACCAGCTTCTTTCTGGTCTCTACCGGTACGAAGGCTGCAGTCATCCGAAGATTTCTGAGAACATAGTAAGTTTTACTAACGCAAGAGTTTACATGATCCTCGCAGGACAAGGACGAGTTTATTTGGTAGCCGAGATTGGTGGTCTTACTCACAAATTTTAGCTCAGCGTCATTAAGGAAAATTGGGGGAACGTCGAGATCCCGATAAGGAGTTTTTGCAATAGGTAAGACGTATGATTTTAGAGGGTTCAGTTTCAGCATGTTTTCGTTTGCCCAGTTTGCCACTATATATAAATCCTCGTTAACTCTCGCGCATAGATCTTCTGATAGACCAAAGGGTCTGGACATATACAACTGCAGGTCATCAGCATACGCATGCATGGTTACATGCTTGCATATACTAAAAATGTCATTTATAAACATAGTGAATAGAATTGGGCCTAGAACTGAGCCTTGCGGAACTCTACTTGTAGTACCCTTATAAGACGAGAGATTCTTCCCAACCCTCACTCTTTGAGACCGACCATATAAGTAGCTAAACATGAGACGAACTGACGCATTGGAAAAGCCGAAATTAGACAAGAGTTTCCTACACAGTAATGAATGGTCCACAGAATCAAACGCTTTTGAGAAGTCTAGCAGGCAGAGTAAGCTCAAATGGCCCAAATCATATGGCACTCTAATGTCATCCAGAATTTTTACCAGAGCAGAAGAACAACTATGTCCAGGTCGGAAGCCTGACTGAAAATTATGCATTAGATCGAAAGTGTTTAAGTGCTGGACAATTTGTTCGGCCATGATGTGCTCACAAATTTTAGACAACGAGGACAGTAAGCTTATTGGGCGGAAATCGGCGGTTCGCACGCATTTGATTTTTTTGCGATGGGAATGACAGTTGCAACTTTCCATAGCTCAGGATATTTTGAAGTAGTGAAACAGTGGTTGATAATATGCGCAAGTGGGCTTAATACATACGGCAAAATACACTTAATAAACCTAATCGAAATGCCATCAACACCAGAGGCATTTGATTTGATCTTTTTGATGCAACGTGCTACATCCTCTTCACTCACTGCGCAAAATTGAAACTCATTCGGACAAACAATCACAGGTTCATCCGAACATGGAGATGCAAAGGAGGTCATAGATGTCGAATTAGATGTAGAATTAGAAACAAAATAATCATTTAAATGGTTTGGATTGATTTGACACGTTTCGGTTTCTTTATTACATATACTGAAGCTTTTCAGGTTGTTCCATAGCTGCTTAGATGGTAAAGTTGGATTCAATTTTGATATGAAGAATAGCTTTTTGGAATACTTGATGGCATAATTAGCACTATTCCTGGCTTCTCTATATTTCTCCCAGTTTAGCGAATTAGGGTTTCTTTTCCATTTGCTGTACGCTCTATTCCGCTTTTTTAGTGCCAATTTGACAGACTGCGTAAACCATGGGCAATTATTATTGGTAACATTGCGTGTGCGCAAGGGAACATGCATATCAAACAAGCTATTTATATTGCTTATAAAGAAATTTAGTTTTTCATCGACGGAAGCAAGAAACCAACATTCTGACCAGTTTATACGAGATAAGTCATTAAACAATGACGAGAAGTCAATCGACCTGAAATCGCGATACTGAAAAGAGGTTTCAGAGGCTGATTTCGAAAACTGTATGTTCAAAGTGCAAAAGATTAAGTCATGATCGGAAACAAATGATATTTGATCAAAGAGCAATACTAGTGACGGATCAGATACAATAAAAACATCTAATAAGCTTGGGCAGGCATTATTTGAGAAACGTGTTGGCATGGTGGTATTTACTACATTGAGCCCTACTTCGGCTATATAATCTAGAAACTTACAGGAGAGGTTGTCGCTAGCTAAGAGATTTATGTTTAAGTCACCGCACAAGACAAAGTGTTCAAAATCAATAACGCAACCTGACAGTTCAGTAAATACCGGTTCCAAACTACAACTACGGTTCGGATTGTATATGCATGAGACTAGTACTTTAGTATTATTATCCGATATTGAGATGTTAAGATATTCTACACCAGATCCACTTGACTTCCCTACCACCTTTGCGTTCAGATTTTCCTTACAATAGATTGCAACACCACCACCTCGAGCTCTCAATCTATCGTTTCGAAACAATTTATAATTCTGTAATTTAAAGAACGAGTCAGCTACGTCCACATGAAACCAAGTTTCCGAAACACAAATAACGTCAAGGCTGGAATCCGAAAATGCGTGCTTTATACAATCCATCTTAGTGCTATTAAGGCTTCTTGCATTAAAATGGACAATTCTCAGACCAGAGCGTTGGTTACAGAGAATATTAATCAACGTTTTATGCATTTCGCCAGTGCGACTACCAGAGCTAATTACACTTGACATAGAAGTAGAAGTGAACACGATAAGCACACAAAGCGTTGAGTAAAGAGAGAAAAAGATAAGAGAAATGAAGAGTGAGGAAGTAAGAGAATTTAGATAGAGATGAGTAAGTTAAAATTAAGAAAAAAGTCCAGATAAAAATACAAAATTTAAAAAAATATAATATAATAACAAAATGATATAATAATTTGATATAAATAAGTATAATCGACGCATGCGCATCAGGCATTAACGGCAGCAGCCCCAGATATAGCTTGGAGCTCATTAAGATTAGAGATCTTAATGCCTTCACCATCCTTTTGAAGTCTAACGAAAACGCAGCCGCGAAAAGTAAAAGCATTGTATACTTTTTTCGCTCGTTTCATGGCAATAGCAGCATGCAGTAGTTTTCTGGTTTCAGCAGTGAGGCTCTCATGGATGTAGATATTGTTGTCAGATTCGAGCCCGGCATCTCTTAAATTTACGGCTTTTCTTACGCGTCTGCGATAATCGCCGAAGGCCATGAGGACACGGTTCCGATCGAACGGAGTGTAGAACTTGACAATCACTATCTGATTTCTGTTGTTGTTAGGCTTTGCCTTGACCCGAAAAATGTCTTTTATTTGTGGTGAGAGAAAGTCAATCGATCTGCAGACCCGGTTAAAGAGACTACGAAGATTTTCTTCAACATAAGATGGCACTCCGAACAAAACAGCGTCAGAAGAGTGATCAGTGGAATTGTTGTTGTTGTTATTGTTGTTGCCGGTATTGCTTTTTATAAGCTCATCTGCCAGTTCGTCACAGCGAGTGGTGAGAGCACTAACCTTACTTTCGAGGAGAAGAATTTTAGAGTCGTATTCAGCAAATTTGGCACCAATTGATGAAACCTCGCTCTCCAACTTTTCGAGTTTGGTGGAGATATCAGTTGAGAGAGTATTAAAAAGATTATCCGAGTGTTGCCGTATTCGATGCTCCAATTGTCTCAATTCCTCTCTTGCACTCAGTTTCATCCATTCGTGGAGAGAGTTTGTGGAGACGCTGAGAAGCTTTTAGTACCGTTGGAGTCAAAATTGTTCACGCGGTATCTTGAAAATTTAAGCCGATTGTTTCTACGCTAGAAACAATTATCGCAATTTCTGTTACTGTTATGATGGTTACTGATGGAAATAATATTACTGAGTTAAATGAATAAAATTTCTCCCACTAAAAGTGTTGAATTCATTTAAGAAACCTAAACAATATAACATAGTAGATCAGCGACGCCCAAAGCTTCCTTATGGAAGGGCAAACACCAATACAAACAAACTTTGTTATGATGAAAATGGAAAAAAAATTTTTTTTCGAAATGTACACTGTACAAAAAATTAATTGCATATTCTTCTTAGTTATATGTAATGAAAACAAACCAACTTAATAACTCAAAAATCATGAAAATCTCCCATGATCCTTTCAATAAATGAAATAAATCAATTTCCCAGTCAAAAAGATTTATTTCACACTTCTTTTGAAGATAATTCTTCATTTTGCAAAGTTTGCATAATTAAAATTTCAAGCTTAATATGTGTGAGCACAAATTTTTTCAAGTGCTTCCACAGCTGCACACTTTTTTCCTCGAAATCATGCGCAAGACAACAACAGAATCTGCGTTGAAGATAACTGTCGCAAAAATGTACCAACAAAGCTGAAGAAAGTGTTGTTGCTTTGCGCTCGGGCAGTGGCAGACGAACCGAAAATAACATTGTTTGTGTTTTTCGTACTACTTAGCGCGAAGAGCTGTGTCTGTGTGAAGAAATCGCAGCCTATACCAAAGGGCATTTACAAAAACAAAAGAGCACCGAGGGTATAGGGTGTGGGCACCCCTGACATAGATAATGATTATCAAAAAAACAAAAATAAAATAAAAACATAAAAAAAAGTTTTACTTCAGCCGTGTGGTCTAAGCGCACGTGTTTTTTTTTATTCTTTTCTTGGTAGTTGAAGTTGATACCTAGGTAAAAGATTTATGCACTGCTTTGTGCAGTAAAATGGTAAACCACAACCGAAGAAACAGAACATAGACGCAGTAAAGAAACATTGTGAAGCGATGTTCACACGGCGATTGCCCGAACAAGACTGACATATGCGTATTTTATGTTTACAACAATTTTCGTGAAAATCGTAGATATAGGGTATCGTATATATTGTTGATATAGAGCCCAAGTTATATTATTTTTAAGTATAGGTAACTATGTAAGTAAATGTACATAGCTAATTTTTTTTTTGTTATTGCCTGCAATGTGGAAAAAAGATTAGAGAAGAATTAAAAATAGTATTATAAATAAAAGAACAATTTTTTTTTATTCATTTAATGTACTTAAAAGTAGAAAATTAATTAAGTGTTTCCAAGTTACCTGTATCTTATTATCAATAGAAGCTTGGGGTGCTCATGTGCCCAAAATATGTCAAAAATTTTATATAATGTTCTACTTTATCATCTGTACTAACTCGTTGTTTAAACTCCTGTATTCATTTAAATGCACACCATGGTTAATATTACTAATGAAATGTTATTATTCGAATGAAATGTAATTTTTTCGAGATCACTGAATAAACGCAAATATTATTATTAATTTACTACTTGTTATAAATTTATGTATGTTTAGTTGGTGTTGGTAAAGTGTAGATTGGTGATGAAGAAAACAATTTTTTTTCTTCATGTTAGTAGACTAAAGTTTGATTTAGTGTTCGTTAAGCAACCTCTTCACTTTCACTTTTAATTTGGTGATGAGGTTTGAAGCGTAATTTTCATTGTTATTGCAAATACATAGCAAGTACCTATGTACATATGTACATAACATGCTACATTCTTAATGCCTTCTTATATTAAAATATTCATTAACATTTAAGAAATTGGGAACTATTGTATATTTTATGGTTACATTTTTCCAAATACTTCTTACTAATGAAAGATAAGTGTGTATGTATATACATTTATATGTTTAGAGTGCCCCAATCTTTTATTTATAGTTAAATACAGGTAACTTGGAAACAAGAAAGCTTAATTTTAAAAAGAATTTTATTATATATATTATTATTTATACAAGTTTATGTTTTTTTTGTTTTTTCGGCAGATTGAATGTTAGAAAGAATAGTATTTATTCGGACTTACTTGCCAATGAGAAATGACGAATAAATTCTATTCATTCTAACATTCAATCTGCCGAAAAAACATAAACTTGTATAAGATGTGGGACGACACATCCAAGAGGCGACTGCATACGAAATTTCAATGCTGGACGACCTTTAGTTCCAAAGCAAATCGAGATCAAATATTTGGTTTGTATGGGGGTGCCACGCCCCCTTATTCTATGTCCATAAAAGTTTACCAGTGGGACTACACATCCAAGAGGCGACTGCATACGAAATTTCAATGCTGCACGACCTTTAGTTCCAAAGCTAATCGAGATCAAAAATTTTGATTGTATGGGGGGTGCCACGCCCCCTATCCAGTGCCCGCTTAATTTTCTCAGTAGAAGGATATGGATATGTAGTAAGTTCCTACCGAGTTTCTTTGATGTGTGATGTGTAGTTCTAAAGTTATACACAAATCTGGAGTTGATAAAAAAAGTTCCACGTCCCTTATCCTATGCCCATAAAATTTGATTCATGTATTGTCAGCGTGTTTACGCATGTATGCAAAGTTTCAGATCTCTAAGTAGTCGGGAAGTGGGTGAAAAATTGATTACCAGATTTGACGAGCCACATACATGCACACCGGATGTGAACCTAATATAAAGCTTATAATAAAATGCGTGATTTAAGTACAGAAAAACTAGTAGAAACAAAATTTCGTGCAGCATTGAAATTTCGTATGCAGTCGCCTCTTGGATGTGTCGTCCCTCTGGTAAAACAGATTCGTGTATAACTTTAGAACTACACATCAATGAAACTCGGTAGGAACTTACTAAATATCCATATCCTTCTACTGAGAAAATAAGGCGGGCACTGGATAAGGGGGCGTGGCACCGCCCATACAAACAAAATTTTTGATCTCGATTATCTTTGGAGCTAAAGGTCGTGCAGCATTGAAATTTCGTATGCAGTCGCCTCTTGGATGTGTCGTCCAACTGGTAAAATTGTATGGGCGTAGGATAAGGGGCGTGGCACTCTTTTATCAACTCCAGATTTGTGTATAACTTTAGAACTACACATCATACATCAATGAAACTCGGTAGGAACTTATTACATATCCATATCCTTCTACTGAGAAAATAAGGCGGGCACTGGAAAAGGGGGCGTGGCACCGCCCATACAAACCAAATTTTTGATCTCGATTATCTTTGGAACTAAAGGTCGTGCAGCATTGAAATTTCGTATGCAGTCGCCTCTTGGATGTGTCGTCCCACTGGTAAAATTGTATGGGTGTAGGATAAGGGGCGTGGCACTTTTTTATCAACTCCAGATTTGTGTGTAACTTTAGAACTACACATCAATGAAACTCGGTAGGAACTTACTACATATCCATATCCTTCTACTGAGAAAATAAGACGGGCACTGGATAAGGGGGCGTGGCACCCCCCATACAAACAAAATTTTTGATCTCGATTAGCTTTGGAACTAAAGGTCGTGCAGCATTGAAATTTCGTACGCAGTCGCCTCTTGGATGTGTCGTTCCACTGGTAAAATTGTATGGGCGTAGGATAAGGGGCGTGGCACTCTTTTATCAACTCCAGATTTGTGTATAACTTTAGAACTACACATCACACATCAATGAAACTCGGTAGGAACTTACTACATATCCATATCCTTCTACTGAGAAAATAAGACGGGCACTGGTTAAGGGGGCGTGGCACCCCCCATACAAACAAAATTTTTGATCTCGATTAGCTTTGGAACTAAAGGTCGTGCAGCATTGAAATTTCGTATGCAGTCGCCTCTTGGATGTGTCGTCCAACTGGTAAAATTGTATGGGCGTAGGATAAGGGGCGTGGCACTTTTTTCTCAACTCCCGATTTGTGTATAATTTTAGAACTACACATCACACATCAATGAAACTCGGTAGTAACTTACTACATATCCATATCCTTCTACTGAGAAAATAAGGCGGGCACTGGATAAGGGGGCGTGGCACCGCCCATACAAACCAAATTTTTGATCTCGATTATCTTTGGAACTAAAGGTCGTGCAGCATTTAAATTTCGTATGCAGTCGCCTCTTGGATGTGTCGTCCAACTGGTAAAATTGTATGGGCGTAGGCTAAGGGGCGTGGCACTTTTTTATCAACTCCAGATTTGTGTGTAACTTTAGAACTACACATCACACATCAATGAAACTCGGTAGGAACTTACTACATATCCATATCCTTCTACTGAGAAAATAAGACGGGCACTGGATAAGGGGGCTTGGCACCCCCATACAAACAAAATTTTTGATCTCGATTATCTTTGGAACTAAAGGTCGTGCAGCATTGAAATTTCGTATGCAGTCGCCTCTTGGATGTGTCGTCCCACTGGTAAAATTGTATGGGCGTAGGATAAGGGGCGTGGCACTCTTTTATCAACTCCAGATTTGTGTATAACTTTAGAACTACACATCACACATCAATGAAACTCGGTAGGAACTTATTACATATCCATATCCTTCTACTGAGAAAATAAGGCGGGCACTGGATAAGGGGGCGTGGCACCGCCCATACAAACAAAATTTTTGATCTCGATTATCTTTGGAACTAAAGGTCGTGCAGCATTGAAATTTCGTATGCAGTCGCCTCTTGGATGTGTCGTCCCACTGGTAAAATTGTATGGGCGTAGGATAAGGGGCGTGGCACTTTTTAATCAACTCCAGATTTGTGTGTAACTTTAGAACTACACATCACACATCAATGAAACTCGGTAGGAACTTACTACATATCCATATCCTTCTACTGAGAAAATAAGACGGGCACTGGATAAGGGGGCGTGGCACCCCCATACAAACCAAATTTTTGATCTCGATTAGCTTTGGAACTAAAGGTCGTGCAGCATTGAAATTTCGTATGCAGTCGCCTCTTGGATGTGTCGTCCCACTGGTAAAATTTAATGGGCGTAGGATAAGGGGGCGTGGCACTTTTTTTATCAACTCCAGATTGGTGTATATCTTTAGAACTAAACATCACACATCAATGAAACTCGGTAGGAACTTACTACATATCCATATCCTTCTACTGAGAAAATAAGACGGGCACTGGTTAAGGGGGCGTGGCACCCCCCATACAAACAAAATTTTTGATCTCGATTAGCTTTGGAACTAAAGGTCGTGCAGCATTGAAATTTCGTATGCAGTCGCCTCTTGGATGTGTCGTCCAACTGGTAAAATTGTATGGGCGTAGGATAAGGAGCGTGGCACTTTTTTCTCAACTCCCGATTTGTGTATAATTTTAGAACTACACATCACACATCAATGAAACTCGGTAGTAACTTACTACATATCCATATCCTTCTACTGAGAAAATAAGGCGGGCACTGGATAAGGGGGCGTGGCACCGCCCATACAAACCAAATTTTTGATCTCGATTATCTTTGGAACTAAAGGTCGTGCAGCATTTAAATTTCGTATGCAGTCGCCTCTTGGATGTGTCGTCCAACTGGTAAAATTTTATGGGCGTAGGCTAAGGGGCGTGGCACTTTTTTATCAACTCCAGATTTGTGTGTAACTTTAGAACTACACATCACACATCAATGAAACTCGGTAGGAACTTACTACATATCCATATCCTTCTACTGAGAAAATAAGACGGGCACTGGATAAGGGGGCTTGGCACCCCCATACAAACCAAATTTTTGATCTCGATTATCTTTGGAACTAAAGGTCGTGCAGCATTGAAATTTCGTATGCAGTCGCCTCTTGGATGTGTCGTCCCACTGGTAAAATTGTATGGGCGTAGGATAAGGGGCGTGGCACTCTTTTATCAACTCCAGATTTGTGTATAACTTTAGAACTACACATCACACATCAATGAAACTCGGTAGGAACTTATTACATATCCATATCCTTCTACTGAGAAAATAAGGCGGGCACTGGATAAGGGGGCGTGGCACCGCCCATACAAACAAAATTTTTGATCTCGATTATCTTTGGAACTAAAGGTCGTGCAGCATTGAAATTTCGTATGCAGTCGCCTCTTGGATGTGTCGTCCCACTGGTAAAATTGTATGGGCGTAGGATAAGGGGCGTGGCACTTTTTAATCAACTCCAGATTTGTGTGTAACTTTAGAACTACACATCACACATCAATGAAACTCGGTAGGAACTTACTACATATCCATATCCTTCTACTGAGAAAATAAGACGAGCACTGGATAAGGGGGCTTGGCACCCGCATACAAACAAAATTTTTGATCTCGATTAGCTTTGGAACTAAAGGTCGTGCAGCATTGAAATTTCGTATGCAGTCGCCTCTTGGATGTGTCGTCCCACTGGTAAAATTTTATGGGCGTAGGATAAGGGGGCGTGGCATCTCCATACAAATCAAATTTTTGATCTCGATTAGCTTTGGAACTAAAGCTCGTGCAGCATTGAAATTTCGTATGCAGTCGCCTCTTGGATATGTCGTCCCACTGGTAAAATTTTATTGGCGTAGAATAAAGGGCGTGGCACTTTTTTATCAACTCTAGATTTGTGTATATCTTTAGAACTACACATCACATATCAATGAAACTCGGTAGGAACTTACTACATATCCATATCCTTCTACTGAGAAAATAAGGGGGCGCTGGATAAGGGGGCGTGACACCCCATACAAATAAAATTTTTGATCTCGATTAGCTTTGGAACTAAAGGTCGTGCAGCATTGAAATTTCGTATGCAGTCGCCTCTTGGATGTGTCGTCCCACTGGTAAAATTTTATGGGCGTAGGATAAGGGGCGTGGCACTTTTTTATCAACTCCAGATTGGTGTATATCTTTAGAACTAAACATCACACATCAATGAAACTCGGTAAGAACTTACTACATATCCATATCCTTCTACTGAGAAAATAAGACGGGCACTGGTTAAGGGGGCGTGGCACCCCCCATACAAACAAAATTTTTGATCTCGATTAGCTTTGGAACTAAAGGTCGTGCAGCATTGAAATTTCGTATGCAGTCGCCTCTTGGATGTGTCGTCCCACTGGTAAAATTGTATGGGCGTAGGATACGGGGCGTGGCACTTTTTTCTCAACTCCAGATTTGTGTATAACTTTAGAACTACACATCACACATCAATGAAACTCGGTAGTAACTTACTACATATCCATATCCTTCTACTGAGAAAATAAGGCGGGCACTGGATAAGGGGGGCGTGGCACCGCCCATACAAACCAAATTTTTGATCTCGATTATCTTTGGAACTAAAGGTCGTGCAGCATTGAAATTTCGTATGCAGTCGCCTCTTGGATGTGTCGTCCAACTGGTAAAATTGTATGGGCGTAGGATAAGGGGCGTGGCACTTTTTTATCAACTCCAGATTTGTGTGTAACTTTAGAACTACACATCACACATCAATGAAACTCGGTAGTAACTTACTACATATCCATATCCTTCTACTGAGAAAATAAGACGGGCACTGGATAAGGGGGCTTGGCACCCCCATACAAACAAAATTTTTGATCTCGATTATCTTTGGAACTAAAGGTCGTGCAGCATTGAAATTTCGTATGCAGTCGCCTCTTGGATGTGTCGTCCCACTGGTAAAATTGTATGGGCGTAGGATAAGGGGCGTGGCACTCTTTTATCAACTCCAGATTTGTGTATAACTTTAGAACTACACATCACACATCAATGAAACTCGGTAGGAACTTATTACATATCCATATCCTTCTACTGAGAAAATAAGGCGGGCACTGGATAAGGGGGCGTGGCACCGCCCATACAAACAAAATTTTTGATCTCGATTATCTTTGGAACTAAAGGTCGTGCAGCATTGAACAATCGTATGCAGTCGCCTCTTGGATGTGTCGTCCCACTGGTAAAATTGTATGGGCGTAGGATAAGGAGCGTGGCACTTTTTTATCAACTCCAGATTTGTGTGTAACTTTAGAATTACACATCACACATCAATGAAACTCGGTAGGAACTTACTACATATCCATATCCTTCTACTGAGAAAATAAGACGAGCACTGGATAAGGGGGCTTGGCACCCGCATACAAACAAAATTTTTGATCTCGATTATCTTTGGAACTAAAGGTCGTGCAGCATTGAAATTTCGTATGCAGTCGCCTCTTGGATGTGTCGTCCCACTGGTAAAATTGTATGGGCGTAGGATAAGGGGCGTGGCACTTTTTTATCAACTCCAGATTTGTGTAAGTTTAGAACTACACATCACACATCAATGAAACTCGGTAGGAACTTACTGCATATCCATATCCTTCTACTGAGAAAATAAGACGAGCACTGGATAAGGGGGCTTGGCACCCGCATACAAACAAAATTTTTGATCTCGATTAGCTTTGGAACTAAAGGTCGTGCAGCATTGAAATTTCGTATGCAGTCGCCTCTTGGATGTGTCGTCCCACTGGTAAAATTTTATGGGCGTAGGATAAGGGGGCGTGGCACCCCATACAAACCAAATTTTTGATCTCGATTAGCTTTGGAACTAAAGGTCGTGCAGCATTGAAATTTCGTATGCAGTCGCCTCTTGGATGTGTCGTCCCACTGGTAAAGTTTTATGGGCGTAGGATAAGGGGCGTGGCACTTTTTTTATCAACTCCAGATTTGTGTATAACTTTAGAACTACACATCACACATCAATGAAACTCGGTAGGAACTTACTACATATCCATATCCTTCTACTGAGAAAATAAGGGGGCACTGGATAAGGGGGCGTGGCACCCCATACAAACAAAATTTTGGATCTCGATTAGCTTTGGAACTAAAGGTCGTGCAGCATTGAAATTTCGTAAGCAGTCGCCTCTTGGATGTGTCGTCCCACTGGTAAAATTTTATGGGCGTAGGATAAGGGGCGTGGCACTTTTTTATCAACTCCAGATTGGTGTATATCTTTAGAACTAAACATCACACATCAATGAAACTCGGTAGGAACTTACTACATATCCATATCCTTCTACTGAGAAAATAAGACGGGCACAGGTTAAGGGGGCGTGGCACCCCCCATACAAACAAAATTTTTGATCTCGATTAGCTTTGGAACTAAAGGTCGTGCAGCATTGAAATTTCGTATGCAGTCGCCTCTTGGATGTGTCGTCCAACTGGTAAAATTGTATGGGCGTAGGATAAGGGGCGTGGCACTTTTTTCTCAACTCCAGATTTGTGTATAGCTTTAGAACTACACATCACACATCAATGAAACTCGGTAGTAACTTACTACATATCCATATCCTTCTACTGAGAAAATAAGGCGGGCACTGGATAAGGGGCGTGGCACCGCCCATACAAACCAAATTTTTGATCTCGATTATCTTTGGAACTAAAGGTCGTGCAGCATTGAAATTTCGTATGCAGTCGCCTCTTGGATGTGTCGTCCCACTGGTAAAATTGTATGGGCGTATGATAAGGGGCGTGGCACTCTTTTATCAACTCCAGATTTGTGTATAACTTTAGAACTACACATCACACATCAATGAAACTCGGTAGGAACTTATTACATATCCATATCCTTCTACTGAGAAAATAAGGCGGGCACTGGATAAGGGGGCGTGGCACCGCCCATACAAACAAAATTTTTGATCTCGTTTATCTTTGGAACTAAAGGTCGTGCAGCATTGAAATTTCGTATGCAGTCGCCTCTTGGATGTGTCGTCCCACTGGTAAAATTGTATGGGAGTAGGATAAGGGGCGTGGCACTTTTTTATCAACTCCAGATTTGTGTGTAACTTTAGAACTACACATCACACATCAATGAAACTCGGTAGGAACTTACTACATATCCATATCCTTCTACTGAGAAAATAAGACGAGCACTGGATAAGGGGGCTTGGCACCCGCATACAAACAAAATTTTTGATCTCGATTATCTTTGGAACTAAAGGTCGTGCAGCATTGAAATTTCGTATGCAGTCGCCTCTTGGATGTGTCGTCCCACTGGTAAAATTGTATGGGCGTAGGATAAGGGGCGTGGCACTTTTTTATCAACTCCAGATTTATGTGTAACTTTAGAACTACACTTCATACATCAATGAAACTCGGTAGGAACTTACTGCATATCCATATCCTTCTACTGAGAAAATAAGACGAGCACTGGATAAGGGGGCTTGGCACCCGCATACAAACAAAATTTTTGATCTCGATTAGCTTTGGAACTAAAGGTCGTGCAGCATTGAAATTTCGTATGCAGTCGCCTCTTGGATGTGTCGTCCCACTGGTAAAATTTTATGGGCGTAGGATAAGGGGGCGTGGCACCCCCCATACAAACCAAATTTTTGATCTCGATTAGCTTTGGAACTAAAGGTCGTGCAGCATTGAAATTTCGTATGCAGTCGCCTCTTGGATGTGTCGTCCCACTGGTAAAATTTTATGGGCGTAGGATAAGGGGCGTGGCACTTTTTTTATCAACTCCAGATTTGTGTATAACTTTAGAACTACACATCACACATCAATGAAACTCGGTAGGAACTTACTACATATCCATATCCTTCTACTGAGAAAATAAGGGGGCACTGGATAAGGGGGCGTGGCACCCCATACAAACAAAATTTTGGATCTCGATTAGCTTTGGAACTAAAGGTCGTGCAGCATTGAAATTTCGTATGCAGTCGCCTCTTGGATGTGTCGTCCCACTGGTAAAATTTTATGGGCGTAGGATAAGGGGCGTGGCACTTTTTTATCAACTCCAGATTGGTGTATATCTTTAGAACTAAACATCACACATCAATGAAACTCGGTAGGAACTTACTACATATCCATATCCTACTACTGAGAAAATAAGACGGGCACTGGTTAAGGGGGCGTGGCACCCCCATACAAACAAAATTTTTGATCTCGATTATCTTTGGAACTAAAGGTCGTGCAGCATTGAAATTTCGTATGCAGTCGCCTCTTGGATGTGTCGTCCCACTGGTAAAATTGTATGGGCGTAGGATAAGGGGCGTGGCACTTTTTTATCAACTCCAGATTGGTGTATATCTTTAGAACTAAACATCACACATCAATGAAACTCGGTAGGAACTTACTACATATCCATATCCTACTACTGAGAAAATAAGACGGGCACTGGTTAAGGGGGCGTGGCACCCCCATACAAACAAAATTTTTGATCTCGATTAGCGTTGGAACTAAAGGTCGTGCAGCATTGAAATTTCGTATGCAGTCGCCTCTTGGATGTGTCGTCCAACTGGTAAAATTGTATTGGCGTAGGATAAGGGGCGTGGCACTTTTTTCTCAACTCCAGATTTGTGTATAACTTTAGAACTACACATCACACATCAATGAAACTCGGTAGTAACTTACTACATATCCATATCCTTCTACTGAGAAAATAAGGCGGGCACTGGATAAGGGGGCGTGGCACCGCCCATACAAACCAAATTTTTGATCTCGATTATCTTTGGAACTAAAGGTCGTGCAGCATTGAAATTTCGTATGCAGTCGCCTCTTGGATGTGTCGTCCAACTGGTAAAATTGTATGGGAGTAGGATAAGGGGCGTGGCACTTTTTTATCTACTCCAGATTTGTGTGTAACTTTAGAACTACACATCACACATCAATGAAACTCGGTAGGAACTTACTACATATCCATATCCTTCTACTGAGAAAATAAGACGGGCACTGGATAAGGGGGCTTGGCACCCCCATACAAACAAAAATTTTTATCTCGATTATCTTTGGAACTAAAGGTCGTGCAGCATTGAAATTTCGTATGCAGTCGCCTCTTGGATGTGTCGTCCCACTGGTAAAATTGTATGGGCGTAGGATAAGGGGCGTGGCACTCTTTTATCAACTCCAGATTTGTGTATAACTTTAGAACTACACATCACACATCAATGAAA
Organism: Neria commutata; assembly: GCA_963457695.1. Classification (NCBI taxonomy): domain Eukaryota; kingdom Metazoa; phylum Arthropoda; class Insecta; order Diptera; family Micropezidae; genus Neria; species Neria commutata. Next base: position 35,003,533 of record OY735245.1, read on the forward strand.
CTCGGTAGGAACTTATTACATATCCATATCCTTCTACTGAGAAAATAAGGCGGGCACTGGATAAGGGGGCGTGGCACCGCCCATACAAACAAAATTTTTGATCTCGATTATCTTTGGAACTAAAGGTCGTGCAGCATTGAAATTTCGTATGCAGTCGCCTCTTGGATGTGTCGTCCCACTGGTAAAATTGTATGGGCGTAGGATAAGGGGCGTGGCACTTTTTTTATCAACTCCAGATTTGTGTGTAACTTTAGAACTACACATCACACATCAATGAAACTCGGTAGGAACTTACTACATACCCATATCCTTCTACTGAGAAAATAAGACGAGCACTGGATAAGGGGGCTTGGCACCCGCATACAAACAAAATTTTTGATCTCGATTATCTTTGGAACTAAAGGTCGTGCAGCATTGAAATTTCGTATGCAGTCGCCTCTTGGATGTGTCGTCCCACTGGTAAAATTGTATGGGCGTAGGATAAGGGGCGTGGCACTTTTTTATCAACTCCAGATTGGTGTATATCTTTAGAACTAAACATCACACATCAATGAAACTCGGTAGGAACTTACTACATATCCATATCCTACTACTGAGAAAATAAGACGGGCACTGGTTAAGGGGGCGTGGCACCCCCATACAAACAAAATTTTTGATCTCGATTAGCGTTGGAACTAAAGGTCGTGCAGCATTGAAATTTCGTATGCAGTCGCCTCTTGGATGTGTCGTCCAACTGGTAAAATTGTATTGGCGTAGGATAAGGGGCGTGGCACTTTTTTCTCAACTCCAGATTTGTGTATAACTTTAGAACTACACATCACACATCAATGAAACTCGGTAGTAACTTACTACATATCCATATCCTTCTACTGAGAAAATAAGGCGGGCACTGGATAAGGGGGCGTGGCACCGCCCATACAAACCAAATTTTTGATCTCGATTATCTTTGGAACTAAAGGTCGTGCAGCATTGAAATTTCGTATGCAGTCGCCTCTTGGATGTGTCGTCCAACTGGTAAAATTGTATGGGAGTAGGATAAGGGGCGTGGCACTTTTTTATCTACTCCAGATTTGTGTGTAACTTTAGAACTACACATCACACATCAATGAAACTCGGTAGGAACTTACTACATATCCATATCCTTCTACTGAGAAAATAAGACGGGCACTGGATAAGGGGGCTTGGCACCCCCATACAAACAAAAATTTTTATCTCGATTATCTTTGGAACTAAAGGTCGTGCAGCATTGAAATTTCGTATGCAGTCGCCTCTTGGATGTGTCGTCCCACTGGTAAAATTGTATGGGCGTAGGATAAGGGGCGTGGCACTCTTTTATCAACTCCAGATTTGTGTATAACTTTAGAACTACACATCACACATCAATGAAACTCGGTAGGAACTTATTACATATCCATATCCTTCTACTGAGAAAATAAGGCGGGCACTGGATAAGGGGGCGTGGCACCGCCCATACAAACAAAATTTTTGATCTCGATTATCTTTGGAACTAAAGGTCGTGCAGCATTGAAATTTCGTATGCAGTCGCCTCTTGGATGTGTCGTCCCACTGGTAAAATTGTATGGGCGTAGGATAAGGGGCGTGGCACTTTTTTTATCAACTCCAGATTTGTGTGTAACTTTAGAACTACACATCACACATCAATGAAACTCGGTAGGAACTTACTACATACCCATATCCTTCTACTGAGAAGATAAGACGAGCACTGGATAAGGGGGCTTGGCACCCGCATACAAACAAAATTTTTGATCTCGATTAGCTTTGGAACTAAAGGTCGTGCAGCATTGAAATTTCGTATGCAGTCGCCTCTTGGATGTGTCGTCCCACTGGTAAAATTTTATGGGCGTAGGATAAGGGGGCGTGGCACCCCCATACAAACCAAATTTTTGATCTCGATTAGCTTTGGAACTAAAGGTCGTGCAGCATTGAAATTTCGTATGCAGTCGCCTCTTGGATGTGTCGTCCCACTGGTAAAATTTTATGGGCGTAGGATAAGGGGCGTGGCTTTTTTTTATCAACTCCAGATTTGTGTATAACTTTAGAACTACACATCACACATCAATGAAACTCGGTAGGAACTTACTACATATCCATATCCTTCTACTGAGAAAATAAGGCGGATACTGGATAAGGGGCGTGGCACCGCCCATACAAACAAAATCGTTTATATAGAATAGCTTTGGAACTAAAGGTCGTGCAGCATTGAAATTCCGTATACAGGCCCCTCTTGGATGCTTCGTCCCACTGGTAAAATTTTATTTGCGTAGGACAAGGGGCGTGGCACTTTTCAAGCAACTACATACTTGGGCTTCAGTTAATAATTATAGGTACACCACACATCAATGAAAAACGATAGGAACTTATTCGCCGCGCCTTGCAAGCAAAACAACAACCACTCATCGCGCCACAAATATGCCACGAATATTAGGGTCGATCACAGCCGTATTATTTGTTAAATTGAGGATATGAGATATGACGATAGGAAACACTGTGAATACCCTAAATATTGTGTACTGCTCTGCAAGTTTTAAATTCTTTTTATAAAAAATTTCAGAGCTCTAAAATTGAATTTATGGAAGACTAAAAAGTAGAAAATAAAATTATATAAAAAAAAACTTTTTAAAAATAATCTTTAATTTATTTAATGTATTAAAAAGTAGAAAATAAATTGTTTTTAAGTCACCTTTATCTTACTATCAATAAAAGCTTGTGCGCTCAATATCCATATTCAAAATATCTTTCATTACTAGAATCTATTTGCAAAAAATTATTTAAATAAAATATTGTGGTAACTGTTTGACAAATATTGAACACATGAGCGGCCCAAGCTTTTATGGATAGTAAGATGCAGGTGACTTAAAAACAATTTATTTTCTACTTTTTAGTACATTAAATAAATTAAATCTTATTTTTAAAAAGTTTTTTTTTATATAAGTTTAGTCTCGAGTAATTCCGGCTACTGTGCTGCCGGCGCAGGATAGATTGAGTTTCTTTCGCATTCCGCATGCAGACGAATTCAACAGTATCGCTGCTGATGTCAAGCAGAACAGACCAAAGTGTGGATGTTCTGCTTGTTCTCATGTATGTTCCAACACGTGACAAAACCGGTTTTGGAAAATTGTTTTGGTGTGAGTGCCGCACATTTCTTAATTTTTGATTCTTTGCCGTCTTGTCGGAATTTCCTTTTCCTACTGCAAACTGACAAATGGCAATTTCCTATTAGGCAAATAATATGTTTGCTTGCCTTTAAATTTTATCAAAAATTTTTTTAAAATTTTGCCTTATTTACCAATTTTTCATTTATGTTATTTGCATTGTTATATCTTGATAAAGCACTTTTCTCAGATTCTGCAGATACTTTTCGTCAAATATTTTTTAAGGTCATATTTTTTTAAAGAGCACATTAAATATACATTAATTAATCACATTTATCCAATATACATACTTATATCCCTTTCAACTCTTATTTCTGTCCTTAAGCAGCACACCCGACGGCAGCATTCTTTGAGCTGTCCGTCCGTTTGTTTACATTTTTTATACACACTTGCCTGGGATGCTCTTTTGATTTGTGTGTGTGTTACCTGCGAATTTTTCGCCTTTTTGAACGCATTCTACCAAATAAGTATTTTTTATGGCGCGACCACTGCGGACGGCTAGGCGTGCAGGTGTTTGGCGCGGTTGTCTGATAAGAGGTCGCTTGCAGATTTTGTAATAAAGAAACGTCATCATGTTGTGGAAGAAACTGGCCTTTGTGATCTTTAAGAAGCAGTTTACAAAATAAATAAATTCGAAATTGAGGGAGGCTTTTATGAGACAACGTACTTTTTCAATATGCAACCAATTTAGCAATTTTAAATCAAAGCAAAAATTCCGAGGCCAATATCGACAAGATCACTTGCTCACTCACTCATTAAAATGACGTCGCAATAATTTTTAAGCGGTTTTCTTTCTGCATGTCGCTGAATTGAAAGAAAAAAGTGGAAGGTAGCGTGCTTCTTTTCACCGATTCAACGGACGTAATTTCGTTTTTATGGTGGCAATGTCGACATTCTATGCTCCTACGGAAATTCGTGCAACTGAACATTTATAATCATTGTAAACTTGAAAAATTGCACTGAACAATTTTTGCTTTTGATTTTAATTTGACATTACATGGCAGCCATTAAAACTTTAGCGAAAATAGGCGAAATGGCATTGCATTAAACTGAATTTTTGCTTTTTACCAACCTCATCGATTTGATCATAAACACATACCAAATACATAGTTAATTTATATAACAAAATAAAATTTTCGGTATGAATTACATATAAATTTGATAAAAAATATTGCTGCCGTTATTTGCAGATGCAGAAATATGAGTTGAAAGGGCTATATATTGCAGAAATGTCATAAATTTATATGTGTATTAAATGTGATCTTTAAAAAAATGTGATATGACAAAATATTTGACAATAAATATCTGCAGTCTGAAAAAATTTTTAAATTAAAAAATATCATTGCAAATAAAATATATTAAAATGCACTGCGCATAAATAAAGTTGATAAAATTTATTGCCAAGCAAACATAATTTGCCTAATAGGAAATTGTCATTTGTCACTTTGTCACGAAACGAAAATTCAACAAAACGGCAAAGCATCAAGAAATGAAATGTTACTTCGAGTGCTGCTTTTAACACACACACTCACACACTAAAGATATTTCCCAAAACCGGTTTTTCCGGTTCTGCTTGACATCAGCAGCGATACTCTCGGATCCGACTGCTTTCGCAATGCGAAAGAAACTCAATCTATCATGCGCCGAACAAACCGGTTTTCGAATTTACTCAATCTCCGCTACACACACGGCAGCACAGTGGCCGGAATTACTTGAGAAAAATGAGCAAGTTTCTTGGTAGAGTGGATGAATTTTCTACTAGTTTTTCTGTACTAAAGTCACGCATTTTTAGCACTGGAACGGGTTGCAATATCTTCTCCTTCTATCATCTTTGGTAGAAACCATTACTATACACACAAACGTACAGCGTTTTCTAATTATATGTAGGTACTTCTGTTGCCACAGTGCTCCTACGTTGTCAATTTTTTTGCATTTCTTATTGATAGAAACGTTAATGTGTTGTGATTCGTTAAAAATAAAACGACACATTTTTCCTTTAAAATTCTAATTTTACAGTTTATCTCGTTGGTGTCTAAAATGTTTTATTATTTTAATGCCTGTACACAACACATTTTGAATGTGACGTGATGTTCGATGTAGCCAATGTTTTATATAAGTATGTTTGTTTGTTTTTAGTGGGCTGGGATGGGGTGGTAAAGAGTAGATAACAAATCCTGGGATATCGAGAATGCAAAATCTGAACTAATTGTCTCGTAGTGGCTCAGTTCAAAACCTAGCAGACTCATACAATCGAGAAAAAAAGAATTTCTTTCTAAAATTGTTTCTTTGCGTGGCGTCATCTCTCAAAATATATTGGCTACTCTCTGGAGATTATTCATTGTCATGAAATTTAAGCTTCTCAAATCCGTTCCGATACAGCTATAGAATTTTTTCCCCAACCACTTACCTATAATCGTTTCCAAAGAGCCAAGTGCTTCGCATGTATAGGGGTATTCCCTGCTAAAATATATTACAAATTTGTCTCAGAATTTAGGTAAGAATTGCTTTAATAGTGGAGTATACATACATATATTGGTTGCTCAGAAAGCCGCTGCAAATGCTTCGGCAATGTGTTTTACCTAAGTAAATTGAAGCAAATAACGTAAGGAATGTGTTGTTATAACTAAAGACTTAGAAAATAAATATCACTTAAGTTTTTTCAATAAATCAGTGAAAAATCTTCGAAGGGGAAAAGTATTCAAACTTTGGATGTTTTAGTAAGTTTACTTACTTACTTTATTTCTGTGTGCTAAGAGGAGAGTAACAGAAATATATGATTCTAGTATACTGTGCATGGGGCAGGTAGAAACGGCGGTGCACAGTGTGCCACAGGCATTTGCTGGAAAGAGAGTACGCAAAATGGGGAAAAACTTCTGCGATTAAGATGTTTTTAGCCAAGTATTTATCATCATCTTCTTGAATTAACAAAGACAATGAGTTTAGAGAGTAAACCTGGAGCAATCCATAAATATCTGACTAAGAAGCCCTTTTTGTGGCGATGAAACGAGAACCAAAGTAATAGCAGACTCATTCAACATCTCAAATAAAAATATTATATAAAAATAAAATTATATAAAAAAAAACTTTTTAAATTTTATTTAATTTATTTTTTGTAAGTAGATTCTAGTAATGAAAGATAAGTGTGAATATAGGTTTTGAGCGCACAAGCTTTTATTAATAGTAAGATACAGGTGACTTGGAAACAATTTATTTTCTACCTTTTAGTACATTAAATAAATTAAAGCTTATTTTTAAAAAGTTTTTTTTTATATAATTTTATTTTGTACTTTTTAGTCTTCCATAAATTCAATTTTAGAGCTCTGAAATTTTTCGCAAAAAGAATTTAAAACTTGCAGAGCAGTACACAATATTTAGGGTATTCACAGTGTCTACTATCGTCATATCCTCAATTTAACAAATAATACGGCTGTGATCGACCCTAATATTCGTGGCATATTTGTGGCGCGATGAGTTGTTGTTGTTTTGCTTGCAAGGCGCGGCGAGCTCGGCCCATGCGCAAAACCCCCGTTGCGGTGAGTTGTTGCTATTTTGCGTGCAAGGCGCGGCTAGTAAGTTCCTATCGTGTTTCATTGATGTGTGGTGTACCTATAATTATAAACTGAAGCCCAAGTGTGTAGTTGCTTGAAATGTGCCACGCCCCTTGTCCTACGCCCATAAAATTTTACCAGTGGGACGAAGCATCCAAGAGGGGCCTGTATACGGAACTTCAATGCTGCACGCCCTTTAGTTCCAAAGCTATTCTATATAAACGATTTTGTTTGTATGGGCGGTGCCACGCCCACTAGTCCACTGCCCGTCTTATTTTCCCAGTAGAAGGATATGGATATGTAGTAAGTTACTACCGAGTTTCATTGATGTGTGATGTGTAGTTCTAAAGTTATACACAAATATGGAGTTGATAAAAAAGTGCCACGCCCTTTATCCTACGCCCATAAAATTTTACCAGTGGGACGACACATCCAAGAGACGACTGCATACGAAATTTTAATGCCGCACGACCTTTAGTTCCAAAGCTAATCGAGATCAAAAATTTGGTTTTTATGGGCGGTGCCACGCCCCCTTATCCAGTGCCCGCCTTATTTTGTCAGTAGAAGGATATGGATATGTAGTAAGTTCCTACCGAGTTTCATTGATGTGTGATTTGTAGTTCTAACGTTATACACAAATCTGGAATTGATAAAAAAGTGCCACGCCCCTTATCCTACGCCCATATGATTCATGTATCGTGCTCCTGTTTACGCATGTATGCAAAGTTTCAGATCTCTAGGTAGTCGGGAAGTGGGTGAACAATTGATTACTAGATTTGAGTAAGTTAATATAAAGCTTATAAACGACTTTTTAAAAATAAGCTTTAATTTATTTAATGTACTAAAAAGTAGAAAATAAATTGTTTCCAAGTCACAATAAAAGCTTGGGGCGCTCATGTGTTCAATATTTGTCAAACAGTTACCACAATATTTTATTTAAATAATTTTTTGCAAATAGATTCTAGTAATGAAAGATATTTTGAATATGGATATTGAGCGCACAAGCTTTTATTGATAGTAAGATACAGGTGACTTAAAAACAATTTATTTTCTACTTTTTATATAATTTTATTTTCTACTTTTTAGTCTTCCATAAATTCAATTTTAGAGCTCTGAAATTTTTCACAAAAAGAATTTAAAACTTAGGGTATTCACAGTGTTTCCTATCGTCATATGTCATATCCTCAATTTAACAAATAATACGGCAGTGATCGACCCTAATATTCGTGGCATATTTGTGACGCGGTGAGTTGTTGCTATTTTGCCAGCAGGGCGCGGCAAGTAAGTTCCTATCGTTTTTCATTGATGTGTGGTGTACCTATAATTATAAACTGAAGCCCAAGTGTGTAGTTGCTTGAAATGTGCCACGCCCCTTGTCCTACGCCCATAAAATTTTACCAGTGGGACGAAGCATCCAAGAGGGGCCTGTATACGGAACTTCAATGCTGCACGCCCTTTAGTTCCAAAGCTATTCTATATAAACGATTTTGTTTGTATGGGCGGTGCCACGCCCACTTGTCCACTGCCCGTCTTATTTTCCCAGTAGAAGGATATGGATATGTAGTAAGTTCCTACCAAATTTCATTGATGTGTGATGTGTAGTTCTAAAGTTATACACAAATCTGGAGTTTATAAAAAAGTGCCACGCCCCTTATCCTACGCCCATAAAATTTATTGATTCATGTATTGGGCTCTAGTTTAGGCATGTATGCAAAGTTTCAGATCTCTAAGTAGTCGGGAAGTGGGTGAAAAATTGATTACTAGATTTGACGACATACCGCGCAAAGTCAAGTTAATAGAAAGCTTATAATAAGCTTTAATTCATTTAATGTACAAAAAAGTAGAAAATAAATGGTTTCCAAGTCACCTGTATCTTAATATTAATAAAAGCTTGGGGCGCTCATTTGTTCAAAATTTTGTCAACCAATTGATACAATAGGGGTATTCCCTATCCGGTGCAATTGGTCCTGCAAAAGAGCAAAAGCAAAATATTTTACCACCTTTTGCATACACAACAACAAAACACACTGGTTTGCTTTTGCATTAAAGTCACAATTTTCCTATACCAAAATCCATTGCGTTTAGTGGAAAATATTTGATGCAAAATATGAGCATAGTTGCCAGCTTGATAAGTCGCACATATTGGTGTTATAATTATTTACCCATGATTTCATTTGCTTCATTTTCAATTAAGAAGTCGCTTAATTGTTGTTTTTCGCTCTTTCGTGGCATTTTTTTGAACACTCAAATAAAACAGATGTTTGACAAAAACATTTGCAGGGATTTCACAATCGGTCGTTCCCGATTATAAAAATGCAAAAGAAAAAGTTTGCTTTTGCTTTTACATTCGCTCCGGATAAGGAATACCCCTATTATTTAATTTAATTTATTTTTTGTAAATTGATTCTAGTAATGAGGGATAAGTGTGAATATAGATTTTGAGCGCGCAAGCTTTTATTGGTATTAAGATACAGGTGACTTGGAAACAATTTATTTTCTACTTTTTAGTACATTAAATGAATTAAAGCTTATTTTTAAAAAGTTTTTTTTGTATAATATTATTTTCTACTGTTTAGTCTCCTATAAATTCAATTTTTTTTAAACTTGCAGAGCAGTAAACAATATTTTATTGGTATTCACAAAAAGGTGCTGAAATTAGGTGATATGGTACTGCGGTAATTTTCAAACTTAAATAGTACTGAATTTTGCATGTTGTACCTATAATTTAACCCTGCAGGTACTAATGAGAGCAGGCGTCTTAACTGCATGGGAAAAAGTCGCTCATAGAAAAAAAAAAATGCAGTCAAGTGCGAGTCGGGCTCGCTCCCTAAGGGTTCCGTACCAGAAATACCCTTTTTGAGGTTAGAATTCAACCAAAAGAAATGTTGCTGAAATTAATTCTATTTAATTTAATAGGAGTACTTTTCCTTGCCCGTCTGGTATGTTCTTGGATTTCGTTGTTTTCGGTTGAATAGCAGCGCTCCTCCTTGCCCGTCTGTCCCCGGAACATTTGTTCATGTATTTGATGTGATTTAATGTTATATCTATATAATATTGGTTGTGATGCCTATATATTGGTAGGGGCCTAAATTAGGCGTAAATCTAGGTCATTACACATTTCGTATTCTATAAATACGGCAAAATTATATACATACATAAATTGCGATTAAACAGCTCCTGGCTCGTCTGTCCCAAGAATATTTGTTGCTGTATTTGATGTGATTTAATGATCTATATATATAATATTGATTGTAGGGGCCTAAATCAGGTATTACTCTATGTCATTATACATTTCGTATTCTATAAATACGGCAAGATTATATAAAATGCGATTAAACAGCTCCTGGCCCGTCTGTCCCTACATGCTTCTTCTTCTGTCTGTGCTCTGATTGGCTATTGCAGTTTCGCTAATAACTTTGTTTAAAGTAAAAATAGATTCATTTATTGTCAGCGTGTTTACGCATGTATGCAAAGTTTCAGATCTCTAAGGGCCAGTTTCACAGTGGATGTTTAAATCTAATTTGCGAATTGAGTTTAAATCTAGTTTAACTTTTCTTGAGTTTCACAGTGCATTTATTTAAATACGGAATAATGAATGGCAACTTCGAATATTTGACAATTGAAGGTTGACACCAAAGAGAATATAAGGAGAAGAGATAACAACCCGTTCCAGTGCTAAAAATGCGTGACTTTAGAACAGAAAACGCAGATGAAAACTCACTCGTTCTACCCAGAAACCTGCTCATTTTTCTCGAGCAATTCCGGCCATTATGCTGCCGTTGGTGTGGCGGATATTGAGTAAATTCGAGAACCGGTTTGTTCGGCGCAGGATAGATTGAGTTTCTTTCGCATTCCGCATGCAGTCGGATTCGACAGTATCGCTGCTGATGTCAAGCAGAACAGGCCAAAGTGTGGATGTTCTGCTTGTTCTCATGTATGTATGTTCCAACACGTGGCAAAAACCGGTTTTGGGAAATTGGTTTGCTGCGAGTGCCGCACATTTCTCAATTTCTTGATTCTTTGCCGTCTTGTCGAATTTTCGTTTTGCCGACTGCAAACTGACAAATGGCAATTTCCTATTAGACAAATAATATGTTTGCTTGTCTTTAAATTTTATCAAATTAAGCGCAGTGTATTTTTCAAAAATTTGTCTTTATTTAATATTTTTTCATCTATTTTATTTGCATTGATATACATATCTTGATAAAGCACTTTTCTCAGATTTTGCAGATACTTTTCGTCAAATATTTTTTAAGGTTATATTTTTTTAAAGAGCACATTAAATATACATTAATTAATCACATTTATCCAATATACATACCAGACCTGTAAAAGATTCAAATCAAAATCGATTTACAAATCAACTGATTTAAATTTTTGATTTAAAAATCAACTCCACCAATCGATTTGAAATTTCTGATTTTCAAATCAGGCACCACCAATCATATTGATTTGAATCAAAAATCTCAAATCAGTGATTTGCCCTTGTCTGATTCAAATCAAAAATCAAAAAAGTTGATTTTGATTTGAAATCAAAAAGCACCAATCGATTGGCCGCTGGGCTGATTCAAATCAATTTTGGCCAAATCAACACAATTAGTGAGCTACACAGAGCTGCATTTTTCTGTATTAGAAGGAAAGTTGTGGATTTGAGTAGCAGGTATAAGATGCTACAAAATAGTATGCACAAGAAAAAAACAACAATTTATGTTTTTTTATTTCAAAATATATGAATGTATACGAGGAGTGTCTGTATATAAATACATTACTTTGTTCTTTTCCTAAACCATCAAATTTTAATAAATGCATATGCATATATTTGACATATTATATGTATATTATACTTAACATGTTATGTTTCCTGGAACAGCAGGTAGAAATATATTACACTTTTGTGGCGGCAGTGGTTTGCACAAAAGTATACCTCTTTTGTGCGGGTGCTAAGAACGGATGCGAGACAGTGATGCCTATTTTTGTTCAAAACCTCTAAAAAGTAATGCGATTCACTCAGGTTAATTTCACAGAAGGCAAACTGCTTCGAAAATGTTACGGACTAATAACAGTGTCTTCAAAATAAACAAACAATGGCACAAAAATAGATATCAGACGATAAATGCATTTTCATAAACATATCAGCTTTAAAAATGTACAAAATCTGGTACGAATTTCACGACGTTGACATCACTGATGGAAGTGTCATATGAAACAGGGTTGCTTTTTTTCTCCCAAATAAATACTTTTCTTGCAATTTTCGGTGAAGAAATATGAACGAATAATTGCATATTTCACTATCATTTCAATAAAATAAATGTATTACTTTAAGTTGTTTGTATTTACATATGATTTGTTCACGATTTCAAGTAATTATTCTTATTTTTGAGGAACGAATTTATCTTTGATATTTTTGGTACTATTTCGAAGTATACATTTTAATACTGCTCTGTCATCTATTTGCACACTTGATTTCAGGACTTGATTTGAAATCAAATCAAGATTGGTAAATCAGATTTGGAAATTTGTTGATTTAAATCAAGTGATTGGTAAATCAGATTTTCACTTTTGATTTGTGAGAGCTGATTTATAAATCAAAGGCCACAAATCGATTGGGATTTGAATCAGAAAAAGATGAATCGATTGGCTATGCTTGATTTGAAAATCAGTTTTTAAATCAAATAGGGTAAAATCACTGATTCAAATCAAATCTGATTTAACTCTTTACAACTCTGATACATACTTACATCCCTTTCAACTCTTATTTCTGTCCTTAAACAGCACACCCGACGACAGCATTATTTGAGCTGTCCGTCCGTTTGTTTACATTTTGTATAAACACTTGCCTGGGATGCTGTTTTGATTTGTGTGTGTGTTGCCTGTGAATTTTTCGCCTTTTTGAACGCATTCTACCTAATAAGTATTTTTTATGTCGCGACCACTGCGGACGGCTAGGCGTGCAGGTGTTTGGCGCGGTTGTCTATGATAAGAGGTCGGTTGCAGATTTTGTAATAAAGGAACGTCATTATGTTGTGGAAAAAACTGGCCTTTGTGATATTTAAGAAGCATTTTACAAAATAAATAAATTCGAAATTGAGGGAGGCTTTTATGAGGGAACGTACTTTTTCAATATGCAACCAATTTAGCAATTTTAAAACAAAGCAAAAATTCTGAGGCCAATGTCAACAGGATCACTTGCTCACTCACTCATTAAAATGACGTCGCAATAATGTTCAACAAATTTATTTGTAATTCATCGGCATAATTCTATTTTATGGTATAAACTAACTATTTTGTGTGTATTTATGATCAAAACGATGAGGCTGGTAAAAACTGAAAATTCAGTTTGTTGCAATTGCATTTCTTTCTATTTTCGAAAATTTTTAATGCTGGTCCTGTAATATCAAATTAAGATCAAAAGCAAACATTGTTCAGTGCAATTTTTCAAGTTTACAATGCTTATAAATGTTCAGTTGCACGAATTTCCGTAGGAGCATAGAATGTCGACATTGCCACCACAAAAACGAAACTACGTCCGTTGAATCGGTGAAAAGAGGCACGCTACATTCCACTTTTTTCCTTCAATTCAGCGACATACAGAAAGAAAACCGCTTAAAAATTATTAAAATTGCTAAATTGGTTGCATATTGAAAAAGTACGTTCCCTCATAAAAGCCTCCCTCAATTTCGAATTTATTTATTTTGTAAAATGCTTCTTAAATATCACAAAGGCCAGTTTTTTCCACAACATAATGACGTTCCTTTATTACAAAATCTGCAACCGACCTCTTATCATAGACAACCGCGCCAAACACCTGCACGCCTAGCCGTCCGCAGTGGTCGCGACATAAAAAATACTTATTAGGTAGAATGCGTTCAAAAAGGCGAAAAATTCGCAGGTAACACACACACAAATCAAAACAGCATCCCAGGCAAGTGTGTATAAAAAATGTAAACAAACGGACGGACAGCTCAAAGAATGCTGCCGTCGGGTGTGCTGCTTAAGGACAGAAATAAGAGTTGAAAGGGATATAAGTATGTATATTGGATAAATGTGATTAATTAATGTATATTTAATGTGCTCTTTAAAAAAATATAACCTTAAAAAATATTTGACGAAAAGTATCTGCAAAATCTGAGAAAAGTGCTTTATCAAGATATGTATATCAATGCAAATAAAATAGATGAAAAAATATTAAATAAAGACAAATTTTTGAAAAATACACTGCGCTTAATTTGATAAAATTTAAAGACAAGCAAACATATTATTTGTCTAATAGGAAATTGCCATTTGTCAGTTTGCAGTCGGCAAAACGAAAATTCGACAAGACGGCAAAGAATCAAGAACCGGTTCTCGAATTTACTCAATATCCGCCACACCAACGGCAGCATAATGGCCGGAATTGCTCGAGAAAAATGAGCAGGTTTCTGGGTAGAACGAGTGAGTTTTCATCTGGGTTTTCTGTTCTAAAGTCACGCATTTTTAGCACTGGAACGGGTTGTTATCTCTTCTCCTTATATTCTCTTTGGTTGACACAACTTGCCAAAAACATATGTTCAATTGTTCAATTATGGAGGCAGCGCGAGCTAAAAATTTTTCGTCGGCCGAAAGAAGTGAATTATTGGATATTGTGCAAAGAATCCACAGTTTATATTATTTATAATACTACGGGATCATTTATATGTGCTATACCATGCAGTTTTATGTTTAATTTGATCTCTTATAAATTGCAATATTGTCGACGCAGCTTGCTTGCACATCCGAAATCAGCTGTTTATTTGTTTTCGATTGCAACTCTGTGCCGTACTTAAATATCCACAGTCGGCTATTTAAATCATATTTAACTTCCAACTGTGAAACTGAAATTCCCTATTTAAACTGCAATCAGAGTTTAAATATCCACTGTGAAACTGGCCCTAAGTAGTCGGGAAGTGAGTGAAAACTTGATTACTAGATTTGACTACAAACAAACCTGAAGTGAAGTTAATATAAAGCTTATAATAAAAAGAGTGATACCAGTCGGTAAAATCCCTGCATGTTGGACAACCTGGAGTGCAATATCTATACGGTGACCATAATTTTGAAATGAAAATAGAGAACACACCCACCAACATACCTTTTTTTGCTAAAAATTTAAAAATGGCAAATGTCCGTTTTAAAAATGTATTTTTTATTCAAACATATGAGATCATGTTGCAAAATAACTTATAATTATTATAAAAAAAAACAGTTTACCCAGTAAACATAACATAAAAAACGTTTAAGCTCGAATTGCTTTGATGTTTTTCTGTGGAATTAATTAAACTTTTTGCTACTTCGTCCCAGGAAAGAGTTTCACGAAGAAGCATCCATTCAAAAACTTCAACCTCTTTGAATGCAGTCCTCCATTGATCTAAGTAATCAATACAACTCGTATAAAAACTGCTTACATGTTTATTGAATTGGCTTAATTCTTTAATGATATGCTTAATTCGATAATGCTCGTAATTCATGGTTGGTATTTATTTTTTATACGATAATAATTCGTTTTGTATCAAATATAGAACACATTTTAAAATAGAAAACATTTCCATGTTTTTTATAACAAAATATATCATATTGAACATCGGATTAAAATAGAGTACTGTTCTATATAATATAGTACGGTTGGTCACCGAAAATATCTAGTCAATATTTCTCCCTGCCCAAACAACAAAAATTTCTTTCGCGACAAATCGGCAACTCTCCGTAAGAATTTTTTGCCTTCATCATAAACATAAAAGATAAAAACTTTTCATATACTCTACTCGAAAAATGTTACGAAATTGTGCCATGTGTCTTTGAGAAGTACACCACAAATCTAACAATATTCGAGCGAGTGAAGCTTTATGTTTTTGCTTTAATAGAGCTTCTCAATCCCGTTCGGGCTCGGTTATAAAATAAATTTGTAGGTCCCGTTGACGCTAAAGTTGATTTGCTTTTAAAGCATACATATGAGCACAGATTTATTGGCATGGAAATTCAAATGTAGTATAACAAAACAAAAGAAAATTGAATAGAACAAAATTTATTGATTTAATTTCTTTACATAGAATGCCAGCTTTCATGTAAAGTGGTAACTTCATACCAAAGACCTGCCAAAGTAGTGCTCAATAAATTAATTTGTGTCGAAATAACTTGATCACGTCTCCTGTTCTCAAGGAATCTCCTATGGTTTTAACTCCCTTTCTTCAGTGAAAATGTGTTATCTTCTACACCTCTTTTGCCAAGAAGGATATACAGGAGGCATTGCTTTTTTAAGAGAAAGTGACCGATTCCAATACGAAAGCAACCAAATTTTATATAAATACTAGCTGTCCCGGCAAACGTTGTTCTGCCGTAAATAATTATTTTCTTCCAAGATTTGTTTTGAAATGTGTCTCAATTATGGTAGGAATTTTTTTAATAATATGAAAATTATGTACAGGAAAAATACGTTTTCGTGAATATTTCCAACCCGACAACAGCTATCGGGTTAAAATTTTGTCAGCTTTATTATTATATGGTGTGAATCTGAGCGAAATCGGTCCATAAATAAGAATTTTCGAAAATAAGCCACCGCAGCGCCACTTAGGGAGTGTTTCACCACGAAGCACAGTGGGGTATTGACCCCTGGAAATGGCGATCAATTCACCTGAGCTATAATAATGAATGTTGAGTATTTTTTTATATAGAAGGGAAGAATATAAGAAAAACTAAAAAAAATGTTTGTTGTTGTTTTTTTAATAAATTTTTAACGTAGTAAAGAGATAAAAAAAGCGATTATTCATTGATTTTCCTGGAAACATGTTCCATATATTTATGCGAACATTTGTTCACTTATTGCAGTCAGATCATACTTTATTCATATATTTTTTATTTGAAAAAATAGTTGTTTGTATAGGTGCTATAGCCGATCTCCGAGAGCTCCTCTAATAAGAGGCTCTTGCGGTGACCACTGGATTGGAAAATCCTTCTATCAGTTAATAAAACATATATTTCTAAAGCTTGTGTTAAAATTTGAGACATATCGGTTTAGTCGTTTCCGAGAAATCTTTTTCACCGGCATTGAAAACACAGTTATCAAGAAAACGCGTTCGACTGACTTTTCTCGAAGATTTGCCAGTTTGGGAATGAAAACCGTGTCGAATTGACATGAAATTTTCAGTGTTTTATTTAAAATTAAATATACATATGTACAATCCAAAAATTAAATAATATTTGATGTGATTCCTACAAAAACCAAACACTAAACACATTATAACATTTTTAGTTATCAACCGAAATCACACAATTTGGCAAGACACTGCAACACTAAAACGTCAATATCTCAGAATTCGCACAAATTCGCACCTCAATTTTTTGCACTATAGTAGCCAAATATATATTCTTTACAAATAAATTAAAATGGTTAATACATTCCACTACAAAAGTAACTTTATGTCCACCTATATCGTTGAAAAATATTCAACTTTAAGGCTTTAACAAAAAAATTATATAAAATACTAATACACATATTTGCTTAAACATAAGTACAATAACTGAAGTTTAAGGTTTCATTATAAAAATACGGCTTTTCAAACGAATTTTATTTAAAGTAAAATTTTAAAACACTGCGAAATATGCAACTCGCGCTCGACACAGCGAAACAGTGAATAAATATGCATTTTGAAAAGAGTGCTGAGACGAATCCGTTAAGCATAGAACAGAAGTTTTTTCAGCCAGTGATGCACAATTTTATCTACCTTCCCATGATATCAAATACTATTGAGGAATCTAGATTTCACTTTTTAAATTAATCCACGAAATCCGAGTCAAATACCCCAGTGTGCGAAGCAATGAATGCAATAGCTCAGGCGCCACAGGCAATAATGGCAATTTAACCTGGCCCTTGAGACAGCACAATCCAGGCGTTTCTCCAGCGAACTTCAATGCCCCGCAATGGTTGCACACAACCTCCAGTTGGCCAATTCGAACGAAAGGATGCGAGCTGTAGTCAATTGTGCAATCGTATTGAAACGCTACTCGATTCAAATCAACATTTGAAGCATTTCTTCTTGCACGTCGAAGATTATCAAGTTGTTCATCTGTGCGATAAGCTCGACGATTTCTCATTGTCAACTGACCCATTTGACGTACTGTATCTCTTTGCTGTTGTCTTTGTGAAGTACGAAGTCGGGTCATACTAACGCGGCATGCTTCTCGCGCGATTTCTCGTCCATCTTCAGTGGATTGATTCACAATATTCCGAAGTCTAATTTTTGTACGGGTTCGTTGTGAAAGATTAGATACTCTGGCTCGCGGCATTATAAATAGCACTTAAAAATTAATCACACTATTCAAAATTAATTAATGAAGCAATTTACGATGCGCGCACAATGACAACTTATACATATAGCCTTTCACAACCCAGTTGAAAAAAAAGCTCTCCTGTATGCCTGCCGGAGGCATGCCTTGGAAGGTCAGCAGGCATGCTCGCTTCCATACCCGCTTGTGTCTTTTTTCTATAGGCTGTCCTAGGACGGCATGCCTACCAAATGAGCTGCCATAGCAGCAATGCTGCATGCATCTCATGGAAGTGATGCGGCAGGTCAGGTATAAAAAAATAATTAAAAAATAAAGAAATTCTTTTTTCTATTCTAGTTTCGGAGAATTGCCAATTCATCGCAAAAAGTGGCGCCGCTCAAAGAAATACATAATTTGAAAACAAATTCTCTATATATTAGATTTTATATAAATATGTACCTCTATTAGATTTTATGTGCCTTGACTGAGAATTGAACCCGGGCCTCCCGTATGAGCAACCAAGTGCTCATTCACTGATCCAAAGTGACACGTAGGCTTTGGTTGCTTAAAATTAACCAGAATGAGAAAATTTTTAAAATTTCTAAAAATATGCTTTTGAAATTGACAACAAAATTATAACCTGCCACATGCCTTCCTTGTTTTTCAACTGGGCACTTTTGCTGACGAATTTAAAGAATTATTTGAGTTTCAATTGACTTATAATTTCAAAGCTACTTGATATTTAAAATTTGCTTTGTATGAGAAAATTGGTTTGTATGGGCGGTGTCACGCCCTCTTGTCCAATCCGATTTTTCAATAGCTATTCTGCTATTCGGGGTGGAGACAAATCCAACAAATCAAATATTATAAAAATCGGTCCAGCCGTTCTTGACTTATAAGCGTTCAAACATAAACATAAGCTTTCTTTTATATATATAGATTTAAGTCAAACTGAGCCGGTTTTGTGCATGAACTATAATAATTTACGAACTGAAACTGGACTCAGTGAGCTATTAATGCTTCTCCGCTAATACTACTTTACATTCAAGGAACAGTGTCAAATATGTATTGAACGATTTCGTAAGAACTGGAAACATGCATTTAATCAACAATAGTTTTGTAACCAATAAATATCTCATGGTTGCATTTTCAATGAAATTTCATAGCATACCTCACAATTTGCATCAACAGTGATTCATTAATCTAGGTTACATATGTAAGTAGACTTATAACTATATAATTTCATATATGTATGTGTTTCAACTTTACTCAAGACTAGTATACATAGGTAAGAGAGAAATTTAAATTTTGAGTTTTATTGCGAGCAAATCGCGAACATCTAGGTTTTCTACAATATAAATCCCCAGATTTCGGAACACGAAAGTGCTCTGGAATATGAACCATTTACATCCCTAGTTTTTAGGTTGCGGCTGAGCTCGGTACCTCCATTAAGGTATAAAGCATTATACCGGATAAGCTTTGTCGCTTATTTGCATTTAATCCGCATGAAATACGTTGAACGGTTAGCAACAAAATTGTTTTCCGTATAATTTCCTGTTTTCAAATAGCATCTTATTGAATTAATCGAGCCGAACTTTTGAATTAGGACAAATCTGTGAAGTAGATGAGTTGGCATTCAGCTCAGTGTTTAGGTATAAATTGAGGTACAATCATTACATCTACAAGCCAGTATAAGTGTGTCTCTTCGTCAGTTAGACGTACATTAAAGCCGTTAAAGTGT
This sequence comes from Neria commutata, assembly GCA_963457695.1. Lineage (NCBI taxonomy): Eukaryota > Metazoa > Arthropoda > Insecta > Diptera > Micropezidae > Neria > Neria commutata. Next base: position 35,023,269 of record OY735245.1, read on the forward strand.
TGTTACTTTTTAACTCAATTGGATTCAGATATGTAAATTGGATTCTACTGTGATTCGATTTCTATCTTGAAAAATTATATTTTTATACGACATGTGTATACATACATATGTACATATATGCATATGTTCCAACACAAATTTATTTAGACACTTTGATTTCAGCTTATGACGCCAGAAATGATATTTTTCAAGCTGAACATCACTTCTGGGAATATGGCAGAAGCCATATTGGGAATTACTGCAGAACTACGCTCTACAAATATTTCAATAGTTTCCGGAACACTTTTGCTTCTAGCAGTAACCTACTGGCTCTTTTTTGTTCCTTGCAATTGGACGAAGGTATGTGCCATTTCTCCTATTTATGCAAACATAACCTTACTTATCTGCTATACATCACCCAATCGATCCCTTTTTACATAAATGCAAAAATTCTTTTATTTTAAAATATTTTAAAACAAACGTTCATTCAATGTCAATTTTTACACTCAATCATACTATAACAAGTAAGGAAGCTCACTGGGGTTAGCCTGACGGAATAATACCATACACTAAGTAAGGCTTGGGCCAGTAGTCCACTGAAAGAAATTAACTTATATCTCTAATAAGACTATATACATATGCAAAATATTGAATGTACCACTTCCATGGTAAGCGGGCCGCGCCCATTTTAAGAAAATGTTAAAGTGTTTATTTTTAATAAAATTATATAAAAAAAAAACTTTTTAAAAATAAGCTTTAATTTATTTAATGTACTAAAAAGTAGAAAATAAATTGATTCCAAGTCACCTGTATCTTACTATCCATAAAAGCTTGGGGCGCTCATGTGTTCAATATTTGTCAACCAGTTACCACAATATTTTATTTAAATAATTTTTTTGCAAATAGCTTTTAGTAATGAAAGATATTTTGAATATGGATATTGAGCGCACAAGCTTTTATTGATAGTAAGATACAGGTGACTTGGAATCAATTTATTTTCTACTTTTTAGTACATTAAATAAATTAAAGCTTATTTTTAAAAAGTTTTTTTTTTATATAATTTTATTTTCTACTTTTTTGTCTTCCATAAATTAAATTTGAAAGCTCTGAAATTTTTCGCAAAAAGAATTTAAAACTTGCAGAGCAGTACACAATATTTAGGGTATTCACAGTGTTTCCTATCGTCATATGTCATATCCTCACTTTAACAAATAATACGGCTGTTATCGACCCTAATATTCCTGGCATATTTGTGGCGCGATGAGTTGTTGTTGTTTTGCTTGCAAGGCGCGGCGAGCTCGGTCCATGCTTGGAAATTTCCAATGAAATTGAATATGACTTTTGAAATACATAGGCTGCCGTGTTGTATTTGTCGTATTTGATTTTTGTATAAGAAAAGCAAACTTATTTTTATGACTGTTGTATATTCTTATTTCAAATAACATATACGACAAATATGAGACACTGTGAAAACCCTAATTATATTGGTATTCACAAAAAGGTACTGAAGGTAGGTGGTACCGCGGTAATTTTCAAACTAAAATAGTACTGAATTTTGCATGTTGTTCCTATACGTTTCTATAATTTAACCGCGCAGGGACTAATGAGAGCAGGAGTCCTAACGCCATGGGAAAAAGTCGCTCATAGAAACAAAAAAAGAAAAGCAGTCAAGTGCGAGTCGGGCTCGCGCCCTAAGTGTTGCGTACGAGAAATACCCTTTTTGAGGTTAGAATTCAACTAAAAGAAACAACGAAGAATAAAAATCAGACAACCTCTCTGCTTGGCATCTCGTACAGTTCTGACCGCTTTGGCTACAGCTGCTCCTTTTATACAGCAGTGCTTCTTCTTCCCTGTTGTGCTCTGATTGGCTGTTGCTGAAATTAATTCTATTTAATTTAATAGGAGTACTTTTCCTTGCCCGTCTGCCCTTTTCTTGATTTTCCTTGTTTTTTCACGGTTGAATAGCAGCGCTCCTCCTTGCCCGTCTGTCTCCGGAATATTAGTTGTTGTATTTGATGTGATTTAATGTTATATCTATATAATATTGGTTGTGATGCATATATGTTGGTAGGGGCCTAATTTAGGCATAAATCTAGGTCCTTATATATTTTGTATTCCATAAATACAGAAAAAAAATAAATATAGCGATTAGCGGTTTGGCATGAATTTAAATTTCTGTGCAGTGTCTTCAAAGAACATGAAAAACTTTATTTCGCTGGAATCTTCCTTAAAAATGAATGAATGCATGTATGCAAAGTTTCAGATCTCTAAGGGAGAAAACACACCAGATCAGTCAAAACAACTTTATCATCTACGTATATTAACTTGTTCTTCCCTATCTGTGCTGTGATTGGCTGTTGCTCAATCTAATTCTATTTAATTTAATAGGAGTACTTTTCCTTGCCCATCTGCCATTTTCTTGATTTTCGTTGTTTTCGGTTGAGTAGCAGCGCTCCTCCTTGCCCGTCTGTCTCCGGAATATTAGTTGTATTTGATGTGATTTAATGTTATATCTATATAATATTGGTTGTGATGCATATATGTTGGTAGGGGCCTAATTTAGGCATAAATCTAGGTCCTTATATATTTTGTATTCCAAAAATACAGCAAAAAAATAAATATAGCGAATAGCGGTTTGGCATGAATTAAAATTTCTGTGCAGTGTCTTCAAAGAACATGAAAAACTTTATTTCGCTGGAATCTTCCTTAAAAATGAATGAATGCATGTATGCAAAGTTTCAGATCTCTAAGGGAGAAAACACACCAGATCAGTCAAAACAACTTTATCATCTACATACATATATTAACTTGTTCTTCCCTATCTGTGCTGTGATTGGCTGTTGCTCAATCTAATTCTATTTAATTTAATAGGAGTACTTTTCCTTTTGCCCTTTTCGTGATTTCCGTTGTTTTCGGTTCAATAGCAGCGCTCCTCCTTGCCCGTCTGTCCCCGGAACATTTGTTCGTGTATTTGATGTGATTTAATGTTATATCTATATAATATTGTTTATGATGCATATACATATATTGGTAGGGGCCTAATTCAGGCGTAAATCTAAGTCATTACACATTTCGTATTCTATAAATACGGCAAGATTATATAAAATGCGATTAAACAGCTCCTGGCATGTCTGTCTCTACGTGCTTTTTCTTCTGTCTGTGATCTGATTGGAATTTTAACCGCTGTCCTTGGGCCGGTATTTGTCCGTTGCCCTTGGGCCGGTATTTATCCGTTGCCCTTGAGCCGGCATTTGCGACGTTGCCCAAGGGTTGGCGTTTAAGCCGTTGCCCTTGGAACCGGCATTTGTGCCGTTGCCCTTGGGCCGGTATTTGTATTAGAAAGCTTTGAGCATTGTACAAGATGGAAATCAGATATTTTCATTTTACTCTATGGGCCAGTTTCTCAGTGGATGTTTAAACTCTGATTGCAGTTTAAATAGGGAATTTCAGTTTCACAGTGGGAAGTTAAATACAATTTAAATGCCCGGTTGTGGGCATTTAAGTACGGCACAGAGTTGCAATCGAAAACAAATAAACAGCTGATTTCGGATGTGCAAGCAAGCTGCGTCGACAATATTGCAATTTATAAGCGGCCAAATTAAACATACAACTGCATGGTGTAGCACATATAAATGATCCCGTAGTATTATAAATAATATAAACTGTGGATTCTTTGAAGAATATCCAATAATTCACTTCTTTCGGCCGACGAAAAATTTTTAGCTCGCGCTGCCTCCATAATTGAACAATTGAACATATGTTTTTGGCAAGTTGTGCTGTGTTCAATTGTCAAATATTCGAAGTTGCCATTCATTATTCCGTATTTAAATAAATGCACTGTGAAACTCAAGAAAAGTTAAACTAGATTTAAACTCAATTCGCAAATTAGATTTAAACATCCACTGAGAAACTGGCCCTATGTCTCTCATTCTATTCATTTCTGTTAATGCCTCATTATTGCAAGGTTTCTTTACTGTTAGCTTAGTGCAGTCTAGCTCTTCAATTCTCAAGCCATCTAAGGATTTTACTCGACTTAAAGCCACATATGCTTGATCAACTGTGAAGATCTTTGGTCCCAAGTACACTACTGCATAATCCACTGTACTGCCTTGCATTTTGTGTACGGAAGAAGCCCAAGATAGTACCATTGGTAGCATTGTACGTTCAGCAGTGCCATAGCTCATCTTCGCTGAGAATTGCTTAGCTATTGGGTTTATTCTATGTATGCCATCCCTTGCAAAGTCTACGCAGACTGATGGAATTTGTCTTTCGTGTAGTTGGTTACGAGCGTATAGTGGCCATATGATTTCTATTATAAAGCCGATAGCACCATTTACTAAGCCTTTAGGTACATCGATGTTAGATCGCAGCATTACTTTCGCTCCTACAAATATTTCTAACTCTTTAGGCAGGCCTCCAGTCTGATTGATGTCAGCTGGAATTACTTTACTGAGATCAAGATTGTCTATGTTCCTTATAGCATCTACAAGCTGGTCTTGTGCTTGTATCTTGTACATTGTTGTTCCTTTTGATCTGAAGTGCTCTAGTACGCTTTGATTGTGTTCGAATACTTGGTTATTGGTTGGACATATACGCAGGGCCTTTTAAATCGAGAATTCACCAGTGTTTTCATTCTTCACATGATCCATTAAGACTGAGATATGATCTGATTTCAGTTCTCCAATTCGTAGTGCATTTAGGATATTAATGAAGGTCATGTCTCCTCGTTGTCTCATATTCTGCTTAAGTTCGACCAGCCTGAACATTCGCCACAAGTGTGTTGCAGGTCGTAATTTCTCCGGCTGGGCGAACACTTGGTTCCCGCGTACTGGTGGTAATTGCATCAAGTCTCCGAAGAGTATTACATTGATGCCGCCGAAGAGTTCTTCGCAATTTTTCAGTTGTTTCAGGCGTGAGTCGATCATGCAAAGCATTTCATAAGGGACCATAGATATTTCATCTATGAACAAGAATTCTATTTCTTTCCATTGCATACGCATGATTCTTAAGAAGTTTCCAGTTAACAACGGCATCTGTGTGATTGGTCCATCTTTCTGGACGGGCAACTTCAGCGTACTGTGCAATGTTGAACCATTTACTAATCTTGCCGCAACCCCTGTTAATGCACATACTTTTACGGCTTGTTTGGCATAGAGTCTACTAACTTGATTCTTTAGCATGTTTAATGTAAATGTCTTTTCAGTTCCAGCATTTCCAGTTATGAAGAGCTTCAGTGGATTAGAACTGCCATTCATTTGTTCTTGCACACTACTGGTGATGGTGATATATATTTCTCGCTGGTCTACATTCATAGCTCTTTCGCCAGCTTGGAACTCTGCATCCTCCATAAGTTGATCCGGCATGTTTTCTTCTTCTCCCACATCTAAGAGAGCAGGTTCTTGTTCGAGAATATTGAATGCGTGAGTTTGATTGAATGCATTCTCAAGTTGTTTGTCTCGTTCTCTATGCAAATCCATGTGTGCGCTAACTTGTCTTAGATGTTCTTCGCGTGCCATAAACGCTTCTCTAGCCGTATCAAACTCTTCAATTAATTCGCTTTCAGAACGATATGGCATGTATAGAAGGAGTAAGCTATAATAGAAGTTTTCCGGATCATTTGCAGCTATGAAGTGTGGAAATCTCACAACGGCTGGTACATTTCTGATGACTATTTTGCTATTATCTGTTAGCTTGATTAGTCTTTTTCGAGTATTTTTCTCTTCTTCTGGGACTCGGTCTATACTTTCTTCAATGTCATGCTGTGGTTTCGCATAGTAAGGCTCGAACAGCATCGCAAATTCGATTAGACTCATGTTGTTGAAGTCATAGTCGGGGTGTTCATGTGGACGCTTTTCATAGCGCACAAAGATGTTTGCGCAATAGCCTTCTGCTCTGCCCGACCCGTCGAACTTAATGACTCGGTATCTTTGTTCAGGCTTCCGTGTGTTGAGGAATATACATTTTCTTGAGCTATCTCTCATATTGAGATGGCATAACCGGAATATACTCTCACATGCTGACACTTGGCGTTGATTTAGAATTTTCATACAAATCTTGAAGAGCTTCCGTGAGACACACGTTTCCTCTCGCTGTATTTGCCGAATTGCTTGGGCAATGCCTGCATCAAGTTCAGTTGGTTCAGACTTGGACATGTATTTCGCCACGTAGTGTGCTATGGCTTCATTTGATCCACACGGTTGAATGTCCATATTTGCGTCCCATAATTTGAGCAATGTTGGATTGTAGTTATTGACCCATATGTCTTCCTTTCGGCGCTTCAGCAGCCATATTCTTTCGCCATTCTGTATGAACTCGTCAGATGTATGGCTGATGATTTTAGTAATTCTTCGAGGGAAACTGAATCGACATGTAGAGGCCGTGTGATTCTTTGTACATGTTGACGTGTGTTTGTGTATTTGATTCCTTCTCACATATTTATAGATATCGGAATCATCAGCTGGCATTTCACAGGAACACACTTGATCTATGGATTGAATTCCATCTTCAGAATCGAATGCTGGATGATCTTCAATCCATACAACCATATGAAGGTGTGGATTTCCACGATTCTGGAATTCAATTCGCCACCAGTGATCTTTCACACGACCACCGAAGATTGTGGCATTGCTTCTGATAAACTTCATGAGAGCATTAATGCGATTCATGAAGTGTCTGCTAACAATCATCGGCTCACAGCTGAACCTCTTAAGTTCTTGATATAGAGGTGAACATCTTCAACCATTCCATCCTGACCCTCGACCTTCTTTCCACACGCTGCGATTGTTGTTTTGATTCGATGGTATTCGTACATTGATAAGGCATAGAACAGATAGGGGAGAGGGCGATTCCGGTATGAAGGAGTCATCGAACATAACTGTTTATTAGTGAAAACTAACCCATAACTAGCATAAATATCCCTCACAAAGTTTGCCATCTCTATCTGAACAGCTGATAAATTTACATTTGATTTTGTGTTTTCGCGCTTCGTTCCCGAATATTCAGGTCGGTAACGTAAGAAGTTTGTGCTGTATTTATACCATTATTTCGAACAAAAGTGTATTAGTATTACTTTAATACTAATTATTTTGTAAATAAACGTGTATTAAGTGATAATAAACCACTGAAATTAGAAGTAAGAAAATAAAAAGAAAAAAAAGTGACACCAGGGTGTCGTCTTTTTTTCATGGGGCACATTCGTCAATATAACTTCACAGGTACTAAAAATCGAAATCGAGTTGAAGCTTCCAAGACCCTCAAACCTGGCTTAAACCTCCCGTAACCACACAAAATTAATATTTGGGTCAATATCTGCACTTTTAACATTATATATAATAAATAATTTTAAGAAATTATTTGACAATTACTACCTTTTTTTGAAGCTCATAAATATGATTTTTTTTTAGTTTTTTAATGCAAAATATAATAAATACGTGTTGTGTAACCAAAAACATGTCTTATTTAGTCTAAACAAGAATTTGTATCACCTTATGGTACTTAAAAGTGTGAATGCCGAAAGTTCCCCCCCAAAGGCCTCTCCCCTAGTCGTTTCTTTGAAATCTTAAATCGTTGCCTGGAATTCGGTATTGGAAGTAGTCAAATGGTGTTATCTTGACAGGTCTGTCCTCCTTCAATCCATTGATTCCATATGGGAACAGGAAGTACCATGCAAATTCTTCAGCCTTCGACTCATGCTGTTCATTGACAATATTATCTAGTGTCTTGCGTGTGATCTCATTGATGTTTTCTGACACTTCCAAAACTGCTTCAACATCTGGTTGTCCACAATCGATCGCTACCATCACTGATGTTTGTATTGGAATGGTTTGATCTAACTGATGCTGTGCTGGCATTGTTTCAGCATATGTCAATTCCACTGGCTCTTGTTGGAGTTCTTCAATGTGGACAATATCGTTCTTTAGATTCACATCTATGTAATCTAATGTGAATTGTCTGTTCTGAGATGTTGTAGAACGCTTGCATACTCTAACGAGCTCAGCAATATTATCACATTCGATCACACAACCTCTGCCATGTAATGCCGCACGTGCACCTTTCGCGCCGCATGAATGCGAGTCTGTGAAGTAGTACTTGTTATCATAGTGCATTACTCCCAATGACTTCGACTCAGCTATTAGGATTCCAGCTTTGTGTTCTTGGAATAGTGCTTCAATCGCATCACATAATTTCTTGGCGCCTGATTCAGGATCATTGACCGAATCTCGTAAGCTACCATAGAGAGCTGGTAATTCATCGTATTCGATCGAGAATGACTGTTTGAACATTATAAAGTCTCTCTTGATAACATCGAAGTTTCTTACTAGTAGGTGGCCATTTGGATCGATTGGTTCCATAGATAGATGTTGATTTGTGAGGATTCGGATTTCTTCGTACTTCCCATCACCCTGAATCATATTCTCGTTCAGTACGTTAGGCTTCCATGCTTTTGGGGGAAGTATGATTGCTCGCACGATGTTTGCTAATGCTATTGCACAACACTGAACACCAGCATAGCTTGATGTGAAGACTTCTTGATTTCCTTGGTGCCACGATGCTCTTAGAATTCGTCCGGTGTCACTTATTGGCGTGTAAGCACTTATTTCTTGTATATGATCTTCTTCTGAAGTATCTTGCTCAGCGATCCTCACAATGTCTTGGTCGTTAATTTGTGCATTGTGATCGATGATGACATCTTTGTATAATGGATTTTTCGCTATTAGCCATCTTAATGCATTGGTTAATATGTCACGGGATACCGAAAATTCTCGAGTGATGTTGAGATTTTCGTTCCGTAACAACCACTATACCAGCATCGTTCGAAGATCTTGGCAACATTGCTGGAAGTTTCTCAGTTACTTCAAAGATGTCCTGAGCGAAGAGAACTGCTTGACCACAGAATCCATACTGTCCAAAGAGTCCGGTGAATTTGACTACTTTGACAAAGGCATGGATTCTTGCCAACATTCGTTGTTCTGGTTGTGACAACAATCTTATTGATTCTGGAATAGCACCAGGATTTAGATTGTTCCAGTAAGCCTTCGATGGTGGTGTGTTTTTGTTGCTCGTTAAATGTTTCTTGCATCGATGACATAAGAGCAACTGTTGTCTGCTACTCAATTCATGGGGCAAGTATAGAGCTGTTGTTATATTAACGTTCCACTTGGTAACTTGATTTGGATAGCATCTCTTGGTACAAACTTCGCAGATGTTATCGCAGAAGGTGTTGATGGTTCGAACGAAAGTATCGATGCTTGCGTTAGCCTGTGTATGTTGCTGTCTGTCTTTTTCTATGCGCACTTCCCGTTGATTAGGTGTTTCCAATGCTCTTTTTTGCGACTTATGTTTTCGCATTGTTTCCATGCGCACTTCCCGTTGATTGGGTGTTTCCAATGCTTTTTTTTGCGACTTAAGTTTTCGCATTGTTTCTATGCGCACTTCCCGTTGATTAGGTGTTTCCAATGCTCTTTTTTGCGACGTATGTTTTCGCTTTGTTTCTGTGCGAGCTTGATGTTTTTCAGGTGCTTCCAATGCACGGGCTTGTGATATAACAAGACAATTTCTATTAAGTCTTAAACGCTTAGCTGTATAATCTTCATCAGCTAGCTTTTCCTGACGTTTAATTTTCGCTTTTTCCAAACGCCTATTTCTTTGCGTTGAGGACTCTTTCAACCTCCCACTACCGTCCCTTTTTCCACTTCCGTTTCTTCCAGAGTCCATGTTGATGCTGCAAACTAGATTTAACTGAAGGTTGTCTTATTTCTTATATTCCAATTGCAAATAAGTAAATAGACACAAAAAAGTCATAAAAAGATTTTTATTACTGCCTGTTTCTAAAGAATTGTTTCCAACTCCTTTAATCGTTTTATTTAAAAATCAAATTCAAATTCTCAAAAGTAAGAGCTCCAATGCATGTGCGTTCGCAACGAATAACTGAAAGCAATAGAGCAAAGCGAGCTTCTGTGCTGCAGTGCTTCTTCTTCCCTGTTGTGCTCTGATTGGCTGTTGCTGAAATTAATTCTATTTAATTTAATAGGAGTAGTTTTCCTTGCCCGTCTGGTCTTTTCTTGGTTTTCGTTGGTTTCGGTTGAATAGCAGCGCTCCTCCTTGCCCGTCTGTCTCCGGAATATTAGTTGATGTATTTGATGTGATTTAATGTTATATCTATATAATATTGGTTGTGATGCATATATGTTGGTAGGGGCCTAATTTATCTAGGTCCTTATATATTTTGTATTCCATAAATACAGCAAAAAAATAAATATAGCGATTAGCGGTTTGGCATGAATTTTAATTTCTGTACAGTGTCGTCAAAGAACATGAAAAACTTTATTTCGCTGGAATCTTCCTTAAAAATGAATGAATGCATGTATGCAAAGTTTCAGATCTCTAAGAGAGAAAACACACCAGATCAGTCAAAACAACTTTATCATCTACATACATATATTAACTTGTTCTTCCCTATCTGTGCTGTGATTGGCTGTTGCTCAATCTAATTCTATTTAATTTAATAGGAGTACTTTTCCTTGCCCGTCTGCCCTTTTCTTGATTTTCGTTGTTTTCGGTTGAATAGCAGCGCTCCTCCTTGCCCGTCTGTCCCCGGAACATTTGTTCATGTATTTGATGTAATTTATTTAATGATCTATATATGTACATATATATATGTATAATATTATTTGTAGAGGCCTAATTCAGATATAAATCTAGGTGATTACACATTTCGTATTCTATAAATACGGCAAGATTATATTAAATCAATAAAAGCTTGGGCGCTCATGTGTTCAATATTTGTCAACCAGTTACCACAATATTTTATTTAAATTATGTTTTGCAAATAGATTCTAGTAATGATAGATAAGTGTGAATATGGATATTGAGCGCACAAGCTTTTATTGATAGTAAGATACAGGCAAAGAACTTGAATAATAAAGAAGCTCCAGACATGCTTGGAGCTTTTTCGCCACGCAGAAACTGGCAATTGTCATCCCATAGTACGTCACGTATTATACGTGTGAGCCTGCATGTATGCGTAAGCAAGAGCTTGAAAACGGCAAGCCGAAAAGCAACGAGCGAAATGCTAAAATTCGGTCAGAGAATCCCGCAGCGTAAGGTTGTGCGGTTGTGCGAAGCATATTGCTCGCCTTTATGCGTTTTTGTTGTTGCTATGAGACAGCAAAGAAATTTTTTCATATTTCAGTCTGCCTGTCTGGCTGGTTGGCTGGCTTGGATTTCCTTGGAATTGGAATCGAAGCAGCGCCACGCCTGCTGCGTAGAAATATGTATTCTTTTTTGAATGGTACATTTGTATGTATGTATGAGCATTACATTTTCACACTTTTGCAGGTTCTTGGCTTGTAGCAAATTTGATTTTCATATGACAATTTTTCCTTTGTTTTTTCAGGATTTACTATTTATTGCTTCTTTACACCTATCAACTTTTCTATCACTTTTCATTTGCTTATTTTCTAGATTTTGCAGATAAAGATTTTTAAGGATCACATTAAATATACATATGTATGTACTGTCAATTCTCTTTTTATGCGAATTCGAAGTTATGCGGTTTTTCCATACGAGTTTTATGCGATTTTTTTTCATTATTTCGAAGTTATGCGTTTTTTCCTTTGAATTTTGTATGGCAGAGGTGCCCTAGCGCAACGCAACAACACTTTCTTAAGCTTTGTTGGTACACTTTTGCGACACTTATCTTCAACGCCAATTCTGTTGTTGTCTTGCGCATGGTTTCGATGGAATGAGTGTGCAGCTGTGGAATGAGAAGCACTTGAAAAAATTTTTGCTTATTAAGTTTGAAATTTAAATTATGCCAACTTTGCAAAATAAAGAGCCTATCTTCAGAAAAAAAGTGGGGAAATTGATTTTTTTACTGGGAAATTGATTTGGATTATTTATTGGGAGGATCATGAGAGATTTAAATAAATTTTGAGTTATTAAGTTTGGTTTTTATAACATATAACACACAATTCGTTTTTATAGTGTACATATTGAACACAATTGTTTTTTCTGTTTTATCATAATAAAGTTTCTATGGGTTGGTGTTTTCTCTTCCAAAAGGAACTTTTGGGTAGCAATGTTTTATGGGATTCCCCTACATACAGAACAGGCAAATTGAAATTTTTACTCCTTGTTCAAAAATACTTAGGTATCCAAATTTTTTCTGAGTCGACTTTTCTTTACGATTTTTTGTTCTTATGAGCTTTTAAAAAATTTTGGAACGTATCCCTAATTATGCAATGTAATTTATGTCTATTTCTATGCGATTTTTCAGTTTTATGCGCTTTTTGAAAATAATGGAACACATCCCTATTTTTACTATACATTAGTGTATTTTTTTATGCGATTTCCTTTTGTGCGTTCAGTTGTGGAACGCATCCACCGCATAAAAAGAGAATTGACAGTATATCAATTTATGTATACAATTTTGCATGCATCCCTTTCAACCCTATTTCTGCGTCTTCATTGTCGCTGTCTTCAAGAAGCACACGCAACGGCAGCATAATTTGAGCGTTTGTTTACATTTTTTATACAAATTTGTCTGGGATAATAAGTCCATTGGTTTGTGTGTGTGTTTCCTGCGAATTTTTTGCCTTTTAAATTTTTAGGTTTTTTTATGTCGCGCCAACTGCGGCTAGACATGCAGGTGTTCATTCATTCTTGATTTTAACGAAAATTTTGCAAATTTCAGTCCTTTTTGCTATTAGTGAAAATTATGCTTGTCTTTAAACTTTATCATTTAACTCAATACAATTTTTCTGAATTATGGTTTGTTCAATCATATTTCATATATGTTTACTTGATTAAACATTATTTTCGGATTTTTCAAATACTTTTTATCAATATTTTTTTCAGGATTTATATTTATTCCTGAAAAATCTTCTTAATGATCTCATGTAAAATATCAATTTACGCATACATAAGTATATGTACACACATATGTAATATATAACTTTAAAAATTTTTTAGGCGGTTTTATGCATGTCGCTGAATGGAAAAAAGAAAGTGGAATGTAGCGTGCACCTTTTCTCTGAAGCAACGGAAATAGTTTCGTTATTATGATGGCAATGTCGACATTGTATGCTCCTACACACATTAACTCGTCAAGTCAATGGAGAGCGTCATTTTAATGAGAAGCGAACAATTGAAGAATTGATTACATACATACATATATATCTTCAAGTGATCAGTAACATGCATACGTGACGTCGAAATTACCATCAGAATATCTTTGCTTTAACCCTCTAACCGGTAAGGCCGCCCTGAGGCAGCTATCTATAAATGCTGAACCATTTCAAAACTGTAAATTTGTTTGGCACAAATTGTATTGACTTCCTTCACTAATGCATTTATTGACGTTTTGATCGTGATTTGAACGCGATCAGATTTTTTATTTCACTTTTATCGTAATTTTAGTGCGAGAAAACAATTTGAGAAGAGCAAAAATTATTGCACGTGAAAAAATATTTTATAGGGACGATTAAGCAATCTTCCAATAGACCGATTTCATTGAAAATTTAGGGGTGAGTTTCTACAGTCGTGTACTTTCCATTAAAATATTTAGTATCTTTCAAAAAATAAAAGCTTATGTTTTAGAAGCGAAAATGAAATAGCAGCGTCAGGGCAGCTATGCCGGTTTAAGCCAACTTTTTTTGCACACTATTTTTCATTCATAGTCATCATTTTGTCCATTGTTTTCATAGAAAGGGAGGGTAAATACCAGATTTTCAGACATAAAAGATTCAAACTATCAGATATTTCCGATAAATAGTTGGTGTAGCTCAGGGAAACACGGTGGAAACCGATGATAAACTCCGATAAAACCGATAAATTCAAATTTCAAATCTCATGCAGAAGAAATTCGTCACTATATTGGAATCCTAATGCACATGTCTGTCTACGATATCCATACTTGAATACCTGCTGGGGCAAAGACGAAATCCACAAACGGTTGGACACAGTACCAAAAGCTGCTCGCCTGCGACAATATCTTCCCAATAAGCCACATAAATGGGGAATAAAGTTGTTTGTGGTGTGCTATTCTAACGGCATTGCTTATCGCTTCGAAATTTATATTGATACAGGTGATAATTTGATTTTGCTAAGCATACCCGATCTTGGAAGCACTCCGAACAGTGTTGTGCGTTTGTCACAACCAAACCAAACTTTGCCCGTCATAGACTCTTCTTCAAGAATTTTTATACCACGCTACCTTGATTGATATATCTGTGGTCATATGCAATAACGACTTAAGTCGACTTAAGACGAAATTGAGTTGACGTTACCACTGTATTCCTGACGTTGATGCGCATATTTTGTTCAAACCCCGGTATCTGTACCCATCTCAGAAAAAAAGTTATTTAAAAAAAACACATGCACTTATGTTGCTGTGCACACTGCATTTTCAAATTTCGAATTGCATTTTCTCGAAACAGTTGTTTTCGACTTAAGTCGTTATTGCATATGACCACAGATATATAGAGGAATCTATAGCTTTGGTACGGTGAGAGTCAACAGAATTCCTAACTGGAAGTTTCCTTCAGACAAGGAAATAAAGGCTGAAATAAAATTATATAAAAAAAAACTTTTTAAAAATAAGCTTTAATGTACTAAAAAGTAGAAAATAAGTTGTTTCCAAGTCACCTGTATCTTACTATTAATAAAAGCTTGGGGCGCTCATGTGTTCAATATTTGTCAAACAGTTACCACAATATTTTATTTAAATAATTTTTTGCAAATAGATTCTAGTAATGAAAGATATTTTGAATATGGATATTGAGCGCACAAGCTTTTATTAATAGTAAGATACAGGTGACTTGGAAACAACTTATTTTCTACTTTCTAGTACATTAAAGCTTATTTTTAAAAAGTTTTTTTTTATATAATTTTATTTTCTACTTTTTAGTCTTCCATAAATTCAATTTTAGAGCTCTGAAATTTTTCGCAAAAAGAATTATATTATCTAGTGTCTTGCGTGTGATCTCATTGATGTTTTCTGACACTTCCAAAACTGCTTCAACATCTGGTTGTCCACAATCGATCGCTACCATCACTGATGTTTGTATTGGAATGGTTTGATCTAACTGATGCTGTGCTGGCATTGTTTCAGCATATGTCAATTCCACTGGCTCTTGTTGGAGTTCTTCAATGTGGACAATATCGTTCTTTAGATTCACATCTATGTAATCTAATGTGAATTGTCATTTCTGAGATGTTGTAGAACGCTTGCATACTCTAACGAGCTCAGCAATATTATCACATTCGATCACACAACCTCTGCCATGTAATGCCGCACGTGCACCTTTCGCGCCGCATGAATGCGAGTCTGTGAAGTAGTACTTGTTATCATAGTGCATTACTCCCAATGACTTCGACTCAGCTATTAGGATTCCAGCTTTGTGTTCTTGGAATAGTGCTTCAATCGCATCACATAATGGCTGTATTCCTAAACGTACTTATGCAAAGCAGTGCTGCGCCCCCAATGCTCTACTGATTTATTTTCTGAGTGCTAATGCGATGCATTGCATAAATCAGGTTGGCAACACTTTTTAGTTTGGGAACGCACTGGATGCTCAACATTGCTTTCACAAAATGGAAATTGTAAAAAACTACATAATTACTACTTATTCAAAACATTTTTGCATTTGAGTAGCGAATAACTTCCCAGCAACTCTAAATTAATTGTAAAATTGAGAAAAAGGAGGCGAAATTTAATCGCGTCTTAAAAGTTTCAGTGAAGCCGAAAAAACATAACCTAACTAATCAATAAAATTATATAAAAAAAACTTTTTAAAAATAAGCTTTAATTTATTTAATGTACTAAAAAGTAGAAAATAAATGGTTTTTAAGTCACCTGTATCTTACTATCCATAAAAGCTTGGGGCGCTCATGTGTTCAATATTTGTCAAACAGTTACCACAATATTTTATTTAAATAATTTTTTGCAAATAGATTCTAGTAATGAAAGATATTTTGAATATGGATATTGAGCGCACAAGCTTTTATTGATAGTAAGATACAGGTGACTTAAAAACCATTTATTTTCTACTTTTTAGTACATTAAATAAATTAAAGCTTATTTTTAAAAAGTTTTTTTTATATAATTTTATTTTCTACTTTTTAGTCTTCCATAAATTCAATTTTAGAGCTCTGAAATTTTTCACAAAAAGAATTTAAAACTTGCAGAGCAGTACACAATATTTAGGGTATTCACAGTGTCTCCTATCGTCATATCCTCAATTTAACAAATAATACGGCTGTGATCGACCCTAATATTCGTGGCATATTTGTGACGCGGTGAGTTGTTGCTATTTTGCCAGCAGGGCGCGGCAAGTAAGTTCCTATCGTTTTTCATTGATGTGTGGTGTACCTATAATTATAAACTGAAGCCCAAGTGTGTAGTTGCTTGAAAAGTGCCACGCCCCTTGTCCTACGCCCATAAATTTTTCCAGTGGAACGACACATCCAAGAGGCGACTGCATACGAAATTTCAATGCTGCACGACCTTTAGTTCCAAAGCTATTCTATATAAACGATTTTGTTTGTATGGGCGGTGCCACGCCCCCTTATCCAGTGCCCGCCTTATTTTCTCAGTAGAAGGATATGGATATGTAGTAAGTTCCTACCGAGTTTCATTGATGTGTGATTTGTAGTTCTAAAGTTATACACACGCCCCTTATCCTACGCCCATATAATTTTACCAGTGGGACGACACATCCAAGAGGCGACTGCATACGAAATTTCAATGCTGCACGACCTTTAGTTCCAAAGCTAATCGAGATCAAAAATTTTGTTTGTATGGGGGGTGCCACGCCCCCTTATCCTACGCCCATAAAATTTTACCAGTGGGACAACACATCCAAGAGGCGACTGCATACGAAATTTCAATACTGCACGACCTTTAGTTCCAAAGCTAATCGAGATCAAAAATTTTGTTTGTATGGGGGGTGCCACGCCCCCTTATCCAGTGCCCCCTTATTTTCTCAGTAGAAGGATATGGATATGTAGTAAGTTCCTACCGAGTTTCATTGATGTGTGATTTTTAGTTCTAAAGTTATACACAAATCTGGAGTTGATAAAAAAGTGCCACGCCCCTTATCCTACGCCCATAAAATTTTACCAGTGGGACAACACATCCAAGAGGCGACTGCATACGAAATTTCAATGCTGCACGACCTTTAGTTCCAAAGCTAATCGAGATCAAAAATTTTGTTTGTATGGGGGGTGCCACGCCCCCTTATCCTACGCCCATAAAATTTTACCAGTGGGACAACACATCCAAGAGGCGACTGCATACGAAATTTCAATACTGCACGACCTTTAGTTCCAAAGCTAATCGAGATCAAAAATTTTGTTTGTATGGGGGTGCCACGCCCCCTTATCCAGTGCCCCCTTATTTTCTCAGTAGAAGGATATGGATATGTAGTAAGTTCCTACCGAGTTTCATTGATGTGTGATTTTTAGTTCTAAAGTTATACACAAATCTGGAGTTGATAAAAAAGTGCCACGCCCCTTATCCTACGCCCATAAAATTTTACCAGTGGGACAACACATCCAAGAGGCGACTGCATACGAAATTTCAATGCTGCACGACCTTTAGTTCCAAAGCTAATCGAGATCAAAAATTTTGTTTGTATGGGGGGTGCCACGCCCCCTTATCCTACGCCCATAAAATTTTACCAATGGGACGACACATCCAAGAGGCGACTGCATACGAAATTTCAATGCTGCACGACCTTTAGTTCCAAAGCTAATCGAGATCAAAAATTTTGTTTGTATGGGGGGTGCCACGCCCCCTTATCCAGTCACCCCTTATTTTCTCAGTAGAAGGATATTGATATGTAGTAAGTTGCTACCGAGTTTCATTGATGTGTGATGTGTAGTTCTAAAGTTATACACAAATCTGGAGTTTATAAAAAAGTGCCACGCCCCTTATCCTACGCCCATAAAATTTATTGATTCATGTATTGGGCTCTAGATTAGGCATGTATGCAAAGTTTCAGATCTCTAAGTAGTCGGGAAGTGGGTGAAAAATTGATTCCTAGATTTGACGACATACATACCTGATTTGAAGTTAATATAAAGCTTATAACTTATAAAAAGCATCAACAAAATTTGTGATGAGCAGTTTGCGCATTCGATGCTTATCGACAACTTGATGCCTGCGTTTAGGAACAGGGTGCACGTGCAAACTTTTTATGTTTGCGTTTAGGAACATACTGCTTTGTACTTATGCAGCGCAACTGACGTTTAGGAATACAGCCAATTTCTTGGCGCCTGATTCAGGATCATTGACCGAATCTCGTAAGCTACCATAGAGAGCTGGTAATTCATCGTATTCGATCGAGAATGACTGTTTGAACATTATAAAGTCTCTCTTGATAACATCGAAGTTTCTTACTAGTAGGTGGCCATTTGGATCGATTGGTTCCATAGATAGATGTTGATTTGTGAGGATTCGGATTTCTTCGTACTTCCCATCACCCTGAATCATATTCTCGTTCAGTACGTTAGGCTTCCATGCTTTTGGGGGAAGTATGATTGCTCGCACGATGTTTGCTAATGCTATTGCACAACACTGAACACCAGCATAGCTTGATGTGAAGACTTCTTGATTTCCTTGGTGCCACGATGCTCTTAGAATTCGTCCGGTGTCACTTATTGGCGTGTAAGCACTTATTTCTTGTATATGATCTTCTTCTGAAGTATCTTGCTCAGCGATCCTCACAATGTCTTGGTCCGGTGAATTTGACTACTTTGACAAAGGCATGGATTCTTGCCAACATTCGTTGTTCTGGTTGTGACAACAATCTTATTGATTCTGGAATAGCACCAGGATTTAGATTGTTCCAGTAAGCCTTCGATGGTGGTGTGTTTTTGTTGCTCGTTAAATGTTTCTTGCATCGATGACATAAGAGCAACTGTTGTCTGCTACTCAATTCATGGGGCAAGTATAGAGCTGTTGTTATATTAACGTTCCACTTGGTAACTTGATTTGGATAGCATCTCTTGGTACAAACTTCGCAGATGTTATCGCAGAAGGTGTTGATGGTTCGAACGAAAGTATCGATGCTTGCGTTAGCCTGTGTATGTTGCTGTCTGTCTTTTTCTATGCGCACTTCCCGTTGATTAGGTGTTTCCAATGCTCTTTTTTGCGACTTATGTTTTCGCATTGTTTCCATGCGCACTTCCCGTTGATTGGGTGTTTCCAATGCTTTTTTTTGCGACTTAAGTTTTCGCATTGTTTCTATGCGCACTTCCCGTTGATTAGGTGTTTCCAATGCTCTTTTTTGCGACGTATGTTTTCGCTTTGTTTCTGTGCGAGCTTGATGTTTTTCAGGTGCTTCCAATGCACGGGCTTGTGATATAACAAGACAATTTCTATTAAGTCTTAAACGCTTAGCTGTATAATCTTCATCAGCTAGCTTTTCCTGACGTTTAATTTTCGCTTTTTCCAAACGCCTATTTCTTTGCGTTGAGGACTCTTTCAACCTCCCACTACCGTCCCTTTTTCCACTTCCGTTTCTTCCAGAGTCCATGTTGATGCTGCAAACTAGATTTAACTGAAGGTTGTCTTATTTCTTATATTCCAATTGCAAATAAGTAAATAGACACAAAAAAGTCATAAAAAGATTTTTATTACTGCCTGTTTCTAAAGAATTGTTTCCAACTCCTTTAATCGTTTTATTTAAAAATCAAATTCAAATTCTCAAAAGTAAGAGCTCCAATGCATGTGCGTTTGCAACGAATAACTGAAAGCAATAGAGCAAAGCGAGCTTCTGTGCTGCAGTGCTTCTTCTTCCCTGTTGTGCTCTGATTGGCTGTTGCTGAAATTAATTCTATTTAATTTAATAGGAGTAGTTTTCCTTGCCCGTCTGGTCTTTTCTTGGTTTTCGTTGGTTTCGGTTTCGCAACGCAACAACACTTTCTTAAGCTTTGTTGGTACACTTTTGCGACACTTATCTTCAACGCAAATTCTGTTGTTGTCTTGCGCATGGTTTCGATGGAATGATTGTGCAGCTGTGGAATGAGAAGCACTTGAAAAAATTTTTGCTTATTAAGTTTGAAATTTAAATTATGCCAACTTTGCAAAATAAAGAGCCTATCTTCAGAAAAAAAGTGGGGAAATTGATTTTTTTTTACTGGGAAATTGATTTGGATTATTTATTGGGAGGATCATGAGAGATTTAAATGAATTTTGAGTTATTAAGTTTGGTTTTTTATAACATATAACACACAATTCGTTTTTATAGTGTACATATTGATCACAATTGTTTTTTCTGTTTTATCATAATAAAGTTTCTATGGGTTGGTGTTTTCTCTTCCAAAAGGAACTTTTGGGTAGCAATGTTTTATGGGATTCCCCTACATACAGAACAGGCAAATTGAAATTTTTACTCCTTGTTCAAAAATACTTAGGTATCCAAATTTTTTCTGAGTCGACTTTTCTTTACGATTTTTTGTTCTTATGAGCTTTTAAAAAATTTTGGAACGTATCCCTAATTATGCAATGTAATTTATGTCTATTTCTATGCGATTTTTCAGTTTTATGCGCTTTTTGAAAATAATGGAACACATCCCTATTTTTACTATACATTAGTGTATTTTTTTATGCGATTTCCTTTTGTGCGTTCAGTTGTGGAACGCATCCACCGCATAAAAAGAGAATTGACAGTATATCAATTTATGTATACAATTTTGCATGCATCCCTTTCAACCCTATTTCTGCGTCTTCATTGTCGCTGTCTTCAAGAAGCGCACGCAACGGCAGCATAATTTGAGCGTTTGTTTACATTTTTTATACAAATTTGTCTGGGATAATAAGTCCATTGGTTTGTGTGTGTGTTTCCTGCGAATTTTTTGCCTTTTAAATTTTTAGGTTTTTTTATGTCGCGCCGACTGCGGCTAGACATGCAGGTGTTCATTCATTCTTGATTTTAACGAAAATTTTGCAAATTTCAGTCCTTTTTGCTATTAGTGAAAATTATGCTTGTCTTTAAACTTTATCATTTAACTCAATACAATTTTTCTGAATTATGGTTTGTTCAATCATATTTCATATATGTTTACTTGATTAAACATTATTTTCGGATTTTTCAAATACTTTTTATCAATATTTTTTTCAGGATTTATATTTATTCCTGAAAAATCTTCTTAATGATCTCATGTAAAATATCAATTTACGCATACATAAGTATATGTACACACATATGTAATATATAACTTTAAAAATTTTTTAGGCGGTTTTATGCATGTCGCTGAATGGAAAAAAGAAAGTGGGATGTAGCGTGCACCTTTTCTCTGAAGCAACGGAAATAGTTTCGTTATTATGATGGCAATGTCGACATTGTATGCTCCTACACACATTAACTCGTCAAGTCAATGGAGAGCGTCATTTTAATGAGAAGCGAACAATTGAAGAATTGATTACATACATACATATGTATCTTCAAGTGATCAGTAACATGCATACGTGACGTCGAAATTACCATCAGAATATCTTTGCTTTAACCCTCTAACCGGTAAGGCCGCCCTGAGGCAGCTATCTATAAATGCTGAACCATTTCAAAACTGTAAATTTGTTTGGCACAAATTGTATTGACTTCCTTCACTAATGCATTTATTGACGTTTTGATCGTGATTTGAACGCGATCAGATTTTTTATTTCACTTTTATCGTAATTTTAGTGCGAGAAAACAATTTGAGAAGAGCAAAAATTATTGCACGTGAAAAAATATTTTATAGGGACGATTAAGCAATCTTCCAATAGACCGATTTCATTGAAAATTTAGGGGTGAGTTTCTACAGTCGTGTACTTTCCATTAAAATATTTAGTATCTTTCAAAAAATAAAAGCTTATGTTTTAGAAGCGAAAATGAAATAGCAGCGTCAGGGCAGCTATGCCGGTTTAAGCCAACTTTTTTTGCACTCTATTTTTCATTCATAGTCATCATTTTGTCCATTGTTTTCATAGAAAGGGAGGGTAAATACCAGATTTTCAGACATAAAAGATTCAAACTATCAGATATTTCCGATAAATAGTTGGTGTAGCTCAGGGAAACACGGTGGAAACCGATGATAAACTCCGATAAAACCGATAAATTCAAATTTCAAATCTCATGCAGAAGAAATTCGTCACTATATTGGAATCCTAATGCACATTGTCTACGATATCCATACTTGAATACCTGCTGGGGCAAAGACGAAATCCACAAACGGTTGGACACAGTACCAAAAGCTGCTCGCCTGCGACAATATCTTCCCAATAAGCCACATAAATGGGGAATAAAGTTGTTTGTGGTGTGCTATTCTAACGGCATTGCTTATCGCTTCGAAATTTATATTGATACAGGTGATAATTTGATTTTGCTAAGCATACCCGATCTTGGAAGCACTCCGAACAGTGTTGTGCGTTTGTCACAACCAAACCAAACTTTGCCCGTCATAGACTTTTCTTCAAGAATTTTTATACCACGCTACCTTGATTGATATATCTGTGGTCATATGCAATAACGACTTAAGTCGACTTAAGACGAAATTGAGTTGACGTTACCACTGTATTCCTGACGTTGATGCGCATATTTTGTTCAAACCCCGGTATCTGTACCCATTTCAGAAAAAAAGTTATTTAAAAAAAACACATGCACTTATGTTGCTGTGCACACTGCATTTTCAAATTTCGAATTGCATTTTCTCGAAACAGTTGTTTTCGACTTAAGTCGTTATTGCATATGACCACAGATATATAGAGGAATCTATAGCTTTGGTACGGTGAGAGTCAACAGAATTCCTAACTGGAAGTTTCCTTCAGACAAGGAAATAAAGGCTGAAATAAAATTATATAAAAAAAAACTTTTTAAAAATAAGCTTTAATGTACTAAAAAGTAGAAAATAAGTTGTTTCCAAGTCACCTGTATCTTACTATTAATAAAAGCTTGGGGCGCTCATGTGTTCAATATTTGTCAAACAGTTACCACAATATTTTATTTAAATAATTTTTTGCAAATAGATTCTAGTAATGAAAGATATTTTGAATATGGATATTGAGCGCACAAGCTTTTATTAATAGTAAGATACAGGTGACTTGGAAACAACTTATTTTCTACTTTCTAGTACATTAAAGCTTATTTTTAAAAAGTTTTTTTTTATATAATTTTATTTTCTACTTTTTAGTCTTCCATAAATTCAATTTTAGAGCTCTGAAATTTTTCGCAAAAAGAATTATATTATCTAGTGTCTTGCGTGTGATCTCATTGATGTTTTCTGACACTTCCAAAACTGCTTCAACATCTGGTTGTCCACAATCGATCGCTACCATCACTGATGTTTGTATTGGAATGGTTTGATCTAACTGATGCTGTGCTGGCATTGTTTCAGCATATGTCAATTCCACTGACTCTTGTTGGAGTTCTTCAATGTGGACAATATCGTTCTTTAGATTCACATCTATGTAATCTAATGTGAATTGTCTGTTCTGAGATGTTGTAGAACGCTTGCATACTCTAACGAGCTCAGCAATATTATCACATTCGATCACACAACCTCTGCCATGTAATGCCGCACGTGCACCTTTCGCGCCGCATGAATGCGAGTCTGTGAAGTAGTACTTGTTATCATAGTGCATTACTCCCAATGACTTCGACTCAGCTATTAGGATTCCAGCTTTGTGTTCTTGGAATAGTGCTTCAATCGCATCACATAATTTCTTGGCGCCTGATTCAGGATCATTGACCGAATCTCGTAAGCTACCATAGAGAGCTGGTAATTCATCGTATTCGATCGAGAATGACTGTTTGAACATTATAAAGTCTCTCTTGATAACATCGAAGTTTCTTACTAGTAGGTGGCCATTTGGATCGATTGGTTCCATAGATAGATGTTGATTTGTGAGGATTCGGATTTCTTCGTACTTCCCATCACCCTGAATCATATTCTCGTTCAGTACGTTAGGCTTCCATGCTTTTGGGGGAAGTATGATTGCTCGCACGATGTTTGCTAATGCTATTGCACAACACTGAACACCAGCATAGCTTGATGTGAAGACTTCTTGATTTCCTTGGTGCCACGATGCTCTTAGAATTCGTCCGGTGTCACTTATTGGCGTGTAAGCACTTATTTCTTGTATATGATCTTCTTCTGAAGTATCTTGCTCAGCGATCCTCACAATGTCTTGGTCCGGTGAATTTGACTACTTTGACAAAGGCATGGATTCTTGCCAACATTCGTTGTTCTGGTTGTGACAACAATCTTATTGATTCTGGAATAGCACCAGGATTTAGATTGTTCCAGTAAGCCTTCGATGGTGGTGTGTTTTTGTTGCTCGTTAAATGTTTCTTGCATCGATGACATAAGAGCAACTGTTGTCTGCTACTCAATTCATGGGGCAAGTATAGAGCTGTTGTTATATTAACGTTCCACTTGGCAACTTGATTTGGATAGCATCTCTTGGTACAAACTTCGCAGATGTTATCGCAGAAGGTGTTGATGGTTCGAACGAAAGTATCGATGCTTGCGTTAGCCTGTGTATGTTGCTGTCTGTCTTTTTCTATGCGCACTTCCCGTTGATTAGGTGTTTCCAATGCTCTTTTTTGCGACTTATGTTTTCGCATTGTTTCCATGCGCACTTCCCGTTGATTGGGTGTTTCCAATGCTTTTTTTTGCGACTTAAGTTTTCGCATTGTTTCTATGCGCACTTCCCGTTGATTAGGTGTTTCCAATGCTCTTTTTTGCGACGTATGTTTTCGCTTTGTTTCTGTGCGAGCTTGATGTTTTTCAGGTGCTTCCAATGCACGGGCTTGTGATATAACAAGACAATTTCTAAGTCTTAAACGCTTAGCTGTATAATCTTCATCAGCTAGCTTTTCCTGACGTTTAATTTTCGCTTTTTCCAAACGCCTATTTCTTTGCGTTGAGGACTCTTTCAACCTCCCACTACCGTCCCTTTTTCCACTTCCGTTTCTTCCAGAGTCCATGTTGATGCTGCAAACTAGATTTAACTGAAGGTTGTCTTATTTCTTATATTCCAATTGCAAATAAGTAAATAGACACAAAAAAGTCATAAAAGGATTTTTATTACTGCCTGTTTCTAAAGAATTGTTTCCAACTCCTTTAATCGTTTTATTTAAAAATCAAATTCAAATTCTCAAAAGTAAGAGCTCCAATGCATGTGCGTTCGCAACGAATAACTGAAAGCAATAGAGCAAAGCGAGCTTCTGTGCTGCAGTGCTTCTTCTTCCCTGTTGTGCTCTGATTGGCTGTTGCTGAAATTAATTCTATTTAATTTAATAGGAGTAGTTTTCCTTGCCCGTCTGGTCTTTTCTTGGTTTTCGTTGGTTTCGGTTGAATAGCAGCGCTCCTCCTTGCCCGTCTGTCTCCGGAATATTAGTTGATGTATTTGATGTGATTTAATGTTATATCTATATAATATTGGTTGTGATGCATATATGTTGATAGGGGCCTAATTTATCTAGGTCCTTATATATTTTGTATTCCATAAATACAGCAAAAAAATAAATATAGCGATTAGCGGTTTGGCATGAATTTTAATTTCTGTACAGTGTCGTCAAAGAACATGAAAAACTTTATTTCGCGGGAATCTTCCTTAAAAATGAATGAATGCATGTATGCAAAGTTTCAGATCTCTAAGAGAGAAAACACACCAGATCAGTCAAAACAACTTTATCATCTACATACATATATTAACTTGTTCTTCCCTATCTGTGCTGTGATTGGCTGTTGCTCAATCTAATTCTATTTAATTTAATAGGAGTACTTTTCCTTGCCCGTCTGCCCTTTTCTTGATTTTCGTTGTTTTCGGTTGAATAGCAGCGCTCCTCCTTGCCCGTCTGTCCCCGGAACATTTGTTCATGTATTTGATGTAATTTATTTAATGATCTATATATGTACATATATATATGTATAATATTATTTGTAGGGGCCTAATTCAGATATAAATCTAGGTGATTACACATTTCGTATTCTATAAATACGGCAAGATTATATTAAATCAATAAAAGCTTGGGCGCTCATGTGTTCAATATTTGTCAACCAGTTACCACAATATTTTATTTAAATTATGTTTTGCAAATAGATTCTAGTAATGATAGATAAGTGTGAATATGGATATTGAGCGCACAAGCTTTTATTGATAGTAAGATACAGGCAAAGAACTTGAATAATAAAGAAGCTCCAGACATGCTTGGAGCTTTTTCGCCACGCAGAAACGCAATTGTCATCCCATAGTACTTCACGTATTATACGTGTGAGCCTGCATGTATGCGTAAGCAAGAGCTTGAGAACGGCAAGCCGAAAAGCAACGAGCGAAATGCTAAAATTCGGTCAGAGAATGCCGCAGCGTAAGGTTGTGCGGTTGTGCGAAGCATATTGCTCGCCTTTATGCGTTTTTGTTGTTGCTATGAGACAGCAAAGAAATTTTTTCATATTTCAGTCTGCCTGTCTGGCTGGTTGGCTGGCTTGGATTTCCTTGGAATTGGAATCGAAGCAGCGCCACGCCTGCTGCGTAGAAATATGTATTCTTTTTTGAATGGTACATTTGTATGTATGTATGAGCATTACATTTTCACACTTTTGCAGGTTCTTGGCTTGTAGCAAATTTGATTTTCATATGACAATTTTTCCTTTGTTTTTTCAGGATTTACTATTTATTGCTTCTTTACACCTATCAACTTTTCTATCACTTTTCATTTGCTTATTTTCTAGATTTTGCAGATAAAGATTTTTAAGGATCACATTAAATATACATATGTATGTACTGTCAATTCTCTTTTTATGCGAATTCGAAGTTATGCGGTTTTTCCATACGAGTTTTATGCGATTTTTTTTCATTATTTCGAAGTTATGCGTTTTTTCCTTTGAATTTTGTATGGCAGAGGTGCCCTAGCGCAACGCAACAACACTTTCTTAAGCTTTGTTGGTACACTTTTGCGACACTTATCTTCAACGCCAATTCTGTTGTTGTCTTGCGCATGGTTTCGATGGAATGAGTGTGCAGCTGTGGAATGAGAAGCACTTGAAAAAATTTTTGCTTATTAAGTTTGAAATTTAAATTATGCCAACTTTGCAAAATAAAGAGCCTATCTTCAGAAAAAAAGTGGGGAAATTGATTTTTTTACTGGGAAATTGATTTGGATTATTTATTGGGAGGATCATGAGAGATTTAAATAAATTTTGAGTTATTAAGTTTGGTTTTTATAACATATAACACACAATTCGTTTTTATAGTGTACATATTGAACACAATTGTTTTTTCTGTTTTATCATAATAAAGTTTCTATGGGTTGGTGTTTTCTCTTCCAAAAGGAACTTTTGGGTAGCAATGTTTTATGGGATTCCCCTACATACAGAACAGGCAAATTGAAATTTTTACTCTGTTCAAAAATACTTAGGTATCCAAATTTTTTCTGAGTCGACTTTTCTTTACGATTTTTTGTTCTTATGAGCTTTTAAAAAATTTTGGAACGTATCCTTAATTATGCAATGTAATTTATGTCTATTTCTATGCGATTTTTCAGTTTTATGCGCTTTTTAAAATAATGGAACACATCCCTATTTTTACTATACATTAGTGTATTTTTTTATGCGATTTCCTTTTGTGCGTTCAGTTGTGTGTTTCCTGCGAATTTTTTGCCTTTTCAATTTTTAGGTTTTTTTATGTCGCGCCGACTGCGGCTAGACATGCAGGTGTTTATTCATTCTTGATTTTAACGAAAATTTTGCAAATTTCAGTCCTTTTTGCTATTAGTGAAAATTATGCTTGTCTTTAAACTTTATCATTTAACTCAATACAATTTTTCTGAATTATGGTTTGTTCAATCATATTTCATATATGTTTACTTGATTAAACATTATTTTCGGATTTTTCAAATACATTTTATCAATATTTTTTTCAGGATTTATATTTATTCCTGAAAAATCTTCTTAATGATCTCATGTAAAATATCAATTTACGCATACATAAGTATATGTACACACATATGTAATATATAACTTTAAAAATTTTTTAGGCGGTTTTATGCATGTCGCTGAATGGAAAAAAGAAAGTGGGATGTAGCGTGCACCTTTTCTCTGAAGCAACGGAAATAGTTTCGTTATTATGATGGCAATGTCGACATTGTATGCTCCTACACACATTAACTCGTCAAGTCAATGGAGAGCGTCATTTTAATGAGAAGCGAACAATTGAAGAATTGATTACATACATACATATGTATCTTCAAGTGATCAGTAACATGCATACGTGACGTCGAAATTACCATCAGAATATCTTTGCTTTAACCCTCTAACCGGTAAGGCCGCCCTGAGGCAGCTATCTATAAATGCTGAACCATTTCAAAACTGTAAATTTGTTTGGCACAAATTGTATTGACTTCCTTCACTAATGCATTTATTGACGTTTTGATCGTGATTTGAACGCGATCAGATTTTTTATTTCACTTTTATCGTAATTTTAGTGCGAAAAAACAATTTGAGAAGAGCAAAAATTATTGCACGTGAAAAAATATTTTATAGGGACGATTAAGCAATCTTCCAATAGACCGATTTCATTGAAAATTTAGGGGTGAGTTTCTACAGTCGTGTACTTTCCATTAAAATATTTAGTATCTTTCAAAAAATAAAAGCTTATGTTTTAGAAGCGAAAATGAAATAGCAGCGTCAGGGCAGCTATGCCGGTTTAAGCCAACTTTTTTTGCACACTATTTTTCATTCATAGTCATCATTTTGTCCATTGTTTTCATAGAAAGGGAGGGTAAATACCAGATTTTAAGACATAAAGATTCAAACTATCAGATATTTCCGATAAATAGTTGGTGTAGCTCAGGGAAACACGGTGGAAACCGATGATAAACTCCGATAAAACCGATAAATTCAAATTTCAAATCTCATGCAGAAGAAATTCGTCACTATATTGGAATCCTAATGCACATGTCTGTCTACGATATCCATACTTGAATACCTGCTGGGGCAAAGACGAAATCCACAAACGGTTGGACACAGTACCAAAAGCTGCTCGCCTGCGACAATATCTTCCCAATAAGCCACATAAATGGGGAATAAAGTTGTTTGTGGTGTACTATTCTAACGGCATTGCTTATCGCTTCGAAATTTATATTGATACAGGTGATAATTTGATTTTGCTAAGCATACCCGATCTTGGAAGCACTCCGAACAGTGTTGTGCGTTTGTCACAACCAAACCAAACTTTGCCCGTCATAGACTTTTCTTCAAGAATTTTTATACCACGCTACCTTGATTGATATATCTGTGGTCATATGCAATAACGACTTAAGTCGACTTAAGACGAAATTGAGTTGACGTTACCACTGTATTCCTGACGTTGATGCGCATATTTTGTTCAAACCCCGGTATCTGTACCCATCTCAGAAAAAAAGTTATTTAAAAAAAACACATGCACTTATGTTGCTGTGCACACTGCATTTTCAAATTTCGAATTGCATTTTCTCGAAACAGTTGTTTTCGACTTAAGTCGTTATTGCATATGACCACAGATATATAGAGGAATCTATAGCTTTGGTACGGTGAGAGTCAACAGAATTCCTAACTGGAAGTTTCCTTCAGACAAGGAAATAAAGGCTGAAATAAAATTATATAAAAAAAAACTTTTTAAAAATAAGCTTTAATGTACTAAAAAGTAGAAAATAAGTTGTTTCCAAGTCACCTGTATCTTACTATTAATAAAAGCTTGGGGCGCTCATGTGTTCAATATTTGTCAAACAGTTACCACAATATTTTATTTAAATAATTTTTTGCAAATAGATTCTAGTAATGAAAGATATTTTGAATATGGATATTGAGCGCACAAGCTTTTATTAATAGTAAGATACAGGTGACTTGGAAACAACTTATTTTCTACTTTTTAGTACATTAAAGCTTATTTTTAAAAAGTTTTTTTTTATATAATTTTATTTTCTACTTTTTAGTCTTCCATAAATTCAATTTTAGAGCTCTGAAATTTTTCGCAAAAAGAATTTTAAACTTGCAGAGCAGTACACAATATGTAGGGTATTCACAGTGTTTCCTATCGTCATATGTCATATCCTCAATTTAACAAATAATACGTGGCATATTTGTGACGCGGTGAGTTGTTGCTATTTTGCCAGCAGGGCGCGGCAAGTAAGTTCCTATCGTTTTTCATTCATTTGTGGTGTACCTATAATTATAAACTGAAGCCCAAGTGTGCAGTTGCTTGAAAAGTGCCACGCCCCTTGTCCTACGCCCATAAAATTTTACCAGTGGGACGACACATCCAAGAGGCGACTGCATACGAAATTTCAATGCTGCAAGACCTTTAGTTCCAAAGCAAATCGAGATCAAAAATTTTGTTTGTATGGGGGTGCCACGTCCCCTTATCCTACGCCCATAAAATTTTACCAGTGGGACGACACATCCAAGCGGCGATTGCATGCGAAATTTCAATGCTGCACGACCTTTAGTTCCAAAGCTAATCAAGATCAAAAATTTTGTTTGTATGGGGGGTGCCACGCCCCCTTATCCAGTGCCCGCCTTATTTTCTCAGTAGAAGGATATGGATATGTAGTAAGTTCCTACCGAGTTTCATTGATGTGTGATGTGTAGTTCTAAAGTTATACACGAATCTGGAGTTGATAAAAAAGTGCCACGCCCCTTATCCTACGCCCATACAATTTTACCAGTGGGACGACACATCCAAGAGGCGACTGCATACGAAATTTCAATGCTGCACGACCTTTAGTTCCAAAGCTAATCGAGATCAAAAATTTTGTTTGTATGGGGGGTGCCACGCCCACTTGTCCACTGCCCGTCTTATTTTCCCAGTAGAAGGATATGGATATGTGGTAAGTTCCTACCGAGTTTCATTGATGTGTGATGTGTAGTTCTAAAGTTATACACGAATCTGGAGTTGATAAAAAAGTGCCACGCCCCTTATCCTACGCCCATAAAATTTTACCAGTGGGACGACACATCCAAGAGGCGACTGCATACGAAATTTCAATGCTGCACGACCTTTAGTTCCAAAGCAAATCGAGATCAAAAATTTTGTTTGTATGGGGGGTGCCACGTCCCCTTATCCTACGCCCATACAATTTTACCAGTGGGACGACACATCCAAGAGGCGATTGCATACGAAATTTCAATGCTGCACGACCTTTAGTTCCAAAGCTAATCGAGATCAAAAATTTTGTTTGTATGGGGGGTGCCACGCCCCCTTATCCAGTGCCCGCCTTATTTTCTCAGTAGAAGGATATGGATATGTAGTAAGTTCCTACCGAGTTTCATTGATGTGTGATGTGTAGTTCTAAAGTTATACACGAATCTGGAGTTGATAAAAAAGTGCCACGCCCCTTATCCTACGCCCATACAATTTTACCAGTGGGACGACACATCCAAGAGGCGACTGCATACGAAATTTCAATGCTGCACGACCTTTAGTTCCAAAGCAAATCGAGATCAAAAATTTTGTTTGTATGGGGGGTGCCACGCCCACTTGTCCACTGCCCGTCTTATTTTCCCAGTAGAAGGATATGGATATGTAGTAAGTTCCTACCGAGTTTCATTGATGTGTGATGTGTAGTTCTAAAGTTATACACGAATCTGGAGTTGATAAAAAAGTGCCACGCCCCTTATCCTACGCCCATAAAATTTTACCAGTGGGACGACACATCCAAGAGGCGACTGCATACGAAATTTCAATGCTGCACGACCTTTAGTTCCAAAGCAAATCGAGATCAAAAATTTTGTTTGTATGGGGGGTGCCACGTCCCCTTATCCTACGCCCATAAAATTTTACCAGTGGGACGACACATCCAAGAGGCGATTGCATACGAAATTTCAATGCTGCACGACCTTTAGTTCCAAAGCTAATCGAGATCAAAAATTTTGTTTGTATGGGGGGTGCCACGCCCCCTTATCCAGTGCCCCTTATTTTCTCAGTAGAAGGATATGGATATGTAGTAAGTTCCTACCGAGTTTCATTGATGTGTGATGTGTAGTTCTAAAGTTATACACGAATCTGGAGTTGATAAAAAAGTGCCACGCCCCTTATCCTACGCCCATAAAATTTTACCAGTGGGACGACACATCCAAGAGGCGACTGCATACGAAATTTCAATGCTGCACGACCTTTAGTTCCAAAGCAAATCGAGATCAAAAATTTTGTTTGTATGGGGGGTGCCACGTCCCTTATCCTACGCCCATAAAATTTTACCAGTGGGACGACACATCCAAGAGGCGATTGCATACGAAATTTCAATGCTGCACGACCTTTAGTTCCAAAGCTAATCGAGATCAAAAATTTTGTTTGTATGGGGGGTGCCACGCCCCCTTATCCAGTGCCCCTTATTTTCTCAGTAGAAGGATATGGATATGTAGTAAGTTCCTACCGAGTTTCATTGATGTGTGATGTGTAGTTCTAAAGTTATACACGAATCTGGAGTTGATAAAAAAGTGCCACGCCCCTTATCCTACGCCCATAAAATTTTACCAGTGGGACGACACATCCAAGAGGCGACTGCATACGAAATTTCTATGCTGCACAACCTTTAGTTCCAAAGCAAATCGAGATCAAAAATTTTGTTTGTATGGGGGGTGCCACGTCCCCTTATCCTACGCCCATAAAATTTTACCAGTGGGACGACACATCCAAGAGGGGATTGCATACGAAATTTCAATGCTGCACGACCTTTAGTTCCAAAGCTAATCGAGATCAAAAATTTTGTTTGTATGGGGGGTGCCACGCTCCCTTATCCAGTGCCCGCCTTATTTTCTCAGTAGAAGGATATGGATATGTAGTAAGTTCCTACCGAGTTTCATTGATTTGTGATGTGTAGTTCTAAAGTTATACACGAATCTGGAGTTGATAAAAAAGTGCCACGCCCCTTATCCTACGCCCATAAAATTTTACCAGTGGGACGACACATCCAAGAGCCGACTGCATACGAAATTTCAATGCTGCACGACCTTTAGTTCCAAAGCTAATCGAGATCAAAAATTTTGTTTGTATGGGGGGTGCCACGCTCCCTTATCCAGTGCCCCTTATTTTCTCAGTAGAAGGATATGGATATGTAGTAAGTTCCTACCGAGTTTCATTGATGTGTGATGTGTAGTTCTAAAGTTATACACAAATTTGGAGTTTATAAAAAAGTGCCACGCCCCTCGTCCTACGCCCATAAAATTTATTGATTCGTGTATTGGGCTCTAGATTAGGCATGTATGCAAAGTTTCAGATCTCTAAGTAGTCGGGAAGTGGGTGAAAAATTGATTACTAGATTTGACGACATACCGCTGACATACCGACAGAAAGTGAAGTTAATATAAAGCTTATAAAAGAGGTGGATTTAATGGATAGGCTTATGGACCATTATCATATTTGAGCTAAGAATCAAAATCCATTTATTCAACTTTTTAATCAACAAATCGATATGGCTGCTAAAAATTCATATATTTTATATCGCTGTATGCATTCAGAAAAATCCAATGATTCAAGCGATAATACCGCTGCAGGTAGAATGTTATTGAAGCTACCAGAATTTTGTGTAGAAATTGCGGCTGGTCTTGTTGCGTACAAAGAGAGAGACGTTTTATTGGTCGACAACAAGCAAGTTCATCACAAGCGAGTGCTACTGGCATTGGCACAAAATCAAAACATCCCGTTGATGACATCCATTACGATAATCATGACAACTTTCTAGTCTGGTTGAGTAAAATGGCTTCAGAAATGCAAATTCTGCAAATCATCGCAAACGCCGTTTTTGCAAAAATTCAATCATCATTTATGCTGATCGAATGCAAAAAACTGTTTCTATGATTATCTTTATAGAAAATAATATAAATCTTGCTTCTTCAGTTTTATTTTCCTTAATTTTTCTAATTTTTTCTCAATAAAAACGACCGCGTAAATAAATTTTTCTGAAAAGAAACCACAGCATATAACCAAATACAACAGACTTTTTTTATACCTTAACCGGCATAGCTGCCCTGAGGCAGCCTTTCTTATTTCTCACCTGGCGACTAAACTATATGAGCAATTTACCTGCGGATCTTGAATTCTTATTATTTAGAGGGTAACCTACCCGGAAAAAAATTATTTGCTCAATTTTTTTCAGTTTTACAGTTTTGCCGGTTAGAGGGTTAATTTGAAATATAAAAATCGATTAGGTATTGTAAATACTAGGGTGACCGCTAATGATATGGGAACATTTTTTTTCCGAATTTTGTTGACGGCACCTCCACAAAATGATGAGCCTTAGCAGATTTTAAGGTAGCCAAAGTTTGGGCACGATTGGAGCATGTTAACCCGTGCCGCAAGGCGCTCAAAGTTTGAAAAAACGCGATTTTTGGCTTAATTGGGACGAAGATTCGGTCAAAAACGTCCCAATTCAGCCAAAAATCGCGTTTTTTCAAACTTTGAGCGCCTTGCGGCACGGGTTAACATGCTCCAATCGTGCCCAAACTTTGGCTACCTTAAAATCTGCTAAAGCTCATCATTTTGTGGGGGTGCCGTCAACAAAATTCGGAAAAAAAAATTTTCCCATATCATTAGCGGTCACCCTAGTATTTACAATACCTAATCGATTTTTATATTTCAAATTAAAGCAAAGATATTCTGATGGTAATTTCGACGTCACGTATGCATGCTACTGATCACTTGAAGATACATATGTATGTATGTAATCAATTCTTCAATTGTTCGCTTCTCATTAAAATGACGCTCTCCATTGACTTGACGAGTTAATGTATGTAGGAGCATACAATGTCGACATTGCCATCATAATAACGAAACTATTTCCGTTGCTTCAGAGAAAAGGTGCACGCTACTTCCCACTTTCTTTTTTCCATTCAGCGACATGCATAAAACCGCCTAAAAAATTTTTAAAGTTATATATTACATATGTATGTACATATACTTATGTATGCGTAAATTGATATTTTACATGAGATCATTAAGAAGATTTTTCAGGAATAAATATAAATCCGGAAAAAAATATTGATAAAAAGTATTTGAAAAATCTGAAAATAATGTTTAATCAAGTAAACATATATGAAATATGATTGAACAAACCATAATTCAGAAAAATTGTATTGAGTTAAATGATAAAGTTTAAAGACAAGCATAATTTTCACTAATAGCAAAAAGGACTGAAATTTGCAAAATTTTCGTTAAAATCAAGAATGAATGAACACCTGCATGTCTAGCCGCAGTCGGCGCGACATAAAAAAAACCTAAAAATTGAAAAGGCAAAAAATTCGCAGGAAACACACACACAAACCAATGTACTTATTATCCCAGACAAATTTGTATAAAAAATGTAAACAAACGCTCAAATTATGCTGCCGTTGCGTGTGCTTCTTGAAGACAGCGAAATAGGGTTGAAAGGGATGCATGCAAAATTGTATACATAAATTGATATACTGTCAATTCTCTTTTTATGCGGTGGATGCGTTCCACAACTGAACGCACAAAAGGAAATCGCATAAAAAAATACACTAATGTATAGTAAAAATAGGGATGTGTTCCATTATTTTAAAAAGCGCATAAAACTGAAAAATCGCATAGAAATAGACATAAATTACATTGCATAATTAAGGATACGTTCCAAAATTTTTTAAATGCTCATAAGAACAAAAAATCGTAAAGAAAAGTCGACTCAGAAAAAATTTGGATACCTAAGTATTTTTGAACAAGGAGTAAAAATTTCAATTTGCCTGTTCTGTATGTAGGGGAATCCCATAAAACATTGCTACCCAAAAGTTCCTTTCAATTGTGTTCAATATGTACACTATAAAAACGAATTGTGTGTTATATGTTATAAAAAACCAAACTTAATAACTCAAAATTCATTTAAATCTCTCATGATCCTCCTAATAAATAATCCAAATCAATTTCCCAGTAAAAAAATCAATTTCCCCACTTTTTTTCTGAAGATAGGCTCTTTATTTTGCAAAGTTGGCATAATTTAAATTTCAAACTTAATAAGCAAAAATTTTTTCAAGTGCTTCTCATTCCACAGCTGCACACTCATTCCATCGAAACCATGCGCAAGACAACAACAGAATTGGCGTTGAAGATAAGTGTCGCAAAAGTGTACCAACAAAGCTTAAGAAAGTGTTGTTGCGTTGCGCTAGGGCACCTCTGCCATACAAAATTCAAAGGAAAAAACGCATAACTTCGAAATAATGAAAAAAAATCGCATAAAACTCGTATGGAAAAACCGCATAACTTCGAATTCGCATAAAAAGAGAATTGACAGTACATACATATGTATATTTAATGTGATCCTTAAAAATCTTTATCTGCAAAATCTAGAAAATAAGCAAATGAAAAGTGATAGAAAAGTTGATAGGTGTAAAGAAGCAATAAATAGTAAATCCTGAAAAAACAAAGGAAAAATTGTCATATGAAAATCAAATTTGCTACAAGCCAAGAACCTGCAAAAGTGTGAAAATGTAATGCTCATACATACATACAAATGTACCATTCAAAAAAGAATACATATTTCTACGCAGCAGGCGTGGCGCTGCTTCGATTCCAATTCCAAGGAAATCCAAGCCAGCCAACCAGCCAGACAGGCAGACTGAAATATGAAAAAATTTCTTTGCTGTCTCATAGCAACAACAAAAACGCATAAAGGCGAGCAATATGCTTCGCACAACCTTACGCTGCGGCATTCTCTGACCGAATTTTAGCATTTCGCTCGTTGCTTTTCGGCTTGCCGTTCTCAAGCTCTTGCTTATGCATACATGCAGGCTCACACGTATAATGCCCGAAACACAATTGCGACCACAACGCAGACCGCTGCGGTATTCCGCATTTTGGAATGAGTAGTCTTATGAGAACGTCAGGAATGGAACAGAACGGCCGACGACCATCGCAAAACGCAACGAACGACGATAGAACTGGTTCTAATTTCACGCTGCGTCCAATTTAGGGTTGCATTTTCCCAACAGCCGCAGTAATGATTTCATTGAATTTCATTACAGCTGCTTATAAGTTTTCTATTTTTAGAAATTTGAGAGACTTCCTCGTTCTGGTTAATTTTAAGCGACCGAAGGAAACGCGACACGTTGGTCAAGTGGACAAACGCTTGGCCTCTGAAACGGAAGACCCGAGTTCAAATCTCAGGCGAGGCACATATAACATCTAATAGAATAGAGTACAATTATTTTTTTTTTTTATTATTTTTTGCATAACAGACCTGCCGAATCAGCATTGCTGCTACGGCCGTCATTTGGCCGACATGCCTACAGATAAAAGATACAAATAAGTCAACGGCCGTTTGAGCGGGCTATGATTTGATAATTATACGCCGATTTAATATCAAGGAATGAAAAAGTTTTAGTTTTTATTATTGAAAAGATTTGACGCAGTACAAAAGAAAATTCAAAGAGCAAGTGAACAGAAATTTCTCAAAGTAATTTCTCACATCAGTAGTGATGTCAGATATGCATATTGCTATCATTTAGGCTCAACAGGCCGTTTGCCGAATTTCGTTTACAGAGGCGTTCAATTGTATAGAAATTGAACTGCCGACGACCGTTGATTGCAGTTTGTTTACTGCGGCAGGCCAAAAAACGCATAGTTCTGCGAACGTGGTTGGTGTTGTGTTTCAGGCATAATGGCCGAGATCTAATGGTGCGTGCGTGCGCCACATTGCGCCATATTGCGCTGACAGCTAAGTTGAACTAGTGCAAACATATGAAGAGAGTGCCAATGAGCGGCGCGCTGAGCGCAGAGCGCAGAAAGTTGACCAACTTTCAACTTTTGCTGCACTCTTTTGCGCTGACAGCTCACATACACACTTTGTGGTTGCCATCAGTGTGAAAGAAAAGTGTGGGAGCTGAATATATTTTTAATTTATACTTATTTCAATCAATATTAGGTTTAAACGATATATACACAATATTAAAAGTTAATATAGCTATAAACTTGAGACGAAATATGTTCTGTAAACTATTTAAGAATGTTTACTGCTCAAGTTGTAAATTACCTTAGTGGGGTGACTCTTTTTGGAGCGCACGCATTCCGTGCATTGGAACAGTTCAAGTGCGCTTTAAATTTTTTCGCTTACGCACTGGCGCAATGTGGCGCACGCACGCACCATTAGAACTCGGCCATAATGCATGAAACAGAATACCGACCACGTTCGCAGAACTATGCGTTTTTTTGGCCTGCCGCAGTAAACAAACTGCAATCAACGGTCGTCGGCAGTTCAATTTCTATACAAATGAACGCCTCTGTAAACAAAATCCGGCAAACGGCCTGTTGAGCCTAAATGATAGCAATATGCATATCTGACATCACTACTGATGTGAGAAATTACTTTGAGAAATTTCTGTTCACTTGCTCTTTGAATTTCCTTTTGTACTGCGTCAAATCTTTTCATTTATAAAAACTAAAACTTTTTCATTCCTTGATATTAAATCGGCGTATAATTATCAAATCATAGCCCGCTCACACAGCCGTTGACTTATTTGTATCTTTTATCTGTAGGCATTTCTGCCAAATGACGGCCGTAGCAGCAATGCTGATTCGGCAGGTCTGTTATGCAAAAAATAATAATAAAAAAAAAATAATTGTACTCTGTTCTATTAGATGTTATGTGCCTCGCCTGAGATTTGAACTCGGGTCTTCCGTTTCAGCAGCCAAGCGTTTGTCCACTTGACCAACGTGTCGCGTTTCCTTCGGTCGCTTAAAATTAACCAGAACGAGGAAGTCTCTCAAATTTCTAAAAATAGAAAACTTATAAGCAGCTGTAATGAAATTCAATGAAATCATTACTGCGGCTGTTGGGAAAATACAACCCTAAATTGGACGCAGCGTGAAATTAGAACCAGTTCTATCGTCGGTCGTTCCGTTTTGCGATGGTCGTCGGCCGTTCTGTTCCATTCCTGACGTTCTCATAAGCCTACTCGTTTCAAAATGCGGAATAACGCAGCGGTCTACGTTTTGGTCGGTATTCTGTTTCATGCACAAAACGCAGACCGCTGCGTTATTCCGCATTTTGAAACGAGTAGGCTTATGAGAACGTCAGGAATGGAACAGAACGGCCGACGACCATGGCAAAACGCAACGAACGACGATAGAACTGGTTCTAATTTCACGCTGCGTCCAATTGGAGGGTAAGCTTAAATTTTGTCAAACGGAAGTACTAATTTTCATATTGGATTCTTATTGGATTCTTATTGTGAAACAGCGCCTCTGCCGGCAAATTGTAGTGATTTTAGTAAAACTGCCAATCCTGTGCACCAACCAACCAATCAAATATCTTATATCAACACCATCTGTTCGCAGTGAAACAGCGCCTCTGCCGACATATTGCAGTTAATATAGTATTATTCCCATCCTGTGTCCTGCGCACCTACCAACCAACCAAATAGCTTCTATCAACACCATCTGTTTGAAGTTTGGTTATTGTAATCCGAAAATAATGTGTAATCAAGTAAACAAACATGTATGAAAAATGATTGAACAAACCATAATTCAGGAAAATTGAATTGGGTTAAATGATAAAGTTTAAAGACAAGCATATTTTTCAGTAATAGCAAAAAGGACTGAAATTCATCAAAAATAATTCAAAAATTAATAACTACTCCGCACACGACGCGTATAAAGATATTGTCGTCATGACAAATTTAACGTTGACTTTTCATTCAAATTAAGAATGAATGAACAAGTTACTAAAAATTTTGGTAGGAAATAAGCAAATGAAAAACTACAGAAAAGTTGATAGGTGTAAAGAAGCAATAAATAGTAAATCCTGAAAAACAAGGGGAAAATTGTCAAATGAAAAGCAAATTTGCTACAAGGTAAGAACCTGCAAATGTGTGAAAATGTTCAAAAAAGGATATTTCTACGCAGCAGCCGCGGCGCAGCTTCGATTCTCTTCGAATATGCAAAGGCAATTCAAAGGAAATCGAAGCCAGCCAGACAGACTGTTTGTCTGTTCGCAGACAGACTGAAATATGAAACTCCGCCACATTGTGAAGAATATGAATAAATGAAATGAGCTATCGAACAGATGTTCAACTAGAATCATCGAAATTAAAGTGAGCGAGAAGCTCTAGAGACTAGAAGGTCGGCAGCTGCTTGCGGGAAGGAGTAAGAGCTATGAAAGGCTATCGGCGGCACTACAGAATCAATCGGTTTTCGAATATCAAGTGAACTTCGTGAAATATCGAAATGGAAGACAATTCAACTGCAACTTGCAGTCTGCAGGATGCTGAATAGTACAAATAATTGTAGCAGTGATTTGAATTGTAAATCTCTAAATTCACTCGCGCTGTAGGGCCATTTATTTATTTATTTAATATATATTTTAATAAATTTTCTCAGTAACGTTCAGCCGGTTTATGTGTTTCATGTTCAAATAAATACTGCGATCAATAAAAATAGCAACAATCAATCACTTTCGAAAAATTCTATTGTCAACGCCAATTACGATGTTATGCGATAAAATATGTTTCATAATTTTCAAACCATAAGCCTATTATTGGTACTTTAGAATCAAATATCACAATTTCTAATGCAACTGATGAAAATTATATTACTGAATTAAGTAAATAAAATTTCTACCATTAGAAGTGTTGAATTTATTTACATAAGACACCTAAACAATATAACATATATGTATGTATAATGATTATCAATCAAGGAAAGCACGAATTTAATTTAATTGTCCAAAAAAAGTTTTACTTCAGCCGTGTGGTCTAAGCGCACGTGATTTTTTTTTATTAGTTTTTATTAATGAAAAGATTTGACGCATTACAAAAGGAAATTCAAAGAACAAGTGAACAGAAATTTCTCAAAGTAATTTCTCACATCAGTAGTGATGTCAGATATGCATATTGCTATCATTTAGGCTCAACAGGCCGTTTGCCGGATTTTGTTTACAGAGGCGTTCAATTGTATAGAAATTGAACTACCGACGACCGTTTATTGCAGTTTGTTTACTGCGGCAGGCCAAAAAAACGCATAGTTCTGCGAACGTGGTCGGTATTCTGTTTCATGCATAATATGTACGTTACGTATTATGGGACGACAATTGCCAGTTTCTGCTTGGCGAAAAAGCTCCAAGCATGTCTGGAGATTCTTTATTATTCAAGTTCTTTGATACAGGTGACTTCGAAACAATTTATTTTCTACTTTTTAGTACATTAAAGCTTATTTTGAAAAGTTTTTTTTTTATATAATATTATTTTCTACTTTTTAGTCTCCCATAAATTAAATTTTAGAGCTCTGAAATTTTTCGCAAAAAGAATTTAAAACTTGCAGAGCAGTACACAATATTTAGGGTATTCACAGTGTTTCCTATCGTCATATGTCATATCCTCAATTTAACAAATAATACGGCTGTGATCGACCCTAATATTCGTGGCATATTTGTGGCGCGATGAGTTGTTGTTGTTTTGCTTGCAAGGCGCGGCGAGTAAGTTCCTATCGTTTTTCATTGATGTGTGGTGTGTAGTTCTAAAGTTATACACAAATCTGGAGTTGATAAAAAAGTGCCACGCCCCTTATCCTACGCCCATAAAATTTTACCAGTGGGGCGACACATCCAAGAGGCGACTGCATTCGAAATTTCAATGCTGCACGACCTTTAGTTCCAAAGCTAATCGAGATCAAAAATTTTGTTTGTATGGGGGGTGCCACGCCCCCTTATCCACCGCCCGTCTTATTTTCCCAGTGGAAGGATATGGATATGTAGTAAGTTCCTACCGAGTTTCATTGATGTGTGATGTGTAGTTCTAAAGTTATACACAAATTTGGAGTTGGTAAAAAAGTGCAACGCCCCTTATCCTACGCCCATAAAATTTTACCAGTGGGGCGCAACATCCCAGAGGCGACTGCATTCGAAATTTCAATGCTGCACGACCTTTAGTTCCAAAGCTAATCGAGATCAAAAATTTTGTTTGTATGGGGGGTGCCACGCCCCCTTATCCAGTGCCCGTCTTATTTTCTCAGTAGAAGGATATGGATATGTAGTAAGTTCCTACCGAGTTTCATTGATGTGTGATGTATAGTTCTAAAGTTATACACAAATCTGGAGTTGATAAAAAATGTGCCACGCCCCTTATCCTACGCCCATAAAATTTATTGATTCATGCATTGTCTTGGTGTTTACGCATGTATGCAAAGTTTCAGATCTCTAAGTAGTCGGGAAGTGGGTGAAAAATTGATTACTAGATTTGACGACCCACATACCGCGGACAGAAAGTTAAGTTAATATAAAGCTTATAAAAACAACTAAATAACCAAATATGGACATAGAATAATGTAGATATAGAATTTATAAGATACTAGCTGTCCCGGCAAACGTTGTTCTGCCCAAAATAATTATTTTATTCCAAGATTTGTTTTGAAATGTGTTTCAATGTATTTCAGGAAGAATATGCTTTCGTGAATATTTCTACCCCGACAACAGCTATTGGTTTAAATTTTGTCGACCACTTTCTGTCAACTTTAGTATTATATGGTGTGAATCTGAGCCAAATCGGTCCATAAATAAGAATTTTCGAAAAAACGCCACCGTGGCAACACTTAGGAAGGTCTAACATGAAAACAAACCATTCAGAGCACCTCACGAACATATATTGTGAGTATAAGGTCGATCGCTTCTGTGGTTCAGACGTGATGCTGCGACATACATACGCACAAACGTTTTTATATAATAAGAAGATAAGGCCAGTTTCACAGTGGATATTTAAATCTAATTTTCAAATTTGGTTTAAACCTAGTTAAACTTTCCTTGGGTTTCACAGTGCATTTATTTAAATACGGAATAACATGTGGCAACTTCGAATATTTGGCAATTGAAGGTCAATTGGCCAAAAACATATGTTCAAGTGTTGAATTATGGAGGCAGCGCTAAACAAACATTTTTCGGCCAGCGAAATTAGCGATTTGCCAAGACAGGATTAGGTACAAAGAATGCACAGTTTATATTAAGGGTATTCATTTAAGCAGATAATTCTGCACATTGCTCAAATTTATCAATTTATCAAGTGTGTTAAATGAACGCACTTGGCAAAGTGTTTGTGCAAATGGTGTTTGGCTGTCAAAAAGGAAAAAATTAAAATGCCGAGAATCAGTGAAAAAGTAAAGATTAATGCTGGAGCTGTTTGAAAAAAATTACTGTAACCCTTTTGCGTTTATTTTGATTGTTCAATACT
This sequence comes from Neria commutata, assembly GCA_963457695.1. Taxonomy (NCBI): domain Eukaryota; kingdom Metazoa; phylum Arthropoda; class Insecta; order Diptera; family Micropezidae; genus Neria; species Neria commutata. Next base: position 35,066,433 of record OY735245.1, read on the forward strand.
AAACTTTTATCATAATGTTAAAGATCATAGCTAAGCAGGGTTGCATTCGTTGCCGTCTAAGTTTACAAACATCGTGTGCACAGCGAAATCATTGGGCAAATTTATCACATTTGTGCAAATGAGCTTTCATACAAAATTTGACAATTCGTTTATCAGGTGATAAATTTGTCACGTTATCAGGCAATTGCGCGTTTAAATGAATACCCCTATTATTTATGTACTACGGTGCTATTTATATGTGCTATACCATGTAGTTTTGTGTTAATTTGATCTCTTATCAATTGCAATACTGTCCACATTCCGCATTCCGAATTGTTTCGGATTATGCAGTGGACATAATTTCGCGGTGCAAACCGATTGATGTCGGACAGAAGCGGCGACAGTGCGAAACTTTCACAATGTAGGCCAAGATAGAGATCGGCTTACAGCGAGCATTAAGCAGAGCAGTCTCTGAGGATGGCAAAATGGATGGATCAGAACCACAAAAGGACGATGGACATACCAGCTGCTATCAGAAGTGAGTGCCAGAGCACAGAGACACAACGAAAACGTAAATCCCCACATGATGCATATTTTGGCTGGGCGTGGATGCTTTCGGGAACATCTCCGCAAACATGAACACGCTGACGTTGTTGGTGTTGTTAATAGCGGTGCCAAGGTAGACGAAGTCCCTGACTACAGAACATGGTGTCCAGTAAACCGACACTCTTTGTTTTATCACAGCATATGCATATGTATTTCGTTTTGCCCTCGCTCATTGCTATGCCCATTTTTGCTGACTCTTTTTCGATTGCCTTGAAGGCTGCAATAACATCGCACATGCTGAACCCGACAATATCGATGGAATCGGCATACGCTAGCAGCATGACACTCTCTATTAAGGAGTATATTTTCCATTAGGAGGTTAAAAAAGTTACACGATATAACCTCTAAAAGTTCGTTTTGTATCAAACGAAGCGACGTCATCTTTCCTAACTTTAACGGAGCAACTCAAGCGTCATCCTACATAACCGAACTAGCTTAGCAGGAATACCGAACTCTGACATTGCGGTGTATAGATGGTGTCCTATCGCGATATCGAATGCAGCCTTGTAGTTGACGAAAAAGTAGTGCGTGTCGATCCGAAGCCACACTGCTAAGGCCCACGGCCACGCTAGCAGGTTTGCTGTTTTTTAGCCGCTGAAAAGATGCTTTGACTTGGACGTTAGCCATGCTGCCACTAGGGGGTGCCCCCAAGGGGAGTACTCTCTCGAACTCCTAGAAAAGCTCAACAACATGGGTTTTAACACTCAAGGGTATGCGAACGATCTATTCATATATGTATATCGTGGGTTAGCACGATCAAACCATTACGGAGCAAATGTGAACAACACAAAGTACTGCAAAGAAGAGGGTTTAGACATCAACCCAACAAAAACCAACATAGTACCCTATACCAGGAGGAGGAAGATCAATTTTATGAAGAATGCCCTTGGTGGTACTACTATTGAGTTCTCAACCGAAGCGAAATTCCTGGGGGACTCTAGATAAAAGGCTCAACTGGAACTCACATCTTAACTGCCTATGTATATAGGATAAACAAAGCCACCAGGGCATTCTTTACCTGCAAAAGGCTGTATTGTCAGACCTGGAGTAAAAATCCCAGGATGACCTACTGGACATTAACCACTATCTTAAGACCAATTGTCACTCATGCGACTCTAGCATGGTGGCCAAACGTAAAACAAAAAACAGCAGCGGACAGTCAAAGCAAGCTTTCGCCTAGTTGTATATATATGTGGGCATCATAGGTGCAATGAAGTCCTGCCCCACCGATGCGCTAGGGGTCCTGGTAGGCATCCCACCTCTTACAATTCTTATTGAAAGAGAGGCATTCCTCAGCGCTCTGATAATACAAGGCACCACTGATTTCAAAAGCGGTGATCTAACAGACCTGGTTCTGGAACAGCTGTGAGCGGCCCGCCCACCAAGAAGTGCCCGGGGGTCAGCGCCGCCAAATCCGTTGGATCATCCGATATAGCCGAAATCGGCCGCGAGTTAAGCACGGCTTCTATTTGCTTTAAGACCGTATATAACTCTTCGAAAGTTAGCATAGACTCACCGATTATGCGTCGAAGATGGTGTTTCATGCTTTTTATGCCCGCTTCCCATATACCGCCGAAATTAGGAGAACCTGGCGGGATGAAGTGCCAAGATACATTGTGAAGCGTAGCTGCACATGCTCCGGCGTCTAACTGATCGCGCAATGAATGAAGATCCTCTCGTAGAGTAGTGTTGGCCCCTACAAATGTCGTTGCACAGTCGCTGTATATATCAGAGCTATACCCACGTTGCGAGAAGAATCGTCGCAGCGCGGCCAAAAATGTCTCGGTTGTCATATCGCTGACTAACTCGAGGTGAATTGCGCGCGTAGTAAGGCACACAAAAAGCACAACGTATCCCTTGAGGCTGCGACTGCCACGACCTTTCGTAGCAAGGATGCGAAATGGACCTCCGTAGTCCAGTCCGCAGTGTTTGAACGCTGGCGCAGCTGTGCATCGATGTGTGGGCAGATTTCCCTTTATTTGGTGGCTGACAGCGCTTTTCTGCCGAAAACACTTAACGCAGCGATGAATAAAGCTTTTGATACTCGATCGCGCATCAATCAACCAGTAGCGTCGGCGAAGAGCGTGAAGTGTTGCTTGTGTTGCCCCATGCAAAGTTAACTCGTGTGCTTGCGAGATCAGCAGCTTGCTAAGAGGGCTGTCCTTTGGCAGGTTAATTGGAAATCGTTCGCATACCGGCAATAAAGCGTTCTTCAAGCGCCCATTCAATCGCAGTATTCCTTTCTCATCCAGCATTGGATTTAATTTCAAAAGTTTGCTTTTAGAATTGAGTCCTCTATTCTGTCGAAGACCAGATATTTCATTAGAAAAGTGAGTATTTTGAACATACCTTATCCAAAATTGTAAGGCAGTAGCTCGCTCTGATGCAGTGCACCATGGTGTTGTGTCGTGTGCTCGTTTCAGCAAAGCATTCGCAAACCGTTGATACCAAGATGTTACAGCGAATAGTTTGTTAATAGTTGAGTAGGTCTGCAAAATCCAACTATTGGGCTCTTGCTCGGGTACTGCTAGCAATGCTAATACGCCAGATTCGCCTTCATCCTCGTTGTTGCTTTGGGGCTCGACAAGGGCGTGTTTTGGCCAGTTGCATTCTTCTTCTTGGAGCCATGAAGGGCCAAGCCACCAAATACTGTAATCCGCAAGTTGTGATGGAAAGATCCCACGTGAGGCTACGTCAGCTGGGTTGCACTTCGTGGATACTAACGCCACGACTCCACGTCAGTCAGTTGCTGAAGTTCTTGCTGCAATTGCACTACCTCGTCGACAGTATCTGCGCCACTGAGACAATCGTCCATATAAAAGCATTCTCTTAGAACCTCCGCTGCTTGCGGAAAGTCAGTGCATTCATCTTTCGCAAGCGTATGAAGAACTTTTATCGTTAAATACGGTGAGCAGTTCAGCCCGTACGTGACTGTTAATAACCGATAAAAACAAAGCTGGTCATTTTCATCTTTCCAGATAATTCGCTGCATGTCGGCGTCATCACGATGGGTTAAAATTTGTCGGAAGCATTTCTCGATGTCCGACATGAATGCAATGCGATGCATGCGCCACTTCAATATGATGGCTGATAAATCATTTTGGAGCTTTGGGCCGACATGAAGACAGTCATTCAGCGAGACGCTCGATTTACTTTTTCGAGAGGCGTTAAAGACGGTCCTTAATTTCGTTGTGGAACTAGAATCCTTGTAAACTCCATGGTGGGGAATGTAGCAGACAGCCTGTGGCTCGGCTTCTTCGTAAACAGGTTCCATGTGCCCAAGGTTACAATACTCGAACATGAAATCTTCGTAGAGTTCTTTCAAGCGAAAGTCTTTTCCGAGGCGATTGTGCTGGTAGTAAAATAGTCTTATAGCATCAGACTTTGACTCTGCGAGCGCAGATAGATCAGCTGTTTTCTTGAACGGGTAGCGCACTACATAGCGCCCAGAACTGGTCCGGCGCACTGTACGTTCGAAGAAATCTTCGAAATATGCCTCATCTAGTGTCAGTTCAGATGGTGATTCCACATCCTCGCATTCGTTAAAGGTCCAGAGCGCTTTAACAAGTTGGTTGAGCTCCGTAACAGTAGATGCACAAAAGCTTGTGCGTAGCTGGGGCATCGCTTCAGGAAATCGACCATGAACGACCCAGCCAAGGTGTGTGCGTTGCGCCACAGGGGCACTAGGTGAGGTCTCTCTTACTTCACCACACAACAAGAGTCCATAAGTATCAGCTCCCCAAAATGACATCAATGGATCCCGGCTCATAAAACTTGGGATCTGCAAGATCAAGGTCTAAAAGATCAGTAAAAAGCATGGGGTCCAAGCGAGCGCTTGGTAACTTATGACTTAAGCGTGGTAAAACTAAAGCCGAGCAATTAATGTTGAAATTGGACTTGTATACAGAGTACACGACAAATTCGACCAGACCTGTTGAGGTGCCAAGTTTAGCACAACCTACTCCAGTTACCGGAACTCGAAGCTTTTGACGCTGCAAGCACAGCTGTTGTGCAGCGAATTCGCTGATAAACGACGCCTGAGATCCGCCATCCAAGAGAGCTCTCAGCTGGAGACAGCGGCCGTTTGAAGAGCGAACTTCAATGAGAGCCGTAGCGAGCACTACGTGGCCAAAAGAAGTTGATGCAAGAAGTTGGAACGTACCGTCGAATTTTGGCAACTCAATTTTCGGCAAAATTGAGTTCAACGCTGATGGAGATGACATGGTTCGATTGGGCGTTGAGTGTGCTAGCTCGGACCCATGGTGTGCAGTCGTCGATAATTCGTCGATGGAGTCGTTGAGCTCTCCCACAGTCTCGCAGTAGGCAGTTTCTACACTGGCAAAGCGATCCTCAGTAAGAGCGCGACGCAGCGCCGCTTCATTCTCCTTAGTAGACTCCACACTAAGAAGTTCCTCGTGCACGTCGGTGTATTTCTGCCAATAGTCCTCCAGTAGTCGCTTCCTGGCGACGAAATAGCCTTTCGTCTGCTTTTGCTTTGCGACTTTTTTCGTATTAGCGGAGAAATTCTGGATAAGCTTTACAATTGCTTCTTCTTTTAGCAAAGCCATGACGCTGCAGACCGATGATGTAATTCCCACGCTGTATGCACGAAAAGTTAGGTTAGGTGCGCTATCTCACACCTAAAATGGAGAAGTCCGTCACTTTCCCGCAAGGGTTGCCAAAATGTTAGAGAGTAGTCTTTATTGACGGGAAAATTTACAAAATTGATCTTTATTTGTGCAAGACTTAGCAATTGAACGATCCAGTGACTACTGGCTCGTAGCGAAACGAGTACGACCAAAGCAGTGTTGTCGTTCTGTCGTTACCTCAAAAGTGCAGCGTTGCATGCATGGTGCTAACGCAGAGTTGAATTCTTAACAGCATCAGTATAGAAAATTTGAGAACGTCTAATAAAATTAGACATGTCGTTTCTTCGTAGCTAATGTATGGGATTTCGTTTTCGTCGACGAAAACGGTGTATGCGACTCAAAGGCTTAACAGTACCATTTGAAACTTTTCTTATAATTATACTGAGTTAATTTCAGTGATACCATTGACGATTTCAACGGAACAATAATATTTATAAGCTTCAGCAAATCAGGGCAATCAATATATCCACAGATCACATCATAAATAAAGCAAATTGAAGACACCTTTCTTCGCGTTTCAAGAGGTACCATGGCAATAGGCTTACAACGATTAATGTATGGAGGTAAAGGCAAATCAAAATTCAAATGACCCAATGCAAATTTTTGAAATCTTTTTTGAACGCGTTCCAGTCGTATATTATGCACATTGTAGTAGGGATTCCATATAAGTGACGCATATTCCAATTTAGACCTTACAAAGGAACTATAGAGTAGCTTCCTAGTGTATGGATCCTTAAAGTTGGAACTATGTCTCTTGATAAAGGCTAAAGAGGAATAAGCTTTTGGAATTATGTAATTCAAATGACTCACAAACGTGAAACCTGAATCGAATAAAACTCCCAGGTCTAGAACTTCATCCAAACACTTAAGAGCACGGTTAGAGATCGAGCATGAAGTTAGAAATTTATTACGAGATTTGAAGAAGGAAATAGAATTACACTTCTTAACCCTCTAGTTCCCAAGACCGCCTCTAGACGGCCTAAGGTAATTGCACGCTTATTCGCTTTCCAACTTCCGTTTTTCGTTCTTTTTTGTTTATTACTATTTGGAAAATCCCAAAATTTTATTTTATTGTGTTCCCAATACATTCTGATGTTCGTGTCAGCTGCCACAGTCGTTTAAAGTTGAAAAATTGTGAAATTCGGCCAAAATAATTATTTAACAAAATGTGTAAATTTCAAAAAGTTTTAAATAATATTAAAAGTGGTCGCAGTTGAATATAAAAATTATTGGCGTGTTGCCTGTAGTGTTAAGAAAGCAAACATCACTTCAATAGCAGGAAGAGAGATTCTATAAAATTTGTATCGGTCTTTTAAGGTAGCCCGTCTAGAGGCGGTCTTGGGAAAGAAAGACAAAAAAATTTCCCAAAAATTTTTTTTTCCCACCTTTTATTTAAACAAAAAACAAAAGTTTATAACATATTTGGATAGAAAATGAACATAAAGCCACGATGCTATTATATTTGAAATAAATACTCCAAAAAATTTCGAAACATTTTTATGTTATATTTCAGACTGTTTGGAAAACATCGATTTGAGCAAATGCTGAAAAATTTGCAGTTTAATTACGATTTTTGGCAAAATAAAAATTTTTTTCACAAAAATATGTGTTTTTTCGAAATTTTTTGGAGTATTTACTTCAAATATAATAGCATCGTGGCTTTATGTTTATTTTCTATCCAAACCTGTTATAAACTTTTGTGTTTTGTTTAAATAAAAGGTGCGGCAAAAAAAATTTTTGGGAAATTTTTTTGTCTTTCTTTCCCAAGGCCGCCTAGAGGCGGTCCAAGTTTTTGAACCTGTAAAACCCGATCTGCCCAAAAAATTTAGTTTTTTTAAAAAAAATCCCTTGCTTTTAACACTAATCAAACCCAAAAATAATTTTTATATTCGGAAAAAAAATTTGGGAACTAGAGGGTTAATGCTAACAGCCAAACAGTTACGACAACACCAGTCATAGAAATTATTTAGTTCAGCTTGTAGGGTGTTAACATCAAGTATACTATTTATTTTTCAGAAAATTTTTAGATCGTCAGCATATAAGAGATAGCTACACTTACTAAAGCAGCTACTGACGTCATTTATAAAGAGTACAAAAAAGAGAGGACCTAAAATACTCCCTTGAGGAACGAATTAGAACAAGCGTTATCAACAACGAAATTTAGTTTTTTGGACAAATAGGATTTTACCCACAACAAAAAGGTGGAATGAAACCCATTTTTTCCAATTTAGACAGCAGAGCGCTGTGTGAGGCCCGGTCAAATGCTTTGGTAATGTCGGTATAAATCGCATCAACTTGGCACCCACTAACAAACGATGAGACGCAATAATTAGTAAAAACGGCAAGATTTGTCACTGTAGACCGGCCCGGGACAAAACCATGTTGAAAGGGACAGATAAGTGGTTTAACGGCAAAAAACAACTTATTTTTCACTACTTTCTCAAACAATTTAGAAATGTTAGGTAGCTTAGATATTGGCCTGTAGTTCGGTATATCACTTTTGTTGCCGCTCTTAAAAATTGGAGTTATAAAACTTACTTTCCAATCGTCAAGAAAGATACCGGATCGCAAAGACATATTAAAAAGCAGTAATATTGGCTCAGCGAAAGAGGACATGCATTTTTTAAGAAAAAACGAAGAGAGGCCGTGGATATCTGTTTGTTGCGAATTTTTTAGGTCACGGATACCCATTAAAATATCATCTTAAGACAAAGTTAAAGATCCAAAATCTATTTAAGAACGAATGTTGTTGAGGCTTTCTTCATCATTCTAGCAACAATCATCGACAAAATTAGATTTGAAGAAATCTGCAAAAAGGTTTGCGGTATCTTGAGCTGAGTTTGATATAGAGCCATTATAAAACATGGAACTAGGAAAAGATGACGAGGCGCGTTTGGATTGGATGAAGTTCCAAAAGGTCTTGGGATTTGTTTTTATATTATTTTCGAAACGTGAGAGATATTGACTATAGAGAAATTTATCAAGGCAGTTAAATTCTTTCATGTAATGCAAATATTTTTCTTTATACTCTAAATTATGTGTTTCATTAAAGAGCTTATAAAATTTATTTCTCAAATTTTTTAATCTCTTTAAGTTTTTGTATACCATGGTAGTTTATGAATTTTCTTTGGGAGTCGAGGAATATTTTGGTTTGAAATCTCTAAGATTATATCTTTGAAAAGGCCAAAATTATCAGCTAAGCTAGAACTATTAAAAACTGAGATCCAATCAATGTTAGAAATTAAGTTATTTAAAATGCTAAAATCACACAGATTGTAATTAAATTTAATGAGACTATCGTTGGGAGAACTATTTAAATATTCATAAAATTCAAGCTTTAAAAGTAAAGGTAAGTGATGCATATCAGTAGCACAAATTGGGAAATTTCATTGGGATATAACATATTTCAAATTATTACTTATAAAAATTAGATCTAGAATTCTATTCAATTTATTAACAAGTGATTAACTTGAAATATATCTAAACTATAAAAGCTATCAACTAGGTTAATTTCATGAGATTGATTTACATTAGATGGAATGAGCATATTATCACTAGACAAAAACGTAGAAATGAGCTTATTTAGATTAAAATCCCCGAGAATACAAAGTTGAGTATTGTCATCAGCTGGCGGCAAATGCAGAACATTGTTTACATGCTCCGCATATAGACTATGCTTACTATTAGGCGGTATGTAGGATGCACAGATGTATAAAACACCACTGGCACCAGATACGGAAACGAACAATTGATCCAGAAGCGAGTCTTGTTCATGAAGACATACCACAGAGGCTCGAAGAGTATTTCTAACAGCAATGAGAACACCTCCACCACGAACACAACCAGTTTTGATTGCATCTCTATCTATACGAAAAGATTGATAGAGATTACGGTCAAAGAACTCCTCAGCGAAAAAATCGGCATTTAACCATGTTTCAACCAAGACAAATATGTCATAGTCGCAATGTGAGGACGCAGCAAATATAGTGCTTGCTTTGGTTCGCATACCCGACATATTCTGATCTTATATATAAAACGCAGACTGACTAAAAAGTGTCTGCAGCCTGCAGCCTGTCCACTTTCTTTCTTCTACAACTTTAGACGAACGAAATTAGTTCGCTGTGTAGCCCAGTGGGTAGAGCCGCGCGCTTGCACTCTGCAGGTCATGGGTTCGAATCCCACAGGTTTCAAATTTTTTTTTTTTATTTTTTACTTTGCTTTGCCTTTTATTGTTGCTAATTGTTTTACTAGCTGTCGTGTATACAGGCACACACGACAGGTGGCCCCACTTGTAATAGATATTCAGAGTGCGATTTGCATTAAAATTTGATGAAATACGTGAAGATGGATGTGGAGAAGCAAGTAGATCAGTTTCACTCAGATGATCGCACTGCTCACTCCTTGCCTAGGAAAAAAACCAAAGGGCCGAACTTTAGTATCGCTTCCCCATAATGACGAGTTATAAATCTCATCGTAAAAGCGAGCCGAAACTCCCAGCTTGAACGACACACTCTTCAGGTTCTCCATAACAGCATCTTTTTTGACGAGTTTGTGGCGTATTAGATGATGTGCTTCAATATTGGTATGCTTAGTAACATACCCAATAATTTTTTCCACACTTACTGAGCTTCTGAACGAGGAGAGATGTACCCACTTCATTTTTGATATAGGAATAGCATCAAGCTCATTGTTGTCATTTTTATCAACAATAACATCTTGCATATTATTGCTATTCTTCTTACGCACTTCCGTCCACTCAGACTGCTTGGGTGTTACAGCAGAGCGAGAGACGCGTTGCGGTGCGTTGCGGTGCGTTGGCTATAGGAGCTGGAGAGGCGATGTCAGCAGTATGCAGGCCTGCAGCAGCAGAAGAGCGAGTAACAGAAGAGCGAGGAGCGTCAGCAACAACAACATCAGAACCAGCAGGTAGATCAACATTGCGAGAGGCAGCAGCAGGAACAGCACCATCAGATGGCGGCGATTTCAAAACAGCAGCAAAAGTGAGCGATGAAGAAGAAGCATTACTTTGCAAAACGTCATCCCGAGCACACGCCTTTTGAGAGCGCGCAGCCAGAGAGCCTGACTTTGCAATAGAATTTGTTGTTGCTGCATTTTGTGCGGGCAGTGGAAAATTATGACGCAGGTCTTTAACTTCCTTGACAAGATCAGAAACTGTAGCAGCAAGGTCGGACTCACACAATTTGCGATGAACAGCTTGCAGTTCCAGCTGCATATCTTCGATTTTTGCGAGAAGAAGTTTTTTATCATCTTGCAGAATGTTTATTAGTGAGCGCGCCTGCGCATTCTCAGTTCGAAGAGTTGAAAGCTCATTAAAAATTATTTGCAGTGTAATTTCTGGCGTTTTATTCTCTTGCTGAGAAGAAGAAGACAATAATGTCATGTGGGAAGCCGCGTCACCCACCTTTGATGGAGTAAAGGGACGAATCGGCAGATGAAGAGAATTTCTGCGCGTTTTTGAGCATTTTTCGCAAATATACCTACAGTTTGTTGTTATTTTGCATAAAATCGAGATCAACCTCCGAAAGATTCACGTAGATCAAATGAAAATTTCACTGCAGCTAGCACATTCAACTTTTGGTTGACTACAGTCAACCTTTAGAGCGCAAATACTAGGCATTATAATAGAGTCCCAGTAACCGATCGACGCACACAACGTATCGAATACTATCGCTAAAACAAAATATTTTAACTTTGGCTTGATTATGTAAACAGAGAGAGCTTAGAGAAACACGTCCGAACAGCGCTAAGTCTAAGATGAAACATTCCCATACAAATTCACAATAAATTCAGCGGTAGGATGTTTTTGTGGAGCTATGTAACTTACATATGACGCGCCCAGAGCAAAAACGACTTTTATACCTGTACAGCGCATGTGCGCAATGAGGCGAAAATTGACACTCGAATGTCATATGACGCGCACAGAGCAAAAACGCGGTTTATAGTTTCACAGCGCAAAAACGCAGCAAAAAATTTCACAGCGGAAAAACGCAGAAAAGCAGCGTACATGTGACACTAGTGGTAGAATTACTCTAGCGGTAAGGTTAGAAATCGTGTCAGCTGACACAATCTATCTTACCCGAACACAATGTTCGCTATTACTCTGACCGGATTGAGTAGTAGAAATTTCTGCGTCGATTAGAAAACTACTGCAAAAGTCGTGTCAGCTGTGAAAAGAATGTTGCCACACAAAAAATTCACTTGAAAATTAAATAGCAATAATGCTTTTCCTATGCAAGAATTTAAACGGCAACACTGGTCAAAACAAGCGAATATTTATTGGAAATATAGTCCACCTGCGCTTTCGTTTGCTTAAAATTTGTACACATCGTACATTTTACACAACACTAAGCACATTGAGTCAATTATTTCGTCGTTTGAATTCATATTTCACGATATATTTTGTTTGTGAACTCTTTGCAGAAAAGTGTTGCCAGTGACCTTCGATTTTAGTTCAACAAAAGAAGTGGATTATTATTGCCGAAATAAGTTAAAAAAGTAGTACACAATATAGAGATGTAACAATTATGATAATTCAGTGCCATAAATTTAATAAAGAATGTAAAATTTCATCTCAGAAGAAAATAAACAGTGTGTTTCTTTTGTGCACAAAACTATACGGCAGCACTAGCAAAAAGAATAGACTGACAGCTGCAATCCGTTTAGATGTTAGAGTAACTGGGCAAATTGCTATCCGGCACGATTGAATCCGACACCGCTGGACTAATTAGACCATAACACATGTTTGCATGCATGCTCGGTTGTACCGGACAGTGTTGCCACCAAAGCCGCCCAACATTCATTGTACATATGTACGTAAATCGAATCTTTTCACGCAAAATTATTCATAAAATTTTTCAAATTAAAGAAACACAGTTTTTCTAAGACTTCATTTATTAAAAAATGTTTAGCCAGTTTTAACAATAATAAAATTATATAAAAAAAAACTTTTTAAAAATAAGCTTTAATGTACTAAAAAGTAGAAAATAAGTTGTTTCCAAGTCACCTGTATCTTACTATCCCTAAAAGCTTGGGGCGCTCATGTGTTCAATATTTGTCAAACAGTTACCACAATATTTTATTTAAATAATTTTTTGCAAATAGATTCTAGTAATGAAAGATATTTTGAATATGGATATTGAGAGCACAAGCTTTTATTAATAGTAAGATACAGGTGACTTGGAAACAACTTATTTTCTACTTTTTAGTACATTAAAGCTTATTTTTAAAAAGTTTTTTTTTATATAATTTTATTTTCTACTTTTTAGTCTTCCATAAATTCAATTTTAGAGCTCTGAAATTTTTCGCAAAAAGAATTTTAAACTTGCAGAGCAGTACACAATATTTAGGGTATTCACAGTGTTTGCTATCGTCATATGTCATATCCTCAATTTAACAAATAATACGGCAGTGATCGACCCTAATATTCGTGGCATATTTGTGACGCGGTGAGTTGTTGCTATTTTGCCAGCAGGGCGCGGCAAGTAAGTTCCTATCGTTTTTCATTCATGTGTGGTGTACCTATAATTATAAACTGAAGCCCAAGTGTGTAGTTGCTTGAAAAGTGCCACGCCCCTTGTCCTACGCCCATAAATTTTTACCAGTGGGACGAAGCATCCAAGAGCGGCCTGTATACGGAACTTCAATGCTGCGTGACTTGTAGTTTTAAAGATATGCCAAATCAAATATTTAAGTTGTATAGGGAGTGCCACTCCCCCTTGTCCCACTCCCCTAAATTTTTTTAAGCAAGAGGGCACGACTAAATACTAAGAATACAAAATTTTAACGTTGTATGACATGTGGTTTTAAAGGTATACCAAATCAAATATTTAAGTTGTATGAGGGGTGCCACACCCCTTGCCCAATGCCCGTCCCATTTTCCGAGTTGAAGGATACGGACATGTAGTAAGTTCGTATCGTGTTTCATTTATGTGTGCTGTATAGTTCTAAAGTTATACCCAAATGTATAGTTGATTGAAAAGTGCCACGCCCCTTGTCCTACGCCCATAAAATTTTACCCGTGGGACGAAGCATCTATGAGGGGCCTGCATACGGAATTTCAATGCTGCGTGACTTGTAGTTTTAAAGATATGCCAAATCAAATATTTAAGTTGTATAGGGAGTGCCACTCCCCCTTGTCACACGCCCCTAAATTTTTTTAAGCAAGAGGGCACGACTAAATACTAACAGAATACAAAATTTTAACGTTGTATGACATGTGGTTTTAAAGGTATACCAAATCAAATATTTAAGTTGTATGGGAGGTGCCACACCCCTTGCCCAATGCCCGTCCCATTTTCCGAGTTGAAGGATACGGACATGTAGTAAGTTCGTATCGTGTTTCATTTATGTGTGCTGTATAGTTCTAAAGTTATACCCAAATGTATAGTTGATTGAAAAGTGCCACGCCCCTTGTCCTACGCCCATAAAATTTTACCCGTGGGACGAAGCATCTAAGAGGGGCCTGCATACGGAATTTCAATGCTGCGTGACTTGTAGTTTTAAAGATATGCCAAATCAAATATTTAAGTTGTATAGGGAGTGCCACTCCCCCTTGTCCCACTCCCCAAAATTTTTTTAAGCAAGAGGGCACGACTAAATACTAACAGAATACAAAATTTTAACGTTGTATGACATGTGGTTTTAAAGATATACCAAATCAAATATTTAAGTTGTATGGGAGGTGCCACGCCCTCTTGATGAATCGAAAAATTTTATATACAGTCGCCTTCCTTTGGTCTTTAACAATATTGGTATAAAGTTTGGCTGAAATCGGTCAACGCGTGTAGCTTTGTATAGCCGGACAGACAGACAGACAGACAGATAGACAGACAAACAGACAAACAAACATTCATTTTTATATATTAGATAAATTAAATAAATTAGATCATTGAAAGTGTTTTATTTTTGAGCTAGTTTCGTGTATGTTATAAGAAGTAAGGGAAATTTTTTTGTTTTGCTCACCGAAGTACCGGTAAGAGGTTTTTATGCTCAGGGACCTTTTTTTTTTTGCTCATCAAACCGAAGTGGAAGACGAACTCATCCGTATCGTAAACAAAGTTTTATTCTCAAGGTACGAAATTTATGGAAAAGGTACGTTTTTTTTAAAAATGGGGTACGTTTTTATTTTGACCAAGTCCAACTCTGATCTGCGGCTCGGGGCAACCGTCGGATTCGTCAGTATCGCTGCTGATACCACGACTACTACCAGACGTCCAACTGTCCGCCCAGGGAAAAAAAATTTCCATTTTTTTTAAACCTCCCACACACTGATAGCGTACGTGTGATTTTTGTGCCCTGGACGGACAGTTGGACGCCTGGTAGTAGTCTGTGCCCGAGCTCCGGTACAACCGAGCATGCAGGCAAACATGTATTATGCGGGCCTTAAGCGCCAATCAGTCACCGCGTATCGTATTTAATCGTATCGCAGACAAAACCTGTTTTACCCGAGCTCTATACATGCGTTGGCTCATGACGTATTTATTCGAATCGTAACGCAGAAATTCTCATAGAAATAGGTCTCTCTCAGACATTTACGATACGATGAAATACGATACGCGGTGACTGATTGGCGCTTTAGACAGTCAGTCATTCGATGCCAAACGTGAGCATTTGTATGTATGGTCACACAGACACGGCGGGGAAATGACTGATGAAAAATCAAAGTAGTTTAGATATTTTTCGATGCACGGCAAGCCGCTGTACCCGTGTCAAGGAAAATTGACATTTGGTTTTGTTCATCGCGCTGTAAACATCGTACGCATGTCGGCAAACAAAACAAGCGACGCGGAAAAAAAATTTTTATCGCGAAATTTATGCGATAACTGACTTCTTTTTCTTAAGCACTATTTAATCCGAGTGCTCTTCTCTTTATTTTTTCACTTTTTAACGCACTTTGCCAGTGCAAAATATGCGATACAATCGTCCGTGTCACTCATCGTATGTCTGCACACCACAAAGAATCGAAAATTATGAAGATTTAATGGCAATGACTGTTGTATGTAAGGGCTAGGCATCAGTTTACACATACACATGCCTGACATAGAATGACTGGTCACATGTACGCTGTGAAATTTTTGCTGCGTTTTTGCTCTGTGAAATTATATACCGCGTTTTTACTCTGTGCGCGTCATATGTACTATACCTATAAGTACCGTGAGCGGCCTTTTGATCTCTGGAAAATAAATCAAATGCCTGAAACTACTGCTTTAAAAAAAAAAATTCCGTAGATATGCCGGATCAAATAGCTGGAAAGAACAAAATCTAAACTAAGCAAACAACTGATATCGGACAAGGATGTCGTGACTAGACTTTTTATTTCAGTTGATAGAAGAACTTGCCACCGAACACCGAAATTTTCAGAAACAAGAAACAAGAAATGTGCACAAAACTTAAGCAAATACCACTACAATTTCTAAAAGACGAAAAATATGTCAAATTGGATATTGGAAAAAAAATAAAGTCATAAACATTTGATCTACATGTATGTTTGTGGAAAATGTTTACGGGAGAGACCTCCCATCTGTAAAAGCTACGACGAATAAATTTTTTTTAAGTTTGAAAAACGATATCTATGTAAATTACTGAAGTAGCTTATAATTTTCCAGTTTCGACTCGAATCTTCTTTAAAAAATATATATTCCTAACGCTCGAAAAACTAAAGGTTTTAAATTATTACATGATAATTATTATTTTTTTTCCAGAATAAACCTATACATGCAAAGCACTTATTGGTTTAGAAAAGATCATAGGTTAGTGGGTGGCAGAGAACTGCAACGAGTGCCATTTTCGTTACTCTAAGTAACTCTAAAGAAAACGCGTGCCGTTTTTACTTATTTGCTCAAACTTATAAAGTAAGTAGAGTAAGTATACTAAGTATACCAAGTATGAGTATCAATAAGTATATAAGTAAAACTCAGAGTACTTATAGTAATACTTGTTCGGTTCTTGGCGACAGCGGCATTTCGCATTCTGAAAGTAGGTAGCGGTTAGAAGAGCGCAACTGCGAGCAGGTAGGAGCACATGCTTTAAAAGCAGTGATGTCAACTTCCTTATTTTTCAGCAGAATTTACGCATTTTTAAAACTGAAATGAATTGAAAGAATATACTGCTTAAAAATTCGTCCATAAAAAGGTCGAATAGCACATGGAATCTTATATATATCTTACGGTCATATTAATGAGTTGAAAGCATGTGGAAACTGGCGCACCGGCTCCTTTTGCATATACCTGGATATGAAAATTCAACCATATTGTTATCTTGAAAGAAATTTTTCTAGAGCAGGTACTTAATCCCGAAAAAACTAACGGGTTTCTGTGGCCTTTTTTCTTATGCGAAATATTTATATGACATGTTGTGTATTTTCATTCATATCTTTATTTTTACGAATTTTTAATTGCTGGTTTATGTAAGAAAAAAACCGCATTTCGAGAATCCAGGCCAGGACATGTGGAAATTTGAGAGTATGCATCACTGCTGAAAAGAGATCGGCGCCACTGCACTCCTTTAACACATGCGAATGTAGGTAGAGCATGAACTAGAATCCGTTATTGTTGTACAGTAGGCTAATATGTCCTTTTTGCTTTAAAATACAATGAAGTATATTCAAATATATGTGAAGACGCGTTAGCTTTTATTCAGTCACAACTTTTTCATGCAAAGAAGAAATTTAGAACATATATGAATATCTCCATAAACTGTGTTTTGCAGTTAAAACTTTATTTATTTATTTTATTTGATATTACACCTAATTCTCTTTTTACACGAAGTTTAATTTAAGACTATTTTTCATTCCATTTTGTCCCAAAAAGATGAACAATATAATTCTAGATATTGCAATCTTAAACTTTTTTCTACGTATTAATGAATTTGCATGTGTTAAAAGAGTGCAGTGGCGCCGATCTCTTTTCAGCAGTGATGCAAACTCTCAAATTTCCACATGCCCTGGCCTGAATTCGCGAAATGCGGTTTTTTTCATATGTAAAACAGCAATTAAAAATTCGTAAAAATAAAGATATGAATGAAAATACACAACATGTCATATAAATATTTCGCATAATAAAAAAGGCCACAGAAACCCGTTAGTCTTTACGGGATTAAGTACCTGCTCTAGAAAAATTTCTTTCAAGATAACAATATGGTTGAATTTTCATATCCAGGTACATATATACAAAAGGAGCCGGCACGCCAGTTTCCACATACTTTCAATTCATTAATATGACCGTAAGATATATATAAGATTCCAAGTGCTATTCGACCTTTTTTATGGACGAATTTTTAAGCAGTATATTCTTTCAATTCATTTCAGTTTTAAAAATGCGTAAATTATGCTGAAAAATAAGGAAGTTGACATGCCGCTCTCAGATCCTGCGTGTTGTTGATGTTGAACAAGTAGAGTCTTGCAATGCGTTACTCGAGTACTTGTTGCTATACCAATACCGGTTTTATATTTTGGGTATTATTATTACATATACCTAGCTTGGTAAACTTATGCCTGCTCTAGAATGACGTTTGAAAAATGCCTAGAGTCAATTTAGTTTAGTTGCCCCATTGCTTTTCACATTGCGCATTACAATGCAAATCGAGTATGTATGTATGTATCTCGATTACTGAAATATGCGCTACTATATACAGGAAGCCAAATAATCGTAACGAAAGTTGTATATGGTTAATTCGTACGATCGCAAAAGCAGGTTACGGTTTCTTTTAAGGATCAAAGATTACATCTCTACATCATGTCATTTTTCAATAGCACGCCCCTTTACTCTTGAAATGAGTAAAGAAGAGCAGGAAGAGAGAACACACATCTGCGTGGAAAAGTGACGGTGCTGCCGTTAGCATTTCAATGAATGTATATCACTCCACTTTTCCAGCCAACACTAGAACACTACGCTTTTCGACAAAACACTTTGATTTCAAGGAGCAATTTTAGTAGGATCATAAAACAAACATTCCGATTCTGTTTTTTAATACTTCGATCCTGTTTCACTGTAACTTAACTTTTTTTTGTTAACAATTGTTTGAGTCCACTTTTTCAAAAAACACTATATTTCACTTCACGTTTATAATAAAAATTTTCCTAGTCTAGCATGCCAGGATGCCAATGTGTACTTAGTCTGTTATTTAATTAAATATTTACAACAATATTTTTAAGTTTTATCAGATGAACAAAAATTAATTTAATTGTATCATTATAATGTCAAACACGCATACAAGTTCAACCCTTCCGTGTTAAGATATTATTAACCAACTATTGTATATAGCAATTTGTGTTACATGTTTTGAAAAAAGTGCGCTGAAATTGAAAGTCAAATAGTATTGAAAAAGTAAATTTTTGTGAATCAGCGCAACCCTGGCTTAGAAACGGACGGAATGCAGGACTGAAGGCCTTGTCACATAGAATCCGTTGCGTCCGTGAGAGCGTCGTTTTCAACTGACGGCGACGGACTGCCGGAGAGGGTCGGCACAATGAATACGCTGGCAGCGCATAGAAAATCAGCTGCTTCGTCTTCTGTATTAAAACATTTATATTGTTGCGCCAGCAGCAGAAACCCCAGCATTTTCCTTCAGAAGCTTCTTGCGGTACACCTGAGCCCGTTTGCCATAAAAGAAAATGTACTGTTGTACTGTTTCTATCAACTGTTCTTCGAAACAATTGCAAATACAGAAAATTTCAATGAAATAGAAAATATTCCACAGAAAATTTCAAGTCGGCAAAACAATAAAAACAATCAGCTGACATCTGTCAACGTTCTGCCGGACGGCAAAAGTTGAAAGTTGTTCAACTTTTTGCGTTGCGGCATCGCATCCGTTGCTTATGTGCCATGCTTCATATGATTTCATACATTTCAACTTTGCTGTCAGTTGAAAAATCGCTCTCACGGACGCAACGGATTCTATGTGACGAGGCCTTGAGTATCAATGAGTTTGCTGACGTCATACTATGAGTAGGCTTAAAAACTTATTATTTGGGATTTCAAACAGAGTAAGTAGGTCGGTTTACTCAGTTTTTTAAACTAAGTATGAGTAAGTATGAGTAAGGGTAGAAAACAGAGTTTCGACAGAGTATACTTAGTGCAATGAGTACTCATTGCAGTTCTCTGGCGGGTGGGGGAAGTAAAGTATTTTTTTCCTTTTGATGCGCAGGAAGGTGAAAATCTTCAAAGATACTGATAGCCCGGAGCTACCAGCATGCACGATTCGCGTGCTTTTTTCGACGCCATGCGCCTACGTACTAAAAACACCTTCCTTTCCGCGCTAGCCTGTGGGTCCTTATGGCACTTACTTATGGTCTAATTAGTCCAGCCGTGTCGGATAGCAATTTGCCCAGTTACTCTAACAGCTAAACGGATTGCAGCTGTCAGTCTTTTCTTTTTGTTAGTGCTGCCGTATAGTTTTGTGCACAAAGGAAGAACACTGTTTATTTTCTTCTGAGATAAAATTTTACATTCTTTATTAAATTTATGGCACAGAATTATTATAATTGTTACTTCTTTATATTGTGTACTACATTTTTAACTAATTTCGTTAATAATATTCGACTTCTTTTGTTGAACAGAAATCGAAGGTCAGTGGCAACACTTTTCTGCAAAGCAAAATATATCGTGAAAAATGAATTCAAACGACGAAATAATTGACTCAATGTGTTTAGTGTTGTGTAAAATGTACGATGTGTACAAATTAAAAACAAACGAAAGCGCCGGTGGACTGTATTTCCAATAAATATTCGCTTGTTTTAACCAGTGCTGCCGTTTAATTTCTTGCATAGGAAAAGCATTATTGCTATTTCATTTTCAAGTGAATTTTTTGTGTGGCAACATTCTTTTCACAGCTGATGCGACTCTTGTAGTAGTTTTCTAATCGACGCAGATATTTCTACTACTCAATCCGTTCAGAGTAATAGCGTACATTGTGTTCGGGTGATTGTGTCAGCTGACACTATTTCTTACTTTACTACTAGAGTAATTCTACCATTACTGTTGTCAGCTCAGTATTACGAGCCATTAGTTTGTCCGGTCACTCTCGTCTGTTGTTCGCCTTGGAGCACGCGTTGTAAGATGGCTGTGATTGCAAAGGCTATTGCGTCCCACGCTTCTCGCGATTCAATCATTTTGTTGACTAGCTCTGTCCGGTTAATTGGCCTTCCGGACCAATTCGAATCTCAATGCGAATCTTACGCAGTTTAGGAGAACATGTTCTGCATTTTTTATTCTATCGACGTAGTAGTGGCAGTAGGGGCTTCCTGCCTGGCCGAATTTGTGGAGGAATTGGCGGAAGCACCCATGTCCCCTTCGGAATTGGGTAACGTAGAAGTTGACGTCGCCATGCTTTCTTTGCAGCCACGGTTGTATTAAAGGGATGAGCTTGTAGGTTCATATACCTTTGGTTGAGTTTCGCCATGTTTCCTGCCAGTCATCAATGCTTTTTTTGGCGTATCATTGATGGCTCCTCGTCTGTAGCCCGCCATAGTGCAGCAGCTTCCCTGGCAGCCAAAACTTTTGGCATGCGTCCTACGATGACTCCTGCAGCTTCATCCGAGACTGTCCTGAACGCGGAGCATACTCGAAGGTTTATTCGCCTGTGTTCTAACTTCATTCTCCGTACATAAGAGCTGCTTTCTGTGGCATCCGCCAAGACTTGTGCAGCGTACATAAGTACTGATTTGCTTACTGCAGCTAGAAGCATTCTCGTAGGTTGCCGTGGGCCTCCGATCTTAGGCATTAGTCGACTAAGTGCAGCGCCTGCTCGTTCGGCTTTTGCGCTTGTATATTCCAGGTGTTCCTGGAAATTTATTCTGTGGTCCAGAAGCACGCCCAGGTATTTTATGTGCGGAGCCGACTGTATAGTGTGTTTGCCTACGCGCATTGCGATGCTCTCCATCCTCTTCCGGCTGCTCATCAAGACTGCTTCCGTCTTGTGGTCTGGAAGCTCAAGATTTGCATCATGCAGCCACGCCTTAGTATTTGTAATTGTTGTGTTGCAGCGATGCGTCACTTCCTCCAGCGTTTTTGCCACTACCACTACAGCAATTTCGTCGGCATAGCCAACGACTTCTACTCCTTCAAGCTTTTGTATCTCTAACACTCCGTTGTACATAACATTCCATAGGTGTGGTCCAAGAACCGACCCTTGAGGAACTCCTCGTGTGAATTTGTATGTTTTAGGGCCCTCCTCTGCGTCATACAGCAGCAGTTTCTGGCTGAAATAGCTTGAAAAAATTTTTCTCAAGTACAATGGAACATTTAAACTGCTCAATGCGTCGAGTATTTTGCTCCAACTGGCTGAGTTGAATGCGTTCTTCACGTCTAGTGTGACCACTGCACAATATTGCTTTGTTCCTCCTTTCCAGCGCGTGCCTTCTAGTGCTTTCCGTCCTATGGGGCAGACAATACTCTCCGTGTATTGTTCAAGTCGGGAACAGATTATTTTCTCTAAGATTTTCCCAGCTGTATCCAGCATACATAGGGGCCGGTACGATTACGGTTCTCCTGGCGGCTTATTACCCTTAGGGATGAGCACAAGTCGTTGGCGCTTCCTGATTTGCGGGAAGACTCCTTCCATTAGGCACGTTGTGTAGGGTGCGCTGATAATGTCTGCTTTCGTCTTCATTGCTGTTTTGATGACCACATTTGGGATGCCGTCCAGGCTAGGCGTTTTGTGGTTCTTAATACCATGCGCGGCTAGAAGAACTTCATCGTTCGTAACAGGTGGTATCGTTTGTGGGCCGGTAGTCCACTCCTGATGTGCAGTTGCATTTTCTTCGCCAGGAAACAGTCCATTTACGATTTTAGCCATAGTTTCCGCGCATATCGGAGCGCCTCATTGCTATTTTGTAAGCGCTTCCCCAGGGGTTCTCTTCGACCTCATCTACCAGTGATCGAAACGCGTCGCTTTTGCTCTTCGAAATGGCTTTGCTGAGCTTCTTTCGTGCTTCTTTGAAAGCATGCGGTAATTCGGTGAAGCTTCCTTTTCCTCGAGCTCGTTGATGTGTACCGCGCTTTGTGGCAGGCGGATCGCAGTTTTCCTAGATATGTCAGCATTCAACCAATACATTGGGGTCCTCCTGTTGTCTTGTTTTCTGCTCTGCAATGCCAGTGGTTACTTTGAGGTCGTCAAGCTTATAAACAAGGACTTCCTCATCCAGGTGTTTTACCTTCCATCTTCGCTTCTGTGCTGCCGGTATTGGCTTACGTGGCCAGAATCTTTCCGATTGTGTGACTTCAAATATTATTGCTCGGTGGTCGTTTTGCGTATAAATATCTAATACTCTCTTTTATTTTCTTCGATAAGGCTCTGCTGGTGTACGTTATGTCGATAATTGATCCGGCTGTACCATTATCGAACGTCCTTTCTGTCCCTCGGTTAGTCAGGACTAACGGCCCTATTCTTGCATTCCGTCTCAATTGATTGTGACACAATTGTGATTCGCTTTCTTGTGACGAGCTTTCTGCAACCCTATTCCTTGCCAACCATATCACGGAAAAAGCTTTGCGAAGTTCTTTGCTGTAAAAACAGCTGTTTGTGCTTCCTCTTCTTCAAAAATAAACGAAAAATGGAAACAAAAAAAGCGGAAAGTGAGTATTTTTTGGAAATTTTCAATAATTTGGTGTTTTATCTTATTTGTTTTAATTTCTAGACATCGTATAATTAAGCAGCTGCAGCATTTCATTAAAAGTTGCAAATAGCACCCAGAGCAGCAAGCCGGGAAAACAGCCCGATAGCGCTGCGAGCAGTGCAAAATTTGTGGGAGCAGTGGCAGAGGACCTCGAACTCCCGATATAAAGGAGTTTTAGCAGCAGGCCATATATGTGTTGTATTTTTAAAATTGTGTAACTTCCTTTAAATTGCTGCAATAAAAAAATGTTTGCTTTTTTGCTTCAAAATTCACGTTTTGCAACAGTTGTTTTCGCTTGTGACCTCCTAATTCGACCGTCACAATTTTTGTCACAATTGATACGTTTCGAGCTTTTGATTTCTGTTCCGAATAAGGAAAAGTAAAAATTGTGACGAAATGCTCTATTGTGACGAAATGAGTATTGTTACGGTTGCAGGAATAGAGCTGTAAGTCCAGAGTCGCGAAGGCCTCCTGAACCGCTTCTCCTTTTCGCGTCGTTCTGTCGCTGCCGCATTCCTCGGCCCAGGCGTTAAAGTCGCCCGCGATGATTGTGGGCGTTTTTCCCCTTGCTTCTCGGACTAAGCGGTCTAGCATACTCTCGAATTCCTGTAGTGTAGGCTAGGCGGCGTATAGCTGCTGAAGAAATGTATGCATTTTATTTTTGCGTAGGCAAAACCTTCACTCTTATAGGTAGCTGTTCGCTCGAATAGTAGGCCGCTGCAGGTCCAGATAGCAGCTTTATGGGTATTGTCATTAGTCCATTTGCTGCTGAGTTTGGATGGCTTGAAAAGGCTTAAACATCCCACGTTCCGACGATGCTCCAAGGATAGATTTTGCGTTGTATTGCTAACGCTAAATTCTATTTATATATTTATAATCAACTGGAAAAGAATAGAACGTTTATTTTAAAAGAGGTAATTTGACCGCCATCGGTAGAAACGGTATTTGATACAACGATAACAATGGTGCTGCAGCTCGATGCAAGCACGGCTCAAAACTGCTGCTGACGGCATGCGCGAATATAGAAAGAGAAAAGCAGAGCTTCGCACTGAATCGTAAATAATTTTCGATTTATACCCCTTTTGTCGGTTTAACGTACGATTTCGATTTAACACACTATGTCAATTTAACATACCCTGTCGATTCAACATGCCATAAAACTCAACACAGCCTAAATTAAAACTTACCCACCGCGTCGGTCAGCCAGCCATTGTCAGCGTGCAGACTGCGAGAAGCTACAAATTTTTAACACCGCAATGTGTACATCAATCTTCAGCACTGTGTACAGCACCATTCTACAGCAATGTGTTTTTGCTCAAATAAAGCCATTAGGCGAATATTTGTAGTTTGCACATATTTCTTTATATTCAAAATAAATTTAATCGTTAATTACAAAAGCCGATCGTCGACATTTGTTACTGAAAGACACGAGTTTAAAAATTTGCCTCTCGTATTCCGCCGCCATTGTGAAATTCGCGGAACTAACGCTGCCGTTCTGGAAAATTCTATACGCAACGCCGCGTATTTTGAGTTCTTTGGCCACTTCCGTGCCATTGGAGCCACAAGGGACATTACTGGAGCTTATTGACCATTGCCGTGTCGAATAAGAGCCCAGAGTCACCGCGGTATTGGACAGAAGTTCATTAGTATTTGCCGCTGCATATTTGGATGCCAGCCTTGCTTGAGAAGGTCGCTCATCGGAGCTAATCGTCATTCTCGTCTCATTGCTACTGGAGTATACCGTGCCATTGGAGCCACAAGGGGCATTACTGGAGCTTGTTGACCATTGCCGTGTCGAATAAGAGCCCAAAGTCAACGCCGTATTGGACAGAAGTTCATTAGTACTTGCCGCTGCATATTTGGATGCCAGCCTTGCTTGTGAAGGCCGCTCATCGGAGCTAATCGTCATTCTCGTCTTATTGCTACTGGAGTATACAGTGCCATTGGAGCCACAAGGGGCATTACTGGAGCTTGTTGACCATTGCCGTGTCGAATAAGAGCCCAAAGTCAACGCCGTATTGGAAAGAAGTTCATTAGTATTTGCCGCTGCATATTTGGATGCCAGCCTTGCTTGTGAAGGCCACTCATCGGAGCTAATCGTCATTCCCGTCTTATTGCTACACGAGCTAATCGCCAAATTTACAATTGCCATATTTGCCAACACTGTCAAATAAAGTTGACAATACTGTTCGTAGTTTGAGATTCAGTGGATTCTCTCACATGATTACAAGGAACATGTCGAAGAAACAAAGTGCAGACGCAAAAAATCAGGAAGACGGATCGGATTCAGATAGCCTGGAAACAACAATGCTTGAAGCAAACAACATGGGGAGTGCAGCAGGTGTTGCTCCGCCAGCCTTTCAGGGAAGCAGCTCGCCGCTCTTCTTGCGAGCATAGGTACGCTGGCGCAGTCCATAGAATTGCTACGCCAAGAAACGAGTGCAGAAATTCAAGAACTCCGAGCTCACGTAACTTCGACTGAGACATTAATCAATGGTGGTGGACTACTACCACGTGAGCATGAGCAGGTTCTGCTGCGTACGTCAACACACCTACGTCAGTCTTCGCCTCCACCGGCAGTAGCACCGATTGTTCAACCACCGCTGCAGGTGCCGTCAACCGTTCAACTACCGCTGCAGGTGCCATCGTAACAGACGTTTGCTCAACCACCGATGCAGGTGCCATCGCATCATGCGCTTGTTCAATCGCCACGACAGATAACGCCGCAAAAGACATATTCTCAGCTACCACTGCCGATGCTGCCGCCACTTACGTCAACACCACTGCCGTATCTGACTCATCCACCGACAATGCCGTATAATGGAGTTGTGTCCTTGGTGGACAAATCCACTGCCAAATTATACCCATTACCCCTTTTTGACGGAAATCCCGAGGATTGGCCACTGTTTTTAGCCAATTTTCGGGACACAACAACTGAATTCGGCTACAACAATAGGCAGAATTGAATGGGCCTTCATAAGGCGCTCCATGGTAACCCCAAACGTGCTGTAACCTCTTTACTGATATACCCGGATGACGTGCCGCAAGTAATGGATGAACTCGAATTAAATTTTGGATGACCGGATGTACTGATTAGATCACAATTGCAGAAGTTTCCCTGTATATTCGAGAACCGACTGGAAAACGTGCTAGACTTCTCAAATCGTGTACGCAATATAGTTGCGATTTTTAAGAGCGCAAAATGTGAGCATCATTTGCTCAATCCAATTTTGCTGGAGCAGCTCATCACCAAGCTGCCACCGTCAAAGCAGAATGAGTGGAGTCGTCATGCTGCACCGATAATGCCGTATCCAACTGTTGAGTCGTTTGCCACTTGGATTAGCCAAGGTGGTTGCGCTAATGCCGTCAGTTGCCACTGCCTCATGGCACTCTAGTTTACCGACACAAGTAAAGGTGCAGCCTGTCAAGATAACCGCGTGTGGAATTTGATTTTATTTAAAGAATGAACAAAGTAATATGTAAATGAAATTTAAGCTGCCATAACTCTGGCAAGGCGTCTGACTTCTTCAAAAGCTGAACAACCACTACTCGTCTTTCATTTAGCAACTTCAAGCGTTGCCAGGGTTGAGTATGTACTCAGAATTAGGAGCATCGCCAGTGTTGCTTCTAGACAACTCGGCCTCTCCTGACCCATCGTCCAGGCTGGACGATTCAACGTCGGATTTACTGCTGTCTGCGTCCGATTCGTCTTCCCACTCGAGGTCGGGCCTCGTTGCACACCATGGCTTCATATGATCGGATGACATCACGTTACTGTATCTCTTCTGCTTCAGCGGCTTATCAGGAAGATCTTCTACAATGTACCGGTCGTAGCTTAAAACTTTGGTGACAATATATGGGCCCTTGTATTTTGGATCTAGCTTATGGGACTCTCCAGTCGCTTGTGCCACGTAGTCGATAACCACCAGATCACCCACAGCATATTGCGTAGGCGACATGTGTCTCTCATCATACCTCCTCTTCCATCGTTCTCGTTCTTTCTCAATATTCTCAGCAGCATGCTTGTATTTCTCCTCTATTTCACCGTCGTGTTGCACTTCATCGTTCAAAGCCTGAATAATTCGGTTGCAGCTGATGTCACGGGGGTTGAAGTTGAACACCAACTCGTTCGGGCTGAAATTCGTTGTGGCGTTACATTGCGTGTTGATAGTCCATTGAATATTTGGCAGCATCAGGTCCCAATCCTTGATCGAAGTTGTTGAACATTTCAGAGCGCTGAGCAGAGTTTTATTTGCTCTCTCTGCTTGTCCGTTTGCTCTCGGTGTACGTACGGCTGTCTGGGTATGCTGGATTCCAGATGTCTCCATGAAGTTTCGAAATTCCTTTGAAGTGAACGCCGTGCCTCTATCGGACGTAATCTTTAAAGGTTGCCCAAAGGTTGACATAGCCTCTTTTAATGCATTGATGACTGGCGTAGCATTTGTGTTTCTTGTTGGCTTGATGAGCGTATATTTGCTGAAATAACATACTATAATTAGCACATAAGTGTAGCCTCGCTTACTTTTTGGGAATGGTCCCAGATGATCAATGTGGAGATGCCGGAATGGAATGGGCAATACTTCCGCGATGTGCAGTTGGGTTTCAGGCTTTCCGCCCTTGACTTTATTGAAACAGCATTCTGGACATGAAGCGATATACGACTTAAGGTACCGTCTCATCCTGGGAAACCAAAAATCGCGCTGAATTCTTGCAAGTGTCTTCTCGAGTCCAAAATGCCCAGCATCATCATGACACGCCTTGGTAATCCGCCATCTGACTCGTTGCGGTATGACCAATCTCTTGTTGCCATCTACCTTCTTATACAGTCTTCCAGATTCGACCGCATAGTTCGCTTGCATTTGCAATCGCAGCTGCTTTTCCTCGTCGCTCTTTCCTCGCAGGATGTCAACAATATTCTTCAGCTTTCCGTCTTCCATCTGCAGGTTATACACCCAATCGTTGTCGACAGTGACTATCTTCATTACGTTTTCAGCCACCGTGCGCGTATCTGTTGGTGGCAGCGTTGGAGCCCTGCTGAGCCCATCGACATGTTGCATTTTCGCTCCGGGTCTGTGCACTAAAGTGAGGTCGAATTCCTGAAGTTTCAGCCACCAGCGAGCAATGCGCGGCGGCAAAGGTGACGTTGCCTTCGTAGTTGCTACAGCATTGCAATCGGTTACGATTCGGAAGCTGGTTCCTAACAGGTATATGCGAAATCGTTCTGTTGTCTCAACAATCGCCAATACCTCGAGCTCGTGACTAGCATATCTGCTTTCGGCGTCGCTACATTTACGGCTGTAATAGAAAACGGGCTTTAAATCTTCACCTTCATATTGTAGCAGAACACCTGACAATCCAATAGCGCTTGCGTCCGTGTGTATTTCGTGCTTTTTATTTCCGTCAAAAAGCGTTAGCACAGGTTTCGACGTGATTGCCGTTTTCAGATGATGGAATGCCTGCATCTCTGACTCCTGCCAAACAACTGTTGCTTCTTTCAGCAATAGTCTCGTCAGCGGAATTGCAATCTGACTATAGTCCTTAACAAACTTGCGAAAGAACCCGGTGACTCCGAGAAAATTCCTAACGTCTGCTGCGTTGTGGGGCTCCGGAAACTCGTCAATGCAAATGGTCTTTGCAGCCCCTGGACGAATGCCGGTTGAACTTACGACATGTCCCAGGAAGCTTACTGTTGTTTCCATGAATACGCATTTTGATGGGTGTAACGTTAAGCCTTCGCCTTTGACTGCATCTAGAAACTCCTTCAGTACCATCATGTTTTCGTCCACAGTCTTTGTTGGAATAATTACTTCGTCGACGTAGCTGATCAGATGCTTGCGATGTTTCAACTTCCTGATGATTTGTGTTAGCATTTCCTGAAAAACCATAGGAGCATTGATTAATCCAAAGGGCATAACATTATACTCATATAATCCGTCGGGCGTGAGAAAAGCTGTAAACTTCTTGCTCTCCTCTTTCACTGGAATCTGGTAATATCCAGATGTCATGTCTAGCGTTGTGAACTAAGTATTTTCAGCCAAGCACGCGAGTTGCTCCTCTACAACAGGCATCGTGTATTGCTTCTTAATGGTTACAGTGTTAAGCGCACGATAGTCCGTACACATCCGGCTTTCACCATTCGCCTTCTTGACCAACAAAACTGAAGCAGCGTGTCGAGAACTACTCGGTCGGATAATCTCGTTCCGCAAAAGGTTGTTGATTATATCGGACAGCGTATCTCTTTGTGAAAATGGCACCTGATAACGTTTGCCCATGATCGGCTGGTCTGTTGTTTCCTCAATATTCATCGTTGTTGTCTGGCACCGTCCTAGCTCGTCCAGATCTTCTGCAAAACAGCTCTCGTAGGTTTCAAGAAACTCCATTAAACATTTTCGCTGAGATGTCCCTATCTGCTCTCCAATGTGAAACGAGTACTTCGGTGACGCTTCAACTCGTAAGACTCCGGACTCTATCGTCATTCGCTGATTGCTTCTACAGAGCGCATCCCGCCCTAGTAAGATATCATAAGGTAGCATGTGATCGGGTACTATATACAGTACCACCTCGACGAATTGACTTGTCAACTTCAATAGTCGCCTTAATCATTTCCGTTACGTCAATGCGTGATCCGCCAAATCCTACCATACTTTGGAAACCAGGTTGGCGTAGTGCACTCTCTGGAACCGACGATGACCGTATGAGTGTAAAGTCACTACCCGTGTCTACGAAACTTGTGTATTCCTGACCACCTACTCTCAATTGTTTCATCACTGGGGGACACAGCCCATCTGATGACTTCATCTGACTTAACGACGCTACTGCTGAGCTCTTTGCCCTGCATTCGTTTGCCTCATGGCTTAGGGCCTCGTCACATAGAATCCGTTGCGTCCGTGAGAGCGATTTTTTAACTGACAGCAAAGTTGAAATGTATGAAATCATATGAAGCATGGCACATAAGCAACGGATGCGATGCCGCAACGCAAAAAGTTGAACAACTTTCAACTTTTGCCGTCCGGCAGAACGTTGACAGATATCAGCTGATTGTTTTTATTGTTTTGCCGACTTGAAATTTTCTGTGGAATTTTTTCAATTTCATTGAAATTTTCTGTATTAGCAATTGTTTCGAAGAACAATTAATAGAAACAGTACAACAGTACATTTGCCTTTATGACAAATGGGCTCAGGTGTACCGCAAGAAGCTTCTGAAGGAAAATGCTGGGGTTTCTGCTGCTGGCGCAACAATATAAATGTTTTAATACAGAAAACGAGGCAGCTGATTTTCTATGCGCTGGCAGCGTATTCATTGTGCCGACCCTCTCCGGCAGTCCGTCGCCGTCAGTTGAAAACGACGCTCTCACGGACGCAACGAATTCTATGTGACAAGGCCTTTACTTTCGAGCACACTTGACATCGTGGTTTTCGTTGCGGTTGTGTACATTTTGCAGCAATATGCCCCCAGTTATAGCAATTATAACACTTTGGGCCTTTACGTTCACTGCTTGGTTCCGCATTTACACCACTAGGTTGGTCTCGTGTTGTCGAAGCTACCACCATAGGCCGCATCGTCGTAATTGGTGTTGATGACAGATTCTCCATCGATTTCAGCAACTCGTTACATGTCTGAAGGTTCAATACCAAGAGTGTGCGTGTCATGGCATTATCGTTGACACCGTTTATTATATAAGACATGACTGATTCGTCGTCTAACTCTCCACGCCTACTAATAGCGAGCATGACGTAATAATACTCGACCAATGTCTCGCCGACCTTGCGCCTACGTCGCATCAGCTCTCGATGCACATCAGCGACGCTTACCTTGCATGGAAAATCTTGTAGGAAAATTGTCTTAAAGTCCTGACATGACTGAATTACCGGTAATGCATCTATCCAATTTTTGGCTATTCCCTGCATTTTGTAGTGCACTGCAAGCAAAATTGTCTCATCGCTCCAAGAATACAGCCGTTGTAGACGCTCCACTTTATCAATAAACTGTTTGGAGGAAATCGTATGCTTAATTGGGTCACAATCAGGTATTAGAACAATATAATCCTTAAGGGATCCGACATTGCCTGAGAGTGCAGCGCTGGCTGACGTTGCGCTATTCATGGGACTGTTGCGGGGCCCCATGTCTCTTCTTTCGTTCGCTGCTTCGTGTCGATCTGCATCTGCCCTTGCTTCCTCTTGAACTTCGTTGGAAACTGCACCCGTTCTTTGTGCAGTGGCCGTTGATTCCGAGTAACTAGCATGTACAGTCAACTGGTTCACCGTCTGCGCCAAATTCAGCACTACGTCTCGGAGTTCCTTGATTTGTCGTTGCCATGATTCTGCTCCTGCACCGCTGGATTCTTGCGTTTCTTCCTGCATTCCTACCTCAATCAAGTCGATTTCATCTGAGCCGAGAATTTCGGCTAATGTTGCAACTTTCTTCTCCTTGCTTCCAGAAACAGGCGAATTCCGTGCCTTCAATAATTGATCCAACTGTACTACCTTCAAAGACGTGACCTTCACTTTCATCTTCCTTCTTTGACGTTCTAACAGCGAATCCTAGTTTACACTTTCTTGTGCGTGCTTGAAATTTCTAGAAATTTCCCTTCGTTTTTCTTTAGATGCGCTTGCGTATAACGGCCGTTGACGTTGTCTTTGCCGTTGCCGTTGTCGTTGCTACGCTTTTTTTCTCTGCGCTTGCGTATAACAACCGTTGAAGTCTTCTTCGTGCTGTTGTCGTTGCTGCGCGCTCCTCTCGTTTTCTCTGCGCTCGCGTATAGCAGTCGTTGACGTCGTCTTTCTGCTTTCGTTGCTGCGCGTTCCTCTCGTTTTCTCTGCGCTCGCGTATAGCAGTCGTTGACGTCGTATTTTCTGCTTTCGTTGCTGCGCGTTCTTTTACTTATTACAGCAGTTGTTCAGCACTTGGTTTATATCATTTCAACGTTTATTTTAACGAAGTAGGCAAAATTGGGATTAGATCCCACTTCTGAATTGACAAGAATGCGTGTGGAATTTGATTTTATTTAAAGAAATATTTAGAATGAACAAAGTAATATGTAAATGAAATTTAAGCTGCCATAATTCTGGCAAGACGTCTGACTTCTTCAAATGCTGAACAACCACTACTCGTCTCTCATTTAGCAACTTCAAGTGTTGCCAGGGTTGAGTACTCAGAATTAGGAGCATCGTGAGTGTTGCTTCTTGACAAGCCAGCACCACAACACAATGCCAATCGATAAGCCGCACAAGTACCGAGTGGACCGAGAAGAATATTACATAACGCCGAAGCTCCTATGGAGCATCAATCGTAACAGCACCAAAACGCGTGCATAAAGTGCGATCAAAGTCACGACTTGGGCGACTGCTATGACTTTCAATCGCTCAAGACCAATGCCAAGTGGGACTTGATAAAACGTCACAGGTTGTGTTTTACATACCTCAAGAAAGGCCACAGCTTAACGATGTGCACGGACAAGAGAGAGTGCTGTATTCGTGGGTGCGAACGTTATCACCACGAATTGCTTCATTCAGATGGTAACCTACCATCGCAATCGTCGCCGACGACAAACGATGAAACTGAGCACGTGTTTAGCTGTCGCCAGAAACACGTCACACCTTTTTAAAATTTTGCCTGTGACCCTACGCGGACCCAACGGGGCTTTGTCTGCATACGCCATGCTTGATGAAGGGTCGTCAGTTCCGCTACTGGATTCGAACATTACCACAAAGTTAGAATTGAAAAGGAGCACCATGCATCAAATGCGCAAACTGCTCATCACAAATTTTGTTGATGCTTTATGATTAGTTACGTTATGTATTTTCTGCTGCACTGAAACTTTAAGGACGCGATTAAATTTTGCCTCCTTTTTCTCAATTTTATAATTTATTTCGAGTTGCTGGGAATTTATTCGTTACCCAAATGCAAAAATGCGTTATGCAATGCATCGCAGTAGCACTCAGAAAATAAATCAGTAGAGCATTGGGGGCGCAGCACTGCTTTGCATAAGTACGTTTAGGACTACAGCCCCTGTCTCATACTTCCCCCTGTTTCTTTGCGCGGCGCCACTTCTAACGATAAATTGACAATTCTCTGAGAGTATTTTTGCCATGTAAAGCTTCTCAATCCGTTCGGACTCGGCTATTGGTAGATCCCGTTGATTCGTGCTAAATATAAGCACACACAAATAAATGCCAGAAACGTAGGCCTCGCCTAGGCTCGCACAAGGGCTGTAGCGCCAATTATTTATATATGTACATACACCAATACCTCACTTTGCGACGATAATTGGTTCCCAAAAAATTCGTCGCAAGCAAAACGTCGCAATTCGAATTGTATGGAATATTAAAGATGCATACGTTCGAATTTCCAGTTTCTAATAAATTTATTTATTTATAAGAAAATTAAAACGTAAGAATTTAACGATGCGATGTGAAATGACGCAAATTTATTCGCCATTTTCAGCAAAGCGAGGTATTGGTGTATTTAGAAAAAAAGTTTTATTAAATATTGAAAAAATTATTTCAGTAACATTCTGCCTGTTGATGTGTTTCATGATGAAATACATGCTGAGATCAATGAAAGTAGCAACAATTAGGCAGTTTCGAATAGTGCGATATAAAAATATTATATGGAAAAATAACTTTTTAAAATTAAGCTTTAATTCATTTAATGTACTAAAAAGTAGAAAATAAATTGTTTCCAAGTCACCTGTATCTTACTATCCATAAAAGCTTGCGACGCTCATGTGTTCAAAATTTGTCAAACAGTTAATACAATATTTTATTTATATTATTTTTGCAAATAGATTCTAGTAATGAAAGATAAGTGTGAATATAGGTTTTGAGCACTCAAGCTTTTATGGATAGTAAGATACAGGTTACTTGAAAACAATTTATTTTCTACTTTTTACTACATCAAATGAATTAAAGCTTATTTTTAAAAAGTTTTTTTTTATATAATATTATTATCTACTTTTTAGTCTCCCGTAAATTCAATTTTAGAGCTCTGAAATTTTAATTCAAAATCCAATCAAAATTCTCACAAGTAAGAGCCTCCAATGCACGCGCGTTCGCAACGAATAACTGAAAGCAATAGAGCAGCGACGCCCAAAACTTCCTTATGGAAGGGCAAACACCAATACAAACAAACTTTGTTATGATGAAAAAGGAAAAAAAACTGTACAAAAAATTAATTGCATATTCTTCTTAGTTATATGTAATGAAAAACAAACCAACTTAATAACTCAAAAATCATAAAAATCTCCCATGATCCTTTCAATAAATGATCTAAATCAATTTCCCAGTCTAAAAGATTTATTTCACACTTCTTTTGAACATTTTGCAAAGTTTGCATAATTAAAATTTCAAGCTTAATATGTATGAGCACAAATTTTTTCAAGTGCTTCTCATTCCACAGCTGCACACTTTTTTCCTCGAAATCACGCGCAAGACAACAACAGAATCTGCGTTGAAGATAACTGTCGCAAAAATGTACCAACAAAGCTGAAGAAAGTGTTGTTGCTCTGCGCTCGGGCAGTGGCAGACGAAACGAAAATAACATTGTTGTTTGTGTTTTTCGTACTGCTTAGCGCGAAGAGCTGTGTCTGTGTGAAGAAATCGCAGCCTATACTAAAGGGCATTTACAAAAACAAATGAGCACCGAGGGTATAGGCTGTGAGCACCCCTGCAATAGAGCAAAGCGTGCTTTTGTGCTGCTTATATACCAGCAGTGCTTCTTCTTCCCTGTCTATGCTCTGATTGGCTGTAGCTGAATTAAATTCTATTTAATTTAATAGGAGTACTTTTCCTTGCCCGTCTACCTTTTTCTTGGTCTTCGTTGTTTTCGGTTGAATAGCAGCTCTTCTCCTTGCCCGTCTGTCCCGGAACATGATGTATTTGATGTGATTTAGTATTATGTATATCTAGTATATAATATTGGTTGTGATGCCTATATATTGGTATCGGCCTAAATTAGGCTAAATCTAGGTCCTTATATATTTTGTATTCCATAAATACGACCAAATTCTTCTTCTCTGTCTGTGCTCTGATTGGCTATTGCAGTTTCGCTAATAATTGTGTATAATTTAAATTTAAAAAATTTAAATTTGTATATGATTAAATCATGTATCGTGCGAGTTACATACATAGTATTTGTGTAAAATCATTCTTTACTTTATATATAATTACTATATATACTTCTATTCCATTTAACTACAAACATTTTGTTAATAATTCATTAGAGTTTGTTATTTTTGGTATCCTTGGTTACTGAAAAAATATTTATGTTCTACAATTAATAAAAATAAATAAAATTTGGAAACCTCAAACGAACAACATCGTATAATTGGCGCAGTCGCACCGACAAATATCCAAAGATATTTGAAAATAACTAAACTGAACATTTTACAAAAGTAAAATATAAAGTGCATATTTTACAAAAGTAAAATTTAAAAAAAACATTTTAGAAAGCTTAGAATAGCTTTAAAAAGTGTATGCGGAGAGCAAAAAAAGCATTCGACGGCGAACCGAAAGAAGCAAGTTTCAAAATGTCTCTACAATTAACGGCAAGCGACATCATCCGAGATGCCCCAACAATTCGCGAATTCAGAGGCGATAACACCTACGCCCCGACGTCGTTCATAAGAGAAGTAGATTCAATACGTCAACTAATAGGAAACCAACTAACGTTGCAAGTCTACGTTCACCAAAGCGTAATTCTAAACCAAATCCAAGACACGGTCCTACATGTATTGAGAGCATTGGGTCCGAGTACAACGGGGGAACAGACGAAACTAGTGCTCACAAGAAATTTTGGCGTAAGAGAATCTTATCATAATCTTTATCAACAAGCATTTGCGGCTATTAACAACGACATCGCTGATTATTTTAAAGCACTTTTATGTAATAGCGATATTTTATGTAAAATTAATGAAAAATACGAACTTCAAAAAAAATAATTCTCAAAACATTCTTAAATAATATTAACTTCAATTTTGTATCAATTATTATTAATAAGAATATATCGAATTTGAGAGATGCCTTCAATTTATTGGAAGAAGAAGGTTTAATTAGAATTGAAGAGAGTAAAATAAGTTATGAGAATAGAAATTATGATCAGAACAAAAATTATCAACAATGTCTAAATAGAAAAAAACAATAATCCAAATTTGATAATATTAACAATCAAATCTTAATGGATCAAAATAGACAGCTTTTACCACAACAAAATCATAAAAATCCCCAAAGGCAGCCGCATTCCTTAGTTTATGCAAATCAAAGCAGCAAACAAATTTACAGGGTTATACCAACCAAAATAGAGAGGCAGATTCACGAGTTTATTCTAACCAAACTAGACAAAATTTCAATCCTAGATATAATTCACATCCAAACACACAATAATACATTCGTAAAAGCAACCCAGCGGCTGCTCTGCAAAGCATCGCGTTCGTTAAAGCAAAATGGCGCAACACTGCCGCGTGCATCGAGTTCGTTAATGCAACAGCTTGACACAGCGCCGGGAAATTTCTACAACCATGGCAGCAGTTATTCTACTGTTGCCGGTAGCAGAACACGAAATGGAAACGTAGGAAAATTATTATCAATGGATCAAAATTTGTTTGAGACTCTCACTTCGAGTTTCGCAACTATCAATAAATGCGTTCACGAAAATTTCCATCTTTAATCGCGTTCGTTAATGCAAAAAAGTTTCTACAGCCAACCTGCAGAAGAAGAGCAGTTGAATCAGCTGATCGGGCAGCGGCAGCTAATGTTGTCAATGTGTCAAACAAATATCAAACTGCTCACGTTGTCAAAGTGTCAAACCAATATCAAACTGCTCGTAATAATTATAAGAGCAAATGAAGAAATGCCAATGGAAACGGACCACATTCAGGTAGAAGAAGAGAATAAGTTTTTTGATGACATAAATCAGGATCAGGTAAATTTTCATTTGCTGGGCCCGGAAAGGCACTACCAATAATAGAGTTAACTATAAAAAAAAGCAGTCAAGTGCGAGCCGGGCTCGCTCATTGAGGGTTCCGTAAAAGAAATACCCTTTTAAGCGTTCGGATTTAGTTTCTCCCTGCCCGCCTAGCCATTAAATGTTTGACATTTTGACTAACAACTTCGAAACCAATTCACCTAAAATGATGAAAAAAATATTTTTGGAATTCACGGACGTAGCCCTTTCTAATGATACCCCACGAGATATAAACAACAAAAATTTTTTCGTAAGAAAATTTTTTGCTACGGTGGTCTTAAATAAAATTTTTTTAAAATAGAAAAACAAATATGTCGAAAAAGGTTGCAGTTTTCCAGTAATCTATGACTAAAACCTATTAACCCTGATTTTATCAAAATTTTAACTTAAGAAATGTAGGAAGGCAATAGGGGTATAGTAATTTTGTCGACATTTTGTGCTATATCTTCGAAACCACTTCACAGAAAATTATAAAAAAATATGTTTGGAATCCATGGACGTAGCCCTTTTTAATAATACCCCACTCGATATAAACAATAAACATTTTTTCTTAGGGGATCATCATAAATAAAACAAAAAAAATAAAAATATAAAAAAAATCGAAAAAAGCTGCACCCTTACGGTAATGTGTGATAAAATACCTAGTAACTCCAATTTTATAAAAATTTTAGCTTGACAAATGTGCTGAGCACATTGGATCATGTGGGGACAAGTCTGTTTTTTATTATAAGCTTTATATTAGGTTCACATCAGGTATGTATGTTTGTGTGTCGTCAAATCTAGTAATCAATTTTTCACCCACTTCCCGACTACTTAGAGATCTGAAACTTTGCATACATGCCTAAACACGAGCACGATACATGAATAAATAAATTTTATGGGCGTAGGATAAGGGGCGTGGCACTAATTTATCAACTCCAGATTTGTGTATAACTTTAGAACTACAAATCACACATCAATGAAACTCGGTAGGAACTTACTAGATATCCATATCCTTCTAATGAGAAAATAAGGCGGGCACTGGATAAGGGGGCGTGGCACCGCCCATACAAACAAAATTTTTGATCTCGATTAGCTTTGGAACTAAAGGTCGTGCAGCATTAAAATTTCGTATGCAATCGCCTCTTGGATGTTTCGTCCCACTGGTAAAATTTTATGGGCGTAGGATAAGGGACGTGGAATTTTTTTATCAACTCCAGATTTGTGTATAACTTTAGAACTACACATCACACATCAATGAAATTTGGTAGGAACTTACTACATATCCATATCCTTCTACTGGGAAAATAAGACGGGCAGTGGACAAGTAGGCGTGGCACCGCCCATACAAAAAAAATTTTTGATCTCGATTAGCTTTGGAACTAAAGGTCGTGCAGCATTAAAATTTCGTATGCAATCGCCTCTTGGATGTTTCGTCCCACTGGTAAAATTTTATGGGCGTAGGATAAGGGGCGTGGAATTTTTTTTATCAACTCCAGATTTGTGTATAACTTTAGAACTACACATCACACATCAATGAAATTTGGTAGGAACTTACTACATATCCATATCCTTCTACTGATAAAATAAGGGGGCGTGACACCCCCCATACAAAAAAAATTTTTGATCTCGATTAGCTTTGGAACTAAAGATCGCGCAGCATTAAAATTTCGTATGCAATCGCCTCTTGGATGTTTCGTCCCACTGGTAAAATTTTATGGGCGTAGGATAAGGGGCGTGGAATTTTTTTATCAACTCCAGATTTGTGTATAACTTTAGAACTACACATCACACATCAATGAAATTTGGTAGGAACTTACTACATATCCATATCCTTCTACTGGGAAAATAAGACGGGCAGTGGACAAGTAGGCGTGGCACCGCCCATACAAAAAAAATTTTTGATCTCGATTAGCTTTGGAACTAAAGGTCGTGCAGCATTAAAATTTCGTATGCAATCGCCTCTTGGATGTTTCGTCCCACTGGTAAAATTTTATGGGCGTAGGATAAGCGGCGTGGAATTTTTTTATCAACTCCAGATTTGTGTATAACTTTAGAACTACACATCACACATCAATGAAATTTGGTAGGAACTTACTACATATCCATATCCTTCTACTGGGAAAATAAGACGGGCAGTGGACAAGTAGGCGTGGCACCGCCCATACAAAAAAAATTTTTGATCTCGATTAGCTTTGGAACTAAAGGTCGTGCAGCATTAAAATTTCGTATGCAATCGCCTCTTGGATGTTTCGTCCCACTGGTAAAATTTTATGGGCGTAGGATAAGCGGCGTGGAATTTTTTTATCAACTCCAGATTTGTGTATAACTTTAGAACTACACATCACACATCAATGAAATTTGGTAGGAACTTACTACATATCCATATCCTTCTACTGGGAAAATAAGACGGGCAGTGGACAAGTAGGCGTGGCACCGCCTATACAAACAAAATCGTTTATATAGAATAGCTTTGGAACTAAAGGTCGTGCAGCATTGAAATTTCGTATACAGGCCCCTCTTGGATGCTTCGGCCCACTGGTAAAATTTTATGGGCGTAGGACAAGGGGCGTGGCACTTTTCAAGCAACTACACACTTGGGCTTCAGTTTATAGGTATACCACACATCAATGAAACACGATAGGAACTATTTCGCCGCGCCTTGCACGCAAAATAGCAACAACTCACCGCGCCAAAGCAACCAAAGCTTATATACCAGCACTTCTGTCTGTGCTCTGATTGGCTGTAGCTGAATTAAATTCTATTTAATTTAATAGGAGTACTTTTCCTTGCCCGTCTACCTTTTTCTTGGTCTTCGTTGTTTTCGGTTGAATAGCAGCTCTTCTCCTTGCCCGTCTGTCCCGGAACATGATGTATTTGATGTGATTTAGTATTATGTATATCTAGTATATAATATTGGTTGTGATGCCTATATATTGGTATCGGCCTAAATTAGGCATAAATCTAGGTCCTTATATATTTTGTATTCCATAAATACGACCAAATTATATATAATGCGATTAAACAGCTCCTGGCCCGTCTCTCCGTACGTGCTTCTTCTTCTCTGTCTGTGCTCTGATTGGCTATTGCAGTTTCGCTAATAATTGTGTTTAATTTAAATTTAAAAAATTTAAATTTGTATATGATTAAATCATGTATCGTGCGAGTTACATACATAGTATTTGTCTAAAATCATGCTTTCCTTTATGTATTATTACTATATATACTTCTATTCCATTTAACTACAAACATTTTGTTATTAATTTATTAGTTTGTTATTTTTGGTATCCTTGGGTACTGAAAAAATATTTATGTTCTACAATTAATAAAAATTTCATAAAATTTGGAAACCTCAAACGAACAACATCGTATAATTGGCGCAGTCGCACCGACAAATATCCAAAGATATTTGAAAATAACTAAACTGAACATTTTACAAAGTAAAATATAAAGTGCATATTTTACAAAAGTAAAATATAAAGTGCATATTTTACAAAAGTAAAATATAAAGTGCATATTTTACAAAAGTAAAATTAAAAAAAAACATTTTAGAATGCTTAGAATAGCTTTAAAAAGTGTATGCCGAGAGCAAAAAAAGCATTCGACGGCGAACCGAAAGAAGCAAGTTTCAAAATGTCTCTACAATTAACGGCAAACGACATCATCCGAGATGCCCCAACAATTCGCGAATTCAGAGGCGATAACACCTACGCCCCGACGTCGTTCATAAGAGAAGTAGATTCAATACGTCAACTAATAGGAAACCAACTAACGTTGCAAGTCTACGTTCACCAACGCGTAATTCTAAACAAAATCCAAGGTACGGTCCTACATGTATTGAGAGCATTGGGTCCGAGTACAACGGGGAACAGACGAAACTAGTGCTCACAAGAAATTTTGGCGTAAGAGAATCTTATCATAATCTTTATCAACAAGCATTTGCGGCTATTAACAACGACATCGCAGATTATTTTAAAGCACTTTTATGTAATAGCGATATTTTATGTAAAATTAATGAAAAATACGAATTTAAACAAAAATAATTCTCAAAACATTCTTAAATAATATTAACTTCAATTTTGTATCAATTATTATTAATAAGAATATATCGAATTTGAGAGATGCCTTCAATTTATTGGAAGAAGAAGGTTTAATTAGAATTGAAGAGAGTAAAATAAGTTATGAGAATAGAAATTATGATCAGAACAAAAATTATCAACAAAGTCTAAATAGAAAAAAACAATAATCCAAATTTGAGAATATTAACAATCAAATCTTAATGGATCAAAATAGACAGCTTTTACCACAACAAAATCATAAAAATCCCCAAAGGCAGCCGCATTCCTTAGTTTATGCAAATCAAAGCAGCAAACAAATTTACAGGGTTATACCAACCAAAATAGAGAGGCAGATTCACGAGTTTATTCTAACCAAACTAGACAAAATTTCAATCCTAGATATAATTCACATCCAAACACACAATAATACATTCGTAAAAGCAATCCAGCGGCTGCTCTGCAAAGCATCGCGTTCGTTAAAGCAAAATGGCGCAACACTGCCGCGTGCATCGAGTTCGTTAATGCAACAGCTTGACACAGCGCCGGGAAATTTCTACAACCATGGCAGCAGTTATTCTACTGTTGCCGGTAGCAGAACACGAAATGGAAACGTAGGAAAATTATTATCAATGGATCAAAATTTGTTTGAGACTCTCACTTCGAGTTTCGCAACTATCAATAAATGCGTTCACGAAAATTTCCATCTTTAATCGCGTTCGTTAATGCAAAAAAGTTTCTACAGCCAACCTGCAGAAGAAGAGCAGTTGAATCAGCTGATCGGGCAGCGGCAGCTAATGTTGTCAATGTGTCAAACCAATATCAAACTGCTCAAGTTGTCAAAGTGTCAAACCAATATCAAACTGCTCGTAATAATTATAATATAAGAGCAAATGAAGAAATGCCAATGGAAACGGACCACATTCAGGTAGAAGAAGAGAATAAGTTTTTTGATGACATAAATCAGGATCAGGTAAATTTTCATTTGCTGGGCCCGGAAAGGCACTACCAATAATAGAGTTAACTATAAAAAAAAGCAGTCAAGTGCGAGCCGGGCTCGCTCACTGCCGGTTTCCTACAAGAAATACCCTTTTAAGCGTTCGGATTTAGTTTCTCCCTGCCCGCCTAACCATAAAATGCATGTTGACTAACAACTTCGAAACCAATTCACCTAAAATTATGAAAAAAA
Source organism: Neria commutata (assembly GCA_963457695.1). Lineage (NCBI taxonomy): Eukaryota > Metazoa > Arthropoda > Insecta > Diptera > Micropezidae > Neria > Neria commutata. The sequence continues at coordinate 35,108,482 of OY735245.1, forward strand.
TATTTTTGGAATTCACGGACGTAGCCCTTTCTAATGATACCCCACGAGATATAAACAACAAAAATTTTTTCGTAAGAAAATTTTTTGCTACGGTGATATGTCGAAAAAGGTTGCAGTTTTCCAGTAATCTATGACTAAAACCTATTAACCCTGATTTTATCAAAATTTTAACTTAAGAAATGTAGGAAGGCAATAGGGGTATAGTAATTTTGTCGACATTTTGTGCTATATCTTCGAAACCACTTCACAGAAAATTATAAAAAAATATGTTTGGAATCCATGGACGTAGCCCTTTTTAATAAAACCCCACTCGATATAAACAATAAACATTTTTTTCTGAGGGAATCATCATAAATAAAACAAAAAAAATAAAAATATAAAAAAAATCGAAATAAGCTGCACCCTTACGGTAATGTGTGATGAAATACCTAGTAACTCCAATTTTATCAAAATTTTAGCTTGACAAATGTGCTGAGCACATTGACCATGTGGGGACAAGTCTATTTTTTATAAGCTTTATATTAGGTTCACATCAGGTATGTATGTTTGTGTGTCGTCAAATCTAGTAATCAATTTTTCACCCACTTCCCGACTACTTAGAGATCTGAAACTTTGCATACATGCCTAAACACGAGCACGATACATGAATCAATAAATTTTATGGGCGGAGGATAAGGGGCGTGGCACTTTTTTTATCAACTCCAGATTTGTGTATAACTTTAAAACTACAAATCACACATCAATGAAACTCGGTAGGAACTTACTAGATATCCATATCCTTCTACTGAGAAAATAAGGCGGGCACTGGATAAGGGGGCGTGGCACCGCCCATACAAACAAAATCGTTTATATAGAATAGCTTTGGAACTAAAGGTGCAGCATTGAAATTCCGTATACAGGCCCCTCTTGGATGCTTCGGCCCACTGGAATTTAAAAAATATAGAAAATATATTACGGCGTAATATTGATAAAGGTACAATTGCAATTTATTCAGAACTAGACGATACAAAGTATAATATTTTACAACATAAAAGTATTGAATGAAGGAGATACCAATACTAGATTCTTTCGATGTTCATATCATGCTAAAGACATTCAGACAGAAGATGAAACTTATAAATACATTATTACCATAAAAATGAAACTGGGCATACGGGTATAGTTGAAAATTATGAAGGACAAAAAAAACATATATAATTTCCAAATCTTAAGACCCTCATTACTAATACACCAACCGAAACTAATCAAATCGTTCATATGGATATATATGTAGGATTTCTATCCCGATTGAGTTTTCATATTTGTAGGATTTTATTATTGTTTATTGGAACATTTGAGTTATAGAAATAGTGATATAAAAGGATGAATTCGTGCGTCTTTGCGCTTACAATGCTGCTTCACTACTGTTCTTAAAATTAAGATGTCCGTTCGATTCAAGTCGTTCGAGCGTCGTTTTTGTTTCGTCGAGTCCGTCACATAGTTGCATTCCCGTCAGGGTTGTACATTCTAGTAAGTCTGTCCGCTCCTAGTTCTCCGTCCAAATGTCTCTGGGTTTACTAATCCCACATTCGGCCCTCCTGACGCTTCATTTGGCCCGAATGAGGGGTTCCACTTTTTCATAAACTCTGCGACTGTCGTTGTTCTCCCTGGTCCTTCATGATCTCCGATCTTCCCCACTTCGTATCGTCCATGCCCTTGAATTGCGATAATCTTATACGGTCCGAGAAACTTCGGCTTCAATTTCAACGCTGTGCCAAATTAAGTACGCTTAATGGCTATCAACTCATTTAGGCTATACTTTGTCTCTGGTCTCCTAGACGCATTAAACGCTCTATGGTTCTCTTGTTGAAGCTTCGTTATGTTTTCGAAAGTATCCTGTCGTATGCCATCACGTTCTGCATCCAATTCCTCTATGGCAGCTTCCTGAAGTACATTTTGAATTTCCAAGTTAGCCTTAATGCGCATTTCAACACCCGTAAGTATCTTGAATGGTGATATACTTGTGCTTCTTGGTGGAGTATTGTTAATTGTCTGCTGCACCTTACTTATGTGGCGATACCATTGTGCCGGATTTTCATGGCAAAATTTTGATAGCATAGGGATGGCAATCTTATGAATTCTCTCTACTTGCCCGTTTCCTCTTGGCACGCCTGTTGCAATAAGTAGATGTTGAATTGCTTCTCTCTCACAGTATTCTCTGAAAGAATTTGATGTAAACGCCGATTCTCTGTCTGATATTATTCTCCGTGGATTGCCAAAAACTGCTGAAGTTGCTTCTGAAGTCTATCTATTACTACCTCTGCGCCTGTATTCTTAGTGGGATACAGCCAGACAAACATCGAAAAAGCATCCACAACTACTAGGATGTAATTATACGCCTTGTTTGTCATCTCCATTGGCCCTACATGGTCAATATGGTATGTACTTAACGGATTGCCTTCCTTGTCGATTGGGCTTGAAGTGCCTTCCTTTTTTCCCGCTTTGTTCTCTGTAATTATGCACTCAACGCAGCTTCGTACAATGTTTGGTACTTTAGAGTTGAGGTGTGAAATATAAAATGATTTTTTCACTAAATCCTTCGTCTTCTTTGTCCAAAAGTGTCCTCGCCGATGTGCAATTTTTATGATCTCATCTTCCATGAGAGTGGGTACCACCAACAGCTCCTTAGTGGGATCTTTGTGCAATAATCCGTACTGCATATAGAAGTCTTCATAAGTGTCATTTTCCAGGATTTTTACAATCGCCCTTATCCAATCGTCGCGTAATTGTGCTTCTTTGATCTTATGCTTCAGCGAATCCTCCTTATTAAACACGATGCACGACTCAGCGCATCTACATGCTGCATTTTCATTCCTGAACGGTGCTCTATCGAGCAGTCAAACTCCTGCAGAAACATCGCCCATCTGGAAACTCGAAGCGGCACATCCTTCTACATCATGGTCATCGTAAAAGCATTGCAATCCGTGACTATCTTCATCTTTTTCCCGAGAACGTAGACCCTCCACTTCTTCAATACGTCTATAATGGCGAGAACCTCAAGCTCATATGAGTGGTACTTTTGTTCAGCAGCCGTCGTCTTTCTGCTCATAAATTGTACCGGATGTAACTGCTGATCGTCTGGATCCTTCTGTAGCAACACCACTCCGTATCCGTACATGGAAGCGTCGGTGTGAATTTCCGTTGGCGCATTCTGGTCAAACAGTTTGAGGACTGGTGCGCTCACCAATGCGGCTTTAAGTTGTTGATATGCTGCTATCTGCTCGTCTTCAATACGAAATGGTACTCCTTTTACCAACAGATCTGTCAGTGGCTTTGCTATTAAGGCGAAATCCGAAATAAATCGCCTAAAATATGACGTTAAGCCTAAAAACCATTGAAGCGATTTCCTATCTGATGGCATTGGAAAATGTTCGATTGCTCTTGTCTTTTCAGCTAACGGCTTGATTGTAGATTAATGGTTATTGACCCAAGGAACGTAACTTCGCGTTTAAGCCATTGGCATTTCTCCCACTTGAACCTAAGTCCATGTTTTTCTGCCAAGGACAGCACAGTGCGTAGCTTCCTTAAGCCTTCGTCTTCGTCTTTCGATGGGATTATTATGTCATCCATGTAAATCACGATCGATCCATCCTGCACCAGTTCCCTATATATCGCAAAAATGTACCTGCAAAATACCGCTGGCGAATTCGAGATTCCAAACGGCACGTACAGAAATTCGTACTGGCCATTATGCGTAACAAACGAAGTATATTTTCGTGAACTTGGCTCCACCGGCACATGGAAAAATCCATTCTTAAGTCCAAAGTTGTGTAGATTTTACCTTCCTGAAGCCTCTGCAACACGTCGTCAATAAGAATCATCGGAAAATTGTCTCATATAATTTTTTCATTAAGTCGGCGATAATCACAGTACAATCTTTTGGTGCCATCTTTCTTTGCTGCGAGAACAATAGGGGATGCGTACTCCGAAGAACTTTGCTGCACGATTCTCTCACTCATCCACGTCGATACTTCTTCTTGCACTGCGCATTGGTCTGCATAAGGCAACCGTCTCGGTCCTTGATAAACTGGTATGTCATCTGATAAGACGATCTTCATTTCCACTGGCGACGTCGCAGACTTCTTCGGCTCATAACTGCATATCAAGTGCTTGATTTTACCCTGTAGATTTGTATCTAAGTGGCCTAGTTCAGCTTCAACGTCCTTGCATACGTCCGATGCTGCCACTGTTGCGCATTACTCGTGAAATTCTTTCTGCACCTCTGATGTAATATTTTCGGCAACCTCGATGCTTTCTCCAAAATCATTGGTAGGTGTGTTTCTTTCCTTGAATGTGGCCCCATCTGCTGTAACTATAACGTCGACATGTTTGAGGACATCGTTGCCAATTATAGCTGCATAAAAAATATCGCAGTCTCGCGCTACGTTAAAATTCATGCAGAGCTGAATTCCATCCAAGTCAACCTCAGTGGTAAAGTCACCTATCGTCAAAATTTCCTTTCGGCCAATGCCAATAAAAGTTCGCTTATTTGGTTTCAGCTGGATATCTCCCAACTTCATTAGGGTTTCATACCGTACGGCGCTCATGTCACTACCTGTGTCTAACAGAGCTGAAAGCTTATACCCGTTTATAACCAAATCCTTAAAAATTCGATTATTTGGCGTCAATAATTGGTCACATGTAACTTTTCCTTGCTTACTAGTCAGGTGAATATTAGTTGTTTCTGGTTTTACAGCATCTTTCCTCGGGTTGTCTTTACATTCAAATGACCTATGTCCGAACTGGTGGCATCTAAAACATTTAAACTGATTTCTAGTGCAATTCTTGGCAATGTGCCCATTATTGCCACACTTGTAACACTTCTTCTCGGCAACCTGTTGTACCGGCTGAGTTGTGGGTTGAGTCGTTTGGGATTGGCTTCCCTTTCCAACTTGTTGCAGATGACTATTTCCACGAACCCGTTCGTACACTCGCAATTGTTCCTTCAATTCCTCAACTGTCTTTGCCTGATAAAGAGTCGTCTTATTAAAACGTGAATCTGGCACACCTTCCACGAAATACTCAATTAAACTCTCTTCGTCTAGATTTATAGATTTACCCATCTCCATCAATGTGTACAAGTATTCCCTAAATCAGGGATGAGCAACACACGGCCCGCGGGCCGCATGCGGCCCGTTAAACATGTTTATGCGGCCCGCCAAGCATTTCTAAAATTTAGAAAATTAATTATAATAAAATGGTAGTACATACAAAACCGAAACAATTTTTTTTTGCGACAAGTTACCCACTTGTCGGCGACTTGTTCAAACATGCAATACGGATGCGCCTCGTCTAAGTTATATAAGTTATATATGTAGTCTGTATGTTTATGATTAGTTATAAGTCCTAAGTACAATACTGCATACAAAAATAATGTACTTTCTACTTTACACAATTCAAAAAGACACCTTTGCTTTTGAAAATGCGGTGCACATAAAAATTTGAACGAAATAAATTCATCAGTCGAAAAACTTATTTCAGCGTGAACAATCGGCTTTTTCTTTTCGAATTCAAATAAAAAGATAGTTTTTTACAAAACTTCTGTGCTTGTTTCTGTTTGCTTCTGTCACACAATCAATCAAACTGGTAAGCTGTTAACTAGCAATTTTAGCAATTCTTGTGTTTCTTGAAAGGCGTGAGTGCAATATTATTATCAAAAAGGTAATATTAGACTTTTTTTATTCAAAATTAAGTCTTCCTAAAAATTTGTTTTACTTTCATATTTGTAATTCATAATAGCATGACGGATAAGCAAACAAAAAAACGGAAGGTCGCGGATGAGCACAGACATTTCCAAGAAAAGTGGAAATCTGATTATTTTGTCACTCTCGTCAAAGATAAAGCTGTATGCTTAATATGCTCAGAGACTGTGTCGACATTAAAAGAATATAACATAAAAAGGCATTACGATACAAAACATGAACAACAATATAAAAACTTAACAGGATAACTCCGGATAAATAAGTTTAATCAAATGGAGAAAAACTTGGGAAAACAACAGGTTATTTTTTATAAATCAAGCTATTTTATCAAATACGGCAGTAAAGGCTAGTTTTGTGGTTAGTCAAATACTAGCAAAAACAAGTAAGGAAGAATCAGTCGGGTTTCACCGACAGAGTAATACCCTACACCAAGTTCCCAAGTGGGGTGATAATCCAAAGAAATTGTGTGTGCATTTAATTTACCGCCTACATAGTGGGCGGACCACGCCCATTTTTAGCAGACTACAATATATCCCTAATAGGAGTATTTATGCCAAAAGTTTATGCTCTGGAAGGTGTACAAACGAAATGATTGATATATTTAATTTACCGCCCCATAGTGGGCGGGCCACGCCCATTTTTGGAGAATTAAAAGGTATTCTTACTAGAAATGAAGTGACCAAATATGGACGCTCTGGTGTATATCTTACTGAAGTTATGAGGATTTTTAGCTTACCGACTATATATTGGGTGGACCACGCCCATTTTTTCGTGGGACATAGAAAACCAAACCCTTAACTTGAATACCAAGTACAATTCTTTTCCATGAGTAATTAGACAAAATATAGCTATTTTACCGAAAATAATCCGGGGTATTGGGACTTACAGGCCTATAGTGGGCGTGTTCTTTAACCGATTTGGCTATTCTCGGAACTTGAAGTAGTGGAAGGTTCACTGCGACTGTGTGCCAAATTTGGTATAAATCGGACAACTCCTTCTTTCTCTCCTGTGCGCACAGACACCAAGACAGACAGACAGACGGACAACCGGAAATAAAGGCAGAAAGTGATTCTAAGCATTTCCATATACTTATGTCTATACCTAGGACGTCTCCTTTAATGCGTTACAATTTTCGCACAAAGTTATTATACCCTATTACCATAGGTGTAGGGTATAAAAATGAAACCCTTTGCGGATGGAGAGATGATAAAAGAATGTCTGACTGCTATTGCAGAAATAGCATTTCCTTATAAAATAAATATTATTTCAAACATTAGTTTATCAAGATTCACCATTGCAAGGAGAATTGAAGACTTGTCCGAGAACATAGCAACAACGCTTCGTGAACGCATTGCAAAGTTCGAATACTGTTCTTTGGCACTTGATGAGAGTTGCGATATTAGCGATACAGCACAACTGGCTATATTTTTACGTGGTATTGACACCAACTTTAATATTACCGAAGAATTGTGTTCACCGATTCCAATGCATGGGACTACAACCGGCAAAGACCTGTACGATGAACTAAAGTCTGTGTTGGAAAATTTTTAAATTTTATTAGAAATGATTATTGGTATATCGACGGATGGAGCACGAGCAATGTCAAGCATGGAGGTATGAGTATCGGGAAGGCTATTTCAAGACATTAAGGAGGTCATAGGAAGGGAAATATTCGTTAACCACTGCATAATTCACCAGGAAAATTTGTGTGCGAAAAGATTGAGTTTGCCAAATGTCACAGTACATACCAATAATTAAACTAATCAATTTTATAAAGTCGCGCGCGTTAAATCACCGCGAATTTAAAGAATTCCTGAAAGATTTAGAAACTGAATATGGCGACGTGGTTTTTAATACCGAAGTATGTTGGCTTAGTAGAGGTGCAATGCTAAAAAGAGTATACAACCTTAAAAGCGAAATACAATTGTTCTTGGATATGAAGGGATATGACTTTCCTCATTTTGGTAATAAAGAATGGATGTGCGATTTTGGGTTTCTTATCGACATGACTCAGCATCTCAATGATCTTAATGTGGAACTTCAAGGCAAAAGACAGTTCATTCACAATTTGTGTGGTAAAATTCAGGGCTTTGAGCGCAAATTAAAATTGTGGAAACAGCATCTTTTGCAGAATAATGTGTCTCACTTTCCACATTTAGAAAAAGAAAACGTCACTTCTTCTCAAAAATACGCACAATATATAGACATTTTAATCAACGAATTTCAATTACGATTCCAAATGTTCAAAGCTGAGAAGACAGCGGTTTCCATGAAAATGTTTTCCTCGCCATTTAATATCGATGTGGATACAGTTCCCGTAGACTTTCAAATGGATGTGATTGACATGCAGAATAATACCTATTTAAAAAATGTTTTTTTCTCAGTAAACATCGAAAATTTTTATAAATCGTATGTGAGCCTTGAGAAATTTCCGCTTTTGACTAAAAATGCAAAGCAAATGATGTCTCTATTCGTATGTTTGCGAACAATTATTTTCAACCATGAAATTAATCAAATACGATCACCGAGCAAGACTGGGTGATGAACGATTAGAAAGCTGCGTACGTGTAGCTACCTCATCAATTCCGGCGGATATAAAATAAATTAAAGCTTATTTTTAAAAAGTTTTTTTTTATATAATTTTATTTTCTACTTTTTAGTCTTCCATAAATTCAATTTTAGAGCTCTGAAATTTTTCACAAAAAGAATTTAAAACTTGCAGAGCAGTACACAATATTTAGGGTATTCACAGTGTTTCCTATCGTCATATGTCATATCCTCAATTTACCAAATAATACGGTAGTGATCGACCCTAATATTCGTGGCATATTTGTGACGCGGTGAGTTGTTGCTATTTTGCCAGCAGGGCGCGGCAAGTAAGTTCCTATCGGTTTTCATTGATGTGTGGTGTACCTATAATTATAAACTGAAGCCCAAGTGTGTAGTTGCTTGAAAAGTGCCACGCCCCTTGTCCTACGCCCATAAAATTTTACCAGTGGGACGAAGCATCCAAGAGGGGCCTGTATACGGAACTTCAATGCTGCACGACCTTTAGTTCCAAAGCTATTCTATATAAACGATTTTGTTTGTATGGGCGGTGCCACGCCCACTTGTCAACTGCCCGTCTTATTTTCCCAGTAGAAGGATATGGATATGTAGTAAGTTCCTACCAAATTTCATTGATGTGTGATTTGTAGTTCTAAAATTATGCACAAATCCGGAGTTGATAAAAAAGTGCCACGCCCCTTATCCTACGCCCATAAAATTTTACCAGTGGGCCGACGCATCCAAGAGGCGACTGCATACGAAATTTCAATGCTGCACGACCTTTAGTTCCAAAGCAAATCGAGATCGAAAATTTTGTTGATATGGGGTGCCACGCCCCCTTATCCTACTCCCATACAATTTTACCAGTGGGGCGACACATCCGAGAGGCGACTGCTTACGAAATTTCAATTCTGCACGACCTTTAGTTCCAAAGCTAATCGAGATCAAAAATTTTGTTTGTATGGGGGTGCCACGCCCCCTTATCCAGCGCCCCCATTATTTTCTCAATAGAAGGATATGGATATGTAGTAAGTTCCTACCGAGTTTCATTGATGTGTGATGTGTAGTTCTAAAGTTATACACAAATCTGGAGTTTATAAAAAAGTGCCACGCCCCTTATCCTACGCCCATAAAATTTATTGATTCATGTATTTGGCTCTAGATTAGGCATGTATGCAAAGTTTCAGATCTCTAAGTAGTCGGGAAGTGGGTGAAAAATTGATTACTTGATTTGATGACATACAAACATACAAACCTGATTTGAACCTAATATAAAGCTTATAAAAAAACAGTGCCAAATTTCTCATTAAAAATTTCAAGTAAATTCGTTTTTCTGTTCTTTTCTTGTTTGTTTTTAATTTGCTTAAAAATTTGTATATGAAATCTTTACTTTTTTTAAAATTTTATATTATTTTTATTCTAATGTTTATTATAAATAAAGTTTTGTAAATTATTAAAAAGTGTTACTTTATGTGCGGCCCGCCAAAAAATTTTACAATTTAAATTGGCCCGTTGATTAAAAAGGTTGCTCACCCCTGCCCTAAATGATCTGTCGGCCGCTTTCTACGATTTTTCAGCATACGATGCACTTCCGCTGAAGACAAGTGCCGACCAAATTCTTTAATAAGCGCAGCTCTCAGCGCTGCCCAATCGTTTATGCCTGTCTGGCTCCATATGAAAATACGAGCGGCGCCCTTTACAAGCTGCTTCGCATATACAAATTTCTGAAGCGCATTCCAGTTCACCGTAAATGCATTTTCTTCAAAATCGTCGACCCACTGCTGTATTTCAGGTTGTCCACTTCCGCTGAATGGTGTCAGGGAATCTTCAATATCTCTTAATGTAAACGTAGCCATCGGTGCACGTACTGGAGTTTCGGATATATGTGATATGGTTTCTAAAAAATCATCATCTGCTTCCTGCATGCGAGTCAGGCCGAAATGCGAGATCAATCTGTCCCGCAAGTCTTTCTTAAGTCCACTTGCTATCAGTCCTAATTCCCCAAGTCTCGCCTGCAAGTCTACTACTCTCATCTGCAAAATTTCGTTTAAGTCCATTTTCTGTCCGTTTTACAAAAATTATTTAAATAGTGTATGCAGTAGTATAATTTAAATTGAATGAATTTAAATGAATGCAGTAAAATATATGTATGTAGATAATTTCAAGTGTGAATGTTATTATCTTGTCTTATATATAAATAAAATTATATAAAAAAAAAACTTTTTAAAAATAAGCTTTAATTTATTTAATGTACTAAAAAGTAGAAAATAAATTGTTTCCAAGTCACCTGTATCTTACTATTAATAAAAGCTTGGGGCGCTCATGTGTTCAATATTGTCAACCAGTTACCACAATATTTTATTTAAATAATTTTTTGCAAATAGATTCTAGTAATGAAAGATATTTTGAATATGGATATTGAGCGCACAAGCTTTTATTGATAGTAAGATACAGGTGACTTGGAAACAATTTATTTTCTACTTTTTAGTACATTAAATAAATTAAAGCTTATTTTTAAAAAGTTTTTTTTTATATAATTTTATTTTCTACTTTTTAGTCTTCCATAAATTAAATTTTAGAGCTCTGAAATTTTTCGCAAAAAGAATTTAAAACTTGCAGAGCAGTACACAATATTTAGGGTATTCACAGTGTTTCCTATCGTCATATGTCATATCCTCAATTTACCAAATAATACGGTAGTGATCGACCCTAATATTCGTGGCATATTTGTGACGCGGCGAGTTGTTGCTATTTTGCCAGCAGGGCGCGCCAAGTAAGTTCCTATCGTTTTTCATTGATGTGTGGTGTACCTATAATTATAAACTGAAGTCCAAGTGTGTAGTTGCTTGAAAAGTGCCACGCCCCTTGTCCTACGCCCATAAAATTTTACCAGTGCGACGACACATCCAAGAGGCGACTGCATACGAAATTTCAATGCTGCACGACCTTTGTTCCAAAGCTAATCGAGATCAAAAATTTTGTTTGTATGGGGGGTGCCACGCCCCCTTATACAGTGCCCGTCTTATTTTCTCAGTAGAAGGATATGGATATGTAGTAAGTTCCTACCTAAAATTTATTGATTCATGCATTGGCTTGGTGTTTACGCATGTATGCAAAGTTTCAGATCTCTAAGTAGTCGGGAAGTGGGTGAAAAATTGATTACCAGATTTGACGACAAACATACAAACATACCTGAAGTGAAGTTAATATAAAGCTTATAAAATGGATTGCCGTGCGTTAGTCTGGCGAAAACACGAAAACGACTGAACAGATTTTGATGAAATTTAGTAAGTGTGCTTGAGTGGGTTCAGGGATGGTTCTGATCTATAATTGGATCCGATTGGACAAGGGGGCGTGGCACTGCCCATACAAACCAAATTCTTTACATCGAATATCATTGGAACTAAAAGCCGTGCAGCATTGAAACTCCGTATGCAGTCGCCTCTTGGATGCGTCGTCCCACTTTAATGAGCGTAGGACAAGGAGCGTGGCACTTTTCTATTAACTACTCATTTTCGTATAGCTTAAGAACTATACATCACACAGCAATGAAACTCGGTAAAAGCTTACACCATAGCTGTATCCTCCAACAGTTACTACTTGGTTATGCCTTTCTATTGGAGAACTGGTCACTGGATAAGGGGGCGTGGCACCGCCCATACAAACCAAATGTTCAATTCGAATAGTTTTGAAATTATAAGTCGCATAGCATCAGAATTCGATATAGGGCTGAAATTTAGACGTCCCGTTCCACTGGTAAAATTTCATGGGCGTTTGACAAGGGGCGTGGTACTTCTTTTGAAGTATAAGTCAAACATCATTGAAACTCGATATGGAGTAACTACTGGCTAATGTCTTTCTACTACACCTCCCATACAATTCAAATTTTTAATATCAAGTAGCTTTGAAAATATAAGTCATACAAAAATATTTTGAATATTGTGAAGTTTTCAAAAAAAGTTCGACAGATTTGAGTGGTTGTGAAAAAAATTCCCTGTCGTTTTGAAGTGTTAGTTACAATGCCGATAATAAGAGGTATCATAGGTTGTCGAAGTCAGACAAATGCGCGGCGAGCTACTTCAAGTGTAAACCGCACTGATACCCAGCGACCTACAGATAATAGAAATATGTAGTAGTATTAGTATGTCCGCATCACATACGAGAAGAACTAAAAATGAACGACAAGAAAATAGGTTAAGGATTCAACAAGTTCGTGCGCATCAATCACAATGCCAGCGAGCACGACAAAGTGAGCATGAACGATTGCGTTGACGCGGTGCTCCTGTGAGCCTGGAACGAGTGGCATTCCAGTACAATCCAGAAATCGATAACTGTGTGGACAGATCAGTAATGATTGGAGAAATGTCAGCCCGGTGTCCTCAGTGAGCCATTACGCTCATTAGTTTCTGGAGCGGGAAGTGATTCTAAGCATTTCCTGGCCAACATCCAAAAATATAACAGTTGTTTCCAAATGACTTAGTTTGGAGCAACGCATATTGTACACAACAATTTCAATTGCCTACTTTCAAGATAATTACAACACAATTGTCTTTCGCATCATTCTCCGTTGTATCAGAAACAATTTCACAATTTCATAATTTCACACACCTTTAGAGATTCTTATTTATGGACCTCATTATGGTGCTCATTAATGGCACCATATAATACTTAAGTTGAAAGAAAGTAGTTTAAAAAATTTTAACCTGATAGCTGTTGTTAGGGTGAAAATATTCACGAAAACGTATTCTTTCTGTACTCAATTTTCATATTATTAAAAATACTCCTACCATTATTGAAATACATTTCAAAACAAATTTTGGAATTAAATAATTATTTTAGGCAGAACAACGTTTGCCGGGACAGCTAGTAATTACATAAATGTAAATGAATATAAAAGATTTATTTTGTCGCTTTACTATTTTTCTTTTGCTCACCGGCTTACATTAACTTTATACTTTAATCTTCTTTATACTTTAAGCTTCAAATATAATTTCTTTAAACATCAGCTTTTCAAATATCATATTTATACTTGGCAACTCTTTTCGTTTTATGTCTATTTCACATTCGACTTCGAAAAATTTCCCTCAAAGCAACAATCTTGACAGCTCATACGATACATCAACATTTGTTATCTCTTTTACACTCTCTTTAGCTCAGAGTCTTCACATCAACACAGCATTATCCTTTTCTTTTCTTCTTTGAGCATTTAACACATTCTTAGCAAAAAATATCTCATACGACTTTATTACTTTACTTCCCATTCTACATAACAAAATAAAGCAATTTTCACAAAATAAACAAACAATAAGTGCCTTCTTTACAACAATAAAATACAATTCGATTACAGCTCTCGTCTATACCGCTCTCAAACTCTTCTCAATTCCGCACTATTGCTTCTGCTTTTCTAATTGACTTTCACTCAGAACGTCTACAGCTCACCTCACATGACGGCAAACTCTTCTCAATAGACTTTTCACTCAGAACGTCTACAGCTCACCTCACATCAAGGCAAACTCTTCTCAATTTCGCTTTTTTTTTTTTTTGTCGGAATATGAAAAACCTATCAGCACGCAGACAAGTACTTCCTGAGCTTTTAATAAATCGGAGGATTTTCGATGGTGGCAAGGAACTTAGTTGATCGGTTCTCACCACGTCTGACTCCAGCAGCTGCAATCGCGACCTGGAAAAGGCGGGACACTCTCATAAGAAGTGGGTAGCGGTATCCTCGTCCTCCAGACAGCTCTCACAGACGCTGTCGTCGGCCAGACCCATCGCACTCAGGTGTTTTGCACAGGAGGTATGACCGGTCAGGACGCCCACAAGAAGTCTACAATCCTTACGGTTTAGAGACCTAAGAAAAGAGGACTTACCTTTGTCGACGGTTGGAAGCAGGAGCTTCGTCTGTCTGCATCCAGCTAGCCCGGCCCATCTTTGACCGTGTTGAGAAACAACCCAGTCGTTTATGGACGCTTTGACAAGGAAGAAGGCAGGCCAAGGGCAGGTTCAGGGCCCAGAAAGTGGTCTTCAGAACCTGATCTTGCAAGTTCATCGGACACTTCATTTCCGGACACGCCGAAGTGCCCCGGTACCCAAAAGAGAGCGAGTGAGTTGTGAAAGCCTACGCTGTTAAGCTTGGCCTTACACTCTTTGATTGTCTTGGAGGTGGTGATTGGGTTGAGCAAGGCCATAAGTGCAGCCTGACTGTCACTACAGACGCAAATACTCTTGCCAGACCATCCACTTTCCCTGACGAAGTCCATAGCTTTTAGGATTGCAAAGACCTCCGCCTGAAAGACGGATGCATGCTTTCCCAATGGATAGTGAAGTTTTGTGTCGTTTTCCTCAAAATACACACCAGCTCCTGAACCTTCATCAGTTCTGGACCCGTCTGTAAAGACTCTACAACACCCCCTGCCTGGCTCGGCTGACGAAAGCCAGCTGTCGCGTTCAGGAAAGGAAACTTCGTATCTGCGCCGGAGTTCGAGGTGCGGAACTAATACATCAGACGGCATGCTCATTCCATCCAAGAATGGTAGAGAGGTCTGCGTAGAGTTATGCACGCCCCGATGCGATTCAAACCACATCCCTACTTGTTTCAATCTAAAGCAGGCCTTGGCGGCTTCACCTCGGATGAAAATGTTCAGGGGTGGAATGTTGAGTATCACGTCTAGAGCAGGGCCAGGGGTGGTCGGGAAAGCTCCCGTACAGCCAAGACACACTGTTCATTGTAGTCGCCCCAGCGAAGCAATGACGCATTGGCGAGAAAGCCTGCTGAACCAAACTACAGACGCATACGAGATTATTGGTCGAATCATCGACGTGTAGAGCCAAAGGACTCGTTTGGGCGAAAGACCCCACGTTTTACCAAACACACCCCTACAATGCCAGAAGGCAGAAAGAGCTTTTGAAGTTTTGGATTCAACATGACTGCTCCAGAGAAGTTTGCTATCAAGGATGACTCCAAGATATTTTATTTCCCTAGAGAGTTGGATAGTCACTCCCCCTAGAACAGGCAGGACAAGGCCATCAATCTTTCGCCGCCTGGTGAAGAGAACTACTCCAGTTTTGAGAGGATTGACAGACAAGCCATTGCTCATGCACCACGAGTGAATTATATCCAACGCAGCTTGTGCCTTTCGACACACGACTCTAATGGATGAACCCGTAGCAAGGACAGCTACATCATCCGCGTAGGCTTGGGCGTAGACCCCGGACTCGTTGAGTGAGCAAAGCAGGGAGTCGATCAGCAAGCACCAGAGCAGAGGGGAAAGGACACCGCCTTGCGGGCAGCCTCTCTTCACCTCCGTCATGACAAACCTGTCCTCCTCCCCGCCCACCATCGCGGTCCTGCACTTCAGCATTGACCGGAGCCAATTTACTGTCGTGGGATCCACTCCATGAGAGCTAGCTGCGCTACACATTCCTTCAAAGGACGCATTATCAAATGCACCCTCAATGTCCGCGAAAATGCCCATTGCGTAGTCTTTCCTGTCCACAGCACACTCAATCCTACCTACCAGATTTTGTAGCGCTGTTTCACAGGATTTTCCGCGTTGATAAGCATGATCCGCGGGCGAGAGGGGATGCTGAAGCAGCGCCCTGCGGATGTGCAGCTCAACAAGTCTCTCCAATCCCTTCAGCAAGAAGGAGGACATGCTGATAGGGCGGAAGCTTTTGGCGAGTGAGTAGTCATCCTTTCCTACTTTCGGAATGAAAGCCACTCTCGCCAACCGCCATGGGAAGGGAACATAAGCCAGAGCAATACAAGCGATGAAGAGCTTCTTCAAGGTTGGTGCTATCTGGGCTAGTCCCTCTTTTAGAAGGGCCGGGTAAATCCCATCCAGACCTGGTGACTTATAGTTTTCGAACGCAGATATAGCGTATCTAATCGCCGAGTCGTTAGCAATTCTGGATGCAATGTACCAGTCCCTCCTTGAGGGCCCAACTTCCTCCGTTGTGGACACACCAGTTATAGAAGGCAGGGGTCCCACCGAAATCTGACTGCCCGGAAAGTGAGTCTCAAAGAGAAGCTGCATGGTCTCCTCCTTGGTCTCAGTGTACGAGCCGTCAGACCTGCGAAGCGATTCCAGCTTGGCCTTTCGGTCGCTTTTCAGCATCTTAATCAGCCTGCTGGTCTCGCTAAGCGATTCAATCTGGCCACAGAAGTTCCTATAGGAGGCAGTTTTCGATTCACGAACCAGCCTCTTATACTCCCTCTGCTTAGATCGGTATTGAGCCCAGTCAGCCTCCCCACCCGTTTTTAAAGCACGGTTGAGTAGTTTCCTGGATTCCTTTCTCAGGTTCTGGAGGTCAGCGTTCCACCACGGAACCGGTGTCCTGCTCAGAGCCTTCCTAACCGGGCAAGCCTGTTCAAAGCTACTAACAAGGTCCGTACTCAGCTTGTGAGCAACGGACTCAATATTGTTCTTTGTCCTGACATCAGGATTGGCCGAAGTTTTTAATTCCAGCGTCTCCCTGAATTTTTCCCAATTGGTTTTTCTCGGATTCCTGCTCAGCAGTGGAATGTGTGTACCGCAGTCAAGCTGGAATTCGATGTATCGATGTTCAGAAAGAGAATCCTCTGACAACACCCGCCAGTTAGTGATAGGTGCACTGAGCCTGTGGTTAGACAGTGTCAGGTCTATCACTTCCTGTCTTCTAGAGGTCACGAAGGTGGGTTTGTTCCCTACGTTCTCGATGTTCAGACCAGAAGACAGTATGAAATCAAAAAGTTTTTGCCCTCGATAGTTGCATTTGCTACTTCCCCAGATGGAGTGCTGGGAGTTGGCATCGCAACAGATAATCAGGCCCAAACCCTTCGATTCGCAGTACTCTATGGGCTCAGATACAACCTTAGGAGGAGGAGGAAGCACTGAGTCATAGGGAAAGTAGGCTGAGGCGACGACAAATTTAAGCCATTTGCCATCACACTTCAGGCCGATGCTAGCCGCCACCAAGTCTTGACAGCAAAATTGCCCAAGCTTGGTAACGTCTAGCACATTCGACACAGCCAGACAGGTCCTCGGTCTGTCGGAGCCCTCGTCTGCCAGTATCGAGAACCCTCGAACACCCCCAAGACCGCAAATGCGTTTATTGAAAACCCAAGGTTCTTGAATAGATGCTATGTGAGGGAATGTGTGCACCACGGAAAGTCTCCTACTTAAGAGTGCAGTAGCAGACTTGGAGTGTTGCAAGTTGATCTGGGTGAATATCATGCGATATTGATCCGAAGCTGAGACTCCACTAGCGCCTGGAATTTAATCGGAACTTTATCCTTCCCAAGTGGAAGTAGGGTCTCAGGTCGTACCTTGACCTGAGAATCTCCACTGAGCTCTGGCCCACAACAAGGGACGAGCCATCCTCTCCATCCTAGCTCTTCTCCTTCCTGTGGGAGTAGACTCTCCAGCAGCCAGTGTCGAGACCCTGGTTTTGGGCACGAAGGCCATCCAGGACAATCTTGGTGTTCCTGTGCGGACCAGGAATCCAGCAGACGCCCCGGACGAGCCTGGGCAGATCGGCGCCTTCATAGAAAGCAAACCTTGCATTGCCCAGAGGGGGAATAGACCGCACTGCCTCTCTCATACGATCGAAGGAGCCCTGAGAAGAGCATTTTACGACGATGACGCCGTTGTTATTCCCATAACTCTCTGCGTTCATATGAGAGCCAGCAGCCACGACTGAGCGGAAGAGATGATCGTGACAGTGCGACAGCTCTACCCCATTCATCCTGCGGTCCTCTCCCATTTTGCCGATATTAGCCACAAGTGAGGATGAAACCACTTCGCTAAGCGTGGGTCCTCTCCTCTTTATAGCTTTCTCGGCGGCTTGGCTCGTGGAAGGACCTTCATCGAGTGGTTCCACAGCGCGGTAGGTTCCGGCCTTGTCAGCCTCACCTTCCGCACTCTGGTGACCCGCTCGAGTAGGGGCTCCATTCACCGGATTTGGCTTTGGGGATGGGGCAGCGACAAGTTTCTGCCTTTTCCCCTTACTCAGCCTCGAACCTTGGTTTTGGGAAGCGCCCGAGTCGGCTTCAGTCGGAGTGACTTCTGTCGATCTGGGTCTCTTACCAACATCCATGGCCGGGGTAGAGGTAGCCTCAGTGGTCTTTCCCGACTCCCTTGCCCATTTTCTTAGCTCTCTAAGCCGAGATTTGGACAGGCCTGATTGGTTGGCGGCTGGTGTCGGAGTGACTTCTGTCGATCTGGGTCTCTTACCAACATCCATGGCCGGGGTAGAGGTAGCCTCAGTGGTCTTTCCCGACTCCCTTGCCCATTTTCTTAGCTCTCTAAGCCGAGATTTGGACAGGCCTGATTGGTTGGCGGCTGGTGTCGCCTTGGTCCCAGGTGGAACGTCCGGCTGCAGACCAGCTTCATCCGCTATCACGGCCTCCGCCATCGGCTGATCAGTATGCGTAATCTGCATTGCTGCTTTTCCGTCATCCAGTTCAGTCGATTGCGATTTGGGGGTGGGAAGGTGGCTAGATAGCGACTGACAGATTTGTGAAGCAGCTAAATCGCTGCCGTCTAAATCGCTAATCGCTACCTGGACTCTTTCGAAAAAGTCCGAAAGGAATTGGCTCGAGGAGCTATCCTCAGCCGTGTAAATCATGGAAGGTGAGGCCCCCAGAATCCTTGCCTAAGCCGCGTCCAACGCGGGTGGATTGCCACTGTCGTGGGTACCACCTGGGGTAGTCAAATCCATAGGTTGACTTTCCATGAAAAGGGGTTGTTGCATTGTAACCCTGCTGCGAGGGGTTCGCGAAGAGGCTTTCACAGATTGCTATGGCCCCTTTAACCACGGAAGAGAACCGTGGCGTACCCCTATCCACCACCTGGGGACGCGTTCGATGGGCACCCAACCACACGAATAAAATTCAATTTCGCTTACTGCTTCTCCTTGTTCCGCAATACTACCAACATAGTTTCGGTTGATTCCGCTCTATGCTGCTGCTTTGCCACGACTCTGCTTCAATCTTCTGATTTTATGAATTTCTCCTTCCACTCTTGCTGCTCGTCACTGTTGTCGTCTCGTTCTCGTTCGTATGGTGGTGATTTACACTCTGAACAAATTCGTCAGCTTCTCAAACATATCGCACTCTTGCTTCAGGAACTTTCCTTTAGCGATCATTTCATGAAACACCGACTTCCAGAAAGTTCTTTGATGAGACTGTACTGAAAGTTTGTCGGTTCGCCTCACTTATTTTGGCAACTAGCCCACTTCTAAAGCTACTGTACGCTTTTTAACTGAGAATTCTTCTGAATTCCCTTTCTTAAACAACTTTTTCCGCTTTTTAACTCACAAGTTCCAAATTACCCTTCAATTTCAGTTTATTCTACACTTTGACATAACGTAGTCCATAGTTTCAGCATTGATGTGCGTTCACTTTTTCTACACATTTTCAGTAATTGGCTCAAATTAGTTCTATCTCGGCTGAGTTCCCCATATTTGTAGGATTTCTATCCCGATTGAGTTTTCATATTTGTAGGATTTTATTATTGTTTATTGGAACATTTGAGTTATAGAAATAGAGATATAAAAGGATGAATTCGTGCGTATTTGCGCTTACAATGCTGCTTCACTACTGTTCTTAAAATTAAGATGTCCGTTCGATTCAAGTCGTTCGAGCGTCGTTTTTGTTTCGTCGAGTCCGTCACATAGTTGCATTCCCGTCAGGGTTGTACATTATAGTAAGTCTGTCCGCTCCTAGTTCTCCGTCCAAGTGTCTCTGGGTTTACTAATCCCACATATATACGAATTGTAAAGCTAATTTTTTGACTTTCATTGATCGATTTTCTAAATTTGATACAGCATACTATCTGGAAGATAGAAATAATCAAACTATTATGGAAACACTAAGATTGTATAAATCACAACGAGGTCATTTCAATAAATTAATATGTGATAACTAGTTTTGAAAAGGCGCCCCTGGCGCCCACTGACTCAATAACGCTTTTAAATCAAATGAATTAAATCAAGATATGAATTGGAGAACATCATAAATTTATTAAATCATTATCCGTTAAATTGTGTTTTTAGCTTAACAAAAACCATTTCAACATTAAAAATCAATCACATTTACAGAGTAGTTTATTTTAAGGAAAAGCATGGCCCGGGTAACCGGTCTACATTAAAAACATTAAATAGGACGATATTTTATTTTAAATTTTTAAAATAACACAAAAAATACGCAGTAGAAATTAATTTGTCTTATAAGATCTCTGTGTAAACTACGTTGCGTGTGAATTGGCGGGTATCATTGAGAAGAGGTCCTTGTTGAGGATTGGGCTCGATGAACACCTTGACTCTGTTTGAATTCCTGCAGCGGGATAAAGCAACGTAAAGTTGACCGTGGGCGAAGACTGCTGTTTCAAGATGAATACCAATGTGATCAAAAGACTGGCCCTGCGACTTGTTGATCGTCATTGCGTAGGCCGGAATTACTGGAAATTGTCGTCGCTTCAAGACGAATGGTAGAGTTGTCTCTGTTGGCGCCAAATCAATGCGTGGAATCAGAACGGAGTCTCCTTTGTTGCACTCAGAAAGGATTTTTGCTTAGATGAAATTACGTGCAAGCTCCTCAACAACTAATCGCGTTCCATTACAAAGGCCTTTCTTGGGATTTAAGTTCCGAAGCAGCATGATGATGACACCCTTTTTAAGCCGCAAGATATGAGGTGGTGTTCCAGAAGGCGTTTGCTCATTGAGAAATTCAACGGGGAAATTGAGTGCGTCATTAGGGTCCTAGCTGACAATCGAATCGGCGCTGTAATAAATTTGAGGGACGCCAGGAATCAAGTCGATAATTCTACGATTCATCTCTAGAGTTTGTGCATTGGTAGGAGCAACAATGACTCTCTTTACCAGCTCATCAGTAGACATTTGTTGAATGTTTCCAAAGATAGCGCCAATGAGATTTTCATTTGTGATCATCGCGGTAGGAATTTCAATTGTGTCTGCCTCATAGATGCATGGTGGCGATGGCAAAGTTCCGGAGCCGACTTGCAATAGCCAATTGTTGTGGTCGTCCTGACCTTCACTGCGCATATTTGAAGTTAAAGAGATTTGTTCAAATTGATTCCACAATCTACTTGATTTGATGCAGCACTCTATGATTTCTGTGCGAGTTCCTCTTTGTACAACCGGCAGCGTCTGGCGAAAATCACCACCGAGAACTAAAACTTTTCCACCAAAACTTGTCTCGTTGCCCATTATCTCACGCAAGAGCTTGTCGATGCAGCGGAGTCCATTCTTTGGGAGCATGGTGATCTTATCGATGACAATTAGGATGGCTTCACGTAAAACTGCTGCTTCGGGAGAGGTTAATCGCATTGATGAAACCGAGTTGTCGAGCAGTGGAACGGGAAGCTTAAAACCACTGTGAACAGTGCGTCCTCCATCCAGTAAAGTGGCTGCAATTCCAGTTGTAGCAAATGGCAATACGACTTGTCCTTGTGCTCTAAAATATGCCATCAGGGTGGTGTAGAGGAATGTCTTTCCTGAGCCACCAGGACCATCAAGATAGAAAAGCTTGCATTCAGCGTGATTGTTCTCAACTGCCACCATGACTTTGAGAAATCCTGCAAGCTGGGCTGGGTTAAGCTTCTCAATTTGTTCATTCGCCATTCGCACTTGTTCTTCCTGATTGTACACGTGGACTTCTCCTGGCGGATTTCCCGTAGGTACTGGTAATCCAATAGAAGAGCAGGTTATTCCATGTTGTCTGAGAATGAAATTGACGTCATGAAGAGCAAGGTTGGTCGATACATCCGCTGTTTTCGTTCGCATGTAGTCCAGAGTAAGGTCTTCCAAGTGATCTTGCCATAATTTAAGGGGTCGAGAGGGTTGGCAGAAAATGCATATGTACGCAAACATCTCACGCAGTTGTTTGGGCATCAAGTAAGTTCCAGCATCAGTCAGGCATTGATCCCATTCCTCATCAGACTCCAAAAGACCTCTCGCTATTGCTGCTGTCTTGAATGTTTCATACAAAACTCCATCAAACGTGCGCAAGGACTCAAAGCTTGTGGCTCCGCGAACATGTAAGAGCAAGAGACGTAGGTAGAAACGCTCCTCATCTTTCAGACTAACCGTATACATGCGGGCGACGGTTTTCTCACCTCCTCTTTGGCGTTCTCGCCATTGACTGTTCTTGTTAATGGTCACATAAACGAAGTGATAAGGGATGTCGGTATAGAGATGGACTCGAGAAGCAACATTATTTTGATTTAGGAGAAACCATGACTCGAGTTTTGTCCTTCCAGTTGCTGCAGCAAGAAGAGCTTCTTCTTCTTGACCCTCTTCAAAAACGATTCGTTGTTGGTTCGGCAAGTGGACAGGTAGTTTCATGACTGAGTGAGATCTGTCGTGCATTTTTGATTCTCTTATGCGCCACATTGCCTCAGGAGCACTCACGTTAATTAATACCAAGGAAAAAATAAGAATACCCTGCCAGGGATCGAACTTACGCACTTTCGGTTTCTGCGCCAGCGCCTTACTCACTGTGCTATCACAGCTCTTGCCTCCTCATGTTCTAATAGAGTTTTATAGAAGCCGTTCGTGTCTGAACAAATTTAATACTGAAAAAAATAAGAATTGCCAGGGATCGAACTTACGCACTTTCGGTTTCTGCGCCAGCGCCTTACTCCCTGTGCTATCACAGCTCTTGCTTACTTACTTTCTAAACTTTTATATGAAGCGTTTGAGTTAATGACAATCAGTGAGGCAATGAGGCAATGACGAGGGCTTTTATTATATAGATTAATTCAGAAGTATTAATATTAAAGACTATCTAAGAAATGAAAATATTGAATTGCATTTGATAAAACCCAACAATCATACTGGATATGCAGATATTGAAAGACTGCACAACACTATAGGGGAAAAATTAGAATGTTATCAATTGAACAAAAACCTCTTACAGCCCTATTCTTGCGTTCCCGTCACAATTGTGATCCGCTTTCTTGTGACGAGCTTTCTGCAACCCTATTCCTTGCCAACCATATCACGAAAAAACCTTTGCGAAGTTCTTTGCTGTGAAAACAGCAGTTTGTGCTTCCTCTTCTTCGCAAAAAAACGAAAAATGGATTTACAAACGGCAGAAAAGTGAGTATTTTTTGTAAATCTTTAATTATTTGTCAATTTATCTCTTTTCATTTAATTTCTAGACATTGAAAATTCGAGGGAACTACGCAGGAGAAACTCCACAAGCAAGAACAGTTCCATAGCGCCGCGAGCAGTTAAAATTGCGCTGCCGGGCACGCAAGGCAAAGGCGCAGAATGTGGTCACTGGCGAAGGCCCTCGAACTGCCGACATAATGGATTTCGAGCAGCAGGCCATAGTATACATATATATACATATTATGTGTTGTGTTTTTAATATTGTGTAAATTCCTTTAAATTACTGCAATAAAAAAATTTCAATTTTTGCTTCAAAATTTACGTTTTGCAACCACTGTTTTCGCTTGTGACCTCCTAATTCGACCGTCA
Organism: Neria commutata; assembly: GCA_963457695.1. Classification (NCBI taxonomy): domain Eukaryota; kingdom Metazoa; phylum Arthropoda; class Insecta; order Diptera; family Micropezidae; genus Neria; species Neria commutata. The sequence goes on from OY735245.1 coordinate 35,132,256, forward strand.
CAATTTATGTCACAATTGATACGTTTCGAGCTTTTGATTTCTGTTCCGAATAAGGAAAAGTAAAAATTGTGACGAAATGCTCTATTGTGACAAAATGAGTATTGTGACGGTCGCAGGAATAGAGCTGTAATCCAAACCCATTTGAAAACTGATCATGATTTCTAAAATAAAATATCTGTTATTGTATATAGAAATAAGTAACTATATATTCATGTACATATAAAAATAACTAAACTTTAAATTACTTCATATAAAATAACATGTCAATATTCGTTTGGATTGTAAGATAAAGGAGTATTAATATTTTAACGAGGGGAAAGTTACATACATGTTTATCTAAAATAATTCTTTACTTTAATCATTCTTTAATTTATATTCTTTCCTACATATATATACCTCTATTCCATTTAGCTACTTACATTTTGTTATTAATTCATTAGAGTTTGTTAATATTGGTATCCTTGGTTACTATAAAAATATTTATGTTAATTTGCGCTTGTTTACGCATGTATGCAAAGTTTCAGATCTCTAAGTAGTCGGAAAGTGGGTGAAAAAATGATTACTAGATTCCACTACAACGATACCTGAATGCAATAATATGTATATATATGTAATATGTATAAAGCTTATAAAAAGAAAGCATGCACAATTCAGCATAAATTTTAGCTGGAGATTTCAACCCCAATTTCGCGTTAAAATAATCCCAACCTTTTATCCAATTCTTTCATGATAAATTGCAATTACGAATGAACAACAATTCAAATGAGTCTACAACACGATATGGCACTACATTCGAAGCAGTTTTCTTGCGGTACCTCGAAATTTAAGTTCTAAGATACATATCTTTACTTTTTATAGTGAACATATGTTAACGTTATGAAAACCTAGCATTCTTCCAAATTTCGGGTTTCTACGTTGAAAAAAAGGTCTGTTTATATAGGTACACCTCCGAGAACAATAACGACAAGTGGTCAAGTTTTTCCCTTTAGGGAAATGGAACCCTAAAAAATTTAAAAAAAGATTTAAAAAATCACTTTGTAAAAAGCGACGAAAAAATCGTATTGTATAAATTGAGACAAGTAGTTCGATTGCTTATCATTTTTACAAATAGTCGCTGAAACGATTTTTTCCCTCTTGAGAAAGTTGTGTTGTTGCTGAAATTTTATTTGAATATAAACCCTCTATATTTAAAAAAAACAGTTGATTTAAAAATAGATGTCGTTTAAAATATAGCATATCGATGATGTGGGCTATAGTAATGCTCTTGGAAAAGAGTGCCGAAGGAATGCTGGAGCAAAACGAGATGCGATAAATAGAATGCGACGCCTGCGCAAAATGGGGAACCAATTGCCGCCACCATATCCCAACGGGTGGTACTGCCTCATGGAATCATCAGACCTGAAATTGGGTGAAGCCAAAAATGTGTCCTGCCTGGGCGAGCAGTTTGTTGTTTATCGCACACTGAAAAATAGGCTATATGTCCTGGATGCATACTGCCCTCACATGGGAGCCAACATGGGAATAGGAGGAAGAGTTGTGGATGAAAGTATCGAATGTCCTTTCCATTTGTGGCGTTTCAGAGGCAGTGATGGAAAGTGCGACGATGTTCCTTACAGCAATTGTGGTAGACATGCTTAAACGAAATTAAAAATATCTCTAAAACATTCCTCTTTTGCAGCACCACAAGGCTCCAAAGTTCGAAAGTGGATATCTACGGAAGTCAATGACAACATCTTCGTTTGGTATCACGCAGAAAGCGAGGAATGTCCATGGGATATTCCTGCCATTAAAGAAATAGATAACCAGGAGTTTGTCTACCAGGGACGAAATGAGTACTACGTGAATTGCCACATTCAAGAAATCCCAGAGAATGGTGCTGATTTGGCACACTTTGCTGGCATTCACAATGCTAGTATATTGGCTGGAGCCCAAGACCCAAAAAATAGCGCACTAGCTAATGTGGGAAATCATCACTGGCAGGATGTGTATGTATTAACTAACGACTTTTATTATATATCTTATACCTTATTGTTTGTATTATACTAGCAAGTGGATTCCTTCCGGAAATCCCACAAAGCATATGGCCTCAGTCACTTTAAAGCATTCAATTGAGATCTCACCCAAGGTTCAACTATTATGCATGGATGTTACGGCTCAACAAGTGAGTTGAACATCAGTCCATATATTGATTAATATACTGTACATTATATATGTATATCTAGGTTGGTCCGGCATATGTACAGCTCCACATGAAATCCAAAACTTTGGGTCGCTTCGAAGTTCTGCAAACAGTTACCCCTGTTGAGCCGTTTATACAAAAGGTCGTACATCGCTTCTACGCACCGAAAGCATTAGCTCCTTTAATGAAGTTTGTCGTTGTCGGGGAAAGCATTATGGTAGAGTACATAAGAACATCTCCAGTATCTGTATTTATTTTCATTGTCTGTACTTATAGTTTGAACGCGACATGGCGATTTGGAACCATAAAATGTTCCTTAGTAAACCTCAACTAGTGAAAGAAGATACCGCAATAAAATCATTTCGTAGTTGGTTCGCACAGTTTTACACCGAAAACAGCAAAACATTCGCCGAATCACGCGAGATTTTGGAATGGTAGTTCATAAACATAAATATAAACCTCGATATGCGAAATTATGGACAAAAATCAAAGATGTTATTTATTAAGTTGTATTTCACCAAAATAAAATAGTGCTGGCACTCATATGCATAGAAAAAGGAAACGTTAAATTAAACAATTGTATTGATGGGTCTGCTCTTTTTCTCCAATAATAAGTTGAAAATAACTTTTTCCTTGTTCGACCAGCGTTGCAAATTTATAGTTTTTGCGTCTCTTTCTTCAGCCATGACAAAGTCACTGCATCAGCTTCCTTCTCTAGTATAGGCGACAGTGTCTTCCACACAAGTTGGTTATAGTCATTTAGCAATTCAATCTGAAACAACAACAAAAACAGTTTTTAATACATTTTTAAATCTTCTCACAAATAGATAGAGAAAATTCATAGTTCTTGAATGCAAAAGTAAAAAATAAAATTTCCTGGGTACACCATACCCGACCACACTAATGCCAGGTTAATTTCACCAGTTAACAGAAACTAACGGTTTCAAAACTAACGGTTGAAACTAACGGTTTCAAAGTGCGTGTAATGTTATAGAAAGCAACAAATCTGTTTTTGGTTCTTAGAATGGGCGTATTTATTGTTTTATTTTGTAGTTGTGGAACAAGCTACCAACGATATCTCGATAAAGTGCAGTAGAAACACTCCACTCGACCTGCTGAAATTCGGTATGTGCGCACTCTTGCGAATACGTTCCTCGGTTAGTTGAACGGGTAAGAGGGCCGTGGAAGCCTTTAAAGAAAATCTTCGGAATATTCGATTTACGGATTTGTTGTGGAAACCAAGTCAGAATTGCAAAGTTTTTGACAGGTTTTGGTTCTTTTCGAAGGCAAACAATCGAATCGAATCGAATCAGATAGTCGAATCAGATGTCCTTCATTTGTCAAAAAATGTGTGTATTTGGATGCAAATATTTAACCATTTTATAAACCCCGCTGATGCGGGAGACCTGAGTTCAAGACCGGTCTCACATCATCTAATAAAAGAAAAATTTGTTTTTCAAATTGTTTTTTTTGTGCGGCGCTACTTCTCGCGATGAATTGGCAAATTCATCAAGAATATCGTTTGCCATGAAAAACGTCTCAACCCATTTGGATTCGGTTATATGTAGGTCCCGTTAATTTGTGCAAAATGTAACAAGCACACACACAAGTTGATGCGAGAATTTTATTTATTATTATTATTAGGTATGTGTGTTAAAAAATTTGTGCTCAAATAAGAAAAATCGTGCTAAATAAGAACGGCATCCTTTTTATTGATAGAGGGTATACAAATCTAAAGTTAAACGGTGGATTTTAAAAGAGAAATTTGCCAGGGTTGCCGGTCTCGTTGTAAATAAAGATAACTTTTTGGTACTCATTCGTTTGCATATTTGCTAATTCTCCAATTTCAACCAAATGCTGCCAAAGGGAATCCACATGAGTTATTCCGTGTTTTTTCCATGAGATCCAAGAATACGGAGGTTTTTTTCCCCCCAGTTATGAATACGAATTATTTAATAATTACATTTTTTTAAATTTATTTACATAATTAATTACATAAATAAACTTAAAAACTAGGCACTAACTACTATGGTGTTTGGTCCAACTATTTAAATTTACATTAGATAAGGTATAATGGATTATGATATAATGGATTACTGTTCCCAGTCCAAGAGACAGTCGTGACCAAAAGTAAGGTCGTATTGTTCTGCGTCAATGAAATCTAGCAAGGGCATTAGAATGTATTAAGCTGGGAAACAAGTGAGTTCCTAACGGCTGCGGGACCGGCGACTTAGTCGCCACACAATGGTTTAGTCCAATGTATTAGTGGCTCATTAAGCCAAAGTGGACTGCTATGGGCCGTATCTCGCCAAAATGCAATATTGTGGGCAAGCTAATGTTGAGAAGAGTAGTCAGTTCGAGTGTGAAAACCAATCTTATCTTTATTTCGATATTGAACCTGCTTAAATAGTAACCTATTGCTGACTTGTTAAGATATGTGTATCACGCCATTCCTGATGACCATGAATGTGGTTATTGTTTATTATTTTGAGCGGAAATTTTACGGGAAATCGAATTGTATAGTCATCAAAATTCTTCACATTTATTATAAGCTTTATATTAGGTTCACATCAGGTATGTATGTATGTATGTATGTAGTGGAATCTAGTAACCCTACCGGCAACTCAACTAACTTTTAGTGCACTATAAGCTAACTACTTCGCAACCATAGTTGACTATTCGTCGACTACTTTCAATGGAAATGACTGACTTTTTTAACATTGCGATGTCCTAGGCAGTAGTCAGTCCCGATTACCCCTGGATGACTTTTCAACTAACTTAAAGTCGGTTACTTTGAAGTTAGCTAAAAGTTAGTTGTTTAGAAGTTAGCTAAAAGTTAGCTAATTTTTTAGCTATAGCTAACTAATTTCATATGAAGCTATTCAACTAAACTATTAGTTGATAAGCTAATAATACGCTTTATTAAAATATGGTGTAAAATCATTGCCTGTTTAACATAATATATCATCATATTTCCATATATATTTCACGATAAATCTTTTCATTTCTTTCTGAGCAGATTTTTGACAATTATATAAAACAAAAATGAAAGAAAACAAACAGCTTGCTTTGATTTTTCAATTTCAATTTCACAATGCACATAAATAAATGAAAAATATTCAAAAAAACAAATAGCAAAAAAGAAGAAAGCAAACATCGCGCTTTGATTTTGGGGCAATTCTGCACTACATTGTAGTTAGCTTATAGTTAGGTCATAAAAGTTAGCTATAAGTGTGTTATTTTTGTAGTCGACTACTGAAAAGTCAACTATAAGTGCGTTATTTTCGTAGTCGACTACTGAATTGCTTATAGGGAATCAATTTTTCACCCACTTTCCGACTACTTAGAGATCTGAAACTTTGCATACATGCGTAACCACCATGACAATGCATGAATCAATAAATTTTATGGGCGTAGGATAAGGGGCGTGGCACTTTTTTATCAACTCTAGATTTGTGTATAACTTGAGAACTACACATCACACATCAATGAAACTCGGTAGGAACTTACTACATATCCATATCCTTCTACTGAGAAAATAAGACGGGCACTGGATAAGGGGGCGTGGCACCCCCATACAAACAAAATTTTTGATCTCGATTAGCTTTGGAACTAAAGGTCGTGCAGCATTGAAATTTCGTATGCATTCGCCTCTTGGATGTGTCGTCCCACTGGTAAAATTTATTGGGCGTAGGCTAAGGGGGGTGGCACCTCCCATACAAACAAAATTTTTGATCTCGATTAGCTTTGGAACTAAAGGTCGTGCAGCATTGAAATTTCGTATGCAGTCGCCTCTTGGATGTGTCGTCCCACTGGTAAAATTTTATGGACGTAGGATAAGGAGCGTGGCACTTTTTTATCAACTCCAGATTTGTGTATAACTTTAGAACTACACATCACACATCAATGAAACTCGGTAGGAACTTACTACATATCCATATCCTTCTACTGGAAAAATAAGACGGGCGGTGGACAAGTGGGCGTGGCACCGCCCATACAAACAAAATCGTTTATATAGAATAGCTTTGGAACTAAAGGTCGTGCAGCATTGAAATTCCGTATACAGGCCCCTCTTGGATGTGTCGTCCCACTGGTAAGATTTTATGGGCGTAGGACAGGGGGCGTGGCACTTTTCAAGCATTTCCACACTTGGGTTTCAGTTTATAATTATAGGTACACCACACATTAATGAAAAACGATAGGAACTTACTCGCCGCGCCTTGCAAGCAAAATAACAACAACTCATCGCGCCACAAATATGCCACGAATATTAGGGTCGATCACAGCCGTATTATTTGTTAAATAGGAGATATGACATATGTATGACGATAGGAAACACTGTGAATACCCTAAATATTGTGTACTGCTCTGCAAGTTTTAAATTCTTTTTGCGAAAAATTTCAGAGCACTAAAATTTAATTTATGGAAGACTAAAAAGTAGAAAATAAAATTATATAAAAAAAAACTTTTTAAAAATAAGCTTTAATTTATTTAATGTACTAAAAAGTAGAAAATAAATTGTTTCCAAGTCACCTGTATCTTACTATCAATAAAAGCTTTTGCGCTCAATATCCATATTCAAAATATCTTTCATTACTAGAATCTATTTGGAAAAAATTATTTAAATAAAATATTGTGGTAACTGGTTGACAAATATTGAACACATGAGCGCACAAGCTTTTACTGATAGTAAGATACAGGTGACTTGGAAACAATTTATTTTCTACTTTTTAGTACATTAAATATATTAAAGCTTATTTTTAAAAAGTTTTTTTTTCTAAGTGCAAGTGTATACCTACCTACATACATATCTACGTTTATAATGCTACTGGAGTAAAGGGTGTCGGATGTCTTTTTCAAGGTGAAGGCAGCTATATGTCGTTGGCCTTTTTATTCAATTCAATTTAGTTTTTGCTGCATTATTTTAGCATGCACTTTATTGATATGAGTAATTGTAAGGGTATCGGATTGGCAAAGGCAGCATATCGGAGCTGGTTGATTTTCCATGAGGTGGCGTTTAGTTAGGAGTGTGTGCCCCATGCGTAGCCGGATGTAATTTTGCAGGTTTTACCTTGAGATATCTGAGGGGTACCTCGGTGGCTTACCGTCAACGTTTGTCAGTTTGTAGTGGGGGGCGTACTGGGTCCAGTTGTTTTTGTTCTGTTCGGAGTAGAATTTTTTGATGGTTTTAGAAAGGTCATTATTGTTGAACGTTGGTTGCTGGATGATAGGGACTGATGTTGCAAATTTGGCAGCCTCGTCCGCTAGTATGCTTGGATATTGGATAAGCGAGTTTCTAATTTTTGTTATCGTTTCGTTCTTGTGTTCGGACAGCTTGGATCGACGAAAAGAGAGTCAGTGCAGATAATGTATTTTCCAGGAAACGCTTTGTAGGTTGTGACTGCGTAGAGTATGGCTTCTGCTTCCGCCGTATACACCGAAGAGTGCTGATCTAGTAGGGCTAGCATTTCGACAGCTAAAGATGGATTAATTACCGCATATGAGGTTTTTGTGCTTGTTTTTGAACCATCCGTAAAAATGAACTTTCAATTTTGTTGGATGTATTTGTGGGCAATTTCCTTGTAGAGCACATTATAAGTGCTTGCTGCAGTTGAATTTTTTGGCCAATTGGCGAGGTCGTTAATAAAAGATTGCGAGTGAAAAATGTATGCGTGAGCTTTTAGCGATCGACCAGCACGAAGTATAGAAGCGACTGTTCACTACAAGAGCTTAGTGTGCACGAATAATTAAATACTTTATAATTCAATAAGGTTATTCACTTTCATTTTAGCATACAGTTTCCAACTGCAGTATCGCATGAGAGTAAAGGCTTATGGCCTTTTCAAGCAAGTATAAGTTGAAATTTTAGTCTAAAGTTTTTTAAGGATTTAATTCTTTAAGGGCACACAATGCTAAAAACGTTGTTCATATTAAATGAAAGGACATAACGCCCTTGATATTTGGAGAAATTATTTAGTATTTTTGAGTAAAAGGGTAATAATAATAATTGATTGGCACAACAGCCCATGTGGACTTAGTCCTAGCTTTCTCGCGATAATTTTTCATAAATATGGTTACTTATTCCTTATTTAGAGGTTTAAACAATGTATTTTATTACTATTACGTATTTATAAGAAACAGAACATTGATCACGTTACAGGACGTGTGTCAAATGATTGTAAAATATACAAAAAAGAGAAATTGGCACTATCTGAATTAAAATAAAATTTGTCTACCGAACTTTAATTGGAGAAGGATCGCGCGAAGCAGAGACGCCTGGGTGGAAGATCGGTAAGGTAGGTAATGGCCTATACCCTGAATTCAAATTGTTATTTTCTAAAATCATTTTAATACTTTCAGAAAACGTTTTTCGATATCAATCTAGAGCTGGTGTAGAACAAATTAAAAATCTCAAGAAATAAATAAATATGTTTATGGGTTTAAAATCAAGATCCTCTCCCCTATATACATAACATTTACTCACATCTCTATCCGAAAGCAATGATCTATCAATCATTTTCGTTTGCTTAGGGCACATTGTAATCGTCTTGAAAGTAAGTGCTCCACGTCCTTCAAAATTGTGTTTACTTTCAACAGCAGGTACGATTTGCACGATATCTTCGATGCGTATGCCGAATTCCCCATCTTGATAATAGCCAGGTTCTGCAAAGATCCGGGAGAAATATGTTCTTGAATATTCCAACTGATTCAAAACATAAACTTTACTTGCCATTTGAAATGAACATGTTCTCTTGCAATCCTGGATCGTCTGGCATCAAGCGGATGCCTACGCCCATCGGTCCTTCGTGGACGTTTAAAAAGTGTCCTACGCCATGTCCTGTTCCATGTCCATAGTCCAAACCGACATCCCAAAGAGATTTTCTCGCGATAGTATCGAGCACTTGTCCCTGTCAATTGGGTTGCACTACTATAATATTATATTTCATAAATTAGTAATTCCAATAAATACCTTCACTTTTTTTGGAAATATTGTTGATCCAAATGTTAGTTGCCCCTTCAACACACGTGTATAACACTCTTTTTGAAACTCTGTAGGGGTTCCTAAATGAACAGTTCGAGTGACATCAGTCGTTCCATCACTGTGAAATTAATATAATCATGTCAATGCCAACCTTTATACATAAATTAAAATTGGTGTAAAATTTGATATTTTCGTGCATTCCTAATAGGAATTTCCATATTAAAAATTTGGCATCACTGTTATTAATAATAATTATTGATTGGTACAACAGCCCGTGTGGGCTTATGCCTAGCTTTCTCGCATTAACTTGTGTGTGCTTGTTATATTTTGCACAAATTAACGGGACCTACATTATCCGAATCCGAACGGGTTGAGTAGCTTTTCATGGCAAAGAATTTGAAAACAAATTCTTTACAACTTACAAATATTGAGCTCCGGAGTCACACAAGTATATTTCTTTATCATTAATCTGGCGATTTGTTTCCTTTGCAGGATGGTAGTGAATCACAGATCCATTTGGCCCCGATGAGCTTATCGTAGCAAAACTTAATCCCACATAGTTTTCCTTTTTGCTAATACAAAATTAAAAGTGAACGTAGACTTAAATTAGAAAATAAATAAAATCGATTAATACGTACGAGCGAATTTCTTCCAACTTGTCAGCCCCCGATATCTCATCTACGTAATCTCCTTTCTGAACTGATTGTTCCAACCAAGCCAAATACTGGCACAGAGCAACCCCATCTCGAATATGACTGTTTATAAAGCCCTGAACTTCAGTTGGATTTTTAATTGCCTTATGTAACGCTATTGGCGTTATCTGTAGAAAAAGTATGATTGATGTATTCGTAATATTAAAAATATGCTAGTACAAGTAATCAATATACCTCTTGATGACGTTTAGTTTTACGAATTAAAGCAGTTAAATAGTAGCTCGAGTTTGGTGAAATCCACAGTTTATCTTCGGATGCACTAACCTAAATTTTATAAGGTTTAGACAATTAACTGTTTTATTAAATTAGAAAAAGTATCAATAATAAAATGTTAGCTTGATAAACTTGCTGTATAAAAATTTCTAACATGTTTGCTAAGTATTAAAATACTTTAGCCAGAGTAGCGCTTTGTACGAAGTTTGGTTCAGTTCTAAAATAACAACAAATTATTATCTATAAGTCTAAAAAAGTCATTCCTGTCTCTGCACCTCTCGATCTTTTTACGCTCGCGCTATTCTTGTTCTCGCTTCTTGCGTCTGAAAAGGCGCCTCTCTGCCCCTCACAACTCGCGCTTTTTCAATTCTGTTTGGCATAATTTCGTAAAAGAATTCAAGATAATAATTCAATCTTGTTAAGAGCGTTAATTCGATTAGTTACTCTAAAAGCGCTTATCTTACATACAATTCGATCTTAGCCTGATATCGAGCGCTCTACGAACTCCAATCAAAATAAATTTTCATAGAACTAAGATCACTTACAATTCGAGTGATTTCAGCTCCAATGGCATTGTACGGTTTAACGCAAATTTCAACACGATTCTCCGTCTGATGTTCCTTAAAGCTGTGCGGGATTTTATGGTGTTCAGTAAACAGAAATAGTTGATCACACGTTATAATAAGATATGCGAAGAATACGGGATTAAAATCTATATCAGAGCCCCGAAAATTAAGGAACCCTGTAAATAAATTAAAGTTAATTCTAAGAAGCCCTCTCAAAAATTTCTCAATTACATACATGCAATTTCATCTAAAGCACTTACTACCAAGGCATGTACTTTCTTGTCTTCCATTTGAAGCTTAACATTCTGCCATTTTTCAAATACGGAAAGGCCCGCAAAATTTAACTCAAGTCGCAAAATGGGGTTTGAGGTCATCGGTGGCTGTTCGTTACCCCACACCAAGTCGACTAAATTCTGTTCTATCGGCAGTAAAGAACATTCTGAAAATCATGCAAAAATAAGTATTATTTTCCTTTATACTAGCAATTTTTAGAGTTTGAGTAAATTAATAAAAAAATTTACATATCGACATATCTAGTGGGAATATTCATATTAGTGCTGCTGAAAAGCTTAGAAATATAAATTTTTTTTTTTAAATATTAATATTAAAGTAGGTCGGCAAAAATCCACGTAGTAAACCCTCCCCGCGGGTGCCGACTGGGCAATGGGCATCGTCTCCCCCCTCCGGTTTGTCTGCTATCGGCGGGAACCGGTGGAGAGAGGCGATGTCTAGCTAAGATTTGTATGGTTTCACATGGCGTGTCTGAGGTGTCCAGCTTTATATGCCGTTCCCACGGGCGGCATGTGGAGTCATACTTCTATCATGCTATAGTGGTGCCTGGCGGAAGGCATAAAACGCTAGGGGCGGGATCCCCCGAATTCAATTGCCATTTGCCGTCGTGGAGGTCCAAAAGGATAAAATGCGGGCTGGGACTTCAGCCCAAACGTCGGTGGGAGTGACTGCTACCACCGGCGGGCACGGGGAGTTTATAAGCCGTGTCGCCAGTGGTCACACCTCTACTAAGACTGGAGCAGGTCCTAGTAGTTGTACTGCTACTGCCAAAAACAACAACAAGTCTCGCATGCTGCGCACGAGTGCCGGAATCCAAGAAGATTCGGACATCGAAAGTGTGACCAGCATGAACACCGCCGATGAAGACGCGCTTCTGCTCTCTCCCGGCTGTTCCTCAGGTGCCAGTTCTGGCAACAAGAAAGGGCCTCGGAATAAGCCAAGTAAGGAGGGGCTGAAAGCGAAATCTCGATACAAGGCTGCGGTAAAGATCTGCGGTCGTCTGGAGACCAAGTCCAACCTGACGAAGGAAGAGAAGGAACGGTTCGCTTGGGCGAAGGACACCGTCGAGAAAGGCCGGGCCCATTTCGCTACTAAGGCATGGTGCGCCGCCTCGGACCCGAAGTTCGTAAACCGGGTCGAGGAAAGCATCGGTAATAAACGGCAGCGTTAAACGGAATGCGATGCGCCTCTCAGTAAGAGGCAAAAGCACAAAGAGGAAGCTGCCAAGCTCGTGGAACCCAGCACGTCCAAAGCGGCGGCTGTAGCCAACGAAGTGGCCAAACGACACCTGATCGTGGCGCTCGTTGACCGCAGCAATGCGCTGGGTCAAATGTCGCAGGAACGGTGGATAGCGGTGAAAATGAAGCTGCTGGACGCCATGATCGGCAAAATTAATGCCGATCCCACTGCGCCAATGCCGTCGTTTGACGGGGCGGGTTGGTTTAATCGCATAAAAATATTAAAATGTAACGACGATCCGACCTTGATATGGGTTAAGGGAGCAGTGCGAACGCTCCAAGGCCTTTGGGAAGGAGCGTCCCTCGAAATTGTGGACCGCGGCAGTATCCCGTCTTTGCCCAAAGCGAAGGTTACTATACCTCGAGTGGTGAAGCCGGAGGACGCCTTGCGTCTGCTACAAAGGCAGAATCCTGATGTGCCGACGAGCGACTGGAGCGTACTGCACGTAGCAAAGCCAGCAGCAGTACATGCGGGGCAGAGCTACGTCCTCCAGATCAATAAGGCGGCCGAGGACATTCTGTACGCGATGGCGTGGGGCGTAGGAAGTGTGTACCTTCGCCTCAAAAAGCGTCACCCGAAGGACGACAATCACAACACACTTAAGGCAGGGGAGGTGGAAGCGGATCTCGGGATCGAAGACATCCTGGAAAGCTCCCTCTCCCTGAGAAGTGAAATGGAGACGGGTGTGCTGGCGGACGAATCCAACCCCGTGGAGGAACCAGAAGCGCAAGCTGAAGGTCCTTCAAATAAATCTCCACAAGAGTAAAGTCGCCTCAGCCGAACTCCTCCTCAATTTAGAGGGGGGAGGTTACGACGCGGCCTTGGTCCAGGAACCATGGATAGCTTCGGGAAACGTGGTCTCTGGGCTGAAGTTGCGAAACTTCTATACATACATCCCGAGCGCTACAAATAAGGTAAGAACAGCCATACTAGTAAGGAAAAGTATGTATTCTTATATTTTACCAAATTTCTCCACAGATGACTTGACGGTCGTGGCGGTAGAGGGCGGCAAGGATGAGTCTATACTCCTTGCGTCTTCCTACATGCCGCACGACACAGATGCGCCACCGATTGAACTCCAAAGGCTGGAAGAACTAACCGGCATAAGGAGACAAGCCCTGGTGATTGGAGCGGATGCCAATGCCCACCATCCATTGTGGGGCAGCAGCGACACGAACGAAAGGGGTGAGTCACTTTTTGAATTTATTATTCAGAGCAACCTCTATCTCGCGAACAGGGGCGAGGAACCCACATATATTGGGCCCACCTCTAAAAATGTTCTTGACATAAATCTTTTCACCCCTTCTGCGAATACCTCCGTAGAGGACTGGAGAGTTCTCGAAACCCCATCCTTTTCTGACCACAGATACGACAGCTTTGTGGTTACTTTCTCTTCAAAGCAGGCTAGCGTTACTGTAAGGAATCCCAGAAATAAAAACTGGGTTCTCTACAAACGAGTACTCGATAATAAATTGGGTAAGCCTAGCACTATTAACTCACACGCGATGATCGAGGACGGTCTTAACGTTCTGACATCGACACTCATTAAGGCATATCACATTGATTGCCAACCAACCCGCACGAAAAGCAAGAAAAAGCCGCCATGGTGGAATAAGACACTCGGGGCTCAGAGGCGACACGTGCGCGAGCTGTTCAAGTTGGCCAAGATGGCTGACAGCGAACAATGCTGGGGCGAGTACAAAGACACACTTAAAATCTACAAAAAAGAAATCCGCAAAGCCAAAAGAGAATCCTGGAAAGAATTCTGTGGTGGCATGGAGAAAGTTTGTGAAGTGGCTAGACTCAGGAAACTGCTGACTAGGCAACCGCCAATGCCAAGTCTTATTCGGAAAGACGACGGGAACTGGGCAAAGGACTGCCAGGAATCGCTAGAGGCATTTCTTGACGTACATTTTCCTGGCTGCACAAATGCTACAGTCTCTGAACCTCTCAGTATTCTAGCGAGTAGCGTACCGCCAGATACTATAACACCTGACAGGCTGAAATGGGCTATAAATGCGTTTGCACCATTTAAGTCACCGGGGCCTGATGGTATATTTCCAGCCATGCTGCAGCAGGCCATGGACCATATAGTACCATGGCTAAACAAGATCTATAGGGGATGTTTGAAGCATAACTATGTGCCGGATGCCTGGAGAGTGGCGAGGGTTGTCTTTATACCGAAAGCAGGGAAAAGCAGCCATCTCTACTCGAAGGACATTAGGCCCATAAGTCTTACTTCGTTCCTCCTCAAAACTTTAGAAAAACTGATAGATATGCACATAAGAGCCGCGATGGGACCCGGGAGCATATCAGTATCGCAACATGCGTACACAAAAGGTAGATCCACGGAGACTGCACTCCACTCACTTGTCTCTTACATAGAGAAGGCAATGGAGTTCAAAGACTATGCACTTGTAGTATTTCTTGACATAGCCGGCGCTTTCAATAATGTAACTACTAAAGCTATCTTGGAGGGCATAGAAGCTCCAGAAATCAACAATGCCGTTTATCTCTGGATACAGAATCTTTTAAGCTGTAGAAGGATAAAGGCAGAATGGAACGGGGCGGTCTCACTGAAAGAGGCGCACAGAGGGACACCACAAGGAGGAGTTCTCTCTCCGCTACTCTGGCTCTTGGTAGTCAACAGGATTCTTAAGTACTTCGAAGGTAAGGCACCGAAGCTAGTAGCATATGCAGACGACATTGCTATAGTCATAACAGGTAAGTGCCTTTCTACTCTCAGTGATCTTATGAACGCTACCTTAAAAACAATTCACGACTGGGCGGTCAGAGCCGGCTTGGGGGTAAACGCGGATAAAACGGATATGATACTCTTTACTAGGAGGTACAAAGTTCCGCCGTGGACACGACCAAAGCTCATCGGTACCACCCTTACTCTCAAATCACAGGCCAAATACCTAGGAATAATATTGGATAACAAACTGCTGTGGAAGCCCAATGTGGAGGAAAGGTGAAAAAAGCCAGTAATGCCCTATACGCATGCAAGAAGATGCTAGGCTGTACTTGGGGCTTATCTCCCTCGCTTACGCACTGGTGTTTCACAGCTATTGTAAGACCAATATTACTCTACGGTGTTCTGGTGTGGTGGAACGCGACAAAGAAATCCTCCTACTGTAAGCTTTTGGAGAAGGTTCAGCGTCTCGCCGGGCTCTATATAACGGGAGCCATTAAAACCACTCCAACAGCAGCACTCAACACCATACTTAATTTACCACCCATCGACCTCTTCTCAAAATACCTAGCGGCTAAGTCCGCAGGCAGACTGAGGGCTTTGGGGCCATTCAAAAGTAGCTCTTTTGGACATAGCTCCATAGCCGAAGCCAGATGGCCGAATTAGATTATATGGCACCGATCCTAATGTTCGAAAATAGGATAAAGGTCACAAAAGCTGCGGAACTGGCTTGCACTAGCATCACCATAAACTCAATGATAAACTTCTAAGTAGACAGTCAGGCAGCTAAGGCAATAACATCCCATAGTCTATCATCCAAAAATGTCCTGCAATGCCGGGTGGCTCTAGAAAGGTTAGCTGCGAACCGCAGGCTACACATCTACTGGGTACCAGGGCATAAAGGCATAGAGGGAAATGAAGAAGTGGATATTATTGTCAAACAGGGTGTCTGCCTTTCAGATGAGCATATCAGCAGCGTACTGATGCCTCTGCAAGCGTTCTACAGTCAAATAGAGGAATGCATGAGAAGAAAAACGAGGGCCAGGTGGAATAATCTAAGCACCTGTGCGACCTCCAAAACCATGCTAAAGTCCTATGACGAAAAGTATACTAGGTTTATACTGACTCTCCCAAGAATAGAATGTAGAGCTATCACAGGTGCACTAACAGGACACTGCCTTGTAACAGCGCATGCACATAGGATAGGTATAACGAACGACGAAAGCTGCCGGAAATGCAAAGAAGCTGGCAGCAGGGAAACCTTGGCACATATACTGTGTTCCTGCCCCGCCATCGCTAGAACTCGTCTGACTTGTTTAGGAGCGCCATTCTTTTCAGGGCTCGAACAGATCTCGGAACTGGGCATTAAACCTCTTTGGAAATTTGTGAAAAACACCAAAATTCTGACAGATCACTACTTTGACAACTCCTAAACGGAACTGGTATCGCGTGGCGTGGCGTTCTTAGGCAGCCAGATTAACCTAACCTAATATTAAAGTAATACTAATGCCTAAAACTAAACTCTTACAAATGCGTGGAAATAAATTAAATACGCCCATACTTCAATATTAAACTAATAATTAAAAATTAAAACAAATATTATACTTATATACTTACATATTAATATATAATATTATACACATTTATATTGTGTCAAAATAATTGATAATCATAAACAAAACCAAAATTGGTCTAAAAGAAGTGGGAGGCATCTATATACTATTTTCAACCTTTATTTTAGAGAATATCAGATTTTTATTGTATATTGGACATTCAACATAGAATATTTTATTAGGGTCCCGTTCCCCTAAATGGAAAAAAACGGGAACACTATAAGGTCACTTTTATTTTGTATTTGATGTGTATATACATATGTATGTCGCAGGGAAATGATAAAATCAGGGATTTTACCAAATCCCTAATTCCCGATTTGGCTCAAATTCACACCATATAATATTAACGTTGACAGAAAGTCGTCGACAAAATTTGAACCCGATAGCTGTTGTCGGGGTATAAATATTCACGAAAACCTATTCTTCATGTACATAATTTTCATTTTCATATCTTAACTAGCTGATTTATCAGGCTTTACTTTAGTGCCACATCATACGGGGAATAACAACTAAATTGGAATTTAAAAATGTTATTAAAAGCCACATTATTGTTAGTGGTATGGTAAAGGGTGTTTCGTCAGGGTGGTTTTAAGGAATAAGATATATTGAGTGACCTTGATTAGGACTTTTCTATTTGCTTGTGAAGTTTTGTTTAAATCGGGGAAGTCATAAATGTAGGTCCTTACAGAACTATCTGTGTATGTAGATTACTCCTTTGGTGGAAGGCCAAAATTAAAATACCGACCCCCTTCACTCCTCATGGACCTCAAATTTTTTACATACATTTAAGGTATGCCACGCCACCTTGTCCCATGACCCTAAATCTATATACATATATGTATAAAACCCAAATTATTTAAAAATGTTTACGTGAATGCATGACTAAATACTAACAGAATACAAAATATTAATGTTGTATGACATGTAGTTTTAAAGGTATACCAAATCAAATATTTGAGTTGTATGAGGGGTGCCACGCCTCGTGTCCAATGGCCATCCCATTTTCCGAGTTGAAGGATACGGACATGTAGTAAGTTCGTATCGTGTTTCATTTATGTGTGGTATATTGTTCTAAACTTAAGCCCAAATGTGTTTGGGTTCGCTCTCCTGAAAAACAGACTTAGGCGGTTATGACTTGCGACCACAGATATTTCTTATTTCACGCCTCATTTAATCGAATTTTTCATGAACGAAAGGAACCCCTGTTTTATAAATTAATAAAACAATTTACATTGCTAAAGAAATTTAAAAATATTCCGATCGCGGTGAATTACATTCACATTCTACGGAATTTTCTTACAGTCTATATGAGCAGCAACAGCAATATGCAGACTGTTTTTTGCTGTCGCTGCTGCTGTGGCTGCCATTTTGCGCAATCGAGGCACATAGCACATGGAATCGAGCAAAAATAAAATGCTTCGCTGTAACTGTGCTTTGAAAAATTGCACAGACACAGCAACAGCAAAGCAAACGGAACAATTAATTGCTTTCGTGCTGTGGCAGCACAGCAAACCGAGAAATGAATTGCTTTCGTGCTGTGGCAGCAAAGCGAACAGAAAAATGAATTGCTGTCGTGCTATGGCTTTGCTCTCGAAATTATCGTAGCGAAGCAAAGCAAACAGCATATTTTTAGTGCTGTTGCTATTATCCTGACAGTTCTTCAAACCCTGGACATAATATTTGTGGTTGTGCAAGCCTTTTTGCATCAACTTTGTGCAAGTGAATTAGCGAAGATTTGGTTTTGTTTAATATTTATTGAGATTAATTATATTATAAGCTTTATATTAGGTTCACTTTCTGTCTGCGGTATGTGGGTCGTCAAATCTAGTAATCAATTTTTCACCCACTTCCCGACTACTTAGAGATCTGAAACTTTGCATACATACAATTTTATGGGCATAGGATAAGGGGCGTGGCACTTTTTTTTATCAACTCCAGATTTGTGCATAACTTTAGAACTACACATCACACATCAATGAAACTCGGTAGAAACTTACTACATATCCATATCCTTCTACTGAGAAAATAAGACGGGCACTGGATAAGGGGGCGTGGCACCCCCCATACAAACAAAATTTTTGATCTCGATTAGCTTTGGAACTAAAGGTCGTGCAGCATTGAAATTTCGAATGCAGTCGCCTCTTGGATGTGCCGCCCCACTGGTAAAATTTTATGGGCGTAGGATAAGGGGCGTGGCACTTTTTTATTAACTCCAGATTTGTGTATAACTTTAGAACTACACATCACACATCAATGAAACTCGGTAGAAACTTACTACATATCCATATCCTTCTACTGAGAAAATAAGACGGGCACTGGATAAGGGGGCGTGGCACCCCCCATACAAACAAAATTTTTGATCTCGATTAGCTTTGGAACTAAAGGTCGTGCAGCATTGAAATTTCGAATGCAGTCGCCTCTTGAATGTGTCGCCCCACTGGTAAAATTTTATGGCCGTAGGATAAGGGGCGTGGCACTTTTTTATCAACTTCAGATTTGTGTATAACATATTATACGAGTTTTATGTTTATTCGGCAGCTTGAATGTTAGAAAGAATAGTTTTTATTCGGACTGACTTGCCAAAGAGAAATGACAATACTTAGTTGTCTATTTCTGTTCTGAAACAAAGCAATTTTAAGTGTACAACAACAAAGAATTAGAATTATTGCTCACATGGGCAGGTCATATAGCTATTTCGGTTTTTGCCAGAAAACCTCATCAGTGACTTTTAATGTGAATTCTAATAATTTCTAAACGACTAATTACTCGAAATAGAAGCATTAATGGTAAAGTCTGTGAAACGTAGGAGTTGAACCATGAACCTATGACGTAGTAAGCGAATGCGCTAACCATCACACCATCGGACTGGACGACTCTGCGCTGGCAAACATCCCAGTTACCTGCTGTCTATATCAAACGCATAGTGTTTGTTGCTATTGTACACTGTCTAATGCAATTGTTTTTGCCTTACTTGAGAGCTCCATCGGAGCACATACTTGAGGCAAATGAATGTATCAGTTTTTGTTTCTGTAAGAACATTTCTTCGTTTTTACATTATGTTTACTTTCTGATTTGGGTGTGTCCTCCCTATCATATTATACGAGTTTTATGTTTATTCGGCAGCTTGAATGTTAGAAAGAATAGTTTTTATTCGGACTGACTTGCCAAAGAGAAATGACAATACTTAGTTGTCTATTTCTGTTCTGAAACAAAGCAATTTTAAGTGTACAACAACAAAGAATTCGAATTATTGCTCACATGGGCAGGTCATATAGCTATTTCGGTTTTTGCCAGAAAACCTCATCAGTGACTTTTAATGTGAATTCTAATAATTTCTAAACGACTAATTACTCGAAATAGAAGCATTAATGGTAAAGTCTGTGAAACGTAGGAGTTGAACCATGAACCTATGACGTAGTAAGCGAATGCGCTAACCATCACACCATCGGACTGGACGACTCTGCGCTGGCAAACATCCCAGTTACCTGCTGTCTATATCAAACGCATAGTGTTTGTTGCTATTGTACACTGTCTAATGCAATTGTTTTTGCCTTACTTGAGAGCTCCATCGGAGCACATACTTGAGGCAAATGAATGTATCAGTTTTTGTTTCTGTAAGAACATTTCTTCGTTTTTACATTATGTTTACTTTCTGATTTGGGTGTGTCCTCCCTATCATATTATACGAGTTTTATGTTTATTCGGCAGCTTGAATGTTAGAAAGAATAGTTTTTATTCGGACTGACTTGCCAAAGAGAAATGACAATACTTAGTTGTCTATTTCTGTTCTGAAACAAAGCAATTTTAAGTGTACAACAACAAAGAATTAGAATTATTGCTCACATGGGCAGGTCATATAGCTATTTCGGTTTTTGCCAGAAAACCTCATCAGTGACTTTTAATGTGAATTCTAATAATTTCTAAACGACTAATTACTCGAAATAGAAGCATTAATGGTAAAGTCTGTGAAACGTAGGAGTTGAACCATGAACCTATGACGTAGTAAGCGAATGCGCTAACCATCACACCATCGGACTGGACGACTCTGCGCTGGCAAACATCCCAGTTACCTGCTGTCTATATCAAACGCATAGTGTTTGTTGCTATTGTACACTGTCTAATGCAATTGTTTTTGCCTTACTTGAGAGCTCCATCGGAGCACATACTTGAGGCAAATGAATGTATCAGTTTTTGTTTCTGTAAGAACATTTCTTCGTTTTTACATTATGTTTACTTTCTGATTTGGGTGTGTCCTCCCTATCATATTATACGAGTTTTATGTTTATTCGGCAGCTTGAATGTTAGAAAGAATAGTTTTTATTCGGACTGACTTGCCAAAGAGAAATGACAATACTTAGTTGTCTATTTCTGTTCTGAAACAAAGCAATTTTAAGTGTACAACAACAAAGAATTAGAATTATTGCTCACATGGGCAGGTCATATAGCTATTTCGGTTTTTGCCAGAAAACCTCATCAGTGACTTTTAATGTGAATTCTAATAATTTCTAAACGACTAATTACTCGAAATAGAAGCATTAATGGTAAAGTCTGTGAAACGTAGGAGTTGAACCATGAACCTATGACGTAGTAAGCGAATGCGCTAACCATCACACCATCGGACTGGACGACTCTGCGCTGGCAAACATCCCAGTTACCTGCTGTCTATATCAAACGCATAGTGTTTGTTGCTATTGTACACTGTCTAATGCAATTGTTTTTGCCTTACTTGAGAGCTCCATCGGAGCACATACTTGAGGCAAATGAATGTATCAGTTTTTGTTTCTGTAAGAACATTTCTTCGTTTTTACATTATGTTTACTTTCTGATTTGGGTGTGTCCTCCCTATCATATTATACGAGTTTTATGTTTATTCGGCAGCTTGAATGTTAGAAAGAATAGTTTTTATTCGGACTGACTTGCCAAAGAGAAATGACAATACTTAGTTGTCTATTTCTGTTCTGAAACAAAGCAATTTTAAGTGTACAACAACAAAGAATTAGAATTATTGCTCACATGGGCAGGTCATATAGCTATTTCGGTTTTTGCCAGAAAACCTCATCAGTGACTTTTAATGTGAATTCTAATAATTTCTAAACGACTAATTACTCGAAATAGAAGCATTAATGGTAAAGTCTGTGAAACGTAGGAGTTGAACCATGAACCTATGACGTAGTAAGCGAATGCGCTAACCATCACACCATCGGACTGGACGACTCTGCGCTGGCAAACATCCCAGTTACCTGCTGTCTATATCAAACGCATAGTGTTTGTTGCTATTGTACACTGTCTAATGCAATTGTTTTTGCCTTACTTGAGAGCTCCATCGGAGCACATACTTGAGGCAAATGAATGTATCAGTTTTTGTTTCTGTAAGAACATTTCTTCGTTTTTACATTATGTTTACTTTCTGATTTGGGTGTGTCCTCCCTATCATATTATACGAGTTTTATGTTTATTCGGCAGCTTGAATGTTAGAAAGAATAGTTTTTATTCGGACTGACTTGCCAAAGAGAAATGACAATACTTAGTTGTCTATTTCTGTTCTGAAACAAAGCAATTTTAAGTGTACAACAACAAAGAATTAGAATTATTGCTCACATGGGCAGGTCATATAGCTATTTCGGTTTTTGCCAGAAAACCTCATCAGTGACTTTTAATGTGAATTCTAATAATTTCTAAACGACTAATTACTCGAAATAGAAGCATTAATGGTAAAGTCTGTGAAACGTAGGAGTTGAACCATGAACCTATGACGTAGTAAGCGAATGCGCTAACCATCACACCATCGGACTGGACGACTCTGCGCTGGCAAACATCCCAGTTACCTGCTGTCTATATCAAACGCATAGTGTTTGTTGCTATTGTACACTGTCTAATGCAATTGTTTTTGCCTTACTTGAGAGCTCCATCGGAGCACATACTTGAGGCAAATGAATGTATCAGTTTTTGTTTCTGTAAGAACATTTCTTCGTTTTTACATTATGTTTACTTTCTGATTTGGGTGTGTCCTCCCTATCATATTATACGAGTTTTATGTTTATTCGGCAGCTTGAATGTTAGAAAGAATAGTTTTTATTCGGACTGACTTGCCAAAGAGAAATGACAATACTTAGTTGTCTATTTCTGTTCTGAAACAAAGCAATTTTAAGTGTACAACAACAAAGAATTAGAATTATTGCTCACATGGGCAGGTCATATAGCTATTTCGGTTTTTGCCAGAAAACCTCATCAGTGACTTTTAATGTGAATTCTAATAATTTCTAAACGACTAATTACTCGAAATAGAAGCATTAATGGTAAAGTCTGTGAAACGTAGGAGTTGAACCATGAACCTATGACGTAGTAAGCGAATGCGCTAACCATCACACCATCGGACTGGACGACTCTGCGCTGGCAAACATCCCAGTTACCTGCTGTCTATATCAAACGCATAGTGTTTGTTGCTATTGTACACTGTCTAATGCAATTGTTTTTGCCTTACTTGAGAGCTCCATCGGAGCACATACTTGAGGCAAATGAATGTATCAGTTTTTGTTTCTGTAAGAACATTTCTTCGTTTTTACATTACTACGTCA
Organism: Neria commutata; assembly: GCA_963457695.1. NCBI lineage: Eukaryota > Metazoa > Arthropoda > Insecta > Diptera > Micropezidae > Neria > Neria commutata. Next base: position 35,155,322 of record OY735245.1, read on the forward strand.
TAGGTTCATGGTTCAACTCCTACGTTTCACAGACTTTACCATTAATGCTTCTATTTCGAGTAATTAGTCGTTTAGAAATTATTAGAATTCACATTAAAAGTCACTGATGAGGTTTTCTGGCAAAAACCGAAATAGCTATATGACCTGCCCATGTGAGCAATAATTCTAATTCTTTGTTGTTGTACACTTAAAATTGCTTTGTTTTCAGAACAGAAATAGACAACTAAGTATTGTCATTTCTCTTTGGCAAGTCAGTCCGAATAAAAACTATTCTTTCTAACATTCAAGCTGCCGAATAAACATAAAACTCGTATAATATGATAGGGAGGACACACCCAAATCAGAAAGTAAACATAATGTAAAAACGAAGAAATGTTCTTACAGAAACAAAAACTGATACATTCATTTGCCTCAAGTATGTGCTCCGATGGAGCTCTCAAGTAAGGCAAAAACAATTGCATTAGACAGTGTACAATAGCAACAAACACTATGCGTTTGATATAGACAGCAGGTAACTGGGATGTTTGCCAGCGCAGAGTCGTCCAGTCCGATGGTGTGATGGTTAGCGCATTCGCTTACTACGTCATAGGTTCATGGTTCAACTCCTACGTTTCACAGACTTTACCATTAATGCTTCTATTTCGAGTAATTAGTCGTTTAGAAATTATTAGAATTCACATTAAAAGTCACTGATGAGGTTTTCTGGCAAAAACCGAAATAGCTATATGACCTGCCCATGTGAGCAATAATTCTAATTCTTTGTTGTTGTACACTTAAAATTGCTTTGTTTCAGAACAGAAATAGACAACTAAGTATTGTCATTTCTCTTTGGCAAGTCAGTCCGAATAAAAACTATTCTTTCTAACATTCAAGCTGCCATTAATGCTTCTATTTCGAGTAATTAGTCGTTTAGAAATTATTAGAATTCACATTAAAAGTCACTGATGAGGTTTTCTGGCAAAAACCGAAATAGCTATATGACCTGCCCATGTGAGCAATAATTCTAATTCTTTGTTGTTGTACACTTAAAATTGCTTTGTTTCAGAACAGAAATAGACAACTAAGTATTGTCATTTCTCTTTGGCAAGTCAGTCCGAATAAAAACTATTCTTTCTAACATTCAAGCTGCCGAATAAACATAAAACTCGTATAATATGATAGGGAGGACACACCCAAATCAGAAAGTAAACATAATGTAAAAACGAAGAAATGTTCTTACAGAAACAAAAACTGATACATTCATTTGCCTCAAGTATGTGCTCCGATGGAGCTCTCAAGTAAGGCAAAAACAATTGCATTAGACAGTGTACAATAGCAACAAACACTATGCGTTTGATATAGACAGCAGGTAACTGGGATGTTTGCCAGCGCAGAGTCGTCCAGTCCGATGGTGTGATGGTTAGCGCATTCGCTTACTACGTCATAGGTTCATGGTTCAACTCCTACGTTTCACAGACTTTACCATTAATGCTTCTATTTCGAGTAATTAGTCGTTTAGAAATTATTAGAATTCACATTAAAAGTCACTGATGAGGTTTTCTGGCAAAAACCGAAATAGCTATATGACCTGCCCATGTGAGCAATAATTCTAATTCTTTGTTGTTGTACACTTAAAATTGCTTTGTTTCAGAACAGAAATAGACAACTAAGTATTGTCATTTCTCTTTGGCAAGTCAGTCCGAATAAAAACTATTCTTTCTAACATTCAAGCTGCCGAATAAACATAAAACTCGTATAATATGATAGGGAGGACACACCCAAATCAGAAAGTAAACATAATGTAAAAACGAAGAAATGTTCTTACAGAAACAAAAACTGATACATTCATTTGCCTCAAGTATGTGCTCCGATGGAGCTCTCAAGTAAGGCAAAAACAATTGCATTAGACAGTGTACAATAGCAACAAACACTATGCGTTTGATATAGACAGCAGGTAACTGGGATGTTTGCCAGCGCAGAGTCGTCCAGTCCGATGGTGTGATGGTTAGCGCATTCGCTTACTACGTCATAGGTTCATGGTTCAACTCCTACGTTTCACAGACTTTACCATTAATGCTTCTATTTCGAGTAATTAGTCGTTTAGAAATTATTAGAATTCACATTAAAAGTCACTGATGAGGTTTTCTGGCAAAAACCGAAATAGCTATATGACCTGCCCATGTGAGCAATAATTCTAATTCTTTGTTGTTGTACACTTAAAATTGCTTTGTTTCAGAACAGAAATAGACAACTAAGTATTGTCATTTCTCTTTGGCAAGTCAGTCCGAATAAAAACTATTCTTTCTAACATTCAAGCTGCCGAATAAACATAAAACTCGTATAATATGATAGGGAGGACACACCCAAATCAGAAAGTAAACATAATGTAAAAACGAAGAAATGTTCTTACAGAAACAAAAACTGATACATTCATTTGCCTCAAGTATGTGCTCCGATGGAGCTCTCAAGTAAGGCAAAAACAATTGCATTAGACAGTGTACAATAGCAACAAACACTATGCGTTTGATATAGACAGCAGGTAACTGGGATGTTTGCCAGCGCAGAGTCGTCCAGTCCGATGGTGTGATGGTTAGCGCATTCGCTTACTACGTCATAGGTTCATGGTTCAACTCCTACGTTTCACAGACTTTACCATTAATGCTTCTATTTCGAGTAATTAGTCGTTTAGAAATTATTAGAATTCACATTAAAAGTCACTGATGAGGTTTTCTGGCAAAAACCGAAATAGCTATATGACCTGCCCATGTGAGCAATAATTCTAATTCTTTGTTGTTGTACACTTAAAATTGCTTTGTTTCAGAACAGAAATAGACAACTAAGTATTGTCATTTCTCTTTGGCAAGTCAGTCCGAATAAAAACTATTCTTTCTAACATTCAAGCTGCCGAATAAACATAAAACTCGTATAATATGATAGGGAGGACACACCCAAATCAGAAAGTAAACATAATGTAAAAACGAAGAAATGTTCTTACAGAAACAAAAACTGATACATTCATTTGCCTCAAGTATGTGCTCCGATGGAGCTCTCAAGTAAGGCAAAAACAATTGCATTAGACAGTGTACAATAGCAACAAACACTATGCGTTTGATATAGACAGCAGGTAACTGGGATGTTTGCCAGCGCAGAGTCGTCCAGTCCGATGGTGTGATGGTTAGCGCATTCGCTTACTACGTCATAGGTTCATGGTTCAACTCCTACGTTTCACAGACTTTACCATTAATGCTTCTATTTCGAGTAATTAGTCGTTTAGAAATTATTAGAATTCACATTAAAAGTCACTGATGAGGTTTTCTGGCAAAAACCGAAATAGCTATATGACCTGCCCATGTGAGCAATAATTCTAATTCTTTGTTGTTGTACACTTAAAATTGCTTTGTTTCAGAACAGAAATAGACAACTAAGTATTGTCATTTCTCTTTGGCAAGTCAGTCCGAATAAAAACTATTCTTTCTAACATTCAAGCTGCCGAATAAACATAAAACTCGTATAATATGATAGGAAGGACACACCCAAATCAGAAAGTAAACATAATGTAAAAACGAAGAAATGTTCTTACAGAAACAAAAACTGATACATTCATTTGCCTCAAGTATGTGCTCCGATGGAGCTCTCAAGTAAGGCAAAAACAATTGCATTAGACAGTGTACAATAGCAACAAACACTATGCGTTTGATATAGACAGCAGGTAACTGGGATGTTTGCCAGCGCAGAGTCGTCCAGTCCGATGGTGTGATGGTTAGCGCATTCGCTTACTACGTCATAGGTTCATGGTTCAACTCCTACGTTTCACAGACTTTACCATTAATGCTTCTATTTCGAGTAATTAGTCGTTTAGAAATTATTAGAATTCACATTAAAAGTCACTGATGAGGTTTTCTGGCAAAAACCGAAATAGCTATATGACCTGCCCATGTGAGCAATAATTCTAATTCTTTGTTGTTGTACACTTAAAATTGCTTTGTTTCAGAACAGAAATAGACAACTAAGTATTGTCATTTCTCTTTGGCAAGTCAGTCCGAATAAAAACTATCATTTGTGTATAACTTTAGAACTACACACCACACATCAATGAAAAACGATAGGAACTTACTCGCCGCGCCTTGCAAGCAAAACAACAACAACTCATCGCGCCACAAATATGCCACGAATATTAGGGTCGATCACAGCCGTATTATTTGTTAAATTGAGGATATGACATATGACGATAGGAAACACTGTGAATACCCTAAATATTGTGTACTGCTCTGCAAGTTTTAAATTCTTTTTACGAAAAATTTCAGAGCTCTAAAATTTAATTTATGGAAGACTAAAAAGTAGAAAATAAAATTATATAAAAAAAAAACTTTTTAAAAATAAGCTTTAATTTATTTAATGTACTAAAAAGTAGAAAATAAATTGTTTCCAAGTCACCTGTATCTTACTATTAATAAAAGCTTGTGCGCTCAATATCCATATTCAAAATATCTTTCATTACTAAAAGCTATTTGCAAAAAAATTATTTAAATAAAATATTGTGGTAACTGGTTGACAAATATTGAACACATGAGCGCCCCAAGCTTTTATGGATAGTAAGATACAGGTGACTTGGAAACAATTTATTTTCTACTTTTTGGTACATTAAATAAATTAAAGCTTATTTTTAAAAAGTTTTTTTTTATATAATTTTATTATATATAAGTAGTTAAATTATAAAGTGGGAATTGATATGATACGACGATGACGATGACAACCGACGACGATAATGACTAAAAGTGGACTGTGCAGAGTGTACTTTGTTGCGACGACATGAAGTGTATGTTGAGGTGGCGTGATTTGCATTGGAAGTACAATAGTTGTACTTCGTAGCGGTTTGGCTCTATGCATTTTTGTTGTTGTGATCTGCTGCAGCAGGTGGTCTTGCTTAGACCATTCCAGTGGGAATTGCAATTACGAAGGTGAAACGAAGACGATGGCGACAAAGACGAAGACGACGAGAATGACGATGACGATGTGTGAGCGATGGCGAAGACAGCGAAGAATGTGAGTGGTGAAGAAATTGCGATGAGAGACCTCAATGATAATAGAAGATCTAGCGAGTGCATAGAGTGTTTAGGCTAAACGCATAGATGTAAGCTTTTGTACATTCTCACGTAGAGATGGCGCTGGAGTTGGCTGTGCTGTAGGTGCACTCGCTACTCGCTGCATTTAAAATCGGGTAGCGATCGCCTTGGCCAATATACGAATAAGCACTTGGATTTTAGCAAGCATCAACTCCACACCATCGTCTACAACTGTTCGACATATTCGAACAATATTCTTGGTAAGAAAAAAAATAAAACAAAATTTTTTACACAACATATTTCTGCCCCCAAATTTCTCTGCCTTTTCCTTTGTACATTTAGTGTTTTCTTCGGTTTACTCTTCCGCGCGGAACCCCACTGCTCATCTTGCTGCAAGAGGCACATATTGCCATCCCCCTGCAAGCGCACAGCTTAACATTTGGTCCTTCGGCGCCGATCGCGGAAGAGCCGGAAAAAACTCCAACTAACTTCTTAAATCTACAGGAAAGGGAAAAAACGCAAGGAAGATTCAACGCCATTAACTGCAAGCTGCATCAAAAATCACAAAACTTTCAACAAATTCATCAGCATATCTACATTTAACTAAAGGTACGTGAGTGCTGTGAGTGATTTTGGGAAAATTTAAATACTCAAACCCGAAATTTGTTGAAAAATTTTTAAAATATTAAAATTAATAAAGTTCGCGGGTAGAAGCAGTTGCGTTTTAAAATATATATATGCACATAAAAATATACATATAAGTGCACGATTAGTTCAACGGCCGATTGCCGAAAACAATACTCATATACATACGTGAACACAAGTGAGAGAATCTCGCCTAACTGCACCATATGTGCATAGTGTCGGGCTAAGCAGCATATCTGCTTAGTTTTTCCCCCTTGGACAATTCCTCACTTGAGCACATATCTCCGCTCACACATATTGCGAGCCCCACAGCCTCCCACTTATTCAGCGCTGTAAGCTGCAGTAATGGTAGAATTACTCTAGTAGTAAGGTTAGAAATCGTGTCAGCTGACACAATCTATCTTACCCGAACACAATGTTCGCTATTACTCTGACCGGATTGAGTAGTAGAAATTTCTGCGTCAATTAGAAAACTACTACAAAAGTCGTGTCAGCTGTGAAAAGAATGTTGCCACACAAAAAATTCATTGAAAATTGAAATAGAATTAGTGCTTTTCCTATGCAAGAGGTAATATGGCAACACTGATTAAAACAAGCGAATATTTATTGGAAATACAGTCCACCTGCGCTTTCGTTTGCTTTTAATTTGTACACATCGTACATTTTACACAACACTCAACAAATTGAGTCAATTATTTCGTCGTTTGAATTAATTTTTCACGATATATTTTGTTTGTGAACTCTGTTGCAGAAAAGTGTTGCCAGTGACCTTCGATTTTAGTTCAACAAAAGAAGTGGATTATTATTGCCGAAATAAGTTAAAAAAAGTAGTACACAATGTAGAGATCTAACAATTATGATAATTCAGTGCCATAAATTTAATAAAGAATGTAAAATTTCATCTCAGAAGAAAATAAACAGTGTGTTTCTTTTGTGCACAAAACTATACGGCAGCACTAACAAAAAGAAAAGACTGACAGCTGCAATCCGTTTAGCTGTTAGAGTAACTGGGCAAATTGCTATCCGGCACGATTGAATCCGACACCGCTGGACTAATTAGACCATAACACTTCGGTTACCAGCTCAGCTAACTCTGCTCCCCCACTTTACACGTTCTCACTATCACTCTCTTGCTACGTACATACGTATGTACATATTTTCTATTGCAATTTTCGGTAGTTCTTCCTCTCTTCCTGTGCATTACCAGTTCTACGTGTTTTAAAAATATCGAAAATAGTGAATATTAAAAGAAAAGAAAATATTAAATAAAAGGCGTTTTAGAAGATTAAAGTGAAATCTACAATGAAATAAAGTTAAGTGAAATTACAAGCTTAGAGAAATAAAATTCAAAGGTACATTTTTAGCGAACAACATTATAAATAAAATTGCCTACCCCCATTTTAATTATTCATAAATTATTTTATTTAAAATCTAAACGCCAACACCGAAAATTGCAAGTGATAAATAAAGTGAAAGTGCGGAAATTAAAATCTATATAATAAAAGCCCTCGTCATTGCCTCATTGCCTCACTGATTGTCATTAACTCAAACGCTTCATATAAAAGTTTAGAAAGTAAGTAAGCAAGAGCTATGATAGCACAGGGAGTAAGGCGCTGGCGCAGAAACCGAAAGTGCGTGCGTTCGATCCCTGGCAATTCTTATTTTTTTTCAGTATTAAATTTGTTCAGTCACACGAACGGCTTCTATAAAACTCTATTAGAACATGAGGAGGCAAGAGTTGTGATAGCACAGGGAGTAAGGCGCTGGCACAGAAACCGAAAGTGCGTAAGTTCGATCCCTGGCAATTCTTATTTTTTTTTCAGTATTAAATTTGTCCCTGGCAATTCTTATTTTTTTTTCAGTATTAAATTTGTTCAGTCACACGAACGGCTTCTATAAAACTCTATTAGAACATGAGGAGGCAAGAGCCGTGATAGCACAGGTTGTAAGGCGCTGGCGCAGAAACCGAAAGTGCGTAAGTTCGATCCCTGGCAATTCTTATTTTTTTTTCAGTATTAAATTTGTTCAGTCACACGAACGGCTTCTATAAAACTCTATTAGAACATGAGGAGGCAAGAGTTGTGATAGCACAGGGAGTAAGGCGCTGGCACAGAAACCGAAAGTGCGTAAGTTCGATCCCTGGCAATTCTAATTTTTTGTTTTCAGTATTAAATTTGTTCAGTTACACGAACGGCTTCTATAAAACTCTATTAGAACATGAGGAGGCAAGAGCTGTGATAGCACAGTGAGTAAGGCGCTGGCGCAGAAACCGAAAGTGCGTAAGTTCGATCCCTGGCAGGGTATTCTTATTTGTTTCTTGGTATTAATTAATTAGTGGAAGGCCACAGTGGTTTTTAGTTTCTGAGCTGACCACAACGCAGTAGTTTTTAGTTTCAAATAAAAAAAAGTGTCAAAAATATTCAGAATTTTATGAAATATAAAGAAAATAAAGAAAATCAGTCTAAAGCGAAAATGAGCGAGCAAGAGGAAATTTTGGCTAAGAGACGTCGCCTAGCCAGGGAACGACAAGAGAGATTTCTGGCAAAACAAAGTCAAGAATCTCTTGCCAGAATTCGTGCCAATAATGCTGAAAGCCAACGACGTCGTCGTCTCAATCAAATGCGATCCGGTGAGATGGCTCACCATTCTGCAAACGCAGCATCGCAGCAACGACGAGTTAATCAAATGTCACCCGACGAGTTGGAAGCGCATCGAGCTTCTCACGCAGCAGCACAGCGACGTCACATTGCTCAACTAGCAGCCAATGAATTGCAAGCCCATCGATCTGCAAATGCGGCATCACAACAACGGCGTATTCATCAGATGTCACAATATGAGTTGGAGGCACATCGAGCTTCTCACGCAGCCTCTCAACAACGACGCTTCGGTCTAATGTCATCGGATGAATTGCAAGCGCTTCGATCTGCCAACACAGAATCACAACGTTTAGCTCGAGAGCGTGCAGGCGAGGCAATCCGAAGAGAAGCGATAAATTTCAATGAAACCCGAGCCGACTACCATGATTGTGGACCGTTGATGTGCTGCTTTTGTGGATCGAGAAACTTTGTAGACGAAAGACCAGCTGACAGACTTTTCACCTCCTGTTGCCGTAAATGCTGCCTAAACCTGTTGATGTGCATGGTAATACATTGGAGTATCCAGACTTTTTGCAAAGCATTGAGTAAATTATTTCGTCGTTTGAATTCATTTTTCACGATATATTTTGCTTGTGAACTTTGTTGCAGAAAATTGTTGCCACTGACCTTCGATTTCAGTTCAACAAAAGAAATCGAATATTGTTAACGAAATTAGTTAAAAAAAGTAGTACACAATATAAAGAAGTAACAATTATGATAATTCTGTGCCATAAATTTAATAAAGAATGTAAAATTTCATCTCAGAAGAAAATAAACAGTGTGTTTCTTTTGTGCACAAAACTATACGGCAGCACTTGCAAAAAGAATAGACTGACAGCTGCAATCCGTTTAGCTGTTAGAGTAACTGGGCAAATTGCTATCCGGCACGATTGAATTCGACACCGCTGGACTAATTAGACCATTACAGTCCCTACCTAATATGCAAGTACTAAGCACATATCAACGTGGAGTGCGCAACCTCCCTTAGATTTGTCATATATGTACATATACAAGTACATTTTCAAGGGATATGATTGCGCGAATGTCACCATCACATCAGAAGGCGCAGCGGAGCTTCGATATAATGAGATCACAAATTTTTTGGACTGTCTATACGTGAGTGCTCCTGAGGCAATGTGGCGCATAAGAGAATCAAAAATGCACGACAGATCTCACTCAGTCATGAAACTACCTGTCCACTTGCCGAACCAACAACGAATCGTTTTTGAAGAGGGTCAAGAAGAAGAAGCTCTTCTTGCTGCAGAAACTGGAAGGACAAAACTCGAGTCATGGTTTCTCCTAAATCAAAATAATGTTGCTGCTCGAGTCCATCTCTATACCGACATCCCTTATCACTTCGTTTATGTGACCATTAACAAGAACAGTCAATGGCGAGAACGCCAAAGAGGAGGTGAGAAAACCGTCGCCCGCATGTATACGGTTAGTCTGAAAGATGAGGAGCGTTTCTACCTACGTCTCTTGCTCTTACATGTTCGCGGAGCCACAAGCTTTGAGTCCTTGCGCACGTTTGATGGAGTTTTGTATGAAACATTCAAGACAGCAGCAATAGCGAGAGGTCTTTTGGAGTCTGATGAGGAATGGGATCAATGCCTGACTGATGCTGGAACTTACTTGATGCCCAAACAACTGCGTGAGATGTTTGCGTACATATGCATTTTCTGCCAACCCTCTCGACCCCTTAAATTATGGCAAGATCACTTGGAAGACCTTACTCTGGACTACATGCGAACGAAAACAGCGGATGTATCGACCAACCTTGCTCTTCATGACGTCAATTTCATTCTCAGACAACATGGAATAACCTGCTCTTCTATTGGATTACCAGTACCTACGGGAAATCCGCCAGGAGAAGTCCACGTGTACAATCAGGAAGAACAAGTGCGAATGGCGAATGAACAAATTGAGAAGCTTAACCCAGCCCAGCTTGCAGGATTTCTCAAAGTCATGGTGGCAGTTGAGAACAATCACGCTGAATGCAAGCTTTTCTATCTTGATGGTCCTGGTGGCTCAGGAAAGACATTCCTCTACACCACCCTGATGGCATATTTTAGAGCACAAGGACAAGTCGTATTGCCATTTGCTACAACTGGAATTGCAGCCACTTTACTGGATGGAGGACGCACTGTTCACAGTGGTTTTAAGCTTCCCGTTCCACTGCTCGACAACTCGGTTTCATCAATGCGATTAACCTCTCCCGAAGCAGCAGTTTTACGTGAAGCCATCCTAATTGTCATCGATAAGATCACCATGCTCCCAAAGAATGGACTCCGCTGCATCGACAAGCTCTTGCGTGAGATAATGGGCAACGAGACAAGTTTTGGTGGAAAAGTTTTAGTTCTCGGTGGTGATTTTCGCCAGACGCTGCCGGTTGTACAAAGAGGAACTCGCACAGAAATCATAGAGTGCTGCATCAAATCAAGTAGATTGTGGAATCAATTTGAACAAATCTCTTTAACTTCAAATATGCGCAGTGAAGGTCAGGACGACCACAACAATTGGCTATTGCAAGTCAGCTCCGGAACTTTGCCATCGCCACCATGCATCTATGAGGCAGACACAATTGAAATTCCTACCGCGATGATCACAAATGAAAATCTCATTGGCGCTATCTTTGGAAACATTCAACAAATGTCTACTGATGAGCTGGTAAAGAGAGTCATTGTTGCTCCTACCAATGCACAAACTCTAGAGATGAATCGTAGAATTATCGACTTGATTCCTGGCGTCCCTCAAATTTATTACAGCGCCGATTCGATTGTCAGCGAGGACCGTAATGACGCACTCAATTTCCCCGTTGAATTTCTCAATGAGCAAACGCCTTCTGGTACACCACCTCATATCTTGCTGCTTAAAAAGGGTGTCATCATCATGCTGCTTCGGAACTTAAATCCCAAGAAAGGCCTTTGTAATGGTACGCGATTAGTTGTTGAGGAGCTTGCACGTAATTTCATCAAAGCAAAAATCCTTTCTGAGTGCAACAAAGGAGACTCCGTTCTGATTCCACGCATTGATTTGGCGCCAACAGAGACAACTCTACCATTCGTCTTGAAGCGACGACAATTTCCAGTAATTCCGGCCTACGCAATGACGATCAACAAGTCGCAGGGCCAGTCTTTTGATCACATTGGTATTCATCTTGAAACAGCAGTCTTCGCCCACGGTCAACTTTACGTTGCTTTATCCCGCTGCAGGAATTCAAACAGAGTCAAGGTGTTCATCGAGCCCAATCCTCAACAAGGACCTCTTCTCAACGATACCCGCCAATTCACACGCAACGTAGTTTACACAGAGATCTTATAAGACAAATTAATTTCTACTGCGTATTTTTTGTGTTATTTTAAAAATTTTAAATAAAATATCGTCCTATTTAATGTTTTTAATGTAGACCGGTTACCCGGGCCATGCTTTTCCTTAAAATAAACTACTCTGTAAATGTGATTGATTTTTAATGTTGAAATGGTTTTTGTTAAGCTAAAAACACAATTTAACGGATAATGATTTAATAAATTTATGATGTTCTCCAATTCATATCTTGATTTAATTCATTTGATTTAAAAGCGTTATTGAGTCAGTGGTCCCACAAAAAATCCCATAATTAAAAATTCCCAAAAAATTCGCAATTCAGTAATATCGCTCCCAAAATTTAATATCTGCCCACATTTAATGAAATTATTTACATATTATATATTACAAATTTGCAATTTATTGGAAATTTTATATATTTAATAAAATACACACCAAAACTTACTAAACATTTTATTCTACCATATTTAAACCCTAAAATAAATATATATATTTTGCGTAAAATTTATTATATATCGAAACGACAAGAGTTTGAATGAAGTAAACGATCGAACAAGGGAACTAGATCATTCTGAGTAAGTGTCGTAGAACCACTTATATCAAAATCTAAGGCTCCCTCGTCTGCGTTGCTTCATTTCGCGAATAACACAGGAATAGTTCTTCGAAGCAGATCAGCCAGAGGGAAATACCTTTAGGGGATTTTACCGTGCCTATTTAAGCTAATTATATTAGATTTCTGGATTTAATCTCGGTACAGAACTAAATGGGAATAAATCTTGATTCCGGGATTTAATTTGGCACATTTTGATTTGGAATTAAATTTGATTTCTGGCTTTTCATTTTACCGGACGCAATTAAGTCCGATTTAAATTCCTAATATTGGGTAATCAAATACATAAATACAGATATTTTTCCCTTATCTCTTGAAAAAATAAACAAATTACACTTGGTTTCCGTTTCTGCATTCTACTCAGTCCACTATTGAATTTACCATGGCAGCAGTAGCCAAGTTTGTTCGTGTTGCATATGAACTGCTTGAATTTGAGAAGGATTTTAACGAATCTGCAGATCAAAATTCTGTATTTTCGCTCGAAGTGCAGCGGGAGGAATTGAGAGCGCAGTGGCAAGCGGTAAAGACCGCTTACGAAGAATGCCTTCATGCCGTGGCTACTTCAGTGGACCCCCCATAAATAGGGGAGGAGGTCATTAAATCGAAATATAAACATTGCTATGGGGCATATGTAACCTGTGCTGCACTGATGGGTGAATATACCCACAATCTTACTGCCCGTCCTTGCAGTTCCCCTATAGCGGCCGGAGAGAGAGCAACAGCGCAGACAGAAGCACCTGTCAGTATAAATTACAATTTACCCCCTTGCGATACGCAATTGTTTTACGGGGATTATATGTCGTGGCCCTCCTTCAGGGATTTATTCACTGCGATATACATTAATAACGTCAGATTGAGCCCAGTGGAAAAATTATTCCATCTCAATCAAAAGACGAGAGGGGAAGCGAATGAGATAGTTCGAAAGTCCCCCCTCACCCATGAGGGTTTCGCGGTAGCGTGGAAGAACTTGGTGGGTCGATACGAGAACAAGCGCATTCTCGTAAATAGCCAATTGAAGATTCTCTTCAACATGCCTCCGGTTCCGTTAGAATCTGGCACCGGCATAAAAAAGCTCCAGCGAGATATAAATAATTGTATCTCTGCGTTGAAATTACATGGAGTGGACGTCAGTAGTTGGGATGCCATCTTTACATATCTCTGCTCCACTCGATTACCCGAAAATACACTGGCGCTGTGGGAGCAGACCGTGGAACGAAAAACCGAGATTCCACGATGGGAAAATTTAAACCAGTTTTTGACCAACCGGTTTCAAACACTGGAGACCGTATCGGACCTTTGTAGTGGACATTCATCTTCCGTTAACGTCAGCAGGATGCAACCAAGAATGGAAACAAATTCACCAAGGAGAGTGCGAGCTCATCATGCGAATACAGCAGGTCCAAGCTGTAGGTTGTGCATGTCTCAAAGCCACGTTTTGCGAACCTGTCCTAAATTTCTGGGCATGGATGCAACCCAAAGACTGGCAACAGTAAGGAGATATCACATGTGCATTAATTGCTTGGCAAGTTCTCATGAGATGAATGACTGTAGGAGCCCCTTTTTATGTGCCACATGTAGACAACGCCATCACTCTCTTCTTCATCGGGAAGAATCATTTAGGCCCAACACCCCAACGCCAGCGATAACTACCCACTATTCTCCTAGCAGGGAATTGGATTCCCCCCGTAATTCTGCATCTCAGGCAGCCACCGGTCAAGTTCATTCGTGCTTTGCCACAACTAGTAAAAAGGTATTACTAGGTACAGCCAGGGTGACCATATGTCACTTGGGCACTAGGTTTACGGTGCGGGCATTGTTGGATCCCGGGTCCGAGGGAACTTTTATCTCGGAGCGGCTTCAGAAGCGCCTTCGTCTCCCTACTCTTCCCACGCAAGCTCAGGTTTCAGGCTTGAACAATGCAATCTCTGCAGCCACCCGAAAAGTGTGCAACATTATATTGGGTTCCCCACGGAATTCGGAATGGAAGCTGGAAGTGAGAGCCCTGGTGCTCCCACAGCTGACTGGGAACCTGCCATTAGATTTCGTGGAGAAATCTTTACTCGGTGGGATCCCGGAGATCCCGCTCGCGGACTCAAACTTTTACCAAAGCGAGCAGGTAGATGTCCTCATTGGAGGCGACCTGTATCCTAGTGTAGTCCTTGAGGGAGTCCATCGTCAGGTTCTGGGAACCTTAATAGCACAAGAGACCGTATTTGGATGGGTCATAACCGGCCCGCTCCCGGAAAACACAATCAAAGAGCCGACTACGTGTGCCGTTTATTACAACGCACAGGCCGCACGGGTTTGTGAACGGGAAGATCTTCCAAAGAGAAGATTTAGGACTCCAGGCAAGCAATCCAGCAAAGAACACTTCGTGCAGACGACTCGTCGCACAGACGAAGAGCGGTACGTTGTCAGACGGCCATTCAAATCAGATTGCCCTGCGAAACGAAAACGCAAGCGATCTAAGCGGCAGCATCCCCAACAGAATCGCGAGACAAACGATTCGGTTGTCATACGCAGGGAAAATCTCCCGCCCAACGGTTGGCGCCCTGGTCGAATAACCCAGGTCCAACCCCCAATAGCGAAGCTTGTGGTTCGTCCACAGGCCTAGTTTTCATTATTTGGTTTGTTCTCTCCATCTCACTTTTCTTACAGCGCAAACGTAAAAAATGGGTCGGCATCACTGGAGTTCGGCACAAAAGTGTACGTCGCCGGAGAAAAGCGCCTGTAGGCTCTGCAGAGGGATGCATCCCCTACGATTCTGCCCCAAGTTCCGAGCGATGGAGTTGGCAGAGAAATGGAACGCAGTCCGGACCCATAAATACTGCTCCAACTGCCTGTCTGCCGACCATGTAATAAGAAGGTGCCACGACGAGGTGCGGTGTCGGCACTGCCAGTTGCGCCACCACAGCGTGCTTCATCGGCCCAGGGAAGAGCAAGACTCGATCCCCCCCTCCGGCAGCCAGACTTTCGTCAACAACGCAGGTTTGCCGTCAGATGCCAGGCGCAGGTTCGAGTTATCACGTGCATTTCGTCCCGCGCTGCAATCGGAAACGCGGACTCGTCAGTCCCGACCGAACCAACGGCAGCGTCGCGCACAAGCGAGCCTTGATGCCCGCTCTATGATTTCGGGCCATCGCACTACCACTGCAGTGTACCAGCAGAGAGCTAGCCCTGTTCCCCACGGCACGAGTGAAGATCCTCGCAAGGGGTGGTTCCCAGACGGCTAGAGCTCTTCTAAATATCCGTATCCACCGTGTCGAAGAGTCTTGTTCGGCGGTGCGGCCTGGTGAGACTTAGAATGGGAGCGGACAGCACATGCAGGATTACGTTTCGAGGCCGTTTGGGTGATCGCAACACGGAAGTAAGTGTGTGCGCCCTGGTGAAGCGCAGCGTCGGAGAAAGGACGCCCGCTCGATCTATCGATCATCGAGCCTTGTCATCACATCCCTCTTGCGGACCGCGTGCTATCGATCGGTTGACCTGGTCTTGGGAATGGACATATACGGCCGAATCCTGCAACCCGGCGTGGCGCCCCTGTCAATTGGACAGCTGACGGCCCAATGCACGGTGTTCGGATGGGTCCCGTCGGGCTTATGCCCAATGTAAAAGAAAGTACTTCCCCCTTTCGGTTGCTGTTGAAATTTTCTATACCCATTTTCTTTCTCTTTTTTTTAAGTATATTTCCCAGGTGAAGAATGTGCGCAGCGAAGGCAGTAGTTTAATCGCAGAGCCTAGAAGATGGCTACCTACAGTGAAAGGAGATGGAGAAGTAGATTTAAGATGCATGAATTGTTGAATTGTGAATTTCCTCAGTTACTTATATACTTAGTTTTTGCAGTAAGACTGCAAGGCGGGCGGCAATGTTTAGGCTAAACGCATAGATGTAAGCTTTTGTACATTCTCACGTAGAGATGGCGCTGGAGTTGGCTGTGCTGTAGGTGCACTCGCTACTCGCTGCATTTAAAATCGGGTAGCGATCGCCTTGGCCAATATACGAATAAGCACTTGGATTTTAGCAAGCACCAACTCCACACCATCGTCTACAACTGTTCGACATATTCGAACAATATTCTTGGTAAGAAAAAAAATAAAACAACATTTTTTACAGAACATATTTCTGCCCCCAAATTTCTCTGCCTTTTCCTTTGTACATTTAGTGTTTTCTTCGGTTTACTCTTCCGCGCGGAACCCCACTGCTCATCTTGCTGCAAGAGGCACATATTGCCATCCCCCTGCAAGCGCACAGCTTAACATAGAGAATGAGCGACAAACGAAAAGTGATAGGGTGCATGGTCATGATATGGCCTTTCATGCTCCAACACTTTGTGTAAGTCAAAATTCCTAAAGAAAAAATTTTTCTTTTAGCAATCAGCTGTGAGTTTCGTGGTTTGCAGTGTTGAAAACTGAACCGAAAAAACCACTCACAATAGAAGGAAAATATTTACTATTGCACAAATTAGCAATCTCAAATATACAAGATTGAATAGGGCTGATATAGTATGTATGTACATATGTTCGCTGCATTCACACCTACTGTGCAGTTTATACAGCAGAAGCAGTAGCGATACTCCAAGCGGTTAATGTTTTTGGGTAGTCTATCAAACATATTTTGAAAGACCAGTCATTTTGAACAATGTCGGTGCAAATAGGTACAGTAAAATTAGCGATATTTATATCTAGTGTTAACAATAATATCACTACTAAACACTAGTAGCAATAGCCACTTAATTGCATGTATCCGCAATATATTTGCACAAAACAAAAAAAAAATACTAGGGGTATTCATTTAAACAAGCAAATGCCTGATAACGTGACAAATTTATAACCTGATAAACAAACTGTAAAATTTTATATGAAAGCTCATTTGGACAAATGTGATAAATTTGCCCAATGATTTCGCTGTGCAAACGATGTTTGTAAACGACAACAAATGCAACCCTGCTTAGCTATGATCTTTAACATTATTCCAAACAGCTCCAACATTAATCTTTACTTTTTCACTGATTCTCGGCATTTTAGTTTTTTCTTTTTGACAGCCAAACACCATTTGCACAAACATTTTGCCAAGCGTGTTCATTTAACACACTTGATAAATTGATAAATCTGAGCAATGTGCAAAATTATCTGCTTAAATGAATACCCTTACTATAAAAATAATATGGTTTTCAAGCCACGTAAGGATCGAAGGGAATGAAGCAACGTATTCAATGGTTAAACCTAGAGTAGGATATTCTTTTCTTTTTTCAGATTTTTCGATAATTTCATCACTAGTCTAATCTCAACATGGATGTAAAGAAAGCAGATTATTCTATCAGATAATTTCAAGTCTACGGAATCAAGATCCAGTTTTAAACACTTTATACAGCTATTACCTACTCACCATTGGCACTAAGTTCCTTTTGTATAGGCTTCCATACTCGATAAGAAAAAAGTTTCGGGTCTACACCCACAGCACTTCCTCTTGAAAGATTTTTCGCAAGCCAGCTCCCAATACTGGGTGTAGTGGGCAAGCCATCTTTCATAAGCTCCCAATTAGCATCCATCTGCTGAGACGCTTGCTGATAGTAACGTCCATCTGTCCATAAAAGCGCTCTATCCATAGTAACAACTGCCGTTCCTGCCGACCCATCGAATCCACTAACAAATGCTCGACGTTCATCATGCTGCGTAATGTATTCACTTTGATGGGCATCATCAGAAGGTACTATGTAAGCGGCTAGACTAGTCCCACCTGGTGGCTGTTTTATCAACACACGCAATTTTCTCAAAATTTCCGTAGTTTCCTTCATTGTTCCCGAAAATATTTCTGCAATGGAATGGAGACACTGTACTATATATTTTAGCCAACCAGTACACCTTATCTCGTGCAGACAATACTTCCTGATTGGATTATCAGCTAAATTGGAACAAAGTGCTCTATCAATATCGGTCTTACCTTTATTCTCTGATATTTACTTTAGACTAGGCTTGTGTCGTTCGCGAACTAAAGATCTAAAAGATCTGGTTCTCATATCTGAACTAGCTCTATCGGTCGTTCAGTTGGATGACCTAGATGAACTAAAGCTAAATTATCTAAATGAAGAGTATCTAAGGGCCAGTTTCTCAGTGGATGTTTAAATCTAATTTGCGAATTGAGTTTAAATCTAGTTTAACTTTTCTTGAGTTTCACAGTGCATTTATTTAAATACGGAATAATGAATGGCAACTTCGAATATTTGACAATTAAACACAGCACAACTTGCCAAAAACATATGTTCAATTGTTCAATTATGGAGGCAGCGCGAGCTAAAAATTTTTCGTCGGCCGAAAGAAGTGAATTATTGGATATTCTTCAAAGAATCCACAGTTTATATTATTTATAATACTACGGGATCATTTATATGTGCTACACCATGCAGTTGTATGTTTAATTTGGCCGCTTATAAATTGCAATATTGTCGACGCAGCTTGCTTGCTCATCCGAAATCAGCTGTTTATTTGTTTTCGATTGCAACTCTGTGCCGTACTTAAATGCCCACAACCGGGCATTTAAATTGTATTTAACTTCCCACTGTGAAACTGAAATTCCCTATTTAAACTGCAATCAGAGTTTAAACATCCACTGTGAAACTGGCCCTAAATCGGAAGAATGATCCGCTAGTGTGGTGGCATGAGAAACGTGAGGTATATGCCCGTTTGTATCAGTACATTCTAAAGACATTTTGCGTAGTGGCTACATCAGTCCCGTGCGAGCGCATTTTTCGGGGGCAGGGCATATAATAAATGAACGCCGAACTCTGCTGAAGCCATCTAAAGTGTCAAATCTAAAATTTTTGCATAGCAATATGTAAAGAATTTTGTACTTATTAATATTAATTACTTTTATACAAGTTTATGTTTATTCGGCAGCTTGAATGTTAGAAAGAATTGTTTTTATTCGGACTGACTTGTCAAAGAGAAATGACAATACTTAGTTGTCTATTTCTGTTCTGAAACAAAGCAATTTTAAGTGTACAACAACAAAGAATTAGAATTATTGCTCACATGAGCTATTTCGGCTTTTGCCAGAAAACCTCATCAGTGACTTTTAATGTGAATTCTAATAATTTCTAAACGACTAATTACTCGAAATAGAAGCATTAATGGTAAAGTCTGTGAAACGTAAGAGTTGAACCATGAACCTATGACGTAGTAAGCGAATGTGCTAACCTAATGTGTTGTCAGTCCGAATAAAAACAATTCTTTCATTAATTACTTTTTTTATATGTTATTGAAAGATCTCATATTTCATACACAATTTTTACAAACGTGTTATTTTAAAGAACGCATTTAAATGTATGTTCAAAGCTTGAAGCTTTGTTTAAGTTGGTCTTGTATTTTAGAAGATAACAAAATATGTGATTTGAATTTAATTTAACAACAAAAGTACAAATTAAAGTTAACTGTTCATAAATACAATATTTTCCCTTATTTTTATTAAAATAAATGTTCTATTACTAAAAAATTTTTCGTTAATGTTTTTTTTCGTAATTTTACGGAAACGCTAAACTTTGGCCGTTGACTTTAATACGTAAAACATATTGCAGCTGTCAGTCCTTTGCATATTTCACTTTTTGCTAGTGCTGCTGTATAGTTTCGTGAAGAAAAAGAGCACGCTGATCATTTTGCTAGTATTAATATACAGCTTTTTTGGTTGAACTAAGGTTGAAGAGCAAGCACTTTTCTGCAACAAAGCTATAGCTGACATGTTTTTCAAGCTCCGTTACGCTTACGTACAAATTCGTTTAAAGTAATCGCATGTATAGAGCTCGGGTATAATAGGTTGTGACAGCTGAAAACGGAAAAATATGTTAAGGCTACACCAACTGAGCCTTAAATTGTGACTAGTAGACCCCGCTTAACTGACCAGACAAAATCGAACGATCTTGGTAGTGCATTTAAATTTTTTCTAGTACAAATCGAATAATTTTAACGAACTAGTGAACTAGAAAATAACTAGCTCTAAAAGGCAACCTAATCCCAACTGAACTAATCGCTCAAGTGAACTAAACGGCACAACTCTATTACATATGTACATATATACATAAGCGTATGTCGAACTTCCTGGCATTTGCGTATGCTGTGTTATGAATGAAGTCTGCTTGCAGCTTCCAACTCGTTTTGAAATATCAAATCGAAGTTAGAATTTGTTGAAATATCGCAAACATTTTTCAAATGCGCGACATTTACAGAGATAATACTAAAATTTAAAAGGCTTTTTATAGAATATTTATACATTTTAATAAAGAATGAAATATGCACAATTATTTTATATTAGATATTTTTGTCAATATCACCTTAATAAAAGTGATGTTGGCAAATAAATAACTTCTTAATATAGCACTTCTAACTTCTAAATCAGCAGAGGGAAATTGAAATAAATTTTAAATCGCCAAAATTACCATTTGCTATGAACAAGAAATACACAACAACAACAACACAGAAACAACCAAATGCCTTTTTCGTGCTTTGAGCATACCCGAAATGCCAAATCGACTGTCTACGAAATTCTCTGAGCGGTCGAGTAGTTTTTGTGTCCCCCTTTGCCGCGACCGAAATATGAAAAATGGCCCTCACTTCGATTTGCCGAAAATTTGAGTGATGCGCACTCTATTATATTAACACAAGTGGGGCCACCTGTCGTGTGTGCCTGTATACACGACAGCTAGTAAAACAATTAGCAACAATAAAACGCAAAGCAAAGTAAAAAATAAAAAAAAAATAAAAAATTTAAAACCTGTGGGATTCGAACCCATGACCTGCCGAGTGCAAGCGCGCGGTTCTACCCACTGGGCTACACAAAGAACTAATTTCATTCACCTAAAGTCGTAGAAGACAGAAAGTGGACAGGCTGCAGGCAGACACTTTTTAGTCAGTCTGCGTTTTATATATAAGATACTCTTTGGTTGAATTCTAACCTCTAACCTTTTCGTGAATGTTTTTTTTCGTAATTTTACGGAAACGCTAAACTTTGGCCGTTGACTTTAATACGTAAAACATATTGCAGCTGTCAGTCCTTTGCATATTTCACTTTTTGCTAGTGCTGCCGTATAGTGTCGTAAAGAAAAAGAGCACGCTGATCATTTTGCTAGTATTAATATACAGCTTTTTTGGTTGAACTAAGGTTGAAGAGCAAGCACTTTTCTGCAACAAAGCTATAGCTGACATGTTTTTCAAGCTCCGTTACGCTTACGTACAAATTCGTTTAAAGTAATCGCATGTATAGAGCTCGGGTATAATAGGTTGTGACAGCTGAAAACGGAAAAATATGTTAAGGCTACACCAACTGAGCCTTAAATTGTGACTAGTAGACCCCGCTTAACTGACCAGACAAAATCGAACGATCTTGGTAGTGCATTTAAATTTTTTCTAGTACAAATCGAATAATTTTAACGAACTAGTGAACTAGAAAATAACTAGCTCTAAAAGGCAACCTAATCCCAACTGAACTAATCGCTCAAGTGAACTAAACGGCACAACTCTATTACATATGTACATATATACATAAGCGTATGTCGAACTTCCTGGCATTTGCGTATGCTGTGTTATGAATGAAGTCTGCTTGCAGCTTCCAACTCGTTTTGAAATATCAAATCGAAGTTAGAATTTGTTGAAATATCGCAAACATTTTTCAAATGCGCGACATTTACAGAGATAATACTAAAATTTAAAAGGCTTTTTATAGAATATTTATACATTTTAATAAAGAATGAAATATGCACAATTATTTTATATTAGATATTTTTGTCAATATCACCTTAATAAAAGTGATGTTGGCAAATAAATAACTTCTTAATATAGCACTTCTAACTTCTAAATCAGCAGAGGGAAATTGAAATAAATTTTAAATCGCCAATATTACCATTTGCTATGAACAAGAAATACACAACAACAACAACACAGAAACAACCAAATGCCTTTTTCGTGCTTTGAGCATACCCGAAATGCCAAATCGACTGTCTACGAAATTCTCTGAGCGGTCGAGTAGTTTTTGTGTCCCCCTTTGCCGCGACCGAAATATGAAAAATGGCCCTCACTTCGATTTGCCGAAAATTTGAGTGATGCGCACTCTATTATATTAACACAAGTGGGGCCACCTGTCGTGTGTGCCTGTATACACGACAGCTAGTAAAACAATTAGCAACAATAAAACGCAAAGCAAAGTAAAAAATAAAAAAAAAATAAAAAATTTAAAACCTGTGGGATTCGAACCCATGACCTGCCGAGTGCAAGCGCGCGGTTCTACCCACTGGGCTACACAAAGAACTAATTTCATTCACCTAAAGTCGTAGAAGACAGAAAGTGGACAGGCTGCAGGCAGACACTTTTTAGTCAGTCTGCGTTTTATATATAAGATACTCTTTGGTTGAATTCTAACCTCTAACCTTTTCGTGAATGTTTTTTTTCGTAATTTTACGGAAACGCTAAACTTTGGCCGTTGACTTTAATACGTAAAACATATTGCAGCTGTCAGTCCTTTGCATATTTCACTTTTTGCTAGTGCTGCCGTATAGTGTCGTAAAGAAAAAGAGCACGCTGATCATTTTGCTAGTATTAATATATAGCTGTTTTTGTTGAACTAAGGTTGAAGAGCAAGCACTTTTCTGCAACAAAGCTATAGCTGACATGTTTTCAAGCTCCGTTTCGCTTACCTACAAATTCGTTTAAAGTAAACGCATGTATAGAACTCGGGTATAATAGGTTGTGTCAGCTGAAAACGGAAAAATATGTTACGGCTACACTAACTGAGCCTTAAATTGTGACTAGTAGACCCCGTTTAACTACCAGACAAAATCGAACGATCTTGGTAGTGCATTCAAAATTTTTTCTAGAACAAATAGAATAATTTTAACGAACTAGTGAACTAGAAAATAACTAGTTCTAAAAGGTAACCTAATCCCAACTGAACTAATCGCTCAAGTGAACTAAACGGCACAACTCTACTTTAAGCTTTAAACACAATCAACTCGCGAGACGAATTTTACGCAGCGAATAATGGCGTCTTGACGGCAGTCGTCGTGGAATTTCGCCCAGTGAAACAGAATCAGAGCGAAATTCGCATCAGTTGATTCGGAAAAAATCATCCCCACAACAAGCACAGAATTTAAAAAATCCACGGAAACCACGAATTTTCCGAGTTGTTAAACTATAAAAATAGTTTCCGCACAAAAATTTCCAATTTCCTTACTTCAATTTATTTACTTTTCACCACTGACAGCTGAACAGTTGACTTTTTCGCAGGGCGGCAACGACCAAATTAGAAATTGTTCTATCGCGAGACGAATCGTTGGGAGGCGAACTACGCTAGCGTCGTCATTGTGGGCAATCACATGCACTGCCGTGTGTTTTAATTTTGACAGCGCGCGTTCGCCGCGTAAAATTCGCCTCGCGAGTTGATTGTGTTAAAGCTTTAGACAATGAATTTGAATCGCGTAGAGATGGGAAACGCAAGTTGCATTGCGTCATTTCGCCAATTGCTTACGTTAGATACCCTGCAAGGAAATCTATAACCAGAAACCAGAAGTATGTATGCAGCGTTGCCACTGTTGGTCTTTTCCGACCAAATTTTGTCGTTTTATTTTGCTTTGGTAGGATGATTGGC
The DNA here is from genome assembly GCA_963457695.1 of Neria commutata. Classification (NCBI taxonomy): domain Eukaryota; kingdom Metazoa; phylum Arthropoda; class Insecta; order Diptera; family Micropezidae; genus Neria; species Neria commutata. The sequence goes on from OY735245.1 coordinate 35,179,205, forward strand.
AAAGTCTGATTTTGGTCGGATTTTGCTATAATTTCCATTTTTCGATATATTAAACTTTCTAGTTTTTGATTACAAAAAGTACAGTGAGTCACAGTGAAAGTGAGCCACCTTATGTTCTTAGCAAAACTATTTCATAAAATATTGAAAAACGACCCTGATCAAAAAAACCTTTTCATGATTTTATTGTTTAGATATTAAACTTCAGTAATTCCCTACGTTTTGGAAATAGTTTATTTGCTTAGTATAAAAAAGTAACAAAAACCGAAAAAACTCAAAAATATAGCTCACAGTGAAAGTGAGCCACTTAGAATAAATATTAATTAAATAAGTTATTAATATTTTGTTGGAGAACTTTTTGCAAAAATTAGTGCTAACAGACGTCTGGGCACCGATTCCAACAAATTACATATATATATAGAAAGAATTGCACGCCATTTCGCTTGTAAGGCACTAAAAGGTTCTTTTTCGACGAAATCCTGTGTTTGCTCGTATTTGGGTGAAGATGGACACAAAAATTCTCTATTATATTTAAGTCCGAAGGCTGCAGTAATACTTCTGATACATGGGGGCAATTAGATAATAACCATTCCCGCGCGCTCCATAAGATTAGTGTTTGGGATCATTGTCATGATAAAAGTAAAAGTCGCCTCAGTGCTCCAAAACTGACCGAAATGGCTGAAAATCAATTGAAAACCCGCGTCAACCCCAGAACAGTAAGAAAGGTCCTCAGAAAGCACGGATACAATGTGCCAATGGCTTGCTACATACCATTTATCAGCCTGAGAAACCGTGAAAACCGGCTAGAGTTTGCGCAGAAATATGCTCTTAAGGATATGCATTTTTGGCAAGAGGCATGCGACGTTTAAAAAGACTTAAAAGCTACTATACATTTTTCTTGAGGTTCTATTTATAAATAAAAGTAAATTTAACTAATTATATATGTATTATAAAATGTTTTTCTAGCCTCTCCTTCTTTTCATCGGAGTTTCTATAAATTGGGAATTTCGTTTGTACTTTTGCATCGCACCCTTTTACGTTGACTTCATCAAACAGATCATTCATTGTCTGCACGAATATCTGAGTTGGCTTCGCGCACTTGTTGATGTATTCATCATCTCCCAGAAGGTTACGCGCAATCGCCGTATCGATTCCTGCTGCCACAGAATTGCTTAATACCTGTGTAGCTAAAGAAACAGACATCTTTTCAAAATTGGCAGGATTTACATGGGAGTCAGTGAGCTTAGGGCCGATTTTAAAGTTAATATTAGCTCTGTCAACATCATATAGCTTCTTGATGACTTTAAAACTTGCTATGCCGGCATCAGTTTTAATATCATGCGTTAAAAGGGTATTTCGCATTGATTTGATCAAATCCTGCGTTTAAAATTTAACAAGCCGCTTAGCAATTGTGAAGATAATGATGATGTCATGTTAGATTGGAACACCGAAGAAGCAGAAAAGACACAAAATGAATACTACAAACTAAGTATTGTCATTTCTCTTTGGCAAGTCAGTCCGAATAAAAACTATTCTTTCTAACATTCAAGCTGCCGAATAAACATAAACTTGTATAATATGATAGGGAGGACACACCCAAATCAGAAAGTAAACATAATGTAAAAACGAAGAAATGTTCTTACAGAAACAAAAACTGATACATTCATTTGCCTCAAGTATGTGCTCCGATGGAGCTCTCAAGTAAGGCAAAAACAATTGCATTAGACAGTGTACAATAACAACAAACACTATGCGTTTGATATAGACAGCAGGTAACTGTGATGTTTGTCAGCGCAGAGTCGTCCAGTCCGATGGTGTGATGGTTAGCACATTCGCTTACTACGTCATAGGTTCATGGTTCAACTCCTACGTTTCACAGACTTTACCAATAATGCTTCTATTTCGAGTAATTAGTCGTTTAGAAATTATTAGAATTCACATTAAAAGTCACTGATGAGGTTTTCTGGCAAAAACCGAAATAGCTATATGACCTGCCCATGTGAGCAATAATTCTAATTCTTTGTTGTTGTACACTTAAAATTGCTTTGTTTCAGAACAGAAATAGACAACTAAGTATTGTCATTTCTGTTTGGCAAGTCAGTCCGAATAAAAACTATTCTTTCATTTTATTGTTCTTTTTTTCCAGCAACTCACAGCATCGGTGGACCTTTTAGACTTAAGTAGTATAGTATAGTATATAGTATATATATAGTATAGTATAGTAGTATAGTATTTTAATATTCATAAATATTTAGTTAAAAAAAATCAAAAATCCAAAAAAAAACAAAAAACAAAAAAAACAAAAAAAAAATAATATATAAGTAGTTTTAAGAAAATGTCACTTAAGGTAGATTTAGGTCCAAGTCGATGGCAGGAACCTTGACGTGGTGACTTGGCTTATTCACTTCTTTAATAGGAGTCGAAACCAATAACTGCCAAACATTGTTTTTGTGATATGTTTTTAGCATATACATATGTATGTACCTATGTAGTTGATGAAATTAAGAATTAATAAATAATTCAAAACTTATGACAAATTTATTGAATTAAAATGAAAATAATAAAATTTAAAGGCAAGTAAGTAAAGCAAGTTTTTGCATAAAGAAATATTAACCCAATAAAATTTTTTGAATTATGATTTGTTCAATCATTTTTCATTAATGTTTACTTGATAAACCATTATGTATTTTCGGATTTTATAAATACTTTTCATAAATCATTTTTCCAGGATTTATATTTGTTCAAGCAGCACGCACGAAGTCAGCATTATTTGCGCTGCAATGCAGGTGTTTTGCAATGTATTTATGTATGTATGTCGGTCTTCTGCATGTCACTACATATATGTATACATATGTATGTACTTTGAAAATCATAATTCAGAAAAATTGTATTGGGTTAAATGATAAAGTTTAATAACAAGCATAATTTTCACTAATAGCAAAACTGACTGAAATTTGCAAAATTTTCGTTAAAATCAGAATGAATGAACAGCCGCAGTCGGCGCGACATAAAAAACTTAAAAATTGTAAAGGCAAAAAATTCGCAGGAAACACACACACAAACCAATGTATTATCCCAGACAAATTTGTATAAAAAATGTAAACAAACGCTCAAATTATGCTGCCGTTGCGTGTGCTTCGACAATGAAAGTGCAGAAATAGGGGTTGAAAGGGATGTATGTATGTGTTGCAAAATTGTATACATAAATTGATATACATACGTATGTATTTATAAAGCGATCTTTAAAAATCTTTATCTGCAAAATCTAGAAAATAAGCAAATGAAAAATTATAGAAAAGTTGATAGGTGTAAAGAAGCAATAAATAGTAAATCCTCAAAAAACAAAGGAAATATTTTCATATGAAAAGCAAATTTGCTACAAGCTAAGAACCTACAAAAGTGTGAAAATGTAATGCTCATACATACATACATATGTACCATTCAAACTGAATACATATTTCTACGCAGTAGCCGCGGCGCTGCTTCGATTCCCTTGTGCACAGACAATTCCAAGGAAATCCAAGCCAGCCAGCCAGACAGACAGACTGAAATATGTATGCATATATGTATCATTCAAAAAAGAATACATATGTACATATTCAAATGAAATCCAAGCCAGTCAGCCAGCATATGAAAACGAATTCTTAGCTGTCTCATAACAACAACAACAACAACAACAACAACGCATAAGGGTAGGCGATAGCATTCGCACCAAAGAGAATATAAGGAGAAGAGGGCTCAACCCGTTCCAGTACTAAAAATGCGTGAGTTTAGAACAGAAAACCCAGATGAAAACTCACTCATTCTACCCAGAAACCTGCTCATTTTTCTCGAGCAATTCCGGCCATTATGCTGCCGTTGGTGTGGCGGATATTGAGTAAATTCTAAAACCGGTTTGTTCGGCGCAGGATAGATTGAGTTTCTTTCGCATTCCGCATGCAGTCGAATTCGACAGTATCGCTGCTGATGTCAAGCAGAACAGGTCAAAGTGTGGATGTTCTGCTTGTTCTCATGTATGTTCCAACACGTGGCAAAAACCGGTTTTGGGAAATTGGTTTGCTGCGAGTGCCGTACATTTCTCAATTTCTTGATTCTTTGCCGTCTTGTCGAATTTTCGTTTTGCCGACTGCAAACTGACAAATTGCAAATTCCTATTAGACAAATAATATGTTTGCTTGTCTTTAAATTTTATCAAATTAAGCGCAGTGCATTTTTCAAAAATTTTTCTTTATTTAATATTTTTTCATCTATTTTATTTGCATTGATATACATATCTTGATAAAGCACTTTTCTCAGATTTTGCAGATACTTTTCGTCAAATATTTTTTAAGGTCATATTTTTTTAAAGAGCACATTAAATATACATTAATTAATCACATTTATCCAATATACATACTTACATCCCTTTCAACTCTTATTTCTGTCCTTAAGCAGCACACCCGACGACAGCATTATTTGAGCTGTCCGTCCGTTTGTTTACATTTTTTATAAACACTTGCCTGGGATGCTGTTTTGATTTGTGTGTGTGTTGCCTGTGAATTTTTCGCCTTTTTGAACGCATTCTACCTAATAAGTATTTTTTATGTCGCGACCACTGCGGACGGCTAGGCGTGCAGGTGTTTGGCGCGGTTGTCTATGATAAGAGGTCGCTTGCAGATTTTGTAATAAAGAAACGTCATCATGTTGTGGAAGAAACTGGCCTTTGTGATATGTATTTAAGAAGCATTTTACAAAATAAATAAATTCGAAATTGAGGGAGGCTTTTATGAGGGAACGTACTTTTTCAATATGCAACCAATTTAGCAATTTTAACACAAAGCAAAAATTCTGAGGCCAATGTCGACAAAATCACTTGCTCACTCACTCATTAAAATGACGTCGCAATAATTTTTAAGCGGTTTTCTTTCTGTATGTCGCTGAATTGAAGGAAAAAAGTGGAATGTAGCGTGCCTCTTTTCACCGATTCAACGGACGTAGTTTCGTTTTTGTGGTGGCAATGTCGACATTCTATGCTCCTACGGAAATTCGTGCAACTGAACATTTATAAGCATTGTAAACTTGAAAAATTGCACTGAACAATGTTTGCTTTTGATCTTAATTTGATATTACAGGACCAGCATTAAAAATTTTCGAAAATAGAAAGAAATGCAATTGAATTTTCAGTTTTTACCAGCCTCATCGATTTGATCATAAATACACACAAAATAGTTAGTTTATACCATAAAATAGAATTATCCCGATGAATTACAAATAAATTTGTTGAACATTATTGCGACGTCATTTTAATGAGTGAGTGAGCAAGTGATTTTGTCGACATTGGCCTCAGAATTTTTGCTTTGTGTTAAAATTGCTAAATTGGTTGCATATTGAAAAAGTACGTTCCCTCATAAAAGCCTCCCTCAATTTCGAATTTATTTATTTTGTAAAATGCTTCTTAAATACATATCACAAAGGCCAGTTTCTTCCACAACATGATGACGTTTCTTTATTACAAAATCTGCAAGCGACCTCTTATCATAGACAACCGCGCCAAACACCTGCACGCCTAGCCGTCCGCAGTGGTCGCGACATAAAAAATACTTATTAGGTAGAATGCGTTCAAAAAGGCGAAAAATTCACAGGCAACACACACACAAATCAAAACAGCATCCCAGGCAAGTGTTTATAAAAAATGTAAACAAACGGACGGACAGCTCAAATAATGCTGTCGTCGGGTGTGCTGCTTAAGGACAGAAATAAGAGTTGAAAGGGATGTAAGTATGTATATTGGATAAATGTGATTAATTAATGTATATTTAATGTGCTCTTTAAAAAAATATGACCTTAAAAAATATTTGACGAAAAGTATCTGCAAAATCTGAGAAAAGTGCTTTATCAAGATATGTATATCAATGCAAATAAAATAGATGAAAAAATATTAAATAAAGAAAAATTTTTGAAAAATGCACTGCGCTTAATTTGATAAAATTTAAAGACAAGCAAACATATTATTTGTCTAATAGGAAATTGCCATTTGTCAGTTTGCAGTCGGCAAAACGAAAATTCGACAAGACGGCAAAGAATCAAGAAATTGAGAAATGTACGGCACTCGCAGCAAACCAATTTCCCAAAACCGGTTTTTGCCACGTGTTGGAACATACATGAGAACAAGCAGAACATCCACACTTTGGCCTGTTCTGCTTGACATCAGCAGCGATACTGTCGAATTCGACTGCATGCGGAATGCGAAAGAAACTCAATCTATCCTGCGCCGAACAAACCGGTTTTAGAATTTACTCAATATCCGCCACACCAACGGCAGCATAATGGCCGGAATTGCTCGAGAAAAATGAGCAGGTTTCTGGGTAGAATGAGTGAGTTTTCATCTGGGTTTTCTGTTCTAAACTCACGCATTTTTAGTACTGGAACGGGTTGAGCCCTCTTCTCCTTATATTCTCTTTGATTCGCACAACCTTACGCGGCGGCATTCTCTGCACAGAATACCTACAGAAGAATATCACAGTCAGCTGATCGAAAAAGTCCCATTTTTTTTTAAATTTCCCTCACACGAACACTGTCCGTGAGTTTCCCTAGCTATTTTGTTGTTGCCCTCTAGGCAGCATTGCTTTTTTGTGTAAGGTAACATTTTCATAAAATTCCCATGAAAAGGTATGGTTTATGTAATTGTCTTTTTTAATGTTTGGCAGTAAGTTTTAGAAAACAACTAAAAGAAAAACAACCAGAAATGAAAGATTCGATCAATAAATGTATTTTAAAGTGAAAATATATCAATTCATGTCTTTTATATGTGAAAATGTTAATTACTGCTACTATTAAGAAAAGGCGTAAAATTTCCCATTGCTCCTCTTTAATGAAACCAAGCAACTACTGTGACGCACGCGATTAATTGTCAAAGAATAACGGTAAGCACATAAAATAACTTATTTCCAATGTTTTTTATTATTTTTTCAGATTTTTCAACAAGTTGGAGCACAAGGTCAGATATATATGCAACAAGCTGTGCGAGCGCATGGAACAGCTCAACGAGGCGCGCTTTCGGCTGCCTATTATCACCGCGTACGTAAAGCTTGACAAAGTGGAAGAAGCGCTGCAGATCATTTGGCAGCAGAAACGCAATGATAGCGTTGCTACTGTGGGTGCAGCAGAGGCCACCGTTGGCGCAGCTGCTTCCGCAGAGGACATGCTCAAGTATCTGCTGTATTTAATAGATGTAAATCATTTGTACAATGTCGCGCTTGGCACCTACGACTTCGGCTTGGTGCTGTTTGTCGCGCAAAAATCTCAAAAGGACCCTCGTGAGTTCCTGCCCTTCCTCAACGAGCTAAAAGCCTATGAGGAAAACTATCGCAAATTCAAAGTCGATGAGTATTTAAAGCGTTATGACAAGGCGCTGCAGCATATTGCGCTCGGTGGTGCGCAGCAGTTCGATGAAGCTTTAGTGTTCATACAGCGACATGCGCTCTACCAGCGCGCGCTGAAATGCTATCAAGTGCAGCCGCAGTGATACCAGCAGCTCTGCTTGGCATTTGCGGATCATTTGCGCGCCAATGGCAAGCTGGAGAATGCAAGCATCATGTATGAGCGCGCTGGGAATCTCACACAGGCGGTGCTGAGTGCGCGACACCGTGCATATTGATCACTTGGGCCCTTTGCCGTCTGTCAAATCAGCTAGGAAACATATCTTATTGGTGGTTGATGATTTACAAAATATGTTCAACTCTATGCGGTTAAAACTACCAGAACGAAAGAGGTTTGTGCGTCTTTACAAAGATACTTTGACAACTATATCAGACCTAGACGAATTGTTAGCGACCAGGGAAACTGCTTTACTTCAGGAGAGTTTAAGAATAATATCGAACATGTGAAGGTTGCGGTTGCTTCACCCCAAGCAAACGGATAGGTTGAGCGGGTTAACAGGGTTCTTAAAGCAATGTTAGCTAAACTGTCCAAGCCATTAGAACATTCAGACTGGATGAGTTAGGCTGTATTCCTAAACGTCAGTTGCGCTGCATAAGTACAAAGCAGTATGTTCCTAAACGCAAATAAAAAAAGTTTGCACGTGCACCCTGTTCCTAAACGCAGGCATCAAGTTGTCAATAAGCATCAAATGAGCAAACTGCTCATCACAAATTTTGTTGATGCTTTGTGATAAGTTAGGTTATGTTTTTTCGGCTGCACGGAAACTTTTAGGACGCGATTAAATTTCGCCTCCTTTTTCTCAATTTTATAATTAATTTCGAGTTGTTGGGAATTTATTCGCTACTCAAATGCAAAAATGTTTTGAATATGTAGTTTTTTACAATTTCCATTTTGTGAAAGCAATGTTTAAGGGGTGTTTGCAGCTCTCAAGAAAAGCGAAAACTCCATATAAAAAAACGCCAACAAAATGCTCAAGAAATTTCCTTGCGTCAAAATTACTTGACCCCTATTGCAGCTCTCAAGAAATATGCTACGAAATTTACTACTTTTTTTTAGTGGAAATGTGCATAGGGTAACTCAGGTTTTGGCAAGGAATAATGTTTGAAACATTATTACTTTAACAAGAAGAAGACTTTCAACAGCAAATAACAAGCGAAAGAGGTAAGCAAAACATTAAATGTTCATTTTAGGTTGTAAATTTGCAAAATATTTTGATTTATTTTAGATTTTCAATTATCTTAATCTATTATCTTATTTTCAGACATGGAAAACTCGGAAAATACACCGCGAAGTGCGCCAAAACGCCAAAAGCGCCTCAACAAATTTTCTGATGTCGAATTTAGCTTGCTTGTTGCTTTCTTCCGATTCTAATGGTATTTAGTACGGACACCATATTATGCCTGAAAAGTATATATAAATAATGCATTAATCAAATAATAGTAAATTTTGTGAAAACTTACCAATCTTCATTTAACGACATTTTGCTTTGATTTGCATCAGCTGTTAGCTGTCAAAATTACTTGGCCACTACTATTTTGCCCTCAAGGAATAATGCCAAATTTTTCTTGAGCGATTTCTTGAGAGCTGCAAACACCTCTTTAGCATGAAGTGCGTTCCCAAACTAAAAAGTGTTGTCAACCTGATTTATGTAATGTATCGCAGTAGCACTCAGAAAACAAATCAGTAGAGCATTGGGGGCGCAACACTGCTTTGCATAAGTACGTTTAGGAATACAGCCTTACAGCTCTATTCCTGCGACCGTCACAATACTCATTTCGTCACTGTAATAACCTACCTTTTCCCAGTATGCAATTTAATAATATCAAATGGTTTGGCTGTGCTTATGAACCTTTATTAGTACTTGCTCGCTTGAGCACTCAAATACGACTAACTGCTAACATACGCTCACTCGCTCTCGGCGCTCTGTCGCTGCTGAGTCTCCGCTGCAGGTCTCCACATCCCTCCTATATTTTCGAGCCTCAATCGCAATTTAGATTCAGCTACCGGGGGCTCATATACGGGAACGTCAGCACCGACCTCAGTTAGCGTTGATTGAGGTTTCTCCAAAGAAGGTTACGTTGATGATGTGGAAGATGTTGTGGTCTCAATCATCTGGTCGTCAGCTACACAGGATGGCACCCTTTTGATATGGCTAATATTTCTGCGAAACTTCTTCCCACATCCGGTTACTATCACTTCATTGCCACGCCTAGGACTAGGACTTCGTATTCCGTTGAATCAAATGTTGGTGTAAGCTTATGCGAGGTAACCACATTACGGAGTAGTACTTTATCACCGGGTTCTATGTCAGATTCCCTCGCTTTCCTTTTTGCATCTCCCTTCTTTTTCCCTTTTTGCTTGTTTATCATATCTAAGTCTCTTGCCGCCGAGTCCAACATGTCGTCCGTTATATCTTCTATGCCAGGTATTTTGTCACGAATGACGCGGTTAAACATTAATTCCGTCGGCGGTGACCCCGTTGTGCCATGAGGTGTCACATTATACATCATGATAAAATCTTGAATTTCTTTCCTGTAGTCTCTTTTATTACCGTGAGCAATTTTGAGACGTTTCACCAAAGACTTATTCATATTTTCTACCTCTCCATTGGCTTGTGGCCAGTACGGTGGTGTAGTTATCAAGGCCATATTATTATTTTTGCAAAATTTCTTAAACTCTCCGCTCACATATTGTCTGCCATTATCCGCTCTTATGGATTTTGGTATTCCCAACCGGCAAAAGATTTCTTGCAATATGCTAATGATTTCTTCAGAAGTTATTTTCTTTAAGAATTTACCCTCTTGGTAACGTGAATAATAATCGATTAGCACAAATATGTATTCGTTATTCGCAAATGGACCAAGTAAATCTGTGGCGACACATTGCCAAGGGCCATTTGGAAATGCGTGTCTCTTCATGGGTGTAGGATTATTCGGCTGCGAAACTAATAAGCAATCCCAACAGTTTTTTACATACGCCTCAACCTCCCGGTCGATTAGAGGCCACCATAAATTGGCTCTAACTCTTCGTTTCATGGCCGATTCTCCCGGGTGGCCTTCGTGCGCTAACTCTAGGAGTTTAGTTCGGAGAGACTTCGGTATGACGATACGAGTGCCTCTCAAGATGATACTACCCACTGTTAACAGCTCGTGGCGAAATGGATAGTAGCTATTTGATGAGTCAGTGGGCCATGAGTCATTTTTAATATGTTCAATCGCATCCACTATCTCTTGAGAGCTTTTACCAGAAATCTCGCAGATGGTGAGGGGTGTTTGGGTTGCGTTTGAAATTATATGAAAAATGTTTTGTTCCCCATTCTCATCGAAAGCATTTGTATTTTCAATTTTGCAGAGTCTCGAAACCGAGTCGGCAATATTTTCTTTCCCGGAGCGGTATATAACTTTGAACTTAAAGGACTGCAGCCTCAAGAGCCACCTCTATATTCTCGCTGGTGGTTTTGATGTGGGCTTGAAAATAGCTTTCTAGAGGTTTGTGGTCAGTGACCAACTCAAATTCCAGACCAATCAAATAGTAGTAGAATCTTTCGACTGCCCAAACGAGCGCCAAACTCTCCTTCTCTGTCTGGGAGTATCTCTTTTCTACGTCGGAAAGGCTTTTGCTAGCAAACGAGATTATTTGTGGGTCATTATTAAGATCAAACTGAATTAGAACTGCCCCTAGAGCTACTGGACTTGCATCCGCTATTACCCGCGTTTTACTTTGTGGGTTAAAGTATGCCAAGTTGGGTAAATTTGCTAAATGGACTTTCAGTTTTTCGAAAGATTTTTGTTGATCTGGCCCCCATGTAAATTTGCAGTTTAATTTCAATAAGCTTCTCAGCGACTCTGTAGTGTCTGCCATATCTGGAATAAACTTCCCCACCTAAGTAACGAGACCGAGAAAACTTCTTGTTTCTTCTTTAATTTGAGGCGCTCTAAATTCCATAATGGTTGATATTTTACTCGGGTCTGGAGATATTCCTTCAACGGACAGAACGTGTCCTAAAAATTTTAGCTTCTTGACGCGCCATACGCACTTTTCATCGTTAAGCAACAGATTATTATTTTGAAATATTTCAAGTACCTTTTTAACGGCTGCATTATGTTCCTTTTCTTTGCTACCAAATATGATTACATCGTCAATATAATTTAAGCAATTGCTGCAGGGCGATAGTAATCCTTCCAGGACCCGCTGGAAAATTTCTGGAGCCGAGCTAATTCCGAACATTAATCTCTTGTAGCGGAAAAGTCCCTTGTGCGTTATAAATGTACTGATCTCGCGACTTGTCTCATGAAGTTCTAATTGATGATAGGCCCATTTAAGATCTAATCGCGAAAACAATTTGGCTCCCCTTAATCTTGTCATAAAAGTGTCAAAAGTTGGCAGCGGGTAGTTTTCACGTAACACCGCTTTGTTCGCTCGTCGCATGTCCACGCAGACGCATTTCACCACTCTCCTTGAAAACGACCACTATTGGTGAGATCCATGAGCTCGGTCCTGAGACCGGCTCAATAATATCATGGGCCAGTGCTTCGCTAATCTTGTCTTCAACTTTCTTTTCTAGAGCAACCGGTATTCTCCGCATTGGTTGTTTAATTGGCTTCACAGAGGAATCTAAAGCCAGTTTGATTTTGATGTTTGCAACCTTAGGAAAAGATTTATTGATCTCAACTCGATTAACTTCAAGCCCTAGTTTCAACACCTTAAGTTCAATAGCGGAATCACGCCCAAGAAGAGATTGATTGGCATTTTCAATTACGTAAAATGTTGCGATAACTTCTGAACCCTCTTTCACAACTACTGGTGCTTCGAAAACGTAAAGAATTAGAAAGAATAGTTTTTATTCGGACTTACTTGCCAAAGAGAAATGACAATACTTAGTTGTCTATTTCTGTTCTGAAACAAAGCAATTTTAAGTGTACAACAACAAAGAATTAGAATTATTGCTCACATGGGCAGGTCATATAGCTATTTCGGTTTTTGCCAGAAAACCTCATTTGCCTCAAGTATGTGCTCCGATGGAGCTCTCAAGTAAGGCAAAAACAATTGCATTAGACAGTGTACAATAACAACAAACACTATGCGTTTGATATAGACAGCAGGTAACTGGGATGTTTGCCAGCGCAGAGTCGTCCAGTCCGATGGTGTGATGGTTAGCGCATTCGCTTACTACGTCATAGGTTCATGGTTCAACTCCTACGTTTCACAGACTTTACCATTAATGCTTCTATTTCGAGTAATTAGTCGTTTAGAAATTATTAGAATTCACATTAAAAGTCACTGATGAGGTTTTCTGGCAAAAACCGAAATAGCTATATGACCTGCCCATGTGAGCAATAATTCTAATTCTTTGTTGTTGTACACTTAAAATTGCTTTGTTTCAGAACAGAAATAGACAACTAAGTATTGTCATTTCTCTTTGGCAAGTAAGTCCGAATAAAAACTATTCTTTCTAACATTCAAGCTGCCGAATAAACATAAACTCGTATAAAACGTAAAGAATTTTTAAAAGTTGACTCGCTGCGTAAGCTTTAAACTGATTGGCCGATTGCGTGCGAACATTCCATAGGACTGCTTTCCTGTCTTGCAAGTAAGCCCAATCGTTTTGACTAAGCAAATTAAAACGAGACCCTGAGTCAATAATCATCGAGACATTGTGTCCGCCAATACAACAATTAATAATTTCATCCTTTGCCACATTAGCATCAATTTTGAAACACCCCTGATCCCGAGAATAATTCGCTACATCGTTTTTCCTCAATGCATCTAACTCTTGATGGCTGAAACCGTCGTTTCTTCGGGTCGCCACGTTCAAAATCATCGAACTTCCGCTTCTGGTTCTTTGTTCTTTTTCAAGCAGCCTTTTCTTGAGTTCAACGGGTGCCCAAGAATCAATGATTTTATCTTTTAAGCAGATATCTCCGATTTCATTTTTCGTCGACCCAAAATCACATTTAGATATTTGGTGCCTTAACCGCGATAAGAATTTATTAAAATCTTCTCCGTCGGACGGGCAAAGATTTCTGAATAAGTGTCTTTCGAAAGTAGAATTCCGCTTTGGTGAAAAGAATTCATTCAATTTGTCAATCAAGACCTTGAATACATCGTTTTGTTTTTCAGCATCATACTCTACAAGGGCACCGGGAATGTTGAAGATAACTTCTTGCAATTGTGGACCCCCAAGTGCAGTAGCTTACTTTTTTGTTTCACCGCATCTTTTATGTCTTCTGATTGAAGATATAAAGAAAACGATCGCAGCCACTTTTCCTACTCGCCCCGCAATAACGATTTATCTATGTTATCGCAAAGGAATGGTCTTATGTCGCTCATTTTTAAATAACAATTTAATGTGTATTACACCAGATGTTCTTACTCAACCCGACGCGCAATTCAATGCGAGCACTTACCTGCAATAGGTGAAAACAATTTTCGATTAATATATGTTTGCATGATAACACTCATCTGATCATACTTCCAGCTTTAGATTTTAACGTTCACTTCTTTTATGATTCCAGCAAACCACACTTTGAAGTGCTTCCAATTGAATGTAACGTCAGTACACAATTTAATGTGTTAAGCCTGCAACAGTTCCCAATTCCAATAAATTACTCATTACGCAATTTAATGCTTTAATTTTACCTTAATATGTTTCCAATTGAATGGAATATCACTGCACAATTTAATGTGCTAACATCTACCAATTAAATGGCCTGCAATAGTTTCAAGTTCCAATCAAATGTTTATTATGCAATTTAATGCTTGGATTTCTCTTTTTTTTTACCTTAATATATTTCCAATTGAATGGAATATCAGTGCACAATTTAATGTGCTTTCTTTCACCAATTAAATAATTAAATGGTCTTCAAAATGTTGCGAGCCCTTGTTTATTTCGAGCACCAACAATTGAAGTCTTTCCGATTATATAGCCAATTAAATGGCATGCGATAATTTCGATAACAAATCAGTTCACAATTTGATGTGCAATTTTCACATCCCTAATGGTTAGAACTTCTCTTTTCGCTCGTTGTCGTCTGCAAAGTACTTATCTCTCCTCTCGATTTGACTCGTTGATGGCCGTATTCACAAAGTTTTCCTGTGTGGTTTGTCTGCTATCTCACTTCTGGCATACGACACACGGTAAAAGAACATGAGGTCAAAAATTTTATGTGTAATTGCTCCGATTTAGAGACATCTTTGGAATATTCCATCCAATATAATATATGGTGCGCGCGTGAGATCCCATTCTCGTCGCCAATGTAATAACCTACCTTTTCCCAGTATGCAATTTAATAATATCAAATGGTTTGGCTGTGTTTATGAACCTTTATTAGTACTTGCTCGCTTGAGCACTCAAATACGACTAACTGCTAACATACGCTCACTCGCTCTCGGCGCTCTGTCGCTGCTGAGTCTCCGCTGCAGGTCTCCACAGTCACAATAGAGCATTTCGTCACAATTTTTACTTTTCCTTATTCGGAACAGGAATCAAAAGCTCGAAACGTTCAATTGTGACAAAAATTGTGACGGTCGAATTAGGAGGTCACAAGCGAAAACAACTGTTGCAAAACTTGAATTTTGAAGCAAAAAAGCAAACATATTTTTATTGCAGCAATTTAAAGGAAGTTACACAATTTTAAAAACACAAGACATGTATGGCCTGCTGCTAAAACTCCTTTATATCGGGAGTTCGAGGTCCTCTGCCACTGCTTCCACAAATTTTGCACTGCTCGCAGCGCTATCGGGCTGTTTTCCCGGCTTGCTGCTCTGGGTGCTGTTTGCAACTTTGAATGAAATGCTGCAGCTGCTCCTACGTCCTCCTGTTAAATATACGATGTCTAGAAATTAAAAGAAATAAGATAATACACCAAATTATTGAAAATTTCCAAAAAATACTCACTTTCCGCTTTTTTGTTTCCATTTTTCGTTTATTTTTGAAGAAGAGGAAGCACAAAAAGCTGTTTTTACAGCAAAGAACTTCGCAAAGCTTTTTTCGTGATACGGTTGGCAAGGAATAGGGTTGCAGAAAGCTCGTCACAAGAAAGCGGATCACAATTGTGTCACAATCAATTGTGACGGGAACGCAAGAATAGGGCTGTTAGTTAGCTGATGTAGAATATGCGATGAACAACACGGCTCATTCTTCAACGCGCAAGACTCCTAGTGTCTTACTCTTTGTTGTCCAACAACGAGGGTGAGTGGTAAATAACTAACTGAATATTTGGAGGATAAATTAGAAGAAGGGAGATGTGATTTAGCACAGGTTCGAGCTGAAGCTTTGGAGTCCATCGAGAAGCCTTAGGGGTATAACTCATGAAGAATGTTGACACCACGGTAGACTTTAATAAAAAATTCTTGCCCAAATACAGGGGTCCTTACGTGATTAGCAAAAAACTTCCGAATTATCGTTATGTACTAAAAGACATTGAGAACTGCCAGGTAACCCAAATGCCATATGATGGGATGTTTGAGTCGAGTCGGCTGCGCCTGTGGCTAAATAAATCCAGGCACAATAAACTTTAATTTATTTCTGAGTATTTTTTATTCTATTTAATTATATTGCAGTTACATTATAGTACATACAAATACAGTTTTATCTGTAGTTAATTTAAAATAACTCTGTAATAATAGATGTTTTGTCAAGAATTTTGGCAATATATCGTGTTGTGTTTTTAATTATGAACGTCGTATTTGGATAGTAATCTATTTTTCACACGTCTATGCTAATGAATATCCACAAGTTTAATGATATAAAAATGTATTGATCTATTTGAATTATAGTATATATATGAAAATGGTTTGTGGAATGTCTTAAACCTAGTTGAAATTGAGTAAAGGAACTACTATTAAAAGCCATTTCGAGTAGGTAATCTATATTTGTTTTCCTCCTTAAAAGTTCCTTCAGTGGTGTATCATCGTACGATATCGGAGGGCCTGGGTTGATGCTAGCCAAATAAAAGCGGGCAATGTCCTCATACGCCATGTCAATCACTTAAGGTCTGTGTGCTGGTCAATTCCAAAAGACTTTGGCTAGTAAAGAAGTATGGAGAAGAATAATTTGTTCGAATTATTTAGAATTAATTTTAAACAAGTAAGGAGGCGGGACAACGCCTATTTTTGGTAAATTTTAAAGTTTTCTTTGTAACAATGAATGCAGAAAGGTTCTTCGGAGGCCAGAGGTGCAAATACCGCCTGGGGCCGTCCAATCGTGGTGAAGAAACACATCTTGCACGAGATGCTCCTGCTTTTGACTAAATATGACGGATTGGGAGGGGAAATACACGATAAACCCCGTTATACCAGGTGTTATTCGTACCGTGCTTATGGGATTAATGGCACTACGTAAGTGTGTCTTTTAGAACCAGTTTCACAGTGGATATTTAAACTCTGATTGCAGTTTGAATAGGGAATTTCAGTTTTACAGTTGGAAGTTAAATATGTACAATTTAAATAGCCGATTGTGGATATTTAAGTACGGCACAGAGTTGAATTTATGAACAGCTGATTTCGAATGTGGAAGCAAGCTGTGTGGCCAGTATTGAAATTTATAAGATTTATAAGACAATTTATAAGAGTACACAAATATTATAAACTGTGCATACTTTGCATAATATTCAATAATTCACTAATATCCAATAATTCACTAATATTCCGTATTTAAATAAATACACTGTGAAACACAAGGAAAGTTACACTAAATTTAAACTCAATTTGAAAATTAGATTTAAATAGCCTGTGGCAGCATTGGTATAAAATACAACTCTGTACTGTATTCTTGAAAAGCCATACGGCAACACTGTAATAAGAGGAAAACTGAAATAAAGAGCAGTCTGGTCGAAGCGTTGAACGAGTAAAGAAGTGTGCTATATCGTCAGGTGTGGGGTGTAAACCTATGTGCGCATAAAGAAATAGCAGATAGTTAATTGTTATACACGCACATTTATAAATACGAAAAAAGAACTTCAGAAAGACCAACTCAAGAAAGGAACTTAAGAAACAGTGAGACGGAAAAAATTTGGAAGAATTAATTTCACCATAAATTTTTCCGCGTACAAAATGGCGTCGACGAGGAAAGAAGTAGCTGCTGTGCCGCAGGGCATGAACGCAGAATTTCCTGCCACTGCAACAATTATACACGCAAATAATAAAAGAGGAAAAGAATTTCAGAAAAACCAACTTATAAAGCAACCAACTTAAGAAACCTAAGAAGCAGTGAGACGGAAAAAATTTGGAAGTAATTTCACCATAAATTTTTTTCGGCGTACAAAATGGCGTCGATGAGGGAAGCGAATAAATAACTTCAGAAAGATCAACTTAAATATAAAGCTTATAAAAAGAAACTTAAGAACCTAAGAAGCAGTGAACCTAAGAAACCTAAGAAGCAGTGAACTTCAGAAACATAAGAAGAAATTTTTCGGCGTACAAAATGGTATCTGCTGTGCGGCAGGGCATGCACGTGGAATTTCCTGCCACTGCAACAATTTCACAACTCGAGGTGCTGTAGGGCGGCGTGGTCGGCACTGCATCTATCGCACAGGAGCCGGCGACGGGTGCCACCGGAACCGGCGAGTTAGAGTTTGTTACCGACGGGGCCCGGGCAGCGGGCGGCGTCATTTCTTCGAACATCGACGACATACAAAATGGCGAAATATAGCAACAAACAGCGGCCGCAAGTAAGGACAGTCACGCCGATGATTTGGCGCAAATTGAAGCGGAATTGGAACGGCGTCTACGAATCAGCAAGCTATGAAGAAAGATGGCAAAAGAAGAGTCTAGAGACAGTGCGGAGCGCAAGATGACGCTAAATATGAACAACATAGAACGCGCCCTAGAAAAGTTCAGTGGGAACAACCATCATGGCGGCGAAACGATAGATAAGCTGACCAAATATCTGGAGGTGTGTTTTCAGGGCCCGGGGAGGGGCTTGGAGAAGTTAAGAGACACGGCAGACACTTGACAGATAGAAGATTCTTACGTATGTATATTATAAGGACTAGGTATAGGCATGTAAATTTGTATACATATTTCATTGACATTAGCTATAAGTAAAACAGAGATCAAATTATGTACAAACGAACTATCATCGATCGAGGTCGATCGATTTCAGTCAGGTTGGCCGAACTGTTGCAGCATTGGTATAAAATACAACTCTGTACTGTATTCTTGAAAAGCCATACGGCAACACTGTAATAAGAGGAAAACTGAAATAAAGAGCAGTCTGGTCGAAGCGTTGAACGAGTAAAGAAGTGTGCTTTAAGCCACTGTGAAACCCGCCCTTAACGGTGGATTCCAGATACAAGGCAACCTCTGGTTTTATTTAGCTCGCCCGGGTTACGTTGGCGCTCTTCTCCGGGTGAACTACCTTCCCCTACACTCATGAGATCTTATATAGAAAATATTGTGCAAACAGAAGTACCAGAGCCCAGGCCAGTTGTGGCCTTTCAAGACCAGCTACTGGGACACCAGCCCTCAGAAGCAGTGCTGAACACATGAACCTATCACTTGACGACTGGGACTTGATTCCGATAAGTCACGATGCAAAACTCCCCACCGATGCAGACGACGAACAATTAGCCTTACAAGCGTTAGTGAAAGCGGCAGACAAGGAAGTACACAAAATTCGGGCATCTGGGCCGCGAGAAAGCGTCTAAAAGTCAACGATGACGATGCAGGTACTGCCGCAAAAAAGTCCAGTTATAGGAAGTTATAGTTAGCTGGTGTAAAATTTGGAATCATCCCGGCGGATTTTCCGAGCATCATCTGGTCCACAGACCATCTCCAGAAAAGTATTCTGGAAAAAAATTAAGCAGCAGAAGAAGAGTGCCACAAAACCCAGCTTCACCAGCTGCACGTTCCGCCCAGGATGGATCACCATTACCTTTGCGAACGGAGTAACGGCAGAATTGATAAAGGTGCTTGCACCCTCTCTGAAGCCATGAAAGGATGCTGTCCTAAAGGTGGTTGAAGTGGTAGATGTACTCAAACCCCATGGTCAGATGAAAAGCAAATTTGCTTCAAGCAAAGAACTTGCAAAAATGTTAAAATGTAATTTGCTTCTATCATTAAAAAAAAAAATCCAGCAGTAGTGGCGCGGGTTCGATTCCCTACAAATATTCAAAGAAAATTCAAAGGAAATCCAAGCCAGCCAGACTGTCTGTCTGTCCATCCACAGACTGAAATATGAAAATGAATTCTGTGTTTTACCTTAAAACAACAACAAATCATAAAGGCGAGAAGCACAACCTCAGGCTTTGGCATTCCCCGACCAAATGTTCGCCTTTCGCTTGTTGCTTTTCTGCTTGATGTTCTCAATAGCTCATGCTTACGCATACATGCAAACTCACACGTACGAAGGATGAGGTTCAAAGCAAATTTCACCGCAGTACCCAATCTCTACGTGCCGCTTAAAGTCGAAATCAGAACTGCATCTTCTGTATAATATAATTTCATTGTTTTATGTGAAACTCCTACAATTGAATTTGTACCGGTTCGCTTTGTAGCGAGGTGACATGCTAAAGTTTCGTTGGTGGCCGAGTGCCGCGCGCAGTCACCGGCAACCTTCGCTCTGGCATTTGCGATTTCCCACTTCCAGCCACCGGTAAGCATTCGAACATATGAGGAAATTCTCTTATATATGTATTTGTGAATGTTTCTATGTACTATGTATGCGTGTATGTATGTACCTTGTGGTTGGGTGCCCATCAGAGATCTGCAGCGAGTCTCTTTTTTTCGACTTATGCTGACTCGCACCAAACAAAGTCCCAGTCCTGATACGGAGTGAGACTCCTATGACTGTAATTGGAAGCATTTTCGAATCAAGGGCAGCAAATATTCACATCCAAAACATGACTTTCATGCTCAATCTCACAGACGAAGATTGTTGAACAGTGAATGACGTAAATCTTGAAGCAAACCGATGAATCCTTCGTCTTGTACGGAAGATTTTTGTTGCGCGACAAAGACAGATAAAGTTTCTTTCAGTGTTGCTCACAGTGATGCCAACTAATAATAATTTAATACAGGGATGCATGAAAGTACCGCATTTGGTAATAATTTAATGAATTTAAAATTTGGAAACGAAATTAAATGGAACAGATCATGCAGTCTTTCGCATGGTTTTGTTTAAGTTATTTTCCACTTTATTATGATTATTTATTAATATATAGTTTCCTAGCACAACAAGATTTTAAACCTTATAAATGACAGTGCTAGTCATAAGCAGGGTAAATAAGGCAGAAGTACATGCAGACAAATTTCCTTTTTCTTTCTGTAACTGTTTGAGATCAAAAAGGGTAAAAAAAATTATTTCTAGCACGCGAAATTCAGTACTCGTCTGTTTTTGGTTTTCCCATTCTGCCTACGAACTCGACTTTTCGGCATAATATATTTTCGTGTGCAAATTTGGACTGTGTAATTTAGCAATTAGCGAGTGAATTTTCTTTCCAATTTTTCTAGATGTGTCACGAATGTGAGCAGGTACTGACAAAATACAAGCAAACTGGGCAAAACCTTTGCTAACGGCGCGTTTTTGCAACCGCGTGAATGAATCGCTGCTCCGAATTGCGCTGTTAACTGAACAATTCAGAAATTCCCTCGCGTTCCTCTTTCAGCTTCAGCTATCAGTGGTGTGATATTTACTAATTGGCATCACTGCTATGGAGTTTTCTCCATCTTGTGTTGCGCGGCATACATACACAATATTTTCGCAGAGATTCGGCTCAGAAGCATGGGACTCGCGTCAGTTTGGTGTGAGTCTCGTTCAACATGAAGAAGAGTCAGACGGACGGACGGAGATTTAAAATCTGAAGATTTAAAAAAAGGTTACAGTCCTGCTCAAACTTTGGAAGGTGCGGATGGATTGCAGTCCAAGCAAAAACGTGCTCAGACTGGAATCAGATTCGCGTCTGAGTGACTCGCAGCATATCTCTGGTGCCCATGGAGCGCGTCTCCAGATGGTGGGTAGAGGTTCGCCACGGCTCTCTACCATGGTAAAAGGGGCCATAGCAAATTGTGAAAGCTTTTTCGTCGTAGTGTAACTTTATACATTTCAGCTGTCATCTGGCCTGGAAGCGTTTGTGGGGTTTGTTTTCTTTTTGCAAAGTCATAGTTTGACTTTTATCCAATTTTGAAGTTCAAAGTCAAGTTCTTGAAAGTGACCCTTTTAATCGTAAAAGCAACCCCGACCAGCAAGGACAGAGGACTTAAGTAATTTTTACACCGAATCAAATCGAGTCCTTATTTTCTTCCGCCTACTAAGCGACCTGCTCCTAACCCTCACCGGCACCCCGGAATCTAGTTACTCTTCGTGGTCACCCAGAACTCACGAAGATTTCTACATTTTTGCATCTTAAGAAAAATTTTATTTTTGTTCACTTTATTCAATTCAGTTTTTGTTCACTTTATTCAATTTTAAAATAGAAACTTATATTTGGACCACCCCTTATATATTCATATGTGACATCTTAAACCTAAATTAATAAAGGTTGAGAAACACGGATCTCAATATTGAAAAACAAAAATTTAAAAATCGGCGGCTAAGATTTAACGATTTCAATTCACGAAATATTGCCTTTCTTTTGATATGACGGGTGTACTAATCTAAATTACTCCAAACTGCAACTATCAACTAAATTGAAATTCGTTCGTAAATGATAGAAAACTGTTTACTTACATGCTATCATAGGGCTGTGTCCCCAACCCTATGGGAGTCCTATAGTCATACTGTGCTCTCACGTTTAACCATGAGTGGAGTTTGGACGGTAGCTTCGTCATCTGATAAACAATTGGGTTCTGGGCTAAAATTTTTGTTATTACTAATACAAACTCGACCTTTTTGATTTTGGTTTATATGTTGCATTGCGATCGTTCTTTCTATGTTCGGAACGGTTGAGCATAAAGAATTCCCAGAGGTTGCTGAAGGTACTAATTCTGTATGAAGGGACTGTTGAAGGTCGTGGGACTTTAGTGTCGGTTGTAGTGTAAGTTGATGCAATAAGGACACCGATTGCAAATGCTGAACTTCCGCTCCAACGCCGGTATATGGTGGACACATTTTCTGATTTGTGTGACGTGGCAGCGTGTACTGGCCAAACGAATCGGAGTATATATGTGGCGGGTCATTCTAAAGGAAAAAAAAGTATTCAATGTAGACAGTTAATATTTCACAGATTATTTAAATAACAAGGGAGAAAGTTCTGGTTGGGGGTTACATCTTATTCGGTATTTGGTATTCTGGTATTTTTGTGCATTGTCGTAGCTAGAATTCCAGTGAAGGAAGAGTTCAAAATGTTCTTATATCACAAAGTTTTAACATACAAAATGAATAATAAAACATAAACGTAGTTCCATTTCACTAAGCAATTATAACTGAATCAATAAATTTGCACGTTCTTATGCGACTGATATAAGTTGTATCCTTCGTTAATATCGACAGCAATCCAAAAAAGGGATAAAAAAAATATATGTTTCGTTTAAATATCGGCAATATCCACCCTTTTTTATTGTGTTCAGTCTTCAATTGACTTGCACAATTTTTTTTTTTTTTAGGGAAAATATTTTCACATGTTTGTTTTAGGTTCAAATAAAAATATATGTATCTTAAAGTAAAAACAGTATTTCATAAAATTATGGTATTGTTTCGACATTTCCTAAAAGTTTCCTAAACATATTATACAAGTTTCGTATTAAACATATTTTTAAGAAAACTCTAATAATACCAGCTTAAGCCAAGCTTAGACTCCTGCACAAGCATGCGTTTTTGCTATTCGAAAACATTCACATGCTTTTGAATAGATTACTTCACTTCCTCCTGAAAAACCGGTCCGAATAAATACGAGCACTGCTCTCTTAGAGTACAAGAAGTTTCGAAGAGAAGAGAGTAGACGTACACTGTTTATTCATATTCGGTCGAAGCGGGAAAACGGGTAGCAAAAGGTTTCGAATACCTGCACACTGTTTGGAATATTCGAATATATTCATTTCATTGAACAGAGAGAAATAAGTTGCTATTGCGCATTATTAAACAAGTGGAATTGTTGAACGTTGTTGTAAAATTAACAATGGAAACAACATACATATAGACAACTTAATAATTTATTTATTTAAAATCTTCATTATAAATAATTTAAAATAAAATAAATATTCCGAATAATAGCCGAAATATTCGAGTAAACTGTTAGCAAAGAGTATGTTAATATAATAGAGTGCGCATCTCATACAAAATTTTTGCTGCGAAAATTTTGCACCGCGAGCTCAGCGGTGGAACCACGTTTCCCACTCATTTTGGCTCAGTCACTCATCCTCTCAGAGAACCGCTCTGCTACAAGAAATCACAAACTCAAAGTAAATACAACGAGGGCTGTTAACTGGGTGAAAATTCTCCAATTTCATGGGAATTTGAACTCTTCTTTTACATATTATTAACAAAATGCTGATGTTTTGTATTATAACATTTTGGAACTCAGCCATACTATTTTATTTATTGTTTTAAGTTTTTTATTACCATTATTTTGAATGAAAATCTGACTCAAGTGCCAATTCCCATGGGAGAATTTTTTAGGCATTTGAGAGAATTGACTTTGACAGAGTTTGCACCCCTGATTGCACGACTCAATGGCTTGGTTCGTTCGTTTTTCGTACTCAAATGAGGCGAACGAGCATTTTTTGCGGTTGATTTTCGTATTTTGCATGGTGTTATGAAAGTCGTGTGCATGTGCTCTTCTTCTGCATGTCGGCAGCTCAGCCAACAAAATATACGAAGAATCAGAGCGGCGCTCGTCGACGATATTCCCGACAGCGCTGCTGTTTGATTCAGTGTTGTTGTTGTTTTTCATATGAAAGACAACAAAATTCTTTGGCTCTGCTTTGCCGTAAACGAACACAAGGAACATCAATATACATACATACATGCATATGTACATAAGCGTATGTCGAATTTCCTGGCATTTGCGTATGCTGTATTATGAATGAAATCTGCTTGCAGCTTCCAACTCGTTTTGAAATATCAAATCGAAGTTAGAATTTGTTGAAATATCGCCAACATTTTTTCAAATGTGCGACATTTCCAGAGATAATATTAAAATTAAAAAGGCTGTTTATAGAATATTTTATACATTTTATTCAAGAATGAAATATGCATGTTCATATATTACTTTTTTGCCGATATCACTTTAATAAAAGTGATGTTGGCAAATAAATAACTTTTTAATATAGTTATTGCCCTATAATAAGATCAGCAGAGGGAAATTGAAATAAATTTTATATCGCCAAAATTTGCATTTGCTATGAACAAGAAATACACAACAACAACAACACAGAAACAACAAAAATCGTCTAGACTCTAGACGAGCTCGGCCCATGTGTTTGTTGGTGGCTGAGCAGAACAACTGCAAATACATAGGGGAGAGGGGAGTACCTTCGTCTACTTTTTTTTGAAGGCCTGTATTTCAGAAGGTAATGAAAATATTTAAAAACCGATTAGACTGTTAGAATACCTAATTATTTAACAATAAAATGTTATACTAAAAGTTCTTTAAAAAGTTCCGTTTGTATTATTTTTTTCAAGATTAGTAAAAAAAGTCATTTCGCTGAATGTGCCCCCATGCCAGGGTAGCTTCGGCATTTGGCGGGGCACTTTCAGCATTCACACTTTAAAGTACCATAATGTGATACAAAATCTTGTTTAGACTAGATAAGACATGCTTTTGGTTACATAACACGTTTTTATTCTTTTTGCATTAAAAAATTTAAAAAAAATCATGTTTGAGCTTAAAAAAAATTTACTTATTATCAAATTTTTTTTATAAATTATTTGTTATATATAATGTTTAAAGTGCTAAGATCGACCCTAATATTAATTTTGTGTGGTTATGGGAGGTTTAAACCAGGTTCGAGGGTCTTGGAAGCTTCAACTCGATTTCGATTTTTAGTACCTGTGAAGTTATATTGACGAATGTGCCCCATGAAAAAAAGACAAGTCCACCCTGGTGTCACTTTTTTTTCTTTTTATTTTTTTACTTCTAATCTCAGTGCTTTATTTTCACATAAAACACTTTTATTTACAAAATAATTGGTATTCAAGTAATACTAATACAATTTTGTTAGAAATAATAGTATAAATACGGCACAAACTTCTTACGTTACCGACCTGAAAATTCGGCAACGAAGCGCGAAAACACAAAATCAAACGTAACTTTGTCAGCTGTTCAGATAGAGATGGCAAACTTTGTGAGGGGTATTTATGCTAGTGATGGGTTAGTTTTTACTAATAAACAGTGATGTTCGGTGACTCCTTCATACCGAAATCGCCTTTGACGAATTTGCCCCAAGGACGAAGGTACCCCCCTCTCCCCTACATATGCACATACACAAGACATACTAACATTGTGGAAAAATGCCTTTTTCGTGCTACCCGAAATGTCAAATCAACGACTGTCAACGAAATTCTCTGAGCGGTTGAGTAGTTTTTGTGTCCCCCTTTTCCGCGACCGAAATATGAAAAATTGCCCTCACTTCGATTTGCCGAAAATTTGAGTGATGCGCACTCTATTATATTAACACTAGTTTTTGAAAGGCGCCCGTGGCGCCCACTGACTCACTTTTGGACAATTTTTGTATTTAGGGATATTGGGGTATTGTTTGGTCTCACTCCATAGACTTGGGATCACTCCAATTCCCGTCTCATTTTCCGAGTTGAAGGATACGGACATGTAGTAAGTTCCTATCGGGTTTCATTGATGTATGATGCATAGTTCTAAAGTTATAACCAAATGTGTAGTTGGTTGAAAAGTGCCACGCCCCTTGTCATATGACCATACAATTTTGTCAGTGGGACGACGCATCCAAGAGGCGACTGCATACGGAATTTTAATGCTGCACGACTTTTAATTCCAAAGCTATTCGTTATAAACATTTTGGTTTGTATGGGCGGTGCCACGCCCTCTTGTCCACTGCCCGTCTTATTTTCCCAGTAGAAGGGTATGGAGGTGTAGTAAGTTCCTACCGAGTTTCATTGATGTGTGATGTGTAGTTCTAAAGTTATACACAAATCTGGAGTTGATAAAAAAGTGCCACGCCCCTTATCCTACGCCCATAAAATTTTGCCAATGGGACGACACATCCATGAGGCGACTGCATACGGAATTTCAATGCTGCACGACTTTTAGTTCCTAAGCTGTAGATCAAAATTTATCTTTAGTTCCGAGTGGCGCCATCTTGTGGTCAACTCAGAAACTAAAAACTACTGTGGCCTTTCCAGTAATTAATTGATACCGAAAAAAAATAAGAATTGCCAGGGATCGAACTTACGCACTTTCGGTTTCTGCGCCAGCGCCTTACTCCCTGTGCTATCACGGCTCTTGCCTCCTCATGTTCTAATAGAGTTTTATAGAAGCCGTTCGTGTGACTGAACAAATTTAATATCGAAAAAAAAATAAGAATTGCCAGGAATCGAACTTACGCACTTTCGGTTTCTGCGCCAGCGCCTTACTCCCTGTGCTATCACGGCTCTTGCCTCCTCAATAGAGTTTTATAGAAGCCGTTCGTGTGACTGAACAAATTTAATACTGAAATAAAATTATATAAAAAAAAACTTTTCAAAAATAAGCTTTCATTTATTTAATGTACTAAAAAGTAGAAAATAAATTGTTTCCAAGTCACCTGTATCTTACTATCCATAAAAGCTTGGGGCGCTCATGTGTTCAATATTTGTCAAACAGTTACCACAATATTTTATTTAAATAATTTTTTCCAAATAGATTCTAGTAATGAAAGATATTTTGAAAGCTCTGAAATTTTTCGCAAAAAGAATTTAAAAGTTGCAGAGCAGTACATAATATTTAGGGTATTCACAGTGTTTCCTATCGTCATATGTCATATCCTTAATTTAACAAATAATACGGCTGTGATCGACCCTAATATTCGTGGCATATTTGGGGCGCGATGATTTGTTGTTGTTTTGCTTGCAAGGCGCGGCGAGTAAGTTCCTATCGTTTTTCATTGATGTGTGATGCGTAGTTCTAAAGTTATACACGAATCTGGAGTTGATAAAAAAAGTGCCACGCCCCTTATCCTACGCCCATAAAATTTTACCAGTGGGACGACACATCCAAGAGGCGACTGCATACTAAATTTCAATGCTGCACGACCTTAAGTTCCAAAGCTAATCGAGATCAAAATTTTGTTTGTATGGGGGTGCCACTCCCCCTTATCCTACGCCCATAAAATTTTACCAGTGGGACGACACATCCAAGAGGCGACTGCATACGAAATTTCAATGCTGCACGACCTTTAGTTCCAAAGCTAATCGAGATCAAAAATTTTGTTTGTATGGGGGGTGCCACGCCCCCTTATCCAGTGCCCGCCTTATTTTCTCAGTAGAAGGATATGGATATGTAGTAAGTTGCTACCGAATTTCATTGATGTGTGATGCGTAGTTCTAAAGTTATACACGAATCTGGAGTTGATAAAAAAGTGCCACGCCCCTTATCCTACGCCCATAAAATTTTACCAGTGGGACGACACATCCAAGAGGCGACTGCATACGAAATTTCAATGCTGCACGACCTTTAGTTCCAAAGCTAATCGAGATCAAAAATTTTGTTTGTATGGGGGTGCCACGCCCCCTTATCCTACGCCCATAAAATTTTACCAGTGGGACGACACATCCAAGAGGCGACTGCATACGAAATTTCAATGCTGCAGGACCTTTAGTTCCAAAGCTAATCGAGATCAAAAATTTTGTTTGTATGGGGGGTGCCACGCCCCCTTATCCAGTGCCACCCTTATTTTCTCAGTAGTAGGATATGGATATGTAGTAAGTTAAAGACGCGACGCGCCGGGGTTTGCAGGATATTTCCGCAAACGAGCAAAATGGGGCGAGTCCGTGGCCCGGCGTCGCAGCAGCGGTTTGTCGTGCACAGAAAAAGTAGAGAAAATAATTAGAAATGCAAGGCAGTTTCAATATGAACGTTATAAAACGTATAGGGTAATTTTTATTAACAATTCAAATGTGTGTTAAATCTAGTGGACTGTATTATATTTTTTGTGTTATATGTAAGAATCCTCATATGGAGGAGAGCTAGCTTACCTTTTCGGTTTGAGGTTGAATCGCAAGTGCCCAAGCGCAGTTTGCCGCCACCGGCTCACAGCACTCGGGTGCAAGCGAAACTTGGCATCGCTTGCCACCTCGCTACAACCGAAACGGTGTACCCTACGTTGGCTTAAACATGCCGCCCGCCTTGCAGCGCCACTGCAAAATACTTCAAAATATGAGAGGAACAAATTCCATAAAATAATTAAAAATTCATCTTAAAACTAGTTATAATTCATAAAAAATTCAAAAGTGCGAAAATTACTGGTGATAGGTAAAATAATTAAAAAACGGGGAGTTTAGAGGGGGCAGTTGCCATATATCGACCAGCTAAAATTGAGTGTTGGGTGAGCTGTCGCGCACTTCCGGTAGTAAGGCCGGCGCGAAATATCCGGGAAATGGGGTAATGCCGCTCCATAAAAAGCGGTGCGTGTTCGACGATGCGTATGCTCCTCTGTGGTGTAGGGGACGATGAGCATGCTTCGGAGCCGTGACCAACGGACGAGGTTGAGCTTCGGCCGCATCATCGTTTTTAACTAGCTGGAGCGATGGCCCCGACGGACGAGGTCGAGGTCCATCGCTATCCCCATCTGTTTCCGTTGGCTGGTGGCTTCCTGGGTTCTCTCGTGGCGCAGGAGCGGGCGAGCGCAGTTGGAAGCCGTGCCCGACGGACGAGGTCGAGCTTCGGCCGTGTCGTCGCTGTCCATGAGCGCGATCGATAGCCCCGACGGACGAGGTCGAGGTCCATCTCTGTCCTCATCGGACAAGTCGCTTGCTGTATCGCCACTGCACCACCGTCTTGGCTCCTTGGCCGCGACGGACGAGAACGAGCTCCGGCGGTAACGGGCTCCATTCTGCGACGCTGCTCAGCACGTGGGCCCGACGGACGAGGACGAGCTCCAGCGTGAGGCAGGTCGACTTTGCAGCTACGCATATTTTGCGTGCCGCCTATCGCCTGTCGCGATCTGCGCGACGTTTCTTGCCGTAGTGGGAGCTGGAATCGACGAGCTCCTTCGTGGATGGCGTTCCTGTCGTTCTTCTGACGGCTAGTAGGTCCTTGGCTTAAATTCTGGCAGAACTGCCCCTCCCCCGACAAAAAACTTCGTTTTGGAAACTTCTTCCGTTCCCCATCGCAAGACTGGTCTAAAGTGACGCGATTATAATTCACAGAATATGTTTGTGGCTCTAAACTAACAGCTGCGAACCCAGAGTGGACTCGACTTGTCGAGGGCTCGCAACTGGGGCTGGATGAAGGATTTCTAGTGTGGGATGGCAGGTAAGGTACGGGGGCATTATCTGGGCTAGTTCCGGAGGTACTAGCGCCCGCTTCATTTGACTCTGTTCGATGCAGCAGAGTGTGGTGCCTTTTCTTGCAGGTGCTGCACGAAAAATTGCTCCTGCAATCCCGTATTTCATGGGAAATGGCCAGGCAGTTGATGCAGAGATGATGCTTCCTCACGGCACCCAATCTCTGCTTGGGATTCAGTTCTAGGAACCGTGCACAATTCCGCACCACATGTTGCCTCGACGAACATAGTGGGCACCTGAACTTGTTGAGGGCCTCTCCGATGTTCGCATGGTGAGCCCGAAAATTATTTGGCGCTCCCTCTGCTGAGCATAGATGAGATCGATAATTGCTCGTCGGAAGGCCGCTCGATGGCGCGCCGCTACGGATATCTGCCACCGTTTCCAGAGTTTGAAACCTGCTGGTCAAAAACCGATCTAGGTCTTCCCACTTTGGGATCTCTGTCTTGCGGACTATGGTTTGTTCCCATAGTGTCAAGGTTGTTTCTGGCAACCTAGTCGAACATAGATACGTAAATATCGCATCCCAATTGCGCATATCTACGCCATGCAGCTCCAAAGCTGAAATGCAATTATTTATTTCCCTCTGCAATTTTTTAAGTCCTGCCCCGGACTCAGAGGAAACTGTCTCAAGATTAAACAAAATCTTCAGTTGGGTATTTACGAGAATCCGACGATTCTCATACCGGTCAACAAGATTCTTCCATGCGGTCGTAAAACCTTCATGGGTAAGGGGAGATTTCCTAACGATTTCGTTAGCTTCCCCACGAGTCTTCTGGATGAGATAGAATAGTTTCTCCACAGGGCTCAACCGAGAATTGTTAATGTAAATGGCCGTGAACAAATCTCTGAAAGATGGCCATGTCGTGTAGTCCCCGTAAAATAGCTGTGTATCACACGGCGGAAGATTTACGTGGAGATTGGCAGCTGCCTCAACAGGCCTTTCCTCTGCCAACTTTGTAGAGCTTGCTGGTTGGACAGTTGAAAGATTATGGGCAAATTCGCCCATCAAAGCTGCGCAAGTTACATATGCAGCGTAACAATTTTTATAAATGGACTTAATTACGTCCAACCCCATTTCTGTGCTATTCACAGATGCTTGCGCCGCTGGAAAGCAGGCTGCATAAGCAGTCTTGACGGACTGCCATATGGCATTCAACTCCTCACGTTGAACCTCGATAGAAAACACGGAATGTTCTTCTATCGAGTCATTGAATTCATTCCCGAATTCAAGTAGCTCATCGGCTACACGCATAAACTTTTTAATTTGAGCCATATTTTTCCTAGGTGGCGAGAATAGTTTTCGGACAAACAGATACAATCCGCCCAACTTATGAAGCGATGCCTCAAGCTTCCTCAGAACTGAAACTAAACCGTACTGGAAATATTATACCGCAATAGTGCAGATAAAAGGATAAATTCAGAAGGAATATGAACAGAATCTTTAATACTAAAAATTTCTAAGGGTGCACCGAAAAGCTTTGAATTAAAAATTGAGTTTGAAAGAATTGAAAATGAAAATTCTAAAATTTACTCAAAATTAAGGCCCAAAAAATAAAGAAAAATTGAACTTTGCAAGGTGCAATAAAATGAAAAATACGGAAAGCTTCAAAAGCTGCAAGAAAAACGGCAAACGTTCTAAAGAGTCGGAAGAGTCAAAGCTCGCGTGCAAAAAAGGTCAAAAAGTTGGTCAAAAATCCCCAGAACTCTATAATTCCCAAATATTTTGGAATCCCTCTTTTTGCGCTATATAACGTATATATAGCCAAAGCAACCTCGTTTGGCAACTAGTGAACGACTTGGAATTGGTAGTATATAAAAATATTCGCACACACTGCCCACCAGTTGGGAACCACCTTTATATGTTTTTTGGTTCTCCCGCTCTTTGCAATAGTTGCAATAAGCAAGTGAGCGCAGCAATGGAGATCAAAGTGAGAGCGCTTACCGCAATAAGTGCGAAGCTCAGTGTGTGTGGGTGGCGGTGTGAGGGGAGATGCACCTGCAATGCTAGTTGCGATAAGTAGTGCAGCAGTTGAGATGGGTGAGCGCTTAACGCGACGAGTGCGTCGCTCGGTAAATAAGTGCGGGTATAAGGGGAATTAGTGAAAGTGTGTGGCTCTTGCAGTGTCACGATCGATCAGCATGTAAGCACCGCACTTGCGTTGCTCAGCATCGATCGGAAAGGGTCTGTGGGGAATCGCTCTCAGTTGCGAATTGCAATAAGAAGTCACGAGCAGAGGGCGATCGTTCGTTGAGTGGAAATCGAAACGCCTAAACAGATATGCTGTGTTAGGAGAAAGGTATAAGAACATATGATTCTTATATATTTGAGTTTGAAGAGACTGCGAGGGTTCGATGACCGTGGTATATGAAAACGAATTGCAATTGGATTATTGCAGTTCGCTTCTCATATGCGCAAATGGATGGAAGAATTTGGAGTAAAAACTTGACGCGTTTTAAATTTTTATTTTTATTAAAATTCAAACAAATTGATCGCACTGTCTAACTATCACCAATAACTTTACGCACCTGTGTTTTCCGGCGAAAATTTGATGATCTGGATGCGGATGTTATGAATTGTGATAGTTGAATTTGTTGTGTTGCAATATAGTGCTTTCCCGTATTGTTTGTGTAATTTATTGCTGGCACAAAAGTTGCAATTTGTAGTTGTTGTGATGTGCAGTGTGCTTTTGTAGACGCAGTATCTGCCTGTTATTTGTGATTGTTGTGGAGTTATGTATATCTGGTGCACGGCGGCCGCTTTCCAGATGCCAGGATCCGCGGCTTGAAGGACCAATAAAGACGCGACGCGCCGGGGTTTGCAGGATATTTCCGCAAACGAGCAAAATGGGGCGAGTCCGTGGCCCGGCGTCGCAGCAGCGGTTTGTCGTGCACAGAAAAAGTAGAGAAAATAATTAGAAATGCAAGGCAGTTTCAATATGAACGTTATAAAACGTATAGGGTAATTTTTATTAACAATTCAAATGTGTGTTAAATCTAGTGGACTGTATTATATTTTTTGTGTTATATGTAAGAATCCTCATATGGAGGAGAGCTAGCTTACCTTTTCGGTTTGAGGTTGAATCGCAAGTGCCCAAGCGCAGTTTGCCGCCACCGGCTCACAGCACTCGGGTGCAAGCGAAACTTGGCATCAACTTGCCACCTCGCTACAACCGAAACGGTGTACCCTACGTTGGCTTAAACATAAGTTCTTACCGAGTTTCATTGATGTGTGATGTGTAGTTCTAAAGTTATACATAAATCTGGAGTTTATAAAAAAGTGCCACGCCCCTTATCCGACGCCCATAAAATTTTACCAAGAGGCGACTGCATACGAAATTTCAATGCTGCACGACCTTTAGTTCCAAAGCTAATCGAGATCAAAAATTTTGTTTGTATGGGGGGTGCCATGCCCCCTTATCCAGTGCCCGTCTTATTTTCTCAGTAGAAGGATATGGATATGTAGTAAGTTCCTACCGAGTTTCATTGATGTGTGATGTGTAGTTCTAAAGTTATACACAAATCTAGAGTTGATAAAAAAGTGCCACGCCCCTTATCCTACGCCCATAAAATTTATTGATTCATGCATTGTCATGGTGGTTACGCATGTGTGCAAAGTTTCAGATCTCTAAGTAGTCGGGAAGTGGGTGAAAAATTGATTACTAGATTCCACTACATACATACAAACATACATACCGGATGTGAACCTAATATAAAGCTTATAAAAAAAATAAGAATTGCCAGGGATCGAACTTACGCACTTTCGGTTTCTGCGCCAGCGCCTTACTCCCTGTGCTATCACGGCTCTTGCCTCTTCATGTTCTAATAGAGTTTTAAAGAAGCCGTTCGTGTGACTGAACAAATTTAATACTGAAAAAAAAAATAAGAATTGCCAGGGATCGAACTTACGCACTTTCGGTTTCTGTGCCAGCGCCTTACTCACTGTGCTATCACAGCTCTTGCTTGCTTATTTTCTAAACTTTTATATGAAGCGTTTGAGTTAATGACAATCAGTGAGGCAATGAGGCAATGACGAGGGCTTTTATTATATAGATACTCTTTGCTGTTAGTCTTCGAATACTTTGCAAAGTCTCGATAACTGAATAGAAACCGAGCAGTGTTCTCTGCTCACCGAATACGAATGTGCAGAGTAGCCGTGAGAAATGAATACGAGTAAAACCGAGAACCTACGCTCGCTGGTTCTCGTTTCTATTCGTTTCGTTGTTTACATTCTTCGAATACTGAGTACCCGTACAGCAAGTGCAGTATTGTTGTTGCCAAAACGAATATATTCATGCAGGGCTCTAATACATATGAACCTCATAACATTCTAAAATACAAATTTATAAGCATCAGTTGATTTTCCCATAAAAACTATTTCATTAATTTCGCCGTATCACAAATAGTAGTATTCGTTGTTGTAACTAAGCGTCGTACCGGAACTATTTGAGTAAATTAGGGTGTGTATTTCACAATATAAAGGCGCATCAATTTTGTTAGATATATACTATATCTACAATAGTTATATCATAGATTTGTTGTAACTTAAAAGAAAGCTGACGAACGCACTTTTCTGATCGCGGTCAAAACCAATCCACATTTATGAGCGCCAATTAAGCAAGCAAAACATTCTTATGTTGGGTATAAATAAGTACTTACCATAGTCATTGTTCCCATGGACGTCGGAGCTTGCATGCCATTTCTTAGACTACAGTATCCAACGTTGTGCGATGTGTGTAAAGTCATTGCCGAAGTATTGAAGTTTTGTGGTGGTGGCGTGATTGACAAAAGACCCCTGGTAGGACTATATGTCGCATCTATAGTTGAAACATGCTGCCTCCTCCTCACATAAATTTCCTTAATAAAAGACATAGGAAAGCTTTAGACCAGTATGCAAGTAAAACAGGTGATTGAGAAACGATTTAGAAGGAAATATTAGTGAAGTTAGGGTCAACCGCTCTCTCGCGACATGGCAGTTGTTTTCTGAATTTTATGGAATATTTTATCAAATGGGATCTTAGTGGGGACAACTTCCCTTAAATAGTGGAACTTCTGATACATAAATAGCAAGTTTTTGCCCACTTTTTCATCGTACACAATATTTATATTTCTATGACCAGCTAAGCCTTTAAAGATTTGCTCAAAAAATATCCAAATTATTTTCGAAAGAGCATATATAATTGGCGCAATAGCCCGTAAAACAAGTAGACGAGTAGGTTCTTAATGCTCTGTCGTTTTATTTTAATGCAATAAGCTCTCATTTAGCAACTGGAAACTACACCTTCGAAGCTGTCAAGGAGTTTGCATATCGCCATTACCGCTATTACCACCGATAATGATGTCAGCTTGGAGATAAAGCGGAGAAAAACTCTTGCCAATAGGTGATACTACGGACTCGGTAAGCAATTGAGAAGTAGAGTCCCCTCTCGACTGACAAAACTGACACTTTACAAGACGCTCATCATCATCGTATTGCTTTATGGCGCTGAAGCATGGGTGATTTCGCAGACTGGTGCAGCTTCACTTGGAGTGTTCGAGAGAAAAGTGCTCAGCAAGATCTTCGACTCGATCCGCGTTGGCGACGACTACCGCATCTGAACGAAGCACGAACTTTACGAGCTCTATGCCGATATTGACATAGTCAGTCGCATCACCACCCAGCGGCTTCACTGGCTGGGTCATGTCGTGCGTATGGACGAACGAGCTCCAGCGAAGAAGGTATTCGAAACGGCAGTTGGAGGACAGATGGAAAGACCAAGTGGGTGAGGCACTGGCAATGCTTGGAATTTCCAACTGGAGAATGCGCGCGCGTATCAGGGGCGCATGGAGGAAGCCGTACGTCAAGTTGTAAACCGGTAAACGGTTTGTTCTGACCAACAAAAGTAAAGTAAAGTAAGCTAAATTATCCTTTGGTTCATTTGAACTAGAAATGGAAAGTCATACTCAGTCATACTACTACCTGAATGACCTAAATACAAAACTCTTTGACTTTGGGTATCTTTCTGTTTTTTGTTTATTATTAATTGCAATCCTTACATTTACCTTGCTATTAAATTCAATTAGCAAGCATGATTATATTTAATAATATATTTATGTACAAAGTCTGACATAAGAGCAACTTTATCTAATTAAACAATCGGCATTAAAAGCGTTCTTAGCATGTTCTTAAACATTTAGACGCGTGCAGGCCGCATGGTGGAGTTGCAGAAGCGATTGCAATCACTGGCACCCCTGTGCAGTCAGGTAGGGGACACGCGTCCTGTGAGTGACGCTGCCTTTAGCGATGACTCGAAGTTAATGCTGACCTCTTCATGGTCGGGTCTCTGCAAATTGTGGACCGTGCCCGATTGCCAGTTGCAGCAATCATTGCGCGGCCACGCCAGCTACGTAGGGGGTGTGGCGTTCCGCCCAAATGTGACGCAAGACGAGCAACATGTCGTATCTATGGCGTCTGTGAGACATGACGGCGCGGTCACACTATGGGGCTTTGGTTCCGAAGAATCCATTGCTGACATTACCGGCCACATGCCGCATCGCGTCTCCAAGCTGGCCTTTCATCCGTCCGGGCGCTTCTTGGCCACTTCCTGCTACGACGCATCTTAGCGACTATGGGACTTTGCACAGAAGACTGAAGTTTTGCATCAAGAGGGACACGTGAAAGCGGTGCATTGTCTCAGTTTTCAAATGGATGGCAGCGTCATAATAATCGGTATCGAAACCATACTTGGGGCAATGAAGTCCAACATAGACTTTTCCCAAACTTTTCGTCTCCACCCGCAAGAGAGAGGAAATGAGAAAGTGGATGCTATTGCAAAACAGGGTGTACACCTGTCAGATGAGCATATCAGCAGGGTACTGATGCTTCTGCAAGCATTCTACAGTCAACTGGACGAATGCATGAAAGGAAAAACGAGGGCCAGGTGGAATAATCTAAGCACCTGTACGACCTCCAAAACCATGTTAAAGTCCTATAACGAAAAGTATATAAGGTTTATACTGCCTCTCCCAAGAATAGAATGTAGAGCTATCATCGGTGCACTAACCGGATACTACCTTGTAGCAGTATATATCGGTATAACGAAATGACGACAGCAGCAGATAATACAAAGAAGCGGGTAGCAGGGAGACCTTGGGGCACATACTGTGCTCCCTGCCCCGCCATCGCTAGAACTCGTCTGACTTGTTTAGAAGGCCTGTCTTTTCAGGGCTCGAACAGATCTCAAAACTAGGTATCAAGCCTCTTTAGTAATTGGTGAAACACACCCAAATTCTAAGAGAACATTACTTCGACCATTCCTAAAGCGTTCCTGTAGTGCTGGACAGTAACATAGAAGATGCTCAATAGTTTCTATTTCCTCTTCGTCTCCGCAACTGTTACAGAAGCCACTCCGTGGGATTTGCAATCGGTCGGCCATGACGCCTATGATGCAATGTCCGGTGAGTACCCCTGTGAGTATGCGGATGGAATGTCTATTTAGAGCAAGTATGCTCTTAGTTCTTTTTGCGTCTAGTTTGGGCCATAAAGTCCGAGAAATTGCACAATTTGTGGTGTTTGACCACCGGTAATTGGCCATTGTTTCAGATTTAAGCTCTATGCGTCGATATGCTTCGCAAATGGGAGTGTGGATGCTGTTGTCGGAGTATTGTAAGTCCATTTCAGATCCATACCTAGCTAGTTCATCTGCCCTCTCATTCCCTTCTACACCGAAGTGTCCGGTACCCAGCAGAGCTTGATGGTGTGCTGGTGGATGGATTTGAGGGAGTTTCGGCACTCTCTCATACATTTTGATTTGATAAGCTTCGAGTCTAATGCTTTTATGGCGGCCTGGCTATCGACACAGATCCATATCATGGTAGGTGGGAGATTCCTTTCGTGGATGATCCGTGCAGCTTGGTTGACCGCATAAATTTCTGCTTGAAAAACACTGGAATAGTCGGGAAGTCTGTATAACTTGTTGATACCCAGAGATTCGGAGAAAACTCCAGCGCCTGTATCAACCTCCATTTTTGAACCGTCAGTGAAGATGTGTATCTCGTTAGCGCTGATGGCGCTGTTTGATACCCAGTTTTCTCTAGATGGAATCAATGTGGTATGATTGATGTTAAAGTCGTATCTAGGTATAATGTAATCGGTCAAGGCTGGTAGGCCGCAGGTGTTACATTGGTCCAGTATTGATGCATGTCCGATAGGATTATGTTTAACCAGTTGGGACTCTCTTAGTCTGAGGGCTCCCTTTTCTGCGACATTTCTTATGTATAAATCAATTGGTAGGAGATGTAGAATCAACCCAAGACCAGCTTGGGGTGTGGATCTCAATGCACTGGTCACACCCAGGCTAGCCAATCTCTGCACCTTATTTAGATTATTTAGGTGGGACTTAGTCAACAACAAAACTAGCTCCGTCTTTGAGGGAAGCTCTAACTGGCATCGCTAAGGACCCAACAAGGTCTATGGGTGGCCTTTTTAGGCAGCCAGCTCAACCTAACCTAACCTCCACCCACAAGAAAAAATTATTAAAACTGCCTTAGAGCCAGAAATGTATTCTAATATCGGCATTTTAGTCATTTTCCCTAATCTACAACCAGCATTTAAGCCATCAAGCACTTCATTCTATTACAAATATTAAGGACATTTTTCCATTCCCCTTATTTATTCCTCTTTTCTTTTGAAGTTAGAAACAAACTTCCACACAATTTGAAACAATTTTCAAATTAGCGAAAAGAAACCACACATTTCC
Organism: Neria commutata; assembly: GCA_963457695.1. Taxonomy (NCBI): domain Eukaryota; kingdom Metazoa; phylum Arthropoda; class Insecta; order Diptera; family Micropezidae; genus Neria; species Neria commutata. The sequence goes on from OY735245.1 coordinate 35,217,749, forward strand.
TCGAAATAAAACTAAAACGCCGAGCCTTAAAGTGAGAAGTCATAATTAATTATTGAACTTGGGCTTAGTACTAGCTTTCTCGCATTGACTTGTGTGTGCTAGTCATATTTTTCAAAAATTAACGGGACCTATATTGACCGAATCCGAACGGGTTGAGAAGCTTTTTCATGGCAAAGAATATTCTCGGAGAATTACCAATTCATCGCGAGAAGTGGCGCCGCGCAAAGAGACAATTTGAAAACAAATTCTCTTTGTATTAGATGTTATGTATGTGCCGTATTGATAGTTGAACCCAGGCCCTCCCGCATCACCGACCAAGTCCACTGAGCCACCGCCTCAGAAATATTGTTTGCGGAAATTTAAGTATGTTTTTGGGATGGGTATTGAACAGCCAGTAAAGCTTGTAGCTAGATTTATCAGATACAAAATTTTTAAAATTGGCATCCTATTTGTATTAAGAAAGAATGCATATTTTTGTATGCTTGCCAACTAAATGATTTTGGCAACAGTGGTTCAGCGGATAAGTGCTCGGTCTCTGATGCTAGAGATCGCTGGGTCGAAATACAACTGGCTCGATTCATCTTAAAAAGAAAAGGATTTTGTTTTCAAATTCTTTTTGCGCGCCGCCATACTCGCAAAGAATTAGTAACGCTTTGAAAATATTCGTTACCAAAAAAATAAATCTTTTCAATCTCATTGGATACGGCTATCGAGAATAAATTTTAAGATCCCTTTAAAGTGTTTAAAAATAGAACCTGCACACGCAAGTTAATGCGAGAAAGCTAGACTAGTCTCGGTTACACGGGCTGTTGTGACCGAAGTCTTTAGGTTTTGTGCTTATATAATCTATACATGAATATAATGTAATCAAAATAATACAAATTGGTTTAAATATACATATTCTTCAAAAGTCCCGGTAACCTCTGATTGTTTTTATGCTAACCTGGTCATCTGAATCGTCTATTGCTTCCGGTACCACATCTGGAGTTTTTTCGTCGCTTTCGTTTCCATCGATTTCTTTGCTCGCTGAACTTTTATCGCTTGGACCAGGTGATCCATCTCTAGAATAGTTATCTACAGACACTTCCTTCCGGTGTCTCCTTGTGTTTTTACAAGGTATTCGTAAGGCTAATATAACAGCTAATCCAGCAACCATTACAGTTAAGGTCAAACCGATTGACAAAGATACTACTGGTGAAAATAAATATTTTGAACGGGAATTCTCAGCTGAAAGAAATATAAGATATGTATATTTATATAAATTTATAAAATATATATGTATATATGAATATATTAATTGTTTCAATAACTTCAATACGTTTCTTCGGCCAAACATAATCAACCTAAAGCACACCCTTTACATTGTAATTTAAGTAATTATAAAAAACATCTAGGGTCAAAAAATTTTTCGTTTTCCTTCGTACCGCAGCTGTAGAGAACACCGGAGCTACTAACCTTCGAACAATGTATAATTGATCAAGGGAGAAGAAGGCTGTATGAAAGTTTTTTATTTTTAGGGTTTGGCCTTGAAATTTATTTGCTATCATTTAGAAGCATAGACTGTACGTGAATCGGAAGTCACTTAAACGCTACTTTTCAACAACCATTTAAGGATGGTTGTTAAATTTTTTTTTTAAATTTAGTCAATCTTAAGTGTGTTCCATTGGACAACTTTAAATTTCTTAAAAGCTTTATCGGTTACTTTGAACCGATTTGGAATTGCCAGCAAAGCTAATAAGCTATTAAGAAATTTGACAGAATAGACAGTCCTGTTATCTAACCCAAACATTTAACATTGAATCGATTAAAATTTATGTTTTTTCTCGCTTAAACTATGTATTTCTTAATGTTACCAGATCTATAAAGCTTTAAAAAATTATGATTCAAATCGCCAAATCGCAGTCAAATGCGAATCGGGCTCGCACACACAGGGTTCCAGAATTCTTTGTCTTCAAACGACAAGAAAGCATAAAGGCGATAAGCAGAGGGTTCAAAGCAAATGTGATGGCAGCAACTAATTTCTGTGTGTCGCCAAAAGCGGAAATCAGAACTGCTTGTTCTTTATCATTCGATATCTTTGAGAGAACGTATATGACTGAGAAGGCAGGGAGCCAAACGAGAAACCATTGCTTGCTGAGGGGTTGGTGGAAGGTAATTTTCGATATTTTTAGCTATATATTCGTAGCCAATTCACCTTTAAATTATTTTTAGGATTTAATCGTAGCTCTTTCTAAAAAAGCCCCACAAGGTATTTAGAACAGCCATTATTTACATTGAATTATCACATTGAATATAAACAAATAAAAATAAAATAGAAAAAAAGTATTTCGAAAATATGGGCAGTTTTCCAGTATTCTGTGACTGAATACCTACTAACCCTGATTTCATCAAAATTGTAGCTTTAAAACCCTAGCAAGCTAGGTGATATGATCATTTTTGAAGTAAAACTCTTGCGGACGAGTAAACAAAAATTTTGTGTTACGGAAAGTGGTAAACAGTGGTGAATATATGAAAATCGGCAAATATATTTGAAAAATTTTAAGTTTGACAAAAAGAAGCTCATAAATCGGCGAATATCAGTTTAATGTACAGTTGATTCAGTCCTCAGTCCCTCTTAATTTCTTGCTTTAATGATATACTAAGGGCGGGTTTCACAATGGCTATTTAAATCTAATTTTCAAATTGAGTTTAAATCTAGTTTAACTTTCCTTGGGTTTCACAGTGCATTTGGTTAAATACGGAATATTTGACATTTGAAGGTTGGCATAACTTGCCAAAAACATATGTTCAATTGTCCAATTATGGAGGCAGAGCGAACTAAAAACTTTTCGTCGGCCGAAAGAAGTGAATTATTGGATATTGTTAAGTGCAAAGTATGCACAGTTTATATTAGTGCGTTTCAAGTTTTTGCATTTACGCAATTCCGCAATGGTACGCACGCACGCACCATTGGAATCTTGAGCTGTTCCAATGTACAGAATGCGCGAGTTCCAAAGAGAGTCACCACATTTCGGCAATTTACAACTTGACCAGCAAGCATTCTCAAATAATTTACAGAACATATTTCGTATATTAACTTTTAATACTGTGTATATATCATTTAAACCTAATATTGATTGAAATAAATACAACATAAAAATATATTCAGCTAACACACTTTTATTTCACACTGATGGCAACCACAAAGTGTGAATGGGAGCTGTTTATGAGCTGTCAACGCAAAAGAGTGCAGCAAAAGTTGAAAGTTGGTAAACTTTCTACGGTTTGCGTTCAACGCAATTCACATTGGCACTCTACTCATATGTTTGCACTAGTTCAACTTAGCTGTAAAAAATTTTGAGCGAACGCAAACGCACGCACGCACCACTGGAATCGGGCTCTTACTTGGTGTAAACTTTTCTTGCGCTCTTTCGTTGTCAGAGATGGGAAAGCTCCTTTAGGGATGCCAACTTTTATTCCTTCTGTTGCTCAATAAACAAAATACAAAATGAAACATCTATCTATGTACCTGAGTATTTTAAGTAATTATTTAGTTATTCTTACAAACGCTTGGCAACTCCCATCGAGAGCGAACACACCAGAATCAGCGTTGCAGAATTGACGATTTTTCGCCCAAAATTTCGGTTTTTTTTCATTGCCTTTTTTGTTGAAAAAAAGATAGTACACAAATATACTTCTTTGATTACTCTTCTACTACTTTTGTAAAACATTCAGCTCAATCGGCAATTCCGGGGGAAAATTTTTTCCAAGGCAATATTTCTCTTCCCACGAAGGGAATCCTACTATCGTGAATTTTCATCGAAAAATATTTCCACTCGAAAAAGTGCTGCTAAATCATTTCATTTTCGAAGCCAACACTCAATGAAAATAGAACAAATAATGCGGCCATAATTCTGCAGTACGTTTTCCAGAACAGTTAGGTATATAACTCCATGTGCTGTCGGTTTCGACCGCCCCCTGTGCCACTTCTGACTCTCGTGCAGCAGCACCAACAATTTATTGGAGTGTTATAATTTTAAGCATCTTCTAGAAAATATGCAGTGTAAAAACACATTTCCATTAAATATGATTAAAGAAATGTTTGCAGAAAAAATTTATTGAAAATTTTGTTACAAATATAATTTACATTTCAAAATACTGATCTTTTCCTCTTCAAATTGTTGATGGAATTCAAAGCGAAATAAAGTTTGAATTTTTCCATCGGAATTAAATTCACGATAGCAAGTTTTCCTTGGGAATTTTTCGAACATGCTTCACGACTTCACGATACCAAATTTCGGAGGAAGGGAAAAATAACAAGGAAATATTTGTTCGCGATTGGGCTGAATATCGAACATTAGTCGTGCAAACTCAGTGTGCTTTTCTTACACTGTCTAAGCTTGTTTCAAATTTGATGTGCCTTCCTAGCTCATCCGCAAACGTAGAAAGAATCTATTCAAAAGTAAATTTTAATAAAACTAAGTTCAGAAATAGGCTAAATAATACAACCCAATATTGTTTATGCAAGATTATTTATAGTCAAAAAAATGGTCCTGCTGCAATTTGAAAATAGTAAGTGGAATTATTTAAAATTTCAAACCATCTCAGTACAATAAAAAAAATGTTGAGTGCATTAAAATATTTTGATCTCATATTAATTTGAATTTACACATGTGAATTGTTTATAATATGCTTTTAATCTATATATATAAAAGAAAGTTTATGTTTATGTTCGAACGCTTATAAGTCAAGAACGGCTGGACCGATTTTTATGATATCTGATTTGTTGGATTCGTCTCCACCCCGAATAGCAGAATAGCTATTAAAACATCGAATTAGACAAGAGGGCGTGGCACCGCCCATACAACCCAAATTTTTGATCTCGAATAGCTTTGGAACTAAAAGCCGTGCAGCATTGAAATTCCGTATGCAGTCGCCTCTTGGATGCGTCGTCCCACTGGTAAAATTTTATGGGCGTTGGATAAGGGGCGTGGCACTTTCTTATCAACTCCAGATTTGTGTACAACTTTAGAACTACACATCACACATCAATGAAACTCGATAGGAACTTACTACATATCCATATCCTTCTACTGGGAAAATGGGACGGGCACTGGACAAGGGGGCGTGGCACCGCCCATACAAACCAAATTGTTTATATCGAAATGCTTTGAAACTAAAAGTCGTGCAGCATTGAAATTCCGTATGCAGTCGCCTCTTGGATGCGTCGTCCCACTGGTAAAATTTTATGGGCGTAGGATAAGGGGCGTAGCTCTTTTTTATCAACTCCAGATTTGTGTATAACTTTGGAACTACACATCACACATCAATGAAACTCGGTAGGAAGTTACTACACATCCATATCCTTCTACTGGAAAAATGGGACGGGCATTGGACAAAGGGGCGTGGCACCGCCAAAGTGTCGCCAACAAAATATTAACGCGCTCTAAGGCGAAGGTTGCTGACGCCAACCGAATGCTCTCGGTATCCAGTGTAAAGCGCAAGAGCATAAAGGCCTTGTCACATAGAATCCGTTGCGTCCGTGAGAGCGTTGTTTTCAACTGACGCCGACGGACTGCCGGAGAGGGTCGGCACAATGAATACGCTGGCAGCGCATAGAAAATCAGCTGCTTCGTCTTCTGTATTAAAACATTTTTATTGTTGCGCCAGCAGCAGAAACCCTAGCATTTTCCTTCAGAAGCTTCCTGCGGTACACCTGAGCCCGTTTGTCATAAAGGAAAATGTAATGTTGTACTGTTTCTATCAACTGTTCTTCGAAACAATTGCAAATACAGAAAATTTCAATGAAATAGAAAATATTCCACAGAAAATTTCAAGTCGGCAAAACAATAAAAACAATCAGCTGATATCTGTCAACGTTCTGCCGGACGGCAAAAGTTGAAAGTTGTTCAACTTTTTGCGTTGCGGCATCGCATCCGTTGCTTATGTGTCATGCTTCATATGATTTCATACATTTCAACTTTGCTGTCAGTTGAAAAATCGCTCTCACGGACGCAACGGATTCTATGTGACGAGGCCTTAACATTCAATCAACAAAAACAACATCACTAAATAAACAGTCAATTGCTCTTCTCAACCGATCGGAAAAAGTGCGCCGAAGCCTGCCTCCACGATATCACGCTCGCAAACTAAAGGCTCGTCAGTGATGAGCAGTTCCCTCTCCTCCATCTCCGTTGCTTCGGCTACTGATGCCAGCGAGAGTGGTGTTGACGTCGTGCCCTCGGCTTGCACAACTGCTGCTGATGAAGACACTAACCTCACTGCGTCTCGATTGTATGCTGATGCTGCTGCTGCGGACGCTACCGCTAAAGTCTGTGCTGCTGTTGACGACGCTATCACTATTACTGCGCCTCTCTCGTATGCTGATGCTGCTGCTGCCGACGCTACCGCTAAAGTCTGTGCTGCTGTTGACGACGCTATCACTATTACTGCGCCTCTCTCGTATGCTGATGCCGCTGCTGCCGACGCTACCGCTAAAGTCTGTGCTGCTGTTGACGACGCTATCACTATTACTGCGCCTCTCTCGTATGCTGATGGTGCTGCCGCTGCAGTTGCCACGAACTCTTCGAATGCTCCTCTTTCGTATGCTGATGCTGCTTCTGCTGTAGTTGTCACGAACTCTTCGAATGCTCCTCTTTCGTATGCTGATGCTGCTGCCGCTGCAGTTGTCAAGAGCTCTTCGAATGCTAACTCCTATTCTCATGGTAATGCTTATGCACCAACTGCTATGAGAAACAATAATACGCATGCAGGTGTTGTTGGAAATAATCCTAATCTTAACAACGAACTGGATGTTATGGTTCGCATGAAATGGCTTTTTTCAAACCTACAGTTACAACGGAGACTATGGTCAAATTCATCTCGAAACATGTTGGTATAAATACAAATCGTGTCATCTGCCATAAATTAGTAAAGAGAGGCGTGCCTGTGGAGTCGGTGAAACAAGTGGCTTTTAAGATCGGAATCCCTCCATCGTATTACGGCAAAATGCTAAACTCTTCGACATGGCCAGATGATGTCAAAGTTAAGCCATTCTGGTTTCATAAAAAATCAGGAGATACTGCTCCAACCCGTTCATCATAGCCATCAGCAAGAGAACCTGACGTTACTTCATCTGTATGTGAAGTAGACACTTACAATAAGCCGTTATTTTCCATGGCCAGTAGCTCCGTAGCCAGTTGCTTAGCAGATGCTAAGAATATTGGTAACAACGGAAATAATAAATCTCTTAGAATTTACTTCCAAAACGTGTCTGGACTTCGAACTAAATCAAGGGCGCTGTTCACAATGAGCTCTCACTTGGACTATGAAATTTTTGTCCTCGTTGAGACCTGGTTAACTGGTGACTTCTACGATAATGAATTCTTTGACTGTAACCTATTCAATGTTTATCGTAAGGACAGAGATTCAGTAAAAACTGGTCTATGTAGAGGTGGTGGTGTCCTTATCGCCGTTCGCAGGAATTTGCGTTCGAAGCGGGTGCCTATGCAGGACTCTGACACACTTCTGGATAAACTTTGCGTTGCTGTGGAGGGCACCTCAAAGCTTTTTATTTGTGCATCCTATATTCCACCTACTAGTGTGGATGCTCTCTACAAGGCCCATGTAGACAATGTCTTAACATTATCATCGCAATATCCTAATGAACACTTTTGCGTCCTAGGAGATTTCAATTTGAGTAATATTGATTGGTCCTATCTTGATAATAACTTTGCACTATTCCCTAATAATGTATATAGCTTTGCTGAGACATATTTAGTGGACAACTTTCAACTCATGGATTTAATACAGATAAATAATTTCGTAAATAAGCTTAAAAGAATTTTGGATCTGGTGTTTATTAGTGATAGTATGAATTTCTCCTTACTAGAATGTCTAAATCCTTTTTCTTGCTCGGGATTGCATCATGTACCATTAGTTCTCAAACTGCAATTTTATAACTTTATGAGTAAAAACTCAGACAACCTGATAAGTAGCTTTAACTTTAAAAACTGTAACTTTGAATTAGTTAATAATTTGGTACAATCCGTGGATTGGAATTCTCTGTTCTCCGGTGTCGATGTATCTAATTGCTTCGATATTTTTAAAAATAAGATACATGATGTATGTGTTGAACACATCCCACTCATAAAAAGGAGCCCATATAAAATACCGTGGTATACTAAAGATTTAAAGAAGATAAAGAATTTGAGGAATAAGTTTCATAAAAAATATAAAGCAACTAACAATAGTCATTTTAAAGATAAATACTTGCTCTACTCCAAAAAATTCAATACCTTGAGTAAATCGCTTCATAAGAATTACAACCAAAAGTTTAAATCTGAGATTAAATCGAACCCAAAGGCATTTTGGCGTTTTGTCAATTCTAAAAAAACTTGCGCTAGTATTCCAACTGAAGTATTTTTTAACGATATAACTGCAAACTCCGTTTATGAGGCGGCCAACCTTTTTGCTGTTTTTCCGTTCAAATTTCGTAAGTGACTCTGAAGATGCGCCGGATGGTTGGACGAACATTAACTCCCATATAAATTTTGGTTCTTTGTGCATATCGCGTGATGATGTGATAGATGGCATCCTTTGTCTTAAATTCTCAACGAAAACCGACGTAGATGGGCTGTCGTCATGCCTTTTTAAAAACTGTGAATCTCTTGTTCTCCCACTGTTAACAATCTTTAACAGATCCCTTGAATCGGGAGAATTCATCGATGCATGGAAAGTTACTTCCATTACACCTATCTTTAAAAGTGGCAATAAGAATAATATTGCGAACTATAGGCCGATTTCCAAACTGTCGACCGTGTCTAAATTGTTTGAATCCATTGTAACGAAGAAAATATACTTCGCGGTCAAAAGCCTTATATCACCGAACCAGCATGGTTTCGTTTCAGGCAGGTCCACTGTCTCTAACCTCGCAGTATTTGCTGAATACTGTCTCTCAGCTTTTAATGAGGGGCTTCAAGTCGACACTATTTATACGGACTTTTCCAAAGCATTTGACAAAGTCAGTCATTCTATTTTGGTTTCTAAAATGGCCGCCCTAGGTTTCCATTCCACCTTCCTCCAATGGATTAAATCCTACCATTCGAATCGCAATTGTGTTGTGGTGATTGATAATGCCACTTCTTTGCCATTCATTGCGTCTTCGGGTGTTCCCCAGGGCAGTATCTTAGGTCCCCTTTTCTTTGTCATATTTATTAATGACATTTCTAGCTGTTTCAAAACCTCTAAATTTCTGTTATATGCCGATGACTTAGGGCCAGTTTCACAGTGAATATTTAAACTCTGATTGCAGTTTAAATAGGGAATTTCAGTTTCACAGTTGGAAGTTAAATACGATTTAAATAGCCGATTGTGGTTATTTAAGTACGGCACAGAGTTGCAATCGAAAACAAATAAACAGCTGATTTCGGATGTGCAGGCAAGCTGCGTCGACAATATTGCAATTTATAAGAGATCAAATTAAACATAAAACTGCATGGTATAGCACATATAAATGATCCCGTAGTATTATAAATAATATAAACTGTGGATTCTTTGCACAATATCCAATAATTCACTTCTTTCGGCCGACGAAAAATTTTTAGCTCGCGCTGCCTCCATAATTGAACAATTGAACATATGTTTTTGGCAAGTTGTGTCAACCTTCAATTGTCAAATATTCGAAGTTGCCATTCATTATTCCGTATTTAAATAAATGCACTGTGAAACTCAAGAAAAGTTAAACTAGATTTAAACTCAATTCGCAAATTAGATTTAAACATCCACTGTGAAACTGGCCCTTAAAGATCTACAACACAATTAAGAACCCAGTAGACTCGGCTAATCTCCAATCTGACCTCCAAAATGTTATTGAGTGGTGTCGGGTGAACCGTTTATCGTTAAACATAAATAAGTGTTTCCAAATATCGTTTTCTAAATCTCGAATACCAATTCCTACTGGTTATTATATCGGTAGTACCTGTCTCAAAGTCCTCACAGAGTTATCTGATTTGGGCGTTTACTTCGACTCCAAATTCTTGTTCCTCAAACACATAAGTTATACAATCGCTAAATCATACTCCATGCTTGGCTTCATACGTCGCTTCAGTTCGGACTTTTCTGATCTTTATACATTAAAATTATTGTTTATATCCCTTGTTCGTTCAAAATTGGAATACGCTGTCTTCATCTGGAGACCTTTTTATGAATGTCACATTAAAAGACTAGAACGCATCCAAAAAGCCTTTCTTCGGTTTGCTCTTCGCCCCTTGCGCTTTGAGGACCCTATTCCCTCTTATAGTGCACGATGTATGCTCATTGATTTACAATCGCTAAACTGTCGAAGATCTTTTCTTTGCATAACTTTTATCTTTGATATAATCCGTGGTGCTATAGATGGCCCATGCTTACTCCAGCGCATAAATTTTGCCGCCCCGTTAAGGAGCCTTCGCAGTCAAGACTTATTCGTCACTGCGCGATGTAAAACAAATTATGCTTCTAATGCTCCAATTTTGAGAGCCTTGAATGAAATAAACTTATACTCAAATTCTTTAGATTTTTCACTTACAAAAAATGTATTTAAGGACCTGTTAAGAAGACTTATTATATAAGTACATATTGAATTGTTTGAAACTGTTTTAAGTTTTACTATTTCCTTAAGTCTGTATGAATTGTTCATTAATTCTAGGCTTTAAATAAATAAATGAATAACAAAAGTGCTGCCACTGCTCTCCGATTTTAGTTGGACAAAAAAAGCGGATTATTATTGCCAAATTAGTTCATAAAAGTAGACCATAATAAATATTTCTAACAATTAAGATAATTCTTTGTCAAAGATTTTATAAAGAATGTAAAATTTAACCTCGAAAGCAAAATAAACATCGTGCTTACTTTGTGCACGAAACTATACGGCAGCACTAACAAAAACAGAAATCTGAAAACGAGCGACAGCTGCAATACGCTTTACGTTTTTTTTCAATTCATTTATTAAGTCTATGGTTTACAGTAAACCTTACAGACTAGATATAAAATAAGTAAAACTTGTAAAGATAAACTATTATCTAGGAAAGGAAAGATAATACAGCAGATTTAAATTCATTTCTAGACATTGAAAAATCAATATTAAATCTAACGCTTAAATTATTTATTTCTAAAAGAGATCTTGTAATTGGCTCATTCAAAGCATAGTTTGACTTAAAGGCATCAGTATAGAAAATTTTAGAACGTCTAAGAGATTTCAACGGAACATTAAAATTTATAAGCTTCAGCAAATCAGGGCAATCAATATATCCACAGATCACATCATAAATAAAGCAAATTGAAGACACCTTTCTTCGCGTTTCAAGAGGTACCATGGCAATAAGCTTACAACGATTAATGTATGGAGGTAAAGGCAAATCAAAATTTAAATGACCCAATGCAAATTTTAGAAATCTTTTTTGAACGCGTTCCAGTCGTATATTATGCACATTGTTTATTTATTTATTTATTTATTTCATTTCATCTACTGGGCAAAAAGCCCTCACAGATATAACTACATATAACTTATACTAAATTCAAAACTATAGATAATAAATCATATAGATAACAAATCATTTAACAATTTTTTAAATAATTCTCTGGTAATAGAAAAATCCATATGACTAGCAACAGAGTTGCAAAGAGGTAAACATTTAGAGATAACCTCATTCTGGCTAAGATTAGTTCTATGGGGAAAAATATAAAATAAAGGTCTTTCCCTAAGACCTCTTATCGGTGCATAAAGTGGGATAAGTTCCAGTAATTCCGGACATTGGATCTTGCCGTCTAAAATGTCCTTGATAAATAATATCGATGAACTTTTTCTTCTCCGCTCCAAAGATTGGATTCCAAGCAGCTTGCAGCGGATATCATATGTAGGCATGTCCTGATATGAGTACAAGTTACGCAAAGCGAAGCGAGTAAACCTTCTTTGAACTCTTTCTACTCTGCTAATATCTACCGCATAGGTAGGATTCCAAATGATGCAGGAATATTCCAGAATGGATCTGACCAGCTGATATCTGTCAACGTTCTGCCGGACGGCAAAAGTTGAAAGTTGTTCAACTTTTTGCGTTGCGGCATCGCATCCGTTGCTTATGTGTCATGCTTCATATGATTTCATACATTTCAACTTTGCTGTCAGTTGAAAAATCGCTCTCACGGACGCAACGGATTCTATGTGACGAGGCCTTAACATCTAACTCCCCTGCGCCCTTGCATTCAATCAACAAAAACAACATCACTAAATACACAGTCAATTGCTCTTCTCAACCGATCGGAAAAAGTGCGCCGAAGCCTGTCTCCCCGATATCACGCTCGCAAACTAAAGGCTCGTCAGTGATGAGCAGTTCCCTCTCCTCCATCTCCGTTGCTTCGGCTACTGATGCCAGCGAGAGTGGTGTTGACGTCGTGCCCTCGGCTTGCACAACTGCTGCTGATGAAGACACTAACCTCACTGCGTCTCGATTGTATGCTGATGCTGCTGCTGCGGACGCTACCGCTAAAGTCTGTGCTGCTGTTGACGACACTATCACTATTACTGCGCCTCTCTCGTATGCTGATGCTGCTGCTGCCGACGCTACCGCTAAAGTCTGTGCTGCTGTTGACGACGCTATCACTATTACTGCGCCTCTCTCGTATGCTGATGGTGCTGCCGCTGCAGTTGCCACGAACTCTTCGAATGCTCCTCTTTCGTATGCTGATGCTGCTTCTGCTGTAGTTGTCACGAACTCTTCGAATGCTCCTCTTTCGTATGCTGATGCTGCTGCCGCTGCAGTTGTCAAGAGCTCTTCGAATGCTAACTCCTATTCTCATGGTAATGCTTATGCACCAACTGCTATGAGAAACAATAATACGCATGCAGGTGTTGTTGGAAATAATCCTAATCTTAACAACGAACTGGATGTTATGGTTCGCATGAAATGGCTCCACTTGTCTTTTTTGAAACCTACAGTTACAACGGAGACTATGGTCAAATTCATCTCGAAACATGTTGGTATAAATACAAATCGTGTCATCTGCCATAAATTAGTAAAGAGAGGCGTGCTTGTGGAGTCGGTGAAACAAGTGGCTTTTAAGATCGGAATCCCTCCATCGTATTACGGCAAAATGCTAAACTCTTCGACATGGCCAGATGATGTCAAAGTTAAGCCATTCTGGTTTCATAAAAAATCAGGAGATACTGCTCCAACCCGTTCATCATAGCCATCAGCAAGAGAACCTGACGTTACTTCATCTGTATGTGAAGTAGACACTTACAATAAGCCGTTATTTTCCATGGCCAGTAGCTCCGTAGCCAGTTGCTTAGCAGATGCTAAGAATATTGGTAACAACGGAAATAATAAATCTCTTAGAATTTACTTCCAAAACGTGTCTGGACTTCGAACTAAATCAAGGGCGCTGTTCACAATGAGCTCTCACTTGGACTATGAAATTTTTGTCCTCGTTGAGACCTGGTTAACTGGTGACTTCTACGATAATGAATTCTTTGACTGTAACCTATTCAATGTTTATCGTAAGGACAGAGATTCAGTAAAAACTGGTCTATGTAGAGGTGGTGGTGTCCTTATCGCCGTTCGCAGCAATTTGCGTTCGAAGCGGGTGCCTATGCAGGACTCTGACACACTTCTGGATCAACTTTGCGTTGCTGTGGAGGGCACCTCAAAGCTTTTTATTTGTGCATCCTATATTCCACCTACTAGTGTGGATGCTCTCTACAAGGCCCATGTAGACAATGTCTTAACATTATCATCGCAATATCCTAATGAACACTTTTGCGTCCTAGGAGATTTCAATTTGAGTAATATTGATTGGTCCTATCTTGATAATAACTTTGCACTATTCCCTAATAATGTATATAGCTTTGCTGAGACATATTTAGTGGACAACTTTCAACTCATGGATTTAATACAGATAAATAATTTCGTAAATAAGCTTAAAAGAATTTTGGATCTGGTGTTTATTAGTGATAGTATGAATTTCTCCTTACTAGAATGTCTAAATCCTTTTTCTTGCTCGGGATTGCATCATGTACCATTAGTTCTCAAACTGCAATTTTATAACTTTATGAGTAAAAACTCAGACAACCTGATAAGTAGCTTTAACTTTAAAAACTGTAACTTTGAATTAGTTAATAATTTGGTACAATCCGTGGATTGCAATTCTCTGTTCTCCGGTGTCGATGTATCTAATTGCTTCGATATTTTTAAAAATAAGATACATGATGTATGTGTTGAACACATCCCACTCATAAAAAGGAGCCCATATAAAATACCGTGGTATACTAAAGATTTAAAGAAGATAAAGAATTTGAGGAATAAGTTTCATAAAAAATATAAAGCAACTAACAATAGTCATTTTAAAGATAAATACTTGCTCTACTCCAAAAAATTCAATACCTTGAGTAAATCGCTTCATAAGAATTACAACCAAAAGTTTAAATCTGAGATTAAATCGAACCCAAAGGCATTTTGGCGTTTTGTCAATTCTAAAAAAACTTGCGCTAGTATTCCAACTGAAGTATTTTTTAACGATATAACTGCAAACTCCGTTTATGAGGCGGCCAACCTTTTTGCTGTTTTTCCGTTCAAATTTCGTAAGTGACTCTGAAGATGCGCCGGATGGTTGGACGAACATTAACTCCCATATAAATTTTGGTTCTTTGTGCATATCGCGTGATGATGTGATAGATGGCATCCTTTGTCTTAAATTCTCAACGAAAACCGACGTAGATGGGCTGTCGTCATGCCTTTTTAAAAACTGTGAATCTCTTGTTCTCCCACTGTTAACAATCTTTAACAGATCCCTTGAATCGGGAGAATTCATCGATGCATGGAAAGTTACTTCCATTACACCTATCTTTAAAAGTGGCAATAAGAATAATATTGCGAACTATAGGCCGATTTCCAAACTGTCGACCGTGTCTAAATTGTTTGAATCCATTGTAAAGAAGAAAATATACTTCGCGGTCAAAAGCCTTATATCACCGAACCAGCATGGTTTCGTTTCAGGCAGGTCCACTGTCTCTAACCTCGCAGTATTTGCTGAATACTGTCTCTCAGCTTTTAATGAGGGGCTTCAAGTCGACACTATTTATACGGACTTTTCCAAAGCATTTGACAAAGTCAGTCATTCTATTTTGGTTTCTAAAATGGCCGCCCTAGGTCTCCATTCCACCTTCCTCCAATGGATTAAATCCTACCTTTCGAATCGCAATTGTGTTGTGGTGATTGATAATGCCACTTCTTTGCCATTCATTGCGTCTTCGGGTGTTCCCCAGGGCAGTATCTTAGGTCCCCTTTTCTTTGTCATATTTATTAATGACATTTCTAGCTGTTTCAAAACCTCTAAATTTCTGTTATATGCCGATGACTTAAAGATCTACAACACAATTAAGAACCCAGTAGACTCGGCTAATCTCCAATCTGACCTCCAAAATGTTATTGAGTGGTGTCGGGTGAACCGTTTATCGTTAAACATAAATAACTGTTTCCAAATGTCGTTTTCTAAATCTCGAATACCAATTCCTACTGGTTATTATATCGGTAGTACCTGTCTCAAAGTCCTCACAGAGTTATCCGATTTGGGCGTTTACTTCGACTCCAAATTCTTGTTCCTCAAACACATAAGTTATACAATCGCTAAATCATACTCCATGCTTGGCTTCATACGTCGCTTCAGTTCGGATTTTTCTGATCCTTATACATTAAAATTATTGTTTATATCCCTTGTTCGTTCAAAATTGGAATACGCTGTCTTCATCTGGAGACCTTTTTATGAATGTCACATTAAAAGACTAGAACGCATCCAAAAAGCCTTTCTTCGGTTTGCTCTTCGCCCCTTGCGCTTTGAGAACCCTATTCCCTCTTATAGTGCACGATGTATGCTCATTGATTTACAATCGCTAAACTGTCGAAGATCTTTTCTTTGCATAACTTTTATCTTTGATATAATCCGTGGTGCTATAGATGCCCCATGCTTACTCCAGCGCATAAATTTTGCCGCCCCGTTAAGGAGCCTTCGCAGTCAAGACTTATTCGTCACTGCGCGATGTAAAACAAATTATGCTTCTAATGCTCCAATTTTGAGAGCCTGAATGAAATAAACTTATACTCAAATTCTTTAGATTTTTCACTTACAAAAAATGTATTTAAGGACCTGTTAAGAAGACTTATTATATAAGTACATATTGAATTGTTTGAAACTGTTTTAAGTTTTACTATTTCCTTAAGTCTGTATGAATTGTTCATTAATTCTAGGCTTTAAATAAATAAATAAATAACAAAAGTGCTGCCACTGCTCTCCGATTTTAGTTGGACAAAAAAAGCGGATTATTATTGCCAAATTAGTTCATAAAAGTAGACCATAATAAATATTTCTAACAATTAAGATAATTCTTTGTCAAAGATTTTATAAAGAATGTAAAATTTAACCTCGAAAGCAAAATAAACATCGTGCTTACTTTGTGCACGAAACTATCCGGCAGCACTAACAAAAACAGAAATCTGAAAACGAGCGACAGCTGCAATACGTTTTACGTTTTTTTTCAATTCATTTATTAAGTCTATGGTTTACAGTAAACCTTACAGACTAGATATAAAATAAGTAAAACTTGTAAAGATAAACTATTATCTAGGAAAGGAAAGATAATACAGCAGATTTAAATTCATTTCTAGACATTGAAAAATCAATATTAAATCTAACGCTTAAATTATTTATTTCTAAAAGAGATCTTGTAATTGGCTCATTCAAAGCATAGTTTGACTTAAAGGCATCAGTATAGAAAATTTTAGAACGTCTAAGAGATTTCAACGGAACATTAAAATTTATAAGCTTCAGCAAATCAGGGCAATCAATATATCCACAGATCACATCATAAATAAAGCAAATTGAAGACACCTTTCTTCGCGTTTCAAGAGGTACCATGGCAATAAGCTTACAACGATTAATGTATGGAGGTAAAGGCAAATCAAAATTTAAATGACCCAATGCAAATTTTAGAAATCTTTTTTGAACGCGTTCCAGTCGTATATTATGCACATTGTTTATTTATTTATTTATTTATTTCATTTCATCTACTGGGCAAAAAGCCCTCACAGATATAACTACATATAACTTATACTAAATTCAAAACTATAGATAATAAATCATATAGATAACAAATCATTTAACAATTTTTTAAATAATTCTCTGGTAATAGAAAAATCCATATGACTAGCAACAGAGTTGCAAAGAGGTAAACATTTAGAGATAACCTCATTCTGGCTAAGATTAGTTCTATGGGGAAAAATATAAAATAAAGGTCTTTCCCTAAGACCTCTTATCGGTGCATAAAGTGGGATAAGTTCCAGTAATTCCGGACATTGGATCTTGCCGTCTAAAATGTCCTTGATAAATAATATCGATGAACTTTTTCTTCTCCGCTCCAAAGATTGGATTCCAAGCAGCTTGCAGCGGATATCATATGTAGGCATGTCCTGATATGAGTACAAGTTACGCAAAGCGAAGCGAGTAAACCTTCTTTGAACTCTTTCTACTCTGCTAATATCTACCGCATAGGTAGGATTCCAAATGATGCAGGAATATTCCAGAATGGATCTGACCAAGCTCGTAAAAATGGATTTTACCGTGTGTGGGTCAGAGAACTCCATGGAGTTTCTTTTGACAAAACCTAATTGCGAGTTTGCCCTCGAAATGATATAGGGGCATAATCATAGTCCCGCGATAAAGTCGGCTTTTGTTAACATAGTTCTAAAAAGTTAGAGTCGACTCTATTTTTTCAACTGTCATAGTCGATTTGGTACATGGTGCTAACTAGTATCGACTTTAGTAGTAGAAGTCAAAATAACGTGGCAACACTTCATGAAAAATAGCAAAGAAAAACATATGTTTTGTTTTGTTGCCTTCAAAATTTAAGGAAAAGTGCTACGAAAAATGACGTTGTAAGAGAAATGCAGGAGCAGATCAGAAAGGAGTCAAGCCATGAAGACGAACTTCAGTTACTGAAGGTGGAGAAGATTCGTGCTGAAATCGCCCAACAAGCAGAACTCCATGAGTTGAAGCTTTTGCACATGAAAGAGCTACATGCTGTACAACTTATTCGCCAACAAAATGAAATATAATTTTTATTTGTATAGTTTTAGAATTTTTAAGTGTTTTGTTAATTTTTAATTACATATGTACATATGTATCTGAAATATCACAATGACTGAATTTAAATGTGGTATTGATTTGTTAATTTTTAATTTTTTTTAATGTTTTTGAACCTAACAAAAAGTGATCTCACAATGAAATTAAATGAATTTAAACTTTATTTTATTCATTGTTTTATTTATAGATTTGTGCTCGGAAACTGGATGAAATTCGGCATCAATAACGCTATTCTTTTGCAAAAATTCGTGCAGATCACCTGAAATAAAAAAGGTTACATTTGTATAAACAAACACGCAGCTACTCTACTTTATGTGCAGCTTACCAATATCACTTTGGTGAATATTCCTTCCAAGAAATCGCAAAGTACAAAGCACTTGAATGCTTGCCGGAATGGGAAGGCCTCTGTTATTCATTGATTCTTCTATGTTTAATACTTCAATTAGGAACTCAACTGTCTCCTTATCGAACCTATACCGAATATAAAACTCCACATCGTCCAATTCAAAGGGATTGCATCTATCTTTGTATATTTTTGGACGTCTCAATAATTCCATATCGTTAAATATTTCAAAATCTCTTTCAATATCCTCAAAACCAGACATTTTTCACAATTAAATTAACACAATTTTAATATTCACAATTTTTCACACCAAATCACTTCTTCACCACTTTTGAGAATGCCAAAAATTTTGTTTGTTTACATTAAAACCTTTTACTAACTGAGTTAATAACAGCTTTTATCATTATTAAATATAAAGTCGACTCTAAGGCAAAAAGTCGACTTTTGCACCACTATGATTGACTTAGTATACAGCTAACTTAAAAGTGTGCTTTAACTTATGAAAAAGTCTACTTTATTTTGACTATGATTATGCCCCATAGTCTCTATGAAATTTGAAAGAAAGATTGGCAGCAAAATAAATGCCAAGATCCTTGACAGAAGTTGTTCTCTGAAAGAAATGATTGGCTGCAAATGAATATTCATGCGTAATGCAAAAATTTTTCCGACTAAACGTTAAAATATGACATTTGGAAAAGTTTAACTTTAAGCCATTCACTTCACACCATAACAGAAGAGCGTCAATGTCTGTTTGAAATTGTAGACAGTCCGAAGCACATTTTATAATAGAAAACATTTTCAAATCGTCAGCATACAGCAAAGTTTTGCAGAACAAAGCTTTTTGGTATATCGTTAACATATAAAATAAACAAAAGTGGCCCTAAGTGGCTTCCTTGTGGAACACCTGAGGTAGCAAGAACCATACTAGAGCAACAGTTTCCAACCTTAATAGATAATTTCCTATTAATAAGGTAAGAGTTCATCCATTGTAAAAAGTTGGAGTGAAATCCTAGCCTACTTAATTTGGAAATCAATAGCTCGTGGCTCAAACTATCAAAAGCTTTAACAAAATCCGTGTATAGCACATCAACTTGATGGCCTTTTTCTATGGCAGTTATGCAAAAATTTGAAAAAATAGATAGGTTAGTGCTAGTGGATCTTCCGGCGAAGAATCCATGCTGCTCAGTTGTGATGAAATTTCGTACTTCGGAAAATAATTTATTTGTAATTATTTTGTCTAATAATTTCGGTATGACCGAAAGTTTAGCGATTGGCCTGTAATTTTCAATAAGAGACTTTTGGCCAGATTTGAAAATTGGAGAAATATAAGCTTGTTTCCATTCATCTAAAAATATTCCGCTCGAGAGGGACCTATTAAAAATTTAAGATAGCGCAGTGCAGAGAGAACTTGCACATGATTTTAGAAATATTGGAGGCAGTAAATCGTAACCGCCACCCTTAGTACAATCAATATCTTGAAGGGCTTTAAAGACTTCACTTTCAGAAATGTCTACGATTTCAGAAACATTAGGGAAGTTATTGGAGCTAGACGCCTGGCTGATGTTGTCAAAGACTGATCCAAAATATTGTGCAAATAACTCGCAAAGATCTTGTTCATTATCCGCTGCAACGCCTTTGAATTCCATCGATTTAGGAAATCCAGAGCATTTGCGTTTAGAATTATAAAAAACCCAAAAGGACTTATGGTTGTACTTTATATTTTGTTCCATTGAACTAATATAGTTTTTATACAAAAAGTTGGATAAAATGTCAAATTCACGCCTGAGCTGAACAAATATGTATTTATCTACATCAGAATTAGTTAACTTGAATCTTTTATGTGCCTTATTTCGTGAATTTTTCAGTTGGGTCAATCTGCGATTGTACCAGGGCAGTTTATTTGCCTGTTTATGCTTTTTTACAGGAACATACAAATTAAAACCTTCTTTTAAAATAAACTTGAAAACATTATACATATTGTATACGTTCAATGAACCGATTTCTGAGGTCCAGTCAATGGAATGAAAATAATTATTCAAAGACTCATAATTTGCTTTATGGAAATCGTACGAAGGACTCAAATCTTTCACTTCATTAACTGTGAATTCATAAAAGCTAATAATTATCATTATGGCCTTGTGATGAACAGATTCAGATGTTAAAGGAATGTCACACTTAAATAACTCATATTTAATATCATTATTTAAAAATATTAAGTCTAAAATACGATTTAGGTCGTTTTTGAGAAAATTAATTTGGGCAAGACCGAGGGAGTACAGTGAATCGCTAAAATTCAACTCAATGTCAGTTTTTAAATTGAAGGGAATTAATATCTGATCTGTATCGCTTAATTTCCACTCGATATTTCCCAAATTGAAGTCCCCTAAAATGAATGGTGTTTGATGTTGAAGGATAGAAGTAACGATAAAATTAATATTGAAAATGTGATCGTTAAATAAATTAATATCACTACTTGGCGGAATATAACTTAAAATAAAGATAATTTCTGTGGTGGCACAGCTGCAATCCGCGTTGAATGACACCGCAACGCAAATTTGTTCGATGTTGTCAGAGTTTCTTAGTAGCGGGATTTGTCTGCTTTTAAGTGCAGCTGCAACTGCAATTAGAACGCCACCGCCCCTGGTGACACCATGACGTAACACCCGATCTCTGCGGTAAACTTCGAAGTTGGAGTCAAATAGCTCCGTCGACAAAAAATTTGATGTAAGCCATGTCTCAGTGAGAGCGATCACGTCGAAATCATGAGAAGCGGCGGAGGAAAACAAAGTATTGGTCTTCGTGCGCAAACCACCTGTGTTGTGATAGTACAAAGAGAAACCACGTTGTTGTTGTTGTTGACGAATTAAAGAGTTTGGTGCGATGAGCGGAGCGATGTTGAAAGCAGTGGTAGTGTTCGCTGCAGTATCGGGAATGTCGGTGATGTTAATGCCGACTGTATTTCCACTCAATTTTATTTCGCTTTCTGTCGAAGAGAGTATGGCTTTGGGGCCTGAGCAGTAGATTCGGCCATGGTCGGCACTGGGGAAGTGGGTGGCCCGTGCGCTGGCAAGACTGTTTCTGCCTGATGTGGTGCAGGAATGGTCGCTAAATTGGTTACGTTTTTCGCCTTGTGAATAAAGTGACTGATTTTGACTGAAAGCGGCCACAACTCCTTGGCAAACACTTTGTCGAATAATGGTGCGGGTACTCCAAGTTTGAAAGTCACGTATCGAAGTTTTGATTCATCCGCATCTTGTTTAATAAGCTTATAGCAAGATAGTGTATCAACGCCTATGTTGAGCTTATCGGCAACAAACTTTTTGACAGCATCAGGCTCAGTTTTAACATTAAATTTTGAAACATGCATATATTTCATCTCGTGTACGACATCAAATGCGCTGCAATTGCTTGCCGTTCCCACGATTCCTTTGTTTTTATTTTTATTTTTCGCACGTCTGACTGTTTTGCGGCGAATTGTGGTAAAGCCACTCTCTGCACTGTCACCTACCGCATCTTCAAATTGCTCATTCTCCGAGAGCGATGGTGCAGCAAGTGCCTCTGGCAGGTTCAGCATGTTGTTAGGAATAGGTGAGTCACTAGCCACGCATTGTGCCCAAGTGAGGCTGTGATTAGAAGCTGTCACTGGCGAAAGGGCATGTGAAGCGGAAGACGAAAAAGCAAGAGTGCGTTTTTTTGTATGCGCTACTGGCAAAGCATCAGATGAAGCGACGTCCGGCGGAGCATGAACAGCGGGAGAGTTATGGTAGAATTACTCTAGCGGTAAGGTTAGAAATCGTGTCAGCTGACACAATCTATCTTACCCGAACACAATGTTCGCTATTACTCTGACCGGATTGAGTAGTAGAAATTTCTGCGTCGATTAGAAAACTACTGCAAAAGTCGTGTCAGCTGTGAAAAGAATGTTGCCACCCAAAAAATTCATTGAAAATTTAAATAGAATTAATGCTTTTCCTATGCAAGAGGTAATATGGCAACACTGATTAAAACAAGCGAATATTTATTGGAAATACAGTCCACCTGCGCTTTCGTTTGCTTTTAATTTGTACACATCGTACATTTTACACAACACTCAACAAATTGAGTCAATTATTTCGTCGTTTGAATTCATTTTTCACGATATATTTTTTTTGTGAACTCTGTTGCAGAAAAGTGTTGCCAGTGACCTTCGACTTTAGTTCAACAAAAGAAGTGATTGTTTTTGCCGAAATTAGTTAAAAAAAGTAGTACACAATATAGAGATATAACAATTATGATAATTATGTGCCATAAATTTAATAAAGAATGTAAAATTTCATCTCAGAAGAAAATAAACAGTGTGTTTCTTTTGTGCACAAAACTATACGGCAGCACTAGCAAAAAGAATAGACTGACAGCTGCAATCCGTTTAGCTGTTAGAGTAACTGGGCAAATTGCTATCCGACACGATTGAATCCGACACCGCTGGACTAATTAGACCATTACTGTTATTGTTAGCAAGACTCGGCGCACTTCCAGTAGTAGAGTTTGGCGGCAAAAATTCCAACAGCTTTATTTTTAGTTCTCTGACTTCGGCAACAAGAGAAGACACGACGGAAATTAGATTTCGTTGTGTACGAATGCACGTATTGCAATTAAAAACCACATTGGGATTGTATTTGATTAAATTAAGCGAATTTTCATCGCACAAATTTACGCAAATTTGTGAAATTTTTGCATAGAGAGCAACTTATGACACGGTCTTTGGCGATAGGTTTCGCACAAGTAGAACAGCGCGGTCGTAAAGTACTCGTAGACATTCCGGAGCAACTACAGAACACGTCCACACGTGACGACAACTCGCGACCAAAAAAAAATTGTAGTAGGGATTCCATATAAGTGACGCATATTCCAATTTAGACCTTACAAAGAAACTATAGAGTAGCTTCCTAGTGTATGGATCCTTATAGTTGGAACTATGTCTCTTGATAAAGGCTAAACAGGAATAAGCTTTTGGAATTATAGGTACGTTCGTAAATGCAACCCAGCGGCTGGACTGCAAAGCAACGCGTTCGTAAAAGCAAAATGGCGCAATACTACTGCGTGCAACGCTTTCGTTAATGCAACGGCTTGGCATCGCAGTGACAGATTTCCGCAGTTTCCGAAGTCATTATCCTACTGTTGCGGGGTGCAGAACACGAAATGGAAACGTAGAAAATGTATTATAAATGGATAAAAATGTGTTTGTTATCTTGTATAAAGATAGAATACATCATCTGGATAGGTTTTTATTGTTTTAAAGTAATTATTTACTTTCGGGATAGATCTTATTTTCTTTTTCAACAAGGTTTGTACCACGACATATCTTTTTTTCATACGTTTTACTCTGTCTTTATTGAAATTCATTAAAAGACTCTCACTTTGAGTTTCACAACTATCAATTAATGCGTTAACCAAAATTTCCATCCTAAATCGCGTTCGTTAATGCAACCAAAGTTTCTGCAACTAACCTGCAAACGAAATCAGCTGATCGGCAGTGACAGCTGCGCTGCTACTGTCACTGCACGAATTTACTGCATTTACGAACGTACCTTATGTAATTCAAATGACTCACAAACGTGAAACCTGAATCGAATAAAACTCCCAGGTCTAGAACTTCATCCAAACACTTTAGAGCACGGTTAGAAATAGAGCATGTAAACAATGTTCTGCATTTGCCGCCGGCTGATGACAATACTCAACTTTGTATTCTCGGGGATTTTAATCTAAATAAGCTCATTTGGACGTTTTTGTCTAGTGATAATATGCTCATTCCATCTAATGTAAATCAATCTCATGAAATTAACCTAGTTGATAGCTTTTATAGTTTAGATATATTTCAAGTTAATCACTTGTTAATAAATTGAATAGAATTCTAGATCTAATTTTTATAAGTAATAATTTGAAATATGTTATATCCCAATGAAATTTCCCAATTTGTGCTATTGATATGCATCACTTACCTTTACTTTTAAAGCTTGAATTTTATGAATATTTAAATAGTTCTCCCAACGATAGTCTCATTAAATTTAATTACAATCTGTGTGATTTTAGCATTTTAAATAACTTAATTTCTAACATTGATTGGATCTCAGTTTTTAATAGTTCTAGCTTAGCTGATAATTTTGGCCTTTTCAAAGATATAATCTTAGAGATTTCAAACCAAAATATTCCTCGACTCCCAAAGAAAATTCATAAACTACCATGGTATACAAAAACTTAAAGAGATTAAAAAATTTGAGAAATAAATTTTATAAGCTCTTTAATGAAACACATAATTTAGAGTATAAAGAAAAATATTTGCATTACATGAAAGAATTTAACTGCCTTGATAAATTTCTCTATAGTCAATATCTCTCACGTTTCGAAAATAATATAAAAACAAATCCCAAGACCTTTTGGAACTTCATCCAATCCAAACGCGCCTCGTCATCTTTTCCTAGTTCCATGTTTTATAATGGCTCTATATCAAACTCAGCTCAAGATACCGCAAACCTTTTTGCAGATTTCTTCAAATCTAATTTTGTCGATGATTGTTGCTGGAATGATGAAGAAAGCCTCAACAACATTCGTTCTTCAATAGATTTTGGATCTTTAACTTTGTCTGAAGATGATATTTTAATGGGTATCCGTGACCTAAAAAATTCACAATAAATATCTATCCACGGCCTCTCTTCGTTTTTTCTTAAAAAATGCATGTCCTCTTTCGCTGAGCCAATATTACAGCTTTTTAATATGTCTTCGCGATCCGGTATCTTTCTTGACGATTGGAAAGTAAGTTTTATAACTCCAATTTTTAAGAGCGGCAACAAAAGTGATATTTCGAACTACAGGCCAAATCTAAGCTTCCTAACATTTCTAAATTGTTTGAGAAAGTGGTGAAAAAAAAAATTATATAAAAAAAACTTTTTTTAAATAAGCTTTAATTTATTTAATGTACTAAAAAGTAGAAAATAAATTGTTTCCAAGTCACCTGTATCTTACTATTAATAAAAGCTTGGGGCGCTCATTTGTTCAAAATTTGTCAACCAATTGATACAATATTTTATTTTATTTATTTTTTGTAAATAGATTCTAGTAATGAAAGATATGTAAGTGTGAATATAGGTTTTGAGCGCACAAGCTTTTATTAATAGTAAGATACAGGTGACTTGGAAACAATTTATTTTCTACTTTTTAGTACATTAAATAACTTAAAGCTTATTTTTAAAAAGTTTTTTTTTTATATAATTTTATTTTCTACTTTTTAGTCTTCCATAGATTTAATTTTAGAGCTCTGAAATTTTTCGCAAAAAGAATTTAAAACTTACAGAGCAGTACACAATATTTAGGGTATTCACAGTGTCTCCTATCGTCCTATCCTCAATTTAACAAATAATACGGCTATGATCGACCCTAATATTCATGGCATATTTGTGGCGCGATGAGTTGTTGTTGTTTTGCTTGCAAGGCGCGGCGAGTAAGTTCCTATCGTTTTTCATTGATGTGTGGTGTACCGGCTCATGCGCAAAACTCCCGTTGCTTTGGCGCGGTGAGTTGTTGCTATTTTGCTTGCAAGGCGCGGCGAGTAAGTTCCTATCGTTTTTCATTAATGTGTGGTGTACCGGCCCATGCGCAAAACTCCCGTTGCTTTGGCGCGGTGAGTTGTTGCTATTTTGCCTGCAAGGCGCGGCGAGTAAGTTCCTATCGTTTTTCATTGATGTGTGGTGTACCTATAATTATAAACTGAAGCCCAAGTGTGTAATTGCTTGAAAAGTGCCACTCCCCCTGTCCTACGCTCATAAAATTTTACCAGTGGGACGACACATCCAAGAGGCGACTGCATACGAAATTTCAATGCTGCACGACCTTTAGTTCCAAAGCTAATCGAGATCAAAAATTTTGTTTGTATGGGGGGGTGCCACGCCCCCTTATCCAGTGCCCGCCTTATTTTTTCAGTAGAAGGATATGAATATGTAGTAAGTTCCTACCGAGTTTCATTGATGTGTGATGTGTAGTTCTAAAGTTATACACAAATCTGGAATTGATAAAAAAAGTGCCACGCCCCTTATCCTACGCCCATAAAATTTATTGATTCATGTATTGTGCTCGTGTTTAGGCATGTATGCAAAGTTTCAGATCTCTAAGTAGTCGGGAAGTGGGTGAAAAATTGATTATTAGATTTGACGACATACCGACAGAAAGTGAACCTAATATAAAGCTTATAATAAGTTGTTTTTTGCCGTTAAACAACTTATCTGTCCCTTTCAACATGGTTTTGTCCCGGGCCGGTCTACAGTGACAAACCTTGCCGTTTTTACTAATTATTGCGTCTCATCGTTTGTTAGTGGGTGCCAAGTTGATGCGATTTATACCGACATTACCAAAGCATTTGACCGGGTCTGTCACAGCGCTCTGCTGTCTAAATTGGAAAAAATGGGGTTTCATTCCACCTTTTTGTTGTGGGTAAAATCCTATTTGTCCAAAAGACTAAATTTCGTTGTTGTTGATAACGCTTGTTCTAATTGAGGGAGTATTTTAGGTCCTCTCCTTTTTGTGCTCTTTATAAATGGCGTCAGTAGCTTCTTTAGTAAGTGTAGCTATCTCTTATATGCTGACGATCTAAAAATTTTCTTTTAAAAATAAATAGTATACTTGATGTTAACACCCTACAAGCTGAACTAAATAATTTCTATAACTGGTGTTGTCGTAACTGTTTGTCTGTTAACATTAAGAAATGTAATTCTATTTCCTTCTTCAAATCTCGTAATAAATTTTTAACTTCTCACTCTATTTTTCATTAAACGGCCCGATTTTTGCATTTACGACTAATTACGAATAAATACGATACGTCATTACTAACTGAGCCTTTAACTTGGTTTACTTACCATGTTCCGATGTTAACTGTTTCTCTGGCATTCGTAACATAGCGGCACTGAGTGTAGTCGGATCAGATTTTCCTTTTGAGTTGAAGGCGTATATTGACAACATGTACGGGTTTCCAGGTGATAAGGATGAAACACTAAATCTGGGTGTTGTTGAAGTAATATTTGCTTTAAGATCCTGAAACATAAAAAAAATCAGTTAAAAATTTATGAAGATGTGATTATCCGACACGGATATATGTATGCCGACTATGCGAGATAGGGCTGAAACGTCCGAGCACATTTTGTGCGACTATCCCACAATCAGTAGGCTAAGAAGCATCCATCTAGGAGACTACTCAGTGCTCCCACGGAGAATATGGAGCACTAAACCCAGTACAGTGCTACATTTCATTAAGAGCCTAACACAACTGGGTTAAATACAGGCCAGCACAAGAGATGCAATTTTCGGTCGCAGTGCGCAACAAAGGCCTTCTAACAATAAAAATAATAGTAGGAAATAATTTGTATACCCTGCACTTATGGTAATAGAGTATAAGAACTTTGTGCGAAAATTGTAACGCATTGAAGGAGTCTTCGTAATTATAGACATAAGTGTATAGAAATTCTCAGAATCCCTTTCTGTCTTGATTTCCGGTTGTCCGTCTGTCTGTTCGCATATTAGAAAGTAGTTCTCCGATTTGGACCAAATTTGGTACACAGTCACAGTGAGTTAGATAAAGTGTTAAAATTAGTCAAATCGGTTGAAGGACACGCCCACAATGAGTCTGTAAGTCCCACTACCTCGGAATTTTTTCAGTAAAATGGCTTTAATTGGTTTAATTACCAATTTAAAGGAATGATATTTGGTATTTAATGTGTTTGGCCCTCTACGATATACAATACCAAAAAATGGGCGTGGTCCGCCCACTATATAGACGGCAAAATTTTTTCCGATAAAATTGCCGTGTATTGACTATTTATGAATTTAAACAATTGAAATTTAATTCTCAAGTTTAAATATAGGTCTTACATGCCATACAAGAAAATGGCCATGGTTCGCCCACTATATAGGCGGTAAGCTGAAAATCCTCATAACTTCCATAATATATACACCAGAACGTCCATATTTGGTCACTTTATTGCTGATAAGAGTACCTTTAAAGTGTTTCAAAATGGGCGTGGTCCGCCCACCATGTAGGCGGTAAATTATATATACCGATAATTTCGGTTGTAGATCCTCCAGAGTATCAATATTTGTTATATACGGTCCTATTAGGAATATCTTTTAGTTTGTCACAAATGGGCGTGGTCCGCCCACTCGGTTACATACTTGGTGTAGGGTACATACTTGGTGTAGGGTATTACTCTGTCGGTGAAACCCGACTGATGCTTCCTTACTTGTTATAAGAATACGTCTGTTAAGTGGGACAAGGCTAGCTCGATGTTTAAATATTAACTCGGTTTATTGTAATAACAGCACCCTCATTGAGGTAGGTGTTCAGAATCAAATATCCCTAGATCGGGGAACTACGTCTTTGATAATCCAACCTTTTTCGGCGCTAGTGACGAGAAATTTCGAGCAAATCATAGTGGGCTGAATAATGGATGTGGGCTGATAAATACATTAAAAGAAAAGAAATTTCTTGTAATTTGAATGTAGGCACAGCATGTCACCACCGTCGTCGTGGGAAGCAATTTTTGGGAGGCCACCATCGACCACACAAAGGTTCGTTAGCTGGTATGCGCAAAGTAGCTGTAAACAGGCATACGATGCATGGTCGCGAGGGCACAAATTCAATTGACAGACGGCAGTGTACGGGAAATTAGGGGTAAAATGGCAAAGATCCGACTGGTAGAAGAAGGAGATGATCGGTGGAAGAACTGGAGGACCGTGAAGAATGTCATTCAATGCGTAGGAGAGGCCTTTCAAGGCATCAAAACTAAGCTGAGGAAGATGGAGGACCTTCTTCTTGATTAACCAGATATGTCAAGCGTTAGGGTACTGGCATTCAAAAACTCCCAACAGTAAATTAAAAAATGCATTTGATCAGTATCAGTTTTAATGCTTCTAAGGGCCAGTTTCACAGTGGATGTTTAAACTCTGATTGCAGTTTAAATAGGGAATTTCAGTTTCACAGTGGGAAGTTAAATACAATTTAAATGCCCGGTTGTGGGCATTTAAGTACGGCACAGAGTTGCAATCGAAAACAAATAAACAGCTGATTTCGGATGTGCAGGCAAGCTGCGTCGACAATATTGCAATTTATAAGCGGCCAAATTAAACATACAACTGCATGGTGTAGCACATATAAATGATCCCGTAGTATTATAAATAATATAAACTGTGGATTCTTTGAAGAATATCCAATAATTCACTTCTTTCGGCCGACGAAAAATTTTTAGCTCGCGCTGCCTCCATAATTGAACAATTGAACATATGTTTTTGGCAAGTTGTGCTGTGTTCAATTGTCAAATATTCGAAGTTGCCATTCATTATTCCGTATTTAAATAAATGCACTGTGAAACTCAAGAAAAGTTAAACTAGATTTAAACTCAATTCGCCAATTAGATTTAAACATCCACTGAGAAACTGGCCCTAATAAGAGTATTATTTAAGATCGAAGAATTAAATATGCAAGAGGTGGCCAAAGGATAAAAAACAAAAGCACTTACATTAGAGTTCATATCCCTCAGCTCCAAAATGAACAGTTGTGGAAGCCCTCCGTTGAATCCGTCACTGCAGGTAATAGTTAATGACGTCATCGAAATGTTAGTTAAAGTGCAGTTATGCACTTGATCAGGTCGACCTTAAAAAATTAAAAATTGAATTAGTGCATTATGGGTAATAAGCGAGTGTGTGCTAACAAATTATGTACATAGTTAGATAACTTTTTATATTGAACAATCACTTTCTCAAGCCTAGTTCTTCGAAAAAATTTTACAGATTGTTCGGAAGATAATTAAAAGGAAAACAAAAAACCTCTAAACCAAGGGTGGCCAACCTTTTCAGCAGCCGGGCCAAATTTAAGAAATGAGATTCCTACCGGGCCGCACAACAAAATATTCTTTATTATTCAAAGCAAACAAGAAATATATTATTAGGGGTGTTCCCGATCCGGTGTAATTGGTCATGCAAAAGAGCAAATGCAAAATATTTTTCCACCTTTTGCATACACAACAACAAAACACACTCGTTTGCTTTTGCATTAAAGTCACTAGCCCAATTCACAATCTTGTGCAAATGGTCTGGGATTTTTGCAATTGACAGTTTTGTAGCAAACTTACAGTAGTTTTGACAGTAGTTTGCTACAAAACTGTCAATTGCAAAAATTCCAGACCATTTGCACAAGATTGTGAATTGGGCTACTATTTTCCTAGGTAGGTAGGTTAAGTGGTCGTCTCAAGGACATCACTTAGGCCAGAAGGCCCATTGTGTTACCACGTGGTGGTTTTTCCCCTATACCAAAATATGTATATTGCGTTTAGTGGAAAATATTTGATGCAAAATATGAGCATAGTTGCCAGCTTGAAAAGTCGCACTTATCGGTGAACTTAGCTGGCAACAACGAGTATTCACTGCGAACAGCTGATCATTTTGATTTTAATTTCACTTTTTATTTAAAAAAATGGTGTCCTAAATATTTACCCGTGCTTTCACTTGCTGCGTTTTCGAAAAGAAGTCGCAAAATTGTTGTTTTCTGCTTTTTCGTGTCATTTTATTAAACTCTCAAATAAAGCAGCCAGCTGTTTGACAAAAGCATTTGCATGGATTTCGCAATCGGTCGTTCCCGATTATAAAAATCCAAATGCTAAATTTTGCTTTTGCATTCGCTCTGGATCGGGAATACCCCTATTGTTTTTTAAAGAAAATATATCAAAAATGACAAACATATTTATTTGATTATTATTAGCCAACACAAAAATAATAATATTGTTACGTAATTCCGCTGAAGTACTCCGCTACTTCGGTTCGGATCACTGGATTGTGTAATCGTCAAGAATAATGCACAAAAAGCTCAATGCTTGTAACGGTTTTATTGATTCAAATAAACAGATTGACTATTCCAATCCTTTTGTTACAATGATTTGCACTATTTTGCAGTTGCAGTTGAATTGTCTGAATTCGGTCTGATTGCGATGCTTCGCGTTCACTCGTTCTGAATCAATGTTGCACGTTCACTTGATGCCCGGTAACTGACTGGATTTTGCACGTTCAATTATTACTCAAAGACTCATTCTAGACACTGCCGGCGGCTGCTTTTTATACCTGTTACTGTTTCTCGCCAGCTACTGTCGAATATTCTACAACTTCTCGCTCGCCCTGTTTCTTGATTGTACTAGAAAAATCCAATACAAAATATTTGTCAGAACTTCGAAACACATTCGAATCAGAGGTGCTGATATTTGCTAAAGCTTGTGTTTTGTCTATGCATGTTCAACTGTAACCATGCACAGGGTGTTCTTTTCTTTAGCTGCATCTGATTTTGTTTGTCAGAACTAAGGGCGAGTTTCACAGTGGCTATTTAAACTCTGATTGCAGTTTAAGTAGGCAATTACAGTTGGAAGTTAAATACTATTTAAATAGCCGATTGTGGATATTTAAGTACGGCACAGAGTTGAATTTATGAACAGCTGTTTTCGGATGTGCAAGCAGGCTGCGTGGTTTTCAATCAAGCAATACTTTTTTCGGAGTTGGTCTTTCTGACAGCTGTCACTTCATTTATGCTCAGTTTAGTTTGCCATTTCATAATGAATAGTTTAAATCTAGTTTAACATTTCTTGAGTTTCACAGTGCAATTATTTAAATACGGAATATTTGACATTTGAAGGTTGGCACAACTTGCCAAAAACATATGTTCAATTGTTCAATTATGGAGGCAGCGCGAACTCAAAATGTTTCGTCGGCCGAAAGAAGTGAATTATTGGATATTGTGCAAAGAATCCACAGTTTATATTATTTATGATACTACGGGATCATCTATATGTGCTATACCATGCAGTTGTATGTTTAATTTGATCGCTTACCAATTGCAATATTGTCCACGCAGCTTGCTTGCACATCCGAAATCAGCTGTTTATTTGTTTTCGATTGCAACTCTGTGCCTTACTTAAATATCCACAATCGGCTATTTAAATCTGTTGGGATTGCAGAGTCCCAGTCGGATTAAAAATATCAAAAGCTCGTAATGTGAATTTATTGAATAGAAAGAAAAACGCGTATTACCACGAGAAAGGTTGACAAGACAAGAAGTGTGAAAGAAAAAGGAAAACAGAAGAGTACAAAAATAGGGATGCAATATTGGAAGAAAACGATAATTTCTCTAACACGCCCTCTCAATAGGCAGACCCCTTCAATTGGAAAATCCAAGTCCAGTTAAGCACCTCTCATGGTTGACTCTCATTAAAGCTTTCGTCA
Source organism: Neria commutata (assembly GCA_963457695.1). Taxonomy (NCBI): domain Eukaryota; kingdom Metazoa; phylum Arthropoda; class Insecta; order Diptera; family Micropezidae; genus Neria; species Neria commutata. The sequence goes on from OY735245.1 coordinate 35,250,516, forward strand.
TCACATCCGCTATCATCTCCTGCGTCGATACATGCTTCAAAGCGAACACTCCAGCGCTGACAGATTCACGAACGAAATGATGTTTAATGTCAATATGCTTCGTACGGGCATGAAAAACGGGATCGCTTGCTATACACTGAGCTCCTCGGTTATCAATAAATATAGTTATGTCGGCAAGTTCTCGCAAGCCCAGCTCGCTCAATAGGCTTCGCAAGTAAAATGCCTCTTTTGCTGCTTCAGCTAAGCTGACGTATTCTGCTTCGGTAGAAGAAAGCGCGACGGTGCGTTGTTTTTGCGACTTCCATGTAACAGCAGCACCGCTGAGTAAAAATGCGTAGCCCGTGTAGGAACGTCTATCGATGATGCAACCGCCCCAATCAGCATCAGTGTAGCCCACTAAAGACCTTTCAGTTTTCTGGTATATTAAACCTCTATGTGCAGTGCCGGCCAGATATCTCAGCACTCTTTTAGCAGCAGACCAATGACACATAAACGGGTTATTTACAAATTGTGCTAACCGTGAAACAGTATTGGCAATGTCAGGCCTCGTTGCCACGGATAAATACATCAACCCACCGATCAATTCTCTATATGGCCGTCCTTCACATGGTCTGTCCTCTGCGTCATTAACTTTTACATTTACTTCTGCGGGTGTCACTACAGGATTGCACCCAGTCATTCCATATTGTCTCAGCAGTTCTATTATATAGCCAGTTTGTCTTAGCTCAACAACATCTTTTTTCTGGCTTATCTCTAGCCCAAGACAATTTTTTGCCTGACCCAAGTCTTTGATTTCGAACTCTTTTACTAATTGCTGCTTAATGCTTTGAATGCACTTCGTACTACGCGATGCAACCAACAAATCATCTACGTATACCAACAACAAAACAAAATCTTTGTTGAGCGTACCATAAAATAGGCATGGCTCATTCTTCGTAGGCTTCAGCCCCATCTCCACGAGCTTTACACTGAGTTTGACGTACCACTGTCGTCCAGCCTGTTTTAAACCATACAGGGCTTTATTCAATTTGCACACGCTACTACCATCACGTAGGTCATGCATCATCTCTTTGGCTCGCTCACCAATGCAGGAATTCTCGCCCTGCTTCAACACAATACGGTCTAACATTTCGTTTAACATACCTGGCACCTTCATGAGCACATCTTCATCCAATGATCCATTTAAATATGCCGTCACAAAATCGAACTGCCATATCTTGAGATCAAACTGCACTGCCAACGCTAGCATCAGTCTCAACGTCTCGTTTGATGATAGTTCACGCCATACTTTTGACTGTACCCTTTAGCTACGAGGCGAGCTTTACGGCGCTCAACTTCACCTTCCGCTCCATACTTATTCGTAAGCACGAAACGACAACCAACAACATTTTTGCTATCACCGGCCTTTACGATGGTAAATGTATCATTTTTAATGAGGCTCATAACTTCGGATTCAATCGCCTCTTTCCACTCTTCGCTTGCAGGCCCGTCTAACGCACTTCGCATGTCCACTTCGGCTACACCAGCAAAAACATCATCTTCGATTTCACTGCCCTCTGGCTCTGCAGGCCGCTCACATTCTCTCTCCGGAATGTCGAAGAGTGAACGAAACAGTTTTCGGGGACGCCCTCTTCGCCCTGTGCTTAGCTGCTTGGGCCGCCCAGAAACTCGAACTGCTGGCTCTTCTGTATTTTCGCGTACCTCCGAAACCAACTCTCTCTCGCTATTTACCTGTGCCGTAGAACGAGGAGAAAACTCAACAAACTTGCGATTGATTGCATCGCTCTGCATTTCTTCGTCTTTGTTGTGCAACAACAATTCATCAATAGAACAAGAAGCCGGTAATTGCTGCTCAGCCAAATTCAGAAATTTAATATCACGCGCACATATGAACTGATGTGCACTGGGAATCCATACTCGGTACCCCTTCCTGTCTCTTGGGTACCCTACAAATACACCTTCAATGGCCCTAGGCGCGAGCTTGTTCTTGCCAGGAACTTTATCGAGCACCATAACTTTGCAACCAAATACTTGAAAGTAATTAACCTGCGGCTTCTCGGCATGCAATTTTTCATATGGAGTTTACCATCCTAAACTGCTTGTCGGACATCTATTGCGTATGTGGCAGGCCGTCGAAATAGCTTCTGACCAAAAAGCTGCGCCCAAACCAGACTGCAACAAAAGGCATCTTGACATGTCCAATAGTGTACGATTCATCCTCTCGGCCACTCCGTTCTGCTCAGGAGTACGTGGGATGGTCAATCTCCGCGAAATGCCGTTTTCTACAAGATACTGATCAAATATATTATTGCTATACTCACGACCATTGTCAGATTGCAGACACTTTATTTTCTGCCCCGTCTGCCTCTCAACATGCTGCTGGTACAACTTAAATGCCTCAAAGACGTCAGACTTCTGCCGCAAAATGTATACTTCGCACCACCTTGTGCTGTCGTCTATGAACGTCACAAAATATTTGCAGCGACCAGTTGACTCCTCTCTGAACGGTCCAACAACATCAGAATGTACAATCTTTAACAATTCATTGCACGGTTTGTGCCCTCTCTTGAATGGTACAGCAGTCATTTTTCCTTTTAGACAAATTTCACACTTTGCTAGCTCTTCAGCATCGGCAACATCAATCGCTGGCAGCACTCCATCATGTACAGCTCTCATTAGATCGCGCGCGTTTAAATGGCCCAAGCGACAGTGCCACTTCGACAGTTCGGAGCACTTCGCTTGAACAACTGCACACTCAGTGCTCTCACGTACGTAGTACAAATCGCCTTTCCGATCTGCAATTAGCGAGGTATTGCCATTCTCATCACTAACATACGCACCGTTCTTGAAAAAGGTAACCTTATGCCTTTTGTCTGTGATTTTTGCCACTGAAATAAGGTTCGTACGCAACTCAGGAACAAATAATGTATTCTTAAATTCAATTCGTTGCTTGCCATTGTCACAAGCCACTGACAAATTTACGATGCCCTTGCCTTTGACCTCTGCGGACGCCTGACTTGCAAGGTTAAGTTTCGATTTCGACGCTTCGCAAATACTCGCAAAATCACTCGCATCACCACATAAATGAGCAGTACATCCACTGTCAAGAATCCAGGCACGCTTCACATATGTTGAATCAACCGCACACGCTTCTTCCGACTTAGCAGCATGGCACACTGCATACGAATCATCCACATTTTGACTCGCGTGCTTTGAATGATGGACATCACCTGCTTTCTTGCAAACGTTCGCCTTGTGTCCCAGCACTCCACATTTAAAACACTTAATACTGCTTCTGGATGTGCTCTTACCCTTATCTCGGATAGGTCTTCTGCGATCATGTGCACTAGTACCAGCGGCCATGGCTATAACCGCACTCCCGGACGCTTGCTTGCGTGCCTCACTTTCTTCGATGATTTTAACTTTCAGCACCTCTGCACCAGGCAGCTCGTCTCGAGATTCAATTGCACAGCGAAAATTTTCATACGACGATGGTAGGCTATACAAATTATGTTTTGTCCAGCACTATGTGCTTCTCCAAATACTGAAAGTCCAACACGATGTGCTTTTCGCAGATTTAGATTAAGCGCGATGCGCCGTGTATTTTAGTAAATTATATTTTATTATAAATCTTTTATTTTTCCAGCAACAGAGTTAAATCTTTATTATAAACTTTCTTATAAACTTTTACATTCTTTTACAGCAACAGTATTAGATATTATTATAAATTTTATGTTTTCACAGTAACAGAATTAGATCTTTATTATAACCTTTGTTTCCACGGTAACAAAATTAGACCCTGCTATGCAGGTTGACTCTCGCACTCCGACTAACTTTTGACTTTGGATAAGAAGCCCACAAGCCCGTTCGCTTGACCAGAATTTGCCAAATCAGCAGAACTTACCTTCCCACGGTTTGGCACGTTTGGCAGGCGGGAATTTGAATATTGCGGCGGGCAACCCGATGCCGCGAATTTGCAAACTTTAGATATGGCACGTAGAGTGCTGGACAACGGAAATGGACGAGACAAAATTCTACAGAAATTGTTTACATGCAACCTGTCTCTGGAACGAAAAGATGCCCTTGACAAGTGGTTGCATGTAACATGTCTGCAACGTGCCTTAACTGCTCCCCCCTTTAAGCTTCAGACGTCCCCGTCTGTCCGATTGTTCGAACTAATTTTAAGAAATCTTGCTCTTTCTGCTTCCTAATAAAGCAGACCAGGAGGAGTACTATTAGGCAGATTACTACGATTGAGGACATGGATATTGCTACGTAAAAGGTGCCCTCAACCTTAGAATGCAAATGTGAATTGTGAGAAGAAAAACGATTTTTCGAAGGTTTTGCAATTTTGTTGTATTAATTCCGAGCTTGATTTGAAATGTTATGAGGAAGGTGCCCCTTGGAAGCAATTTTATGCGCTGAAACCGTGTTACAAGAAGCTGAGTTGTTGTTCAACATTTAAAACAATTTTGATGTAAGCTGTTGAGCAGCTTGCAGAACGGGGTTGTGGCTTTCTTTTACATTTTTTGAACAAGACAAATTTTTTGTTTTTCTCTTTTTCCTTAAATTTGTTTAGATATTACTCTACGTTTTCATAAAAGTATATTGCTTTTCAGCTAGAGCTATGCTCTCTTTGATTTCATTTTACATTCATTATTCTTTCTTCTGGATATTTTTCCCTTTTATCTTAAACTATGCTTATATTTTTATTTATTTATTTATTTTTTCTCTTTTTTTGTATTTTATTTATAAAAGCATAGAAAAGCAACTATGCCCTTTTTTTGCTCTTTTTTTTTTTATTTTTTCCTCTTTTTTTGGTATTTTTATTCACATAGCTTGCATACTGTGCTTTCTTATGATTATAAAACTCACGTTACAGCGCCGCCGACTCGTGGATAGGGCGGAGAATTATGCCCCCATTAGTGACGACGTCGGCAATCCTGCCATTGTCGTCCTCCCCTCGAATTACCTTGACGACCCGCCTGGTCATACATTGCTGTGGTGGAGCGTTGTCTTCGTGGACGATGACGAATTCCCATACGGCGAGGTTCGGCTGCCCCTGCAGTTTTAGAAAGTAGTCTCTCGACCACGCGTGCCAGAACTGCTGCTTGGGATAGCAGACAAATTGCCATCTCTTTAAGCAGGCCATCTGCGTTGGTGGCACCTTCTCTGGCGGAGGTGCCCGTAGAGGGGCCCCAGTTAGTAGGTGGCCTGGCGTTAGTGTTTCTCCGTCGTTGGGGTCTTGCCTTTTTCGTGCGATGAGCCTGGAGTTGAATACGGCTTCGACCTCGCTCTCGATGTAACGTTGCATATCGCATAGCCTCCGCATTGCGCCGGCGAAGTTCGTGGCGTTGTTGCTGTAAAGCTTCTGTGGCATCCCTCGGCGTCCACTGAACCTGGGTTTTACCCGATGTGTCGCTGGAGCTCGCTGACATTGACAGCGGCAGGCGAAGGCAGCAGCAGATGTTGTTTTTGTTAAAGTTGTTTTTTTGTTAAAGTTGCTTTTTCGTTAAAGTTGTTTTTTTGTTAGAGTTATTTTTTGTTAGAGTTGCTTTTTGTTAAAGTTATTTTTGTTAAAATTGCTTTTTGTTAAAGTTGCTTTTTGTTAAAGTTGTTTTAGTTAAAGTTGCTTTTGTTAAAGTTGATTTTTCTTATATGAAATATTTCTTTGTTTGCTTTGCTATGCAAAGTGTTTCAATGCGGCGCAGGGGGGGCAGGTAGCTGAGGCGCAAACGAATTGCGTAGTAACTTATTTTTCGTAGTGATTTTAAATTTCGACCTTTAATACGCCACTTATCTTATGTAGTTCAATTCTGCACTTTTATAGTTTTGCGAGAAAACAGTTATAATAACTTGTTTCGCTGTTTTGTCTTTGAATTTGTAACAAGTTGTAGAATTGTTTTTTTTCACTTTCTAGTCACCAGTTTTTCTTATTCACCGGTTGTAAACTTGTTTTTTAACTTTTGAGTTTTTTCTAATCACCAGTTGTAAGATTGTTTTTTAACTTTTTGAGTTTTTTCACCAGTTGTAAAATTGTTTTTAACTTTTTGGGTTTTTTCTAATCACCAGTTGTAAGATTGTTTTTTAACTTTTTGAGTTTTTTCACCAGTTGTAAAATTGTTTTTAACTTTTTGGGTTTTTTCTAATCACCAGTTGTAAGATTGTTTTTTAACTTTTTGAGTTTTTTCACCAGTTGTAAAATTGTTTTTAACTTTTTGGGTTCTTTCTAAGCCAATTGGGCGCCAATTATGTTTTGTCCAGCACTATGTGCTTCTCCAAATACTGAAAGTCCAACACGATGTGCTTTTCGCAGATTTAGATTAAGCGCGATGCGCCGTGTATTTTAGTAAATTATATTTTATTATAAATCTTTTATTTTTCCAGCAACAGAGTTAAATCTTTATTATAAACTTTCTTATAAACTTTTACATTCTTTTACAGCAACAGTATCAGATATTATAAATTTTATGTTTTCACAGTAACAGAATTAGATCTTTATTATAACCTTTGTTTCCACGGTAACAAAATTAGACCCTGCTATGCAGGTTGACTCTCGCACTCCGACTAACTTTTGACTTTGGATAAGAAGCCCACAAGCCCGTTCGCTTGACCAGAATTTGCCAAATCAGCAGAACTTACCTTCCCACGGTTTGGCACGTTTGGCAGGCGGGAATTTGAATATTGCGGCGGGCAACCCGATGCCGCGAATTTGCAAACTTTAGATATGGCACGTAGAGTGCTGGACAACGGAAATGGACGAGACAAAATTCTACAGAAATTGTTTACATGCAACCTGTCTCTGGAACGAAAAGATGCCCTTGACAAGTGGTTGCATGTAACATGTCTGCAACGTGCCTTAACTGCTCCCCCCTTTAAGCTTCAGACGTCCCCGTCTGTCCGATTGTTCGAACTAATTTTAAGAAATCTTGCTCTTTCTGCTTCCTAATAAAGCAGACCAGGAGGAGTACTATTAGGCAGATTACTACGATTGAGGACATGGATATTGCTACGTAAAAGGTGCCCTCAACCTTAGAATGCAAATGTGAATTGTGAGAAGAAAAACGATTTTTCGAAGGTTTTGCAATTTTGTTGTATTAATTCCGAGCTTGATTTGAAATGTTATGAGGAAGGTGCCCCTTGGAAGCAATTTTATGCGCTGAAACCGTGTTACAAGAAGCTGAGTTGTTGTTCAACATTTAAAACAATTTTGATGTAAGCTGTTGAGCAGCTTGCAGAACGGGGTTGTGGCTTTCTTTTACATTTTTTGAACAAGACAAATTTTTTGTTTTTCTCTTTTTCCTTAAATTTGTTTGGATATTACTCTACGTTTTCATAAAAGTATATTGCTTTTCAGCTAGAGCTATGCTCTCTTTGATTTCATTTTACATTCATTATTCTTTCTTCTGGATATTTTTCCCTTTTATCTTAAACTATGCTTATATTTTTATTTATTTATTTATTTTTTCTCTTTTTTTGTATTTTATTTATAAAAGCATAGAAAAGCAACTATGCCCTTTTTTTGCTCTTTTTTTTTTTATTTTTTCCTCTTTTTTTGGTATTTTTATTCACATAGCTTGCATACTGTGCTTTCTTATGATTATAAAACTCACGTTACAGCGCCGCCGACTCGTGGATAGGGCGGAGAATTATGCCCCCATTAGTGACGACGTCGGCAATCCTGCCATTGTCGTCCTCCCCTCGAATTACCTTGACGACCCGCCTGGTCATACATTGCTGTGGTGGAGCGTTGTCTTCGTGGACGACGACGAATTCCCATACGGCGAGGTTCGGCTGCCCCTGCAGTTTTAGAAAGTAGTCTCTCGACCACGCGTGCCAGAACTGCTGCTTGGGATAGCAGACAAATTGCCATCTCTTTAAGCAGGCCATCTGCGTTGGTGGCACCTTCTCTGGCGGAGGTGCCCGTAGAGGGGCCCCAGTTAGTAGGTGGCCTGGCGTTAGTGTTTCTCCGTCGTTGGGGTCTTGCCTTTTTCGTGCGATGAGCCTGGAGTTGAATACGGCTTCGACCTCGCTCTCGATGTAACGTTGCATATCGCATAGCCTCCGCATTGCGCCGGCGAAGTTCGTGGCGTTGTTGCTGTAAAGCTTCTGTGGCATCCCTCGGCGTCCACTGAACCTGGGTTTTACCCGATGTGTCGCTGGAGCTCGCTGACATTGACAGCGGCAGGCGAAGGCAGCAGCAGATGTTGTTTTTGTTAAAGTTGTTTTTTTGTTAAAGTTGCTTTTTCGTTAAAGTTGTTTTTTTGTTAGAGTTATTTTTTGTTAGAGTTGCTTTTTGTTAAAGTTATTTTTGTTAAAATTGCTTTTTGTTAAAGTTGCTTTTTGTTAAAGTTGTTTTAGTTAAAGTTGCTTTTGTTAAAGTTGATTTTTCTTATATGAAATATTTCTTTGTTTGCTTTGCTATGCAAAGTGTTTCAATGCGGCGCAGGGGGGGCAGGTAGCTGAGGCGCAAACGAATTGCGTAGTAACTTATTTTTCGTAGTGATTTTAAATTTCGACCTTTAATACGCCACTTATCTTATGTAGTTCAATTCTGCACTTTTATAGTTTTGCGAGAAAACAGTTATAATAACTTGTTTCGCTGTTTTGTCTTTGAATTTGTAACAAGTTGTAGAATTGTTTTTTTTCACTTTCTAGTCACCAGTTTTTCTTATTCACCGGTTGTAAACTTGTTTTTTAACTTTTGAGTTTTTTCTAATCACCAGTTGTAAGATTGTTTTTTAACTTTTTGAGTTTTTTCACCAGTTGTAAAATTGTTTTTAACTTTTTGGGTTTTTTCTAATCACCAGTTGTAAGATTGTTTTTTAACTTTTTGAGTTTTTTCACCAGTTGTAAAATTGTTTTTAACTTTTTGGGTTTTTTCTAATCACCAGTTGTAAGATTGTTTTTTAACTTTTTGAGTTTTTTCACCAGTTGTAAAATTGTTTTTAACTTTTTGGGTTCTTTCTAAGCCAATTGGGCGCCAATTATGTTTTGTCCAGCACTATGTGCTTCTCCAAATACTGAAAGTCCAACACGATGTGCTTTTCGCAGATTTAGATTAAGCGCGATGCGCCGTGTATTTTAGTAAATTATATTTTATTATAAATCTTTTATTTTTCCAGCAACAGAGTTAAATCTTTATTATAAACTTTCTTATAAACTTTTACATTCTTTTACAGCAACAGTATCAGATATTATAAATTTTATGTTTTCACAGTAACAGAATTAGATCTTTATTATAACCTTTGTTTCCACGGTAACAAAATTAGACCCTGCTATGCAGGTTGACTCTCGCACTCCGACTAACTTTTGACTTTGGATAAGAAGCCCACAAGCCCGTTCGCTTGACCAGAATTTGCCAAATCAGCAGAACTTACCTTCCCACGGTTTGGCACGTTTGGCAGGCGGGAATTTGAATATTGCGGCGGGCAACCCGATGCCGCGAATTTGCAAACTTTAGATATGGCACGTAGAGTGCTGGACAACGGAAATGGACGAGACAAAATTCTACAGAAATTGTTTACATGCAACCTGTCTCTGGAACGAAAAGATGCCCTTGACAAGTGGTTGCATGTAACATGTCTGCAACGTGCCTTAACTTACAGTAACATGATAGATAACAGATCTCCATTTATCTGTACTCTCATGCTCTCCAGCTTATCCACAGCGTCGAAAAACTTCGCAATATGCTCCTTCACATCGCCTCCTTCATCCAATCTCTGCAGCGTCAGCTGCTTAAGGAGCGTCGCTTTACGCGCAGGGCCTTTAGACGCATATACAGACTGTAATTTAAGCCACACTTCGGGCGGATTCTCACACCCACGAATCTGTTTCAGCTCCGACGGTTGAATGGAAAGGATAAGGTCGGCTTTGGCCTTCTTGTCCATCTTCAGCCAAGCGCTCTTCGCAGCCGCATCTCCATCCACTGGCATTGAACACGAACCATTAACATATTCCCACAGATCATTTTTTACGAGTAGCGCCTCCACTTGCATGCTCCAGGTATCAAAGTTCTCCCTGGACAGCAACTCGATCCGCGTAGAGCTGGACGCAGACGACATAATTGGAATAAATTCACGACCCGTACTACCACTTGAAATAAGCTTTTCGATACTTATTAAATCTTTAACTTCGGCGGTCGGTAACTCCAATTCAATATCACTCATAATTTTAACAATATTTAAACAAACTTATTCTTGGCATCTGGGCCCATAACCTGTTGGGATTGCAGAGTCCCAGTCGGATTAAAAATATCAAAAGCTCGTAATGTGAATTTATTGAATAGAAAGAAAAACGCGTTATACCACGAGAAAGGTTGACAAGACAAGAAGTGTGAAAGAAAAAGGAAAACAGAAGAGTACAAAAATAGGGATGCCATATTGGAAGAAAACGATAATTTCTCTAACAAAATCGTATTTAACTTCCAACTGTGAAACTGAAATTTCCTATTTAAACTGCAATCAGAGTTTAAATATCCACTGTGAAACTGGCCCTTACTTCTGAACAACGTTTGCAAATCGTGCAAATTTATTACCAAAATAATGGTTCGGTTCGCGCGACACATTTCGACAATTAATGACATTTTCGTGCCTGAATTGGAGGATGTTGATATGGACGACCTTTGGTTCCAACCAGACGGCGCTACATGCCATACAGCCAACGAAACAATCAATTTATTGAAGGAAACTTTTGGTGAGCGCAATATCTCGCGTCATAGGCCTGTGGCGTGGCCTCCAATATCGGGCGATTTAACACCGCTGGACTATTTTTTGTGGGGTTATGTGAAGTCGCTTGTCTACGCAGATAAGCCCAAGACGATTGACGCCTTGGAAGAGAATATTCGGCGCGTTCTTGCTGACATACGACCCCAATTGCTGCAAAAAGTGGTCGAAAATTGCGTCTCTCGGCTGGAATTTATTCGACCACTTGCCCGAAATCATTTTTAAAACATAATGGCATTTTTAAAACATATTATCTTTATAATAAAGCTAAAATCTTGGCCGTAACATTAAATTATATGCGTTTTATTTCTTCTTGAAAACCGCACGTCTAAAAAAAAAACACCCTTCATAAACTATGTATACTTTGCATAATATCCAACAATTCACTTCTTTCGGCCGACGAAAAATTTTTAGTTCGCGCTGCCTCCATAATTGAACAATTGAACATATGTTTCTGGCAAGTTGTGCCAACTTTCAAATGTCAAATATTCCGTATTTAAATAAATGCACTGTGAAACCGGAAAGTTATACTAGATTAATATGCTAATTTTATAAATCCCAACACCTCACTTCACCCTGCGTTCAAGAATTTGGTATTGTGTAAAATGAATCACCTCACTCAGTGACTGCGCGCTCTGTCTTACGTAGTTTAGTATGAAAACCGGAATCGTATAAAACGCAACGCTGCGCTTTTACTCACATGAACTGGCAAATCGTTCACTTGGGTTTGAGCTCGCGTTCGGTTTTGTAAACGCAAATTTTTTGGTAATTTCGAAGGAAAATTGATTTGTGGTAATCTGTAGAAGCAAATAATAAGTATTGTAATAGTTTTTAAAGACAAATACATACTAAAGAAAAAAGGAAAAAAAGAGGAAAATACTAGCACTGCGGTTGAGGATAGAAATTGCAAGAAAAAAAAAAAAGAAAAGTACCGCGGTTGAGGATCGAACTCACAACCTGTTGCGTGCTAGTCAAACGCTTTAACCACTAGGCTATGGAAGGTATGCAATGGAAGCTGCAAATTTTGTGTTTTGTATTTGGCTGGTAAATTTAAAACAATAGAACTGTTTCGTAAGAATGTGACAGCTCATATGATGCCGTAAGACGACGAACGCAATTACGCACTGATTTATAAATTGCCATTTTTTATCCCGGCGTTGGCTTCGTGTTCGCGTTGCGTTCGATCACGGGGATTTATACGGTAAGGCCGTTATTATGCTTCATTCGACTAAAATCTGTTTACACGTGCAAGCGTTTCCAAATAGCGAAATCATCGATGGAGCTCAATAGGGAATATTGACAATCTTTAAACGTAATTATGTATTTCGGAAATGACTTAACCAATCTTCGATCTGATAATCTTTTATAAATGTACTCCTCGAGATCTTCAAATTGATACATATATAATTTATTATTCAGCTCTCTCTAGATCGTCTGAACTAAGCGCCGGTCTTCAAATAAATAATAGATTATACATTTTATTTTCCACTATAATAAACCAATTCACAATCTTGTGCAAATGGTCTTGTATTTTTACAATTGCAAACTTTTGAGTATATTTTACTCTATACACCTAATTCTGTTTTTACACGGTAATTGGTTCCAGGAAAATCCGTGTAAAAGAAAACCGTGTAAAAAAAGACATTGATCGTATGCAAAATAGGTGATTGGTTCCTTATCTCTAAAACCTTTGAAATTAGTGAAAAACAAGGATTTTTTAACAAAACTATTCAGGTTTATTTTATTAAATCACATATATAATGTGTTTTTACACAAGCATAGTTATTAAAGAAGAAAAAGATATGCACTCTAAGATTAAAAGTAATGTAAAAAAAAATGTATGACAAGTTCAGGAACTAAAAACAATTATGTATAACAGCTATGTTGTTAACAAAAATAATAGGTTATTAAATTTTTAAGGTAAAAAAAATTAAATGGTAATCATAAATACAGGAACATAAATTTAATTGTTGTCATCATCAGTTACTCGCATTCGCTTGCCTCGAATGCGTATAGAATCACTATCATCGCTGGAATAATTTTGAACTGGACTTTCTCTTGCTCGTTCGGAATCTACATTTTTAACAGTGAACTCTGTTATGAGCCGTTGTTCGCCAATTTTTTCTACCTCTTTGTATAATTCTTTGTAACGAGCCATACAAGAATTCAGCTCACGTTGGAATTTTGCAGCTCTTTCGACATTGGGATCGTTTGTGACAAAATGGTATCCTAATTTGTTTGCAAGTTGAAGTCCTTCTTGGATTAAATTTGCAGTAAGTTTAACAGGTTCGATTGTATGCACTAAAAGGGAATTCCCCTAAATTTGTGCTATTTACAATTGCTCTGACCAGTAAATTTGCTTGTATCCACAAAAAGGGAATTCCCCTAAATTTGTGATATGAACATATTTCACAAAAATTAAATTTAACCAAAAAAAATTTAAGCCCAAAAGATTTTGAATCGTGCTAAATGGAATAAAATCGTGTAAAAAAATTTAAAATTTGTTTATTTTCAAATCGTGTAGAAAAAGACCGTGTAAAAACAGAATTAGGTGTACTTACAAAATATACAGATACTGTTCATGCCAAGCTCCTCTGCACAGCACCCTTTCCCGAGGGCAGTGAGCAACCCAGGCTAGGATGACAGCCTTTTTAACAGGCCTAACTGTCAACTGGCTTGGGGCATTGATGCAAGCTGAAAGCTATGACTTTGGCTTTTGATTTTGCCACTGATACTGTGCAAAGTGACCCCGAAGCCAGAATACACCCCAGTTCAAACCCGAATACTAGTGTAAGTTAGGAAGAAAAGAAATCCCCGAAAAATAAATATTTAATTAATATTAAACCTACCCACATTGTGTTGCCTTTTTTCCCTTGGAAAAACCCCCCGCCTGAAACTATCTCCGCTTCCCAACGACTCCAAGTCCTGACCGGCCCCGGCAAACATAACCTGCGTGGTCACCCCGGACCACCCCAAAGGGTTTCTGCAAAATCATTTGGTCCTTCGAGCCGGATCAGGCTCTGGAGTGAGGTCGCAGCGGACCCCCCGACGCTTTTCACGGTTTCACACTAATTTCTGCTTTTTCTTTTCTTTTTATTTCATTGCACACACGCACTTGCACAAACGTTACCTGCCGGAGCGCCACAATTCGTGCCAGCAATCTACATACGTTTTGCAAGCAAACTTTGTGCCAGCACATTGCAACCACAGCTCATCCTGTGTGCAACAATTTAGCAATTTACCTGCAAAATTTATGCGTTGTGTATCAAACTACCGCAGCAGTAGGTTCTTCGTTGCCAGTGACCAACTCTATTTTGCGTGCCACCAACAGAAGAACAAGTGTCATCATCGCTCCGGGCGCTAGCTACACCGTTGGAAATTGTGCCCCAAAGAAAAGGAACTCTAGTTCGCGTGCTACCGAAATTTCTGCGCTTAAATCTAAAGCTTTGTTTGCTGATCAACGCCTACTCGTATGAGTCCATCGGCTACAAAAAGATCTGTCACGCTGACACACGTTCAAGCAGACAAGCTGCAACAAGCCACACGCAGCACCACATTTCCGCCACCCGCTTGCACAGCAATGACCACAGCTTACTACTCAACTGGTATTGTAGTCCGCTAACCACATCAGGGACAGTAGCTTTCCCAATCTGCGAACTCCGGCACGGCACAACCTAACCTCAACACGTAACCCGAATCTTCGATCAATTAGCCGGCTTTTTTAATACAAGCGCATCACTTGGTGAGTTGCATTTTCGTTTGTATTTCGGTGCGGCACACTTATTTTCATTATTTATAAATTTACGTTTAAATACAAGACATTTTATAATAAAATAAAAAAACAACGAAATTTCACACTTGCGTCGGATGCCATTCTCTGTGCAGTTATCGCCCTTTTTGTTTTGATCTGCTATTCGTTCAATTTGAAGCTAGTGCTGGTATCTTCTTCCCACATTAGAGGTGGGGGAATTGTTGCGTTGCCACCGCGGTGAATTTAATACATTACAAGTTTCCCGTATTTGTAATTTATAGCTTTGATAAACATCACAAGAAAATTAAATCGAACAAAAATCGGAAATTTTCAAGCGCGGTCAAGATAACGCAGCACTTGCTTTAACGTGAAACAGCACAAAATTGGTCAATATATATATAACGAAGTTGGACATTCCCCACGTTTATAGAATAAACCCGAGATTTATATCGTGGCATTATTTGAAAATAATTTAAATTCCTAATTTTTCTATTATTTCAACAATTGATACTTCCCGTTCCTCGAACATTACTACTCGGTTCGGTGGAAATTTTGGTTGGAACCGAAAGGAAAAACAGTGCGTTTTCCATAAATTTCATTAGGCAGTTTGAAATTCCCGAATACTCGTTTACGGCCGGTGGAAAATATTAGTACACAAGGAATATTTGTAAAATTCTTCTCTAGTGTTGCGGTTTAAATTTTTCGACTTTTTGATTTTTCGACTTTTGGCTTTTCCTTATATTTCTTTGCGTTGCGAATAAGCCAAGACTTTTCAAGTAAATTACTAAAGTAAATAATTTTTTAAATTTCGGTTGAAATATATAAATTTTTGTAAAACATTTCTGCGATATTTTCCACTTCTTAGTCGTGCTCGTATATTGAAAAAATGTCTGCGTTGACCCGATTTGTGCGCTTGACCGACGAACTGCTGGAGTTCGAAGCAAGCTTTAGCCAAACACAGAGCATCCACACGTTGCACTCTCTTGAAGTACAGAAGGAAGAGGTGAGAGCCCTCTGGAGCAAAGTTCGGGCTTCTTATGATGAATACCTGGACTCGTTGCCAACCTCTGTGCCCGACGATCAACTCAGTGTTGACGTCATAAAAGATAAATATCGGTCGTGCTACAATGCCTATGTTTTGTGCGCAGCACAAATGGCAGAATTTGCGCAATCTTTTGCGCCCCCGTCACCGGCTAGCTCCACGATGGTGCAGCCAAATTCCCCCGAACCTACACCCGCCTTAAATTTTAGTATCAGCCTACCGCCATGCGATACGGAGATATTTTACGGGGATTATTTATCTTGGCCCACTTTTCTCGATCTTTTTACGGCCATTTATGCCAAAAATCCTCGGCTCTCGCAAGTGGAAAAGCTTTTCCACTTGAATCAGAAAACCCGGGGCGAGGCGCGCGATATTGTTAAAAAATGCCCGCTCACGAATGACGGTTTCGATATCGCATGGAGGGGATTGGTAGAACGGTACGAAAATAAGCGAATGCTGATTCACAGCCAGCTTAAAATTTTGTTTAATTTGCCAACCGTCGGCACCGAATCTGGCAGAGCACTGAAGTCGCTACAACGCGACATAAATAATTGTATTGATAGCCTGGAATTATATGGGGTAGAGGTCGGATCGTGGGACCCCATATTCACATATTTGTGTTCGATGCGTTTGCCCGAAAAAACGTTGTCGCTATGGGAACATAGATGACCAGACGACGATTCCAAAGTGGAAGGATTTTGATAAATTCTTAACACACCGCTTTCAAACTTTGGAGACAGTCGCTGATTTTCGCGCGACGCCCTTGGCTAGAGAGCCGGCCCGACCTTCGAGGTATGTCCAACCGAATGAACCCTCGACGCGAAGAATGAGATCTCACCATGCTAATGTCTCCCAAATTACGTGCCGGCTCTGCTCCTCCAATGAGTATGTATTAAAAACGTGCCCAAAGTTTCTGACCATGCCCGTCGACAATCGGTTGTCGGCAGTGAGGCGGCTGCGACTTTGCATCAACTGCCTTGCTCATTCACATGAGTTTAGGAGTTGCAGTAGTCCATTCAATTGCCCGAAATGCAAGGTGCGACATCATTCGCTCTTGAACGATGAGAATCCGTCTCAGCGAAATCACGACTCCAGAGATTCATCAGACCCTGCTAATGTACCCTCTTCGTCCGGACAGGGAACACACTGCCGGGGTCGTCAAGATCCAATGGGACCTTTGGTGCAACCGCCAAGGGAAAATGATGAAGCATGCGTTCCGACTGGCCGCGAGAGTATACTTCTCGGTACCGTTATGGTCACGCTCCACCATAATGGCCAGTTCTTCCCCGCTCGAGCGCTCGCCGATCCAGGTTCGGAAAGCACCTTTATCTCCGAAAAGCTGCTATCGAGACTGCGGCTCCCGCATGATCGGCTTAATGCGCAAGTCTTAGGCCTGAACAATGTCCTCTCCGCGACCGCCCAGAAGACTTCCCGCATTATACTGAGCTCACCCCGTGATTCCTCTCAAAGAGTTGAAGCAAGAGCCTTTGTGCTCCCCCGTGTGGCTGGAAATTTACCGACAAGGCCGGTAAATTGCGACTCAATCTGCGCAATCCCCGATCTTCCCCTAGCGGATCCTAATTTTTACAGGAGTGACCGGGTAGATGTTCTGATTGGCGGAGACATTTACCCAAAAATCATGCTGGGCGGAATTCAACGAAAGTTCTTGGGCTCACTGGTAGCCCAAGAAACTGTGTTTGGATGGATCTTGACAGGACCCCTGCCAGCAGAACCAAAGCCAGCCTCGACACCCGTCTCCGCTTTCTTCAGTGAGATCTCCGTGGACCAAAAGCCGACACAGTCTAAGGAGGTAGAAGAGAGTCCCCGAAACTCGGCGCTAACAGTGGATAAAAATTGTTCCGAGTCGCCTCCAAACTCATCGCGGGATTACTATTCGACCCGGCTTGAAACTTGTCAATCTTCGGAATGCCCAGATAGACCCGGAACACTCCCCCCTCTATCTCTTCCCTTTCAGAAAACTACGGACAAACAGTTAAGTGCGGTTCAAAACCATCGCGCTCTAGCGCAACAGCGATATAGCCGTCTCGGATTGTGCCGTGTATGCCCCCGACGGTATCCGTTGCGGTACTGCGTTGCCTTCCGCAACATGCAGTCTGAAGAGCGCATGCGGTCTGTGCTTATAAACCGCTACTGTACGAACTGCTTGTCGCCGTCCCACCGCTCCCAAGAATGCAACAGTAAGTTCAGCTGCAAATTTTGCGGCCTCCCGCACCACAGCTTGCTTCACGATCCACGGCGGGGACAGCGTGGTTCGCTCAGAGCGGACGTTCGAGGAGGACCAGTACGGAGCGGGACCCGGTCCGTCCCGCTCTGCTGAGGAATCCTTGAATGAAGTGGAGGAGGGCTCGCCTGTAGCGCGACCCCGCTCATTTCGCCCACGCGAGACCCCTCCGAGCACAGAGGCGATCAGCCTAGCTGCAGCGCGATCACCATCGTATCGCCCAGATGCGGGATCCCAAAATCGGCATACTGACGGCGGGCCCCAACGTCTAATTTGCGGGCAGCCGATCAACCGTCAGATCCGTCCGCCTCTGCATTCTAACCGCTCGCCACGGACCCGGCGGCTATCGCAAAGTCGACATACAGACGGCGGGCCCCAACGTCTAGTTCACGAGCAGCCGATTAACCGTCAGTTTCGTCCGCCTTTGCATTCTGACCGCTCGCCACGGACCCGGCGTCTATCAAAGAGAAAACGCAAGGCCCAGCACCGCCGAAATGCGCAAGACGCTCATGCGCTGCCATCTACGATCCGGGGTCGGCGGCAAAGTAACATCGGTGACCATTCCGAACCCGTGCAGCCACGCGACTCACGCCGTCACATCATGTCCCCCGACGCCGGACCCGCTTCTACTGTCGACCGCCGATGGTTATAAGCCCAGGCGTCCCGTGCTCTACATTGGTGGGACCAGGCTTCGAGCCTAGGCGTGCCCACCACTGTGTTTAGAGCTGAGCGTGGGCGCCTTGTATAGGGCCCCGCTTACCCCGCAGAAACATACTATATTTAAGTTGATTTGTATATTTAAACTTTATTCTCTTTTTTGAAATTAAACCCCGCACCGAATGCAAACAGAAATGCAACTCTTTCCATATACGTATCCTTATATAAGTAGCATTTAAAAATTTTTAAGGTAAATGTTGCAGTGGCGCTGCAAGGGGGCGGCAATGTTCATGCCAAGCTCCTGTGCACAGCACCCTTTCCCGAGGGCAGTTTGGCTTGGGGCATTAATGCAAGCTGAAAGCTATGACTTTGGCTTTTGACTTTGCCACTGATACTGTGCAAAGTGACCCCGAAGCCAGAATACATCCCAGTTCAAACCCGAATACTAGTGTAAGTTAAGAAGAAAAGAAAACCCCGAAAAATAAATATTTAATTAATATTGAACCTACCCACATTGTGTTGCCTTTATTCCCTTGGAAAAACCCTCCGCCTGAAACTATCTCCGCTTCCCAACGACTCCAAGTCCTGACCGGCCCCGGCAAACATAACCTGCGTGGTCACCCCGGACCACCGCAAAGGGTTTTTGTAAAAACAGATACAATTGCAAAACCTTGCAAAAATACAACACTTAAAACCCGTAGTATATTTACTATGCGAATGCAATACTAAGCAAATGGCTCTCGGCGAGAGAGAGAGAAAGAAGAAGTGCGAACGGAAATGTTTTAAGTTTGATTAAAATAGGAAAAATAAAGCATGAGAAAGAGATTACATTGCAGCTTCTTCTATTAAAGAGTCCACTTATTGTTTTTATAAAGTTGTTATTAACTTCACTTCAGGTTTGTTAGTTTATTTGTAGTTAAATCTTGTAATCAATTTTTCACCCACTTCCGGACTACTTAGATATCTGAAACTTTGCATACATGCGTAAACAGGCGCACGATACATGACTAAATAATCAAAAATATTTAAATTAGTTTAAACAAATCAGAGTACAGACAGAAGAAGAAGCACGTAGGGATAGACGGGCCAGGAACTGTTTAATTTTATATAATTTTGCCGTATTTATAGAATACGAAATGTGTAATGACCTAGATTTATGCCTGATTTAGGCCCGTACAAAAAATATTATATAGATACTAGCTGTCCCGGCAAACGTTGTTCTGCCTAAAATAATTATTTTATTCTAAGATTTGTTTTGAAAGTATATCAATTATGGTAGGAATTTTCTTTAAAATATGAAAATTTTGCACAGGAAGAATAAGTTTTCGTGAATATTTCCACTTCGACAACAGCTATCGGGTTCAAATTTTGTCAACGACTTTCTGTCAACTTTAGTATTATATGGTGTGAATTTGAGCTAAATCGGTCCATAAATAAGAATTTTCGAAAAAACGCCACCGTGGCAACACTTAGGATGTTCTAACATGAAAACAAACCATTCAGAGCACCACACGAACATATGTTGTGAGTATAAGGTCGATCGCTTCTGTGGTTCAGCCGTGATGCTGCGACATACATACGCACAAACGTTTTTATATATTAAGATGAAAATGAAAATTATGTACAGGAAGAATACGTTTTCGTGAATATTTCCACTTAGACAGCAGCTATCGGGTTCAAATTTTGCCGACCACTTTCTGTCAACGTTAGTAGTATATGGTGTGAATTTTACCCAAATCGGTCCATAAATAAGAATTTTCGAAAAAACGCCACCGTGGCAACACTTAGGAAGGTCTAACATGAAAACAAACCATTCAGAGCACCACACGAACATATGTTGTGAGTATAAGGTCGATCGCTTCTGTGTTTCAGCCGTGATGCTGCGACATACATACGCACAAACGTTTTTATATATTAAGATGAAAATGAAAATTATGTACAGGAAGAATACGTTTTCGTGAATATTTCCACTTCGACAACAGCTATCGGGTTCAAATTTTGTCAACGACTTTATATATTAAGATGAAAATGAAAATTTTGCACAGGAAGAATAAGTTTTCGTGAATATTTCCACTTCGACAACAGCTATCGGGTTCAAATTTTGTCAACGACTTTCTGTCAACTTTAGTATTATATGGTGTGAATTTGAGCTAAATCGGTCCATAAATAAGAATTTTCGAAAAAACGCCACCGTGGCAACACTTAGGATGTTCTAACATGAAAACAAACCATTCAGAGCACCACACGAACATATGTTGTGAGTATAAGGTCGATCGCTTCTGTGGTTCAGCCGTGATGCTGCGACATACATACGCACAAACGTTTTTATATATTAAGATGAAAATGAAAATTATGTACAGGAAGAATACGTTTTCGTGAATATTTCCACTTAGACAGCAGCTATCGGGTTCAAATTTTGCCGACCACTTTCTGTCAACGTTAGTAGTATATGGTGTGAATTTTACCCAAATCGGTCCATAAATAAGAATTTTCGAAAAAACGCCACCGTGGCAACACTTAGGAAGGTCTAACATGAAAACAAACCATTCAGAGCACCACACGAACATATGTTGTGAGTATAAGGTCGATCGCTTCTGTGGTTCAGCCGTGATGCTGCGACATACATACGCACAAACGTTTTTATATATTAAGATGAAAATGAAAATTATGTACAGGAAGAATACGTTTTCGTGAATATTTCCACTTCGACAACAGCTATCGGGTTCAAATTTTGTCAACGACTTTATATATTAAGATGAAAATGAAAATTTTGCACAGGAAGAATAAGTTTTCGTGAATATTTCCACTTCGACAACAGCTATCGGGTTCAAATTTTGTCAACGACTTTCTGTCAACTTTAGTATTATATGGTGTGAATTTGAGCTAAATCGGTCCATAAATAAGAATTTTCGAAAAAACGCCACCGTGGCAACACTTAGGATGTTCTAACATGAAAACAAACCATTCAGAGCACCACACGAACATATGTTGTGAGTATAAGGTCGATCGCTTCTGTGGTTCAGCCGTGATGCTGCGACATACATACGCACAAACGTTTTTATATATTAAGATGAAAATGAAAATTATGTACAGGAAGAATACGTTTTCGTGAATATTTCCACTTAGACAGCAGCTATCGGGTTCAAATTTTGCCGACCACTTTCTGTCAACGTTAGTAGTATATGGTGTGAATTTGACCCAAATCGGTCCATAAATAAGAATTTTCGAAAAAACGCCACCGTGGCAACACTTAGGAAGGTCTAACATGAAAACAAACCATTCAGAGCACCACACGAACATATGTTGTGAGTATAAGGTCGATCGCTTCTGTGGTTCAGCCGTGATGCTGCGACTTACATACGCACAAACGTTTTTATATATTAAGATGAAAATGAAAATTATGTACAGGAAGAATACGTTTTCGTGAATATTTCCACTTCGACAACAGCTATCGGGTTCAAATTTTGTCAACGACTTTATATATTAAGATGAAAATGAAAATTATGTACAGGAAGAATACGTTTTCGTGAATATTTCCACTTCGACAACAGCTATCGGGTTAAAATTTTGTCAACGACTTTCTGTCAACTTTAGTATTATATGGTGTGAATTTGAGCTAAATCGGTCCATAAATAAGAATTTTCGAAAAAACGCCACCGTGGCAACACTTAGGATGTTCTAACATGAAAACAAACCATTCAGAGCACCTCACGAACATATGTTGTGAGTATAAGGTCGATCGCTTCTGTGGTTCAGCCGTGATGCTGAGACATACATACGCACAAACGTTTTTATATATTAAGATGAAAATGAAAATTATGTACAGGAAGAATACGTTTTCGTGAATATTTCCACTTAGACAGCAGCTATCGGGTTCAAATTTTGCCGACCACTTTCTGTCAACGTTAGTAGTATATGGTGTGAATTTTACCCAAATCGGTCCATAAATAAGAATTTTCGAAAAAACGCCACCGTGGCAACACTTAGGAAGGTCTAACATGAAAACAAACCATTCAGAGCACCACACGAACATATGTTGTGAGTATAAGGTCGATCGCTTCTGTGGTTCAGCCGTGATGCTGCGACATACATACGCACAAACGTTTTTATATATTAAGATGAAAATGAAAATTATGTACAGGAAGAATACGTTTTCGTGAATATTTCCACTTCGACAACAGCTATCGGGTTCAAATTTTGTCAACGACTTTATATATTAAGATGAAAATGAAAATTATGTACAGGAAGAATACGTTTTCGTGAATATTTCCACTTCGACAACAGCTATCGGGTTCAAATTTAGAGCACCACACGAACATATGTTGTGAGTATAAGGTCGATCGCTTCTGTGGTTCAGCCGTGATGCTGCGACATACATACGCACAAACGTTTTTATATATTAAGATGAAAATGAAAATTATGTACAGGAAGAATACGTTTTCGTTAATATTTCCACTTCGACAGCAGCTATCGGGTTCAAATTTAGAGCACCACACGAACATATGTTGTGAGTATAAGGTCGATCGCTTCTGTGGTTCAGCCGTGATGCTGCGACATACATACGCACAAACGTTTTTATATATTAAGATGAAAATGAAAATTATGTACAGGAAGAATACGTTTTCGGGTTCAAATTTTGTCAACGACTTTCTGTCAACTTTAGTATTATATGGTGTGAATTTGAGCTAAATCGGTCCATAAATAAGAATTTTCGAAAAAACGCCACCGTGGCAACACTTAGGATGTTCTAACATGAAAACAAACCATTCAGAGCACCTCACGAACATATGTTGTGAGTATAAGGTCGATCGCTTCTGTGGTTCAGCCGTGATGCTGCGACATACATACGCACAAACGTTTTTATATATTAAGATGAAAATTAAAATTATGTACAGGAAGAATACGTTTTCGTTAATATTTCCACTTCGACAGCAGCTATCGGGTTCAAATTTAGAGCACCACACGAACATATGTTGTGAGTATAAGGTCGATCGCTTCTGTGGTTCAGCCGTGATGCTGCGACATACATACGCACAAACGTTTTTATATATTAAGATGAAAATGAAAATTATGTACAGGAAGAATACGTTTTCGGGTTCAAATTTTGTCAACGACTTTCTGTCAACTTTAGTATTATATGTTGTGAATTTGAGCTAATTCGGTCCATAAATAAGAATTTTCGAAAAAACGCCACCGTGGCAACACTTAGGATGTTCTAACATGAAAACAAACCATTCAGAGCACCTCACGAACATATGTTGTGAGTATAAGGTCGATCGCTTCTGTGGTTCAGCCGTGATGCTGCGACATACATACGCACAAACGTTTTTATATATTAAGATGAAAATTAAAATTATGTACAGGAAGAATACGTTTTCGTTAATATTTCCACTTCGACAGCAGCTATCGGGTTCAAATTTAGAGCACCACACGAACATATGTTGTGAGTATAAGGTCGATCGCTTCTGTGGTTCAGCCGTGATGCTGCAACATACATACGCACAAACGTTTTTATATATGTATTAAGATGAAAATGAAAATGAAAATTGTGTACAGGAAGAATACGTTTTCGTGAATATTTCCACTTAGACAGCAGCTATCGGGTTCAAATTTTGCCGACCACTTTCTGTCAACGTTAGTAGTATATGGTGTGAATTTGACCCAAATCGGTCCATAAATAAGAATTTTCGAAAAAACGCCACCGTGGCAACACTTAGGATGTTCTAACATGAATACAAACCATTCAGAGCACCTCACGAACATATGTTGTGAGTATAAGGTCGATCGCTTCTGTGGTTCAGCCGTGATGCTGCGACATACATACGCACAAACGTTTTTATATATTAAGATGAAAATGAAAATTATGTACAGGAAGAATACGTTTTCGTGAATATTTCCACTTCGACAACAGCTATCGGGTTAAAATTTTGTCAACGACTTTCTGTCAACTTTAGTATTATATGGTGTGAATTTGAGCTAAATCGGTCCATAAATAAGAATTTTCGAAAAAACGCCACCGTGGCAACACTTAGGAAGGTCTAACATGAAAACAAACCATTCAGAGCACCACACGAATATATGTTGTGAGTATAAGGTCGATCGCTTCTGTGGTTCAGCCGTGATGCTGCGACATACATACGCACAAACGTTTTTATATATTAAGATTAAGATGAAAATGAAAATTATGTACAGGAAAAATACGTTTTCGTTAATATTTCCACTTCGACAGCAGCTATCGGGTTCAAATTTTGTCAACGACTTTCTGTCAACTTAAGTATTATATGGTGTGAATTTGAGCTAAATCGGTCCATAAATAAGAATTTTCGAAAAAACGCCACCGTGGCAACACTTAGGAAGGTCTAACATGAAAACAAACCATTCAGAGCACCACACGAACATATGTTGTGAGTATAAGGTCGATCGCTTCTGTGGTTCAGCCGTGTTGCTGCGACATACATACGCACAAACGTTTTTATATACATATTAAGATGAAAATGAAAATTATGTACAGGAAGAATACGTTTTCGTGAATATTTCCACTTCGACAACAGCTATCGGGTTCAAATTTTGTCAACGACTTTATATATTAAGATGAAAATGAAAATTATGTACAGGAAGAATACGTTTTCGTGAATATTTCCACTTCGACAACAGCTATCGGGTTCAAATTTTGTCAACGACTTTCTGTCAACTTTTGTATTATATGGTGTGAATTTGAGCTAAATCGGTCCATAAATAAGAATTTTCGAAAAAACGCCACCGTGGCAACACTTGGAAGGTCTAACATGAAAACAAACCATTCAGAGCACCTCACGAACATATGTTGTGAGTATAAGGTCGATCGCTTCTGTGGTTCAGCCGTGATGCTGCAACATACATACGCACAAACGTTTTTATATATGTATTAAGATGAAAATGAAAATGAAAATTGTGTACAGGAAGAATACGTTTTCGTGAATATTTCCACTTCGACAGCAGCTATCGGGTTCAAATTTTGCCGACCACTTTCTGTCAACTTTGGTATTATATGGTGTGAATTTGAGCCAAATCGGTCCGTAAATAAGAATTTTCGAAAAAACGCCACCGTGGCAACACTTAGGAAGGTCTAACATGAAAACAAACCATTCAGAGCACCTCACGAACATATGTTGTGAGTATAAGATCGATCGCTTCTGTGGTTCAGCCGTGATGCTGCGACATACATACGCACAAACGTTTTTATATATTAAGATATCATTAAATCACATCAAATAAATCAACTAATGTTGCGGGGACAAACGGGTAATGAGAAGCGCTGCTATTCAACCGAAAACAACGAAAACCAAGAAAAGAGCAGACGGACAAGGAAAAGTACTCCTATTAAATTAAATAAAATTAAATAGAGCAACAGCCAATCAGAGCACAACAGGGAAGAAGAAGCACTGCTGTATATAAGGAGCGGCTGTAGCAAAAGCGGACAGAACTGTACGAGCTGCCAAGCAAAGAGGTTCTCTGATGGTTACTCTTCGTTGTTTCTTTTGGTTTAATTCTAACCCCAAAAAGGGTATTTCTTGTATGGAACCCATATGGTCTAATTAGTCCAGCTGGGTCGGATTCAAATGTGTCGGATAGCAATTTGCCCAGTTACTCTAACACCTAAACGGATTGCAGCTGTCAGTCTTTTCTTTTTGCTAGTGCTGCCGTATAGTTTTGTGCACAAAAGAAGAACGCTGTTTATTTTCTTCTGAGATGAAATTTTACATTCTTTATTAAATTTATGGCACAGAATTATCATAATTGTTACATCTCTATATTGTGTACTACTTTTTATAAGCTTTATATTAGGTTCACATCCGGTATGTATGTATGTATGTAGTGGAATCTAGTAATCAATTTTTCACCCACTTCCCGACTACTTAGAGATCTGAAACTTTGCATACATGCGTAACCACCATGACAATGCATGAATCAATAAATTTTATGGGCGTAGGATAAGGGGCGTGGCACTTTTTTATCAACTCCAGATTTGTGTATAACTTTAGAACTACACATCACACATCAATGAAACTCGGTAGGAATTTACTACATATCCATATCCTTCTACTGACAAAATAAGACGGGCACTGGATAAGGGAGCGTGGCACCCCCCATACAAACAAAATTTTTGATCTCGATTAGCTTTGGAACTAAAGGTCGTGCAGCATTGTAATTTCGTATGCAGTCGCCTCTTGGATGTGTCGTCCCATTGGTAAAATTTTATGGGCGTAGGATAAGGGGCGTGGCACCCCCCATACAAACAAAATTTTTGATCTCGATTAGCTTTGGAACTAAAGGTCGTGCAGCATTGAAATTTCGTATGCAGTCGCCTCTTGGATGTGTCGTCCCACTGGTAAAATTTTATGGGCGTAGGATAAGGGGCGTGGCACTTTTTTATCAACTCCAGATTTGTGTATAACTTTAGAACTACACATCACACATCAATGAAACTCGGTAGGAACTTACTACATATCCATATCCTTCTACTGAGAAAATAAGACGGGCACTGGATAAGGGGGCGTGGCACCCCCCATACAAACAAAGTTTTTGATCTCGATTAGCTTTGGAACTAAAGGTCGTGCAGCATTGAAATTTCGTATGCAGTCGCCTCTTGGATTTGTCGTCCCACTGGTAAATGGGCGTAGGATAAGGGGCGTGGCACTTTTTTATCAACTCCAGATTTGTGTATAACTTTAGAACTACACATCACACATCAATGAAACTCGGTAGGAACTTACTACATATCCATATCCTTCTACTGCGAAAATAAGACGGGCGGTGGACAAGTGGGCGTGGCACCGCCCATACAAACAAAATCGTTTATATAGAATAGCTTTGGAACTAAAGGTCGTGCAGCATTGAAATTCCGTATACAGGCCCCTCTTGGATGCTTCGTCCCACTGGTAAAATTTTATGGACGTAGGACAGGGGGCGTGGCACTTCTCAAGCAACTACACACTTGGGCTTCAGTTTATAATTATAGGTACACCACACATCAATGAAAAACGATAGGAACTTACTCGCCGCGCCTTGCAAGCAAAACAACAACAACTCATCGCGCCACAAATATGCGACGAATATTACGGTCGATCACAGCCGTATTATTTGTTAAATTGAGGATATGACATATGACGATAGGAAACACTGTGAATACCTTAAATATTGTGTACTGCTCTGCAAGTTTTAAATTCTTTTGTCGAAAAATTTCAGAGATCTAAAATTTAATTTATGGAAGACTAAAAAGTAGAAAATAAAATTATATAAAAAAAACTTTTTAAAAATAAGCTTTAATTTATTTAATGTACTAAAAAGTAGAAAATAAATTGTTTCCAAGTCACCTGTATCTTACTATTAATAAAAGCTTGTGCGCTCAATATCCATATTCAAAATATCTTTCATTACTAGAATCTATTTGCAAAAAATTATTTAAATAAAATATTGTGGTAACTGGTTGACAAATATTGAACACATGAGCGCCCCAAGCTTTTATTAATAGTAAGATACAGGTGACTTGGAAACAATTTATTTTCTACTTTTTAGTACATTAAATAAATTAAAGCTTATTTTTAAAAAGTTTTTTTTATGTAATTTTTTTAAACTAATTTCGGCAAAAACAATCCACTTCTTTTGTTGAACTAAATTCGAAGGTCACTGGCAACACTTTTCTGCAACAAAGTTCACAAGCAAAATATATCGTGAAAAATGAATTCAAACTACGAAATAATTGACTCAATGTGCTTAGTGTTGTGTTAAATGTACGATGTGTACAAATTAAAAACAAACGAAAGCGCAGGTGGACTGTATTTCCAATAAATATTCGCTTGTTTTAATCAGTGTTGCCGTTTTAATTCTTGCATAAGAAAAGCATTATTTCTATTTAAATTTTCCAGTGACTTTTTTTATGGCAACATTCTTTTCACAGCTGACACAATTTTTTCTAATTGACGCAGATATTTCTACTACGCAATCCGTTTAGAGTAATAACGCACATTGTGTTCGGGTAAGATAGATTGTGTCACCTGACACGATTTCTCACTTTACTACTAGAGTAATTCTACCATTAGGGCGCGAGCCTGACTTGCACTTGACTGCTTTTTTTTTTGTTTCTATAAGCGAATTTTTCCCATGGCGTTAGGACGCCTGCTCTCATTAGTACATGCGGGGTTAAATTATAGAAACATGCAAAATTCAGTACAATTTAAGTTTGAAAATTACCGCATTACCATATCACCTAATTTCAGTACCTTTTTGTGAATACCAATAAAATATTGTGTACTGCTCTGCAAGTTTTAAATTCTTTTTGGGAAAAATTTCAGAGCTCTAAAATGTAATTAATGGGAGACTAAAAAGGAACAAATAATTTTACATATATAAAAAAAAATTTTTTAAATAAGCTTTTATACAAGTTATGTTTTTCGGTAGATGGAATGTAAAAAACTCTAACATTCAAATTGAAAATTGCGGGTGTTTTACATCTACCGCCCACATTAACGTACTATGTACATACATATGTATTTTAAAATTTGTAATGTATTAAGCATCGCTTACCTGCTGCAATTATGTGAAAAACGCATGGTAATCGTTGTCGGCCTATTTTATTCGTTGCAATACAAAGAAGAGTGCCATAATCAAGTTCTGTTATAGGTGTATATGTCACCATGGATGACGTACCTATAAAATAGATTAAAATACTATCAAAAACATTTTATGCAATGAGTACATATCAAGTTTGGGCGGATGTTTGTACCGCTACTCGAAAATTGGAGCAACACTAATTTTTAAGTAGCTTAATTAGTTTCACTGTTTAATTGAACCAAAAGCTCCGACAAAAAAGTTGAGTATACAAATATGCATTAATTTCCCCGCATGATTGCACCCGGTTAACTGGTTTTCCCAATAGTTGTTTATAAACTTGTATTCTCTAAATGATATAAAATCAAACAAATATCCCTTTTAATCAACCAGGATAAAAGGCGATATCTTTGCTTCGAGTGCTCGATGGAGACTAAAATCTATGAACTTAAAATATCTTACTCTACCCTACTTGGTGCCCGTTTTCCGCTGTCGCTGCAAAAACCGCGGCATTTCCCGGCACGCCACTGCCGCGTGATCACCAGCTATCGACGGTGTTGTTGTTGTATTGCCGCGGGGATCGGATGGCCGACTGCGTTCTTGCGGCCGTCGCAGTAACTGCAGATTCGGCTAAATGCTCCATTGACTTGGCCTTGATTGAAACCTCGTCCATGATGAAACGTAGGTTCGCCTTGCTCAATTGGTGAAGGGGAGGCTCAGTACGGCATTGTGGCTGGTGATGTTTATCAGCGGGAATGAAGCGATGCCTGGGTGTCGGTTCTGAACTCCGTTTCGTTTCACGAACTCAGGGCCGTTTATCAGTGCGCAACAGTTGAAGGTGACGAGATGAGTGCTTTCTACAGCCATTTCGGTGCCGTTGTCGACTTTTAATTTTGCAGGCCAGTCGTTTACGATGATAATCCCGACATCAACCTGAGTCAGGGAGTTTAGGTGACTAGGCTGCGTCTGGAAATGAGCCACGTTGTCCTCGTGCAGGCCCTGGTCGCACGTGCCATTTGAAGTCTCTTTGCAGTAAGTTGTTGTAGACGACGTCGTGCAGCTGTAACAGCCATCATACGGTTTTCGCATTCGGCCCGATGTTATCGCAGAGCCGCAGGATCGTGCCATTGTGTTCAACGGGCAACAATGAAATCTTCTTATATGGAACCCTTATTCTAAGATATCTGATGATAAAATGGATTATGCTATTAGCCTATATTATCTTAATGCTAGGACCTCTCCGTGAGTTGGTAAGAAAAAATGGCTTCAATGTCAGCTTAAATTAATTACGAAATGAGCCTAAGAATAACCAAAGAGGCGCAAGGATTCGACAGCTATAAACTAGAGATTTGGTCTGGTTATCAAACCTCAAGTCATCGGCATGAGCAAGACGTACTTCTGTGAACCGAAATCGCACACAAAGTTACGCATACCGATACCACCTACAATACTTTGACGAATTGTATTCGCGGTCTTCCCGCCTTCCAAATGGCGTTACCTACCGAGTGGATATAGATTAAAATTCCTCGCCAATGTGGAGGTATATCTGGCGTTGACCTTTCCTCCAAAGGATGGAAATACATCTTACGTTGAATATTATAAGAAGCGCAAGAAGTAAGGCGTTTTACGTTGTCCTTGTGGACCATTCCACTCTTCAGAGGACTTTTTACTTCATTAGCAACAAAGTTTGCTACCCCCATAGGGTATGGGTCCGGTTTAGAATACACCGGCTCCTCGCCTGTTGTCCGAATTGTGGTAACGACGGCCGTGTTATACGGCAATAACTCGTTAGAGTCTACGAATACCCCAATTCTTTCCAATTCATTTTTTCCAACATATTATTGAAAGGAACACTTGGGGTACTGAATCTCCTCCGAGCCAGTACTAAATTTTATCCTGTTCATTTTTGGACTAACGGTCGCCGTACCAGGCCAATAATTCCGTCCCTAGGTCGTTGCTCTCCCGCTGGTACAGAGCCGTCTGTGCTGCAAGCGTACCGGCAACTGCGACCTCCACAACTGACCGTATCTGATCCGCAGTCATGTCCATGTTTGCTTGGTACACAACTGGGGGCCCTATTCGATACTTTCAGACTTGGTAACTGACAGTTGAAGGACACTGTCGTCACTATCACAATATTCAGGGTTATCACAACCGCTTTCGCTAATCGATCATACAGCCCTTAACGTGCACAGGGTTATTAGGATACAATCGGATTTCTATCTTTTATTTAAATTAGGTGGAATAAAAATTACATACTGGCAAGTAACACGACAAAGAAATATTTATTTTCACGCGCACTAACTGACACAGCCAATTTTTACTTCCCAACACACTTACATGTTCTCTCAAGTTTCAGTGCGAGTCCCACGTTGTATTTGGTGAGCTAGTTGTGTTTGACTTCCTTCTCCTTTGGCGCTGATTTTATCCTCAAAAAGGCTCGTGTTCTGCATTATGAAGACATCTTAGAATTTCCTCCCAGGGCGAGTGAACCAGTGTCAGCAATAGAGCGTTGTGTGAGAGTTCCCCCGTTGGGCGCGCTCTGCCCCACGTTGGGTGCCACTTATTCTTTATTAGAGCAAGCGATATCTTTGCTTCGGACCCCCTGCTTACCTCCTATTGATTTTTTGAAAATTCATCAACTTCAAACGATGAACAGCTGTTTGAAATTTCGAACTGGAATTAAGTGTAGTGATAAAAATTTATGCCTGAAACAGAATACCGACGACGGTTGCAGACCGATGCGATTTTTTGGCCTGCCGCAGTAAACAAACTGCAACCAACGGTCGTCGACAGTTCAATTTCTATACAATTTAACGCCTCTGTGAACAAAATTCGACAAACGGCCGTTGACAGCTTATTTTATACAAAAAACTTAAAAAACTAAATTTCCCAGTTGAAAAAAGCTCTCCTGTATGCCTGCCGGCAGCATGCCTTCAAAGGTCAGCAGGCATACTCGCTTTCTATTGGCATGTCCTAGGACGGTATGTCGGCCTGAGCAGCAATGCTAATGTCGCAGGTCTGGTATCCAAAAAATAATAATTAAAAAAAAAATAATTGTACACTATTCTATTAGAGGTTATGTGCCTCGCCTGAGATTTGAACTCTGGTCTTCCGTTTCAGCAACCAAGCATTTGCCCACTCGACCAACGTATCGCGTTGCCTTTGGTCGTTAAAATTAAATAGAACGAGGACGTTTTTCAAATTTCTAAAAATAGAAAACTTATAAGCAGCTGTAAAGAAATGTAATGAAATCATTACTGCGGCTGTTAGGAAAATGCAACCCTAAATTTGTCGCAGCGTAAAATTAGAACCAGTTCTATCGTCGGTCGTTGCAATTTGCGGTCGTCGTCGACCGTTCTGTTCCATTCCTGACGTTCCCATAAGCCTACTCGTTTCAAAATGCGGAATATCGCATCGGTCTGCGTTGTGGTCGGTATTCTGTTTCAGGCATTAGGAAAAATAAATGCTTAGTGGGAGG
Organism: Neria commutata; assembly: GCA_963457695.1. Classification (NCBI taxonomy): domain Eukaryota; kingdom Metazoa; phylum Arthropoda; class Insecta; order Diptera; family Micropezidae; genus Neria; species Neria commutata. The sequence goes on from OY735245.1 coordinate 35,283,000, forward strand.
GATGAACCTGATGCTTTAATAATAAATATTCAAAATTGCCATCATTTTTCTTAGATGTCATCTCAAATCTCCTCGGCTAATGATGTCCAGTCTGTTTCTTTTAAGTTGTTAAAAGATTGGCAGCCGCGCTGAAACCCATTCCCACTAGGCATGAGGATGTTAAGGCACTTAAAAACGTTCTCGTGATATTCCATAGTAAGGGATAAGTAACGGGTACGACTTTTTGAAGCCAGAAATCTGAATCGGAAATCCGAATTTAAATAAACATAGGTCTAAATGTCGCACAGTGCAACGACTTCGTACAACTCACGGTCAAAACTAGAAGGAGTTATCGGATTACTATGAAATTGTAGACTTAAATGTTTTAGGGGCGTCTGATTTCAAAAATCATATCAGATTTTTCGTTAACATAGTGGACGTGGCACCTCCCATACAATCAGGCAGGTTCCAGATTTCACTTTCGAGTGAAATTGCAACGAATCCGAATCGTTCACAGCAGCAGCAAGTGAAATTTAAGTGGTTTTGTGAAAATGTAAGTAAATTAAAGAAAATTTAAATAAAATTAATAGAAATATGCAATATTTAGTGGAAAATTCAATTTCTAAGGGGAAAGCACAAGAACTCCGCTCAGGATGCGATACTTCTTAAATTTATGGAGGAGCACCACGACATTCAATTCAATTCTATTTATTTATTATAAGGTGTTAACATTTAAGAAATTCAATTCTATTTATTTATTATAAGGTGTTAACATTTAGAAATTCGTCTTTTACATGCCGAATAGATACAATAGATAATCAACTAATCTTACTTAAAATTAATAAACTTTTTTTATAATACAATAAATAATCAACCAATTTGTACTTAAATTAATAGCTGACATAGCTAAGGGATTTGTTAAGGGTGACAAGGTTAAAGTGGAGGCGCTCTCCAAAGAGTTTACTGTCGATATATTTTTTGCATTTTTACCACCAACGAATGTACATCAACAGTTGTGGGTGGGTTTGAAAAAAATTGCACAAAACAATTCCGAATCCAGACCGACCGGCGGCGAGCCATTCAACAAGCCTCACTTCCACAGAAGAGTCTTCCACAGAAGAGTCTTTTGCGCAAATATGTGGAATTTACACTGTTATTGAGGGCATAGTAGGAACTTTGGAGTTTGGTGTAACTTCTGCCAAAGATGTCACTGAGGATTCCACTCACGATCAGCACTCCACTTCCAGAGATTCTGCTGCCGCTTCCTCTGCTGCTTGTGGTTCCCCTGATTGTGCTCCTTCTGCGGATGCTTCTGCTGCTATAAGTAGCGCTTCCTCTGCTGGTATTGGAGTTTCGCGAAAACGTCGACGCGAGTCCACGGCTGCCTATCACAAAATATATCACGGAGCAAACAATTCCATGGCAACAATTGCGATGCAAATGAAAAAAATGGTACAAGGTGGTAAAGAAAATCTCAACAAGACAAAACAAATACGGAGGGAATTTAAAGAAGCAAACAACTCTACGAAAAAACACAGCTCTTATTGACAGCAATCATGAAAATAAAAGGCACCACATCCAAAAAATCTTTTTATTTATTTTTTTTCCAAATTATTTACACTAAATTTAATAGAATATGCAAAAAATACACTCATTTTAAACAATATAAACACTTTCTGTTTTGATTTTTATTTTGTCAGACAACGATCAGCTGATCAAAAATTCAACGAGTAGAAAAATTACAGCGAGTTCAAAATGAACATGTGAAATTGAAATCATTCGGTTTCTAGAACACCAAAAACATTTTCACTCGGTATCAAATTCGCTTTCGATTTCACTTTCACTCGGATTCTGGAACCTGCCTGAATATGATTATAAAAAATTAAATATCTTACAAACTAATGAAGCTATAGTGCTCAGATTTTTCGTTAACATAGTGGACGTTGCACCTCCCATACAATCAGGCAGGTTCCAGATTTCACTTTCGAGTGAAATTGCAACGAATCCGAATCGTTCACAGCAGCAGCAAGTGAAATTTAAGTGGTTTTGTGAAAATGTAAGTAAATTAAAGAAAATTTAAATAAAATTAATAGAAATATGCAATATTTAGTGGAAAATTCAATTTCTAAGGGGAAAGCACAAGAACTCCGCTCAGGATGCGATACTTCTTAAATTTATGGAGGAGCACCACGACATTCAATTCAATTCTATTCATTTATTATAAGGTGTTAACATTTAAGAAATTCGTCTTTTACATGCCGAATAGATACAATAGATAATCAACTAATCTTACTTAAAATTAATAAACTTTTTTTATAATACAATAAATAATCAACCAATTTGTACTTAAATTAATAGCTGACATTGCTAAGGGATTTGTTAAGGGTGACAAGGTTGAAGTGGAGGCGCCCTCCAAAGAGTTTACTGTCGATATATTTTTTGCATTTTTACCACCAACGAATGTACATCAACAGGTGTGGGTGGGTTTGAAAAAAATTGCACAAAACAATTCCGAATCCAGACCGACCGGCGGCGAGCCATTCAAGAAACCTCACTTCCACAGAAGAGTCTTCCACAGAAGAGTCTATTGCGCAAATATGTGGAATTTACACTGTTATTGAGGGCATAGTAGGAACTTTGGAGTTTGGTGTAACTTCTGCCAAAGATGTCACTGAGGATTCCACTCACGATCAGCCCTCCACTTCCAGAGATTCTGCTGCCGCTTCCTCTGCTGCTTGTGGTTCCCCTGATTGTGCTTCTTCTGCGGACACTTCTGCTGCTATAAGTAGCGCTTCCTCTGCTGGTATTGGAGTCTCGCGAAAACGTCGACGCGAGTCCACGGCTGCCTATCACAAAATATATCACGGAGCAAACAATTCCATGGCAACAATTGCAATGCAAATGAAAAAAATGGTACAAGGTGGTAAAGAAAATCTCAACAAGACAAAACAAATACGAAGGGAATTTAAAGAAGCAAACAACTCTACGAAAAAACACAGCTCTTATTGACAGCAATCATGAAAATAAAAGGCACCACATTCAAAAAATTTTTTTATTTATTTTTTTTCCAAATTATTTACACTAAATTTAATAGAATATGCAAAAAATACACTCATTTTAAACAATGTAAACACTTTCTGTTTTGATTTTTATTTTGCCAGACAACGATCAGCTGATCGAAAATTCAGCGAGTAGAAAAATTACAGCGAGTTCAAAATGAACATGTGAAATTGAAATCATTCGGTTTCTAGAACACCAAAAACATTTTCACTCGGTATCAAATTCGCTTTCGATTTCACTTTCACTCGGATTCTGGAACCTGCCTGAATATGATTATAAAAAATGAAATATCTTACAAACTAATGAAGCTATAGTGCTCATATTTTAAGAAAATGTAGTGGTTACCAATATCAACTAACCATACAAAATGGGCGTGGTAGGACAAAAGGGTCAGGTACCTGAAGAATTGATTTCCGCAAAAAATTTTATATTCATGCCAGGAGCGTATAATAATACAAACAGTTTCCCTACAGAAATTTTTTTTTAAATATAAGATCTGCATTTACTCTCCACACTATTCTGTAGCACAGTCTCTCTATTTGGTTTAATCGCAGCACAGGTGCCACTAGAAAACAGGTTGTCAAAGACGGAGTAGCAGTTATTAGCAGCTGGAGTTAACTGATTTATTTTATACATATTATTATTGAACTATATTTAAATAATCTGAGAGATGTTTTCCAAACTTATCAATCGCTTTTTCGATTTGTTTTGATTTGGGTATTCTGTATTTTTTATTATTTTTTTTTTTACGCTTAAACCAACACTCAGGGGATGCCCCCTATACATGCAAAGCCCTTGTTGGTTTTGAAAGGATCATAGGTTAGTGGGTGGGGGGAAAGTTGAGTAGTAGCGGTGGACGTTTGCCTTGAATTCATTAATGTTGCAATGACGTGGGAAAACTTCCGCAGGAAGACTATTCCACAACCTCGATGTGCGACCGAAGAACGAATTCTCCCTGTAATGCGTTGTGCGTTGGAGCTTTGTCGAAACGTGGTAACGATATGCCCCGCTCGCCATACGCGTGTTGCGAGAAAATACGCGGGCAGCTGGGATAAGATCTCTTATCTCAGCAGAGCATCTACCGTTAAAATAACGATAGAAAAGGCTTAAACATCCCACGTTCCGACGGTGCTCCAAGGAATCGATAGAGCTGGCGACCCTATCGTTTCCTATTAGCTTTATCGCGCGACGTTGGATACGGTCTAAGAGCTCCAGTTGGGTTCGTGAAGCTCCTGCCCATAAATGCGAGTTGTACTCCATTTTTGGCCTAATATAGGTGGTGTAGATAGTGCAGAGATCAGCCGGTGTAAAGTATTTTTTACAGCGCTTTAGAAAGCCTAAGCACTTGCCAGCTTCTTTAGCAATGTCGAAAATGTGGTCATTCCAGCGGAGATCACACTTGATCGACAAGCCTAGAACGTCAAGAGCTGCCGACTCTACAATACCCACACCATCAAAGGATAGAGGACTTTGGGAGGGGGAGGAAGTTTGCTTGTGTGAGAGACAACAGCATTGGGTCTTTCGAGCATTAAAGCTGACCCTATTCGCTCGACCCCACTCGGAGATTGATTGAAGGTCTTTGTTGAGTGTGTCATTCATATGACGTCGCTTGCTCTCAATCTCCGCAGAGCTTGGGCGACCTGTAAATGAATATGAATGACAAAGGCTGCTGTCATCCGCAAACGAATATATAGGATTCTTAGTCAATGACAAGAGGTCATTGATAAAGACAAGGAAAAGAGTGGGTGCCAGGACCGAACCCTGCGGTACACCTGCGTTTAAGGAGTACTTATTAGAAGCGACACCGTCTATCACAACTCTAATAGAAAGGCAGCTAAGGAAGCTCGTTATCCATCGAGCGAAGCAATCACCGACGCCATAAGCAACTAGTTTACCAACTAGTGCTTCATGCCAAACTCTATCAAAAGCCTTGGAGATATCCAATGCAACGACCTTGCTTTCACCGAGTTGGTGAAGGGACTGATTCCATTTCTCAACGAGGAAGGCCATAAGGTCGCCCGTAGAGCGACCTCTACGGAAACCATATTGCCTATCGTTAAGCAACAGATTGTCCTCAAGGTAGTTCATTAGATTGTAGTTAACTACACACTCCATAACTTTGGACAGAGTAGAGCATATTGCTATGGGACGGTAATTGGCAGGGTCCGAAGCCTCGCCTTTTTTGGGAACTGGCTGGACGTTGACAACCTTCCAGCAAGCGGGAAAAACGCCAGTGGTGTACGAGATGTTGAAGAGGTTGCGCAACGGTCGCGCCAGAGATGTGGCACACTTGCGTAGCACGAGGGCTGGGATGCCATCGGGGCCAGAGGTTTTGTTGACGTCAAGATTTGCAAGCACTCTTTTGACTGCACGCGTTCGAAAGTGTATCTCGGGCATAGCACAAGGTACCCCCTCGCCCTTTTGGAGCAGCAAGACATTTTTCCGTTGGCGCTGTTCGTGCAGAAACTTTTCGCGCCTCAATGTCGCATTGCAGCTGTTTCTAGCCTGTTTGCGTAAGAGTTCAGAGGTGGCATTCTTATCAGAACGACAATTTTTGAACGCTTTCTCTTTGGACCTGACGGCTTCTTTGCACGCCGCATTAAACCAGGAGTGGTCTTTAGGTTTAATGGAAATTAGTTTACTGGGGATGAAAGACCGCATGCCCAGTAAAATTATTTCTTCGACCATTTTTGCCGCAGCATTTATGTTTCTGTCGGCGAAACACAATTTCCAATTGAAGCGATTAAAGAAGTCGTTCAGTTCGATCCAATTTGCCTTATCCTAAAGGCACTTTAATCGCTTCGGGGCTGGAGGAGAAGCAGGAGTGGAGCTAGAATACGAAAAGGCAGCGGAAATGGTACAGTGGTCCGAATTGCCAAGAGGTGCAAGGACTTTCACATCGTACTTTTCGGGGTGCGATGTCAGAAAAAGGTCGCAGGGGATATGCGTTGGTTCCTTCACTAGTTGAGTCAGGTTGTTAGACTCGGCAAAAAGCTCGACGTACAATCCCTCGGGAGTTGTGTGGCTAGAGTTTGCCAAAAACTTGGAGTTGTGGACATTGAAATCACCAGCAACTACGATTTCGTTGTCCGGGTACGTTCCCAAAATATGGGAGATGGTGTCGGAAAGTGAGTCCAACTTGTTAAAGGTGGCCTCTCTTTTCGAATTTAGGTTTCAGTAGATGAAGCAGAAATGCAGGAAGTGCGATTGGATTTTGAACTTAACCCACAAGGAGCTAAATTCGGAATCCGAAGTGCTTAAATGTTGCTGACGCTGGTACGCAACATCACTGCGAATAAAAATGGCGAGACCCCTGTGAGGGGAAAATAATGGCAAAAGGCAATACCCGGGAAGATGGAAATCCAGTGGATCTGTATCCCCACCAACCTGAGTCTCGCCTAATGCCATAATGTGGGGCCTATGGAGGTTAACATACGCAAATACAGCGAAGAAATTTGCCCTTAATCCACGAATGTTGCAGAAGTCAATGCGGAAGCTTCTTGACATTTGCAACATTCACTGACCCAAAGGCAAGATAGGGTTAATTGGCGCTGAAGCGAGAAAAAAAAAGCTGCGAAAATATGTAATGCACTGCGACAAGTGTTATGCCTTTGTCACAGTGCATTTACTTACGCAGCTTTGTTCTCAGCTAAAGCACCGTTAGGGTTAGGAGAAGAGAAAGAAAAGGAAAGTAAAAAACAACAACAAGGTACTTAGCTATCAGAAGGCATAGATAAGCCCTTTGTGTGGTCGTCTGCGGACAGCGATGCGCTGCGCTTGATGATTGCTGCGGTTGTTTTGCGGCGACGGGACTGGAAGCTGCGGGCGGCGCGGGTACATTTAAACAATTGCACTGTCTTAAACAAAGAGAAGCGGACAACAAAAACGACAAAACGCCGACCGCGCACAGGTGTTGACACCTCAACGGACAAACTACTACTGAACGGTACAAAAAACGGTACTTTTAAACTTTCAAAACAAGAAACCAATAACAGAGTTGCCAAATAGAAATGCATAAGTTTAATTAAAAAAACTGCATGAGAATCGCTTCACAAATAAAAAGTTACAGCATTTCTAAATAAATTAAAAATATTGGTAATTTTTGATAAGAAATACTTTTCTGGGAAAGTCATTTTTCAAAGGTTGATTTAGTACTTAAATTTTTGGATTTTTTCGAAATTTTTTTGAATTCTTATAGTTTGAAGTATTAACTACTCATGTGCTTTAATACATTTTTAAAAGCTTTATATTAGGTTCACATCAGGTATGTATGTTTGTATGTATGTCGTCAAATCTAGTAATAAATTTTTCACCCACTTCCCGACTACTTAGAGATCTGAAACTTTGCATACATGCCTAAATACGAGCACAATACATGAATCAATAAATTTTATGGGCGTAGAATTTGTTTATCAACTCCAGATTTGTGTATAACTTTAGAACTACACATCACACATCACTTACTACATATCCATATCCTTCTACTGAGAAAATAAGGCGGGCACTGGATAAGGGAGCGTAGCACCGCCCATACAAACAAAATTTTTGATCTCGATTAGCTTTGGAACTAAAGGTCGTGCAGCATTGAAATTTCGTATGCAGTCGCCTCTTGCATGTGTCGTCTCACTGGTACAATTTTATGGGCGTAGGATAAGGGGCGTGGCACTTTTTTATCAACTCCAAATTTGTGTATAACTATAGAACTACACATCACACATCAATGAAACTAGGTAGGAACTTACTACATAACCATATCCTTCTACTGGGAAAATGAGACGGGCGGTGGACAAGTGGGCGTGGCACCGCCCATACAAACAAAATCGTTTATATAGAATAGCTTTGGAACTAAAGGTCGTGCAGCATAGTAATTCCGTATACAGGCCCCTCTTGGATGCTTCGTCCCACTGGTAAAATTTTATGGGCGTAGGACAGGGGGCGTGGCACTTTTCAAGCAACTACACACTTGGGCTTCAGTTTATAATTATAGGTACACCACACATCAATGAAAAACGATAGGAACTTACTCGCCGCGCCTTGCAGGCAAAATAGCAACAACTCACCGCGCCAAAGCAACGGGAGTTTCGCGCATGGGCCGGTACACCACACATCAATGAAAAACGATAGGAACTTACTCGCCGCGCCTTGCAAGCAAAACAACAACAACTCATCGCGCCACAAATATGCCACGAATATTACTGTCGATCACAGCCGTATTATTTGTTAAATTGAGGATATGACATATGTCGATAGGAAACACTGTGAATACCTTAAATATTGTGTACCTACTGCTCTGCAAGTTTTAAATTCTTTTTGCGAAAAATTTCAGAGCTCTAAAATTGAATTTATGGGAGACTAAAAAGTAGAAAATAATATTATATAAAAAAACTTTTTAAAAATAAGCTTTAATTTATTTAATGTACTAAAAAGTAGAAAATAAATTGTTTCGAAGTCACCAGTATCTTACTATCAATAAAAGCTTGTGCGCTCAAAATCTATATTCACACTTATCTTTCATTACTAGAATCTATTTGCAAAACATAATTTAAATAAAATATTGTGGTAACTGGTTGACAAATATTGAACACATGAGCGCCCCAAGCTTTTATGGATAGTAAGATACTTGTGACTTCGAAACAATTTATTTTATACTTTTTAGTACATTAAAGATTATTTTAAAAAAGTTTTTTTTATATAATATTATTCCTTTGAGAATTTTGATTTGATTTAAGATTTCAGAGCTCTAAAATTGAATTTATGGAAGACTAAAAAGTAGAAAAAAATATTATATAAAAAAAAATTTTTTTAAATAAGCTTTAATTTATTTAATGTACTAAAAAGTAGAAAATAAATTGTTTCGAAGTCACCAGTATCTTACTATCAATAAAAGCTTGTGCGCTCATTATCCATATTCACACTTATCTTTCATTACTAGAATCTATTTGCAAAACATAATTTAAATAAAATATTGTGGTAACTGGTTGACAAATATTGAACACATGAGCGTCCCAAGCTTTTATGGATAGTAAGATACTGGTGACATCGAAACAATTTATTTTCTACTTTTTAGTACTAAATAAAGCTTATTTTAAAAAAGTTTTTTTTATATAATATTATTCCTTTGAGAATTTTGATTTGATTTAAGATTTCAGAGCTCTAAAATTGAATTTATGGAAGACTAAAAAGTAGAAAATAAAATTATATAAAAAAAACTTTTTAAAAATAAGCTTTAATTTATTTTATGTACTAAAAGTAGAAAATAAAATTATATAAAAAATCTTTTTAAAAATAAGCTTTAATTTATTTTATGTACTAAAAGTAGAAAATAAATTGTTTCGAAGTCACCAGTATCTTACTATCAATAAAAGCTTGTGCGCTCAAAATCTATATTCACACTTATCTTTCATTACTAATTACAAAGAATAAATTAAATAAAATATTGTATCAATGGGTTGACAAATTTTGAACACATGAGCGCCCCATTAATATAAGCTTTATATTAACTTCACTTCAGGTATGTTTGTATGTATGTCGTCAAATCTAGTAATCAATATTTCACCCTTAGAGATCTGAAACCTTGCATACATGCTTAAACAGGAGCACAATACATGAATCAATCATAAAAATATAAAAATTTTTACTTTAAACAAAGTTATTAGCGAAACTGCAATAGCCAATCAGAGCACAGACAGAAGAAGAAGCACGTAGGGACAGACGGGCAACTAGCTGTTTAATCGCATTTAATATAATATTGCCGTATTTATAGAATACGAAGATAGATTTATATCTGATTTAGGCCCCTACAAATAATATTATATATATAGATCATTAAATTACATCAAATACATCAACAAATATTCTTTGACAGATGGGCAAGGAGGAGCGCTGCTATTCAACCGCAAACAACGAAAATCAAGAAAAGGGCAGACGGGCAAGGAAAAGTACTCCTATTAAATTAAATAGAATTAGATTGAGCAACAGCAAATCACAGCACAGATAGGAAGAAAAAGTTAATATATGTAGATGATAAAGTTGTTTTGACTGATCTGGTGTGTTTTCTCCCTTAGAGATCTGAAACTTTGCATACATGCATACATTCATTTTTAAGGAAGATTTCAGCGATTTCACGTTCTTTGACGACAGATATTAAAATTCATGCCAAACCGCTAATCGCTATATATATTTTTTTGATGTATTTATGGAATACAAATTATATAAGGACCTAGATTTACGGCTAAATTAGGCCCCTACCAATATATAGGCATCACAACCAATATTATATAGATATAATATTAAATCACATCAAATACATGAGCAAATGTTCCGGGGACAGACGGGCAAGGAGGAGCGCTGCTATTCAACCGAAAATCAAGAAAAGACCCGACGGGCAAGGAAAAGTACTCCTATTAAATTAAATAGAATTAATTTCAGCAACAGCCAATCAGAGCACAACAGGGAAGAGGAAGCACTGCTGTATATAAGGAGCCGCTGGAGCCAAAGCGGTCAGAACTGTATGAGCTGCCAAGCAGAGAGGTTGTCTGATTTTTACTCTTCGTTGTTTCTTTTGGTTGAATTGTAACCTCAAAAAGGGTATTTCTGGTACGGAACACTTAGGGCGCGAGCCCGACTCGCACTTCATTGCTTTTCTTTCTTTTGTTTCTATGAGCGAGTTTTTCCCATGGCGTTAGGACTCCTGCTCTCATTAGTCCCTGCGCGGTTAAATTATAGAAACCTATAGGAACAACATGCAAAATTCAGTACTATTTTAGTTTGAAAATTACCGCAGTACCACCTACCTTCAGTACCTTTTTGTGAATACCAATATAATTAGGGTTTTCACAGTGTCTCATATTTGTCGTATATGTTATTTGAAATAAGAATATACAACAGTCATAAAAATAAGTTTGCTATTCTCATACAAAAATTAAATACGACAAATACAACACGGCAGCCTATGTATTTCAAAAGTCATATTCAATTTCATTGGAAATTTCCATGCATGGACCGAGCTCGCCGCGCCTTGCACGCAAAATAGCAACAACTCACCGCGTCAAAGCAACGGGAGTTTTGCGCATGGACCGAGCTCGCCGCGCCTTGCAAGCAAAACAACAACAACTCATCGCGCCACAAATATGCCACGAATATTAGGGTCGATCACAGCCGTATTATTTGTTAAATTGAGGATATGACGATAGGAAACACTGTGTGTACGGGTTCGAGAGAGCAGAGAGTCAAACAACATGCACGAGTTCGTGAGAGAGGAGAAGAGGCTAGCAGACGAGATGTGAAATGTCAAGTCGAGAGTAGTGGTCCGACCCGCTTTATCTTGCTGTTCTTTGATTATAGTATAAATTTAACCTGTCAATAAATATATTTTCACAAAAACCATCGCGTTAATTATTTGGAATAAAATCCCAAAAGAGTGGATACAGTCGAGAACCCCATTATTCGATGCAAACTGCACATAAATTTGGTGGCCCATGGGGGGAACTCGCCAACGCAAAGTAAAAAACAATCAATTAATTAAAAACAGCAATTTGCATAAAGCGGTGCTGTACACGCACATGAACAATAAAGTGCCTACGTGAGTTCGAGTTCTAGAGGTGAAGTCAAAGTCACACCCAAAACGACAAGTGCAGAAAACTGCATTGGCAAAGCGGCAAAGCAAGGTGACAATCAGTGACGTCACATGAGATAGAGAAGAGTTGCGATCATCGGCAACAGCGAATACCAAAGCAACAAAACAACAAACTGAGCACCCAACAACAACAGTGCAGCTCTACCAGGTAAGTGTGTTAGTGCCTCATCTTTAACTTGGTCTCTTTATTGAGTATATTTGGTACATTTGTTGAGTGCGGTATATTAATATATTGGCAAAGAGGGAAAATGTCAGAATCGGGTGACGAAAGTAAATCTGCTGAGGTGGATGTGAAAGCTTTAGCAACACTACAAGCCGATCGGTTCGAAACGGTGAAGCAGCTCTATAGAAATTTTAAAAAAGACGGAACTACAAGAAAAACTAAATCGTATTGTCAGGTGCGTCTTGAAAAGGCTGAGTTGCTTTATAATGAGTTCACCGAAAACCACAAACTAATTGTATTGCAAGATGCTGGACGTAAGCTGCCATATTTCGCAGAAAAAATCGCTTCGGAGTTTGAAGAATTATATTTCGATTATCGCTGTGCACTTTTAGACGCACAAGAAGAGCTCTTACCCAAGCCGTCAGCGTCGGCTCCAGCTTCAAATACAGGTTCAAACGCGCCTTCTTCAGTTGAATTGCCAAAATTGCCGGTACCATCGTTTTCAGGAAATTATGTAGAATGGCCCGCCTTTCAAGATGCGTTTCTACGCCTAATTCACACTAATTCAGATCTGAATGCGATTCAAAAATTTCATTTCTTAAAGAAGGCCCTGCCCTCAGACCGTGATTGCGACGTTCAACAAATGGCTTTAACTGAAACAAATTATACGACAGCTTGGCATTTAATTGTAAAGAGGTACGATAATCCGCGTTTGCTATTCAGGCACCATATGAATAAGCTCTTCAGCTTGCCAGCATTCACGAAAGAACGCGCCGACGATATCCGATCACTACTAAATGTCGCTAAGGTTTGCATTAACGAATTCGCACGCTTGAAAATTCCCGTCTCAGAATGCAATCACTGGATTGCGTATTTTTTGTCAACAAAATTACCAAAGGATACACATCAAGCATGGGAGCACCATTTAGGTAGCGAAACTAGTATTCCGACATTAGAAGCAATTGAGTCGTTTTTAAACAATCGCCTTGTCACTATTAACGTAATTGAAAATAGAAGTGTTTCAAGCGACATGCACTTATTGCCAAAATCTAATAGCTCGAACGATCACGCCTCATCTAACAACCGCCATTATCGGAATGCAGGGAAGTTTGGTCATAATAAAAACAGCTTTCATGCCACAGCACAAACAAAAAATGATAGCTCATGTTACCTATGCGGCGACGCTCATATTTTGCGACGTTGCTCCAACTTTCTTTCTAAAGACTGCTTTGAGAGAAAGTCAATAGTAGATAAAGCGAAACTTTGTTTAAACTGTTTGAGCAAGCACCATTCAGTTTCTCAATGTACTAGCGCGAAGAACTGCCTACAATGTGGTCAACGACACCATACCCTGTTACACTTTCCCACTTCAAGGCCCTCTCAGAACAACGAAGTCTCTTGCTCACCGACAGGTGGTCCTCTTCGCAATGGAAGCTCGCAGACAACATTGAATCAGTCGGCTCCACCCTTTAAACGTGAGAGTACGCAACATGGGTCGACGGCGTCTCAAATGCCAACGAATTCAAGGTCAGCACATACTACTCAACTTCCTTCAACGCCGACGCATTATGCCTCTCGCACGGTGCTCCTAGCCACCGCCATGGTCACTCTCGTGAATGATGTCACAAACCAGACCACAGTAGTTCGCGCCCTTTTATATCAAGGCTCCGAGTGTACCATAATTTCGGAGCGCGCAGTTCAAACAATTTGTTTGTTACGTAATCGGACTTCGGCAGATATATCAGGTGTAGGCAGCCACACAGCACATCGGTGCAAGCAAACAGCCAGCTTTAGCATACGCTCATGCGTTAACCCTGCCTTCAATGTGGTGGTCGACACTGCCTTCATTTTAAATGTGCTTACTACCAAACTGCCAAGCCAAACTATCGAACCACAGCAATGGTCACACATTCAAGGACTGCAGTTAGCAGATCCCAATTCTTATCAATCTCGCCGTATCGATTTACTCATCGGCGCAGACATATTCGCCCATCTTTTGTTGTCAGATACACGTTTTGGAGGGTTTGACGAACCCAATGCTCAAAACACACATTTGGGATGGATCTTGTCTGGCAACACTGCAACCGTCCATCAGAACACTGCCAGAATTCATTACAATCATACCACACTCGAACTCGAGTCACTTGTTCAACGATTTTACGAACTCGATCAAGTACCCAATGAACGATCTCTTACAGATGAAGAAAACTGGTGTGAAACCCATTTTCAACAAACGCATAGACGCCAACTTAATGGCAAATATTTAGTGAGACTTCCACTCAAACATTTATTTGATGAAGCTCAGACAATTGGCCGGTCCAAACAAATTGCATTAAATCGTTTTCACCTATTAGAGCGAAAGCTCCATCGTAACGACGATCTACTAAAACGCTACGAAGACTGCATTCAAGAAAGAATACTTCTCGCTCAACCAAATTACGCCTGCAACGACAACAGAGGAAGAGCAGTGCGTCAAGACGTCGATAGGCAAACCAACGGTCACATCTTGTATTTTGCCACACCACGCTGTGCTTAAAGAAGACAGCTTAACAACAAAACTTCGCGTTGTATTTGACGCTTCTTGCAAAACAACCAACGGAAACTCGCTTAATGACATTTTATGTGTAGGCCCAACTCTGCAAAATGATTTGCCCGCAGTTATGGTCTAATTAGTCCAGCGGTGTCGAATTCAATCGTGCCGGATAGCAATTTGGCCAGTTATGTTAGAATTACTCTAGCGGTAAGGTTAGAAATCGTGTCAGCTGACACAATCTATCTTACCCGAACACAATGTTCGCTATTACTCTGACCGGATTGAGTAGTAGAAATTTCTGCGTCGATTAGAAAACTACTACAAAAGTCGTGTCAGCTGTGAAAAGAATGTTGCCACCCAAAAAATTCGTTGAAAATTGAAATAGAATTAATGCTTTTCCTATGCAAGAGGTAATATGGCAACACTGATTAAAACAAGCGAATATTTATTGGAAATACAGTCCACCTGCGCTTTTGTTTGCTTTTAATTTGTACACATCGTACATTTTAAGTCACTTTGACTTATTTTTATTCAATTTGAGTCTTTACAGACTTCTTTTAATAAAAGAGGACACAGGGGTTTTTTATTTATATTGCGCTGGAATGCGCGTTTAATTATAAAGTATTTAAAATTTAAAAACAGAGTTTATCGAAAAGAAAATCGAATTGGAAAACTTCCGTCGCGGTCACTTGTTGGGTTTTTAGTGCTGATCAGTGAGAGCGCATATTTGCGGGAGAGCGGAGAAATAGGAAAAAGTGACAGCTGGATGGATACCGACTGGAAATTGAACTTGAATATGGGAAAGCGAAATGTAAATAAAAAAGGAGGAGTTCATACGGGATGGGAATGTTATTGTGCATTGGCGTTTAGCCATTCTGGCCGCCTTGCAGGACTGCAACATATAGTCCAGTTGGGTTAGAGGATATCCGGTGCTGGAGCAATCTGCGAGCTCGCCATCCGCGAAGTTGTGGAAGATGTATCCCGACTGCTGGAGGAGCGAGCACTTGGTGTCTTGGCAGCTCAGCGGCAGATATCCCACGCCCGACGCGTTTAGCAGGTTTCGCGATTGGCGCGGGTATCGCCCGTCTTGGGTGAACTGTTGCGCAATAGGCAAGACGCCGGGGTCGTCCGCCACCGGAGAGGCTCGTCCCGCTGTGGGCTGGGGGTCCCGGTTCCAGTTGAGGCATGAATAAAGCAATGTGTGCCCGTGCTGCGGTGCTGATGACTCGTCTCAGGCACCACATTGATGAGGGAAGAGTTCTTCGTCCTTGTGGCGAGGCGTTGTCGGTTGTCGTTGCTCGGGTCAACATGGCGAGCGGAAAGAGTTGCGTTGAGCCATCCCGCACGCCCTTCAGCCTTCCAGAGAATTGCAGCTGCTCGGTCCGTCGGCGTCAGGGCTAGGACGTTGTTATAAACGGTGAGTTTACGCTCAGGGAGAGCACACCATTTATAAGCTGTTCTTCAAGGGGACAAAGAACATCGGCTTTCTTATTCTCCACAAAAGGAGGTGCACGGAGAGTGCGTTTCGGCCAGGCTTCAGGGGGAGTTAGAAGCCGTGCAGCTCGAGAACATACAGAGAACCGTCTGGGGATGTCGGTCTCATGAATGAAGCGGTTTGGTTCGGGTTTGACCCACCATGGAGCGCTATTCCATTTTGGCGAGAGCCATCCTGCCAGGGCGAAGGGATTCGCACCCGGAGGCAGAGTTTGTGGCCTAATGGCGATGGAATTTTGTTCAAATTTATGGGAGCTAAAATTCAGGGGCGAATTTTGTTTGGGTTTTGTGGGCCAAATAGAAAGGGGATTTTCTATGCCCTCATGTGCGTTCGTCTTAGGAATATTTGACGAGCAGAAATTGGCAAGGGAGCCATTTTCTTGAATTGAGCTGTAGGGTGCTTGCGGCGCGCCGGTTATGACGGGGGATGTCGCCGACGCTGAAGAACCTACGCTGCAGCACTGCTCGTGAGTACTGACTTGTCTTTTTAGGCGCAATTCAGAGGGTGACTGATGAAAACAGTCGTCACTACTTAGTGCTGAATTTGAGGTGGTATTTGAGGGGCACGATGGTCTCGGATTGCCCACAGACTGAGAACCAGAGCTGATGTCGGACGAGGTATTATACAGTCCCGAAGTAGAGGTCGAAACCGAATAAGCTGACGTGGCAACATCTGTGGCCGACGTTATCGTATTCATAACAACAGGGGTTGTCGGAGATGAGGAGTTAATGGACAGGGCAGGCGAAGAGCAGGAGGTTGAGCTCAGGGGCATGGCAGTTGGATTGATGGGGGCTGAAGCCGCACCTGCCGCTGATGGGGACGCACCACTTGGGAGCGTGACGTTTGAGCGCGAGACCGAGCAAGAGACGCTGGACACTTTTTCATCAGCCCATTTTGGCGATAGCCATCCTGCCGGGGCCAAAAAACTGCAAGAGTCGGCACTGGAAAGATTTGCGGTTTTTCCTGCTAGATTTGGGTAAAAATTCAGAGGTGAATTTTGTTGGGGTTTAGGGCGAATCGAAATTGGAAATTCTATGCCCTCGTGTCTGCTCGTCTTAGGGATTTTTGACGAATAGACACAACCTGAGATGGGGTCCCAGTTTTGAGTGGAGAAATTCCGGAGTGAATTTACTCCAGTAGTGGAGGCTTTGGGGATCGCCTCACTACTTATTGTGGACCTAGCAGGAATGTCCAGACAGATTTTGAGGTTCTCTTCGGCCGCGTTTGGCTTATTTTCGAACTGCGCTCTAAGGGCTTCCCACGCAGGAGCAAAGTTTTCGTTAACGAGCGAGTATCGTTTAACAATTGCTCCAGCTCTGCCTTGGGTACTCCACCGGAGGTAGTACAGCCTTTGAGCGGGGGATAGCTTGGGATTTTTAATGTGCTTTTCCGTGAACATGTCACGGAAAGAAGCCCAATCCGCAAGATCTCCGTCGAAGATTCCGGTAGTGGAATAACTCGAAGAGGCTGTAGGGATCGCCTCGTTTGTCGCGTTGGGGATATGCGACATTTTATGAATGAAATTCGATTAATTGGAAATCGGGTATGAAACTTATCGCGTGAGAAAGCGATATTTATCTTTTACGCTAGAGGTAGTGTATGTAATGTATCGTTAGAGGAAGCGATATTTATTTTTTCCGCTGGAGGTAGCGTATGAAATTTATCGCTGGAGAAAGCGATGATTTTTCTTTCTAGTGAAATTTATTTCACTTGTACGAGTGCACAACTTTCTTACGAGAGCGAATGAGAAATTTATCGCTTGCAATTATGTAGGAAAATTATTAATTAAATAGCAATTTTTATATTTATTTTTACGCTGGGGTAGCGTAAGAAATAATTTAAAAACAATTTTAAAATTTTCATTTATTTTGCCATTCTTATATGTCAGTGGCTTTTGCAGAGGTGCAGGCCTTCACTGAAATAAGCACTTATTAAATTATATAAATAGGGAATTTATATAATATGGGGTATAGAAATGGGGTATTTTGTGAAATTTTGAAAATTTTTATTTTATTTAATTCAATTTATCAAATATAACTTAAAGTGCTATATTTATATAAAGTTAATTTATTTTAATTTCGGGATAATTGATTTTTATTGGCACTTTGAATGGCAAACGTAGGAATTGAATATGCCGGCCGTAGGGTATCGTTCCCAAAGTGACCTGCTGTTGCTGTCAAAACAAGCAAAGCAAGAGCGACGAGAGCGCTTGTATGTGTGTGTGAGAGCACACGAGTAGTGGACTGTATGTTGGTGTAGAGTGCAGAAGAGATTGCAATGGAAGTGAGAGAAATTGGTGCGTGTTAAGTATGTACAAATGTGAATTTGTAATATTGGCGCAAAAAGTTTTGCAATGCCAATGATTATATAACGCGTTGGTACATATCCCCTTTTGAAGTGGATATATGAGGTTATACCACGGTCACGGGCTTCCACCAGCCAATAAAAGTATGTACATATTAAAAACTCTACTTACGGCTTGCCCTTTTTCATGGGACAAAGGGGCTTTTATTTGGAGGAATGGGGGTGTTAGAGATTGTGACTATGAGGCTGCTGCTACTGCTAAAATTTTCACACTGCACTTTTTAATTTTAGTTTGTTATATATTTTAGGGCCAGTTTCACAGTGGATGTTTAAATCTAATTTGCGAATTGAGTTTAAATCTAGTTTAACTTTTCTTGAGTTTCACAGTGCATTTATTTAAATACGAAATAATGAATGGAAACTTCGAATATTTACATTCTTTATTAAATTTATGGCACAGAATTATCATAGTTGTTACATCTCTATATTGTGTACTACTTTTTTTAACAAATTTCGGCAAAAACAATCACTTCTTTTGTTGAACTAAAATCGAAGGTCACTGGCAACACTTTTCTGCAACAGAGTTCACAAACAAAATATATCGTGAAAAATGAATTCAAACGACGAAATAATTGACTCATTGTGTTGAGTGTTGTGTAAAATGTACGATGTGTACAAATTAAAAGCAAACGAAAGCGCAGGTGGATTGTATTTCCAATAAATATTCGCTTGTTTTAATCAGTGTTGCCATATTACCTCTTGCATAGGAAAAGCATTAATTCTATTTCAATTTTCAACGAATTTTTTGGGTGGCAACATTCTTTTCACAGCTGACACTACTTTTGCAGTAGTTTTCTAATCGACGCAGAAATTTCTACTACTCAATCCGGTCAGAGTAATAGCGAACATTGTGTTCGGGTAAGATAGATTGTGTCAGCTGACACGATTTCTAACCTTACCGCTAGAGTAATTCTACCATTATTCTAAACTGGAGGATGCATAAATTTGTGTTCACAGCTGACATTAAAAAATTGTATCGTTGCATAGATATGCATACCGAAGATTCTCAGTACCAACGCATCTTATGGCGGAACGAAGCACGCGAAATACAAGAGTACTGTCTAACCACGGTCACATTCGGGACGGCATCGGCTCCCTACACGGCGATCCGAGTGCTACGTCAACTCGCCGAAGACGAAAAGATGGCATTTCCACTCGCAGAATCTGTGCTCAAAACCGAAGTTTATGTAGATGATGTACTCTCTGGTAGTCACACTATTGAGGCAGCAACAACAATTCGCAAGCAGGTAACCTTAGTGTTACGCTCAGCAGGTATGGAGCTCCGAAAATGGAGTAGTAATGCACCAGCCTCAACGGCATTCCCAACGAACACTGGGCAAAGAGCAACGTTTTGGAATTGACTGGCAATGAGACGGTAAAAACACTAGGAATGTACTGGCAGCCACAAACCGACATATTCAAATTTAAACTCAATTTTGAAAGGGATTTTTCAGCTACAAAGCGAGCGATGCTATCCACCATAGCTCGCCTCTTCGATCCACTGGGTCTTATTGCACCAGTTGTTGTAGCAGCAAAGATAATTCTGAAATCGGTGTGGTCCTTGAAAATACGGCGTGACGATCAAACTTGCACATCATTAGGATGGGATGAATTGCTGCCAGAAGAACTGAACTATCAGTGGCAACAGTTTTTACAGGCATTATCTACACTGCATTGCATCACGGTGCCAAGATGGTTGCAATATGAACCAACATACGTTGAGTCGTTACAACTCCATGCCTTCTGTGATGGCTCCTCGTCTGCATACGCAGCGTGCGTTTATCTACGCGTAAAATGTACCGACGGTAGAATATACACGAATCTTCTAATCGCAAAAAGTAGAGTCACTCCAATTAAACCTCTCACTATTCCCCGCGTCGAATTATGCGACTGTTGTACTCTATTGGGTAAACGGCGATCTGAGCCGGTGGCAGACATATGTGGCAAATAGAGTTGGCAAGATTCTACATGCATCCTCGCCGTCACAATGGAGTCATGTCGGCACTTTGCAAAACCATGCAGACAGTGCCACACGCGGACTTACACCAGCCATGCTATCAACATGTCAATT
Source organism: Neria commutata (assembly GCA_963457695.1). Lineage (NCBI taxonomy): Eukaryota > Metazoa > Arthropoda > Insecta > Diptera > Micropezidae > Neria > Neria commutata. The sequence continues at coordinate 35,303,300 of OY735245.1, forward strand.
ATGGTGGGCGGGTCCAGATTGGTTAGCGCAGCCAGAAAGCCATTGGCTAAGGTTTAACATTGCAAAATTACCAGTCAATGAAGACGAAGCTGAGGTGAAGCGAAAGCAAATTCAAGTAAATTTTTTGGCGTGGCAAGATTCAATAATTTTGAGATTCTCGTCATTGAGCAAGCTGCTGCGTGTATGCGCCTATATGTTTCGTTTCGTTTACAACTGCCGAAATCAGTCCCGTCTAGAAGGGCCTCTTACTGTCACCGAATTGAAACAGAGCTTAGCTAAGCTTGTCACGCTTGTGCAGCAAGAATCATTTTCAAAGGAAATTCACAGCGTTCAAAATGGAAACCCACTCCCAAGCGGTAGCAAATTGATAAGCTTGACACCTTTTCTTGACGATCAGCAAATTCTCCGCGTACATGGCCGACTTCAGCGTTCCAATTTGTCTTTCGATCAGAAACACCCCATGTTCTTCCCAAGTAGTCATCACTTCACTAGCTTGGTCATTGCAAGTGCACATATAACAACGTTGCATGGCGGTGCACAATTAACTCAGTCACACTTGCGGCAACAGTTTTGGATTCTTAATGCAAGGCGCACTGTTCAGCAGCAACTCCGAAAATGTATAAAATGTTTTCGAAATAAGCCAGAACTTGCCAATCAACTCATGGGCGATCTTCCATTTCATCGAGTTAATCCACCACAGCGTCCATTTTTAGCAACTGGTGTCGATTACACCGGCGCAATAGAAATCAAATCATCAAGGCTCCGTGGAAATACAACATACAAGGGCTACGTCGCTATTTTCATTTGTTTAGCTACCAAATGCATTCATCTCGAAGCTGTCACGGGAATGGCCACGGAACACTTTTTGTGGGCGCTGCAAAGATTCATCGGGCGTAGGGGCATATGAAAGACATGTATAGTGATTGCGGGCCAAATTTTATAGGAGCAGAAAAGGTACTACGTACAAGTCAACATAACTTCAGAGAGGCCGTAGAACAATAACTCGTACCGAAATTGGCCAGCCAAGGTATCCAGTGGCATTTCAACCCTCCACATTCACCTAATTTCGGCGGACTGTGGGAGGCGAATGTGAAATCTGTTAAGTATCACTTAAACCGGGTAATCAGCGGCACAAGACTCACTTACGAAGCGCTTGCAACCCTTCTTGTGCGCATTGAGTCGTGTTTAAACTCCAGACCACTATGTCCGTTGACAACAGACCCAAACGCCTGGTCATTTTCTCATTGGAACCTCATTGCTATCGCTTCCAGCAGCCTCACCAACAGCCAACATATCGTTCAGCCAACACTTCACTCAAACGCAACGAATGCTCCAGCAGTTTTGGAAACAGTGGACATCAGATTGGCTGTCTCATCTTCAATCCCGACCAAAATGGTATCGGCAGAAACCGAATCTACAGCTCAACGATCTAGTTATCGTAAAGGATGATAGGCTGCCGCCTAACGAGTGGATAATGGCTCGCGTCATCGACTTGCATCCTGGACAAGATAATTTAGTCCGAGTGGTGATCGTTCGCACACAACACGGTATCTACAAACGCTCGGTTTCAAAGCTTTTCCCTTTACCGATACCCTCATACAATATTGAAACATAGCCTTTATACCATATAATACTCAAATCCTCAAATACCAAGTAGCACTTAGCACACTTTTCCTCATCTCATCTCCGCTCCACTATCATTTCGAGTCAATTTTCCAGAAGCTCCAAAAGTCGTAATAATGCTGGTCTCAGCATGGGGGCGGCATGTACGGGTTCAAGAGAGCAGAGAGTCAAACAACATGCACGAGTTCGTGAGAGAGGAGGAGGCTAGCAGACGAGATGTGAAATGTCAAGTCGAGAGTAGTGGTCCGACCGACAAGCAACGCATACGTTTTATCTTGCTGTTCTTTGATTAAAGTATAAATTTAACCTGTCAATAAATATATTTTCACAAAAACCATCGCGTTAATAATTTGGAATAAAATCCCAAAAGAGTGGATACAGTCGAGAACCCCATTATTCGATGCAAACTGCACACTGTGAATACCCAAAATATTGTGTACTGCTCTGCAAGTTTTAAATTCTTTTTGCGAAAAATTTCAGAGCTCTAAAATTGAATTTATGGAAGACTAAAAAGTAGAAAATAAAATTATATAAAAAAAACTTTTTAAAAATAAGCTTTAATTTATTTAATGTACTAAAAATTAGAAAATAAATTGTTTCCAAGTCACCTGTATCTTACTATTAATAAAAGCTTGTGTATATTCACACTTATTTTTCATTACTAGAATCTATTTACAAAAAATAAATTAAATAAAATATTGTATCAATTGGTTGACAAATTTTGAACAAATGAGCGCCCCAAGCTTTTATTAATATTAAGATACAGGTGACTTGGAAACAATTTATTTTCTACCTTTTAGTACAATAAATAAATTAAAGCTTATTTTTAAAAAGTTTTGTTTTATATAATATTTTTATCTACTTTTTAGCCTCCCATAAATTAAATTTTAGAGCTCTGAAATTTTAAATCAAAATAAAATAAAAATACTCAAAAGTAAGAGCTCCAATGCACGTGCGTTCGCAACGAATAACTGAAAGCAGGATTGATGCGCAGGCTCTATACCAGTGATGGGCAAAAGTTCCTTATGGAAGAGTAAACACCAATACATGCAAACTTTGCTATGATAAAAAAGAAAAAAAAATTGCTAAACATGTACACTGTAAAAAAAAGGAATTTCATATTCTGCTTAGTTATATGTAATGAAAAAAAAAACCAACTTAATAACTCAAAAGTCATATAAATCTCCCATGACCCTTTCAATAAATGATCCAAATCATTTTTCCAGTCAAAAAAATCAATTTCCCAATACTCTTCTGAAGAGATATGATCTTCATTTCCCGAAGTTGGAAGAATTTAAATATCAAACTTAATATGTATGAGCAAACATTTTTTCAAGTGCTTCTCATTCCGCAGCTGCACAGTTTTTTGCTCAAAATCATGCGCAAGACAACAACAACGTCTTTGTTGAAGATAACTGTCGCCAAAGTGTACCAACAAAGCATATGCGCGCGAGCTGGCAGACGAAACGAAAATAACATTGTTGTTTGTGTTTTTCGTACTGCTTAGCGCGAAGAGTTGTGTCTGTGTGAAAAAATCTCGGCCTATGCCAAGAGTTTTTACAAAAACAAAGGAGCACCGAGAGTATAGGGCTTGCCCACCACTGCCCTATACTCTCGGTGCTCATTTGTTTTTGTAAAAACTCTTGCGTATAGGCTGCGATTTCTTCACACAGACACAGCTCTTCGCACTAAGCAGTACGAAAAACACCAACAATGCCAATGCCCGAGCTAAAAGCAACACTTTCTTAAGCTTTGTTGGTACACTTTTGTGACAGTTATCTTCAACGCAGACTTTGTTGTTGTCTTGCGCATGATTTTGAGGAAAAAAGTGTGCAGCTGTGGAATGAGAAGCACTTCAAACAATTTTTCCTCATATTAAGTTTGAAATTTAAATTCTTCCAACTTCGGAAAATGAAGCAGGGGAGAGGGGGTACCTTCCTCCTTGGGGCACATTCGTCAAAGGCGATTTCGGTATGAAGGAGTCATCGGACATAACTGTTTATTAGTAAAAACTAACCCATAACTAGCATAAATATCCCTCACAAAGTTTGGCATCTCTATCTGAACAGCTGATAAAGTTACATTTGATTTTTTGTTTTCGCGCTTCGTTCCCGAATATTCAGGTCGGTAACGTAAGAAGCACAGAATACCTACAGAAGAATATCAGAGTCAGCTAATCGAAAATATTGCACTTTTTTTTGTCTCACACGTACACTGTCCGTGGGGGCAAAACTCTAGCTCGGGAGGCAAAGGTCCAGCTGTTGATGCTAAAAGTTTATTGTGTTAGGGCTAGAATTTGTGACAGTTATAGTTTCATTAGTTATGATTTAGGAATAACTTAACTTGACTTAAGCCAACCTGCCACACGGAAACTCTGTACATGCTGTTACTCATGAAATAATAAATAGAAATAGAAATAGAGAACAGCAGGTTTCAGGTTTCAGGTTTCTGTGTTAAGTCGTTAAGTCAAAAGAGAGCGTGAGCGGGTTGCTCTACAGAAGCAGCATTGCCAGTGCAAAATTTTTCAGACTTGAAATAATTTCGATTGAAAACTTTGATATAAAACGTGAAAAATAACGCTGTATCAGACAAAATAACTTTTAAAACTTAAAGTAATTTTTCGCCAATTCCATAAAGTCATATTCCCACCACAAAACCAAATATATTTCTTGCGTTTTCAACTGAGTGAACCGCTATGGCAACCTTACTTTCATTCGTAAACAAAATGTCAAAACGTGTGAATATGGACGACGAGCAGCTTAAAATTTTTGCTACATTCAAATAGCGAATTAACTGCTGTTGTCGTGTTTAATATATTTTATACATCTTCAGAAAGCTCAAGAACATTGTGCACAATTTTAGTTTAGACAGCATTTCAATTAAATGAAAGAATTTTGTTCTGCACTTTCAAAAATTAATTCAACTATCAACACAGAAACAGCTGATTTCAAAGTCATGAGTAACAGCTCCTAAGTTTCTACGGAAACTTAACTAAGTTAAGTTATTCCTAAATCATAACTAATGGGACTATTAGATACACTTCTGGTCTCTTCTGTGGTAAGAAGTTTGTGCTGTATTTATACCATTATTTCGAACAAAATTGTATTAGTATTACATTAATACTAATTATTTTGTAAATAAAAGTGTATTAAGTGAAAATAAAGCACTGAAATTAGAAGTAAAAAAATAAAAAAGAAAAAAAGTGACACCAGGGTGGACTCGTCTTTTTTTCATGGGGCACATTCGTCAATATAACTTCACAGGTACTAAAAACTCGAAATCGAGTTGAAGCTTCCAAGACCCTCGAACCTGGCTTAAACCTCCCGTAACCACACAAAATTAATATTAGGATCGATCTCAGCACTTTAAACATTATATATAACAAATAATTTATAAAAATAATTTTACAATAAGTAAATTTTTTTTACGTTATAAACATGATTTTTTTAAATTTTTTTAATGCAAAATATAATAAAAACGTGTTATGTAACCAAAAACATGTCTTATCTAGTCTAAACAAGATTTTGTATCACCTTATGGTACTTTCAAGTGTGAATGCCGAAAGTGCCCCGCCAAATGCCGAAGCTACCCTGGCATGGGGGCACATTCAGCGAAATTACTTTTTTTACAAATCATGAAAAAAATAATACAAACGGAACTTTTTAAAGAAATTTTAGTATAACATTTTATTGTTAAATAATGAGATATTGTAACAGTCTAATCGGTTGTTAAATATATTGATTACCATTATACGAGTTTATGTTTATTCGGCAGCTTGAATGTTAGAAAGAATAGTTTTTATTCGGACTGACTTGCCAAAGAGAAATGACAATACTTAGTTGTCTATTTCTGTTCTGAAACAAAGCAATTTTAAGTGTACAACAACAAAGAATTAGAAGTAATGCTCACATGGGCAGGTCATATAGCTATTTCGGTTTTTGCCAGAAAACCTCATCAGTGACTTTTAATGTGAATTCTAATAATTTCTAAACGACTAATTACTCGAAATAGAAGCATTAATGGTAAAGTCTGTGAAACGTAGGAGTTGAACCATGAACTTATGACGTAGTAAGCGAATGCGCTAACCATCACACCATCGGACTGGACGACTCTGCGCTGGCAAACATCACAGTTACCTGCTGTCTATATCAAACGCATAGTGTTTGTTTTTATTGTACACTGTCTAATGCAATTGTTTTTGCCTTACTTGAGAGCTCCATCGGAGCACATACTTGAGGCAAATGAATGTATCAGTTTTTGTTTCCGTAAGAACATTTCTTCGTTTTTACATTATGTTTACTTTCTGATTTGGGTGTGTCCTCCCTATCATATTATACGAGTTTATGTTTATTCGGCAGTTTGAAAGTTAGAAAGAATAGTTTTTATTCGGACTGACTTGCCAAAGAGAAATGACAATACTTAGTTGTCTATTTCTGTTCTGAAACAAAGCAATTTTAAGTGTACAACAACAAAGAATTAGAAGTAATGCTCACATGGGCAGGTCATATAGCTATTTCGGTTTTTGCCAGAAAACCTCATCAGTGACTTTTAATGTGAATTCTAATAATTTCTAAACGACTAATTACTCGAAATAGAAGCATTAATGGTAAAGTCTGTGAAACGTAGGAGTTGAACCATGAACTTATGACGTAGTAAGCGAATGCGCTAACCATCACACCATCGGACTGGACGACTCTGCGCTGGCAAACATCACAGTTACCTGCTGTCTATATCAAACGCATAGTGTTTGTTTTTATTGTACACTGTCTAATGCAATTGTTTTTGCCTTACTTGAGAGCTCCATCGGAGCACATACTTGAGGCAAATGAATGTATCAGTTTTTGTTTCCGTAAGAACATTTCTTCGTTTTTACATTATGTTTACTTTCTGATTTGGGTGTGTCCTCCCTATCATATTATACGAGTTTATGTTTATTCGGCAGCTTGAATGTTAGAAAGAATAGTTTTTATTCGGACTGACTTGCCAAAGAGAAATGACAATACTTAGTTGTCTATTTCTGTTCTGAAACAAAGCAATTTTAAGTGTACAACAACAAATAATTAGAAGTAATGCTCACATGGGCAGGTCATATAGCTATTTCGGTTTTTGCCAGAAAACCTCATCAGTGACTTTTAATGTGAATTCTAATAATTTCTAAACGACTAATTACTCGGCAAATTAAACTAATTACTCTGGCAAAAACCGAAATAGCTATATGACCTGCCCATGTGAGCATTACTTCTAATTCTTTGTTGTTGTACACTTAGGTAGGTAGGTAGGTAGGTTAAGTGGTCGTCTCGAGGACATCACTTAGGCCAAAAGGCCCGTTGTGTTACCACGTTGGGGATTTTCACCTATACACTTCCCATGTATGGGAGCCACTTTGTGGCTCTGGTATATTTGTCGATGTGTCCTGGTGGCGTTTTTTCCAAGTCTGCCAGACAGCTCAGGAAGTAATGTCCCAGGAATCGGAAGCGTGTTCTTGCTAGCGCTGGGCATTTGCAGAGGAGGTGTTCAACAGATTCCTCGCAGTCTTCGTCTCTGCAGCTTCTGCAGAAGTCGTTGTACAGCAGTCCCAGTCTGTTGGCATGTTGACCAATGAGGCAGTGTCCGGTTATGATTCCTACGACAATCCCTATGGAGGGTTTGCTTAGTAGGATCAATTCACTTGATCTGCTCTGGTTGATCGTAGGCCAGATCTGCCTTGCTGTGTGACATGTCTGTTCGTGGAGCCATCTCGTGTTTGCTCTGTTTATGTGGTTGATTTTTAGCATTAGTTTGCATGTGGAGAGTGGTATCCCAACTTCTTCAGTTATGTTGATTCTATGTAGCTCTGTGCCTGCTCTTGCGAGCTCGTCAGCTATGCAGTTTCCCTCTATGTCTTTGTGCCCAGGCACCCAGCAAAAGTTGTTGTACACTTAAAATTGCTTTGTTTCAGAACAGAAATAGACAACTAAGTATTGTCATTTCTCTTTGGCAAGTCAGTCCGAATAAAAACTATTCTTTCTAACATTCAAGCTGCCGAATAAACATAAACTCGTATAATATGATAGGGAGGACACACCCAAATCAGAAAGTAAACATAATGTAAAAACGAAGAAATGTTCTTACGGAAACAAAAACTGATACATTCATTTGCCTCAAGTATGTGCTCCGATGGAGCTCTCAAGTAAGGCAAAAACAATTGCATTAGACAGTGTACAATAAAAACAAACACTATGCGTTTGATATAGACAGCAGGTAACTGTGATGTTTGCCAGCGCAGAGTCGTCCAGTCCGATGGTGTGATGGTTAGCGCATTCGCTTACTACGTCATAAGTTCATGGTTCAACTCCTACGTTTCACAGACTTTACCATTAATGCTTCTATTTCGAGTAATTAGTCGTTTAGAAATTATTAGAATTCACATTAAAAGTCACTGATGAGGTTTTCTGGTAAAAACCGAAATAGCTATATGACCTGCCCATGTGAGCATTACTTCTAATTCTTTGTTGTTGTACACTTAAAATTGCTTTGTTTCAGAACAGAAATAGACAACTAAGTATTGTCATTTCTCTTTGGCAAGTCAGTCCGAATAAAAACTATTCTTTCTATATTGATTACCTTCTGAAATATAGGCCTTCAAAAAAAAGAGACGAAGGTACCCCCTCTCCCCAACATATCTCTTCAAAAGAGAAGTGGGAAATTGATTTGTTCGACGTTGACATAAATTAAGATCATTAATTGGAAGGATTATGGGAGATTTAAAGGAATTTTAAGTTATTCAGTTTGTTTAATTTCATTACATATAGCTAAGCAGAATATGCAATTAATTTTTTTCACAGTGTACATATTGAACTAATATTTTTCCCCTTTTTATCATAACAAAGATTGTATGTATTGCTGTTTACTCTTCCATGAGGGACTTTTGGGCATCACTGCACTAGAGCAAAGCGTACTTTTGTGCTGCTTATATAAAGCAATGCTTCATCTTCCCTGTCTATGCTCTGATTGGCTGTTGCTGAATTCACTCTTTTTAATTTAATAGGATTACTTTTCTGCGCCCGTCTGCCCTTTTCTTGGTTTTCGTTGTTTTCTGTTGAATAGCAGCGCTTCTCCATGCCCGTCTGTCCCCGGAACATGAGTTGATGTATTTGATGTGACTTAATGTTATCTAATATATAAAAATGAATGTTTGTTTGTCTGTTTGTCTGTTTGTCTGTTTGTCTGTCTGTCTGTCCGGCTATACAAAGCTACACGCGTTGACCGATTTCAGCCAAACTTTATATCAATATTGTTGGAGACCAAAGGAAGGCGACTGTATATAAAATTTTTCGATTCATCAAGAGGGCGTGGCACCTCCCATACAACTTAAATATTTGATTTGGTATATCTTTAAAACCACATGCGATACAACGTTAAAATTTTGTATTCTGTTAGTATTTAGTCGTGCCCTCTTGCTTAAAAAAATTTAGGGGCGTGGGACAAGGGGGAGTGGCACTCCCTATACAACTTAAATATTTGATTTGGCATATCTTTAAAACTACAAGTCACGCAGCATTGAAATTCCGTATGCAGGCCCCTCTTAGATGCTTCGTCCCACGGGTAAAATTTTATGGGCGTAGGACAAGGGGCGTGGCACTTTTCAATCAACTATACATTTGTGTATAACTTTAGAACTATACAGCACACATAAATGAAACACGATACGAACTTACTACATGTCCGTATCCTTCAACTCGGAAAATGGGACTGGCATTGGGCAAGGGGCGTGGCACCTCTCATACAACTTAAATATTTCATTTGGTATACCTTTAAAACTACATGTCATACAATGTTAAACTTTTGTATTCTGTTAGTATTTAGTCGTGCCCTCTTGCTTAAAAAAATTTAGGGGCGTGGGACAAGGGGGAGTGGCACTCCCTATACAACTTAAATATTTGATTTGGCATATCTTTAAAACTACAAGTCACGCAGCATTGAAATTCCGTATGCAGGCCCCTCTTAGATGCTTCGTCCCACGGGTAAAATTTTATGGGCGTAGGAGAAGGGGCATGGCACTTTTCAATCAACTATACATTTGGGTATAACTTTAGAACTATACAGCACACATAAATGAAACACGTTACGAACTTACTACATGTCCGTATCCTTCAACTCGGAAAATGGGATGAGCATTGGACACGAGGCGTGGCACCCCTCATACAACTTAAATATTTGATTTGGTATACCTTTAAAACTACATGTCATACAACATTAAAATTTTGTATTCTGTTAGTATTTAGTCATGCATTCACGTAAACATTTTTACATAATTTGGGTTTTATATATGTACTAGCTGTCCCGGCAAACGTTGTTCTGCCTAAAATAATTATTTTATTCCAAGATTTGTTTTTAAATGTATTTCAATAATGGTAGGAATTTTTTTGATAATATGAAAATTATGTACAGGAAGAATAGGTTTTCGTGAATAGGTAATCTACATACACAGATTCCCCGTATGATGTGGCACTCGGGTAAAGCCGGGTGAATCAGCTAGTATCTATATAATATTGGTTGTAGGGGCCTAAATCAGGCATAAATCTAGGTCATTACACATTTCGTATTCTATAAATACGGCAAAATTATATATAATGCGATTAAACAGCTCCTCGCCCGTCTCTCCCTATGTGCTTCTTCTTCGCTAATAACTTTGTTTGAAGTACAAATTTTAATATTTTTATACCCTATACTTATGGAAATATGGTATAATAACTTTGTGCGAAAATTGTAACGCATTAAAGGAACCGTCCTAGGTATAGACATAAGTATATAGAAATGATCAGAATCACGATCTCTGTGGATTTCCGGTTGTCCGTCTGTCTGTCTGTCTGTCTGTCTGTCTGTCTGTCTGTCTGTCTGTCTGTCTGTCTGACCGTCTGTGCAGAAGAGAAAGAAGGAGTTCACCGATTTGGACAAAATTTGGTACACAGTCTCTGTGAACCTTAACTTAGTTCAAGTTCTGAGATTAGCCAAATCGGTCAAAAGATACGCCTACAATTGGCCTGTAGGACCCACTACCTTGGTTTTTTTTCGGTAAAATGGCTATAATTTGTCCAATTATTCTTTTAAAGAAACGGTATTTGGTATTTAAGGTAAGGTCTGGCCCATCTGTTATACGAAAAAATGAGCGTGGTCCGCCCAACATATAGGCGATAAACGAAAAATCGTCCTAACTTCCATACTATATGCACCAGATAATCCATATTTGATCACTTCATTTCTGTTACGACTTCCTTTAAATTTTCCTAAAACTGGGCGTGGTCCACTCACATCCACAATAAAATTTTCTTCGGTGGACCCACCGTCCCACGCCTTATTATGTGTAGGGTACTATTCTGTCGCGCTAACCCGACTGATGCTTCCTTACTAGTTACGATTGATTCATGTATCGTCAGCCTGGTTACGCATGTATGCAAAGTTTCAGATCTCTAAGTATTCGAGAAGTGAGTGAAAAATTGATTACTAGATTTGACTACAAACATACATTACATACATACATACAAACCTGAAGTGAAGTTAATAAAAAGGTTATAATAAATCAGTTAACTCCAGCTGCTAATAACTGCTACTCCGTCTTTGACATCCTGTTTTTTAGTGGCACCTGTGCTAAAATTCAGCGATCTTTTTCAAGAGACACTGCGTTACAGAATAGTGTGGAGAGTAAATGCGGAACTTAAAAATAAATTGTCTAGGGAAACTGTTTGTATTACTAAACGCTCCTGGCATGAATATATAATTTTTTGCGGAAATTAATTTTTCAGGTACCAGACCCTTTTGTCCTACCACGCCAATTTTTTTATGGTTAGTTGATATTGGTTACTATTACATTTACTTAAAATATGAGAACTATAGCTTCATTAGTTTTCAATATATTTCATTTTTTATAATCAGATTGTATGGGAGGCTTACTAGGCTCACGAATAATCTTATACGATTTTTGAAATCAGACGCCCCTAAAACATCCCTAAAACATTTAAGTCTATAATTTCATAGTAATTCCTCTTAGTTCTGGCCGCGAGTTGTACTAAGTCGTTACACTGTGCGTCGTCTTCCTGATAGTTTATCTGTGAAAAATTGGGGAACTGTGAAATCTCGCACCGTCCAATGTTTTGCTTCATTAGCTTAATTCTGGCAAGAAACGCTGAAATTATGGACTTTGTTTTGATCAAATTTAGGCAGTCCCCTTGTAACTGCAAGTTAGCCCCATTCTTTGTAATGCGGAGTGCGTTGGAGTTTCGTCGAAACTTGGAATCGATGAACCCCGCTCGCCAGGTGATAAGATCTCTTATCTCAGCAGAGCATCTACCGTTAAACTAACGATAGAACAGGGTTAAACATCTCACGTCCCAATGGGGCTCCAAGGAATCGATAGAGCTGATGACGCTATCGTTTCCTAGTAGCTATATCGCGAGACGTTGGATACGGTCCATTAAATTAAACTCAAATTGGGTTAGTGACGCTCCAGCACATAAGTGCGAATTGTACTCCATTTTGGAACTAATATAGATGATGTAAATAGTGCAGAGATCAGCGGGTTGATTGATGATTGGTGTGCAATAACCGCGTATTCAATGCGTTGCACAGTGCGAGATTTCGCCTATCTAGCAGAGTTTAATTAAATAACTCCTGAACGCGTATAGATATCGGTATGAAATTTGGTCCAGGTACTAGTGGTCTTTCAGTTGAGAACTGGTACGAATATGGGCATGGTCCGCCTACTTTCAAGTAGGATTGCCATAGAATAGTATTTTTTTAAATTGGGCGGACCACGCCCATTTTTTGCTATGATATAGAAGACCCCTTAACTTGAATACCAAGTATTATTCTTTTTATTTAGTGAGTAGGGGAGAGGGGGTACCTTCGTCGTTGGGGCACATTCGTCAAAGGCGATTTCGGTATGAAGGAGTCATCGGACATAACTGTTTATTAGTAAAAACTAACCCATAACTAGCATAAAAATCCCTCACAAAGTTTGCCAGCTCTATCTGAACAGCTGATAAAGTTACATTTGATTTTGTGTTTTCGCGCTTCGTTGCCGAATATTCAGGTCGGTAACGTAAGAAGTATGTGCTGTATTTATACCATTATTTCGAACAAAATTGTATTAGTATTACTTTAATACTAATTATTTTGTAAATAAAAGTGTATTAAGTGAAAATGAAGCACTGAAATTAGAAGTAAAAAATAAAAAGAAAAAAAAGTGACTCGTCTTTTTTTCATGGGGCACATTCGTCAATATAACTTCGCAGGTACTAAAAATCGAAATCGAGTTGAAGCTTCCAAGACCCTCGAACCTGGCTTAAACCTCCCGTAACCACACAAAATTAATATTAGGGTCGATCTCAGCACTTTAAACATTATATATAACAAATAATATATAAAAAAAATTTTACAATAAGTACATTTTTTGTAAGATCTTAAACATGATTGCTTTTAAATTTGTTAATGCAAAATATAATAAATACGTGTTGTGTAACCAAAAACATGTCTTATTTAGTCTAAACAAGATTTTGTATCACCTTATGGTACTTTAAAATATGAATGCCGAAAGTGCCCCGCTAAATGCCGAAGCTACCCTGGCATGGGGGCACATTCAGCGAAATGACTTTTTTTACAAATCATGAAAAAAATAATACAAACGGAACTTTTTAAAGAAATTTTAGTATAACATTTTATTGTTAAATAATGAGGTATTGTAACAGTCTAATCGGTTTTTAAATATATTGATTACCTTCTGAAATATAGGCCTTCAAAAAAAAAAGAGACGAAGGTACCCCCGTCTCCCCTAATTAGACAAATTACAGCCATTTTACCAAAATAAATCCGAGGTATGTAGTGGGACTTACATTACAGGCATATTGTGGCGTGTCCTTCAACCGATTTGGCTAATATCGGAACTTAAACTTAGATTAGGTTCACTGCGACTGTGTACCAAATTTGGCCCAAATCGGAGAATTCCTTCTTTCTCTACTGCGACCACGGTCGGTAAAATCACGCAATAAGGGTTGTACGCGAAATGGTCGCGTTCAATTTGGGGCAAGTTAAGGCAGAATTTTATTATAAGCTTTATATTAGGTCCACATCAGGTTTGTATGTCGTCAAATCTAGTAATCAATTTTTCACTCACTTCCCGACTACATAGAGATCTGAAACTTTGCATATATGCGTAAACACCAAGACAATGCATGAATCAATAAAAGCTTGTGCGCTCAATATCCATATTCACACTTATCTTTCATTACTAGAATCTATTTGCAAAACATAATTTAAATAAAATATTGTGGTAACTGGTTGACAAATATTGAACACATAAGCGCCCCAAGCTTTTATGGATAGTAAGATACTGGTGACTTGGAAACAATTTATTTTCTACTTTTTAGTACATTAAATAAATTAAAGCTTATTTAAAAAAAATTTTTTTTTATATAATTTTATTTAATACTGAATCCAAAGATATGCCTGCTTAGTCCAGTGATAGTTTGCAGCCTAGATATTGAGAAATTTTTTAGTTTTTTACCATCAAAGTATTATATTTTTGTAAAAAACTACTTACCTTTTGATTATACTTTAATTGCCTATACTAACGACCACAAAATGAACTGAGCGGTAAACATTACTTTTAATGAAAGCTTTTATATTGAAGATAATATTATTTTACTGTTTTGCAAAATTTTAACGAAAAAATAGAGGCTCTCAAATTGCGGACAAAAAGCAAGTGTCTAAACTGCTGCAGCGCTAATAAAATAATCTGTGTTTGACAACCGTTCTCTCTTTAACCGTTACTTTTCCACTCTGTTTTGTGCTATTTTCGTAACATGTATTCGATTTTGCAATAAAAGATTCAAAAACTATTTCATTTGGTGACTTTTTTATAAGCTTTATATTAACTTCACTTTCCGCGGTATGTCAGCGGCATGTATGTCGTAAAATCTAGTAATCAATTTTTCACCCACTTCCCGACTACTTAGAGATCTGAAACTTTGCATACATGCGTAAACACCAAGCAATGCATGGATCAATCAATTTTATGGGCGTAGGATAAGGGGCGTGGCACTTTTTTATCAACTCCAGATTTGTGTATAACTTTAGAACTACACATCACACATCAATGAAACTCGGTAGGAACTTGCTACATATCCATATCCTTCTACTGGGAAAATAAGACGGGCGGTGGACAAGTGGGCGTGGCACCCCCATAAAAAAAAATCGTTTATATAGAATAGCTTTGGAACTAAAAGTCGTGCAGCATTGAAATTCCGTATACAGGCCCCTCTTGGATGCTTCGTCCTACTGGTAAAATTTTATGGGCGTAGGTCAGGGGGCGTGGCACTTTTCAAGCAACTACACACTTGGGCCTTAGTTTATAATTATAGGTACACCACAGATCAATGAAAAACGATAGGAACTTACTCGCCGCGCCTTGCAGGCAAAATAGCAACAACTCATCGCGCCACAAATATGCCACGAATATTAGGGTCGATCACTGCCGTATTATTTGTTAAATTGAGGATATGTCATATGACAATAGGAAACACTGTGAATACCCTAAATATTGTGTACTGCTCTGCAAGTTTTAAATTCTTTTTGCGAAAAATTTCAGAGCTCTAAAATTTAATTTAGGAAGACTAAAAAGTAGAAAATAAAATTATATAAAAAAAAACTTTTTAAAAATAAGCTTTAATGTACTAAAAAGTAGAAAATAAATTCTTTCGAAGTCACCAGTATCTTACTATCAATAAAAGCTTGTGCGCTCAATATCCATATTCACACTTATCTTTCATTACTAGAATCTATTTGCAAAACATAATTTAAATAAAATATTCTGATAACTGGTTGACAAATATTGAACACATGAGCGCCCCAAGCGTTTATGAGGTAGTAATGCTTATAACTATAATCCAAAATTGTTCAAATGCTGGCGATTATCACCTGCCCAAATGTATGGACAGCTGCATTTTGTACGCAGCCTTCAATTGCTGCACAAGCTTTATTTAAATTTCTGCTGCCTCGCAGAACAGAGTGTCTTCATCGCAATAACTGCTGTTGCATTTGCTGGCTTCTTGCTCTCACACAGCTTATAATTTAGGCTGAATTTATCAAATAATTTCGATATTTGATTGAACCAAATAAATAAGCTTCTCGATGTCCATTTTCACCAGTTTGACATTTTGTTTACTAATGAAACTAAAGCGCCAGTTAGTGATCGCGTATCGTTTTTAATCGTATCGTAAACAAAACCTACTTTACCCGAGCTCTATACATGCGTTCGCTCTTGACGTATTTATTCGGATCATAACGCAGAAATTCTAATCGAAATAGGTATCTCTCACACATTTACGTCTGCTCTGATGCTCAGAGAGGATGAGAGAATAACATTGCTTTGTACTAAAAAACAGTGCTGCCACTGCTCTTCGATTTTAATTTAGAACAAACGCCGGATTATAATTGTTAAAGTTAATTCATAAAAGTAGACCACAGTAAATATATCCAAAAATCAAAATAATTCTGTCATAGATTTTATAAAGAATGTAAAATTTAATCTCAAAAGCAAAATCAACAGCGTGCTTGCTTTGTGCACGAAACTATTGTAGGGGATGGATGATTTGCTTTGGGTGCCTGTGGAATAAGCAGAGTCCTGGCAGAAAGTCCCTGGCAATCTTCTGCAAGTCCCTGTGGTTGGTGTTTATGCGCGTACCACCGCGATAGTTGAGGGGATGGCACGAATACCGCAGTTTGCTCAAAAGATGTGAAATGAAACAAGGCAAGAGTTGCCGCTTTGAGTTGTCAATTCAATCTTGATTTTATTTAACAAAATCGGGGGTTTTTATACAGTATCTGAAAGTGTTATATTAACTGTTATAATTACTTAATTCTATACCCTACTTACTCTATCGGTAATATCCTATATGCATTCCCTCATCTATTCTCTCATATGGCTTGCATGCACGAAATTATGCTGAGTTGCATAATTGGGTCAGCGAATAGCAGATAGGCAGCTCATCAATGCATTGAGTGGCTTTGTTGTTGTCCACTCAGTGCATTGCTAAGTGCAATGTGCCGTACGCTGGCCTTGAGTGCATTACTGCAGCGTTTGCTTTCTCGGTTACCCGATTCCTGCATGCAGGCCGTGCACTTGACATTGAGTTTGTCAGTTCGTTCACTTATTGGGAATGCATAAGGGTGACCATGGGTGCACTATATGATGAGAGTGACCATGGGTGCACTACACCCCTGCCCTCAAGAAAAAATTATCTCTGGGAAATATGACTTATTTTCTAGGGAGAATTTTTAAAAAGGTATGTATAGTAAGTGTGTTAAATATAGTGAATTCTTTGATTAATGAAATATAATAATAATGTATATAATGTAAATATCTATTTTATCTTTTGTTTATGTAAAATTTCCTAAGTACTTCTTAAGATTATTGTTGTGGAGCTCTTTGGCTTTCCCGTTTATATCTACTATGGAGTTTACCCCATTTCTTTCTAATAGTCTATACGGCCCGTGATAAGGACTTTGTGATTTCTTCCTACTTTCTAGCTTCACTAAAACTAAATTTCCTATTTCTAAGTTCGAACTGTTTACATTTCTATCATAATTGGTTTTTCTTTTTAATTTGGCTTCGAGTATCAGCCTTCTAGCCTTATCTATAGAGCACTTCAGTCTTGCCTTTAGTTCGTTGGCATAATTTTCAAAGTCGTAAATCTTCTAATTGTTTGTTTGTTTGTCACTCGGAAGTGACGGTAATTTCCCAAATACTAGCTCATATGGTGAGTACTCTGTCTCTATGTGTGGGCTTGTGTTGTACGCAAAACAATAATATGGTACCCATTTGTCCCACTCGTGGTCTTCCGCGAACGATAACATAAACTCATTAAGGACTCTGTGATTCCTTTCGAGCGCGCCGATCGTTTGATGGTGATATGGGGTTCAAAACAGTTGACGAGTGCCAAACAGCTCACATACGTCTCTCTTTAGCTCGTTTGTAAATTCCGTGCCCTTATCGGACTTAAGTGTCGCAAAACAGCCGTACTTGAGCACGAGTTGCTCAACAAGGGTGGTCGCGACTGTCTTCGCATCTTTGCTTTCAATTGGATGCGCCACTACAAACTTCGTGAGATCGCATTGCATTGTCAATATGTATCTGTAGCCGTTGGAAATTCTCAATGCGCCTACAGTGTCAATTGCAATTGTTTGGAAACTCTGCGTTGGCTTGTCGGTCACGGTCATCTTTTCTTTAATGTGTTTCGTTGTCTTGTTCTTCCCGCATTTTTCGCAGTTATTTATAACTTCTATGACCATTTGTCTCATGTGTCGCCATACGTATCTTTGTTTCAACTTGAGAACCGTTTTTCTTATACCCAAATGTCCTGCTGTTCGTGAGTCGTGGAATTCTTCAATCAATTTATACTGTTGCAATTTACTTTCTATACTTTTTGGAGCTCTGTATATCAAAATATTTATTGGCGAGTCTTTCTTTAACATAAAATCATTATATATCTTCTTGAATGCATTCATATCTAACGTTCCGGAACAAAATTCAAATTCATTAACTTCAAGGGCTAGCTCCTTTATATTTCTTTCTTTAAGAAAACTATGCAGTTTTCACTACAAGTTATGCGCAAAATATTATTATTTAATTCAAATGTAGGCCTACTTCTATTCTTTAATATAAATTTCAACACATTTAGGTTCTTAATATCGTTAAAAGACGTACACTCCCAAATATGGAGGTGTACAGGCTCCGTTGGTGTTGTGCAGTCTCTAACGTGCGCGCGTGTATGTGTAATATCATCATCATGGGAATCTACTTGTCCCTGGGCCCTTTTATAATTCAATTGCTCGCTCTTTTTATTTTCAATTAGTTTTTTGCTCCTTGTTACAACTTTTATTTCATTTTTCTGACGCTCCATACATTGTTATCCTAACTTCATAAATCTTTATACAGCTGCTCATTTGGTTGGCCAGTAATACCTTGGTTAGTTTACCTTGGTAAATTATATCTAACTTTAGGAATTGACATATACCTGGATTGAGCTACCAATCTTGCTGTCTTAGTTTATAAAATTTTCTAAATTTTCACATACAGTCATTACCCTAGAGAAAGGATCTTTCCTTGTAGTATGGGGCTGAAATTCACGTTTTGAGGAAAATTGCTTCTACTAAATTCAATTATTGTGTGCAACAATTGTTTATAAAAAAAAAATCCTCACTAAAAAAATTTGTTTGAAGAATTTCTAGTATGTCTGTCTTGTCGTCTTGTCGTTGTTCACCTCGAGTTTCTAAATTCATTCTTGCCCTATTCTTTTTCTTCAATACTAAGGCTCAAATTGTTTTGGGGTTTTTGTTATAAACTTCTTACGTCATATTTCAACATATTGCTTAAATGTTCATTTACATATTTTCGTAATCGTTAGTTATGAAAATAGTCAAAAATTTTGCTTTTCCATTTTTGGAGAAAAATCTATCTTATAATTATTATAAGTGTACTATATATATTAATGAAATGAAAATGAATAATGTAATGAATTTAATGTTGGTAAAAAAAATTTTAAATGTATGTAAATGTTTAAAAAAAAATTTTGCGAAGTTATGCACGTTCGCCGTGCTGCATAATCCGACCTCATTATGGGGGTGTGTTGCTTTGGATGTCACTCATGTTGGTGTCCTCTGCGTTTGAAGTTGATAAACTTGATGATTTCATATGTCAAATGTAGTAGTGGCATTTTGCCGATGTCCATTATGTCAGGATGGTGGCAGTGAATTTCTTGAAAAGCCATTGTGCCAGCACGGTGGCAGTGGGCTTCTTTGATACCATCGCTGGAGCGTTCTGAATTTTGATCTTTCTGTTTAGTGCGGGCCATTGTTTATGTTTCTTTTTGTATTTATAATTATATGGATAGGGCAAGACGGGTGAAAAGAAAAAAAAAATGGGCATGTTATATTAGAGGGCCAACCTTTGCGATCATTCGCAAGGTTTCCTCTTCCAGGGTTTTTGGATTCGATAGGTCTTCCAGAGTTGGCACGGGCTCCATGCCTATCCATTCCAATGCTTTTTGAGATATTCAAGTTTTTCTTCGATCGTCACCTTCTTTGTGTAGTCCTCTTGTTCGAACCGAACAACATTCTTGGAGTATCTCTTGTTTCTTCTGTACATTTTGATGAGTTTTTGTGTAGATCGTTCGGAATCAAGTCTTAATCGTCTTCAACGGGATGCCTTCTAGAGGTTCTGGGAACGTGTCCGCAGGATCGCCATGTAGGGGATGGATGATTTGCTTTGGGTGCCTGTGGAATAAGCAGAGTCCTGGCAGAAAGTCCCTGGCAATCTTCTAAGTCCCTGTGGTTGGTGTTTATGCGCGTACCACCGCGATAGTTGAGGGGATGGCACGAATGCCGCAGTTTGCTCAAAAGATGTGAAATGAAACAAGGCACGAGTTGCCGCTTTGAGTTGTCAATTCAATCTTGATTTTATTTAACAAAATCGGGGGTTTTTATACAGTATCTGAAAGTGTTATATTAACTGTTATAATTACTTAATTCTATATCTACCCTACTTACTCTATCGGTAATATCCTATATGCATTCCCTCATCAATTCTCTCATATGGCTTGAATGCACGAAATTATGCTGAGTTGCATAATTGGGTCAGCGAATAGCCGATAGGCAGCTCATCAATGCATTGAGTGGCTTTGTTGGTGTCCACTCAGTGCATTGCTAAGTGCAATGTGCCGTACGCTGGCCTTGAGTGCATTACTGCAGCGTTTGCATTTCTCGGTTACCCGATTCCTGCATGCAGGCCGTGCACTTGACATTGAGTTTGACAGTTCGTTCACTTATTGGGAATGCATAAGGGTGACCATGGGTGCACTATATGATGAGAGTGACCATGGGTGCACTACACTATACGGCAGCACTAACCAAAACAGAAATCTGCAAAAGAGCGACAGCTGCGATACAATTTTTTACGATTTTCTCTAAACGGCCAAAATTTTTCCGTTACGATTAATTACGATTAAATACGATACGCGGTGACTGATTGGCGCTTAAATCATAACTAACTGAACTATAATTCAATAGAAGTTAAGTACATAATCGTACTTCATAATATTTTTTTACACATGTACATACCCAGTCTCGCAATGTGGTTAGTTGCAACATCAATACTCTCGGCGGAATTATTAAATGTCCAACTAAAGTCCACTTCTGGCGGATTGGCATCGACTGTACATTTGATTTGTGCATCTTCTTGCTTGGCAACTCCATATATTCTAGGTTGATGAGGAGCACAAGTTGGGGCATCTGAATAGAAAATAATTTGGAAAATATAAGTACCAGGAAAAAACCAAATATGCATTAAAACCCCGTACTGAAGGGAAACAAGCATTTAATTGCTTCGAAATCGAATCATATAGAATTAAGTATGTATCGCCAATATGAGAACAAAACATATGCGCCGCGGTGGCTCAGTGGACGTTAAATCTAAATGAAGAAATGAAATGAAAAAATTAAAATATTAATCAGCAGAATCAGAAGCATTAGAGTAATTCTACTTTCGACTCGTCGAAAAAGAAAAAGAAAACGAGAATTACAAATCCAAATAAAGTGCACGAATAGAAAGTTAACATGTTGCGGCAACACGGCATGTATCAAATACCAATGGCAGAGAATGGGATCCACAGCACCTAGAGGAAGCGCGCACGTATAGCCCGCTATTTGTATGAGCGACTCTTCGAAAAAGAAAACGAGAATTATAAAGTGCTTGGTCGCTGATGAGGAGGAATGGGTTCAAGGCCGGTCTCAAACCATCAAATAAAAAAAGAATAATTTGTTATTTTAATTGTTTCTTTGCCCGGCGCCACTCCTTGCGATGAATTGGCAGTTCTCCGAGAATATTCTCCGCCATGAAAAGCTTATCAACCTGTTCGGATTCGGTTAATGTACCGAAAAATTTGAAAAATATAACAAGGACACACAAGTTAATGCGAGAAAGCTAGGCCTAAGCTCACATGGGCTACTGCGCCAATTATAAATTTTTTTTTTGCCAAAGGCCCTTCCTCTAAATTTTTTTTTATTTTTCGGAGCATCCAAAAATCGTACGGTGCTAGGTCCGGGTGCCGGACGAATTTCTTCAATCTCTGCGAGGGAAATGATGTTCGTTTTTATAAGCTTTATATTAACTTCACTTTCTGTCAGTAAGTCGTCAAATCTAGTAATCAATTTTTCACCCACTTCCCGACTACTTAGAGATCTGAAACTTTGTATACATGCCTAACCTAGAGCCCAATACATGAATCAATAAATTTTATGGGCGTAAGATAAGGGGCGTGGCACTTTTTTATAAACTCCGATTTGTGTATAACTTTAGAACTACACATCACACATCAATGGAACTCGGTAGGAACTTACTGCATATCGGTATCCTTCTACTGAGAAAATAAGGGGGGCACTGGATAAGGGGGCGTGGGACCCCCCATACAAACAAAATTTTTGATCTCGATTAGCTTTGGAATTAAAGGTCGTGCAGCATTGAAATTTCGTATGCAGTCGCCTCTTGGATGTGTCGTCCCACTGGTAAAATTTTATGGGCGTAGGATAAGGGGCTTGGCACTTTTTTATCAACTCCAGATTTGTGTATAACTTTAGAACTACACATCACACATCAATGAAACTCGGTAGGAACTTACTACATATTCATATCCTTCTACTGAAAAAATAAGGCGGGCACTGGATAAGGGGGCGTGGCACCCCCCCATACAAACAAAATTTTTGATCTCGATTAGCTTTGGGACTAAAGGTCGTGCAGCATTGAAATTTCGTATTCAGTCGCCTCTTGGATGTGTCGTCCCACTGGTAAAATTTTATGGGCGTAGGACAGGGGCCGTGGTACTTTTCAAGCAACTACACACGGGCTTCAGTTTATAATTATAGGTACACCACACATCAATGAAAAACGATAGGAACTTACTCGCCGCGCCTTGCAAGCAAAACAACAACAACCCATCGCGCCACAAATATGCCACGAATATTAGGGTCGATCACAGCCGTATTATTTGTTAAATTGAGGATATGACATATGACGATAGTAAACACTGTGAATACCCTAAATATTGTGTACTGCTCTGCAAGTTTTAAATTCGTTTTGCGAAAAATTTCAGAGCTCTAAAATTGAATTTATGGAAGACTAAAAAGTAGCAAATTATATAAAAACAACTTTTTAAAAATAAGCTTTAATTTATTTAATGTACTAAAAAGTAGAAAATAAATTGTTTTTAAGTCACCTATATCTTACTATCAATAAAAGCTTGTGCGCTCAATATCCATATTCAAAATATCTTTCATTACTAGAATCTATTTGCAAAAAAATTATTTAAATAAAATATTGTGGTAACTGGTTGACAAATATTGAACACATGAGCGCCCCAAGCTTTTATTAATAGTAAGATACAGGTGACTTGAAAACAATTTATTTTCTACTTTTTAGTACATTAAATAAATTAAAGCTTATTTTTAAAAAGTTTTTTTTTATATAATTTTACTTTAGGAGAGTGAGGTGGCGCGGTATCTTTTTTTTTTCCAGCTTAGTTATTTATTGGATCTTCATTATGTATATGAACTAACAATAAGTGGGATAAATCTTAAAAACTAATATAAATTTGTAATTCACACCATTGTGGGAATTAACGGATCAAAATAATGCAGTAATAATAAATAGTGTAACAAGCAATACCAATAAAGTGTGTAACATGGATTAGTTCAATTGGAATGCAAGTCTCGCCTTTTTAGTCGAGAGTAGTTTGCAGAGCAGAGCAGATTTTTTGCCAGAACATTGGGATGACGTGACAGTCAGTCGTTGTATTTGAGGCATAGCGCAGATAATTCACTTTTTACCAGTTGGATGCTGAGGTCTCTGTGGATGTCGTCGTTGCGCACGAACCATGGAGCACCGGTAATAGTACGCAAGATTTTGGATTGTGATCGCTGTATGATTTCGACGTTGGACGAGCTCGCTTTGCCCCATAGCTGCGCTCCATATGCCCAAATTGGTTTAATAGTGGCTTTATACAGGAGTACTTTATGTACGAGTCGAAGTCTTGACTTATTGTTGAGCAGCCAGTTTATTTTTTGTGCTTTTAATTTAATTTGAGTCCTTTTTGACTCTATATGCTTTCGCCAGATCAATCTCCGATCAAGGTGGATACCCAAGTAGGTTACCTCGTTGTCTGGGGTATAATAACTTTATTTAGTGTTAGCGGAGGGCAAGTTTCTTTCCGCAGGGTAAAAGTAACGTGAGCGCACTTATTTTCGTTTACCCTCACTCTCCAGTTTGATAGCCAAGTTTCGATCATTTCTAGGTGTTCGTTTAAAACTCGCGTAGCTGTTTTTGGGTTGTGATGTGAGTAGAGTATTGCGGTATCATCGGCGAATGTTGACGTTGTCACATTGGCCGCTGTTGGTAGGTCCGCTGTAAAAATTAGGTATAAAAGCGGGCCAAGCACGCTACCTTGGGGAACGCCAGCAAGGATTTCGAAGTCTTCAGTTATGAACTCTTTGACTTTTACTCTAAATTTACGGTCGCTGAGGTACGATTCCAACAAAGTATGGGTGTTGGCAGGAAGCGATTGCTTTATTTTATACAATAAGCCTGAGTGCCAAACCTTGTCGAAGGCTTGGGCTATGTCCAGAAATATAGCCGAGCAATACTTCTTTTCCTCGAAAGCTTTTCTTATTTCATTGGTTATCCGATGCACTTGCTCAATGGTGCCGTGATTTTTACGGAATCCGAATTGGTGTTCTGGGATGATGCCCGCATGTTGTATGTGTGGCTGCATTTTTTCCAGCAGATTCTTTTCAAATAGTTTTGACAGCGTTGGAAGCAAGCTTATGGGTCTATATGAGGATGGACTTGTTGGGTCTTTACCCGGTTTCGGTAACATAATAATTTGAGAAATCTTCCAACATTGTGGAAAGTAACCTGTTCGAAGTATTGCATTAAATATGTATAGTAATATTTTGGCGGCGATTAGAGGCAACTCTTTTAGCATTTTCGTTGTGATTAAGTCATAACCTGGCGCCTTTTTTGGATTGAGGTTTTTTATGGCAAGCGATATGTCTTTTTCTTTGAATGACGATATGTTCACCGACATTTGGTTTTGACTGGCAGGAATCTCATAGTTGTTTGTTGGCTGGTTTGGTTTGAAGACGGTTTGTAAGTGTCTAGCAAATGCTTCAGCTTTTTCGTCTTCGCTCCTGGCCCACCTGCCATTTGCAATGCGCAAGGGTACGTCGCATTCTTTAGGGGCCTTAATGTTTTTGTTTGTCCTCCAAAGGGAGTAATTTGTTGCCTCTGTTGGAGTTAATCTCTGCGTGTAGATTTCCAGGTTTTTTCTAGCTCGTGATTCAGTGCCTCCTTGAGTCGAGTGGTGGCCAGTGAGAGCTTTTGCTTTGCTGTCGGCGAGCGGTTTTTTTGCCATTCTCTCCGTAACCTTCTTTTTTCTTTTACTAGTGCTTCTATTCCACTAGGGGTTTTCTTTGTCACTCGTTTCGGGAGGGACGTGGGAACTGGAGTTGCATGTACTGCTGCAGAGATAAGAACGTCATTAAAATCTTGCAACACTTGGTCTATGTCGCTAGTATGCTTTAGGGAGGGGGAAGTATCTAAGTGACTGCCTATATATTTTCGATATCTGAGCCAGTCGGTTTTTATTGTTGTAAGAATATTTCTGCTTTTTGTGATTTGTGGCATATCGTGCAAAGTAATTATGACTGGAGAGTGGCCAGACGACAAATCATAGCATGACTCTGCAGATGCTGCGAGACGGTCGATGCTTTTGGAAATGGCAAAGTCTAAGAGGTCTGGTTTTTTTCTTGAATCAGTGGGCCAGTATGTCGGCTGCTCTGATGAAATGAAGTCAAGATTTAGGCACCGACTCATTAGCGTCGAGAACAGTTCCCTTCCTTTAGGATTTGTCAGTCGTGAACCCCAGTGCATGTGCTTCGCGTTATAGTCGCCTGCAGCTATAAACTTTTTGCCAAGTGTTTTAAAGAATTCTGTGAACTGGCTGTCAGATATAGAAAATCTAGGTGGGCAGTATACTTACGGTGACCAACCGTACTATATTATATAGAACAGTACTCTATTTTAAGCCGATGTTCTATATGATATATTTTGTTATAAAAAACATGGAAATGTTCTCTATTTTAAAATGTGTTCTATATTTGTTCTATATTTGATACAAAACTTTTAAAATGGAACATAGAGCGATATATCATTTGAATATCTTAAAGGCACCACCCTGTATACAGTTTACTGGGTAAACTGTTTTTTTTTAAATTATAATTATAAGTAGTGCTCGACCGAACGCACGGTCTCGGTTTTGGTTACCGAACAGTTTTAATTTTGTAATACAAATTTTTATTAATTTTTCATAAATCAGATGTTTAATGTAGATGTTTATACCTCGAATGAACTAAAAATGTATGCATTTGTTTTCATTTAACACACATTTCATGTATTTCTAAAGGTTCGGTATCAGGCTCGGTCTCGGCCGAACATTAAAAAAGAAGCCGAAGTTCGGTGTCGGTCTCGGTCTCGGGTTCGGTCGGGCTCTAATTATAAGTTATTTTGCAACATAATCTCATATGTTTGAATAAAAAATACATTTGCCATTTTGAAATTTTTTGCAAAAAAAAAGGTATGTTGGTGGTGTGTACTCTATTTTCATTAAAAAAATATGGTCACCGTAAGTATACTGCGCTTAGAGTAATACTCTCCCGCCAGTATTGCAGCGAGATAGATGTTGCTTGCAGATAGTTTCTGCAGTATTCTTCTAATGCGTAATGCTTAAGGCGATTTCTAGTTAGAACACCTGTACCTCCTTGTGCTTTCCCGTCTGGATGATTTGTACTGTAAAAGGTATAGCTTGGAATTTTGAAATTGTTTTTGTTCGTTATGTGCGTCTCAGATGCTTATATCGATTTCTTTATTTGCTACAAAATGTTGAATTTCAAGCTTGTGTTTGCTGATGCCGTTCGCATTCCAATGGCATATACTAATGCTGTTCATTTTCGTGAAATAAGAACTTGCATTAATTGGTTTTGCGATTTTATTAGTTCTTGCAGCATACCCTGCATGGATGACATGAACTGGGTCATACAGTTTGCTAGGCTGGAGATCATTGCTTCCAAGTTTGATGGTGGAGTGGCCTCTTGTGGGCTAACTGAAGGCAGAGACTTGACGGCGTCAGCATATGTAAATGTTTGTGCTTGATTAGCTGCTTGGGCACCGTTTAGAAGACGTTGCACTGTGGTAGGTGGTTGCTTGGGAGTGATTGTTTGTCGCTGGTGAGATTTGTTTCTCAATTCGACGTAAACAGGGCAGCCTATGTAGTTCGCGGTATGGTTGCCGCATTTTCTGGCTTCAGGGTTCGTTTGGAACAAACTGCAAGATGCTGATGGGTGGGGATCGCCGCAAGCTGCACAAACAGCGCGCAAAGTGCAATATGCTTTTGTGTGGCCATATTCCTGACAATTTGAGCACTGAACAGGGCCTTTGCGTTTATGGGCGTAGGATAAGGGGCGTGGCACTTTTTTATAAACTCCGATTTGTGTATAACTTTAGAACTACACATCACACATCAATGGAACTCGGTAGGAACTTACTGCATATCGGTATCCTTCTACTGAGAAAATAAGGGGGCACTGGATAAGGGGGCGTGGGACCCCCCATACAAACAAAATTTTTGATCTCGATTAGCTTTGGAATTAAAGGTCGTGCAGCATTGAAATTTCGTATTCAGTCGCCTCTTGGATGTGTCGTCCCACTGGTAAAATTTTATGGGCGTAGGATAAGGGGCTTGGCACTTTTTTATAAACTCCGATTTGTGTATAACTTTAGAACTACACATCACACATCAATGGAACTCGGTAGGAACTTACTGCATATCGGTATCCTTCTACTGAGAAAATAAGGGGGGCACTGGATAAGGGGGCGTGGGACCCCCCATACAAACAAAATTTTTGATCTCGATTAGCTTTGGGACTAAAGGTCGTGCAGCATTGAAATTTCGTATTCAGTCGCCTCTTGGATGTGTCGTCCCACTGGTAAAATTTTATGGGCGTAGGACAGGGGCCGTGGTACTTTTCAAGCAACTACACACGGGCTTCAGTTTATAATTATAGGTACACCACACATCAATGAAAAACGATAGGAACTTACTCGCCGCGCCTTGCAAGCAAAACAACAACAACCCATCGCGCCACAAATATGCCACGAATATTAGGGTCGATCACAGCCGTATTATTTGTTAAATTGAGGATATGACATATGACGATAGTAAACACTGTGAATACCCTAAATATTGTGTACTGCTCTGCAAGTTTTAAATTCGTTTTGCGAAAAATTTCAGAGCTCTAAAATTGAATTTATGGAAGACTAAAAAGTAGCAAATTATATAAAAACAACTTTTTAAAAATAAGCTTTAATTTATTTAATGTACTAAAAAGTAGAAAATAAATTGTTTTTAAGTCACCTATATCTTACTATCAATAAAAGCTTGTGCGCTCAATATCCATATTCAAAATATCTTTCATTACTAGAATCTATTTGCAAAAAAATTATTTAAATAAAATATTGTGGTAACTGGTTGACAAATATTGAACACATGAGCGCCCCAAGCTTTTATTAATAGTAAGATACAGGTGACTTGAAAACAATTTATTTTCTACTTTTTAGTACATTAAATAAATTAAAGCTTATTTTTAAAAAGTTTTTTTTTATATAATTTTACTTTAGGAGAGTGAGGTGGCGCGGTATCTTTTTTTTTTTCCAGCTTAGTTATTTATTGGATCTTCATTATGTATATGAACTAACAATAAGTGGGATAAATCTTAAAAACTAATATAAATTTGTAATTCACACCATTGTGGGAATTAACGGATCAAAATAATGCAGTAATAATAAATAGTGTAACAAGCAATACCAATAAAGTGTGTAACATGGATTAGTTCAATTGGAATGCAAGTCTCGCCTTTTAAGTCGAGAGTAGTTTGCAGAGCAGAGCAGATTTTTTGCCAGAACATTGGGATGACGTGACAGTCAGTCGTTGTATTTGAGGCATAGCGCAGATAATTCACTTTTTACCAGTTGGATGCTGAGGTCTCTGTGGATGTCGTCGTTGCGCACGAACCATGGAGCACCGGTAATAGTACGCAAGATTTTGGATTGTGATCGCTGTATGATTTCGACGTTGGACGAGCTCGCTTTGCCCCATAGCTGCGCTCCATATGCCCAAATTGGTTTAATAGTGGCTTTATACAGGAGTACTTTATGTACGAGTCGAAGTCTTGACTTATTGTTGAGCAGCCAGTTTATTTTTTGTGCTTTTAATTTAATTTGAGTCCTTTTTGACTCTATATGCTTTCGCCAGATCAATCTCCGATCAAGGTGGATACCCAAGTAGGTTACCTCGTTGTCTGGGGTATAATAACTTTATTTAGTGTTAGCGGAGGGCAAGTTTCTTTCCGCAGGGTAAAAGTAACGTGAGCGCACTTATTTTCGTTTACCCTCACTCTCCAGTTTGATAGCCAAGTTTCGATCATTTCTAGGTGTTCGTTTAAAACTCGCGTAGCTGTTTTTGGGTTGTGATGTGAGTAGAGTATTGCGGTATCATCGGCGAATGTTGACGTTGTCACATTGGCCGCTGTTGGTAGGTCCGCTGTAAAAATTAGGTATAAAAGCGGGCCAAGCACGCTACCTTGGGGAACGCCAGCAAGGATTTCGAAGTCTTCAGTTATGAACTCTTTGACTTTTACTCTAAATTTACGGTCGCTGAGGTACGATTCCAACAAAGTATGGGTGTTGGCAGGAAGCGATTGCTTTATTTTATACAATAAGCCTGAGTGCCAAACCTTGTCGAAGGCTTGGGCTATGTCCAGAAATATAGCCGAGCAATACTTCTTTTCCTCGAAAGCTTTTCTTATTTCATTGGTTATCCGATGCACTTGCTCAATGGTGCCGTGATTTTTACGGAATCCGAATTGGTGTTCTGGGATGATGCCCGCATGTTGTATGTGTGGCTGCATTTTTTCCAGCAGATTCTTTTCAAATAGTTTTGACAGCGTTGGAAGCAAGCTTATGGGTCTATATGAGGATGGACTTGTTGGGTCTTTACCCGGTTTCGGTAACATAATAATTTGAGAAATCTTCCAACATTGTGGAAAGTAACCTGTTCGAAGTATTGCATTAAATATGTATAGTAATATTTTCGCGGCGATTAGAGGCAACTCTTTTAGCATTTTCGTTGTGATTAAGTCATAACCTGGCGCCTTTTTTGGATTGAGGTTTTTTATGGCAAGCGATATGTCTTTTTCTTTGAATGACGATATGTTCACCGACATTTGGTTTTGACTGGCAGGAATCTCATAGTTGTTTGTTGGCTGGTTTGGTTTGAAGACGGTTTGTAAGTGTCTAGCAAATGCTTCAGCTTTTTCGTCTTCGCTCCTGGCCCACCTGCCATTTTCAATGCGCAAGGGTACGTCGCATTCTTTAGGGGCCTTAATGTTTTTGTTTGTCCTCCAAAGGGAGTAATTTGTTGCCTCTGTTGGAGTTAATCTCTGCGTGTAGATTTCCAGGTTTTTTCTAGCTCGTGATTCAGTGCCTCCTTGAGTCGAGTGGTGGCCAGTGAGAGCTTTTGCTTTGCTGTCGGCGAGCGGTTTTTTTGCCATTCTCTCCGTAACCTTCTTTTTTCTTTTACTAGTGCTTCTATTCCACTAGGGGTTTTCTTTGTCACTCGTTTCGGGAGGGACGTGGGAACTGGAGTTGCATGTACTGCTGCAGAGATAAGAACGTCATTAAAATCTTGCAACACTTGGTCTATGTCGCTAGTATGCTTTAGGGAGGGGGAAGTATCTAAGTGACTGCCTATATATTTTCGATATCTGAGCCAGTCGGTTTTTATTGTTGTAAGAATATTTCTGCTTTTTGTGATTTGTGGCATATCGTGCAAAGTAATTATGACTGGAGAGTGGCCAGACGACAAATCATAGCATGACTCTGCAGATGCTGCGAGACGGTCGATGCTTTTGGAAATGGCAAAGTCTAAGAGGTCTGGTTTTTTTCTTGAATCAGTGGGCCAGTATGTCGGCTGCTCTGATGAAATGAAGTCAAGATTTAGGCACCGACTCATTAGCGTCGAGAACAGTTCCCTTCCTTTAGGATTTGTCAGTCGTGAACCCCAGTGCATGTGCTTCGCGTTATAGTCGCCTGCAGCTATAAACTTTTTGCCAAGTGTTTTAAAGAATTCTGTGAACTGGCTGTCAGATATAGAAAATCTAGGTGGGCAGTATACTTACGGTGACCAACCGTACTATATTATATAGAACAGTACTCTATTTTAAGCCGATGTTCTATATGATATATTTTGTTATAAAAACATGGAAATGTTCTCTATTTTAAAATGTGTTCTATATTTGTTCTATATTTGACACAAAACTTTTAAAATGGAACATAGAGCGATATATCATTTGAATATCTTAAAGGCACCACCCTGTATACAGTTTACTGGGTAAACTGTTTTTTTTTAAATTATAATTATAAGTAGTGCTCGACCGAACGCACGGTCTCGGTTTTGGTTACCGAACAGTTTTAATTTTGTAATACAAATTTTTATTAATTTTTCATAAATCAGATGTTTAATGTAGATGTTTATACCTCGAATGAACTAAAAATGTATGCATTTGTTTTCATTTAACACACATTTCATGTATTTCTAAAGGTTCGGTATCAGGCTCGGTCTCGGCCGAACATTAAAAAAGAAGCCGAAGTTCGGTGTCGGTCTCGGTCTCGGGTTCGGTCGGGCTCTAATTATAAGTTATTTTGCAACATAATCTCATATGTTTGAATAAAAAATACATTTGCCATTTTGAAATTTTTTGCAAAAAAAAAGGTATGTTGGTGGTGTGTACTCTATTTTCATTAAAAAAATATGGTCACCGTAAGTATACTGCGCTTAGAGTAATACTCTCCCGCCAGCATTGCAGCGAGATAGATGTTGCTTGCAGATAGTTTCTGCAGTATTCTTCTAATGCGTAATGCTTAAGGCGATTTCTAATTAGAACACCTGTACCTCCTTGTGCTTTCCCGTCTGGATGATTTGTACTGTAAAAGGTATAGCTTGGAATTTTGAAATTGTTTTTGTTCGTTATGTGCGTCTCAGATGCTTATATCGATTTCTTTATTTGCTACAAAATGTTGAATTTCAAGCTTGTGTTTGCTGATGCCGTTCGCATTCCAATGGCATATACTAATGCTGTTCATTTTCGTGAAATAAGAACTTGCATTAATTGGTTTTGCGATTTTATTAGTTCTTGCAGCATACCCTGCATGGATGACATGAACTGGGTCATACAGTTTGCTAGGCTGGAGATCATTGCTTCCAAGTTTGATGGTGAGTTTCGTTTTTCTTCAGTTTAGTAGTGTCGTGTTCGAGTTCAACTTTGAATAGTGGCTGCGGAGTTTTTCTCTGTTTTTTATGTTGAATACGCTTTTGGGATCGAAGCCAGCGTCCCTTAGCGCTTCTTTTATCTCATCAGTATCTACAGAAGATTCAATACCTTTTATTACGACAACTAAACCCTTGCTGCTTTTTAGCTGGTAAGTATAGTAGTTTTTTTTATTTTCATTTAAGTACTGGGTTATTTGTCGGTAATTGTTTTCAGAATAAGCCTGAATTTTTGTTTCTTTGATGTTTCCATTTTTAATTGGAATTACATGGAAGTTATTGCTGCCAGTTAGACGAGTTATATTTGCAACTAGTGCACTTGAGCACTGTTCACGCAAGTATATTGGAGGGGGCCTGGCATTTTTACCTGGTGCAGTTGCTTCGCTGTTGGAAGGCCTATCATTTACAGTTGCGAGGATAGCGAACCTGTTTTGATTCGATATAATACTATCATTACCGCTTTCTACACGTTTTTGGATCTTGGGCGCTTGTTTTGCTGAATTCTTTTGAGGACTTAGTTTGCGCTTAATATTAATGTAGCGGTCCATGCCGGTCTGCAATGTTGCCCCTTTTTGTTTAGTAGCAGGAGAGCTATTTGTCGTGACAGTTATTGTGGAGCTACTGAGAGAGCTTTTGAGAGAGGCGCTCTGAGCGGAAATGCTTTTCGGATTTGACATTTGATCCGCTATCTCCGAAGTGAAATACTTAGTTGAGTTAGTTTCTCTACTTAGTAATAAGGGCTCTGGAGTCGTGCATACAGCGCTCCAAGATAATTGTGGCAGCAAGTCGATTTGCTTATTATCCGTGTTTTTTGTGTTCGGGTTTTGAAAAATTATTGTACTTGCCGGTGCTCCGTTAGTTTTCAGTGCAGTGCTTGTTTTTTCGTGTGATGCTTTGTTTGTTGGCTGGGCTGCTGGTTGAGCCGTGGAGCGGGCTGGTGGTGGGGGTGCGGAGCGGACTGCTTGCGCGGGAGAGTCTGCTGCGGGCTTGGTTTTATCCGCGCTCCTTGCGCTCGTTGCTGGTACAGCGCTTAATTCGGTTGTTGGAGCGACCGAGTGAGATGCCAACATTCCATGGCTTGGTGAGCCGGTGTTTGGTGTTTGTTTATTTCCGGATGGAGGGGAGTGCGCAACGCTCATTCCACGTCCGCCGCTCGCCTTAAAGAAAATTTATTTAGGAAACTATGCCACAATAATATTATTGAATACACTTTCCTGTTTGACACGTTCAAGGCAACCGCGTCTATCTCGCTTTTTTGTGAATATTTGAATATTCAGATTAAACAGTAGAAGTATTGACGCGGGAGTATAGAGCCGAGGGAAACACGTCCGCTCTCGGCAAAAGTTTACGCCTATCATGCGCGTTATCATGATGTAGAAAGTATCGACGCAGCAAAGAAAATGCATTATGTATATTATTATGCGATCTCGAAGCAATGCGGTTTTTCCTTACGAATTTTATCTGGATAATTTTTCATTATATCGAAGTTATGCGATTTTTTCCTTCTATATTTGGTATAGGATTCGCCTTAATAAATACACAAGCGTAGCTTAGGTATGCAAAATAACTTTGTGAGAATTAATTATCAGTAGCGTTAAAGCTTTCGTTATGTAAAGACAAGTGTTAGGTTGATTATTACAAGAAATTTAATTTTTTACAGTTAAAACATAAATTTATTTTATACGATGGTAATAAAAGTAGCAGCAACGAAAAGCAATTTTTTAGAAAAAAAAATTCAATTTTATCTTGCTTAGCACAAGAAAATCTACCAGTGTTGGTAGGCAGTTTAGCTAAGGTGAATCAACAATAAGAACCATTAAATATAATGAAGTTAAGACAATCTGTAATGTCCTGTACAAAAGCGCTAGTTATTAGCTATCCACTGCTTTTATTTTTTTCTGAGTTTATATTGCATTTTCTATGCGATTCTTTATCTTATCAAGTTTTCGAAAATTATGGAACGCCATCCCACTTCTGACAGCACTTGTAGGAATGATTTTAGATGGCCCCCGCTATCTCCTCTTTATTTCAATCGTTATAAAGTATGTTTGCGATGAGTCGCGTTTGATGGTCGAGTGTCAACTGTCTTATGTCGATTTCGTTATAGTCGTCCAGTATTCAAATATGTCGTCAACTGTCAGTGTGCGTCTCGTCAAATGTTCGTCCTCGCAGTTATGCATTTATGCGTAGTGTCGTCAAGAATTTCCACATATACATATTTAAATTAATGTGTACACGGGGGTTCAATTAAAATTACAACGTCGGTCGCGGTTATAGTCCCATTAGTTATGATTTAGGAATAACTAAACTTAGTTAAGTTTCCGTAGAAACTTAGGAGCTGTTACTCATGACTTTGAAATCAGCTGTTTTTGTGTTGATATTTGAATTAATTTTTGAAAGTGCAGAACAAAATTCTTTCATTTAATTGAAATGCTGTCTAAACTAAAATTGTGCACAATGTTCTTGAGCTTTCTGAAGATGTATAAAATATATTAAACACGACAACAGCAGTTAATTCGCTATTTGAATGTAGCAAAAATTTTAAGCTGCTCGTCGTCCATATTCACACGTTTTGACATTTTGTTTACGAATGAAAGTAAGGTTGCCATAGCGGTCCACTCAGTTGAAAACGCAAGAAATATATTTGGTTTTGTGGTGGGAATATGACTTTATGGAATTGGCGAAAAATTACTTTAAGTTTTAAAAGTTATTTTGTCTGATACAGCGTTATTTTTCACGTTTTATATCAAAGTTTTCAATCGAAATTATTTGAAGTCTGAAAAATATTGCACTGGCAATGCTGCTTCTGTAGAGCAACCCGCTCACGCTCTCTTTTGACTTAACGACAACATAGAAACCTGAAACCTGCTGTTCTCTATTTCTATTTCCTATTTCATGAGTAACAGCATGTACAGAGTTTCCGTATGGCAGGTTGGCTTAAGTCAAGTTAAATTATTCCTAAATCATAACTAATGGGACTATGACTTGGAGGTTGTTAAGTAGGTTGCGCATTTTAGCACGAGAGCAGAGAAACTAGGAAAGTTACAGCTGGAAGAGAGGGGAGTAGAAGTCGATTATGAGAATGGAATAAGAATAAGGGGGTAAACACAGAGAAAACATTGACCCTTATGGCCGAGTTCTAATGGTGCGTGCGTGCGAAACATTGCGCGAGTGCGTAAGTGCAAAAATTTGAAGCGCACTTGAGCTGTTCCAATGCACGGAATGCGTGCGCTCCAAAAAGAGTCATCCCATTTCGGCAATTTACAACTTGAGCAGTAAACATTCTTAAATAATTTACAGAACACATTTCGTCCCAAGTTTATAGCTATATTAACTTTTAATATTGTGTATATATCGTTTAAACCTAATATTGATTGAAATAAGTAGAACATAAAAATATATTCAGCTACCACACTTTTATTTCACACTGATGGCAACCACAAAGTGTGTATGGAGCTGTAGATCATAGTGTAATAATATCAAGTGAACCAGATAGCAATGACATTCTATTCTCGTACCCTAGCTTGTCAGTTGCGTTGTCAAAAATATTAACCCGTTTTCAGTTTGTGTTTTGAGTTTGCGTTTGAAGAAAAAAGTAAAAATAAAAAAATATCAATGCCGAACTCTTGCTATTTCTGCA
The DNA here is from genome assembly GCA_963457695.1 of Neria commutata. NCBI lineage: Eukaryota > Metazoa > Arthropoda > Insecta > Diptera > Micropezidae > Neria > Neria commutata. The sequence goes on from OY735245.1 coordinate 35,339,081, forward strand.
AAAGCACTTACGATGCAGCGGTGCCGATGTTTTCGCTGCCAAAGGATGAAGATTTGCGACGAAAGTGGTTAAGAGTATGCAATACCACTTTTTCATCTTCAGCGCGTGTTTGCGCTAACCATTTTGAGGAGAAGGAGATCTTAGGCAGTAAGAAAAGGTGATTGGGACCATTTGCGGTTCCCTCAAAACAATTGCTGGTTATTAATACTTTCATTACTGAAAATAAAAATTGCATGGCAAAAATGTTGAGTAACTTTTTTGTACTAATGTCTCGGATGGGTTAAGACATATAACGAAGAAGGAGAAAAGAAAAATCAAAAAAATTTTTTACAAGCTAGGGTACTTCAAGCTATCTGGTTCATTTGATATTATTACACTATGCTGTAGATGAGCTGTCAACGCAAAATGTGTGCAGCAAAAGTTGAAAGTTGGTCAACTTTCTGCGCACTGCGCTCAGCGCGCCGCTCATTGGCACTCTCTTCATATGTTTGCACTAGTTCAACTTAGCTGTAAATAATTTTCAGCGCAATGTAGCGCACGCACGCACCATTAGAACTCGGCCATTAGTCCATGAATGTTGCTGAAGTCAATGCGAAAAGGCTAATCTTTGGTCGAATACTGCTATTGAGGGACTAGTCATTTCTGGTGCATATCCGTAAATCGTAGTATCATCTGAGGCTTTTCGTCTTCAGGGTAGGTTTTAATATTGCCGGGTCTCAAACCCTCCACATACAAGATTTCTAGTCTAGAGAAAACCTAACTGCGCACATTAGCTAACTGCCCAAAGCTAACCCCAATTGGTGCGCAATCGGAAACTTTACCTTGCGTTTCCAAAACTCATGACCGAGGATTTTGGTAAGCCGAGTTTTTCAAGAAAGTAGTTGATCGGGAACCTCAAAACTTCTGAATTGAAACTTTCATTGATTTGTACCTCATTAATAGGTGGTCAGAAACTGCTTCTCCCGCCTACACCCTAACAGCCTAATTTTATATAACGCAATGCGTCACTTCACTTGGTATTGTGTAAAACGCATAACCTCACTCAGTGACCGCACGTATTCTCTTACGTAGCTTCATATGAAAATTGGTATCTGTTGTAAATTAAAGTATGGAACGACCCTTTGTACCAAAATAATACAACTCTGTTTTTGTATCCAACAACCTAATCAATAAAATGTCCACCACTTCCGGTTTTGCCTAAATACGAGAACGTGCATTACTTTTACTTAACTAACTTATATCTTCAATTAAAACCTCCATCAACAGGTTATGGGCCTATATGCTCACGCGAGTTATAGTAAACAAGTAAGGAAGCATCAGTCGGGTTTCCCCGACAGAGTAATACCCTACATCAAGTAACTGAGTGGGCGGACCACGCCCATTTTTGGATTGTTAAAAGATGTTCTTACCAGGAAAGAAGTGACCAAATATGGACGGGCTGGTGTATATATTATGGAAGTTATAAGGATTTTCCGCTTACTGTCTATATAGTGGGCGGACCATGCCCATTTTTTTGTATGACGTAGAGGACCCACAAATAAATAAATAAATAACTGGCGTAGAGGGCCCACACCTTACCTTAAATACCAAATACCATTCCTTTTAATGAATATTTGAACAAATTTAAGCAATTTTACTGTAAATTTTCCGGGGTTGTGGGACTTACTTCCTGTGGCCACGGACAGCAAGACAGACGGACAACCGGAAATCAACACAGAAAGTGATTCTAAGCAATTCTATATACTTATGTCTATACCTAGGATGGCTCCTTTAATGCGTTACAATTTTCGCACACAGTTATTATACCCTATTATCATAGGTGTAGGGTATAAAAAGTTCAGGAAGTATAAGAAGTGGAAATATTGAAGTGAAACTACGCGAAAGATAAACTAAATGGCGGCGAACAATTTCGGTTTTGCGTTTGAGCGTTTGAAAGGTCGAGAGAATTTTGATGTGTGGAAGCTCCATGCAAAATCTTATCTCGTCATTAAGGGGTGCTGGAAAGTAGTTGAAAATGGGCTACAATGTAATTCCCCAGAGAAAGAAGTGCAGGCGGATGAGCGTGCTCTCGCGGAAATTACGCTAATGATAGAGCCTTCAAATTTCTCACACATCGCGACTGCAAAGACCGCAAAAGACGCTTGGAACGCATTAATTTCTGCGTACGAAGACTCGGGTCTGACGCGTAAAGTGGAGTGGTTAAAACAACTTGTTCAGTGCAAACTCTCGGACTATGCATCAATGCAGGAGTACGTTAACTCCATAGTGAGACGTCACTAAAAGTGAAAACCGCTGGTCTTAATATTGACGAAGAAGTCACTGCATCGTTAATGTTGGCAGGTTTGCCTGACGAATTCCGGCAAAAACAATTCAAATGTCATAATTGCAAGCAAGTCAGGCATTTCGCGAAAAATTGCCCTTATAAAAAAAGATATGGCAGCCCTCAAGGCAAAAATGAAAAAATTCTTTTTGCGTCATTGCTTTCACTTGACAGCTGCACAGCGGATTGGTTTATTGACTCGGGCGCTACCGCCCACATGACTCAAAACAAAAACATAATTTACAACGAAAAGCCGGTAAAAAGCAAAAATATCGTTGTTGCGAATAACACATCCATTCCGGTAGAGTCAAATGGCTGTGTAAAATTGTGTTTGTCGACAGGATTCGACGCAGTGGTCAAAAATGTAGATTTCGTACCCGAATTGTGCGCCAATTTGCTGTCCGTCCGGGAAATGACGAAGAACGGAAACAAAGTTGTGTTCGAAAAAAAGCAGTGCAAAATATATGATGGCAGAAAAGAGTTAATAGCAACCGCCACTGCAAAAAATGACTTATATGGGCTGGATATTAGTGAACAAGAGAGAAGTGTTGAAAGTGCATTCGCATACAGCGAATTTGAGCTATGGCATAGAAGGATGGGCCACATTTGCAATGAAAATTTTAAAAAAGTGAAAAATTTGTGTTGTGGCGTGGATTTTGCAAAAACTGAGAAGGAAAAATGTGTTGTGTGCGTAAAGGGAAAACAGTCTCTTGCATCGTTCAATGATAGTGGAACGCGTACTGAAAACTTGCTCGATTTGGTGCATTCTGACGTAGCGGGATCTTTCCAAGAAAAATCGCACTCGGGCTATCGCTTTATAGTGACATTCGTTGATGATTACTCGCGAAAAGTAACTGTGGTGCCAATGAAACATAAATCTGAAGTTTTTGATGAATTCCTAAAAATTAAATCTCTTGCAGAAAATCAGTGTTCGCGAAAAATTAAAGTGCTATGCACAGATAATGTCACTGAATATATAAACGATAAATTTAAAAAATTTTTAACAAAAAGGGATATTGTGCATCAGAGAACCGCACCATATACACCGCAGCAAAATAGTGTCGCCGAAAGACTTAATCGAACAATTGTAGAAAGAGTGCGTTTTATGTTAATAGACTCGGGTTTGAGTAAAAAATTTTGGGCAGAAGCGTCGGTAACTGCAGCATCATACTATTAAATAAAACGCTATTGCGTGCGCAATGTTATGGTTGAGTTACCGTTACTCTGTTTATTTAACATTAAGTGTAGCATTGTTTTTGCACAGCATTTGATGAGAGTGAGGGAGTATGTTAGCATAGACTTTCAATGTTGTCGTGTTGTTCTATGCACAGCAACAGTAATGCCTTTCATTCCACTTTCATGTAAAAAATGTTACATTTTTACTTACAGCTAACACTTCTTGCCGTATGGCCTCGGTTTTTGGCTATTTAGTGATAAAAAACAAAACTAATAAAAATAGACACATTGGCAGATGTGAACAGAAGCCGTGCTACTGAACATTAGACAATGTAAATGACCGGAGATTTTTAGTGTTAGGTTAGATTTCATGGGAAAACAAAATAAGTTCAATTATCTAAGCAAGTTTTTAATTGAAGTCAAAATTTTAGTAGCTGCATACATATGTACATATGTATATAAGAAAATGTAGACACTCTTTTCAAGAGTAGGCTACGTCTGAGACTTTTTTTCACAAGGCGAGTTTAAGTTATTTTTTTGGTATTTGGTCTGTTAGTGAAATCAATTTTTCTTTCTAACTTTGGATTGGGAATCAAACAAAAAGTTTATGACATACATATGTATATGTAGGGGAGAGGGGGGTGCCTTCATCCTTGAGGCACATTCGTCATAGGCGATTTCGGTATGAAGGAGTCATCGGACCTCACTGTTTATTTGTAAAAACTAACCCATCACTAGCATAAATACCCCTCACAAAGTTTGCCATCTCTATCTGAACAGCTGACAAAGTTACATTTGATTTTGTGTTTTCGCGCTTCGTTGCCGAATTTTTAGGTCGGTAACGTAAGAAGTTTGTGGTGTACATATATCATTATTTCAATCTAAAGTGTATTAGTATTACTTGAATAGTAATTATTGTGTAAATAAAAGTGTTTTATGTGAAAATAAAACACTGAAATTAGGAGTAAAAAATAAAAAGAAAAAAAAGTGACACCAGGTTGGACTCGTCTTTTTTCATGGGGCACATTCGTCAATATAACTTCACAGGTACTAAAAATCGAAATCGAGTTGAGGCTTCCAAGACCCTCGAACCTGGCTTAAACCTCCCGTAACCACACAAAATTAATATTAGGGTCGATCTCAGCACTTTAAACTTTATATATAAAAAAAAATTTTTTTAAAAATGTTACAATAACTACCTTTTTTTGAAGCTCTTAAACATGATTTTTTTATATTTTTTTAATGCAAAATATAATAAAAACGTGTTATGTAACCAAAAACATGTCTTATCTAGTCTAAACAAGATTCTGGTATTGTATTGAGGTATTGTAACAGTCTAATCGGTTTTTAAATATTTTCATTACCTTCTGAAATATAGGCCTTCAAAAAAAAGTAGACGAAGGCACCCCCCTCTCCCTTACATATATTCCCACATAGGTGACTTAACTACAAAAGAATAAAAATACGCCTAATTTTTATATATGTATGTAGCAAGAGTAGGTGGGACTGACGTTGTATTAATAATTTTAGAAAGATATTGTAAAAGGGTAATAATAAAGAACAGAATAAAAATAGATAAATCAACGAGAGGAAGAGTAGGACACCTTGATTTAGCCGCACAGTGGGTCAGAGGAAAAGTTGAAATTCTAGAAGGTGGAATACTAAGAATATGTATAGGAATTACACATGTTTCATGAAAATTGCAACTTTACAAAAATCTGGAGGGAAATAGATTGGATTAAAATCTTTTTGGAAAACCAGCCTCACACAATTTTTACTTATTATTTTCCACTAAACACCGAATTTTGTGATACTGATAGTAACAATTATATATTTTCTCCTTTATTTATTGCCTCCCGGATCACTACTACTTCCTCCTTTAATTATTTATCCGGATTGAATAAGGTAACGCAGTATGTACGTTATCAACCAGCAAAATTAGTTTACTTCCTTTAATTAAAGTTTTGGTTAAAAGAGACAGCAGAGCTGACGGCTTTGTTACGTTCGTTCGGGTAACCAACATTCCTCTGTTGCGCTTAATTTCGAGGATACATAGTACAGACTTAAAATATTAACATTTTAAAATATAGTAGGTAATACGGATTTATGAAATTTTGATTTGAAGATTACAAAAAACTTAAGACGACTTCTCCATATCGGGGAAGGAAAAGTAGGAGAGTCGCCACGAAGTGGCGCGATACTGCTGGTATATAATAAACCGTGTGCCTTGTAGAGCAGAATCGCGTTGCGCCTGAAGAAATTTGGACAAATAGAAAGCAAAGTTTAAAGCATATTCGTGTGTTCGGAAGCAAAGCCATGGTGCATGTGCCAAAAGAAAAGCGCGGTCGAATGTGTAATGGTCGGATACTGCAGCGCGTCAAAAGCATATCGGCTATATAATTCGAAAACGCACAAAATAATAACAAGCCGCGATGTTGTTTTTATTGAAAATTGCGTCAATGTAGAAGACGCAAACAATTTTTTGTTCGATATGTCGGACTCGAATGACGTTTTTAATTCAGAGGAGGAAGTGCATCGAGAATTTGCAAACGTGGAAGAAGAGCCAGATGATTTAAAGTCTAGTAAAGACGGGTCAGCTGAGAAGGAAGCAGTTTCAACAGACTTCGAAAGCGCTGATTCCGAAGAAGGCGAAAATGCAATTGTAAAAAGATCTGAGCGAATTGCAGGTAAGCGAAACTATTCGTGACGCTTTTTCTGATCCAAATGCTGACGATTGCAAAATGGCGGTCAATGACGAAATGTACTCGCTCCGATCAAATAATACATGGGTTTTGATTGAATTGCCACAAGGCAAGAAAGCCATCAAATCTAAGTGGATGTTCAAGACCAAAATGAATGCAAATGGTGAACTTATTCGACGAAAAGCCAGACTAGTTATTAAAGGCTATAGTCAAGAAAAGGGCGTAGACTACGATGAGACCTTCCCACCCGTTGTCAGATATCAGTCTTGGGTATGCGTGTTACCAGAGACAGGGCTAAAGGTACAATCAAAATCGACCTGTGCCAATACATAGAAGACTTGCTGCAACGATTTGGTATGCACGACTGCAATACAATTTCAACTCCAATCGACTTAAATCAATAGTTGAGTTCGGATATGTGTCCCACTCGCGAAGATGAAAGGCGAGAAATGGCAGAAACTCCATACATGCAAGCTGTAGGGTGTTTACTTTTTGCTTCGCAAATAACGCGTCCTGACATCGGCTTTGCAGTCGACTTGCTGAGCAGATTTTCTACGAATCCAGGAAAGGCACATTGGTGTGCTATAAAACGCGTCATGAGATACTTGAAAGGAACCATTGATAATGGTCTTGTTTTCACAAAAAAGGCAAGCGATATCACCGGGTTCTGTGATGCTGATTGGGGAAGCGACGTGGACCAAAGGCGATCAACTACTGGTTACGTTTTCACATACCAAGGTAGTGCGATTTCTTGGTGCACTCGCAGACAGCGCACTGTTGCCCTTTCATCGACTGAGACCGAATTCATGGCCATTACATCGGCAATACAGGAATCAACATGGTTGCAACGGTTTCAAGAGGAGTTGGAACCATCTGCTGTTAAGTCACTGATACTACATTGCGACAACAAAAGCGCAATTCAGGTTGCGACAAACAACTCATATTCTCCTCGCACCAAGCACGTCGATATCAAAGGCAAATTTATTTGACAACATTTGGAAAGCGGCAAAATTAGTCTTCGATACATCTCAATTAACGACATGCCTGCTGACATCCTAACCAAAGGCGTCGCCAAAATTAAGCTCGAATATCTGTCTCTAGTTCTTGGTCTCTTTTGAAATTGAAATGAATATTTTATAAAATGATAAAAGAACAAGTAAGGAAACATCAGTCTTGTTTCACCGACAGAGTAATACCCTACACCAAGTAACTGAATGGGCGGACCACGCCCATTATTGACAAACTACAAGATAGTCCTAATAAGTTTATATATACCAAGTATTGATGTTCTGACAGGTGTACAAAAGAAATGATCGGTATATTAAATTTACCACCCCCATTGTGGGCGGATCACGTCCATTTTTGGAGAATATAAAGATATTCTCCCCTGCAATGAAATGACCAAATATGGATGCTCTGATGTGTATATTACAGAAGTTATGAGGATTTTAAGCTTACCGCCTATATAGTGGGCGGACCACGCCCATTTTCTTATATGTCATGTAGGACCTATATCTTAACCTAGGAACCAAATTTCATTCGTTTAAATGCATAAGTAGTCAATTGAGAGCCATTTTACCGGAAAATTGTTGCCGCCTATACAGTGGGCGGACCACGCCCATTTTTTGAAATTTTACAGAGGGTCCACACCTCACCAAGTATTATTCTTTTGAATGAGTAATTAGGCAATTTATAGCAATTTAATCGAAAAAACCCGAGGTAGTCGGACTTACAGGCCCATTGTGGGCGTGTCCTTCGACCGATTTGCCTAGTATCGGAACTTGAAGTAGTGGAAGGTTCACTGCGACTGTGTGCCAAATTTGGTCCAAATCGGATAACTCCTTTCTCTCCTGCGCCAACGGACAGCCAGACAGACAGACGGACATCCGGAAATCAACACAGAAAGTGATTCTAAGCATTTCTATATACTTATGTCTATACCTAGGACGGCTCCTTTAATGCGTTACAATTTTCGCACAAAGTTATTATACCCTATTACAATAGGTGTAGGGTATAAAAATCAATCTAAATTGTTATTTTAAAGATTTGAATTCAGTTTTCCTATTAATATAAATCGAGTCATTGTTCTTTAAAATAATCAACAATTATTTTTCTTTTCACAATTGAATGAATTGCTAACTTAATATTTAACGATAAATACATTGTATTAATATGTTTTCTTATAAATTGAATTGTAAAAAAAGTGTCGTTTCAGGAAAGGTGTTGTAAATTAAAGTATGGAACGACCCTTTGTACCAAAACAATACAACTCTGTTTCTGTATCCAACAACCTAATCAATAAAATGTCCACCACTTCCGGTTTTTGCCTAAATACGAGAACGTGCATTACTTTTACTTAACTAATATATATCTTCAATTAAAACCTCCATCAACAGTATCATGTGAACTGTCAAATCGTTCACTTGGGTTTGTGCTCGCGTTCGACTTTTGAAAATTTGGAATGGAAATTGATTTGTGGTAATCTGTAGAAACAAGCCAAGTAAAAAAAAATACCAAAAAAAGGAAAATTCAAGCGCCGCGGTTGATGATTGAACTCACAGCCTCTCGCCTGCTAGTCAAACGCTCTAACCACGCGGCTATGAAAGTATGAAATTCACGCTGAAAATTTTGTGTACCTATACCTATGTATATAAATGGTAAATTACAATCCTGCTTCGTAAGAACTTGACAGTTTAAGTGACGACGTAAGAAAACGAACGCAATTACGCAGTGATTTATAAATTGGCATTTTTTGACCTGGTGTTGGAGTCTGTCCTTTGATTCGTTTTAGTTGAACAGCAGCGCTTCTTCTTGCCCGTCTGACCAAAAATTGTTCGACATTTTGAAATTATTTTTCAGGTGCGTTTATATAACACACTTCGTAAATGCATAAATTTAAGCAATGTGTAAGCTTATATTCCTAAAGGAACACCCTTATTATGAATTTTCTTAAAGACTTACACAGTATGTCCAATTTGAACGGAGCACTCGTGCCTTCGCCTTCAGCATTATAGCCCACACACGAGTAGTTGCCGGCCGTTGCTTTCGTAACTCCTTGTAATACTAAGGAATGATTGCTAATAATTACACCTTGGGATATATTATGAGGTAATGTCCGATCCTAAGGTAGAAAGGAATAGTTTATGTTAAGAAACTGATGTGGAAACTGACTTAATCTTTCTCTCTCTTTTCTTATCAGTTTAAAATATTTATAAATATGTATATTTAAAAAGTAGTCAAATTTTCGAAATAGTAGAACCAATTTTTTTTTTTTTTTTTTTTATTGAAATGTTTAATATTGGAGTTAACATTACATTGCACTACAACTAATTCATACGATTAACAAGCAGTTTGATTTTATTTACATAGGGTTTCAATATTTATCTAAGCATTTCTCATTGGATCACTTAGTCAGATCAAGGGGTCTAGTCCGCTTTAGCCTTCGTATTTGACCATCTGTCACAAGCAGCTTCGATGCTTCTTCGTTGACGTGTTGACTGAGCCTCTTCTTGTGGGCTGTTGTGTGTTTTTCGATTTCGCTGCTTACGGTCGCTATCTTCATGTCTCGGTGAAGGGTTTCATTTTGTATATACCATGGGGCATTTACAATAGCTCGGAGTGCTTTGTTTTGGAAACGTTGTATTATGTCTATATTGGTTTTTTTTGGCGCAACCCCAAAGCTGGCAGCCATACGTCCACACTGGTTTTATGACTTGGTTGTATATCATTAGTTTGTTATGGATTGAAAGCACTGAGCTTCTACCAATAAGCCAATTAAGTTTCCTTAGTTTAATATCAAGTTCCGCTCTTTTTTTCTTTATGTGCTCCTTCCAGCACAGTTTCGCGTCGAGATTCATACCTAAGTATTTTGCATTGTTTGAATACGGTATTTGAGTGTTCCAAATATATATAGGAAAATATTGTATTTGTTTTGTGGTAAAGTCTACGTGGACCGACTTCGTGTTGTTTAGCTTAATTTGCCATGTTTTTGTCCAATTTGCTACGCAGTTAACAGCATCTTGAAGCTTTTCTGTTGATTCCTTAGCAGTGTTGGCTGTAGCTAAAATGGCCGTGTCGTCAGCGAATGTGGCAATTATAGCATTTTGTGGTTGTGGCAAGTCGCATGTGTAAAGCAAGTAGAGAACTGGACCAAGAATACTTCCCTGAGGGACCCCGACCTTTATTTCCTTTAAGTTTGAGAAGCTATCATCCTGTTTTATGCGGAAGTATCGCTGGGATAAGTACGACTCAAGAAGGTCACATAATTGTTTTGGCAAGAGCATATTTATCTTATGAATTAGCCCTTCGTGCCAGACCTTGTCTAAGGCCTGAGCTACGTCAAGGAATATAGCTGAACATACTTGCTTTCTTTCTATAGCGTCTTCAATTGATTGTGTTATTCGGTGTACCTGGTCGATTGTTGAGTGCTTATCACGGAATCCAAACTGATGTGAAGGTATAATGTTATTATTTTCTATTATCGGTTTTAGTGTTTTTAGTAATAATTTTTCAAAAACTTTTGATACTATTGGGAGCAACGATATTTGTCTGTATGAAGTAACGCTGGAGGGCTCTTTGCCAGGCTTGGGTATCATAATTACGTCTGCTACTTTCCAAAAGCTTGGGACGTATTTAAGCCTGATTGCTGCATTGAATAATTTTTTAATTCCTTTTGATGGAAGGTCTTTTAGTACTTCTGCTGTGAGTAGGTCAAATCCTGGAGCTTTTTTTGCCTTTAAGTTTTTGATTTTAGTGGCGACCTCTTTGCTAGTTATAAGTGGTAGGGGAGAGGGGGGTGCCTTCGTCTACTTTTTTTTGAAGGCCTATATTTCAGAAGGTAATGAAAATATTTAAAAACCGATTAGACTGTTACAATACCTCAATACAATACCAGAATCTTGTTTAGACTAGATAAGACATGTTTTTGGTTACATAACACGTTTTTATTATATTTTGCATTAAAAAAATATAAAAAAATCATGTTTAAGAGCTTCAAAAAAAGGTAGTTATTGTAAAATTTTTTTTTTAATTTTTTTTTATATATAAAGTTTAAAGCGCTGAGATCGACCCTAATATTAATTTTGTGTGGTTACGGGAGGTTTAAGCCAGGTTCGAGGGTCTTGGAAGCCTCAACTCGATTTCGATTTTTAGTACCTGTGAAGTTATATTGACGAATGTGCCCAATGTGCCCCATGAAAAAAAGACGAGTCCAACCTGGTGTCACTTTTTTTTCTTTTTATTTTTTTACTCCTAATTTCAGTGTTTTATTTTCACATAAAACACTTTTATTTACACAATAATTAGTATTCAAGTAATACTAATACAATTTAGATTGAAATAATGATATATGTACACCACAAACTTCTTACGTTACCGACCTGAAAATTCGGCAACGAAGCGCGAAAACACAAAATCAAATGTAACTTTGTCAGCTGTTCAGATAGAGATGGCAAACTTTGTGAGGGGTATTTATGCTAGTGATGGGTTAGTTTTTACTAATAAACAGTTATGTCCGATGACTCCTTCATACCGAAATCGCCTTTGACGAATGTGCCCCAAGGACGAAGGCACCCCCCTCTCCCCTATATTGAAGTCGTTCTGAGCGTTCTGTACGTTGTGGCAACTTTTTGCAGACTGGTTTCCATCATATGGTGTAAAGGTAGCTTTTAAGTGATTAGCGAATACATTAGCCTTTTCCAAATTACTCCTGGCCCAATGCCCAGTTTCATTTCTGATTGGGGGTATTTGTTGTATTGGTCTATTTAAGTATTTCATACTCTTCCAGAGAGAATAGTCAGTGTATTTGTCATCAGTTAGATTTTGTAAGTATCGGTCCATTGTTTCGTTTTGGATTAGTCGTATTTCGCGACTAAGCTGCTGGGTTACTCTATTTAGATTCGTTTTGTCGGCCGGTGATCTAGTTGTTTGCCATTTCTTTCGAAGTTTTCTTTTTTCTCTGATCAGATTTTTGATTTCTTTTGCGTAGTTAATACCCTGTGTTTTCCGTTTTAAGAACGGTGTAGAATCCCATGCTGCGCTTTGTATATTCTCTGTCAGGCTGCATACTTCTTTTTCGAGTTCTTCAACGGTTTGTAGAGAATCATTTAGGTTTATATTTTGATTCAGGAGATGTTGAAAGCATTCCCAGTCTGTATGTTTGTTTTTAAGTGTTGAGCATTGTTCCCTCAGTATAATTTTATCACTGAAGGTTAGGTCGATTGGGGAGTGGTCAGAGTTCAGGTCTGTACCCTCTTCTATTTTTAAGAAATTTTTAGATATCTTATTAAGTAGGAAGAAATCTATTAGATCTGGCTTTTTTAAAACATCTGTTGGCCAGTATGTTGGTTTTCCCGTAGAGATGAAATCACATCCAGTATTTTTAGCTGCTTTGTATGACTCTTTTTCCCTTACATGTAGTTAATCTTGAACCCCAGTAGGTATTTTTGGCATTGAAATCTCCTCCCATGATAAATTTATGTTGGTGACTTTCGATAAGATCTTTGTATTGGTCGTATTTAATAGAATACCGAGGAGGACTATATACGGCACTAATCGATAACTTCTGTGTTTTTGTTTCGATTGTTACTGTAGTAACTTGAAATTCTCGTGTACTAATTTTCTGTTCTTCGTAGTGCTTAATACAGCTTTTTATTATCACTGCACTCCCTCCTCTTGCGTTGTTGCTAGGGTGCAAAGTATGGTAAGTGTTGTAATTTTTGAGGTTTATGTGAGACTGATTTGTGAGATGCGTCTCCGAGATTAGACATATGTCAATTTTTTCAAAATCTAGGATAACTTGGAGCTCTGGAAGGTGTTTATGGAGCCCGTTTGCGTTCCAAGCCATAATTCATAAGCTTTCAGACATTACTTACTTAATTGGTATTTGTAAATATATTTAGTTCGAGCTTTTCAAGTCGGGTGGCCAACGCCCTATTAAATTCTTCTTGACTTTTAAGCATATTTAAAATGGTTGACAGAATGTCGGCATTTTCTGGTTTAGGGTTTAATTTAGCTACTTGTGAATAGCTTGGTTTTGATGTGTCACTTTTAGTTGGTTTTATTGAAGTTTGTGTATGCCTTGGAGGAGCATATACGGGGTTATTTAGATTATTATTTTTTAGTGTGTTTTGATTGGTTTTATTCCTTAGTTTTTGCAACTCCTTTGCTACTAAACATCCCCTGTAACTTGCGGGATGTGACCCGCCACAGTTACAGCATTTTGGTTGCTGTGTTTCGGTCTTGTCGCATTCGTGCGTTTGGTGTTTTCCTGCACACTTTACGCATCTGTGCTGTTTTGAGCAATAGTTTTTTGTGTGGCCGTAGGATTGGCAATTTTTGCATTGAGGAATTAACTTGCTTTTCTTTAATGGTTCAATGGTGACTATAGCTCCCATAATCTTTTTGATATCATAGATTTTCTTGACGTCCTCAGATGAGTCAAACGACAGAATGAACATGTTTAGTGGTTCCTTTGTTTTCCACTTTTTTTTGTTGGTTGCATTGGTGATCTTAAACCCTTCTTCTTTTAGCACCGATATAATGTCGACAAGATCGCATGAATGGTGAAGGTTCTTTACTACTACTGTAAATGGTCTAGATTGCTTGTCCTCATATGTATACCAAGACATTTTGGATTTTGTAAAAGCGGTTGCTAGAGACCTATAGTCGGTACTCTCTGTTGTGTTTATCTTATAGATTCCATTGTTGAGTAGCTTAATGTGGAAATCGTTTTTAATGTGAGTGCAAACTTCGCGATACAGTTGATTGTAATCATCTATATTTGTGATCATTATCGGAGGCGGTGGACGCGGTTTGTGCACAATTTCTTCGCCGCGCTTTTCTTTGCCTGTTATAATTTTCGGTTGTGTTGACTCACTATCGCACAATTCGGGTGACGATTCGGCTTTCCTTTTTTTATTTTTTTTCCTTTTTTTCAGGATCCAGTCAGTTTCTTGATTTACATCTTCCTCGTCTGTACAGAATTCTATTTGAGGAGCTAGATTATTTTCATCGTTTCGCTTTTGTTTTTTATAAGCTTTATATTAACTTCACATCCGGTATGTGGGTCGTCAAATCTATTAATCAATTTTTCACCCACTTCCCGACTACTTAGAGATCTGAAACTTTTTTTTATGGGCGTAGGATAAGAGATCACACATCAATGGAACTCGGTAGGAACTTACTACACATCCATATCCTTCTACTGGGAAAATAAGACGGGCGGTGGACAAGTGGGCGTGGCACCGCCCATACAAACAAAATCGTTTATATAGAATAGCTTTGGAACTAAAAGTCGTGCAGCATTGAAATTCTGTATGCTGTCGCCTCTTGGATGTGTCGTCCCACTGATAAAATTTTATGGGCGTAGGATAAGGGGCATGGCACTTTTTTTATCAATTCCAGATTTGTGTATAACTTTAGAACTACACATCACACATCAATGAAACTCGGTAGGAACTTACTACATATCCATATCCTTCTACTGGGAAAATAAGACGGGCGGTGGACAAGTGGGCGTGGCACCGCCCATACAAACAAAATCGTTTATATAGAATAGCTTTGGAACTAAAAGTCGTGCAGTATTGAAATTCCGTATGCAGTCGCCTCTTGGATGTGTCGTCCCAGTGGTAAAATTTTATGGGCGTAGGATAAGGGGCGTGGCACTTTTTTATCAACTCCAGATTTGTGTATAACTTTAGAACTACACATCACACATCAATGAAACTCGGTAGGAACTTACTACATATCCATATCCTTCTACTGGGAAAATAAGACGGGCGGTGGACAAGTGGGCGTGGCACCGCCCATACAAACAAAATCGTTTATATAGAATAGCTTTGGAACTAAACTGTACAGGCCCCTCTTGGATGCTTCGTCCCACTGGTGAAATTTTATGGGCGTAGGACAGGGGGCGTGGCACTTTTCAAGCAACTACACACTTGGGCTTCAGTTTATAATTATAGGTACGCCACACATCAATGGAAAACGATAGGAGCTTACTTGCCGCGCCCTGAAGGCAAAATAGCAACAACTCACCGCGCCAAAGCAACGGGGGTTTTGCGCATGGGCCGCCTTTTTGCGCATGGGCCGCCTTGCAAGCAAAACAAAACAACTCATCGCGCCACAAATATGCCACGAATATTAGGGTCGATCACTGCCGTATTATTTGTTAAATTGAGGATATGACATATGACGATAGGAAACACTCAGCCCAATCGCGAACAAATATTTCCTTAGAATTTTTCCCTTCCTCCGAAATTTGGTATCGTGAAGTCGTGAAGCATGTTCGAAAAATTCCCAAGGAAAACTTGCTATCATGAATGTAATTCCGATGGAAAAATTCAAACTTTTTTTCGCTTTGAAATCCATCAACAATTTAAAGAGGAAAAGATCAGTAATTTGAAATGTAAATTATATTTGTAACAAAATTTTCAATAAATTTGTTCTGCAAACATTTCTTTAATCATATTTGATGGAAATGTGTTTTTACACTGCATATTTTCTAGAATATGCTGAAAATTATAACACTCCAATAAATTGTTTGTGCTGCTGCACGAGAGTCAGAAGTGGCACAGGGGGCGATCGAAAACGACAGCACGTGGAGTTATATACCTAACTGTTCTGGAAAACGTACTGCAGAATTATGGCCGCATTATTTGTTCTATTTTCATTGAGTGTTGGCTTCGAAAATGAAATGGATTTGGCAGCAATTTTTCGAATGGAAATATTTTCGATGGAAATTCACTTCGTGGGAAGAGAAATATTTCCTTGGAAAAAATTTTCCCCCGGAATTGCCGATTGGGCTGACTGCGAATACCCTAAATATTGTGTACTGCTCTGCAAGTTTTAAATTCTTTTTGTGAAAAATTTCAGAGCTCTAAAATTGAATTTATGGAAGACTAAAAAGTAGAAGAAAAAAATTATATAAAAAAAACTTTTTAAAAATAAGCTTTAATTTATTTAATTTAATGTACTAAAAAGTAGAAAATAAATTGTTTCCAAGTCACCTGTATCTTACTATTAATAAAAGCTTGTGCGCTCAATATCCATATTCAAAATATCTTTCATTACTAGAATCTATTTGCAAAAAATTATTTATTTAAAATATTGTGGTAATTGGTTGACAAATATTGAACACATGAGCGCCCCAAGCTTTTATTGATAGTAAGATACAGGTGACTTCGAAACAATTTATTTTCTACTTTTTAGTACATTAAATTAAATAAATTAAAGCTTATTTTTAAAAAGTTTTTTTTATATAATTTTATTTAGTAGTACGTTTTCTTCTTTAAGTAGTTTGTTCTCAGCCCTAAGTTCGGAGCAGAATAGTTCTATTTGTTTCAATCGTTCAAGCAGTTCTTTGTTAATGCTGTCTTGATCTTTCTTTGTTTGTTTTGATGTTGAACCTCCTCCAGGTGGAGGTGTCTCACCTATTCCCATTTTATGGGATTGGGATTTCCAATCGGGAAGCCTGGTAACCCTTAAAAGCTGTTTTGCTAATTAAGGTTGTTGTATTAGATGATCTTATCTATTTGGTTTGTGTCTTGGCTAAACTAAAGCTTTCGCAAGCTCTCTCTAGTCAGCACTAGATAGTTTCCACAGTTTTGGCGCGATCAGCTGTTTGATCCGCGCTTAGTGCCGTTTATAAGCAAAAATAGTTTAATTTTTACTCACTAATTGTTGAAAAGTCGGATAATAGTTTTTCGGTTCCACTTTTATTTATTAAAGACTTGAGATCGGTTTCAGAGCGTGACTATGTGTTGCGCTGTCAGACTCGTATCTTGTAGAACCAATAAAAGATAAATATTGGCCTATAATTTTTATGAATATGCTATTGATGCATGTTTTTTATCTATGTATGTGTACATAAGGCCATTTCGAAACATATAGATATCTGTATTTCTTGTGTCCAAATAGGCTTAGCTCCCAAATTATCCAAACTGTGCCCAATAACAGTTTTCCCAAAAGTTTTACTGTTTTTTTAGCAGTTACATGAGGGACTCATCACGTGAAGCAGACAGTAAAAAAAGTTTAGGTTTTCAAATCCTTTTTGAAGGTTTGTTACCGTTTTACGGGCATTAAAAGATCAGGCTAACAGCTCTATTCCTGCAACCGTAACAATACTCACTTCGTTACAATAGAGCATTTCGTCACAATTTTTACTTTTCCTTATTCGGAACAGAAATGAAAAGCTCGATACGTATCAATTGTGACAAAAATTGTGACGGTCGAATTAGGAGGTCACAAGCGAAAACAACTGTTGCAAAACGTGAATTTTGAAGCAAAAAAGCAAACATTTTTTTATTGCAGCAATTTAAAGGAAGTTACATAATTTTAAAACACAACACATGTATGGCCTGCTGCTAAAACTCCTTTATATCGGGAGTTCGAGGTCCTCTGCCACTGCTCCCACAAATTTTGCACTGCTCGCAGCGCTATCGGGCTGTTTTCACGGCTTGCTGCTCTGGGTGCTGTTTGCAACTTTTAAAAAAATGCTGCAGCTGCTCCTACGTCCTCCTGTTAATTATACGATGTCTAGAAATTAAAAGAAATAAGATAAAACACCAAATTATTGAAAATTTCCAAAAAATACTCACTTTCCGCTTTTTTTGTTTCCATTTTTCGTTTATTTTTGAAGAAGAGGAAGCACAAACAGCTGTTTTTACAGCAAAGAACTTCGCAAAGCTTTTTCCGTGATACGGTTGGCAAGGAATAGGGTTGCAGAAAGCTCGTCACAAGAAAGCGGATCACAATTGTGTCACAATCAACTGAGACGGAATGCAAGAATAGGGCCGTAAGAGTAAGGAAATATGATATGTTTCGAAGGCAATTTCCCATCTTTCGAAAAGTTAATTAAACAAGTAAAAAGGCAATATTTCCAAGTTGCATAATGGGATGTCCCTACGTTTAGGATCTAGGGAATATAAAGTAACAAGGTGTCGCACTGAATCGTGCACTCGGTTCATGATTCGTGCGATGTTCTGCATCTTAGCATGAATGAATCCTTATGATATCGCGATATCTTGATATCTTTAAAATTGTCAGTTGTAACGTTCCTTGTGAATTATTTTAGTGCTGGCTTTGTAAATTTTGCCTATCGCAAGTATATTTCAAACTATGGCTCAGCGCCACCATGAATATCTGATGCACGTATGACATCGGAACTCGTACCCTTCTCCGAATTTTTTTTTATTGAAGCATTATAAAACTAAAATACATTTCATAGAATTACAACTAGCTTAAACTAACAAGTAATATAACTCGAGTTATAAAATGCAAATTACGAAATGTTAGCTACAAAATCTTGTGGCTTGCCTCCTCTTAGTCATCTTAGCGCTTCTCCGAATGAACAAGAAGGATGTAAAGAGGCTTACTGTTTTATGCACAGGGCATTGTGCGGTAGGTAAACATGCTGCTAAACTCTGCATTCTCTGCAATCGGTACTGTCGTAGTTGTGAAAACCCGAATGAAGAGGAAACGATAGATCACTTCCTTTGTAAATGTCCTGTCCTAGCAAAAGGAAGGCTTCGCCAAATGCCTGTAGGCTGATCGAGGCGTGTTAACAAAATGGCACTAATTGATAGTCAGGACTAGTCATAAAAAGCAGTCAAGTGCGAGTTGGGCTCGCTCACTGAGGGTTCCGTACCAGAAATACCCTTTTTAGCGTTCGAATTTAGTTTCTCTTTGCCCGTCTGGCCATAAAATTTTTGACATTTTGACCTACATCTTCGAAACCAATTCACCTAAAATTATAAAAAAAACATTTTTGGAATCCACGGACCAAGCCATTTCTAACGATACCCCACAATATGTAAACAACAAAAATTTTTCGCTGAGGAAATTTTTTACTATGGTAATCTTAAATATTTTAAGAAAATCGAAAAACAAATTTGTCGAAAAATGTTGCAGTTTTCCAGTAATCTATGACTAAAGACCTACTAACTCTGATTTTATCAAAATTTTAGCTTAAGAAATGTAGAAAGGCAAGGGGGGTATGGTCATTTTTTCGACATTTTGTACTATATCTTCGAAACCACTTCACCGAAAATTATAAAAAAAATATGTTTGGAATCCATGGACGTAGCCCTTTCTAATGATACCCCACTCGATATAAAAATAATAAATTTTTAAAAAAGATTTTCTGAGGGGGTCATCTTAAATTAAAAAAAAATAAAAAAATCGAAAAAAGCTGCACCCTTACGGTAATGCGTGATAAAATACCTAGTTACTCCGATTTTATCAAAATTTTAGTTCGAGAAATGTGCTGTGCATATTGGATCATGTGGGGACAGGTCGGTTTTTCTCTTATATCTTCCTAACCCGTTTACATAAAATTGAAAAAAAATACATTCTATAATCTATGGATGTAGCCCTTTCTAACGATACCCCACACGATACGATTTAAAAATATTTTTATTTTTTTTGTCCGACCCGAAAACCTTTAAAAATTATAAAAAAATATTTCTAAAAATATTTCTTAACTTTTTATAGTAAAAATTTATTCAGGTTATTAAGACCTAACATCGTACAAAATTTCAGGTCTCTACGATAAAAAAAGGTCGTTTTATATACACACTCCGAAAACAAAAGTGACCTTATAAGTGTTCCCGTTTTTTCCCTTTCAGGGGAACCGAACCCTAAAACCCAACCATGGCTCCGCACAATGCCGATGTTTAGTCCGTTTAACTTGCCTTTACTTTAAGTTTACCTTTAAGAAGGCTGTTAAAAAGTTTGGCGCTGTGTTTTTTCAAAGGACAGACGGGCAAGGAGATGCGCTGCTATTCACAGAAAACAATAAAAACAATAGAAACAAAGATAAATTAAATTCGACCGCTAAAGAGGGTATTCCTTTAATTCGAATAAAATGTATGTGCCTGGAAGTTTGAAAACATTTCAAATTATTTAGATTTGTTGAGTTTTTCTTTATATGTGAAAAACACAATTTCAATAAGGAAAACAAGAACAAAAACCAAAGCAAAATACCGCCCTCGGAATGTAAAGAATGTACGGCAAGATTGCTTCAAGTGGACGAAATGATATCGTGCTCTGGTGGGTGCGGTTACAATTATTGTTTGAAATGCAGTAATGTAAAAAGATGCGGTCAAATTAATAAATGAAAACATTGACCTGAAATGGTTTTGCAATCAATGCGCCATTTCAGACACGAACACTAAATTTATAGAGATCAAGCACCTTATACAAAGAAGTGAACAAACTAAAATGAAAACCACCGATGTAAAATCTATTGTTGAACAAATACTTGCAAATAAATGTGCACAAATAAAAAATAGCATAATCACTGATTTTAATGCATTTTTAGAAAATAGCGTTGAAGAAAAAATTAATGCAATGAAGAAAGAACTAATAAGCGAAATGTCAAAAGAAATGCAGAAAAGCTATGACTGATAAATAACACTTGTTTGGCCAATAATAACATTAACAATAAAGTGTCATATGCAAAAGCTGTCAAATCAAATTAAAACAAAATTGTGATTAACCCAAAAAGCAAAGGTAAAAACGCAAAAGAAACGAAAGATGCATTTAAAAATGTAATAGAACCCACCGAAGGTCTTGTTATGACAGTGAAAGTGATACACAGTGGAGGAATAATAGTGGAATGCAAAAATAAAGAAGCATGCGATCAAGTGCAACAAAAAGTAGTAGACACAATTGGAAGTGAATACGAAACAGAGAAAACGCGAGACAAGAACAAAATAAAAAAGCTTTTCAAAGCTGTTGGACTGACAGAGAAACTTAGTAATGATCGCATTTTGGAATGCTTAACTAAGCAAAATGATGTATGCTCAGGCAAAGAGTTTAAAATCATTAAAATTTATGAAAATATGAATAAAAGAGAGGAAAGCTATAACATATTAGTAGAAACTGATGCAGTGACATATGCAAATATTTTAAAACAAATAAGGGTTAATATTGAGTGGGACTCTTGCGCAGTGTTTGATCATTCAAATATCATGAGATGCTTTAAATGCCTTGGTTATAAACACAAAGCTAATGAATGTCCTAATAAAAAAGCTTGTAGAAAATGCGCGGGTAATCACGATGCAAAAGAATGCAATTCAAATATAATTAAAAGCATAAATTGTTGTCAGCTAGTTCAGAAATAATATTATATAAAAAAAAAACTTTTTAAAAATAGGCTTTAATGTACCAAAAAGTAGAAAATAAATTTTTTCGAAGTCACCAGTATCTTACTATCAATAAAAGCTTGGCGCTCATGTGTTCAATATTTGTCAACCAGTTACCTCAATATTTTATTTAAATTGTGTTTTGCAAATAGATTCTAGTAATGAAAGATAAGTGTGAATATGGATATTGAGCGCACAAGCTTTTACTGATAGTAAGATACTGGTGACTTCGAAACAATTTATTTTCTACATTTTAGTATATTAAAGCTTTTTTTTAAAAAGTTTTTTTTTATATAATATTATTTTCTACTTTTTAGTCTCCCATAAATTAAATTTTAGAGCTCTGAAATTTTTCGCAAAAAGAATTTAAAACTTGCAGAGCAGAACACAATATTTAGGGTATTCACAGTGTTTCCTATCGTCATATGTCATATCCTCAATTTAACAAATAATACGGCTGTGATCGACCCTAATATTCGTGGCATATTTATGGCGCGATGAGTTGTTGTTGTTTTGCTTGCTAGGCGCGGCGAGTAAGTTCCTATCGTTTTTCATTGATGTGTGATGTACCTATAATTATAAACTGAAGCCCAAGTGTGTAGTTGCTTGAAAAGTGCCACGCCCCCTGTCCTACGCCCATAAAATTTTACCAGTGGGACGAAGCATCCAAGAGGGGCCTGTACAGTTTAGTTCCAAAGCTATTCTATATAAACGGTTTTGTTTGTATGGGCGGTGCCACGCCCACTTGTCCACCGCCCGTCTTATTTTCCCAGTAGAAGGATATGGATATGTAGTAAGTTCCTACCGAGTTTCATTGATGTGTGATGTGTAGTTCTAAAGTTATACACAAATCTGGAGTTGATAAAAAAAAGTGCAACGCCCCTTATCCTACGCCCATACAATTTTACCAGTGGGACGACACAATCCAAGAGGCGACTGCATACGAAATTTCAATGCTACACGACCTTTAGTTCCAAAGCTAATCTAGATCAAAAATTTTGTTTGTATGGGGGTGCCACGCCCCCTTATCCAGTGCCCGTCTTATTTACTCAGTAGAAGGATATGGATATGTAGTAAGTTCCTACCGAGTTTCATTGATGTGTGATGTGTAGTTCAAAAGTTATACACAAATCTGGAGTTGATAAAAAAGTGCAACGCCCCTTATCCTACGCCCATAAAATTGATTGATTCATGCATTGTCTTGGTGTTTACGCATGTATGCAAAGTTTCAGATCTCTAAGTATTCGGGAAGTGGGTGAAAAATTGATTACTGGATTTGACGACGTACATACCGACATACCGCGGAAAGTGAAGTTAGTATAAAGCTTATAAAAAGTAATGGATGTTGATGTTAATCACTATGCTTTCAGCAGAGATTGTCCAGCATATAAAAAGCATATCCAAACTAACACCAAACAAAGAATATACAACGAACCATTAATGAATTAAATTGTATCTACTTAAATATAAATAGTATTATCGCTAATAAATTCGAACTTGAACATTTAATGGAAATGCGTAAACCAGATTTAGTACTCTGCTCAGAGACTTGTTCAACCAACCGATGAAATAACTGATCAAGAGTTATTTATAAGTATCTATAAACTTGTGCGGTGTAACTCGCACAGTAGACATACAGGTGGAGTTTTAATATATATGCAAAATTCAATTGAATATGCAGTAACTTATAATAATTCAATTGATAGAAATCTTTGGTGTATAATTTTGAAAATGAAAAACACTAATCCAAAGTACCAAATTGGTGTGATTTATCATTCGCCTAGCTCCAGTGATGCAGATTTGATTACTTTTTTGTCAGATATATTTAACAAAACTTGTTGAACATACGATAACGTAGTAATTATTGGTGACTTTAACATAAATTTATACAAAAATACAACATACAGCAAGCAATTATTGGATTTGTTCATATCACATGCTATGTTCCAAAAAATTTATTTTTGTACCCGAAAAACTGAAAATACTGAAACAATGATTGACTTATTATTCACAAACATAAACAACATAACTTGTAAAAATATGGAAAAATGTCGGATCTCAGATCATGAAACGATCAACTTTAAAATTAGACTAAATAAAACATACCAGATGAGAACTAAAACAACGATAGCTTCTTGGGAAAATTATACTGGAGATATCCTAATTAACCTTGTACGGCCTTACAATTTTTGTGAGATTGAAATCCTTGTTATTGAAAATAAAGTGATATTTTTAAACAACATTTTGTTAGATTCAATGAGGCTTTTACATATCCGAAAGAAATAAAACTAAAACTTATGAATAAGTGGTATGACTGTGAGCTAGCTAATCTTAATGAACATAAATTTTATCTACATGGCCTTTGAGTCTCAGTTCCACTGCTACCTTTTCTTCCAATAGGGTTAAGGCTGATCCCTCGTCAAAAAGTGCGAAGACCTCAACTTCACCATTAGGTCCAAAAAGTGAGATGGGCAGAACTTTGAAAAGTTGGCCACATGCTTGCTGGCTCTGCCTGCAATTTAGTAATGACTGCGTTTGCGTTGTGTTGTTTAATGCTGCCATATTATTGGATGAACTTTCATCGTGAAGACTACTGTGGTGATATCGCCGACAACCATTGACGCCGCATATTTTCTTTGAACGGCAATTCGCTGTTCCAGGGCCTCTGCGCAAACACGAAAAGCACAGTTGTTGACTTTTTACCTTTATCCAGCGGTCCGGTACGCTGAGTGACTGGTTGAAGATCTTACAATTGCTTATAGAGTGCTTTTCCCCACACTCAAAGCAGCTTAACCCAGAATTGCGTTGTTGTTGCTCCACGTTATCACTCGTATGCAGCACCCGCCGTGGCTGTGCTGTTCCTCTTGATTGTATTGGTGGCGGTGGCATTAAGCACACAACTCTGGCGAGCTCACTAAGCCACTGGGAAAACTCTTTGACCGTGGCGAATGGCTTGATTGTCACTGCTTGTTTGGTCCACTCACACATCCGGTCTTCCGAACTGGAACTCCAACTCTTCTAGCGCCTTTGGCATATCTTCGGGGTAGATGAGCATTGAGGCCACCGCTTCTTTGGCTTGACCGACAAGGCACTTATGCAAACGCATAAGATTTTGCCGGCTTGTGTACTTGAATGCTTGTATGGTGTCTCTAAAGTTTGCTGCAAAAAGTGGCCACTCTTCGGCATTGCCTGAAAAATTAGGAAGATAATACAATTTAGAGGTTCCTGCTGCGACGACAATATGCTGCCTCTCTTGTGATCTTTCGGTTCCTGCTGGAGTGGACGACGGTATCTCAAAACGTGGTTGCACTTGTGTGGCTACAACGGCTGCACTTGTCCCCAATCCCACTTCCCTACGGAGTCTACTGATCTCTCTTTGGCTTTCCACTGTGGCGTTTCTCCACAAGATGACTTTAAGACCATTAAGCTGGCGATAATGGTGGCCAACTGGTCTGTACCTGCAACTTGTGGTGCTTCTTCCATGCTGATATCCGCAACTACTTCTTCTTCTTTCGCCTGGGAGCTACTTCTTAGGTTGTATTCATTGGCCATCTTGCAAGGCTTTTTATTTACTTGTTATAATTAAATTTTATTTCTTCTATTTATTGAATGCTTCGATCTTTACTTGACGACTTGTTCTCTTGATCTCACTTGATTCTTGCCATTCAATGCTGGCGTCGTTGCTTTGCAAATAGAATCTCTCTTTTCATTGGTCGCTTTTGACAAGCGTTATGGTAGAATTACTCTAGCGGTAAGGTTAGAAATCGTGTCAGCTGACACAATCTATCTTACCCGAACACAATGTTCGCTATTACTCTGACCGGATTGAGTAGTAGAAATTTCTGCGTCGATTAGAAAACTACTGCAAAAGTCGTGTCAGCTGTGAAAAGAATGTTGTCACACAAAAAATTCACTTGAAAATGAAATAGCAATAATGCTTTTCTTATGCAAGAATTTAAACGGCAACACTG
The DNA here is from genome assembly GCA_963457695.1 of Neria commutata. Classification (NCBI taxonomy): domain Eukaryota; kingdom Metazoa; phylum Arthropoda; class Insecta; order Diptera; family Micropezidae; genus Neria; species Neria commutata. Next base: position 35,364,396 of record OY735245.1, read on the forward strand.
GTCAAAACAAGCGAATATTTATTGGGAATATAGTCCACCTGCGCTTTCGTTTGCTTTAAATTTGTACACATCGTACATTTTACACAACACTAAGCACATTGAGTCAATTATTTCGTCGTTTGAATTCATTTTTCACGATATATTTTGTTTGTAAACTCTTTGCAGAAAAGTGTTGCCAGTGACCTTCGATTTTAGTTCAACAAAAGAAGTGGATTATTATTGCCGAAATAAGTTAAAAAAGTAGTACACAATATAGAGATGTAACAATTATGATAATTAAGTGCCATAAATTTAATAAAGAATGTAAAATTTCATCTCAGAAGAAAATAAACAGCGTGTTTCTTTTGTGCACAAAACTATACGGCTGCACTAGCAAAAAGAATAGACTGACAGCTGCAATCCGTTTAGATGTTAGAGTAACTGGGCAAATTGCTATCCGGCACGATTGAATTCGACACCGCTGGACTAATTAGACCATTATTCAAATAATTTGAAAATAGAAGAACTGTTTTGATTGGCTCTGACGACAAACGCTTTACTTCTCGGTAACTGACACTTGAATGTGGCAACGCGCAAACGTAGAAAACATGTAATCGCCCTGGCGACAAACGGCAAACTCTTAAACTTGGTGATTCGTCGTTTCTACGTTGTATTTTTAGCGCGACATTCGACTACTGCGGCGACTGACTGTTCTTCGACTGTCCTGGCTTGCCAACGCACAATTTACAACCGAAAGTTGTCTCGGTAGTCATCATGCTTCGAAATTTGAGCCAACCAAAACTATGAACTACGGAACAGAGTTGTGAAGAGTTCAATCAGATTTGATTTGAATCAGTGATTTTACCCTATTTGATTTAAAAACTGATTTTCCAATCAAGCATAGCCAATCGATTCATCTTTTTCTGATTCAAATCCCAATCGATTTGTGGCCTTTGATTTATAAATCAGCCCTCACAAATCAAAAGTGAAAATCTGATTTACCAATCACTTGATTTAAATCAGCAAATTTCCAAATCTGATTTACCAATCTTGATTTGATTTCAAATCAAGTCTTGAAATCAAGTGTACAAAAGGATGACAGAGCAGTAATAAAATGTATACTTCGAAATAGTACCAAAAATATCAAAGATAAATTCGTTTCTCAAAAATAAGAATAATTACTTGAAATCGTGAACAAATCATATGTAAATACAAACAACTTAAAGTAATACATTTATTTGATTGAAATGATAGTGAAATATGTAATTATTCGTTCATATTTCTTCACCGAAAATTGCAAGAAAAGTATTTATTTGGGAGGAAAAAAGCAACCCTGTTTCATATGACACTTCCATCAGTGATGTCAACGTCGTGAAATCCGTACCAGATTTTGTGCATTTTTAAAACTGATACGTTTATGAAAATGCATTTATCGTCTGATATCTATTTCAGCGACATTGTTTGTTTATTGTGAAGACACTATTATTAGTCCGTAACATTTTCGAAGCATTTTGCGTTCCGTAAAATTAAGCTGAGTGAATCGCATTATTTTTAGAGGTTTTGAACAAAAATAGGCATCACTGTCTCGCATCCGTTCTTAGCACCCGCACAAAAGAAGTATACTTTTGTGCAAACCACTGCCGCCACAAAAGTGTAATGTTTTTCTACCTGCTGTTCCAGGAAGCATAACATGTTAAGTATAATATACATATAATATGTAAAATATATACATATGCATTAGTTAAAATTTGATGGTTTCAGCAAAAGAACAATGTAATGTATTTATATACAGACACTCCTCGTATACATTCATATATTTTGAAATAAAAAAACATAAATTGTTGTTTTTTTCTTGTTCATACTATTTTGTAGCATCTTATACCTGCTACTCAAATCCACAACTTTCCTTCTAATACAGAAAAATGCAGCTCTGTGTAGCTTACTTAATGTGCTGATTTGGCCAAAATAGATTTGAATCAGCCCAGCGGCCAATCGATTGGTGCTTTTTGATTTCAAATCAAAATCAACTTTATTGATTTGTGATTTGAATCAGACAAGGGCAAATCACTGATTTTAGTTTTTTGATTCAAATCAATATGATTGGTGGTGCCTGATTTGAAAATCAGAAATTTAAATCGATTGGTGGAGTTGATTTTTAAATCAAAAATTTAAATCAGTTGATTTGTAAATCGATTTTGATTTGAATCTTTTACAGGTCTGCTACGGAACGCGTTTGGTGCTGAGAAAACTCACGGGAAATGTGATTAACATGACGGTACTCAAAGGAAAGTTCAAAGGTGATGAAATTCTCATTCCGAGAATTCCGAACTCCCAAATGATATGCCATTCGAGTTTAAATGGATTCAATTAGCGATTCGTCTTACATAGAATAGGATATTGAATTCAATTGCATTGGAAAAGTGTCTCATTCAATTAATATTTTAAGTTACTTAAATAAAAAAAATCACTAGTTATAACATAAATATATAAATAAAGTTGAAATTACATGGGACTGAAATTAAAATGCAATTAAAATATGTACACAAATACAATTTGCTATTTGTCTCCTATTCTTTGCTCTTCATTTAGTAGAGATACGATTTCAGTTGGCACATTTTCACTATCCATTTAATTTTCGTCGGCCTCAACACTGTCATCACATTCATAGTGGCGACCAATATTACAAATTATAAAAACGTTAATTATTTTAACAGCCTTTCTTGGATTGCACTGCAGAGTTCCAAGCAAACAACGGCTTTTTAACACACCGATTGTGCGTTCAACAACATTACGCGCGGAAGCATGTGCTTGATTAAATCGATGCTATATGGAACGCGGTTCCGGATTCCTGTAGGGTGTTATCAAAAACGGTTACTACTTGTGATATTCGAGTCCATTGCCACCGATCGTTGAAAACCTCCCTCGGCAAGGAATCGCAAAGTTGCAGCAAATCGCAAAATTGATTGCCCAGTAAAAAGTTTCACTTCGTGTAGAATCATACGGGACACATCGCGGTATTAAGCAACAAATCTGACAAATTTTGAAGTGACCAGTTGGCTAACTATAATTTTAAACACTTCTTACGTGGAATCCGTCAATTCCATGCGATTGCTGCTGTCTCGCAGAATTTTTCGTTTTAGTTTTTCTCGTGGGTGTTGTTCGTTGCCAACCAACTGCGCCAGCAAAACTGGAGCATTCATTTTGGCTTATTTTGTTATATTTTATATAAAGATTACACAAAAAATGCACAAATTTTAAAATTTGAATTGCTTTAGTATTTGCTTTTATTTTGCATCAACACAAAACAGCTGATCCGAAGTTTGTTTTGGTTCGGATTCGAAATTCATTCCGATTCCGAAGCTATTCCGATTCGGATTCTGGAATAAGCCTGAATACCTTATATATACATATGTTATTCTTACATTATGCCGCCATTCTATACGATAAGCACTTGGATGTGCAAGTACAAAGCAATCGAAATACACGTCAGTTCCTTCTCTTATAGAGTTAGAGTCAAGCGAGGTTCCGAGCCTCACGAAAGCTTCTGGGATGTCTGAAAAATTAAAGCGTTATATATTAGTCTGTATACACTAACAAAGATCGACGAACTAAAAAAAGATAAGAGAATTGGTTTTTGGTGAACTTTTAAGTTACATTCAGCATCATATGAAGGCCGTCATAGAGGGGATCTGAAAAATCGAATAAGAATATTGAGAGGGAAAAATTGTTCACCCACTTCCCGACTACCTAGAGATCTGAAACATTGCATACATGCGTAAACAACCGCACGATACATGATTGAATCATATACGGGAGAGGGGGTACCTTCGTCTCTATTTTTGAAGGCCTATATTTCAGAAGGTAATCAATATATTTAAAATCCGATTAGGCTGTTACAATACCTCATTATTTTAACAATAAAATGTTATACTAAAATTTCTTTAAAAAGTTCCGTTTGTATTTGTACCATGCCAGGGTAGCTTCGGCATTTGGCGGGGCACTTTCGGCATTCACACTTTAAAGTACCATAAGGTGATACAAAATCTTGTTTAGACTAGATAAGACATTGTTTTGGTTAAATAACACGTTTGTATTATATTTTGCATAAAAAAAATTTTAAAATTCATATTTAAGAGCTTCAAAAAAAGGTTGCCCAATATTTTTTTAAATTGTTATTATATATGACGCGCCCAGAGCAAAAACGACTTATAAAATTACACAGAGCAAAAACGCTTCAAAAAATTACACAGCGTACATGTGACACTAACACATGTTTGCATGCATGCTCGGTTGTACCGGAGCTCGGAGCAACCGTCGGATTCGTCAGTATCGCTGCTGATCATAGAGTAGAATAGAGGCCCAACTCTTTTGCTCGCTCAGAGAATTTGCATTTTTTATGTTCCCACGCATTATGCTGTGAGTTCACCACTGCATTGTTGTTGCTTCGTCTTGTAGCCGAAGGCGAAAGAAAGTAGGAGTGAGGGAAACGGATTGAAAATGCTGGTGAGTTCGTTCTCGATCTGAGTTGCCAAGCGTTTGTAAGAAGCTTAAATAAGATCAGTTCTCTAGGTTTTAGTCACGAGATGAATGCTTTGCTTGAAGGATAACTTTAATAAAACCCAAAAACATAACTCAGCTATTTTAATTAAATGGGTAAATTAAGTTTTAGAGTTCAAAAACATTATACAAAGAAATCTAATAATTGCTCTTGCAAATGTAATATAAATAAACTGCATCTTATACAAAAATAACATTAACATTATGAATGACAATTTTTCCACTTCATAATAACATTTTATGTGACTTCTTCCTGCAGTTTCTGCAAGCTGCAAAGCTTGTTGTCCTATTTCACATTGAAATCTCTGCAATATAATACCCTCGTACATAGATAGATGCCTTATTTTATAATTTGTTTATTGAACAGCAGAAGGAATAAAAGTTGGCATCCCTAAAAGAGGCTTTTCCACCTCAGGTAAAGAAAGAGCGCAAGAAAAGTTCCCCCCAGTCGCGTCCTATTTCACCCCAGTCGCGTACTTTTATTGAATTCCACCCAATGTTGCCATATTCACAGTTTTAACTGTAAATTACAGTTTTTTAGACAAGCTCACAGTTTTTAAAATTACCTACTAGTACAAATTACAGTTTTTTTCAAATTTCAGATTTGAAAGAATAACTTAAAATGTTTTTGGTTCTCGTAGTACTATCGTATATAAGCTTGTTATTTTATTTAAAATTAATTGTTTTGTGTTATTTTTGCTAATACAATTTTTTAAAAACCGCAATTTCACAAAAATCTTTTTGTTGTTGAAAGTTACAGTTTTTTGGTTGAAAATTCAGTTTTTCTATTAAGAATTTACAGTTTTTGAAAAAAAAAATCTGGCAACATTGATTCCACCCCAGATAGGTTTTTTTACGCTCAGAAAAGAGATGAATAATGTGTTAATTTTGCAAGTATTAGCGCGTACGTGAGGCCAAAAAGCGACGTTTTGTGCTAGTGTTAGTGAGCGTAAGCGCATCTTGAAAGAGTTGGGTCTCTATTCTACTCTATGCTGCTGATGCCAAGCAGAACAGACCAAGGGTGGGTTCTGTCCTGCTTGTTCCCATGTATATCGCTACCACATGGTAAAATCCGGTTTTGAGAAATTGCTATGCTACCAACGAAAATTTCTTGATGCTTTGCCGCCTTGTCGAATTTTTGTTTTGCAGACTGTAAATTGACAAATGACAATTTCCTATTAGCAAAAAAAAATGTTTGCTTGCCTTTAAATTTTATCAAATTCATTTAAACGCAATATGTATATTTTTCGGAAATTTCGCTTTATTTAATATTTGTTGATTTATTTTATTTGCATTGCTATATTTTTATAACGCACTTTTTTCAGATTTTGCAGATACTTTTCGTGAAATATTTTTTCAGATCACATTTTTTAAAGATCACTTTATATACAAATATAAACTGATGACGTTTTTGCAATATATGAATAACCCTTTCATCTCCTAATTCTGCATCTAATTTGCCGCTGTCTTTCAGTCTCTAAGCAGCACACCCGGCAACAGCATTATTTGAGCTGTCTCAATTAACTGTATGAGCTGTTCAGATAGAGATGGCAAACTTTGTAAGAGATATTTATGCTAGTTATGGGTTAGTTTTTACTAATAAACAGTTATGTCCGATGACTCCTTCATACCGAAATCGCCTTTGACGAATGTGCCCCAAGAACAAAGGTACGCCCCTCTCCCCTAAAAATTTAAATTTTTTACTTTAAACAAAGATATTAGCGAAACTGCAATAGCCAATCAGAGCACTGACAGAAGAAGAAGCACGTAGGGACAGACGGGCCAGGAGCTGTGTAATCGCATTATATATAATTTTTCCGTATTTATAGAATACAAAATGTGTAATGGCCTAGATTGATGCCTGATTTAGGGAAAATATAGATAGGCATCACAACCAATATTATGTACTAGATATAATATTAAATCACATCAAATATGTACATCAACTCATGTTCCGGGGACAGACGGGCAAGGATAAGAGCTGTTATCCAACCGGAAACAACGAAAACCATGAAAAAGGCAGACGGGCAAGGAAAAATACTGCTATTAAATTAAATAGAATTAAATTCAGCTACAGCCAATCAGAGCTCAGACAGGGAAGAAGAAGCACTGCTGTATATCAACAGCACAAAATCACGCTTTGCTCTATTGCTTTCAGTTCGTCGTTGCGAACGCACGTGCATTGGAGCTCTTACTTTTGAGAATTTTGATTTAATATTTCAGAGCTTTATAATGTAATTTATGGGAGAATAAAGAGTAGAAAATAATATTATATTCAAAAACTTTTTAAAAATAAGCTCAAACCTAAATTCGCATTTATCTTTCATTACTAGAATCTATTTGCAAAAATAATTTAAATAAAATATTAGGGGTATTCCCTATCCGGTGCAATTGCTCCTGCAAAAGAGCAAATGCAAAACATTTTTCCACCTTTTGCATACACAACAACAAAACACACTGGTTTGCTTTTGCATTAAAGTCACAATTTTCCTAGACCAAAATTCATTAGCCCAATTCACAATCTTGTGCAAATGGTCTTGCTTTCTTGCAATTGCACATTTTGTAGCATAATTTTACTCTACACTAACAAAATATACAAAGATGCAATTGCACAATCGTTGCAAAAAAACAACACCTAAAACCCGTAGTTTATATTTGCTCTGCGATTGCAACCCAGGGTTGATAAAAAGAGAAAAGCCAAACAAATAGTGGACTAAGCATGACGTTGGTGAAAAAAATTGTTATTGAGTGAATTTTTTAACAGAAATTTTTCTTACCTTCGTTGAATAAAATTTCTTCAGCAGCTTGGTCTATCAAAGAGTCCACTAATTGTTCTTTAAAACTTGCTTTATGCATAACTCTTATAGAAGTCAACAATTTCAGTAGAATATAATTTTAGTTTTTGCGAATCAGCTGTTTTTGTGACAATCAGTTATGAGTTTTGTGTTTTGCAAAAAGTGATGCTAGCTAAACGTAAAAACACACAGACTACTTCCATTTTGATGGAATATTTAGGGTATTCACAGTTTCCTTCTAAATTTCCCAATGGGCAACTTCAGCACGATAGTAAAATAAAACTGTGAGCGCCCTGTTTCGTGGACCATTCTTAATTTGCCACAATCGCATTAAGAGTGTTTTCTAAAGCTATTATTACGGATTTATTACTCTCGCAAAAAGCAATATTCCATCAAAATGGAAGTAGTTTGTGATTATTCTCTTAGAATTCAATAAAATTTGCTCAATATCTGTTTCCATTTTCGCGAATAAAACAGCTGATGAGAGATGCCAGCTTAAAACGAAAGAAAAACACGATCCAACGCATGGTAATTTTTTCAACTAGTGGTATTTCTTGTTTGCATGCATAGCAACAACAACAAAAGTTGCCAGATGGCAAAGTGCTTTTAAATTGGCAGACGGCAAGGAAAGCACACTAGATAACACGGAACTGTGAACACCCTAAATTAGGCCTTCCCGAACGCCATATAATAATCCCCTCTGGGTAGTTAACAAAAAAGGTATTGATGAAGAGGGAAATCCTAAAAAGCGCTTAGTTGTCGATTTTAGGAAATTAAATGAAAAAACTATAAGTGACCGATACCCCATTCCCGATACATCGGTTATTCTTGCGAATTTAGGTCAGTCTGTATTTTTCACGACTCTGGACTTAAAATCTGGATTCCACAAAATTAATTTGGGGGAGCGTGATAGGGAAAAAACTGAATTTTCTATCAACAACGAAAAGTTTGAATTTTGCAGGTTACCATTTGGGTGGAAGAATGCCCCAAGTATTTTTCAAAGAGCTATTGATGATGTACTGAGAGAAGAAAGAGGCAACAACTGTCACGTCTATACCGATGACGTAATTGTTTTTTCCAAAACTGAAGAGGAGCACCTCAAGGATGTAGACAGAATTCTCACAAAACTATATGAAGCTATTATGCGTGTATCACTGGAGAAATCAAAATTTTGTAAATTTGAAGTAGAATTTCTAGGATTTTTAGTTTCCGCTAGGGGAATCAAGACATATCCAGAAAATGTTAAAGACATTGTTAATTATGCTATACCAAAGACATTACGTGCCCTACGTTCATTTTTGGGACTTGCTGGCTAGTACAGACGATTCGTCAAAGACTACGCCAGGCTAACAAAACTCCTTGGTAAATTTCTTCGTGGCGAAAATGGAAACGTTAGTGCTAAAAAGTCAAAAAATCGCATATAGTGTTAGACGAGGAAGCCGTAAGCGCCTTCAACACAGTTAAACAAATTTTTGCATCTGAAGATGTTCTTCTCTATAACCCCTTTGACCTTACGACGGACGCATCTCTCACGCTCTTGGAGTTGTATTGTCGCAAAACGGACGACCAATTACCATGATATCACGGAAGCTTTCTAAAACAGAGGAGAACTATGCAACAAACGAGAGAAAACTTCTTGCGATTGTGTGGTTTTTACAAAAACTTCGGAATTACTTATATGGAGTACGGCAGCTCAACATCTTTACTGACCACCAACCGCTTACCTTTGCCATCTCTGATAAGAATTGTAATGCGAAAATTAAGAGATGGACAGGATTTATAGAGGAATTTTCACCAAAATTCTTCTATAAGCCTGGGAAGGAAAATTTTGTCGCTGATGCACTCTCCAGACAAATGATTCATGCGACAGAGCAGACAGAAACGGATAATATGATAGCACATAGTGAAGCGTCACTTACTGAAACTATCCCGAGTGTTCAAAATCCACTTAATTGTTTTTGGAATCAGTTTTTTTTTCAGCTTAATTATTTATTGAATCTTCATTTATATGAACTAACAATAAGTAGGATAAATCTTAAAACTAATACAAATTTGTAATTCTCACCATTCTGGGAATTAATACATTACAGTAAAGCAATATTTAAAGAAATAGTATAAAAGGGGTCAGTTCAAATGGAATGCAAGTCTCGCCTTTTTAATCGAGAGTAGTTTGCAGAGCATAGCAGATTTTTTGCCAGTTCATTGGGATGTCGTGACAGTCGGTCGTTGTATTTAAGGCATAACCCAGATAGTTCACTTTTTACCAGTGGGATGCTGAGGTCTCTGTGGATGTCGTCGTTGCGCACGAACCATGGAGCACCGGTGATAGTACGTAAAATTTTGGATTGTGATCGCTGGATGATTTCAACGTTGGACGCGCTTGCTTTGCCCCATAGCTGTGCTCCATATGCCCAAATTGGTTTAATGGCTGCCTTATACAGAAGCACCTTATGTGGAAGTCGAAGTCTTGAGCAGCCAGTTTATTTTTTGTGCTTTTAATTTAATTTGCTTCCTTTTTGCCTCTATGTGTTTTCGCCAAGTCAGCCTCCGATCAAGGTGGATACCCAAATAGGTCACCTCGTTTGTCTGGGGAATAGTTATTTAGTGTTAGAGGAGGGCAAGTTTCTTTCCGTAGAGTAAAAGTAACGTGAGCGCACTTATTTTCGTTTACCCTTACTCTCCAGTTAGATAGCTAAGTTTCAACCTTTTCTAGGTGTTTGCTTAAAACACGCGTAGCTGTTTTTGGGTTGTGATGTGAATAGAGAATCACGGTATCATCATCGAATGTTGACGTTGCCAAATTGGTCGTTGTTTGCAGGTCCGCTGTAAAAATTAAGTATAAGAGCGGGCCAAGTACGCTACCTTGGGGAACGCCAACAAGGATTTCGAAGTCATCAGTTATGAACTCTTTGACTTTTACTCTGAATTTACGGTCGCTGAGGTACGATTCCAACACTGTATGGGTGTTGCCAGGAAGCGATTGCATTATTTTATACAACAAGCTTGAGTGCCAAACCTTGTCGAAGGCTTGGGCTATGTCTAGAAATATAGCCGAGCAGTACTTCTTTTCCTCGAAGGCTTTCCTTATTTCGTTAGTTATTCAATGCACTTGTTCAATGGTTCCGTGGTTTTTGCGGAATTCGAATTGGTGGTCTGGGATGATGCCCCCTTGTTGTATGTGTGGCTGTTTTTTCAAGCAAGTTCTTTTCAAATAGCTTTGACATCGTTGGAAGCAGGCTTATGGGTCTATATGATGATGGACTGGTTAGGTCTTTACCCGGTTTCGGTAACATTATAATTTGAGATATCTTCCAGCATTGGGGGAAATAACCTGTTCTGAGTATAGCATTAAATATACAATAACTAGTTTTTGAAAGGCGCCCATGGCGCCCACTGACTCACTTTTGGACAATTTTTATTTTTTGGGATATTGGGGTCATGTTTGGTCTCACTCCATAGACTTGGGATCACTCTAATACCCGTCTCATTTACCGAGTTGAAGGATACGGATATGTAGTAAGTTCCTATCGGGTTTCATTGATGTATGATGCATAGTTCTAAAGTTATAACCAAATGTGTAGTTGATTGAAAAGTGCCACGCCCCTTGTCCTACGCCCATAATATTTTGTCAGTGGGACGACGCATCCAAGAGGCGACTGCATACGGAATTTCAATGCTGCACAACTTTTAATTCCAAAGCTATTCGATATAAACATTTTGGTTTGTATGGGCGGTGCCATGCCCTCTTGTCCACTGCCTGTCTTATTTTCCCAGTAGAAGGGTATGGAGGTGTAGTAAGTTCCTACCGAGTTTCATTAATGTGTGATGTGTAGTTCTAAAGTTATACACAAATCTGGAGTTGATAAAAAAGTGCTACGCCCATAAAATTTTGCCAGTGGGACGACACATCCAAGAGGCGACTGCATACGGAGTTTTAATGCTGCACGTCTTTTAGTTCCAAAGCTGTAGATCAAAATTTCTCTTTAGTTGCAAGTGGCGCCATCTTGTGGTCAACTCAGAAACTAAAAACTACTGTGGCCTTTCCAATAATTAATTGATACCGAAAAAAAATAAGAATACCCTCCCAGGGATCGAACTCACGCACTTTCGGTTTCTGCGCCAGCGCCTTACTCACTGTGCTATCACAGCTCTTGCTTGCTTATTTTCTAAACTTTTATAGAAGCCGTTCGTGTGACTGAACAAATTTAATACCGACAAAAAAGTAAGAATACCCTGTCAGGGATCGACCTCGCGCACTTTCGGTTTCTGCGCCAGCGCCTTACTCACTGTGCTATCACAGTTCTTGCTTGCTTATTTTCTAAACTTTTATAGAAGCCGTTCGTGTGACTGAACAAATTTAATACCGAAAAAAAAGTAAGATTACCCTGTCAGGGATCGAACTCGCGCACTTTCGGTTTCTGCGCCAGCGCCTTACTCACTGTGCTACCACCGCTCTTGCCTCCTCATGTTCTAATAGAGTTTTATAGAAGCCGTTCGTGTGACTGAACAAATTTAATACTGAAAAAAAATAAGAATTGCCAGGGATCGAACTTACGCACTTTCGGTTTCTGTGCCAGCGCCTTACTCCCTGTGCTATCACAGCTCTTGCCTCCTCATGTTCTAATAGAGTTTTATAGAAGCCGTTCGTGTGACTGAACAAATTTAATACTGAAAAAAAAATAAGAATTGCCAGGGATCGAACGCACGCACTTTCGGTTTCTGCGCCAGCGTCTTACTCCCTGTGCTATCACAGCTCTTGCTTACTTACTTTCTAAACTTTTATATGAAGCGTTTGAGTTAATGACAATCAGTGAGGCAATGAGGCAATGACGAGGGCTTTTATATACAATAATATTCTGACGGCGATTAGAGGTAACTCTTTTAGCATTTTTGTGGTGATTTTATAAAGAATGTAAAATTTAAAATCAAAAAGCAAAATGAACAGCGTGCTTACTTTGTGCACGACGACGAAAGGCTGATTGCACTAGTGGAGTCACACCGCGAATTATATGATAAAACTAGTCCACAATACAAAAATCATGAGCGAAAAAAGGAAATTTGGGCAGACATCGCCAAGGAATCCAAAAAATTGTGAGAGAAAATCTGACAGCTGCAATACGATTTTTTACGTTTTCCACTAATTGGCCCAAATTTTGCCGCTACGATTAATTACGAATAAATACGATACGTCATCACTAACTGAGCCTTTAGACTAAAATCGCACGCAATTATAGGCTTTACAGTTTTATTGAATACGATGTGGTTTTATTGAAAGTTTAAGGGGTCTTAGCAGTTCTCAAGAAAAGCGAAAACTCCATATAAAAAAACGCCAACAAAATGCTCAAGAAATTTCCTTGTGTCAAAATTACTTGAGCCCTATCGCAGTTCTCAAGAAATCTGCTACGAAATTTACTACTTTTTTCAGTGGAAATGTGCATAGGGTAACTCAGGTTTTGGCAAGAAATAATGCTTGAAACATTATTACTTTAACAAGAAGAAGGCAATCCTGTCTCATAGGGACAGCGAGCTCTCTGAGAATGCCAAAAATTCAACCCGGCATAAATTCGAACGATGCTAAAAAATATTCTGTGCATGTAAAGCCAAGATGCTCGATCTCCTCGAGAACCTGAATTTTCCCCTGCCAACACACCAGCCGTCTGATTTGCGCCAAGAGCAAACAGCGGTTTCAGAAACGCTCAAATCTCCGAGCATTTACTCCCGAGTCCCGCCTTACGAATCCGAACTCTTCGAAGGGCATGGTTCGGATTGGCCGTCTTTCCGTGACATGTTCACGGAAAAGCATATCAACAATCCCAAATTGACTCCCGCTCAGAAGCTGTACCACCTCCGGTACAGTACCCACCGTAAGGCGGATGCCCTTGTCAAGCCGCTCCCGTTGCTTGATGAAAACTTCCCCATCGCGTGGGAAGCCCTAAGAGTTCGCTTTGAAAACGAGCAAAGCATGGTCGAAGAGCAACAAAGAATCCCTGCTCTTACCACAATAAGTGAGGCGATCCCAAAAGCCTCCACTACCGGAGAAAATTCACTTCCGAATTACTCCAACTCCACGGATAATTCGCTTCCGAATTACACCATCCCCAAGGATAATTCACTGCCGAATTATTCCACTACCAAACCAAATTCACCTCCGAATTTTGGTCCCAATAACCCGAAACCCAGTTCATCCCCGAATTTGGGCTCCAATAAAGCAGGAAAAACTGCCGATATTTCCAGTGGCGAAGTTTCCACGCTTTTTCCCCCGGCAGGATGGCTTTCGCCAAAATGGTCTGGGTCTCCGCGTTGGGTCAAACCCGAACCCAACCGCCCAGCTCAAGAAATTGGCTCCCTCGTCACCCCTGAAACTTCACGGCGGGTCACTCCCGAACCCAGCCGATCACTACAACCCCATTCACTTTGGTGGAATGGCCCTACCTGGCTTCTGCATCCTCCTGAAGCCTGGCCACGAGCCACATCTCGCGATATTCTCGCACCGGAGACCGACATCCCCGATCGGTTCTCGCCTTTTCCACGGGCTCTGCGTTTCCTCCCATATGCCTTTCGGTCTGTCTCCAAAGGATCCAATTTAACAACCCAAATTCATCCCTACACACACATCATCTTATTATTTCGCTACGATCCTTGTGCTACGTTTGTGCCCTGGTTTCCTTGGCTGCGGCGTAAACCACCCGACGCGATTCGACGATGCCAGATGATGCGGCACGCCTGGGAGTTGCCGAACATGCTGGCTGGCGCAGCATCCCTCGTCGCACGCATTGCACGCCGTTCCTCCATCAATGACGCCAAGCCACCGACACCAGTGCGACGCAGTTCACTAGCCGCGCCGATTAATAATGCAACCGCCGGACTGCAACAGCTGCATATGACAGCGTCCAATAATTTAGTTTATCTGCAGTGAGCTTCCGCGCATAGTTCTACCGCCATCGCAGGCTTATTTACTCGACTGCCGGCAAACGTATTCCACACCGAGCATACCCCTTTCTTTTCATTCGCATTCATACCAACTCACAGCGACAACAACAACAGTCAGCTGCAACAGCAACAACTCCTACGACGCTGCAGTCGTTCCGAACTTCATCGCCCGAAATTTATGTACGACCGAAAATGGTCAGCAGCGTTATGCTGAGCTTTCAATCACATCACAGACACCACCACCAGGCACATCAACTCAGGATAGCTCACATGAAAATGCGTCTCAGCACCAAATTGCAGTTGAACACCGAATTCCCCAAACCTCGAGCAACCACAACAATAACAACCTCGGAACCGGGACGCCCACACGCCCTGCTTGAACGCTATGCGTCCGACCCCTCGCATAGCCCCATTTTCATATCTTTAATCTCCGTCATCTCGTCATTCTCATGACATCCCAACTTTGACATACTTATGCTGATATCGTTTGTATTGTATATTTACAGGCCCCAACCGGATCAGCCCGAGATGTCCCAATGATGCCAGCTGTGCCAAATGTTCAACCCCCGGGAAGTCGCACCAGGCGCTGTACGCCGCGGCCATCTCCGACCACGCGTACAGAGGCCATTCCTGGACGACGCCGCAAGAGCTGCAATCCGCGGACCTCCCCGACAACGCGCACGGATTGAGGCCCATAGCTCCTTTATGTTGCATCGTTGCAAGGCGGGCGGGATGTTTAATCGATGTCCGCCCATCCCTAGCCCGTGTCGATCGGTCGCCTCGGAGAGAGAGCGAGCGGACGACATAACACACACTCCTCTGAAAGCGCTCGGCCGAGACACTCCCGTCTCGCACCCTAACTATTCATATATTTTGAAACATTAACTTTGAATTGTAAATTCACCCCATTTACATATATATAATTAAAAACTCATACGGTTTATAACGTTCCCCCGAAACATTTCATTTTCATTTAATGTTCGCATATATCTTCTGCCCATCCCGCGGCACAAGTTTAACATGGTCCTTCGAGCCAAATTTGAGCCAGCGCTTTCTTGTACATCCACTCTCAGTGTTTAAATAGTTCAAACGCTTGTAGCCGCACAACAACTACAACACCACCCGCAACAGGAGGAGGCAGCCGACGGAAACAAAGGGCGCACTGTTCAGCCAAGCCCAGCCTCACTAAACACAGCTATCTCGTGGACGGAATCCCCACTCCATAAATATCCCAATTTACTAAGTCCACTTATATTCTCATATAAATTATTGAATATTGACGCAAAAATATAGCTCTCTTATTTTTGCCAATATTCAATACTAAGCACAATCCCGTGTGCACCTAACTGTGCGTTTGACATATTTACATACATATGTGCATAAATACCTTCTCTCGTGTAGTTCTGCTTTTCCCATAAGCATACACATCTTACGCACATACACCCGTGCAGTTTTTCTAATTCCTCTTTGTGTCGCATTCTCCTGTGCGATCGCTTGCTGCGCTACTTGCTGCAGCTGCACCCACGCAATACTACACTCTCTGTGTTGGTACCAACTCTCTCGGTACAGTGGGACAAGTTGGCTATTGCTGAGCACAAATTCTCTTTGCGTGTTGCAGTGCCGACTTTTCGCACAGTGGGATAATTCGAATTTTCAAACGGCAATATTTCAAAAGATAAATCAGCCTATCACTCTCACATAACTTATTTAAAAGAAATTATGTCTACCCAAGAGCCAAATATTTGCCTTGAACTTCCACCGTGTGATACGGATATATTCTTTGGTGACTATGAGCAGTGGCCATTCTTTCGGGACATATTCACTGCCATATATATCGACCATCCCGCGTTGACACCAGTACAAAAATTATACCACCTCTGGTATAAAACGCAAGGCAAAGCCAGTAAAATCGTCAAACAATTCCCATTGACTGACGAAAGTTTTACACTGGCCTGGGACGCTCTCAAATGTCAATTCGAAAATAAGAGGTATTTGGTGGATAACCAAATAAAAACCCTACTCAACATCCCCGTTGTACAGTCTGAAGACAGTGATTTAATTGAATCTCTGCAATTAAAAATAAACTCCTGTCTCTCAGCTCTCGCTTCCCACGGTATCTCCACCGAAAATTGGGATCCCCTTCTTTTGTATATCTGCTCGACAAAATTACCCAAGAAAACTTTGTCACTTTGGGAGCAATCCCTCAGCTCTCAAAAGAGCCATCCTCAATGGTCACAAATGAATGAGTTTCTCACGAGCAGATACGAAGTGCTTAAGAGACTTAGTATATTTCGTTTACACACAATTAAGCCCAATCCAACTACAAGTGTTTCCCAACACAACCAGATTCAATGGCACTTCTCAGAGAGCAGATTACTCTCATGTCAGCTCTGCAATGAGTCACCCACTGAAATCTTGTCGCAAATTCAAGAAACTCCCTGTTCACAAGCGACTTCAATTCGTAACAGAAAACTTTCTATGCAAAAATTGTCTCGCCTTCTCTCACACAAAAGAAAATTGCACAAGTGATTTTACTTGCATGCATTGCCACAGAAAGCATCATTCCTTGCTTCATATTGGCAGCCAAGCAAGACAACTTCGTAAGCGACAGAAATCATCTTCCATAGATGTGACGCATAATCCCTTAGCATCGAGAATCCGACAATCACACTCGAATTGGAGGAAATCCGATGCGCCCACCTGCAAATCATGTACCTCTCGTGTACACCTATTTTCTCATAATAGTTTTAGAACTCCTAGTCTTCTCAAGAGAAAACACTCCTTCTTGCAGACAATACCGCAAGGAATTCACCGGCAAGGATGTGGATTGAAGGACGCCCCGGACTACACAAAATTGCAGCGTTGCAAGGCGGCCGGGATGTTTAAGCCAGATCTACCCACTGTGCAGCTCCCAACCACAGCGGACGGTTCTCTTGCTCTTCGCCAGAGAGGCCGTTCACACTCTCCAAGAAAGCGCTGCGCCGGCGACACCACAACTCCTGGCCTCCATATAATTTTCAATTAAATAAATTGTCAAATAATATAAATTGTTAAACGCACAACTCCGCGCAAAACGAATTCAGTGTTTTGTTTTTCGAACTCGATTTAGGCGCAACTCCGCGCAATTAGTATAAAGTCGTTATCGACTTAAACAGATATTAACGGGCGAAAGAGATAAGCAAAACATTAAGGGCCGTTTTCTCAATGTCCGGTTAAGCGATAACCAGCACATTTGCCGGCGACTTTTGAAGTTTCCGATTTCACAGTATTTGATCAAAATTGTTCTGCCGGTTAAGTTAACCGGCTCACCGTTTGATAGCTAATAAAAGTGACGTTTTCAACTGACGTCTAATATTGCTATATTTTTAATTCAGAAAATAGAGAAAACTGCGTATTTTACGCATTTTACAAATGAAAAAAGCAATGATTATAAGAGAGGAAATGGAAAAGAGAAGGAACCTATGCGCCACGCCTCTCCACTATTGGATCAGTGCTCTTTTTCTACTGGGCGCTACCCGTTTGTCCAACATCTCTTTTCTTCTTTGCTTAACATTTTTTCACAGAAAATTGTTTTGAAATTTATTTTCCGATTGATATTGACAACAAATGTACTAGAACAAGCGTCAAATCTTTTACATTTTTCCTTTAACCGAGAGAATGTTAACCAGCACATGGTGGAAACGAAAATTCTTAACCGCCTGATAAACTGCTTTCTGTCGGTTAGTTATCTGCTGATTAAGAGGTCTACGCAGCTTTCAAGGAAAGCGCAAACTCCATATAAAAAAAAACGCCAACAAAATGCTCCAGAAATTTCCTTGTGCCAAAATTACTTGATCCCTATATCTGTTCTCAAGAAATTTGCAACGAAATTTACTACTTTTTTTCAGTGGAAATGTGCATAGGGTAACTCAGGTTTTGGCAAGGAATAATGTTTGAAACATTATTACTTTAACAAGAAGAAGACTTTCAACAGCTAATAAAAAGCGAAAGAGGTAAGCAAAACATTAAATGTTCATTTTAGGTTGTAAATTTGCAAAATATTTTGATTTATTTTAGATTTTCAATTATCTTAATCTATTATCTTATTTTCAGACATGGAAAACTCGGAAAATACACCGCGAAGTACGCCAAAAGCGCCTCAACAAATTTTCTGATGAAAAGATTAGATTAGATCAAAGAAAATGTATTATAAAGAAGGAGCAGAAGGAAATCGGCGTGTGGCAATGCTTTTTAAAACCAGTGGATTTTTGGACTAATAGTCCCATTAGTTATGATTTAGGAATAACTTAACTTAGTTAAGTTTCCGTAGAAACTTAGGAGCTGTTACTCATGACTTTGAAATCAGCTGTTTTTGTGTTGATAGTTGAATTAATTTTTTAAAGTGCAGAACAAAATTCTTTCATTTAATTGAAATGCTGTCTAAACTAAAATTGTGCGCAATGTTGTTGAGCTTTCTCAAGATGTATAAAATATATTAAACACGACAACAGCAGCTAATTCGCTATTTGAATGTAGCAAAAATTTTATAGTCCCATTAGTTATGATTTAGGAATAACTTAACTTAACTTAAGCCAACCTGCCATACGGAAACTCTGTACATGCTGTTTCAATTCAATTCAATTCAATTTATTATTGGCTGTTGGCATTTAAGACATAGTCTTTTGCATGCCGCGTATATACATTCATACATTAATTCATTTAATAGATAAACAACTGGTCGTACTTAAATTAACTTAAATTAACATGTTAACTTAATTAACTTAACTTAATTAAAATTAAAAGATTTAGAGGAAAAAAGAGATTATTACAGTTAAGAGGAGGATAAGAGATAAGAGAGAGTAGAGATCAAAGAATCGATTTAGGAGAAGTGGGTAAGAATAAGACGCTTAAAGTGCTCAGTTTTTGAAATTGTTCTTATGGAAATTGGAAGCGAATTCCATAGGCGTATGGCACTGACGAAGAACAATCTGCAAGAGTTTTGAAAGTTATGCTTCGGAATAGCCAGGGTCACGCTTCGGCTGGACCTGCAGAACTTTATCTTTTCAAAAAGATATCTTGGGCAACGCGAGTGGATAATTTTGTGCAGGAAAATGCAATTTCTGGCATCAAGGTGGCTGAACAAGTTACGACCCAATAGCTGTTTAGCATAGGGTGTTATATGATCGTATCTCCGAAGACCGTAAACATAGCGGGTAGCATTATTGAACGCAACCTGCATTTTGTGCGCAGAACTAGAGTCAAGTTTGCTATACACGACTTCCGCATAACAAAGGATTGGCAGTACCAGTTGTAAAACAAGCTTCTTTCTGGTTTCGACCGGTACGAAGGCTGCAGTCATCCGAAGATTTCTTGAGAACATAGTAGGTTTTTCTAACGCAGGAGTTAACATGATCAGCACAGGACAGCGACGAGTTTATTTGGTAGCCTAGATTAGTGGCTTTGCTTACAAATTTGAGCTCAGCACCATTAAGGAAAATTGGGGGAACGTCGAGATCCCGATAAGAAGTTTTCGCGATTGGTAAGACGTATGATTTTTGAGGGTTCAGCTTTAGCATGTTATCTTTTGCCCAATTTGCCACTAGGTTTAAATCCTCGTTTACTCTCGCGCATAAATCTTCAGAGAGGCCAGAGGGCCTGGACATATACAACTGCAAGTCATCAGCATAAGCATGCATGGTTACATGCTTGCATATACTAAAGATGTCATTTATAAACATAGTAAATAGAATTGGACCTAAAACTGAGCCTTGCGGAACTCCACTTGTGGTACCTTTATAAGGCGAGAGATTTTTCCCTACTCTGACTCTTTGAGACCGGCCATTCAAGTAGCTAAACATCAGACGAACCGACGCATTGGAAAAGCCAAAGTTAGAAAAGAGTTTCTTACACAATAATGAATGGTCCACAGAATCAAACGCTTTTGAGAAGTCTAGCAGGCAGAGTAAGCTCAAATGGCCCATATCAAATGGCACTCTAATGTCATCCAGAATTTTTACCAATGCAGAAGAACAACTATGTCCAGGTCGAAAGCCCGACTGCAAGTTATGCATTAGGTCAAAAGTGTTTATGTGGTGGACAATTTGTTCAGCCATGATGTGCTCGCAAATTTTGGACAACGAAGATAGTATACTTATTGGGCGGAAATCGGATGGTTCGCACGCATTAGATTTTTTGCGATGGGAATGACAGTTGCAACTTTCCATAGCTCAGGATATTTGGAAGTAGTGAAACAATGGTTTATAATGTGAGCAAGTGGGCTTAATACATATGGCAAAATACACTTAATGAACCTAATCGAAATGCCATCAACACCAGTGGCATTGGATTTAATCTTGTTGATGCAACGTGCTACATCCCCTTCACTCACTGCGCTAAAATGAAACTCATTCGGAGACACAATCAGAGGTTCATCAGCACACGGAGATGCAAAGGAGGTCATAGAAGTCGAATTTGCAATAAAATAATCATTCAACGAGTTTGGATTGATTTGACACGTTTCAGTGTCTTTATTACATACACCGAAGCTTTTCAGGTTGTTCCATAGCTGCTTAGATGGTAAAGTTGGATTCAATTTTGACATGAAAAATTGCTTTTTGGAAAACTTGATGGAATTTGTCGCTTTATTCCTGGCTTTTCTATAATCCTCCCAGTTCAGCGAATTAGGGTTTCTTTTCCATTTGCTGTACGCTCTGTTCCGGTTTTTAAGTGCCAATTTGACAGGCTGCGTAAACCATGGGCAGTTATTATTGGTAACGTTACGTGTTCGCAAGGGAACATGCATATCAAACAAATTATTTATATTACTTATGAAGAAATTTAGCTTTTCATCGACGGATGCAAGAAACCGACAATCTGACCAGTTAATATGAGATAAGTCATTACACAGTGATGAGAAGTCAATCGACCTGTAGTCGCGATACTGAAAAGTTGTTTCAGAAGCTGATTTTGAAACTTTAATGTTCAATGTGCAAAAAATTAAGTCATGATCGGAAACAAATGATATTTGATCAAAGAGCATTACTAGGGACGGATCAGATACAATCATAACATCTAATAGGCTTGGACAGGCATTGTTCGAGAAACGAGTTGGCATTGTGGTATTTACTACTTTGAGTCCTACCTCGGCTACATCATCTAGAAACTTACATGAAAGGTTGTCATTTGCTAAGAGATTTATGTTTAAGTCGCCGCACAAGACAAAGTGTTCAAAATCAATAATACATCTTGACAGTTCAGTAAACACTGGTTCCAGACTACAACTACGGTTCGGATTGTATACGCATGAGACAAGTACTTTAGTATTATTTTCCGATATTGAGATATTTAGGTATTCTACACCAGATCCACTTGACTTCCCTACCACCTTTGCGTTCAAGTTTTCTTTACAATAGATTGCAACACCACCACCTCGAGCTCCCAATCTATCGTTTCGAAACAATTTATAGTTTACTCATGAAATAACTTAACATAGAAAACTTAGAGAACAGCAGGTTTCGGGTTTCTAATAGTCCCATTAGTTATGAATTAGGAATAACTTAACTTAGTTAAGTTTCCGTAGAAACTTAGGAGCTGTTACTCATGACTTTGAAATCAGCTGTTTTTGTGTTGATAGTTGAATTATTTTTCGAAAGTGCAGAACAAAATTCTTTCATTTAATTGAAATGCTGTCTAAACTAAAGTTGTGCGCAATGTTCTTGAGCTTTCTCAAGATGTATAAAATATATTAAACACGACAACAGCAGCTAATTCGCTATTTCAATGTAGCAAAATTATAAGCTGCTCGTCGTCCATATTCACACGTTTTGACATTTTGTTTACGAATAAAAGTAAGGTTGCCATAGCGGTCCACTCAGTTGAAAACGCAAGAAATATATTTGGTTTTGTGGTGGGAATATGACTTTATGGAATTGGCGAAAAATTACTTTAAGTTTTAAAAGTTATTTTGTCTGATACAGCGTTATTTTTCACGTTTTATATCAAAGTTTTCAATCGAAATTACTTCGTCTGAAAAATATTGCACTGGCAATGCTGCTTCTGTAGAGCAACCCGCTCACGCTCTCTTTTGACTTAACGACTTAACATAGAAACCTGATAGTCCCATTAGTTATGATTTAGGAATAACTTAACTTGACTTAAGCCAACCTGCCATACGGAAACTCTGTACATGCTGTTACTCATGAAATAGGAAATAGAAATAGAGAACAGCAGGTTTCAGGTTTCTATGTTAAGTCGTTAAGTCAAAAGAGAGCGTGAGCGGATTGCTCTACAGAAGCAGCATTGCCAGTGCAATATTTTTCAGACTTGAAATAATTTCGATTGAAAACTTTGATATAAAACGTGAAAAATAACGCTATATCAGACGAAATAACTTTTAAAACTTAAAGTAATTTTTCGCCAATTCCGCAGTCATATTTCCATTACAAAACCAAATATAATTCTTGCGTTTTCAATTGAGTGGACCGCAATGGCAACCTTACTTTCATTCGTAAACAAAATGAGCAGCTTATAATTTTGCTACATTCAAATAGCGAATTTGCTGCTGTTGTCGTGTTTAATATATTTTATACATCTTGAGAAAGCTCAAGAACATTGCGCACAACTTTAGTTTAGACAGAATTTCAATTAAATGAAAGAATTTAGTTCTGCACTTTCAAAAATAATTCAACTATCAACACAAAATAAAAACTCTACCGATGTATCTGCACCTTGACGTGGTGGTAGGGCTTGCGTTCATCAAGGAAGAGTTAAGCTATGCCGACGGAGTGAGCTGTGACTTACTCTGGCAGGGTCTCCCTTGTCGGAAAGGTTGACTCGGAGATGACTGACGAAGCCAGATACGAGCACTTCAAGCCAAGGTGTCGAGGTACCCGTGCCGAGGGCTGGATGGTCAGCAGTGCATAAAGAGCTGACCGCAAACGGTCCCCTCCGACGCTCGGGCAAGGTCGGTTGTATAAGAGCCTTACCCTGGTATGCCGGCTCTGCTGGGGTGGACGACCCTTTCCGTGCATACTCGTGGGACCAAAAATGAATAAACCTTTTATATATAAAAAAAATAATATAATTACATCTAAAACCTCGGATGTCCAGGCTGACATCCTTGGTGCAGATGAGGATACACTCCTGGCATCCAGCCAAGAGTCGTCATCCACAATCACTCTACCAGTGAGTGCCAGCCATAGCACTCCAGACGAAAAACCAACCACTTCGAAGGCCGCGGTCAGTTCCAAGGTGGATACCTCAAAGCCTGTAAGAAAAAATGCGAAATCCGTGGGGGCGATTAAGAAATCGCAGTACCTGAGGGCAGTCTTCATTCTCGACAAGATTGCCAAGAATGAGGCGGCCGGTACAATCCACCCCAAGGACAAAGTAGATAAGGTTCGTTGCCAGGCAATAGTTGAAGGGTACAAGGAGTATCAGGCAACTAAACGACTTCAGGTAGTGGAGGCAGCGAAAAGAGATAGATCCAAAAACGACTCTGTTGTCGAACCCAATAGGAAGCGAGTTGCCAGGGATGATTCGCCGGGCAAGACAGAACCTCCGATCAAGAGAAGCTACAACGAGGTGGCCAGGGATCACCTACAAGTTGCTCTCATTGACCAAATATCCGGCGGTGGCAAACCAGCTCAAGAGAAGTGGATCGAGATCGAGGCCAAACTCCCTGAACTGGTAAGCGACTTCCTATTCTCCGATGCGAACAACCCCATTCCTGGCTTCGACTCAAGCGAAACCTTGAGGGGATGTCGCATTTTTAAGTGTCAGGACGAGTTCTCGAAGGAATTCCTAGGCAGATGCGTAGCTGAGCTCAGCGAAGCATGGGAAGGCTTAAAGCTTAAGCTGATCCCAGCCAGTGAAGTCCCAAGAAAACCAAAGGCACGTATCTGGCTACCAAAGGTCGAGATGGAGGGCGAAAAGCTGATTCGACTCCTTCAGAGGCAGAACCCTAACATCCCAATGAATGACTGGGCAGTAATTCATGCAGAGAAATCAGTAGTGGGCGCGAAGAGATCCTCGTACCTGCTGCTGCTGAACGATGAATGCCTAGCTCCATTGGAAGAATGCGAGTGTAAGCTGCTTTTCGGGGTAAGGACAGCGAAAATTAAGATTTTTAAACCCAATGAGCCGATACCGGAAGCTGATATCGAGGACGCCAACAAGCTGTTAGGCGACATGTCACTCCAAGCGGATACCGTAGCAAATTTGGCGAGAGTCGATGAGGGTACTCCAGGCTAACTTAAAGCACTCTAGGTGCGCCTCGGATAACCTCCTAGTCTTCCTAAGGGAGGAAGACATCGATATCGCCGTCATACAAGAACCCTGGGTCAGGGATCTTGAGGTAAAGGGTCTAACGGATGGTCTCTTCAACCTCTTTTACAGCAGCAATTCAGGTAAACCTAGATCATGCATACTAGTGAGGAAGCATATAAAGGCTTATCTGTGTTCCAATTTCAGTTATGAAGACCTTACTGTAATTAAGCTGGAACTGCAGGACGGGGCCAGCCATTACATTGCCTCTTCCTACATGGCGCACGATAGACCTGCACCGCCAGTAGAAGTAAGGCAACTCTACGAAACGCTAGACGGATCTAGCCCACTCCTACTGGGCTGCGATGCGAATGCGAGACATTCGCTCTGGGGCAGCACCGAAATCAACGAAAGAGGTGAGTCATTGTTTGACTTTATTATTAATTCTAAGTTAAGCATTTGTAATAGAGGCAATACTCCAACCTTTATATTTCCTAGCACTTCTGAATTCTGTGGGTGGGAAGAAGTTCTAGACATTACCCTCGTAACAGAAGGAAACCTAAAAGTGGAAAAATGGAGGGTATCCGACAGTGTATCTCTGTCAGATCATCGTCGGATACTCTTTGAAGTGAACATCAAGGTTGATGGTACTCCACCCTTTAGAAATCCAAAGAGAACAAACTGGAAATTGTTCAAAAGTATCCTATATAATAAACTTAAGAAATTACCAAACACCGAAAGCACCACCAAGGAGGAGCTGGACGCAAGGACGGAATCTTTTGAAAATGCGTTCGGGGTCGCATATAAAAGATCATGTCCAATGAGGTACGGCAAGAAGGCATTACCTCCTTGGTGGAATGACAACCTCACTGAGCTTAGGAAGCTAGTCAGGAAGTCTTTTAATGAAGCATACAAAAGTAAGGAATGGGACCCTTACAGATCGAATCTTAGGAAATACAAGAAGTCCATCCGCGTTGCTAAGAATACGTCTTGGAAGGAATTCTGTGAATCAATAGAAAATACAAAAGACTCTGCTAGATTAGGTAGAATCCTATCCAAGGGACACTCGCAGCCAACCTTTATAAAAAGGAGCGATGGTACATGGTCGGACTCTACGGAGGAATCCCTAGAAATCCTACTCAATACCCATTTCCCAGGATGCAGTGATTCAGAAATTCAAGTTGAAATTCTACCTGCACCAGCATCCCTTTCAGGGCCAGTTCTGGACTATCTGGTAAATGAAGAGAAAATAGCGCACGCTATTAACAGTTTCTCCCCTTTCAAATCGCCTGGTATAGATGGAATACTGCCGATAATGCTACAGAAGGCTTCACAAGGTGTGATACCGAAGCTAGCAGTACTATACCGGGACAGTTTAAGACTCAATTATGTACCACTAAGTTGGAGGAAGGTCAAGGTGATCTTTATCCAAAAAATTGGGTAAACGCGGTCACGAGACCGCTAAGTATTTTAGACCGATAAGCCTAACATCCTTCGTGCTGAAGACTCTGGAAAGGTTGCTAGACCTTTATATAAGGAGTAACTTCAACCCAACCAACATATCAAACTCTCAACATGCATATCTCAAAGGGAAGTCTACGGAGACAGCTCTTCATGAGGTCGTACGCACGATTGAGAGATCTCTCTACTCCAAACAATATGCAATGGCATCCTTCCTAGATATAGAAGGAGCATTTAACAATGTCAGCACCGAAGCAATCCAAGAGGCTCTTACACAGGTAGGGGTAGAAGATTGCATCGGCTCCTGGATAGTGTCGCTTCTTAAAAGCAGACGTATACAGGCTGGGATTGGCATAACGAACAAAACGAAATATGTTTGCAGAGGAACTCCTCAGGGGGGGGTCCTATCTCCTACACTATGGTTGATCGTTATGAACAAGCTGTTACTAACGATGGAGGCGGACAATGCCAGCGTAGTTGCCTATGCTGACGATGTGGTGATACTTGTATCAGGCTTATTCCCAGGCATAATTAGCGAAATTATGGAGGGCTCTCTAAGAAAGGTAAAAACTTGGGCCACCAGTTGTGGACTCGGAGTAAACCCAGAGAAGACGAAGCTGATGCTCTTCACCACAAGAACCAAAATTCCTACCTTTGTAAAACCTAAATTTCAGGGGGTGCGCCTAGAATTTTCAGATAAGGTGAAATACCTAGGAGTCATCCTCGATTCAAAGCTAAATTGGAGAACCAACGTCGAAGAACGTGTGAGGAAGGCATCGGTAGCTTTCTACTCATGTAAGAGAATGTTGGGCAAAAAATGGGGTCTAAAGCCGAAGATTATACACTGGATGTATACGGCCATAGTTCGCCCTATCCTATCTTACGGTGCGATTGTCTGGTGGCCAGCGCTAAGTAAGGCGTACATACAAACAAAACTCAGTCGTGTACAAAGGACAGCGGCAGTTGGAGTGACAGGAGCGATAAGATCCTGCCCAACAGAGGCGCTAAATGTACTCCTACATCTAATCCCTATAGAATTTTTTATAGAAAGTGCAGCGGCATGCAGTGCCATCAGACTTGCTGCGGGTGGGAGGTGGAAAGGAAGGACATACGGTCACGGTGTCATCCTTGACCGACTTCCGGCGAGCCTGAGGGAACTGCATGCTGACTACATTCTACCTAAAACAGAATTTGGAAACTCACTACCTGTACTATTTCCGAACCGTAAGACCTGGAGTCAAGGTGGACCCCAGACCAGTGACGAGATAAGTATCTTCACTGACGGATCGAAAATGGCAGGCGGTGTAGGAGCTGGATTCTTCATAGAAGAATTCAACCTCAAACAATCGTTTCGTTTACCCAACTACGCAAGTGTCTTCCAGGCTGAAATACTAGCAATCCTAGAAGCGTCGAGATCCGCACGCTCTCTAGAAACGGGTAAAATCAAAATGTCAATTTACTCTGATAGCCAGGCTGCCATACAGGCTCTATCCTCAAACACCATTCGGTCGAGACTGGTGGAGGAATGTAGGATGGAACTGTCAACCCTGGCCAGAAGATTTACAGTAACCCTGGTATGGGTACCGGGTCACAGAAATATATTAGGGAATGAAACTGCTGATGAACTGGCGAAGCAAGGCTCTACGCTTGAAGATTCAAGCGCGGCCGACGTGGGTGCTTCGTTAAGGGAGATCAAAGGCAGAATAGCAGAACACTACTCCCTTTCCAAAGCAAAACGGAAACGGAGAGATCTGGTGACATGCAGGACCACCAAAGATATTTGGGGCACGTATGACATCGGAAAAACACTCACCCTTCTCAGAATAAACAAAAAAGATGTAAATAGGCTTACTGCCGTGTGCACAGGGCATTGGGGGGTAGGCAGACATGCGGCAAAACTTGGCATTCCCTTCAATCGGTACTGTCGCCGTTGCGAAGACCCGAATGAAGAGGAAATGATAGACCACTTTTTGTGCAAATGCCCTGCCCTAGCAAGGGGCAGGCTCAAAACACTAGAAAAAGGCTTCCTAGAGAACATCAATGACATCCAAGGTATGGATATCATTAATGTTCTGAACTTCTTGAATTTCGCCAGATGGCTGTAGGTTGTTCGAGGCGTGGTAACAAAACGGCACTCAGTGCTAATTGATAGTCAGGACTAGCCACACAAACCAACCAACCAACCATCAACACAAAAACAGCTGATTTCAAAGTCATAAGTAACAGCTCCTAAGTTTCTACGGAAACTTAACTAAGTTAAGTTATTCCTAAATCATAACTAATGGGACTATGAAACCTGCTGTTCTCTATTTCTATTTCCTATTTCATGAGTAACAGCATGTACAGAGTTTCCGTATGGCAGGTTGGCTTAAGTCAAGTTAAGTTATTCCTAAATCATAACTAATGGGACTATGAATCATAACTAATGGGACTATAACAATACGTGTGAGTTTGTGAGTTTGCATGTATGCGTAAGCACGAGCGTTGAGAACGACAAGCCGAAAAGCAACAAGCGAAAGGCTAGCATTCGGTCAGAGAACACAGACTATATCCAGACGTCCAACTGTCCGTCCAGGGAACAAAAATTTCCATTTGTTTTGAAAAAATCCTCACACAAATAGCGTACGTGTGTTTCACAATGCATTTGGTTTTTGTAATTCCTAACAGAGTTGCATTCACAAAAATTCCTTTGTTTACATTTCGGACCAACAACTGTCAAACCTCAAAAATTTGTTCGCAGTGGGTTGGGAATTCGACACAGCGGATAGCGCCTACTTTACGGCTGACTGCACCTACTTTACAGCTGATCGGCATTTTATGGGGATACAAATAAATTGCACGACACGGCTATCGACTACTGACACCTTCGAGTACTCGGTTCCCACGCGACAAAAGCAACAAAATAAAATAATTGATGTACACGCAAAATATCAGTACAAATATTCTAACTGAAATAAGAATCAAATTGTTACAATTATATAAGTTTGGACGAATACTGATGGAATACCTATATCAAAAAAACCGAATACCTGGCTACCCTAACCAAATATGGATAAACTCTATCTTATTTTTGTGAATGTAGTGGTGATTTTTTAGCGCTAGTGTGAGAGTTGGATATCTGGTAGTAATCTGTGTCAGAGAATGCCGCCGCGTAAGGTTGTGCGAATGCTAATCCTCCTCGCCTTTACGCGTTGTTGTTGCTATGAGACGCCAAAGAATTTTTTTTCATATTTCAGTCTGTTCAGAATATGTACATATGTATTCTTTTTTGAATGATACATATATGCATACATATTTCAGTCTGTCTGTCTGGCTGGCTGGCTTGGATTTCCTTGGAATTGTCTTTGCACAAGGGAATCGAAGCAGCGCCGCGGCTGCTGCTTAGAAATGTGTATTCTTTTTGAATGGTATATATGTATGTATGTATGAGCATTACATTTTCACACTTTTGCAGGTTCTTAGCTTGTAGCAAATTTGCTTTTCATATGACAATTTTTCCTTTGTTTTTTGAGGATTTACTATTTATTGCTTCTTTACACCTATTAACTTTTCTATCATTTTGCATTTGCTTATTTTCTAGATTTTGCAGATAAAGATTTTTAAGGATCGCTTTAAAAATACGGCTAGACATGCAGGTGTTCATTCATTCTTGATTTAAACGAAAATTTTGCAAATTTCAATTCAAATTTTTTTCCTATTAGTGAAAAATATGCTTGTCTTTGAACTTTAACATTTAGCCCAATACAATTTTTTTGAATTATTTTGATTATATCAGAGAACGTATTATGTATTTACAATATCTAATTGATTTCTGTATTTCAAATTAAAGCAAAGATATTCTGATGGTAATTTCGATGTCATGTATGCATGTTACTGATCACTTTAAGATACATACATGTAAGATGGTCACCCTCAAGGCGACGATAGCCTACCGCTGCGGCGAGGAGTTGTCGTCTTGTCGCTGAAGAAGTCAGTCGTTAAGAAGTCGTTGAAGAAGTCAGTCGTTAGGAAGTCGTTGAAGAGTCGTGAAGCTGTCGTGACGTGAAGTAGTCGAGTCGTCATTAATTATATCTGTGCATTGTCAATTTTTACCTTCGGGTTTTTTCTTAAACTATTTTATATAACTTACATCATTAAATATATCTCTACATACATATGTGGTTAATCAATTCTTCAATTGTTCGCTTTTCATTAAAATGACGCTCTTCATTGATTTGACGAGTCAATGTAGGAGCATACAATGTCGACATTGCCATCATAACAACGGATCTGCTTTCGTTTCATCAGTGTAAAGGTGCACACTACATTCCACTTTTTTTTTCAAATAATGACATGCAGAAGACCAAAATTCATTCAAAATGTATTGCGTTTAAATAAATTTGATCCATTTATTTAAAGCAAACATATTAGCCTACTACATATGTGTGTATGTAGTTGATGAAATTAATATTTAATAAAAAAATCAAAATTTATCTTTGCTACAAAAATCGATTAGATTACGTTCCGTCAAATCAATGAAGAGCGTCATTTTAATGAGAAGCGAACAATTGAAGAATTGATTAACCACATATGTATGTATCTTAAAGTGATCAGTAACATGCATACATGACATCGAAATTACCATCAGAATATCTTTGCTTTAATTTGAAATACAAAAATCAATTAGATATTGTAAATACATAATACGTTCTCTGATATAATCAAAATAATTCAAAAAAATTGTATTGGGTTAAATGTTAAAGTTCAAAGACAAGCATATTTTTCATTAATAGGAAAAAAATTTGAATTGAAATTTGCAAAATTTTCGTTAAAATCAAGAATAAATGAACACCTGCGTGTCTAGCCGTATTTTTAAAGCGATCTTTAAAAATATTTATCTGCAAAATCTAGAAAATAAGCAAATGCAAAATGATAGAAAAGTTAATAGGTGTAAAGAAGCAATAAATAGTAAATCCTCAAAAAACAAAGGAAAAATTGTCATATGAAAAGCAAATTTGCTACAAGCTAAGAACCTGCAAAAGTGTGAAAATGTAATGCTCATACATACATACATATGTACCATTCAAAAAGAATACATGCTTCGATTCCCTTGTGCAAAGACAATTCCAAGGAAATCCAAGCCAGCCAGCCAGCCAGACAGACAGTCTGAAATATGTATGCATATATGTATCATTCAAAAAAGAATACATATGTACATATTCAAATGAAATCCAAGCCAGCCGCCAGACAAGCAGACTGAAATATGAAAAAAAATTCTTTGCCGTCTCATAGCAACAACAACGCGTAAAGGCGAGGAGGAATAGCATTCGCACAACCTTATGCCTGAAACAGAATACCGACCACAACGCAGACCGCTGCGATATTCCGCATTTTGAAACGAGTAGGCTTATGAGAACGTCAGGAATGGAACAGAACGGCCGACGACGATCGCAAAACGCAACGACCGACGATAGAACTGGTTCTAATTTCACGCTGCGTCCAATTTAGGGTTGCATTTTCCCAACAGCCGCAGTAATGATTTCATTGAATTTCATTACAGCTGCTTATAAGTTTTCTATTTTTAGAAATTTGAGACTTCCTCGTTCTGGTTATTTTTAAGCGACCAAAGGAAACGCGACACGTTGGTCAAGTGGACAAACGCTTGGCTGCTGAAACGGAAGACCCGAGTTCAAATCTCAGGCGAGGCACATAACATAGAATAGAGTACAATTATTTTTTTTTTATTATTATTTTTTGCATAACAGACCTGCCGAATCAGCATTGCTGCTACGGCCGTCATTTATCCGACATGCCGTTCTAGGACATGGCTACAGATAAAAGATACAAGCGGGTATGGAAGCGAGTATGCCTGCTAACCTTTGAAAGAATGCTGCCGGCAGGCATACAGGAGAACTTTTTTTCAACTCGGAAATTTAGTTTTTTAAGTTTTTTGTGTTTATTGTACTTTTATTGAATTTAAAATAAGTCAACGGCCGTGTGAGCGGGCTATGATTTGATAATTATACGCCGATTTAATATCAAGGAATGAACAAGTTTTAGTTTTTATTAATGAAAAGATTTGACGCAGTACAAAAGGAAATTCAAAGAGCAAGTGAACAGAAATTTCTCAAAGTCATTTCTCACATCAGTAGTGATGTCAGATATGCATATTGCTATCATTTAGGCTCAACAGGCCGTTTGCCGAATTTTGTTTACAGAGGCGTTAAATTGTATAGAAATTGAGCTGCCGACGACCGTTGATTGCAGTTTGTTTACTGCGGCAGGCCAAAAAAACGCATAGTTCTGCGAACGTTCTCTGACCGAATGCTAGCCTTTCGCTTGTTGCTTTTCGGCTTGTCGTTCTCAACGCTCGTGCTTACGCATACATGCAAACTCACAAACTCACACGTATTGTTAGTCCAAAGATCCACTGGTTTTAAAAAGCATTGCCACACGCCGATTTCCTTCTGCTCCTTCTTTATAATACATTTTCTTTGATTAGATTTAGTTTGCTTGTTGCTTTTTTCCGATTCTAATTGTTCCGCACAAACCACCAATATTGCGGTATTTAGTGTGGACACCATATTATGCCTGAAAAATATATATAAATAATGCATTAACGAAATAATAGTAAATTTTGTGAAAACTTACCAATCTTCATTTAACCGTAGATCGAGCTTTGTATCAAAAATGATACATTTCGATTTTTGATTTGCCGTAACTTTTTTCTAAAAATAGATGCATACCCCATTCTTTGTGACTTTGTTTATTTTGTTATAGCCTTTGCTTTCAACCATATTTTAAAAATTTCTTGCAAGTAGGCCATGCAAAATTTAAAAACTTCATAATTCTTGCTATGTATCATTTTTGATACATATGGCATTTTAAGTATTTCGATGCTGCAGTGCACGTTATTGAACGGTCAATTATGTCTGAAAAAACACTTTTATTTGTTCACAAAGTAGTTCTGTTTGATGATCTACTCAACCGACGTGCCCAAAGCAGTGATGACCAATTCCCTCCTATAAGAATCTTCTGGGAAATGTGGGCTGAACGCTTCCCCATATTTTACAATCCTAATGATTCAGTTACTGTGGATGAACCATTACTGGGATTTCATGGTCGTTGTAAGTTTCGCCAGTACATTCCATAGAAACCAGAGAGGTATGGTTTGAAGTTCTGGCTACTTGTTGATTCGTACATGCTACATGTGGAAAATACAGCCATATTTGGGAAAGGGTTAATCAAAAAATTCTGAACGGAATGAAGGAGAACGAAATGTTCTAGATTTGGTTGATGGTTTCAGAGGGCATAATGTCACCATGGACAACTATTTTCATCACATAGTCTTGGGCAAAAATGATTGCAAGAGAACAATGGTTGGAACCATGCTCAAAAATAAGAGATCGCTGAAGCTATTGGAATGTAAGATAATTCCGCGATATGAATCAACCTTTGCATTTACTCTTGATACTACTCTGGTTTCGTATATAAGCCACAAATATAAATGTACAATTGTCATGAGTACAATGCATCATACCCCTAATACTGCGAACGATTCGAAAAATAATAATACCAAAATAATTTCTTTTTATAGTTCAACACAAGGAGGTGTTGATACAGTTGAGTTGCTCCAGTTGCAAACGCAAAAATAATGGGTGGACTATGGCGTTATTTTCTAACATAATAGATATTTCTGCTTTGAATGTCTATATTATATAAGTTAACCACTGACTCCCGGCATCTGCTGATCCAGCATTTCTTCGAGGCTGATGGCCGGAGTCATGCGCGCGGCGGATGTGTCGCAATTACGTTGCCAGCCGCGACGGTCATCCGACACCATGCACGAGGCGCAAACGCTGCGCTTTTGGGGCAGCGACGGCGACTCCGCGGCAGCACTGGATTGCACAGTTAGCTTAAGTTGGGAAATATTTTTAAGTCAGTTCGATTTTAGCTCTACTTGGAAGCACCGCTTCATGAATAAATCACTCCGGCACCAGCCGTAAAATATCAATTGCTTTGTTTCATTGCTGCGCCACAAGGCCAGTAATTAAGGAGAGTCAGTCACTCTCCCAACCTAACTTTCATTCTTTTGCCGAGCCTGACGACGTAGAAGGACGACCAGAAAGGCGAAGATAACTAATTTATACAATGAAATCGATCCAAATTTGAAGCACACCCAAAAGCACACAAAACATTTCCTGCATGAACTGGCAATTTCATTGGCATCGCCTTATACAGAAAAACGGAAAAAAACGTCCAAGAAACGATTTGGCTGTGGCATTGATTTCGAAACTCTCAACCCACATTATCGATGATCCTGGTAATAATGAGGCTGGTCCATCAAAAACACCAAAAATCGATAAATCGCCCAAAAGAACCGTACAAGGTGTCACCAATGCTTCTGTTCTGGAGAAAATAGAAATAAGTGGACGACCTCGTTCTACTCTCTTTGTAAAAACTCATGTTGTATAGGCCAATATACCAAAACTATTTGCATAAACTGCATAAATACCACTTAAATATGTTAACAAAACATAATAATACAAGTTTTAATCAAAATTACTTAAAATTTAAATTATTTTTATGAACTTTAGTACCTATGTATCAAAAATGATACATAGCTAGAATTATGAAGTTTTTTTAAAGCTCGATCTACGGTTAACGACATTTTGCTTTGATTTGCATCAGCTGTTAGCTGTCAAAATTACTTGGCCACTACTATTGTAATGTGAATTAATATATAATGTGTAATATCAAAATATATATGGCAGGACCTACTAGTTCGACTTCAAAGGGGTCCCTAGAACGACAGGCCAATACGGACCTCCGGTCTGTCGCCTACCACTATTAGGCACAGTGGTACGTGCCGATTTATCGCTAGGCGCCCGAAGGTGCCTGAATCTGAAAAGTAGAAGCGGTAGTGACTGCTAGAACAATTCTTAACTTTATTTCCAAAAAGTGCGGCTTAAATACTAGATTCACAAACTGGACTTTGCACACTACAAAGTCTACAAAACTCTACAAAGTCAAAATGAAAGGGGAAGTAGCGCATTCGGCCAATCAGCTAATTGCTGACCGATCAAAAAGGGAGTTGGGCGTTCTAATGCACTGCACATAGTATCGATACGCGCATGCATGTATGTATGTATGTATGTATGTACATGCATGCCCCTACTTTTACTATGTTCGCGAGCACGCGTATTGCAGACTCAGCGAGTTCAACGTCGCTGCGTCGCATGGCGCGGTCAACGCTCGCTGCTGGCAAGCATGGAGTCAGATGTCGCATGCTAGCGTAGTGCGGTCAGTCGATACAATGTGTCACAAAGTGTGCCACCATAGAGTAGAATAGAGGCCCATCTCTTTTGCTCGCTCAGAGAATTTGCATTTTTTATGTTCACACGCATTATGCTGTGAGTTCACCACTGCATTGTTGTTGCTTCGTCGTGTAGCCGAAAGCGATAGAAAGTAGGAGTGCGGGAAATGGATTAAAAATTCTGGTGTGTTCCCTCTCGATCTGAGTTGCCAAGGGTTTGTAAGAAGCTTAAATAAGATCAGGTTTTAGGCACGAGATGGACGCTTTGCTTGAAGAATAATTTTAATAAAACCCCAAAAACAGTATACTAACATAACTCAGCAATTTTAATTAAATGGCTAAATTAAGTTTTGGAGTTCTAAAACATAAGACAAAGAAATCTAATAATTGCTCTTGCAAATGTAATATAAATAAACTGCATCTTATACAAAAACAACATTAACATTATGAATGACAATTTTTCCACTTCATAATAACATTTTATGTGACTTCTTCCTGCAGTTTCTGCAAGCTGCAAAGCTTGTTGTCCTATTTCACATTGAAATCTCTGCAATATAATACCCTCGTACGTAGATGCCTTATTTTATAATTTGTTTATTGAACAGCAGAAGGAATAAAAGTTGGCATCCCTAAAAGAGACTTTTCCACCTCAGCCAAAGAAAGAGCGCAAGAAAAGTTCCCCCAGTTGCGTCCTATTTCACCCCAGTCGCGTACTTTTTATTGAATTTTACCCCAGATAGGTTTTTTACGCTCAGAAAAGAGATGAATAATGTAAGGGTATGTGTAAATTTTGCAAGTATTGGCGCGTACGTGAGGCGAAAAAGAGAGGTTTTGTGCTAGTGTTAGTGAACGTAAGCGCATCTTGAAAGAGTTGGGCCTCTATTCTACTCTATAGGCCTCGTCACCAATGTTGCCATATTCACAGTTTTAACTGTAAATTACAGTTTTTTAGACAAGCTCACAGTTTTTAAATTTACCTCCTAGTACAAATTACAGTTTTTTTTAATTTCAGATTTGAAAGAATAAATTAAAATGTCTTTAAAACAAAATGAAAATGTGATTTAAATCGTAGTACTTTCGTATTTAAGCTTGTTATTTTATTTAAAATAATTTGTTTGGTGTAATTTTTGTTTAATAAAATTAAAAAAACCGTATTTTCACAAAAATCTTTTCGGTTTTGAAGGTTACAGTTTTTTGGTTGAAAACACAGTTTTTCTTTAAGGAATTTACAGTTTTTTTGGAAAAAAAATCTGGCAACATTGCTCGTCACATAAGGCCTTGTCACATAGAATCCGTTGCGTCCGTGAGAGCGTCGTTTTCAACTGACGGCGACGGACTGCCGGAGAGGGTCGGCACAATGAATACGCTGGCAGCGCATAGAAAATCAGCTGCCTCGTCTTCTGTATTAAAACATTTATATTGTTGCGCCAGCAGCAGAAACCCCAGCATTTTCCTTCAGAAGCTTCTTGCGGTACACCTGAGCCCATTTGTCATAAAGGCAAATGTACTGTTGTACTGTTTCTATTAATTGTTCTTCGAAACAATTGCTAAAACAGAAAATTTCAATGAAATTGAAAAAATTCCACAGAAAATTTCAAGTCGGCAAAACAATAAAAACAATCAGCTGATATCTGTCAACGTTCTGCCGGACGGCAAAAGTTGAAAGTTGTTCAACTTTTTGCGTTGCGGCATCGCATCCGTTGCTTATGTGCCATGCTTCATATGATTTCATACATTTCAACTTTGCTGTCAGTTGAAAAATCGCTCTCACGGACGCAACGGATTCTATGTGACGAGGCCTATAGAATCCGTTGCGTACGTGAGAGCGATTTTTTAACTGACAGCAAAGTTGAAATGTATGAAATCATATGAAGCATGGCACATAAGCAACGGATGCGATGCCGCAACGCAAAAAGTTGAACAACTTTCAACTTTTCCCGTCCGGCAGAACGTTGACAGATATCAGCTGATTGTTTTTATTGTTTTGCCGACTTCAAATTTTCTGTGGAATTTTTTCAATTTCATTGAAATTTTCTGTATTAGCAATTGTTTCGAAGAACAATTAATAGAAACAGTACAACAGTACATTTGCCTTTATGACAAATGGGCTCAGGTGTACCGCAAGAAGCTTCTGAAGGAAATTGCTGGGGTTTCTGCTGCTGGCGCAACAATATAAATGTTTTAATACAGAAGACGAGGCAGCTGATTTTCTATGCGCTGCCAGCGTATTCATTGTGCCGACCCTCTCCGGCAGTCCGTCGCCGGTAGTTGAAAACGACGCTCTCACGGACGCAACGGATTCTATGTGACAAGGCCTTATGTGTGCCACTTCACTGTCGTGCGATCAGGGGTGCAAACTCTACCAAAGCCAATTCTCTCAAATGCTTAAAAAATTCTCCCATGGGAATTGGCACTTCAGGCACATTTTCATTCAAAATAATGGTAGTAAAAAACATAAAACAATAAATAAAATAGTATGGCTGAGTTCCTAAATGCTGTAATATAAAAGCATCAGCATTTTGTGAAGAATATGTAAAAGAAGAGTTCGAATTCCCATAAAATCGTGAAATTTTCCCTCGGTTGACAGCCCTGTATGTAGTTACTTTGAGCAGAGATATTTAATAATAGAGATGCGCCAGACATGCTTGGAGCTTTTTCGCCACGCAGAAATTGGCAATTGTGGTCCTATAATACGTCACGTATTATACGTGTGAGCCTGCATGTATGCGTAAGCAAGAGCTTTAGAATGGCAAGCCGAAAATCAACGAGCGAAATGCTAACATTCGGTCAGAGAATGCCGCAGCGTAAGGTTGTGCGAATGCTATTGCCTGCCTTTATGCGTTGTTGTTGTTGTTATGAGACAGCAAAGAATTCATTTTCATATTTCAGTCTGCCTGTCTGACTTCGATTTCATTTGAATATGTACATTTATATTCTTTTTTGAATGATACATATATGCATACATATTTCAGTCTGTCTGTCTGGCTGGCTGGCGGCTGGCTGGCGGCTGGCTGGCTTGGATTTCCTTGGAATTGTCTTTGCACAAGGGAATCGAAGCAGCGCCGCGGCTGATGAGTAGAAATATGTATTCTTTTAGCATTACATTTTCACACTTTTGCAGGTTCTTAGCTTGTAGCAAATTTGCTTTTCATATGACATTTTTTCCTTTGTTTTTTGAGGATTTACTATTTATTGCTTCTTTACACCTATCAACTTTTCTATCATTTTGCATTTGCTTATTTTCTAGATTTTGCAGATAAAGATTTTTAAAGATCGCTTTATAAATACATACGTATGTATGTATATCAATTTATGTATACAATTTTGCAACACATACATACATCCCTTTCAACCCCTATTTCTGCACTTTCATTGTCGAAGCACACGCAACGGCAGCATAATTTGAGCGTTTGTTTACATTTTTTATACAAATTTGTCTGGGATAATACATTGGTTTGTGTGTGTTTCCGCGAATTTTTTGCCTTTTCGATTTTTAAGTTTTTTTATGTCGCGCAGACTGCGGCTAGACATGCAGGTGTTCATTCATTCTTGATTTTAACGAAAATTTTGCAAATTTCAGTTCTTTTTGCTATTAGTGAAAATTATGCTTGTCTTTAAACTTTATCATTTAACCCAATACAATTTTTTTGAATTATTTTGATTATATCAGAGAACGTATTATGTATTTACAATATCTAATCGATTTTTGTATTTCAAATTAAAGCAAAGATATTCTTAGTTATGTCCAATAAATTTGTAATAAATTTTGATTTTTTTATTAATTACTGATTTCATCAACTACATATGTACATACATAGGCAAATATGTTTGCTCACTTGCAGATACATACATATGAGGTTAATAAATTCTTCAGTTGTTCGCTTCTCATTAAAATGACGCTCTTCATTGATTTGACGAGTCAATGTAGGATCATACAATGTCGACATTGCCATCATAAAAACGGATCTTCTTTCATTTCATCAGTGTAAAGGTGCACGCTACATTCCACAGAAGACCAAAATTCCTTAAAAATGTATTGCGTTTAAATAAATAATCCATTTATTTATAGCAAACATATTTGCCAAAAATCAATTAGATATTGTAAATACATATGTATGTAATACGTTCGTTAAAATCAGAATGAATGAACACCTGCATGTCTAGCCGCAGTCTGCGCGACATAAAAAAACTTAAAAATCGAAAAGGCAAAAAATTCGCGGAAACACACACAAACCAATGTATTATCCCAGACAAATTTGTATAAAAAATGTAAACAAACGCTCAAATTATGCTGCCGTTGCGTGTGCTTCGACAATGAAAGTGCAGAAATAGGGGTTGAAAGGGATGTATGTATGTGTTGCAAAATTGTATACATAAATTGATATACATACATACGTATGTATTTATAAAGCGATCTTTAAAAATCTTTATCTGCAAAATCTAGAAAATAAGCAAATGCAAAATGATAGAAAAGTTGATAGGTGTAAAGAAGCAATAAATAGTAAATCCTCAAAAAACAAAGGAAAAAATGTCATATGAAAAGCAAATTTGCTACAAGCTAAGAACCTGCAAAAGTGTGAAAATGTAATGCTAAAAGAATACATATTTCTACTCATCAGCCGCGGCGCTGCTTCGATTCCCTTGTGCAAAGACAATTCCAAGGAAATCCAAGCCAGCCAGCCGCCAGCCAGACAGACAGACTGAAATATGTATGCATATATGTATCATTCAAAAAAGAATACAAATGTACATATTCAAATGAAATCGAAGTCAAACAGGCAGACTGAAATATGAAAACGAATTCTTTGCTGTCTCATAACAACAACAACAACGCATAAAGGCAGGCAATAGCATTCGCACGACCTTACGCTGCGGCATTCTCTGACCGAATTAGGCTTGTGTCGTTCGCGAACTAAAGATCTAAATGATCTGGTTCTCATATCTGAACTAGCTCTATCGGTCGTTCAGTTGGATGACCTAGATGAACTAAAGCTAAATTTACTTGAATTATAAAAGGCGCCGAGTTTTTCAAGTGACAGGTGCAAAGCACATTAACAAGGTATGCCACCAGAGAAATTGACAAGTATCTAAATGAAGAGTATCTAGATCGGAAGAAAGATCCGCTAGTGTGGTGGCATGAGAGACGTGAGCTATATCCCCGTTTGTATCAGTACATGTTAAAGGGATTTTGCATAGTGGCTACATCAGTCCTATGCGAGCGCATTTTTTAGGGGACAGGAAATATAATAAATGAACGCCGAACTCTGCTGAAGCCATCTAAAGTGTCAAATTTGATATTTTTGCATAGCAATATGTAAAGAATTTTGTACTTATTAATATTAATTACTTTTTTTTATATGTTATTTAAAGATCTCACAAATTTACAAACTTGTTATTTTAAAGACAGCATTTAAATGTATGTTCAAAGCTTGAAGCTTTGTTTAAGTTGGTTTTTGTATTTTATAAGATAACAAAATATGTGAATTGAATTGAATTTAACAACAAAAGTACAAATTAAAGTTAACTGTTCATAAATAAAATATTTTCCCTTATTTTTATTATATACTAGCTGTCCCGGCAAACGTTGTTCGGCCTAAAATAATTATTTTATTCTAAGATTTGTTTTGAAATGTGTCTCAATGTATTTCAGGAAGAATATGCTTTCGTGAATATTTCTCACCCGACAACAGCTAGCGGGTTCAAATTTTGTCAACGACTTTCTGTCAACTTTAATATTATATGGTGTGAATCTGAGCCAAATCGGTCCATAAATAAGAATTTTCGAAAAAAACGCCACCGTGGCAACACTTAGGAAGGTCTAACATGAAAACAAACCATTCAGAGCACCTCACGAACATATTTTGTGAGTATAAGGTCGATCGCTTCTGTGGTTCAGCCGTGATGCTGCGACATACATACGCACAAACGTTTTTATATATTAAGACTAGCTGTCCCGGCAAACGTTGTTCTGCCTAAAACAATTATTTTATTCCAAGATTTGTTTTGAAATGTGTTTCAATGTATTTCTGGGAGAATATGCTTTCGTGAATATTTCTACCCCGACAACAGCTATCGGGTTCAAATTTTATCGACCACTTTCTGTCAACTTTAATATTATATGGTGTGAATCTGAGCCAAATCGGTCCATAAATAAGAATTTTCGAAAAAACGCCACCGTGGCAACACTTAGGTCTAACATGAAAACAAACCATTCAGATCACCTCACGGACATATGTTGTGAGTATAAGGTCGATCGCTTCTGTGGTTCAGCCGTGATGCTGCGACATACATACGCACAGACGTTTTTATATATTAAGATATATATTATATACTATTACAAAAAAATTTTTCGAAAATGTTTTTTTTCGTAATGTTACGTAAACGTAAACTGGCCGTTGACTTGAATACGTAAAACATATTGCAGCTGTCAGTCCTTTGCATATTTCACTTTTTGCTAGTGCTGCCGTATAGTTTCGTGAACAAAAAGAGCACGCTGATCATTTTGCTAGCATTATTATTCAGCTGTTTTTGTTGAACTAAGGTTGAAGAGCAAG
This sequence comes from Neria commutata, assembly GCA_963457695.1. Taxonomy (NCBI): domain Eukaryota; kingdom Metazoa; phylum Arthropoda; class Insecta; order Diptera; family Micropezidae; genus Neria; species Neria commutata. Next base: position 35,406,209 of record OY735245.1, read on the forward strand.
CACTTTTCTGCAACAAAGCTATAGCTGACATGTTTTTCAAGCTCCGTTACGCTTACGTACAAATTCGTTTAAAGTAATCGCAAGTATAGAGCTCGGGTATAATAGATTGTGTCAGCTGAAAACGGAAAAATATGTTACGGCTACACTAACTGACCCTTAAATTGTGACTAGTAGACCCCGCTTAACTGACCAAATCGAACGATCTTGGTAGTGCATTTAAAATTTTTTCTAGTACAAATAGAATTATTTTAACGAACTAATGAACTAGAAAATAACTAGTTCTAAAAGGCAACCTAATCCCAACTGAACTAATCGCTCAAGTGAACTAAACGGCACAACTCTAGACCGAATGTTAGCATTTCGCTCGTTGATTTTCGGCTTGCCATTCTAAAGCTCTTGCTTACGCATACATGCAGGCTCACACGTATAATACGTGACGTATTATAGGACCACAATTGCCAATTTCTGCGTGCCGAAAAAGCTCCAAGCATGTCTGGCGCATCTCTATTATTAAATATCTCTGCATTGAGTTTGGAATTTCATGTTGCAGAGCGGTTCTCTGAGAGGATGAGTGCCGGAGAGTAAAAAGCTCAAAATTTTAGTGAACGGCGGGTCAGGATCTAGACCCGCGGTGCAAAATTTTTGCAGCTAAAATTTTATATGAGATGCGAACTCTATTATATTAACATACTCTTTGGTTCAATGCTTGCTCTATATTTATATTTTGTTTACATTTTGCATTTGGCATTGCCCTATTTATATTACGTTACTTTGTTGGCTTACTTGGCCGTATGCACCAGACCTGTAAAACATTCAAATCAAAATCGATTTACAAATCAACTGATTTAAATTTTTGATTTAAAAATCAACTCCACCAATCGATTTAAATTTCTGATTTTCCAATCAGGCACCACCAATCATATTGATTTGAATCAAAAAACTCAAATCAGTGATTTGCCCTTGTCTGATTCAAATCACAAATCAAAAAAGTTGATTTTGATTTGAAATCAAAAAGCACCAATCGATTGGCCTCTGGGCTGATTCAAATCAAATTTGGCCAAATCACCACATTAAGTAAGCTACACAGAGTTGCATTTTTCTGTATTAGAAGGAAAGTTGTGGATTTGAGTAGCAGGTATAAGATGCTACAAAATAGTATGCACAAGAAAAAAACAATAATTTATGTTTTTAGGGTTCCGTTCCCCTAAAGGGAAAAAACGGGAACACTTATAAGGTCACTTTTGTTTTGGGAGTGTGTATATAAAACGACCATATTTTCATCGTAGAAACCTGAAATTTGGCACGATGTTAGGTCTTGATAACCTAAACACATTTTCACTATAAAAAGTTAAGAAATATTTTTAGAAATATTTTTTTATAATTTTTAAAGGTTTTCGGGTCGGACAAAAAAAAATAAAAATATTTTTAAATCGTTAAATCGTGTGGAGTATCGTTAGAAAGGGCTATGTCCATAGATTATAAAATGTATCTTTTTTAAATTTTATGTAAACGGGTTAGAAAGATATAGTTAAAAATGTGAGAAAAACTGACCTGTCCCCACATGATCCCATTTTCCCATGCCATTTCTCAACCGAAAATTTTGATAAAATCAGGCTAACTAGGTTGTTTAGGCCGAACGCCCCTAGTGCCATTTGTACCGGTTCGGCTGGAGCGAGGTGGCAACTTGCTGCTAAGTGTCGCCTGGGCCCGAGTGCTGCAAGCCGGTGGCGGTAAGCTGCGCTCGGACACTTGCGATTGACCACTCCAGCGAACTAGGTAAGACAATTTGTAGCTGCTCCTCCATATGAGGGCATATTTAAAGTCATATACTTTCCTGCCTTCTCCTCCATATGAGGAGACCACCATTTTATTTCTAACTTTTTGCCATTCTTATACAATAAATCATTTTGAATACGTTTTATAACGTTAATCTGAAATTTGGCCTTTAATTTCTTTTCGCTAATTCGCTCTGCTTTTTCTCTTTTTGAATATTTGCATCCTGCCTTTCCAACGCCGGCAACGAACCGCACAATTTTATCTTGTTTGACGTCATATGCGGCAAACCCCTCGACTACGTCGACATTTGGTCCTTCGAGCCGCGGATCTCGGCTTTTTTGGAAAGCGGAATTTCAACATCGAAAAGTGTACGAACGAGCTTTATAGTGAAGACATCCATTTTATTACAAGCAACAAACTTACAACTTTAAAGTCAAAAAGTTTCAACTCTAACGATCCACAACCAGTGCATATCACCGGCTATCACTACGGAAAGTGCATATCACAACGTTAAAACGCATCGAAATTCAGCCATCAGCAAATTTTTAAATCGCAACATTTTTGCGCAACACTTTCAACAATTTGCTGCTTTGTCACAGGTGCGTACAATTATTGGTGATAGAAGTGCGTGTTTTTATAATTTGCCATTTAAAAAATAAATTCAAAAAAGGTGCATTTTTTCTTATCATATAAATTCGAATTCCTTCCGTCGTTTTCATATGGGAACGAGTTGCAAAAATATTAGTGCACTTCGTTTCCACATATTGTCCCGGGCGTTGACCTCGCAGTCTCTTGGAAGAAAAGTACATAGGAATCATATGTTCCTATGTACTCTGCCTAAACAGCACATCTCTTTAGGTAAACCTCCCTGTTCAACAAGAAGTTTGAGAACGAAACGAAACTTCGTTCTCAAAGTTAGCGCCACACTTGCATATATACCCCCCAAATATATTTCGCTCACTCACTCATTGCCAATTCATACGTATCATTCCCATTCACTGCTCACTTGCACACCAGTCACACTTGCCTATGCATGAGCAAGAAACTCACCTACACACTCTCACACACACTGCTCGCACACTGTTCCCACTTGCCTCGCTCTCACACCCCTACCGTCGGTCAGTAGGTCAGGGATCGTTTGGCACGATTTCGCTCATTAGCGAAAATCGAAAAAGAACACCAACCCTGAGTTTTGTCAACACAGCTGCCATATTTGCTTTGAAATAGAGACGGACACAAGTCCAGTCTGTTTTGATTTTGAGTTTTTGTAATAAAGTGCAAATTAAAGTAATAAAAAGAATATAAACGTGAATTTAAAGTAACGTAAACTCATTTAATTCACGCAACGTAAATAATAAACTGTGGAAAAGTGCTAACCAGCCAGCAGAAGGAAGGAAGACCGACAAGCCGGCAGCCAAACAACGTGGGACAAATAAAAAACAAGTGGTCAAGACACAGAATAGGGCTGTGGAGCCGTATTCTGTGCTCCAGGTTGGTCGTTCCAACAAATTTTTTGTTAAAGAAATTTTCTTTCGCGCTATTTCATACCTTGTGTTTCAGTGAGAATTAATAATAAAGAGAAAAGTGCAGTGGTACAAGCGAACCTGCACCCACCAAACCAAAAGCCCGAAAATCCACGGCAACAAGGCCGTGAAGTATCAGCAGTGTGTGAGTGCAGTTCAAGTAGTTATATTATAGTTGGCATTAAGTTTAAGTTCTATATTAATAGCCAAACGGGGGTCGTCTGGCCTCAATTTTTGTTGTTGCGTAAGAGGCAATCACATCTTGTCCAGTTCTGCCTGTGGGGCATTATAAAATGTGTAAGGTTTAAAGTTTTGTGGGCATTAATTTTTGAAACTTTCAAGTGGTTAAAAGTGAATTTTGGTTCAAAGTCGTTTGGACAAGCTCGATTTTCTTTCCTAATTTTTCGGTGCCATCTTCGAAATTAAGCAAATAAAATTTCGTTGAATTTGTATATAATCTCGCGGTCACGGTGCAATTGTTGTTAGATTTTTTTTAAATTTTTCCCAAGTGGTTTAATTGGATTTCCAATTTTTTAGGCACAATTCTTGCTTTGCACAATTGTTTGCTGCAACCGTTCGAGCTTTATTTCATATTTCTCAAATAATTTGTGCGCACCGTGGACCTTTGCCAAGCTGCATTGGCAGTTTTATATTTGATTTGTTCGTGTTTTTCGCGGTTTGGTTTTCGAATTTAACTTTGTTAAAGGTGGAAATTATTGAATTTCCTTTTCAAGTTGCTCTATTTTCCGAAAGATTTTATAATTTCACACCGATTTTCGGGAACGGTGTAAGAGCCCGCTGATTAACGAATTTCACCCCTTTTTTTCGGTACGGGGTTAGTATAAGTTCTGTTGAAGCTGAAGTGTCGCTTCTTAACTTGGGCGGTTTTCTATTTAGTCTGTTAGTCCGAAGTTTAATCTCGCCTGTCTAAAAAAATGGCAGCAATTCAAGAGTTTAACCGCGTAGCCGAAGAGCTACTCGAATTCGAAAGCGAGTTCAATGACTCGATAGAGCAACATTCGGTGTTCTCTATCGAGGTGCAAAGGGCGGAATTGAATGCCATATGGCAGTCCGTGAAGTCTGCTTATGCAGCCACCATTCCAGTGACTACCACAGAAATGGGGTTGGACGTAATGAAGTCCAAATACAAAGAGTGTTACGCTGCTTATGTAGCATGCGCAGCTATTATGGGCGAATTCGCCCATAATCTTTCGTCCGTCCGACCGGCTAGCTCGACTATGCTGGCAGGGGAAAGGCCTGTTGAGGCAGCTGCAACTTTCCACGTGAATCTTCCGCCGTGTGATACCCAGGTTTTCCACGGAGATTACACGACATGGCCATCCTTTAGGGATTTGTTCACGGCCATATATGTTAACAACTCTCGATTGAGCCCGGTGGAGAAGCTGTTCCACCTCAATCAAAAGACTCGTGGGGAAGCAAACGAGATTGTGAGGAAATCCCCCCTTACCCATGAAGGTTTTACGACCGCATGGAAGAATCTAGTTGATCGGTATGAGAATCGTCGGATTCTCGTTAATACCCAACTAAAGATGTTATTTAATCTTGGGAAAGTCACCTCTGAGTCCGGTGCAGGACTCAAAAAATTGCAGAGAGACATTAACAACTGCATATCAGCCTTGGAGCTGCACGGCGTAGATATACGCAATTGGGATGCGATATTTACATATCTATGCTCAACCCGGTTACCCGAAACCACCCTGACACTGTGGGAGCAAACCATAGTTCAGAAGACGGAGATCCCAAAGTGGGAAGACCTGGATCGGTTTTTGACCAGCAGGTTCCAAACGCTGGAAACCGTAGCGGATATCCGCACGGGCATGCCATCGAGCAGCCATTCGGCGAGCAACAATCGCTCGCATCCGCGCCCAGTAGGGGGAGCGCAAAGACATATTCGTGTGCATCATGCGAATATAGCAGAGGCCCACAACAAGTTCGGGTGCCAAGTATGTTCGTCGAAGCAACATGTGTTGCGTAATTGCGCCCGGTTCATAGAACTGAGCCCCAAGCAGAGATTGCATGCCGTGAAGAAGCATCATCTCTGCATAAACTGCCTGGCCAGTTCCCACGAAATATGGGATTGCAGGAGCACATTCTCGTGCAACACTTGCACGGGTAGGCATCATACTTTGCTGCATCGAGCAGAGTCCAATGAAGCGTTTTCTAACACCTCCAGAACTAGCCCAGCCAATGTCCCAGTATCTCACCTGCCATCCCACTGTATAAATCCGCCATCTAGCCCCAGTTGCGAGCCCTCGATAAGGCAAGTCCACGCTGGGTTCGCAGCAATCACCCACCCTGTTATAGCACCAGAGGCACAGACAAATTCTGTGCACCAAAATTTAGTCACCTCAGACCAGAAGCCATGCGTAGGGAAACAAGAGGATTTTTCAAAACGGAGTTTTTTTGTCGGGGGAGGGGCAGTTCTGCCAGAATTTCAGAAAAGAACCAGCTCGCCGTCAGGAGAACGGCCGGAACGTCGTCCGCGCTCATCAGTTCCAGCTCCCACTACGACAAAATACGTCGCGCAGATCGCGACAATCAATAGGCGGCACGCGAAATGTGCGTAGCTGCAAAGTCGACCTGCCACACGCCGGAGCTCGTCCTCGACCGTCGCGCCCTCGTGTTGAGCAGCGTCGCAGAAAGAGGCCCGCTCATGCTGGAGCTCGTCCTCGACCGTCGCGCCCACGCATCGAGCAGGGCCACCGACCCGAACTCCCTCGCGATAGACCGCGTCCCAGTCCGTCGAGGCTATCGCTGGAGGCAGTTCACCACCGGAAGCAAGGCGCTATGCATGGCGTTGTTGGATCACGTCTGCCATGCCAAACTACGGACCACACCCATCCATTACGGCCACCGCCACAAAAAGGTACGTCGCGCAGATCGCGACCATCGAGAGGTGGCACACACTGTGCTGATAACGGCCAATCCAACCTGCCTCACGCTGGAGCTCGTCCTCGTCCGTCGCGCCCACGTGCAGAGCAGCGTTGCAAACTGGGGCCCGCTCACGCTGGAGCTCGTCCTCGACCGTCGCGCCCACGCGTCGAGCAAGGCCACCGATCGGAACTCCCTCGCGCTGGAGCTCGTCCTCGACCGTCGCGCCCACGCGTAGCGGAGAACCGCCAGCAGCTCGCTCCATATGACGCGCGCCTGCAACTCGCCGAACACGCGCCGCTATTTATGGAGCGGCAGCAACCCATTGCTGACGTTAGATTAGCGCCCTTATGATTTCCCGCTGACTGATCGCCGGTTCCACGAGCCAGCCGGCCTGATCTTGGGCGCAGACGCCCATGCTCGGATATTTCGCGCCGGCCCTAATACCGGAAGTGCGCGAAAGTTGACAAAAAAAACACATTTGAACTGGTATATATATATGGCAACTGCCCCCTCAAAACCCCCATTTTTTTAATTTTACTTCACCTATCACCAATAATTGCGCACATATTTTTGAACTTTTGAACATTTTATATGTATTATGCTTAGTTATAAGTTTGAATTTTGAATTGCATTTTATATATTTTTAAAGTTATTGCAGTGGTGCTGCAAGGCGGGCGGCAATGTTTAGGCCGAACGCCCCTAGTGCCATTTGTACCGGTTCGGCTGGAGCGAGGTGGCAACTTGCTGCTAAGTGTCGCCTGGGCCCGAGTGCTGCAAGCCGGTGGCGGTAAGCTGCGCTCGGACACTTGCGATTGACCACTCCAGCGAACTAGGTAAGACAATTTGTAGCTGCTCCTCCATATGAGGGCATATTTAAAGTCATATACTTTCCTGCCTTCTCCTCCATATGAGGAGACCACCATTTTATTTCTAACTTTTTGCCATTCTTATACAATAAATCATTTTGAATACGTTTTATAACGTTAATCTGAAATTTGGCCTTTAATTTCTTTTCGCTAATTCGCTCTGCTTTTTCTCTTTTTGAATATTTGCATCCTGCCTTTCCAACGCCGGCAACGAACCGCACAATTTTATCTTGTTTGACGTCATATGCGGCAAACCCCTCGACTACGTCGATATAGGTATTTGATCACGCATGACTGAATGGCTGCCCCTTTTTTCGAATTTAAAATTTTTAAATTTTTTTTTAATTTAAGATGACCCCCATCAGAAAAAATTTTTTTTTGTTTATATCGAGTGGGGTATCATTAGAAAGGGCTACATTCATGGATTCCAAACGTATTTTTTATTTTATATTATCTAAACGGGTTAGAAAGATATAGTTAAAAAAACAGACCTGTCCCCACATGATCCCATTTTCCCACGCCATTTCTCAACCGAAAATTTTGATAAAATCAGGCTAACTAGGTATTTGATCACGCATGACTGAATGGCTGCCCCTTTTTTCGAATTTTAAATTTTTTAATTTTTTTTAAATTTAAGATGACCCCCCTCAGAAAAAAATTTTTTTTGTTTATATCGAGTGGGGTATCATTAGAAAGGGCTACGTCCATGGATTACAAACATATTTTTTTTATAATTTTCGGTGAATTGGTTTCGAAGATGTAGGCCAAAATGTTGAAAATTGTTTGGCCAGACGGGCAAAGAGAAACTAAATTCGACCGCTAAAAAGGGTATTTCTGGTAAGGAACCCTCAGTAAGCGAGCCCGACTCGCACTTGACTGCTTTTTTTTTATTTCAAAATATATGAATGTATACGAGAAGTACATATATGTATGTAAATGCATTACTTTGTTCTTTTGCTGAAAACATAAAATTTTAACTAATGCATATGTATATATTTTACATATTATATGTATATTATACTTAACATGTTATGCTTCCTGGGACAGCAGGTAGAAATTCATTACACTTTTGTGGCGGCAGTGGTTTGCACAAAAATATACCTCTTTTGTGCGGGTGCTAAGAACGGATGCGAGACAGTGATGCCTATTTTTGTTCAAAACCTCTAAAAGTAATGCGATTCACTCAGCTTAATTTTACGGAATGCAAAATGCTTCGAAAATGTTACGGACTAATAATAGTGTCTTCAAAATAAACAAACAATGCCACCAAAATAGATATCAGACGATAAATGCATTTTCATAAACGTATCAGCTTTAAAAATGCACAAAATCTGGTACGAATTTCACAACGTTGACATCACTGATGGAAGTGTCATATGAAACAGGGTTCCTCTTTTCATCCCAAATAAATACTTTTCTTGCAATTTTCGGTGAAAAAAAATATGAACGAATAATTACATATTTCACTATCATTTCAATAAAATAAATGTATTAGTTTAAGTGGTTTGTATTTACATATGATTTGTTCACGATTTCAAGTAATTATTCTTATTTTTGAGGAACGAATTTATCTTTGATATTTTTGGTACTATTTCGATGTATACATTTTATTACTGCTCTGTCATCCTTTTGCACACTTGATTTCAAGACTTGATTTGAAATCAAATCAAGATAGGTAAATCAGATTTGTAAATTTGCTGATTTAAATCAAGTGATTGGTAAATCAGATTTTCACTTTTGATTTGTGAGGGCTGATTTATAAATCAAAAGCCACAAATCGATTGGGATTTGAATCAGAAAAAGATGAATCGATTGGCTATGCTTGATTGGAAAATCAGTTTTTAAATCAAATAGGGTAAAATCACTGATTCAAATCAAATCTGATTGAACTCTTCACAACTCTGGTATGAACTACACTATTTTGCCCTCAAGGAATAATGCAAAATTTTTCTTTAGCGATTTCTTGAGAGCTGCGTAGACCTCTTTAAGAGTGAAACTAACCAGACATTGAGAAAATGGCCCTAAATGTTCATTTTAGATTGTAAATTTGTAAAATATTTTATATTTTCAATTATCTTAATCTATGTATTTTCAGACATGGAAAACGCAGAAAATACTCAAAGCACACCAAGAAGTGCGCCAAAAGCGCTTCAACAAATTTGGCGAAGCAGGTGGAGGAGTGGCGAAGGATTTGGAACCTGACCGATCTAATCCAGGTTACACTATCCCATTGGATAAGCGTCTGGCTGCGGATGGACGTGGTCTGCAACAGATGCACATAAATGAAAAATTCGCTAAAATGATGAAGTGTACAATGTGTACCACAAGCTATGGCGTGATTCTAATTTGGCTGACTTGGATCGCATTATAAATACCCAACGTTTATAAACCATTGTTTAATTATAAAATGTGATTTTAGTTAAAACCGACAAGTAAGCCTGCAATTCAGCATTAATTATAGAGTGTTACATACGTATATCATAATTTTTACTGGTGCAAATTTCCTTCTCTGAGGAATCCATAGCATCAGCAGACACTTTTGTTTGCTTTGTCAGTATCAGCTGTTAGCTGTCAAAATTACTTGGCTACTACTATCACTTTTGCCTCAAGAAATAATGCAAAATTTTTCTTTAGCGATTCCTTGAGAACTGCTAAGACCCCTTTAAAAGGAAAAACGAAAAACAATATGACTGCCAAAGCAGAGTTGTGAGAATATGTGAGTTGCTGGCAGCGCATAGAAAATCAGCTGCTTCGTCTTCTGTATTCAAACATTTATATTGTTGTGCCAACAGCAGAAACCCAAGCATTTTCCTTCAGAAGCTTGTTGCGGTTAGGGACACGAATATCGAAAAATAAAGTATCGATTCCTACTCATTTCGGCATCGACTGAAAAGTATCGAGGTACTCAAAATATCGGTGCAAAAGTATCGATATTCAAAATATCGAAATTTAATACTCATAGTAAATTAAATTAGAGTCAGAATTTTGTCAAAAAGCAATAACAAACAAAAAAGAAATGTTGCACAGCAACATATTGACCCTTTATATTATTTCAATCAGCCTTAAAAGAAAAAACTCTATTTAAATAAAATATCTACTTATTGAGATCAATCAATTTAAAGCAAAAGGAACTTTTAAGTATTCCATTCTGCGTCCTCTAAATCGCTTAAGAATAGAATTTTATTTTACTTTTTGTCAGCAAGTCGATTACGCATATGTATTACTTATAGTAGCTCCGGCTTTGGAAAAAGTTTTTCGGATTGAACCGATGTTGAAGGTATGTGTAAGTATTCCCGCAATACTTTATACAAAAATGGATACATGTTTTTCAACTTTTCCCAATTTGTTGATTTTCAAACAAAAATTGTATTAAAACATTGAAAATTCACCTTCTGGCAAATATTGCTTTAATAAATTTCGCGCGTTCTTCTGCACCATTTCGCGTAATTTAGAGATGAAAACTTGGTTTCGATATTGGATGAGAGAGATCGATACCTTCAAATATCGAGTACTTCAAAAGTACTTGAAAAAATACTCATATCGAAACCAATAATAATGATACTGAGTAATATCGATACTATTTTCGTGTCCCTAGTTGCGGTACACCTGAGCCGATTTGTCATAAAGGCAAATATACTGTTGTACTGCTTCAATTAATTGTTTTTCGAAACAATTGCAAATACAGAAAATTTCAATAAAATAGAACAAATTTCGCACAAAATCAGAAGCCGGCAAAACAATAAAAACAATCAGCTGATATCTGTCAACGTTCTGCCGGACGGCAAAAGTTGAAAGTTGTTCAACTTTTTGCGTTGCTTCGACGCATCCGTTGCTTATGTGCCATACCTCATACGATTGCATACATTTCAACTTTGCTCCAGTTGAAAATTAGCTCTCACGGATGCAACGGATTCTATGCGACGACCGCTTTAACCGGCACACCGTTTGACAGCCAATAAAAGTGACGTTTTCAACTGACGTCTAATATTGCTATATTTTTAATGCACAAAATAGAGAAAACTGCGTTTTTTACGCATTTTACAAGTGAAAAAAGCAATGATTATAAGAGAGAGAAATGGAAAAGAGAAGGAACCTATGAGTGCACCAAGCCTCTTCACTATTGGATCAGTGCTCTTTTTCCACTGGGCGCTACCCGTTTATCCAGCATCTCTTTTCTTCTTTGCTTAAAATTTTTTCACAGAAAATTATTTTGAAATTTATTTTTCAATTCATATTTACAACAAATGTACTAGAACAAGCGTCAAATCTCTTACATTTTTCGTTTAACCGACACAATGTTAACCAGCACATGGTGGAAATGAAAATTCTTAACCGCCAAGTAAACTGCTTTCCGTCGGTTAGTTATCTGCTGGTTAAGAGTGAAACTAACCAGACATTGAGAGAACGGCCCTTAATGTACTAAAAAGTAGAAAATAAATTGTTTCCAAGTCACCTGTATCTAACTATCAACAAAAGCTTATGACTCATGCTGTTTATGCCAAGCCTCTCTGCACTGCACCCGTACCCGAGGGCAGTTGGCAACCCAGGCCAGGATGACAGCCTTTTTAACAGGCCTAGCTGTCAATTGGCTTGGGGCATTGTTATATGATAAATGCTATGACTTTGGCTTCTGACTTTTGCCTTTGACATTGTGGAAAGTCACCCCGAACCATCAGGAATTCATCTTGGCAGCTACTCAAACCCGATATATACACATTGTAAGTTTTAAAGAAAAGATAACCCCGAAAAATAAATATTTAATCACAATTAAACCCATCCGACTTGCGTGCTTTATTTTCAAGGAAAACTCCCCCGACTAATCCTAGTTCCATCCTCCTTCCGCTTCCCAAATCTAACTCCAAGACCTGACCGGCACCCCGTAGACATAACCTGCGTGGTCACCCCGGACCACCGCACAAGGTTTTGCGAAAAACATTTGGTCCTTCGAGCCGGATCAGGCTCTGGAGTGAGGTCGAGGCGGACCCCCCGACATTTTTCACGGTTTCACACTAATTTATATTTTTCTTTTCATTTCATTACACATTTACACTTACCCTTGCACAAACACAATCCCCGCCGGAGCGCTTCAATTTGTGCCCGTATACTATACGCCAACAAGCACACTTAGTGCCAACAAATTGGACATCCAACGAATCCTTTGTGCTACCAATTTTGAAATCTGCCCGCAACATTTGTGCGTTGTCGTCGTGCATCAAGTTGACCAACACTGCGATTGTCTGCTACCAGCAACCGAAGCTGCAATAAGTGCTAACATCGCCACATTCTTTTTATCACCCCGTGCTCTCAGCAACTACAATTTATATTGTCAACACACCGATCTACATTAAGCTGCAACAAGTGCCACCGTCGTCACACCTACATTAAGCTGCAACAAGTGCCACCGTCGCCACACTTGCATTAAGTTACAGCTCACTCCGGCAGCGTCGTAAAGTGTGCTAAAAAGGTTGCTTCAGTTCGCGGTCCGGCGTTAGCCCTGTGAATTTGTCTTGCTGCGCCTGCTCGTATCGCATCAGCGCGGTGACCAAAGTTCTGTCCCGCTGCCACCGGCTAAACCAAACCGCAACCAGTGCTTCGCTAGCCATCTGCAGCCCCACGCTAAGGCAGGCAACCTAGCCTATTTCCGCGACCAGCTCAAAACTCACCTGCTCAGTTATTCGCCACCAATCACACCAGGAGCAGCATCTCTGCCCAACCAGCACAACCTAACCTCAAAAAGGCTCATCATCTCATAGCACTGCTCTTTATCACAAAACTTCTTTCGGTGAGTTGCATTTCCTTTTGCATTTTTTTGGTGCGGCATATTTTAAATACTATTATTTGTAAATACACAATTTAAATAAATTAAAAACCACCAAATTCATCACTTGCGTTGGGTGCCATTCTCTGTGCAGTTATCGCCCTTTTTGTTTTTAGTCGGCTATTCGTTCAATTTAAAGCTAGTGCTGGTCTCTCCTTCCCACATTAGAGATGGGAGATTTTTGCCGTTGCCACCCCGACAGAGATATTCCCTTACATTTTCTCATTCTTTTTTCGACAAGCGATAATTTATTGCCAAGGAATAATTTGAATAAACATCCCGTGTAAATTAAAGTGAATAAACGGAGCATTTTCTTGCGCAGCTAAGGAGACCACTTTGCACTTGCGTTGACGTGAAATAACACGGAATAAGAAAACTTTGATTGAATGAAATTGGGTATTAGATTTATACAATAAACTTGAAAAATTTGTCGTGGCCTGATTTGAAAATAATTTAAAAATTTTCGATCTAATTGAGATTATACTTCCCGATCTTCGAGCACCACTACTCGGTTCGGTAGAAATCTTTGGTCGGCATTTCGAACCACGCCATACCGAAAGATAAAGGCTTTTATCATCTTCATTTGTCTGGTTGAAATTTTCGAGTAATCGTTTACGCCCAGTGGAAATTACTGCACAAGGAATATTTGTTCGAGATTAAATCTTTCGTGTTGCGGTTTCAATTTTCGACTTTTGATTTCGACCTTTGCGACTTTCGATTTTATTTTCGTTGCTTTGCCAATAAGCCAACATTTATCGAGTTAGGCTTTTCTAGTAAATTATTAAAATCGATTTTTTTTGAATTGGTTGAAATAAATAATTTTTTGCAATATTTCTGCTTATTTTCCACGGCGTATACTTGCTCGCTTATTAAAATATTTCCACGTTATTCTCCACGGCGTATACTTTCTCGATTAGTAAAATTTTTCTGCGATATTTTCCACTGCTTAGTCGTGCTCGTATATTGAAATAATGTCTGCGTTAACCCGATTTGTGCGCTTGGCCGACGAACTGCTGGAGTTCGAAGGCAGCTTTAGCCAAACACAGAGCAACCACACGTTGCACTCTCTCGAAGTACAGAAGGAAGAGGTGAGAGCCCTCTGGAGCAAAGTTCGGGCTTCATATGATGAAGGCCTGGACACGATGCCAACCTCTGTTTCCGACGATCAACTCAGTGTTGACGTTATTAAAGACAAATATCGAGCGTGCTACAATGCGTACGTTGACTGCGCGGCACATATGGCTGAATTTGCGCAATCTTTTGCGCCCCCGTCACCGGCCAGCTCCACTATGGTGCAGCCAAATGCCCCCGATTCTACACCAGCCTTACCCAATCTGAGTATAAGTCTACCGCCGTGCGATACGGAGATATTTTACGGTGATTATTTGTCTTGGCCCACCTTCCGCGACCTTTTTACGGGCATTTATGGCAAAAACCCTCGACTTTCGCAAGTGGAAAAGCTTTTCCACTTGAACCAGAAAACTCGCGGTGAGGCACGCGATATTGTGAAGAAATGTCCGCTCACTAATGACGGCTTTGATATCGCGTGGAGGGGCTTGGTTGAACGCTATGAAAACAAACGAATGTTGATTCATAGCCAACTTAAAATTCTATTTAATTTGCCAACCGTCGGCACCGAATCTGCCAAAGCACTGAAGTCGCTTCAACGCGACATAAATAATTGTATTGCTAGCCTGGAATTATATGGGGTAGAGGTCGAATCATGGGACCCCATATTCACCTATTTGTGTTCGGTGCGTTTACCCGAAAAAACGTTGTCGCTATGGGAACACACCATAGATGATCAGACGACGATTCCAAAGTGGAAGGATTTTGATAAATTCTTAACACACCGCTTCCAAACTTTGGAGACAGTCGCTGATTTTCGCGCGACGCCCTTGGCTAGAGAGCCGACCCGACCTTCAAGGTATGTCCAACCGAATGAACCCTCGACTCGAAGAATGAGATCCCACCACGCTAATGTCTCCCTAATTACATGCCGGCTCTGCTCCTCTAATGAGCATGTACTAAAAACGTGCCCAAAGTTTCTGACCATGCCCGTCGACGATCGGTTGTCGGCAGTGAGGCGGCTGCGACTTTGCATCAACTGCCTTGCTCATTCACACGAGTTTAGGAGTTGCAATAGTCCATTTAATTGCCCGAAATGCAAGGTGCGACATCATTCGCTCTTGCACTATGAGAATCCGTCTCCGCTAAATCACAACTCCAGCGATTCATCAGACCCCGACAATCTACCCTCTTCGTCCGGGCAGGGAACTCACTCCCGGGGTAGTCAGGATGCAGTGGAACCCTTTGTGCAACCGCCAAGGGAAAATTATCAAGCATGCGTTACGACTGGCCGCGAGAGTGTACTTCTCGGTACCGCCATGGTCACGCTCCACCATAATGGCCAGTTCTTCCCCGCTCGAGCGCTCGTCGATCCAGGTTCGGAAAGCACCTCTCCGAAAGGCTGCTATCGAGACTGCGGCTCCCGCATGAGCGGCTTAATGCGCAAGTCTCAGGCCTGAACGATGTCCTCTCCGCGACCGTCCAAAAGGCTTCGCGCATTATGCTGAGCTCTACCCGTGATTCCTCTCAAAGAGTTGAAGCAAGAGCCTTTGTGCTCCCCCGTGTGGCTGGAAATTTACCGACAAGGCCAATAAATTGTGACTCAATCTGCGCAATCCCCGATCTCCCCCTAGCGGATCCTAGTTTTTACAGGAGTGACCGGGTAGATGTTCTGATAGGCGGAGATATTTACCCGAAAATCATGTTGGGCGGAATTCAACGAGATTTCTTGGGCTCACTGGTGGCCCAAGAAACTGTGTTTGGTTGGATCTTGACAGGACCCCTGCCAGCAGAACCAAGGCCAGCCTCGACACCCGTCTCCGCCTTCTACAGTGAGATCTCCGTGGACAAACAACTGACCAAGTCCAAGGACAAAGAAGAAAATCCCCGGAACACGGCGCTAACAGTGGACAGAAACCTTTGCGAGTCGATCTGGCTTGAAACTCGTCGCGCTCTAGCACCACAGCAGTTAAGTGCGGTTCAAAACCGACGCGCTCTAGCGCAACAGCGAGATAGCCGTCTCGGATTATGCCGTGTATGCCCCGGACGGCACCCGTTGTGGTTCTGCGTTGCCTTCCGCAACATGCAGTTTGCAGAGCGCATGCGGTCTGTGCTTATAAACCGCTACTGTACGAACTGCTTATCACCGTCCCACCGATCCCAAGAATGTAACAGTAAGTTCAGCTGCAAATTTTGCGGCCTCCCGCACCACAGCTTGCTTCACGATCCGGACGGCGGTGACAGCGCGGTTCGCTCAGAGCGGAGGTTCGAGGATGACCAGTATGGAGCGGGACCCGGTCCGTCCCGCCCAGCTGAGGAATCCTTGAATGAAGTGGAGGAGGGCTCGCCTGTAGCGCGACCCCGCTCATTTCGCCCACGCGAGACCCCTCCGAGCACAGAGGCGATCAGCCCGGCTGCAGCGCGATCACCGTCGTATCGCCCAGCTGCGGGATCCCAAAATCGGCATACTGACGGCGGGCCCCAACGTCTAATTTGCGGGCAGCCGATCAACCGTCAGATCCGTCTGCCTCTGCATTCTAACCGCTCGCCACGGACCCGGCGGCTATCCCAACATCGACGTACTGACGGCGGGCCCCAACGTCTAGTTCACGGGCAGCCGATCAACCGTCAGTTTCGTCCGCCTTTGCATTCTGACCGCTCGCCACGGACCCGGCGTCTATCAAAGAGAAAACGCAAGGCCCAACACCGCCGAAACGCGCAAGACGCTCATGCGCTGCCATCTACGATCCGGGGTCGGCGGCAAAATAACGTCGGTGACCATTCCGAACCCGTGCGGCCACGCGACGCACGCCGTCGCATCATGTCCCCCGACTCCGGACCCGCTTCTACTGTCGACCGCCGATGGTTATAAGCCCAGGCGTCCCGTGCTCTACATTGGTGGGACCCGGCTTCGAGCCTAGGCGTGCCCACCACTGTGTTTAGAGCTGAGCGTGGGCGCCTTGTATAGGGCCCCGCTTACCCCGGAGAACATACTAGATTTAAGTTGATTTGTATATTTAAACTTTATTCTTTTTTGAAATTAAACCCCGCACCGAATGCAAACAGGAACGCAACTCTTTCTATATATATGTATACGTATCCTTATATAAGCAGCATTTAAGACTTTTAGGTCATTGTTGCAGTGACGCTGCAAGGGGGGCGGCGATGTTTATGCCAAGCCTCTCTGCACTACACCCGTACCCGAGGGCAGTTGGCAACCCAGGCCAGGATGACAGCCTTTTTAACAGGCCTAGCTGTCAATTGGCTTGGGGCATTGTTATATGATAAATGCTATGACTTTGGCTTCTGGCTTTTACCTTTGACATTGTGGAAAGTCACTCCGAACCATCAGGAATTCATCTTGGCAGCTACTCAAACCCGATATATACACATTGTAAGTTTTAAAGAAAAGATAACCCCGAAAAATAAATATTTAATCACAATTAAACCCATCCGACTTGCGTGCTTTATTTTCAAGGAAAACTCCCCCGACTAATCCTAGTTCCATCCTCCTTCCGCTTCCCAAATCGAACTCCAAGACTTGACCGGCACCCCGTAGACATAACCTGCGTGGTCATCCAGGCCCACCGCACAAGGTTTTGCGAAAAACACATGCGTTAAAAATTTATCAAACATTTGATACAATATTCTACTTCATCGTCTATACCTACTAACTTTTTATATTATTATATTATAAGCTTTATATTAACTTCACTTTCCGCGGTATGTCAGTATGTCGTCAAATCTAGTAATAAAATTTACACCCACTTCCCGACTACTTAGAGATCTGAAACTTTGCATACATGCCTAAATACGAGCACGATACATGAATCAATAAATTTTATGGGCGTAGGATAAGGGGCGTGGCACTTTTTTATCAACTCCAGATTTGTGTATAACTTTAGAACTACACATCACACATCAATGAAATTTGGTAGGAACTTACTACATAACCATATCCTTCTACTGGAAAAATAAGACGGGCAGTGGACAAGTGGGCGTGGCACCGCCCATACAAACAAAATCGTTTATATAGAATAGCTTTGGAACTAAAGGTCGTGCAGCATTGAAATTCCGTATACAGGCCCGTCTTGGATGCTTCGTCCCACTGGTAAAATTTTATGGGCGTAGGACAAGGGGCGTGGCACTTTTTTATCAACTCCAGATTCGTGTATAACTTTAGAACTACACATCACACATCAATGAAATTTGGTAGGAACTTACTACATATCCATATCCTTCTACTGGAAAAATAAGACGGGCAGTGGACAAGTGGGCGTGGCACCGCCCATACAAACAAAATCGTTTATATAGAATAGCTTTGGAACTAAAGGTCGTGCAGCATTGAAATTCCGTATACAGGCCCCTCTTGGATGCTTCGTCCCACTGGCAAAATTTTTTGGGCGTAGGACAAGGGGCGTGGCACTTTTCAAGCAACTACATACTTGGGCTTTAGTTTGTAATTATAGGTACACCACACATCAATGGAAACACGATAGGAACTTACTCGCCGCGCCTTGCACGCAAAATAGCAACAACTCACCGCGCCAAAGCAACGGGGGTTTTGCGCATGGGCCGAGCTCGCCGCACCTTGTAAGCAAAACAACAACAACTCATCGCGCCACAAATATGCCACGAATATTAGGGTCGATCACAGCCGTATTATTTGTTAAATTGAGGATATGACAATAGGAGACACTGTGAATACCCTAAATATTGTGTACTGCTCTGCAAGTTTTAAATTCTTTTTGCGAAAAATTTCAGAGCTCTAAAATTGAATTTATGGAAGACTAAAAAGTAGAAAATAAAATTATATAAATAAAAAACGAATAAGTGTGTTTTATTCGACCTATGTGTAATATGTAGTTATGGTTTTTCTTCAGGCTCAAGGTCTTCCTAATTAAAAAACGTTCGAAGAATTTTAATTATTTATTCTAGGCCAATATTTCGACGTCCATCGGATGTCATCATCAGGGCCACTGAATATAAAAATATATATACAACATATTTTAACAAATTGTACAAAAACAAAAAACCTATTAAACAAGAAGGATTGACCTATTACTTACATATATGGAAAATTAACTTGACACAGAAATAAATATAACAATTAAAATTAAACAAACAAACAATTTTACAAAAAAAACTAAAAACTAACACTACGTGCAGTCAGTGTTGCTGCGTCCTCGTCTGGTTTCTAACTAATTTCGTTGACTGAGTCCTCTGTTTTTCTACCAGGTGTCTGTAAATATGAGCGCATTTGTCTGTGTCTGTTTTGAAATTTAGTCGTAAGTGTGCTGGTGTATTAATAATATGTAGCATTTCCAGGGTATATCTCCGTACGTAGTTTGTCTCTTGTTGCAGCACTCTTACATTTTCAAAATCTGGGGTATGGTTAAGTGTTGTACAGTGTTGTGCCAAGGCTGTTTTTTGCTCCATAGGTTTTGTACGTGATTTGTGATCCGATTTATGTGATGATATTCTAGTTTTTAATTTTGATTTAGTGGTGCCTACGTAGATTTTATTGCAATTATTCGATCCGTCTCCTTTGCATGTTATTTTATATATTAAGTCTGATTTTTCTCCTATGTCCATTTTAGCTTTGGTGTTGCTGTAAACTTGTCCCAGTGTATTAACTGTTTTGGTTGTTATTTTGCACTTGTCAGTGTCGTAGCACTTCGCTGTAATGATCCTCTCAGTCATTCCAGGTATATACGTCATAGATTTGTATATTTTGGGTGGTAGTTCCGTATTTTGTCCATTGTTATCCTTCCTCCTGGAGTGTTTTTTAATTAAATCCAACGTTGTTTTCGTAGGGAATCCGTTTTTTGTTAGTATGTCCATGACCTTCTTGATGTTGTTTTTGTGAAACCGCGCGTCGCTAATTGTTAGTACTCTGTTTATAAAATTGCTCGCCGTGTTCATAATTATCTTCTTGGTGTGTTTAGAATTGTAATTTATCAGGCGTCCCGAGGCAGTGTGCTTTTGGTACCAGTCGATCACCAATTTGTCCTCCATTCTTATTACCAACGTGTCCAAATAAGATAATGTCCCATTATTCTCTAGTTCTTTGGTAAATTTTATGTTGCGATGAAATCCGTTAAGAGCATTTAAAGTATCGTCAATATTGTCACGTTTTACAATTGCAAACAGGTCATCCACATATTTAGTCAGTACTCTAGGTCTATCATTTAACTCGTCCATAACTGTATCTAACAGTTCTTCCATCACGATATCCGCTAAAATTGGGGATATCGGGGATCCCATTGGCATTCCTTTTTGCTGCATGAAGATTTTATTCTTATATTTAAAATATCTGTTGTCTTTTGTGCAGAATTTTAATGAGTCCATAAATTGTCCCTGGGTCATTTTTGTATGCAGTTTTATCGTGTCCCATTTCTTTTCAATCGTCTTGATTGCAAACTCAACCGGAATGCTTGGAAATAGTGAGACCACGTCAAAAGAGATCATCGTTTCATCTACGGATATATGCATATTGTTTATTTTCCTTTTAAATTCAGTCGCGTCTCTCACATTGTACTGTGAGCCATCCGTTAAATTTTTTAAAATATTTGCTATGTATTTACATAGTCCATGTGACGGTGAATTGGTAGCAGAGCATATCGGTCTTAATGGAATATTGTCTTTGTGGATTTTTGGAAGTCCGTAAATTCTGGGAGCAATCGCCGTTTTGGTTGTTAATTTATATTTTTCTTGTGTAGTAATTATATTGTTTTTATGTAGTTTGTTAATTAACTCGTTGTTCCTTTGTTGTAATGTGGATGTAGGATCTCGTTGTGATAATTTATATGTTGCTGTATCCCAGAGTATTGTATTCATTCTTGTGTCATAGTCATGCTTGTTCATTGCAACTGTAACATTGCCCTTGTCAGCATTCAAAATTAGAATGTTTTTATTTTTATTTAAGAACTTTTTTGTTTCGTCCAATGTATCCAATATTAGTTTATCTTTAGGGTTCACACGCATTTTGTTTACGTGGTTGTCCATTAGATTTGTTAGTTTCGTTCTCGCGATTTCTCGTTGTTCTTTACTTTGTATTGTGTTTATGCAGACCACTGGCTATTACCAAAAACAAGAAGAGCACTTTTCACCCACATTGACACCTTTCACATTAAAATTCTAAACTTACTCATACAACAAAAACACTACGCGTTGGAACACAACAAAAATAAACTGGAAAAAATTGTAACAACAATTAAACATGAACTAACGGACCACGATGCCGAACTCTTTTTTGAGAGCGAGAGACTTCTATATGACAAGCTGACAACACACATTAAAAGCACACACAAAAAGAAAGCTGCTAAACTACAAGCACAACAAAGAGAACAATTTCACTTACACTTAAACACTGACTGGTTCGTAAACAAAACAGATGTTGATGTCCCAACAAACATACAGTGGTTACTCTCGCTTGGTCCGAAGTTTGCACTACCGCTTACACCCGCACGGTTCCCACTATTCAAATGCATTGCGGAGGCAGAGGACTGCATAAACACAATACAAAGTAAAGAACAACGAGAAATCGCGAGAACGAAACTAACAAATCTAATGGACAACCACGTAAACAAAATGCGTGTGAACCCTAAAGATAAACTAATATTGGATACATTGGACGAAACAAAAAAGTTCTTAAATAAAAATAAAAACATTCTAATTTTGAATGCTGACAAGGGCAATGTTACAGTTGCAATGAACAAGCATGACTATGACACAAGAATGAATACAATACTCTGGGATACAGCAACATATAAATTATCACAACGAGATCCTACATCCACATTACAACAAAGGAACAACGAGTTAATTAACAAACTACATAAAAACAATATAATTACTACACAAGAAAAATATAAATTAACAACCAAAACGGCGATTGCTCCCAGAATTTACGGACTTCCAAAAATCCACAAAGACAATATTCCATTAAGACCGATATGCTCTGCTACCAATTCACCGTCACATGGACTATGTAAATACATAGCAAATATTTTAAAAAATTTAACGGATGGCTCACAGTACAATGTGAGAGACGCGACTGAATTTAAAAGGAAAATAAACAATATGCATATATCCGTAGATGAAACGATGATCTCTTTTGACGTGGTCTCACTATTTCCAAGCATTCCGGTTGAGTTTGCAATCAAGACGATTGAAAAGAAATGGGACACGATAAAACTGCATACAAAAATGACCCAGGGACAATTTATGGACTCATTAAAATTCTGCACAAAAGACAACAGATATTTTAAATATAAGAATAAAATCTTCATGCAGCAAAAAGGAATGCCAATGGGATCCCCGATATCCCCAATTTTAGCGGATATCGTGATGGAAGAACTGTTAGATACAGTTATGGACGAGTTAAATGATAGACCTAGAGTACTGACTAAATATGTGGATGACCTGTTTGCAATTGTAAAACGTGACAATATTGACGATACTTTAAATGCTCTTAACGGATTTCATCGCAACATAAAATTTACCAAAGAACTAGAGAATAATGGGACATTATCTTATTTGGACACGTTGGTAATAAGAATGGAGGACAAATTGGTGATCGACTGGTACCAAAAGCACACTGCCTCGGGACGCCTGATAAATTACAATTCTAAACACACCAAGAAGATAATTATGAACACGGCGAGCAATTTTATAAACAGAGTACTAACAATTAGCGACGCGCGGTTTCACAAAAACAACATCAAGAAGGTCATGGACATACTAACAAAAAACGGATTCCCTACGAAAACAACGTTGGATTTAATTAAAAAACACTCCAGGAGGAAGGATAACAATGGACAAAATACGGAACTACCACCCAAAATATACAAATCTATGACGTATATACCTGGAATGACTGAGAGGATCATTACAGCGAAGTGCTACGACACTGACAAGTGCAAAATAACAACCAAAACAGTTAATACACTGGGACAAGTTTACAGCAACACCAAAGCTAAAATGGACATAGGAGAAAAATCAGACTTAATATATAAAATAACATGCAAAGGAGACGGATCGAATAATTGCAATAAAATCTACGTAGGCACCACTAAATCAAAATTAAAAACTAGAATATCATCACATAAATCGGATCACAAATCACGTACAAAACCTATGGAGCAAA
Source organism: Neria commutata (assembly GCA_963457695.1). NCBI lineage: Eukaryota > Metazoa > Arthropoda > Insecta > Diptera > Micropezidae > Neria > Neria commutata. The sequence continues at coordinate 35,429,306 of OY735245.1, forward strand.
AAACAGCCTTGGCACAACACTGTACAACACTTAACCATACCCCAGATTTTGAAAATGTAAGAGTGCTGCAACAAGAGACAAACTACGTACGGAGATATACCCTGGAAATGCTACATATTATTAATACACCAGCACACTAACGACTAAATTTCAAAACAGACACAGACAAATGCGCTCATATTTACAGACACCTGGTAGAAAAACAGAGGACTCAGTCAACGAAATTAGTTAGAAACCAGACGAGGACGCAGCAACACTGACTGCACGTAGTGTTAGTTTTTAGTTTTTTTGTAAAATTGTTTGTTTGTTTAATTTTAATTGTTATATTTATTTCTGTGTCAAGTTAATTTTCCATATATGTAAGTAATAGGTCAATCCTTCTTGTTTAATAGGTTTTTTGTTTTTGTACAATTTGTTAAAATATGTTGTATATATATTTTTATATTCAGTGGCCCTGATGATGACATCCGATGGACGTCGAAATATTGGCCTAGAATAAATAATTAAAATTCTTCGAACGTTTTTTAATTAGGAAGACCTTGAGCCTGAAGAAAAACCATAACTACATAAATAAAAAACTTTTTAAAAATAAGCTTAAATTTATTTAATGTACTAAAAAGTAGAAAATAAATTGTTTCCAAGTCACCTGTATCTTACTATTAATAAAAGCTTGTGCGCTCAAAACCTATATTCACACTTATCTTTCATTACTAGAATCTATTTACAAAAAATAAATTACATAAAATATTGTATCAATTGGTTGACAAATTTTGAACAAATGAGCGCCCCAAGCTTTTATTAATAGTAAGATACAGGTGACTTGGAAACAATTTATTTTCTACTTTTTAGTACATTAAATAAATTAAAGCTTATTTTTAAAAAGTGTTTTTTATATAATTTTATTCCTTAAACTCCTGCACTCATTTAAACTAACATTATGATTAATATTGTCAGTGGAATGTTATTATTCGACCATAGGTGTAGGGTATAAAAATACATACAAATACAAATAAGGTGTAATGGTCCGAGGATCGGAGAAGAAGAGGGAATCTGAAATTCCGGTGAAAAGCCAGCCAAAGTAACTAGGAGCGAAAAAACCCGCGCGCATAACAGGGGCGTTAGGACGAAATCTGCAAGAGGTCGTAGTGGCAATATATCTAAATGCATATGAAATATATGCTTGTGACATATGAAAGTACAAATAGCAAACAACGTTAAAATAACTTACACTGAATATCTAGTTTCCAACCATCTTCTAGAGGCTCTGAAGGTACAGCATGGTTGTAGGCTTTGCAGGATAAATATTTGCCAGTGTCTATCTTAGAAAGTGTTATTGACAATGTGCTGGTCGTCTGATTTCCATCGCTAGATGTCTAAAATAAAGAATCAATGCATATAAATATGTTGATAATCCAAAACTGAAAAAACAACACAAAAGCCCGCGAACGAGGGCAGTAACTCGTGTCAAATTGACACAAAGTATATTTTGATCACAATTACGCACCGTTTCTGTTGTTTTTTCCAATCGAAAACCGTTTATCCACCATGTAATGGCAGCTGGAGGACGCGATCCCGCACTTTGACATAAAAGATCGTATCGTCGACCTGAAGAGAGTGGCTGTCGTGCACCTAACAATCGAATGTTCAATGGTGCAACTATAAAAGATAATAGAAAATATTAGGCGATTATTTAAATATCATTATGTTCATAGTAATGATGGTAAGTAAAAAATGAACCAGGTAATTAAATAGATATCGTAATCAGTTGCGCCGAACTTTTTTCCATATGCACAATGCACGACTTTCGACACGTAGAAACCATTGTAAACAATGTAGAAAATTCAAACTTTGTAGGAAATGTGAAATATAGTTAGAGTTAAATATTTCTTTATTGACCTAACAAATCATTAAAACAAATTTAATCTATGCAATTACAACTTCTTTTGTGTATTAGCTTTCAAGTCTTTACTTTTAACTCCAACCTTAAAAATTTAAGGGAGCAGTAGGAGACCTTAACATTTTGAACTAAAACAAATACATATAGAAATGATCACAGGGAACAAGTTTTCCTAACAAAATATAATATTGTTGTAGCGTATGCAACCGCTACTCTTTATTAAATCGTAAAACTATTGAATATATGTATGTGAATCTTAAACACTAAGAGATCACGTTTCGGTCGCTGTCGTCTTCTGAATGGCGTTAGTTGAAAAAAGGCGGTTTTCTACTTTTTGACAGCTGGTGAGTGCTGCCAAGTAGATGCGAAGAATGTGACCGGAAGCAGAGCGACCGGAAGTGTTTTGACCCAGTTTGATGATGCGTGACACAAGACTGCCGACTTGAGCGATCTATGCCATCTTTCGACCATACCGTTTGATGCGGGGTGATAGGCGGTTGTTCGGATACGATTACAGCCGATGAGTTTTGTAAATGCGTCGAAAAATTTTGATTCGAACTGAGACCCTCTGTCGCTTGTAACCATGGCGGGCGCTCCGAAGCGGCTTATCCATCCATTGAAAAATGAGCTTACGACTGTGTCCGCATAAATGTCTTTCAGCGGTATTGCCTCCGGCCAGCGGGTAAAACGGTCAATGATTGTGAGGCAATATCGGTATTCCTCGCATAGCGGCATAACGATGATATCGATGTGGACATGTTTAAAGCGTTCGCTGGGCATTTCGATTCGTTGCGGGACATTTTGTACGTGGCGGTGAACTTTGCTTTTTTGACATGCCAAACAAACCCGGGACCATCGCTGAATGTTGCGGTTCATGTGCGGCCAAACATATCATTGGCTGATGAGTTTTTGTGAAGCGCGTCCGTTAGGGTTTGAAACGCTATGTGCGTTATCAAAAACTCTGCGTCTCAGGTGCAGAGGTATGTACAGTCTTGCCGTACCTGTTGATACGTCGCAATACCTCTCAGCGTTTGTATCATCGATTTTTTGTTTTTGCAATTGCAGCGAAGTTGTCGATGACTGCAACAAATGTTGTAGTTCTTCTTCTTCAGCTTGCTGATTTAACACCTCTTGTGCCAAGATGTTAACTGGAAGATTGATGGTGTTGATTCGTGACAGAGCATCGACCACTATGTTTTCGTTGCCGGGTATGTGCAATATAGTATTAGTGAATTGACTAATATATTGCAGTTGGCGTTATGGTCGTGGTGAAGCTTTGTCTGAGTTCTGTGCGAAAGCGAATGACAGCGGCCGATGGTCCGTAATTACTGTAATGTTGCGGCCCTCAAGCAGGTGTTTAAAAAATTTAATTCTTTTGAAAATCGCTAGCAACTCGCGGTCGTAGGCACTATAATTGTGCTCTGTTTTACTTAGCTTGCTCGTGTAGAAACCCAGAGGCTGTCGAATGCCGCTTACCGTTTGGTTCAACGCTGCTCCAATTGACTGATCTGAAGCGTCGGAACGAAGTGTGAGCGTGGAATCCGGTGCGGGGTATGCCAGCTGAACTGCGTCTACGAGCGACTGCTTGCATGCGTTGAAAGCCTTTGATGTAACTTCATTCCACACGATAAGACGTTTATCGTTTTTCTTGGCGCCTGTTGTGAGCGCAACAAGTGGAGCATGAATTTCTGCAACCTGAGGAATATTTATTCGGTAGAAATTCCATGATCCCAAAAATCGTCGTAGATCGGCTATTGTTTTTGGTTCCGGATAGTCGCGGATGGCTTCGATGCGTTGCATGGTGGGTTTGAGTCCCTCGCTGTTAATTACGTAACCGAGGTATGTTACCTATTGCTGAGCAAAAACGCATTTATTGACATTTATGGAGAGGCCGTGCTGCTGGAGGCGTTCGAGAACTATGTGAAGATGCTTCTTATGCTCCTCAAGCGACGTGGAGGCTATCAAAATGTCATCGATGTACACGTGGCAGAAGTCAAGCCCTCGTAATAGTGAATCCATGAGTCGCTGTCAGTGCAGTCATGTTTTTTATAATAACACGTTTTTCGTGCGTGCAGTGCTTTCCACGTCCAATTCTGACGAATAAATATTAAAATAATCAATAGATATTATGAATTGCAGTATGAATTTACCTTACCTTTAGTTTTTTTTCACTTTTATTTTAATTATTAAAACAATATTTATTTTTTTAACTACTTTTTCATACGAGGTGCTATTTTTGTGACTGCACTGATGTAAAACTTTTGTGAAATGATCGATCATTTCTAAAGAACCGTTAACTATCTTGAGGAAAAAAATTTCTCTTAAAGAGAGTAAACGGAGTACTACGTCATCGCTTAGTTATATTCAAATAATAAGCACACAATTTATTTTTTTATGGGAATGAAAATAGATTTCAACGTTGGTGCTATTTTTTTGACCGGCACTGTATGTATGTATGTAGTTGATGAAATCAGTAATTAATAAAAAAATTAAAAATTTATTACAAATTTATTGGACATAACTAAGAATATTTGCTTTAATTTGAAATACAAAAAATTGTTCGCTTCTCATTAAAATTACGCTCTTCATTGATTTGACGAGTCAATGTAGGAGCATACAATGTCGACATTGCCATCATAAAAACGGATCTTCTTTCATTTCATCAGTGTAAAGGTGCACGCTATATTCCACAGAAGACCAAAATTCCTTAAAAATGTATTGCGTTTAAATAAATTATCCATTTATTTATAGCAAACATATTTGCCAAAAGTCGATTAGATATTGTAAATACATAATACGTTCTCTGATATAATCAAAATAATTCAAAAAAATTGTATTGGGTTAAATGATAAAGTTCAAAGACAAGCATAAATTTCACTAATAGCAAAAAGGACTGAAATTTTCAAAATTTTCGTTAAAGTCAAGAATGAATGAACACCTGCATGTCTAGCCGCAGTCTGCGCGACATAAAAAAACTTAAAAATCAAAAAGGCTAAAAATTCGCGGAAACACACACAAACCAATGTATTATCCCAGACAAATTTGTATAAAAAATGTAAACAAACGCTCAAATTATGCTGCCGTTGCGTGTGCTTCTTGAAGACAGCGGCAATGAAGTTGCAGAAATAGGGGTTGAAAGGGATGTATGTATGTGTTGCAAAATTGTATACATAAATTGATATATGTACATACATACGTATGTATTTTTAAAGCGATTGGATTGAATCGGCACGGGCTAAAACGGATTCCCGGAAGGATGCCGTGGGTTTTGACAAATGAAAAAAATGCACTTTTTGAGATTGGGTTATTTTTTCTCTTTAATGGGTGGGCGCAGCCCAAAAGCATGTAATTGATTCGAATTTAGAATGTATTTTACTCAACCGAGTATACTCAAGTAAATGTAACACTGCAAGATGTATTGTCCAAAATCATCCTAATCAGCATGCACAAAACAAGAGCACTCTGAATGCGCCGCGAATCGTTGCTCCAACAAATAACTCGTCTTTGTCCCCGCTTGCTGCTTTGCGCTCTTCTTCACCATCTGCTCGTAATAACTCTGTCCTCCCGGAAAGCGCTTTTCCTCGCCTCTCTGCGCCAACTGGACAACAAAGTTCTGAGTGGCGTACAGTCTCTAGACACAATCGTAAAAAGCAACAACAACACCAACAACAGCAACAACAACCTTTGGTCATCGGCTCTAATAAAAGCAACAATCTAGGCGTTCCCGTGCAGATGAAGTGGCTGCATATCTCTCCATTTCTGCCTACCGTTACTGTAGCCGATATTCGTGATCATCTTGTCCAAAATGCAGGAATTGATCAAAGCTCGCTCGTGTGCCACTTGCTAGTGAAAAAGGACACGCCTCTGGACTCACTTAAGAAAATCAGTTTTAAACTGGGAATACCTGAGTCATCCTACAATAAGCTGCTGGTCTCGGATCTCTGGCCGGCAAATGTGAACCTTCGCGAGTTTATGTTTTTTCCAAAGCCCGATGCGGCACCGCTAAACATATAACCGCACCTAATTTGGATAATTATTCAACTAAGGCTTTAAGAATCTATTTCCAAAATGTTTCCGGGCTTAGGACTAAATCGAAAGCGCTTTTCACAACAAGCTCTCATACGGACTATGATATTTATGTCCTCATTGAGACCTGGCTGAATTCGGACTTCTTCGATAATGAATTCTTCGACTCCAACCTTTATAATGTCTTTCGCAAAGATAGAGATGCCGTAAAAACTGGACTTTCGAGAGGTGGAGGAGTTATCATTGCTGTGCATCGCAAATTTCGCTCATCACTCGTTATTCTGGATAATAGCAACTCTATTCTGGACCAACTTTGCGTGCTGGTGCATGGTACACATAAACTTTATATCTGTGCTTCCTACATCCCGCCTAACAGCGTCGATGGCTTATATCAGGCTCACGTTGATAATATCGTTGCGTTAGCATCAAAATACAATAACGAACACTTTTGTATACTTGGTGATTTTAATCTGCCTAATATTGAATGGTCATCTCTGGTAGATAGCCTTACTCTTTTCCCTAATAATGTAAAAAGTTTTTCTGAATGCTATCTTATTGATAATTTATTAAGTATTGAGTTAATCCAGATTAACAGTTTTGTAAATAGTCTAAATAGAATCTTAGATCTAGCTTTCATTTCAGAAAATATGAATTTTTCTTTACGCGAATGTCACGATCCTTTCTCAGCTTCAAGTCTTCATCATGTTCCTCTAATTCTCAATCTATCATTCTACGTATTTGAAAAACTTAGCCCCAATATCGAAAACACTAGTTTCAATTTCAAACATTGTGATTATTCCTTAGTAAATAAATTTTTGCTTTCCTTAGATTGGGATTCCCTGTTTTTAGGGCTTGATGTTGCCACTTGTTACGATACTTTCAAAGATAATGTTTTAGATATCTGTTTTCGAACCATTCCCATTATAAATAAGAAATGTTACAAAATACCTTGGTATACTAAAGAATTGAAAAAGCTTAAGAACTTGAGGAACAAATTTCACAAAAAATTTACATCTTCTGATAATCCCCGGTTTAAATCTAAGTACTTGCTTTACTCGAAAAAATTTAACACTCTGAGTAAACAGCTTCATAGGAAATATAATCGTAAGTTTGAAACTGAGATCAAATCGGATCCAAAAGCTTTTTGGCGCTTTGTGAAGTCGAAGAAATCGTGTGCCAGTATTCCATCTGAGGTTTTTTATAACGATAAAATTGCTAATTGTCCTTCTGATGCTGCTAACCTTTTTGCAGATTTTTTTCATTCAAATTTTGTCCTTGATTCTGATGCTCTATCTGATGACACTGCGCAGAACCTACAGACCTCCATTAATTTTGGTTCACTATCCTTGTCCCAAGAAGATGTGATTGAGGGTATTCAAAATATCAAATTCTCTACGCATACGGATAGCGATGGATTATCCTCCTGTTTGCTTAAGAACTGTGCATCTATTGTTTATCCACTTCTGAAAATTTTTAATAAGTCTCTTGAATCTGGGGTCTTTATCGATGCCTGGAAAACTACCTCCATTACGCCTATTTTCAAAAGTGGTAACAAAAATAATATAGCTAATTACAGACCTATTTCTAAGCTATCCTCAGTTTCAAAGTTGTTCGAATGCATCGTTAAAAAGAAATTATATTTTTCAATCAAAAGTCTAATTTCTCCTAACCAGCATGGCTTCATCTCTGGTAGATCAACAGTCACGAACCTCGCTGTTTTCTCAGAATATTGTATCTCTGCTTTCAGGCAGGGCCTCCAAGTTGATACTGTATATACTGATCTTTCCAAAGCCTTTGATAAAGTTAGTCACACAATTCTAGTTCACAAACTGGCAAAACTGGGGTTTCATTCAACCTTTTTGCTCTGGATAAAATCATATCTTTCCAACCGTAACTGTGTTGTGGTTGTTGATAATACTTCGTCCGTGCCGTTTAAAGCTTCTTCGGGTGTTCCCCAAGGTAGTATTCTTGGTCCTTTACTTTTCGTTATTTTTATTAACGATATTTCAAGTTGTTTCACCTCCTCTAACTTCCTACTTTATGCCGATGACTTAAAAATTTACACCACCATTAACAGTCCTTTAGATCCAGTCAATCTGCAATCAGACCTCAACAACGTCACTGAATGGTGCCACAAAAATCAGTTATCTTTAAACATCTCAAAATGCTTCCAACTTTCTTTCTCTAAATCGCGTACTCAGTTCCTTACCTCCTATCAAATCTGCGGCTCTCCTTTAACGTCTGTTACTGAATTTTCCGATCTTGGTGTCATCTTTGACTCAAAATTTTTATTCAATAGCCATTTAAATTATGCCTTAGCTAAAGCTTACTCAACCCTTGCTTTTATTCGTAGATTTAGCTCAGACTTTTCTGATCCATATACTTTAAAACTTCTATTTACCTCCCTTGTTCGCCCCAAAGTGGAATATGCAGCCTTCATTTGGAGGCCTTATTACGATTGCCACATTAAAAGATTAGAGCGCTTACAAAAAGTTTTCGTTCGGTTTGCTCTTCGTTCGCTAAATTTCCATGATCCTATTCCGCCGTATAATGCAAGGTGTCAGCTAATTGATTTGAAGTCTCTTCATACTAGAAGAGCTATTCTCTCTCTCACTTTCGTGTTTGATATAATTCGCGGTGCCTTAGACTGTCCAGTCCTACTTGAGAGAATACCTTTTTCCATTCCGGTCAGGACTCTTAGAAGTTATGACGTATTCTCCATAGGTCGTTCTAAAACTAACTATGCCTCGAATGCACCTATGGAGAGAGCACTTACCGAGTTTAATCTGTTCTCAAGTTCTCTAGACTTTTCATTTCCCAAAACTAAATTTAAGGAAATACTTAATTCAATTGCTTTGTAATGGAATCTTTCCTTTTTCTTTTGTTAATAAATATTCATAGTTTCATTTAGTCTGTAAGAACACATTGTTTCTAGACTACTAATAGTAAATAAATAAATAAATAAATAAATTGGATTTTATTAAAGATGAAAAATGGGTTATCTGGAGCAGACGTCTGACTTGCTTGATGATTCGCAGTAGAAGGGGAAGGAAAACTTCGGCCGGCGCGAAGTTGGGTGTTCGCCCGTGCGCTCGCATGATACGTGGTTGGCAGCCATGCGCGCGGAGCTGTGTTTAATGCGCAGGGCTGTGTTTCGACGAGGCGAGGGGCGAACACTCATCAGCGCTTAGCCATCCCGGCCGCCTTGCTATGTTGCAACATTAAAGAGACTCCTGAAGCCGCTCCAGGGCTTGGATCGCATCTCCCAACAGCCTTCGAGCCCGCCGTCCGCGGAGCTGTGGGACCTGGATACCCTCGGCTGGGAGAACATTCGCGCGGCGCCTGGCGGGCGGTGCAGCGACGGCGGGACGACGTTCTACTCGTCGGGGAGCAGCAACACGGCGCGACACGCGAGGGGAGCGCGCAGCTTGACGGGCCCTAGGGGGTGCTCGTGGATGGTCCGGTCGCCTCCGAGGCTCGCGGGGCGCCGGTGGACGTCGAGATGGCACTCCCGTTGGCGGGTGTAGCAGCGTGTGATGGGCCCGGCCACACTTCTGGCACCGATCGGGTGAGCTGCAGTTTCCGGACGTGTGAGACCTGGCCAAGCAGTTCCGGCAGTAGTTGTGGGCGGCGACGGTCGTTACACGTTGCCCGTAGCTTAGGGCCAGGAATCCACGGCAGTAGCGAAGCGCGTGCCTCTGGTGGCACAACTGGCACTGGCGCAAGTCCGCCCTCCGACGCATGTCAGTCCTGTAAGAAAAGATGACTTTAGTAAGAGTCAGAGATATGTGGACGCTGTAGCATAGAAAGCTGGGAGACATGTGTGGGGGAGACAGATGAGAAAATTAATAGAGGATACAGGGAAATGGGTTTAAGCTGAGGGTAAAACACAAAGCTTAACAAGGGGGCGTGTAAGGACTCCGGCCTGAGTCCGTACATCAGCGACTCGAATGTGGTTGTCGGCGCCCCGATGGAGTTGGACGACCCGACCCAGCCGCCATTCGTTTGGGGGGAGTTGGTCGTCCTTAATTGCCACCAGCATTCCTTCTTCGAGTTCCTGCTGGGGGTGCTTCCACTTATAGCGTTTGTGGAGATCTTTCAGGTACTCTTCCTTCCAGCGTCGGCTGAATTGGTGGTGGAGAACCTTTACCTTTTCCCAGCGGTTTACCAGGGATAGGTCTTCCGCGTTTGACTCAGGAAGAGCTAATAACGGGGCTCCGCGCAGGAAATGTCCTGGAGTGAGAGCGGTGATTTCCGTTGGGTCTTGGGAAAGTGCAGAGAGGGGGCGAGAGTTGAGAACTGCTTCAATGCGCGCCAGGAGAGTGGCGAATTCCTCGAACGTGAACTTGTGCAGCCCGGCGGTCTTCTTAAGGTGCGTTTTAAAACTCTTGACCACGGACTCCCAAAGCCCTCCCATATGCGGGGCGCCAGGAGGGATGAAACTCCATTCAATCCCCTGCGAGGAATATTTGGTGGCGATGTCGTCAGAGACTTCCTCCAGAAATGCACGAACTTCTCGCGAGAGGGCCCGCTGAGCGCCCACGAAGGTCGTTCCGTTGTCCGACAACATTTTTCGGGGCAGCCCTCGTCGTCCAACAAAGCGGGCGAACGCGGCCCGGAAGGCCGCAGTGGTGAGGTCGGAGCAAAGTTCCAGGTGTATGGCCTTGGTGGAGAAGCACACAAACACGGCGACATACCCTTTAAGGAAGGTAGAGCTGCGCAAGATCGAGGCTTTGATCTGAAAGGGGCCCGCAAAGTCGACTCCCGTCGTCGAGAATGGGAGCGAAAGGGTGCACCTGGCGGGTGGCAGGGCTGCCATGATTTGCGAGCGCATACGCTGCTTATAAAGAGTGCACGTTTTGCACTGGAATATGCACTTTTTTATGTGTGACTTCAGACGGGGGACATAGTATTCTTGCCGCACCATTTGCAGCATTAGCCTTTGTTCTGCATGGAGTAGCAGAGTGTGGAGGAAGTTGAGATAGAGACTACAATACCGCGATTGCTCAGGTATGATTATAGGATGACGTTCACTGTAGGTCAATGCGGCGTAAGTGAGCCGTCCATTGACCCTCATGACCTGGTCTTTGTCCAAGAAGGGGTTGAGAACAAGGAGCGAACTCTTCTTGCTAAGAAGTTTTTCCGCGGCGAGGGTGCCGCATTCTTGGGCAAAGTAGCGAGACTGAGCAAGGGTTATTAGTCGGGTCTTGACGAATCGCATCTCATCCTGAGAGAGCACCAGGGAGTGCGGAGTCGCACCCGCGCGATGTTTGGCTGACGCGTTGTGCCGGAAGCGGAACATATACGCGATCACGCGTAATGCTCGCGTGAAGGAGGAAAATCGATCGAGAATATCGGTGGGTTCTTCAATGGTGTGAAGCACTTCAACTCTCCGTTGCTCGAGAGGCGGGATAGCGCGCGGCACCATTCGTGGCCATGCCGCAGGGAAATCTCGCAGCCACTTCGGACCGTTCCACCAGAGGGAATTGGAGACCAAATCTTGGGGTCGACATCCTCGCGTGCCTAAGTCAGCAGGGTTATCGGCGCTCGAGACATGTCGCCAGATGCCGCTGCCGACATTTTGGAGAATCTGAGATACGCGATTCGCAACGTACGTCTTCCAGGTGACTGGAGGTTTCTCGAGCCAAGCAAGGACAATTTCCGAGTCGGACCAGAGAAAAAGCTCGTGAGCACCGAGTTCGAGATGGGACCGGACTGACGTGATGAGACGAGATAGCAGAACCGCGCCGCACAGTTCTAGGCGCGGGAGACTGACGGTTTGTAGGGGTGCAACTTTTGTCTTTGCGACTAAGAGGTTGGAAAAGAAAACGGAGTTGTGCTCTTGCACTCGGAGATACAATGTGGCGCAGTAGGCCTTTTCGGACGCATCACAAAAGCCGTGTAATTGCATATTGCGATTAGGGCCGGTGTTAACCCATCGCGGGATTTGGATGTCGCAAATGGCTCCTAAGTTTTCGACAAAAGTGTTCCACCGTAAAAGAGAACCGGGTTTCACGCATTCGTCCCACTGGGTGCCTTCAAGCCATAATTCTTGCAAGAGGAGTTTTGCTTGAATCATTATTGGCGAAAGCCATCCTGCCGGGTCAAAAAGTTTCGCGACGGAAGAGAGGATTTGTCGCTTAGTTATACCTTTTGTGGCGGAGGCGGGGGTTATAGAGTAGCAAAACGTGTCGGAAAGCGCATTCCACCTTATTCCCAGGGTTTTTGTCGCACTGGTGTCGTCGAATTTTAAGAACTCGGAAGTTAAGAGATCTTCCTTTGGAACGTTCTTGAGAATTTCGGGATGGTTCGCAGTAATTTTCTTTAAGGGAAAACCTGCCGAAGCTAGAGCGCGTATCGTTTGAGACATCGCGTCTACTGCCGAGGCAATATCATGCCCACCAGAGAGAATATCGTCAACGTACGTATTTTTGAGAATGATATTTGTTGCGAGTGGCAATTCATGATGAGATTCATGTGCTAACTGTTGGAGAGTGCGTATAGCGAGATAGGGGGCACAGTTGACTCCAAACGTTACCGTTTTCAGTTTGAAGTCTTGGACAGGGGCGTCCGGGGATTTGCGAAAGAGGATTCGCTGGTAATCTTGGTCGTCTTCGTGGACCAAAATTTGTCTATACATTCGTTGTATGTCTCCATTGAAAACGAATTGGTATAAGCGCCACTGAAGAATTAGCAGCATGAGATCGGGTTGTAAAATCGGTCCCGTGTGTAGAACGTCGTTCAGTGCGTTGCCTGAACTGGACGTTTTTGATGCGTTGAAGACTACGCGTACTTTCGTAGTGACCTTTTCCGGTCGAACTACGGCGTGATGAGGCAAGTAAAAAGAGAAATATTTGCCATTGGAAATTTTTTCTCGCGGGGTCGTGATTTCCATATGGCCGAGAGAAATGTATTCCGACAAAACTTCGTCGTATACTTCCTTCAGATCGCCTTTCCTCTGAAGGTTTCGCTCCATGCTGAGATATTGTTGGAGCGCTGGCAGCCGTGACTGCCCTAAGGCTAAGGGCTCCGGGAAATCGTGTTTAAACGGTAGTCTAACCACGTATCGGCCATCGGTTCTACGGAATGTGGTTTGTTTATAGAGCTCCTCGCAGAACGTGTCCGCAGGAGAAGCGCTGATGGGGTCAAGCACCTCTTCCTGTTCCCAAAATTTTCTAAGCTGCGAACAGAGTGAATTGTTCGGCCCTTCTTCTACTTGAGCGGCGTGAGTTGACACAACTTCGGTGACCGGGCCACTAAGGATCCAGCCGAAAATCGTGTTCTGTGCTATGAGACTATTTGCCAGATTGTGTCGAATGCCTTCCAGGAGGATTTTGGGGATTATATCACTCCCTATTACCAGATCGATCTGGGCCGAGGCGAAACAGTTGGGGTCTGCGAGATCGAGCATTTCGAATTCCTTCCAATCTGGTTGCCTGAGATCGAATGTGGGTAAGAATCTGGTTAGTTGAGGCAATACGATCGCCTCAGTTTGAATGCGGGTGCTGGGGGTTACAAGGGCGATCGTGCAGATCTTGTCCGCATTTTGCATGACTTTTCCTCCCATGCCCGAAATTTCAAAATGGGCTTGCCTTACGGGGATATTAAGGCGTTGTTGCACCTTTGAAGCGATGAATGTTCGCTGCGAACCTTGGTCAATTAGGGCTCTTAGAGTAAAGAGTTCTCCTAGATGCTCTAGAGAAACGAGCGCTGTGGGAAGAAGGACTTTTCCGCCATTGTTGGAGAACAGAGCGTGAACTCCACTACCACTTGGGGTCTGTGGTTGACTGGGTTGCTCATCCGGGGCTTGTTGTTCTACAGGGTTTCCGCTGGTGCTTATAGCACGAGTCGTCGCGGTTTGTGCAACTGTTACCTGTGCGTGAGATTGGGGTTTTGCCGGAGTCAAGTGAAGCAACGAATGATGCTTTCTTTGGCAATAGACGCAAGTATAGTTACTTGAGCAATTTTGCTTTAAGTGGGAGAACGCCAAGCAATTTTCGCATAAATTATTTTCTGGGACATGTTTTAAACGATCCTGCACTGAGAGCTTTTTGAACTTTGGGCAGAACTTCATCGAATGGTTGGATTTACAGAGTTGGCATGAGAGTGCCCTTTTATTTTCTGTGAGGTAGGAATGTGCTTTCCCATGGGGTTTCAGTGTGGAGTTATTCGGGAGTGAACTATTCCTACTGTTTGAGGCACTGTTCGGAAGTGGTTGCGGATGATTCTTTGCCCTACTCGGGCGAATTGAATTTAACCTTTCAACCACTTCGTATCTGCAGGTTAGAAATTCGTCCATTTGTGACCATAGAGGGAGGTCTTTTCTGGAATTAAGAGATTGTTCCCACAAGGACAATGTTTCTTCGGGAAGCTTCGTTGAGCAGATGTATACCAGGATGGGGTCCCAGTTTTGCGTTGAGATATTTTGTGCTGAGAGAACGGAAAGGCTATTATTAATTGTCATTTGAACTCTTTGAATTGCTTCACTATTCTCGGAAGTGGCAGCGGGAATGTTCAACAAGGTTCTGATTTGGTTGTCAACCAAAATGCGCTTGTTTTCGTACCGGGTTTTTAGAGCGTCCCATGCAAGAGCAAAATTTTCGTTATTGAGGGGGTATCGTATAACGATTGCACCGGCTTTGCCTTTTGTTTTATACCGGAGGTGGTATAATTTTTGTGCCTCACTCAATTTCGGGTGATTGATGTAGACGGCCGTGAACATGTCCCTGAAGGACGGCCATTCTTCATATCCACCGTAAAATGTCTCAGTGTCACAGGGTGGGACCTGGAGAAACGCGCTAGAAGTGGGAGTTTCTTGAGCGGATGGGTGCTCTTGGGTTCTCGGAGGTACTGAGATTGCTGAGCTCTCTGATTGGAGCACCTCGTGAAGATCGAGTATTTGCTCCGTGCAGGATTCAACCTCTTCCAGGCAGAGTTCGTACTTCTTCCGGGCGGATTCCTTGAAATTTTCGGGGAGCTCACTGTCCTCGGTGTTGAGGATTATGTTGAAGGAGCTGAGTACCCGGGCCCAATGGCCATTGAGTCTCTCCCGCCTCACAGTCAACCGCGACTTCGTGAGTTCTTCTGGAGGGGTGGCCGTGAATTTCGCAATGAATTGCACCAGGCTGTCAGATTCAAATATGAACACTGACACCGCGGGGTGGATCCCGGTATCTTTTCGGGATTTGGAGGTACTCCTTGTCTCTCTTGAGGGCATGGTGGCCGCTAAGCTGGCCGCTGAGGTAGCTTTCTCCTCCCCTCCATTGCTTCTTTCGGGACTTCGGCTTAATGGCATATTGCTTGGTATTGTTTATGTTCAAGCGAGGTGTGAGATTTGAATTTATTCACGCAGGGACTAGCGTGTAAAATTTCTTGAGAGTGGGAGAGAAGTTTATTTTCCGCTAATGGTAGCGTATGGAAAAAAATAAATTTCTTGAGAATGGAGAGAGGGTAGCTTATGGAGAAAAATAAATTCTTAAGAATGGGAGAGAAATTTATTTCCCGCTGAGGGTAGCGTATGGAGAAAAATAAATTCTTGAGAATGCTAGAGAAATTAATTTCCCGCTGAGGGTAGCGTATGGAGAAATATAAATAAAATTCTTGAGAATGGAGAGAAATTTATTTTCCGCTAATGGTAGCGTATGGAGAGAAATAAATTCTTGAGAATGCTAGAGAAATTAATTTCCCGCCGAGGGTAGCGTATGGAGAAATATAAATAAAATTCTTGAGAATGGAGAGAAATTTATTTTACGCAGAGAGTAGCGTATAAAAAAAAATTTTTTTTTTTTTGGGTAATGAGATAATTTTATTCACCACTGGAAGTCGCAAATTAATTATGTTCGGGACTAATATTGAGAGAAATTTATTTCACGGAGATATGTGAACTAATTTGTTGCTCGCTGGGAGTAGCGTGCAAGAGGGTTCCGAAAAAAAAAATTCGAAAAGAAATTATTTCACGGCGGTGCAATTTATTTCACGCGGAGTAGCGGGTTAAGAGTTAAAGCGTGTGAAATAAGATAAATAAAATTTGAGAGAAATTTATGGTATGGGATAGTTATTTCATGACAGAAATATTTACTTGCAATATAAGTTGCAAATTGCAAGGCACAGCTTGCTCAATTTGCAGCAAGCAACAACTGTTTTAATGTATCAACAGTATATAAATATTTATTTAGTTTATGTATGAGAGAGATATGTATATATGTATGTGGGATAACTATATATTTATGAGAGAGTTATGAATATATTTATGTGGGATCAATAAGGTATGTATGTGTGAATATTTAAAATTGGTAAATGAGAGCGGGTAAGTGTGTATATAAAAGCCGTTTTTGTAGATCGTACGATATTTGATGCGTGTAATTTGTTGGGTGATATGAGAAACGGTAAAATTGTCCGACTGTATGCGCTAATTGTGAACCGGAGGCAAAAACCAATTAAAAATTTTTTGTCTGCTTGTTCACAACTAGAGACTTTCTTTGTGGTCTGTCCTGTATATTTAAATTTGAGGGAGAGTGACCGAGAGAGATCCTCGTGCTTGTATGTGTTGCGATATATATGTAAGGGAATATATAGAAATTTTACGAAGCACAACGGACTTTTCGCACAACTTTTCGCCACCTTTAAATGTGTATGTATTGTAGGAAAAATATGGAGACACTTACAGCTTTTTCCGTTAGACTCGGGAAGGGGCAAGGGTTAATTCTGGATCTAGTACCGGATATTCCGCTTCTTCTGGCTGCTAGACTTGAACTGGAATTCGTGTGCATTCACCGCACGTTGTTGTTGCTCACTGGATTGGCGCTTGTGTAACTTGTTGTTGTTGTTGTACTTTATCGAACTTCGCCTTTGGTGATTGCAGCTTATTTTAGCCACTAAGTGCACTAAAATTTAAATTATTACACAGCAAACGCTTTTACTTTTTTGCGCGAGTAATTCTGTTTAAAAAAGAATTTTCCTTTTAGTTACGATCGTAAATAGTCAATTCCACCACACTTTTCGGGCTTTAACTGAGCGCACACTTTTGCAAATTTTTTTTGTATTGCTCTTTTCAGCTTGTAAATGCTTGCGTTTGGTTTGAGCGCTTCTTTTTTACAACCACGATAGCTACCACTTCTCTTTACGATTTCATAAAATTAATAGCTCCGTTTTGCATAAAATACATGCTATTTTCACAAATTGTTTAATCAGCAGCAGGTTGAATTTAGCAAGATCTTTGCGTGTGTGAGAAATTAATTGTTTGAACGATGAGCATGTTACACGCTTGCCACTACTTTTTCACTTTTGCTTGCTGGTTTTGTTTGACATTAAAATATGGTTTGATATTTCACAAGCAAAGTGTACGTTCGATCGTAAAAACTTTTCTTGTAACAACTCGCGCACTTTCGGCTGATACTTTTTGATTTTCACTTTGATTCGCGTTTGTCTCACAACTTTTTTCGGCCTACTTTTGCCTTATTTCCCGCACTACCTCGGTAAATGGGGTTTATAAGACTTTTTTTTTTTTTCACAACGTGGCTTTTTCACTAGGGGCTGGCTTTGTTAGCCTCGAAGGACCATGGATTGAATCGGCACGGGCTAAAACGGATTCCCGGAAGGATGCCGTGGGTTTTGACAAATGAAAAAAATGCACTTTTTGAGATTGGGTTATTTTTTCTCTTTAATGGGTGGGCGCAGCCCAAAAGCATGTAATTGATTCGAATTTAGAATGTATTTTACTCAACCGAGTATACTCAAGTAAATGCAACACTGCAAGATGTATTGTCCAAAATTGGATTTTATTAAAGATGAAAAATGGGTTATCTGGAGCAGACGTCTGACTTGCTTGATGATTCGCAGTAGAAGGGGAAGGAAAACTTCGGCCGGCGCGAAGTTGGGTGTTCGCCCGTGCGCTCGCATGATACGTGGTTGGCAGCCATGCGCGCGGAGCTGTGTTTAATGCGCAGGGCTGTGTTTCGACGAGGCGAGGGGCGAACACTCATCAGCGCTTAGCCAGCGATCTTTAAAAATCTTTATCTGCAAAATCTAGAAAATAAGCAAATGCAAAATGATAGAAAAGTTGATAGGTGTAAAGAAGCAATAAATAGTGTCTACGCCGTACCACCCTGCAACGATAAGCCGCTGCACAGTGGTGCGAAGAGGTTTTTGGCTTGGCTAAAGCTGACAACCTCTTAGTTTTAAAAATCTCTTTAAAATCAAATATATCGATAAATGTTGAAGCTGGGGTCGGACTTTGGAGTGGCCACCATCTTGCACTCCTGATGCAACCCCGATGCAGAAAAGACCTGCAAGTTAAAATAAAGTAAAAGGAACAATTTCGAGAGTACCCGGTACACACCCGCAAGACGACCCCCGGAGTCCGACCCCAGCCGCCATCTCTACAAACTGTGTACCCTAAAAGTAAGTGAAGTGAAAATAAAGAGGATACATATACATATCTGTGGTCAAAAGCAATAACGACTTAAGTCGACTTAAGACGAAATTGAGTTGACGTTACCACTGTATTCCTGACGTTGATGCGCATATTTTGTTCAAACCCCGGATCTGTACCCATCTCAGAAAAAAAGTTATTTAAAAAAAACACATGCACTTATGTACATGCACTTATGTGCATTTCAAATTTCGAATTGCATTTTCTCGAAACAGTTGTTTTCGACTTAAGTCGTTATTGCATATGACCACAGATATATATTGCATTATGTGTATTTATGCACATAACCTCAAAGTGGTTTTGTGTTGAGATTTTTTCCCCTACAAGCTTTCAGCTTTTGCTCCGCTCACCAGGACACTCCAGGCCTCATCGGCACCCGACTCGCGGAACTGACACCCCGGTCAGTTCTCGCAAATTCATTGGTCCTTCGAGCCGGATGAGGCTCTGGAGTGACTAGCGGCGGAGCACCCCGACCCCCACACATTCACACTTGATTTTAATCACTCATTTCTCTTTATTTTTCATAACTGCGACTCCAATACGCGAGGAACTACTTCGCTGACAACCCTCAGGCACACTCACTACTGCCCCATTATACTGCAGCAACATTTGCCGTGGCTGTCCCACTAAGCTGCGGCAACACGACACTACCCCGCAGCGAGAGACACGCACCACGGCTGTCCCTAGCGAACAGCAGCAACTGCCTTGTAAACTGCAGCAACTGCCCCGTACACTGCCGCCACTGTAGGCCAACGACTGGCAATTTGTCACCAGCGGCCACTACTGCTGCCCCCGGCCACTGCACATCAAATAAAGGGGTAAGTTGCATTTTGCTTCAACAACTCAGTGCGATTCAGGCAACTTATGCTGTATCTTGTATTTATTATACAAACGCCACGACCCCCTCAGCTACGCTTGTCCTGAAAAGGTAGGGCTCTGCTACCCAACCGGTGCACGCCCTTTCCGATTATGTTCTTTTGGTTTTCGGTTTACATATTTTAAATTTTACTGTCAATATTTCACTGTTTTTCTAATTGGAATCGAGTTGGTGTGCAGTTACACACATGCTTATGAGCTTAATCTTAAAACTAGCCAGTGAATTTTAAAGTTTTAATCAAGCATTCCCGATTTTTGTTAGTTTTACTTGCAATTTCTTGCCTTGCAATAGAATTTAATTACTCAACTCACTATTACAGCACACACACACAATCACACACATAACCACTCAATTTCAATTCTGCATTCTCTTTTAATTTGAAACTAAATTCACTCCACACTTAAACCGATTAAACAAAACATACCTACTGCCCGATATCCAGCTCACATTATTAATCTTTGATAAATTTCGATAGAATTTTCCAATAAATCACAGAGCGCGCACATTGAACAATTTGGATTTCTTTTGATTCCTTTTTGTTTTTGCACGTGTGAACGAGACAGAACTGCAACTGTCAGTCCCAAACCAGGGCTGCAAGTGAAAATTCTTGAATTCGGTACGGTTGCAAACAAGATGGTAAATTTAGACACATGTGTCCGATACATGTTGTCGAAGTCAAACATGTTGTATGCGCAATGAGGTGGTAGTGGCTACCGATTACCCGCATCAAATGTGCGTTCTTAGCATTTACGAATTTCTTCACATAATTTTAAAAAAATTATTGACAAATATATACGCATTTGGTTTTGGTGTCTATTTTTGCTTTGCGGTGCAATTAACTCGAGTTATCGCAGAGTTTTTTCGCGCATAACATTTATTATTTATTTTACTTTTTTTTCGAACGGAATATTATCGGCTGGTGCTTAAAAATATAATTCGAAATTTAATGCGATCAAGTAATATTTATTTCCGAAATTGATTTTCATAGTTTCTTTAAATCGACATCTTTGACTATCGCGTTCGGTCCCGTGTTCGCGAATCAATTTAATTAATTAAGATTTTTTAGCCATTTTTTGTGCTTCTGTCTCGAAAAATGTCTGCGCAAAAAACGTTCGACCGTCGGGTTGACGAACTTTTGGAATTCCAGGCAATGTTTAGCACCAACCGAGAGGACCACACGTCCCATTCTCTTGAGGTTCAGAGGGAATTTTTTAAATCGCTTTGGGTAACCGTCAGGGCGTCATATGACGAGTGTCTAGACGCTACCCCGCTTTCTGGTTTTGACGATCAGCACTCGGTTGACGTCATTAAG